>CM076719.1:15580831-17005831 GCA_038501795.1 Pseudopleuronectes americanus | reverse complement strand
TAAGGAAAGTAGCGCTGGCTGGAGGGATAAGTAGGGCCAGTACGTGGGGGCTAACAGCTGGGTGGAGAGTGGCTTTTAATCCAGCTGGGTTTTAACATGATGGAGGGAAAAACAACAATCCAGGGTGTATTCTGAATCCCCCTCCTCCTCCTCACAACTATTCATTCTCACATTTGCGACGGTTTACAGACGGACAGTAAAAAAAGATCAAAGGAGAAATCATTGAACTCGAGTGGCTGCCTGGGAGAGATCCATTTAATCCCCTTCACACGATACAGTGGATCAACAGGGTTATATGAAGTCAGTAACTTTGAACCATTTCACAAGTATGATAGGACACTCGTTCCATTTCTGAATTATTTCTTCTACTATTGCCATTATTCATGTCATACGTACAGATGCTGCAAAGTGGAGGCAGCAGCTTGTCTCTGTCTGTATGCAGTTGGCTTTCAGGCAGGTCATCCTCCACTCAGATGCATTTGAAGCCCAGCACACACTCACTGTAGTGATAACAGAATTGGTGTACGGTACATAGCACCCAGCATGGAGCCGTTGTGTAGCATTCACGCATCCGTTAAGATGAGGAGCAAGAAAAGATGCATCTGAAAAGTATGAATATATTTTTTAAGTAAATAATTTTGAGTCAAATAATTGAACATGTAGCTGATAAAGCCTCTTCAAATTCCTTACAGAAAATATAGGAACAAAGGAAACAGAGGGCGTTTTGAACTAGAATGAACTATAAGTTTTCAAGACACTGACCTAATTTGTTGAACTGCTGAAGCCTCATATTAACTTAAATTAAATTTAAGAATCTATTGTCACATGTGAGAGAACTTTGGATTTTGTCCCTCATCACTTATATTATAATCGTGTTTATAAGGAATCTCTTTTTGGCTGGTATGGAAAGGAGGGTGGATTTCAGTGGCCTTGAACTCTTTTATTGAACATATGGGCATGAGAAATAATGAATTAACTTTCTCTGTCATCAAGGGAAAATTTATTGTATCTCAGCAGACTGACCTCCGGTTACTGTGCCAGACGGCCTACAGGCCAATATGGGTGAGTCATTGATAAGCTAATGTGAGTTTGGCTAATCCAATCTGACAGTTCTGGGTATTTTATTACTTTTCATAGTTTTAGAAGCTCTACATATAAACAAAGGTCAAAAATGTCCAGAGCCAGACTATTAAAAGACAAACTAAATATGCAAATAGTTTTTGAAAGTTAAAAAACTGATTAAACTACCAAACACAACTATCAACGAACGGTAGTTTTAGTCGAAAGCAATCAGTATCGGCCCTCAAATACCCATATTGGTCAAAGCCTGGTCTGATAAACGTAAAGCTCTTTCTAACCTTCTGCCAAGCTCTTATCATCCAGAAAAGCCACGGCAGTCAGAACCTTTGATCTGCCTGGCTTACTGGCTATCAGGGAGCAGACTACTGTGTGTGTGCACGTGTGTGTGTGTGTGTCTGTGTGTGTGTACCCCGAGGCCTGGCCAGTCTCCGCTCCGCTGCAGGCCAGTGACAGGTGCTAATGCTGGGGCGAGAGGCTGCACGGGCCTCCATGCGCCCTACTGTGATAACACTGACTGGCCTCCGAAAGCATACAATCACTCACACACACAATGGCTTAGCTTCCTGATAACTTTGCTGCACTTCAGAAGCAGTCTGTATGTGTGTGTTGGATTGATTTTTCAAAGGACTCCTCTTTAGTGCCAGCAGGCCTTCTATCAAAGCTGGCCATGAGAGAGTGTGTGTGCGTGGGTGTGTGTTGTGTTATGTTATTATGTCCTGTACCGTGGTTGCTTTAATGCTGGATAACTGGGATGTGTGTGTGTACTTGTGTTTGTAGAGAGGGAATTGAATTGTGTAGCGGTAAAGGTCAATCTGGACAAGAAAGCTTAGTGTAACAGAGTGAAGTGTGGCTCATTTTTATTTATCAAGGTACAACCTACTAAAACCTCCAGCTGACCATTTGGCAGACTTTTGACATGCCTACACTAAGACCAGCCTTTCAGTTCACACAAGTTGGAGATAGATATACAGGAGGGTAAGATCCAAGCACGTCCTGCCAGGGCTTTCGTGGAATTCACGTCAGTAACCTGATATGAATTTCAACCATTTACTACCTTAAATCTAATTTAGCAAATTGAAACACTGTCAAAAAATCTACTAATAATCAAATACTATAATTCAATTTGTCTCTGATTTTGTAGTCTGGACAAAAATTGAATACAAGTCTTGTCAAGTTTCCTTTGTATTTACCACTCACCTTCAACATCTATCAGTGTTTCCTGCATGTAGCCAACAGAGAGACACAAACACAGAGACACAACAAACTGAGGACACAAACACAGAGACACAAACAAAGGGACACAAACCGAGAGACCCCAACTCAGAGACACAAACACAGAGACACCAACTCAGAGACACAAACACAGAGACACAAACACAGAGACACAAACACAGAGACACAAACACATAGACACAAACAGAGGGACACAAACAGAGAGACCCCAACTCAGAGACACAAACACAGAGACCCCAACTCAGAGACCCAAACACAGAGACACAAACACAGAGACACAAACACAGAGACACAAACAGAGGGACACAAACAGATAGACACAAACAGAGGGACACAAACAGAGAGACCCCAACACAGAGACACAAACACAGAGACACACACACAGAGACACAAACAGAGGGACACAAACAGAGAGACACAAACACAGAGACACAAACAGAGGGACACAAACAGAGAGACACCAACTCAGAGACACAAACACAGACACACAAACACAGACACACAGACACAGAGACAGATTGTGCAGGCTGATCTTTCCAGGAAGAGAGGATCTCTCCTGTCCTTTTCCTTTGAAGTCATCCTGTCGTCTCCCTGGGGTTTTACTGACACCCACTAGACAAGTGGGGAAGTGTTCCTGTGCGTGTGCGATTCCACTCTCCTGTGCCAAACTTTTGATGAAGGAAGCTCTTTGGCATCGAATGAGGCAATTCATGAAGTTTACAGTTGCAGTCTATATTCAAATTTCAAGTTTAGTTTAGGAGAACAGTACAGTTTCATTGTATTTATGGCTGTTAATCACTGAAGTAGTTTTATCCATCATATGAGATAAATTTACCGATTTGTTGTAGAAGTAGGAAACATAGGACACAACACAACACGGCCATCAGAGGCAGCTCCAGCTCAGGAGGTTAGAAGGGTTAGGGTTAGGGTTAGGGCATTTCTGGCCCCACCCCAACTTGTGATGTCACAACATGTGTCTTCTAACATGTGTCTTCTATCATTATTCAAAGGCTACACAAGTTGTATGTCACTGACTGGGGTGTGGCCAGAAGTACAACATGCTTGGAAGTTACAAGCCAGTTACACCCCCTCAATGTTTCACTGTTCCTTTTTAGATTCAGATTTTTAAGATTTGAATTCACCACTAAGCAGCTTTTCCCACCAGTGAACAGTAGTCGTCAAACTGGTATCATGATGGCTGTGTGCTTGTCTGGCGCGGCCGTTTCCTGTGCGCCACTGTCTATCACATATTTCCTGGGTGTTAACGAGGGGAGAGATGCTGATACGCAGAACTGAGCCGATGCCGCTGATAAGCTCAAATCAAGGCCGTGAGGTCATGTGTTTGTATTGTTGCTCTCCGGCGTTCCGAGTCACAGGAGCACTTCACTAACACCACCACTAAAATCCTCCTTTTCTGCCTCTATCACCTCCCAGTGCTCGCTGGCCCAGTGGCTGAGTCAAATGAACACACTAATAGAATAAACCAGTTGTTTCACTGTGTGCGTGCCTGCCTGACCAGCTTATCACACACAACCACAGAGAGGGAGAGAGAGAGAGAGAGAGACAGGTTGCAGACTCCCTGGCTCCACAGCACAAGATCTCTCTGATTGTAGAAATTATGGCAGACAGAAAGGAGAGGAGATTAAGACACAGTGTAGGTCTGTGTGGATTTGCTTTGACAGGCATGAAGATTGTGTTGTGCTTACAAGCTGTTTGTGTGTAGTAAATTCATTTATGCTGTGCTGGATGTTTGGCTGACACAAGTGTCTAAGAATCAAACTTTAAAATGACCACTACCAATACTTACCAATGGCCAGATGGCTTTGGAATGAAATAGAAAATGTTCTGAAAGTTATTACAGACATGTCAGTTCTGCAGCAACCTAATAACAGACTCACATTGGAGCATATCCTGCTATTGTACCTACCATTATCTTCAATGCTCATCTTTTTACATCCTGTGGTTCAATTTCTATTTAAGCTAGATTTCACATTGTGCACATTTTTATTTGTCCTCTGTGTTTGACACATTGTCTTGATGATACAGTCATATCATTTCCCAATCATATGCACACACTTTCCAAGCAATGTTTTCAAAGTGTTGAAGGATGCTGAATGGGCTCCACACCCCTGCAGCCCTCAGAGAATAACACACACTGCTGATAGATGGATGATTCATCCGCTAAGTCAAACGTTTTGGGATCAGACCCAGTCTTGATCTCGCCGATCAGCTCAGGACATCACCAGATTGTATCAATGCACAACTTGCACAGCTGTTACAGTTGCATCTTGCATTCCTTTTGGTAAACAAATATTAACCCTGTGTGTTTGGATGTGTGTGTCTGTTCGCAGGACCATTCGATGGACGTGGTGTGACCCTGCTCGAGGTGTGTGGTAGCTGGCCGGAAAGCTTTGGCGTGCCGCGGCACCACATCGGGTCGGCGGACGCCAGTGATGAAGGCCTGCGGGAGAGACTGGCAGACGCCATGTCTGAGTCCCCCTCCAGGGAGATCGTAGGATCGGCGACAGGTCAGTGGAGTAAGGACAACGCACAACTCCACTCACTCTCTTCTGCACACACATGCATGTCGATATATTTAAGCCGCTTTCAGACCCTCACTGATATCAGGAGATGATCCAGAGTTTCTCTGTGGACTTTCTCCACCTGGCGCTCAAGTATAAAGTCAGCATGGTTATTATAAACTGAAAACTATTGATAAAGAAAAGAAACTATAATGTCAATGATCAATGTTCTGATGATGTCTGAAACTTCCTTCCATCATCACATCATTGAAAAAAACAGGAACTGTTTTCAAACTTACCAAGCGACCAAACTTACATACTGTGGTAAAAACTGTTCAATTTACATACATTTTTTCATCAATTCCGAAGAAGAGTTAGCCCTGAATGTTAGACAGAAGATGACCAGGGATGGATCCAGGTGTAAGAAAGGACGCAGACTGTGATGCTGGTCAGACATCATGATCAGATGAATCTGACGGGCTCGACCTGTGCTGGTCCAGCTCTCCTCTGCCTGCTGGCATAGACAAGGACACAGGCTATTGTTTCACACCAAGTCCATGAGATCCCAAAAGCAGTGCATGCACACACCTTGATTTACTTTAAGGCTTACTGAGTGCATGTGTACGTGCGTGCGAGCATACGTGTGTTTGTGTGTGTGTGTGTGTGTGTGTGTGTGTGTGTGTGTGTGTGTGTGCAGCAGACATGCCGTTGGCCCTGACAGTCCAAATGGTTAACTCATTTAGGAAGCACCAGTGCACCCCCCTTAAGTGAACAAGAGTTCCTTTGATTTAAATGTGTGTGGGGGGATGGGTCAGGGCTGGGGTATTGGGGTAGGGGAGTGGGGAGCTCACAAGGCCCTAATGGATTTAGCATCGACTATCACCCACCCCAACCATCCCCAGCCATATCCAGCCTGGAAGCACCCCCCCACCCCACCCCATCTCCTCCGTTAGGACTTAACCTCATTTGTAGAGCTCTCTCTCTTTCTTCTCATCACTCTCTCCACCCCCCCAACCCGTGTTTCTTCATTAGATTAGATGTTGGAGTCTCCCGGACACTAGCAGTCAGTCTGCTCTTGTTCTTCTTCCCTCCATCGCCTCGCATCTCGACTCCCATCGCCCCCTCCGCCCCTTTAATGCAACACAAAATTCATTACTGATCATATTACATCAAAATACACCCATGATACATGTGTACAAACACACACACACTCTCTCTCTCCCTCTTTCTCTCTCTCTCTCTCTCTCTCTCTCTCTCTCTCTCTCTCTCTCTCTCTCTCTCTCTCTCTCTCTCTCTCTCTCTCTCTCTCTCTCTCTCTCTCTCTCTCTCTCTCTCTCTCTCTCTCTCTCTCTCTCCTTAGCCTTGAGCTGTGCTGAAGACATCATCCACAGGGAATGTGATGGACTTGCTGGTTCCTCCATTCATTCATACAGACAGAGAGGCTTCAGTCTCTGTAGGCTAATCTAATAGCACAGCACTTCTGCATCGTAACATAAAGGAAATGTTGCTGTCCGCTGTGAGGAGGAGAGTGACATGGATGGTCAGGAGATGGCATGTTATGAGAAAATGGTTCTCTCAGTGTTGTCCATCCTAGTTACAGAAGATGGGTACAGTTCGATACAGCTTTCAATGGAACTAATTTCCAATTTCCATTAGTTTCTATGAAAACAATTGACAGTATATTTTATTAATTATTGACCATAACAAGCTCATGGGTTCTAGAACAGTGTATGTTGCATTTTTTTTTATATTTTCACTATTTTCATATATTTCTTGTATTATTATCACCTTTATTATTTTATTTTAGGATGGAGGCAGAAATATACCTTTTAAATGTTTATAAACCAAAATCTTTTTAACTAAAGAAATCAAAATATTTCATAATAAAACTGCTTTTCAAAAACATTCCATTTCACGAAATAATAATTTAACTTGATGATGTACAATAAGCCACACAGATAAACTGAAGTGTCTTAGTAGCAAAGATAAGGGGAAATGAACAGGTAAATAAATAATATATAATGGAGTAAAATATTAAATACATTAAAAACACCTACTATTAAAAAAATACTATTTAGCATAATAACCAAGTAATGTAGTAGGTAAAAATTGCTGGATACAAAATGATTGGAATAAAAAATTACCACAACAAAATTCATTTTAAAGCTTGTCTTTTAGCATTAATTCAGAGATGGTGACTTAAGTGGACTCATAGTACTTGCATAAGTTTTTTTTATAAATAACGTTTTTTTAATGAATATTATATTTATAGAACTAATTTAAGGCCAAGTTAAACCTGTTGAAATGTTTCAGTTTTAAAGTGAAAAGCTGGCAGTCATCACAGGCTGCGTGGTTCCAGGTCGGAACAGGCAGGAGCTGATTGGAGAAAATGGGTTGGTCGGAAAGTGAGCTGAACAAATCCAGCAGGGTCTAATATGTCTAATGTGTCTATTGGCCGTCTGCAGCCGAAAACTCTTCAGCAGTCAGACTCATCTAAATAGTCCAAGATGAAACCTAAATGCACCATAATAAGAATTCATGCTTGATAAAACTCTTACCAAATCGTAGCCGTGTCTAGACGACAGCCCCATCCGTCTTCAGACCCCAGACCTCAAGCTATAGATGAATAAATCTGGACCACAAGGCATCTCATTCAGTTTTTTTTTCTTCCATTATGGTACTTCTACACAGGCATCGCAAATAATGTAAAAAAAAGGTTTCCTTGGCCCTGACTCCGAAGATCTGATTTCCTCCGGCTCTCAGTCGGAACAAGGCAGCAGTTGACATGTCATCCCATCCACATATGATCCACACATGATCCACTCCCCTCTGGGTTCAAGTGAGAGACGGAGACTATTGCCAGAGTTGTAACATTCAATTAATTCTTTATAGTGGCTGGGATTTCCATGTTAATATATGTGCACTTACAGTGTTTCCGCTGTGAGTTGAGTTGTGTGTGCGTGTGCGTGCGAGTGTGCGTGTGTGCGCGTGTGTGCGTGTGCGTTTGCGTTTGCGTGTGTGTGTTGGTCTTGGCGTGAGACTTAGATGGGCAGAGGCAGATGGTATCTTGCTCAGTGGCTCCATTTGCCAGGAGCTGTGGCCCCAGCGCTTAGACACGCACAGTACATTGGAGCTGTTAAACTAGACCTTGAACCAGATCACAAGCTTACACACACACACACACGCACACACTTCACCTATACACACATTCACCTCATCCGTTTCTCTGCCATATTGCAGCAGACTGGGGGGTTTGCGGAGGTCAGCACTCAGGCTAAGAGATGATCTCACAAGATACTGCGGGATTTTTCGTCTTCTCTCCGACACTGGAGGGAAGTGAGTAACCAGGCTTCATGTTAGAAAACACATTCAAGCACAGCAACCTTTAAATAATAGTATCATTTTGGAAACAGTGTGAAGAACAGTAACACGAATGACTATGAGAGGGATATTCCGCCCACCTGCCCCCCAACACGCCACAGTATGTTTCCATAAGCCTGTTGAGATAAACTTTCATATTCAGTTACTTTTAGCTGAGTTTATTTGATTACTTGTAATTTCCTCCCTTTGTAACAATTTTGACCATCTACAAAAACAATTTTACAAATGACAATTCCCACAACACAAATTGAACACCCAACGAGACGGATTCCCCTCGCTGTGTGTGTCCTCTCACACTCAGAGGGTCTCAGAGCTGGAATGCTCGCTGATGTAACAAATCACTGTCTATCTGACATTCTCCTCCAGCTCACACACACAGACACACTCTCTCGCAGATTCACAGGGAAAACAAAGCCCCCAGTCAGGGCAACGCGGCTCTCACGCTAAGGCCAAGACCCAGCGTCGCCAGCTCCGAGGGCAGGTGACACTCACAGAGAGAGATGGACGGATGGACAGAGGGAGAGGGGAGTGAAGATGAAGGGGAGGAAGGGGGAGAGAGAGGGAGTCACTGACGACTAAAACACACTGGGGCTGAAATTAGATTTGCCTCCAATGATATAATGTTGCTAACTAGATTTGGCTTATTGGTGCCTGCCTAACATAAATTCCATTGAAGGCATATGGAGGGTGAACCAGCGCCCAGCGCGACCTGGTGTATCTCAGCTGAGAGCAGCTCAGGCTCAGGAACAATGGCACTTTTTATGTGCGTTTACAATACACAATATTTTTAAGTGGTAGGGTATTTTTACTTCGTCTCCATCTTTGGTTCTGAATGCTTATCACCATGCCGTCGCTTCACGTGTTTTCCGAGGGAAGAAACACCAGACACCTTGTGTTTACAGCACGAAATGTAAACCGTTTCATAACAAGCAGATTCCCTTTGGTGTCATGTTAATCAGCTGTAGTGAACGAGGAAATCGAGATTTGACTCATTTATATTTGTTGTATTTCCACTTTGTACCAATATGTACTCCAGCCACAGTTTGAGCCCACATTTTAACAGTATTTGACAACTGTAGGTTTTACATGCTGGACAATAAGATTCAATCAATGTGTGTGTAAAAACATATGGGCTGCTGATGTATAGTCACCACTGGTATAGACTAGTACTTATTTCACTGGTCCATACCAGGAAGCCACTGGTTATAGGATTTTAGTGGTTTTAAAATCAGTTGAACTGGGCCATCGAACATTTGTTAATGCATTTTAGTATTGAGAAAACTTTGATCCATCATAAAACAAAATAAAATATAGTGTTGTTGAATTTAGTTGAGCCTGCTTGTCCTGCATCCGAGCTGATGAGCCCTCCAGTTTACATGAGAGGTACTCGCTCAGTCAGCCTGAAGCTGTGTGCTGGCTGCTCTCCCTCCACAGATCCATTTGAAATCCTTACAGGTGAAGCCTCCTCTCTTTTGAGTGGCATGTCACAATTACTTGTCAGATGGATGAATCAGACTTTAAACACTTTTCATTATTTTTATGAAGAAGAAATACAAATTGAAATAGCTTTTTTTTTGTTGCCTTTACACCCTTAGCAGCACAACACCCATCTTCTCAGCTTGAATACACTGAAATGTATGTAAAAGTAAAAGTAATTTCACTGGTGGCTTTTTTTTAAACATATTTTGTTATAGTCCATGAAAGTGTAGATAGCCACCTAATGGTTTAGATACCACTTGACACCTTCAACTGCCCTCATCTTATAATTCATCTCCATCACTGTGTCTGACGTCTTCACCAGGATGGGTCTGATATTACTGCACTGCATCTATGACGCTACACACGATCATTACAGCTCATACAGTGAAACCTCATGGGGACAACACTGCTCGGTAGTAATTACTGTGGGTGTGTGTGGGTGCGTGTGTGTGTTTGCGTGTGTGTTGGGTTTGGTTGATTGATGAGGTGAGAGTCTGGAGGACCACCCACGCCCACTCTTGTTTGTTGGATCCCGGCTCAAAGAAACTGAGTAATAATAATAACAGTAATAACAGTAATAATAGTGAGACTGTCTGAACAGCACAGAACTCAGCTGGCTCGCTCAACACCCGACTTAAAACAAATATTTAGAGGTTCCTTATCAGCACCAAAAGGCTGAAAGCATTTCCCTCTGTGTGTGCAGACATGTGTATGTGTGATTATTAATTCCAGGAGTTTCGTACATACATATACACACACATGTTTCTGAAGAATGTGTGTGTCTGTGGGTTTCTCTCTGTTATATTTTACTTTGTTCAGTGCCTTGAGATAGAGTATGTTGGGATTTGACTATATGAATTGAATATGAATGTGTATGAGTTTGAGGTTGAGGATCATATGTACTGTTTGTTCTTTTTTTCTATGATTCTAGGCATAATGGTTCATAACCCTAATTCTGAGGACATTTAGTCCTTCTGAGGGTTAAGACTGTCTTAGGGTCACAGTTAGAATTAGGTTCAGGTTCGGGTTGGGGCTCGGGACTGCATTTTTGTCAATGAGTGTCCTCGCAACCATAGAAAGACAAATGTTTGTGTGTGTTTACTAAATGTACACGCACTTGTGTCAGTGTATGTGTGGTCCTGTATATGTTAGCGATACCATTCACATCTACACATACGTGTAATAGCAGGATATGCATTCAGGGACTATACTTGCATGTTTATGTACAACTCTTTGTGTATATGCAACCCACAATGTGTGGGGGGAAATGTGATTCAATCAACTAGCTAGCATGTGGTGAATTATACTGCATACTTAAGTAAGTGTGTGTGTGTGTGTGGGTGGGTGTGTGTATGTGAGCACTTCTCAATGCAACCATACTACCTTCACATTTTCTTATTATTTATGAGCTCGCAGGCAGATGTCCAAACAGGCATCCTGACTTAATAATTGCTCATTTGCAGTTGGAGCCTTGACTGTAGGCCTCTGGCTTGGTGACACACTGTATGTATGCTTTGGGAGAGTTCCACTGAACTTCTGATGTTATCACTTCAGAGAAAACATGAGCTCGGCGGCCATATGCTGCTCTCGCTGTGTGTGCAAAATGTATAAAGATGGAGAGAGTTTGAAAAAGGAAATGCATGTTGGAAGACTTTCTAGGCACAGATTGGGGGTTTCCTCTCCGACTCAGAACAGCGTGCGTGTATTTGAGAACATATGAGAGCATGTTGGTTTTAGCATTTGGCCTCAAACGGTCTTAAAGAAACAGCACAATGTTACTTCTGTCTCGCCCCATTTACTAATCAATATAACACTAGACAGCATTGCTCTTTATTAGCATGCTGCTTGTCCATTTGAGCCAAGGGTTCATTTTCCATTCTATGAATATGCACTGGATATTACAATAACGCATCCAATGTACTGTTTTATTGTTTTAATGCCACTGGCAACTGCTAAGAGCGTGTAATCTACTGTATGCATCTAACTGGTGTTGGGCTCCTTACTGGAGAACAGTAATACATTACTCATTACTGTTACTCATTTTTACATCACCAAGATTGCTGTATCGTTATTAGTCTCTGTGGGCAGCACTTGGTATTATAAGCTTGCTGTTTATTGTCCAGATTTGTAGACTGTATTGAAAAGATAAATAGCAAAGGAAAATTTCTCTTAAGTATCTCAATGTGAGTGACCAGCCCAGAACGGTCAGTCTTATAACCTATGAGACGAATTGTGATTTATGAATATGGACTATACAAATTTTGATTGATTTATTGATTATATTCATGACCAGAGATACAGGGCAAGCCAACGTAGACCAAGTCTAGTAGCTTCAATTTCTTTATCACAGCTTTTGAAGTCTTCATCAATGAAAACCCTATAAACTCACAATTTGAATTCAGAATATATCTATGTTCATTGTTCTGAGATTCAAGTCCATGCACATAAATGATTAATGTCGTGTGTACAGAAGGGTGCAGCAAACTGCATTCTTTTAGTCACCACATGGGGCTGTCTCCCCGGGTTACGCCATAGCCACTTACCAGATTGTTTTTATAAATGTTTTAGGGAACACAACTAAAAAGTAGACTTTATGTTGGCAACATCTGTAATTGAAATGAACATTAGTCTACCTATGTGGGAGAAACCAAAGGATAATAGCCTTCCAGCTTTGACTATCGATTTAGACCAGTCACTTTGTCTGAGCCGTGTGGTTCTCTGAAAATCACGCTCACCCTCCAGCTAATAAAAGTCAAAGATTCTTTGTAGCTATAATACAAAAACACATACTGTATATTGTGTCCCGAGGTTCTCCAGTACTTCAGGGAAGAGTGTGATCACTAACATTAGTCAGTAAATGGTTAGCTACAAGGTTCAGCTAAAGTTTAGGACGACTTTAATGGGCAATTACAAGACGTCATTAGAAAATAATTGCTGGAAGAAACTATTCTCCATGCTTTGACACAAGCAGCAGCAGCAGCAGCCTGGACTGTTGACACGAGGCATGTTGGCTCCAGGTCGTGACTCGACCATCTGCAGCCTCAGCAGAAACCCTGTCCTGGCGTTGATGAGTCTGTGTCACTGCAGCCTCAGGTTTATCTTCATGGTTGACAAGAGTAAAACCTGACGTGGTCTCTGCTGTTGTAGATCATCCACCTCGAGGTTGGACGTGTTCATTCGGAGGGACTTTCGTGCCGAAAATGTTCGTTGAAAGAACTGCTGCTCACTGGATGGTTGTTGTTTTTGGGATCCGTTCTGACTGAAAACTCTTGAGATTGTTGAAATATACCAGAAACAGTGAGGGATCACATATTTCCCCCATACTGATGTTGAAGGGGTGAAGCTCTTAACTTCATCATTAGCTTGATTTTACACACTGCACTGCTGCCACATAATGGGCTGGTTGGATAATTACTTAACTAAGCAGTATTAGTGTCTCTGGCTTTAGGTTGACCTCAAGTTCTTTGCACAAATTTGAAAAATCCTGGTACATTGACTAAAATCACCCAAATTGTCGTACACCGATCAGCCACAACAATAATGACGGACACAACACTGACTGAAGGAAATGCTCATGTTCTTTTATATTTATGGAGAGGATACAGTCAGATCACAGACTGGTTTGAACATGGTGTCTATATGCGTGTCCCTCTACAGTAAAGCAGCTGATCTGTGTGCACGAGCTGTCTCATAGCCTGAAGCCATGCAAACAAGCTGCACAGCAAAGGCACAATTTAGTTCTATTAAAAATAAGAAAATTAATAATCTCTTTAAGTTTCTGCTATTATATAAATCATTCCATTGAAAACCTCATTAATTGGTCTATTAAGTGAACAGGGGAACTAGACTGCACGCCTGTTCAGACAGCTGGGTGATTTAACGGTTGCACAACCCGTCCTGTATTTGAATTGGCCACATATTCCATTCACACAAAGCCACACTATTATCCTGCCGACTGACTGGTTTCTTTGTGATTCAGCCTTGTTTTAGTACACTGATACCTATCATAAGAGCAACAACACACAAGGACAAGGGGAGGGGGCGCGGGTGGCGTACAGTCTTGGAGGTCCTCCCTTTCCAATCAATCAGTACAGACGTCCGCTGGCTTCAGTTCTACACATATACACAGAACCATACCGTCACTCACACCAACCAGAGCAACACGCATGTGAGCCTTGTATATAAACTTGTCTGCCGTGTCAGACTGGACGACTCTTACAGCTCTCCCACATGAGGAGAGAAACGCTGACAGTGGAAATATTAAAGTTTGGGTCAACCTTACCTTGGTCGTCTATTGTTGTGTGTAAATTCTCTTGAGTATTTATAATGCATTAGACTTCTGCTTCAAATAGGGCTGAGTATGGTTTAAAATGGATCACCGTAAGAAAGAATACAAAACCAAAGAACAAGAAGCAATAATTATATAGTTGTCAAATTTGAAATGTCTTGATACAAGAAATTTACCTGAATTAAATGCAAAACTGGCAGAAAATGTGCATTGGTGTGATGACATCCCAGTCAGAGAAGAAGAAAATATGACTCTGAATCCAGCTTCAAGTTCAGTTCAGAGGTTCAACACCCAACCCCATTTCCACGTGTCACTTGGGACATTATAATTGTATGGTGTTAATGGTGTTATTTAATACCACTAATTCATATTCATATTCTGCTGAGACGGGTTGGGGTTAAGCAATTGTCTTGGGGATTAAATAGTCTTGTCAAAGTATTGAACCTATGACCTGATCACACTGGCATTTTAAACAGCAAAAGAAATTGAATCACTGAGATCAATCAGTTGAGTAAAAGTTTTTGCATCAGTTCAGCTAATGTGAGGTTTGCCACACAGGGAGGCTGCTGTTAATGTACAGGCGTGTTTCCATACACACAACATTTCCAACAAGTCGTATTAGTTGTTGCTGAATGTAAATAAAGTGTTGGGAAAAAGGAAAGATTCATCAGGAACTTAGTACGTTTTTCAGCACCACAGCTTCGGTGCCCAGAAGTCTAAGGTGGTGGTGAAATCTCAAGGTTCAGTTTGTTGGATCTGATCATTTTTAAGATTGCTTTATTTTCGTCAAACCAGCCATTGATAATGTTTTTTTTATTTATTCCATTCATAATTTTTCCTTGTAGAATCAGCATTATTGTTGTAGACAGGAACATTGTAGTCCTGACAAATATGCTCCTGACATATCGGACGCACGTGTGCATGAGACGTGTTCTAGTTTTTAACTCATCACAAGTACTGATGTAGACGTAGCTCACCCACACAGACACACTGACACTGAGTTTATAGGAACTTGACTGCAGATCCATCATAAAGTCACTGACCTGCTGTGCTCAAACAGCCACTGATTCACAACATGAATTAACAAAAAGTAAAAAGCCGACCAGTGGACGACAAGCGAAAGACATTGCAAGAGTTGAAAGTGTGTCTGCTGGTTTCCTCAAGTGAACTCAGTGTAATAGATTTCAACACGCCAGTTAGATTCCAAGTCCTTTCAGTCTGTCCAGAGAGCTCGCCGGATGAATAATGAATCAGACAAGCCTCCTCAAAATGTGTGTCCAAGCATCCTTTGAAGTCTTTTACATTTCAATTGGCATAAATATGGCCAGTCTTTAGCTGACGGCTTTCTCACAGCTTCCGTGCATGTATAGCAGTATGTACATTGTATGTAGAATAACTGTGGCCATGATCTCAATAGCTGGACTAATGTACAGACTGAAGTACTCACGCAATGGACCACACACACACACACACACCACTTGGATACTTGACTAACTCAAAACTATTAGTTAATCATTTTGTGAAATGCCCAGAGGGCCATGTTGTCCCCTCGCTTTAACCAAAGAGAGAGAAGAAAGCGAGAGAGAGATCAAATGAGTGCACTCTCTCCCTGAAAGCTACTCAGCAGTGCCGTGACAGACAGAAAGAACAAACGCAGAGAGGAAGAGAGGGGGGGGAAGAAGACATCAGGGACCAAGTGAAAGAACAGAAAAGGGAATGTGGGGCTGGCTGAGGCCAGAGAGTATGGTGCTGTGGTGCTGAGAGAAGGGATGGTGAGTGAGGAAGCAGAGTGTGGTCATTATAACTGCCCTTCAGACCACCACCCCCCACTTCTCTCTCTCTCTCTCTCTCTCTCTCTCTCTCTCTCTCTCTCTCTCTCTCTCTCTCTCTCTCTCTCTCTCTCTCTCTCTCTCTCTCTATCTCTCTCTCTCTCTCTCTCCCTCTCCCTCTCCCTCCACAGTTGAAAGTTTGAGCTTAATGTGCGGCGACAGTGTGAGATGATGAAGAATAATTCCTGTATTCAGAGCTGCCAGTGCTCGCCCCTCCTCCTCTTCATCCTCCTCCTCATCCTCTCTCTCAACTCCACTGACAAGTCAGGCCTGGATATCATTGTATCATTTATCCCGGGCCTCGCTTCTGCCACTCTGCCTCGTTTGCCCAGAGGGAAGTGTGAAAAGTGTGCCTGTGTAAGGGTGTGTGTGTTTACATGTGTGAGGATGTCTGTGCGTGAATGAAATTGTGTCTGTGCGTGTTAGTGTCAGTCTGTACTTGTGTGTGTGTGTGTTGTGTGTGGAGCCCTAGCTGACTGCAAATGGGCTTTTGTGGAGTTTTTTGGAGACTGCACTTAACAGCTCGCTCAAGGGAGACACACACAAACACACACACACACAGGGCTGTAAGGGTTCACAGAAAAGGAGGACAAGCGAAACCAGAGTGAGGGAGAATTAGGGCGAGAAAGAGAAAGAGGGAAATAGTGAGAGTGGCGGGAGGCACTTTTTAAAGCCCCGCTCCCGCTTCTGTTTTGGGTTTGTGAGACAACAAGAGGGCCGGAGACGTACTTTGTGCAGAGCATCGGAAATGGACTCGTGGCCGAGGGCGATCCACTTCAGCCAATCTGCTTCACCACCGGGGGACGTGGCTGCATGCAGCAAAACACTTGTTGTCCCTGCTGCTTCTCTAACTCCGCCGACTGACTCGAGCAATGAACTCATCATGAGCTGTGACCCGTCACTCAAACTGCATCCAGGCCATTTCCTCCAAACTGTCACTCCAGCTGATAGTAGTGACTTCCATTGCATGGTACAGGAGTGGTTTGGAGTTTCGGATTATGTGATGTACAGATATAAAAACATCTGATCTTGAATGTAATGCTTCTGCAAATACATCATTGGGTTGTTGGATGGAATTGCAGTTCCTCACTCGTTAGCCACAAGTCCTTCATCCTTCATTTATTCTCAAATTACATGTTTGTGCCTCGGTAAGACATTAACCAGATGATTTCAAACGTGGAAATGATAGAGGAGATCATGTCAGGATCCAAAAAACATGAGCCGGTTACTCAGGGCTCCCACTCTCTCACACGCAGTTAAAAACAGTTGCACTTTTTATACCGATTTTTGGTCTCAAGCAGACACCAATGACTGTATCCTGGTCCAGACGTTTTTCAGCAAGTTAAACCCCTCTCCCTCACCTTTTGGACACGGGAATTGTAAGCCACCATGTCTAAAAACATCAGGAATATCTTGAACTTTACACTTTTGTCATTCCATGATCACCATGACAGTCTTATAAGGGAGAGTGTCCAATCGTCCACCCTGGTCCTGTTTTCTACAATTTAGCACTTTACACAAAATACTCATAAGCCAGGTATAAATATAATCAGGTTAAAAATCATGTTTTGACCCAATCCATTTAATATTAGATGTAAATGGATTCAATATAAAAGAACATTAAAAAAAACCTGATCATCATACAAACCATAATGAAAATCTGTGAAACCAGTAAGTGTTTTGTGATTGTTCTGTGTTACCTATGATTCAGATCAAGTTCAGATATCACAGCTCTGTAATTATTTCTATCTGTTGAGAAACTAGTGTTCATTACAGAAGGCTGCTTTCTGTCTTAATTAAGCCATGAAATGTTATGTTTGTTTCCCATTTAGCAACAGGAACATCAAGCACTCCAGTGATGAAATGCTCCAATTAAGCATTTTTTAAGGGAAAATACATTTTCATAAATTGGTTCAGTTAATTAGTGTTACAATGACTACTTAATCCAACAAATTGTAACATACATCATATCAGAGGTGAACTGCCCATATCGCTCCATGAGGTAGCTGCAAACTAGACAGACAGTCTGTAGTCACACATGCGTCAGTCACACCTCTAACAGATAATGTGTTTTGGAGTGCACACACTCAGCACACGTGTATACACACATTCTGCTCACACCCTGTCACACTGGCTCGTATGTATATTTTGCGCACACAGTCTCTCCTGACATGACCCTGCATTCAGGTGTGTGTATCAATAAAATATGGTGGCATGAATAAGTGATAGGAAACATAGTGGAGATGAGCCAGGCCAGCTTTCCACAGCCCTGGAACTTCCTGTCAACAGAATGTCCTATCACAGACACATCTGTGTGCATGAATATATATACACACACACAAGTCAGCCACAACATTAAACCCGTTACCAGTTTTATTGTTGTGGCTGATTGCGTGCACAAAAGTCCTTCTGACGAAGAGAGTAAGAGTGGAAACAGATCAGAGGATCCAAGTTCGGGAATGATAGAATTATTTAAGAGAAAATAAGCTCAAAACCTTCCAACCTCACGCTGTGTTGTGCATGTGTGAAAAGCAAACTCTGGTTAAACCTCAATTCTCTGTATGCTAACCATCCACGGCCCAACCAAGCAACCAACAAACATCAACGTTATGTCAGCTCCTCCAGTTTGTGTGAATGGGTTAATGTGTTACTGCTCTTTGAATGGATGTTAAGAGAAACATGCAACAACAACACCTTCCATTTAGCATGTGGCTGCTACATAATCACAAAGTTAGCTTCTTAGATCTCACGGAACTGCTGCTGCTATCAAAAAAAGACCACAATCTGAGGAAGAAGAGTAAAGTATCCTGGTTTACAGTTGAACAGTTGCCATCACCACCACCACCTCATCATCTTTATTTCCTTTTCACATCAGAACAGAGCAGAGTCACTATTTTGGATCATTTGAGCTGCCTGAACAACTAACATTACATTTTGAATTCATGCATTAGCCAACGCTTGTCCAAATGGAAGTGGCGGTGTCACGGTTACTGCCTCGGCTTCACGACTACGTCTCACTGCTCCCTCCTATAGAATGTGTGCATAAGTGAGGAACTATAACTGTCTGACATCTGTGCAGCCCATTCTCAAACACTCGGATCCTGATGAGACACCAACTCCACTGATAAATATTCACAAATCATTCCTCTAATTGCAACAGCTCAGCAATGATCATTAGCCAGAGCCTCTTATTTGTGTGATGTAGGATGAGAGCGCTCACACACATGAGCACATTTTACAGCCTGCTTCCCTCTGAGGCGGTTTATTACAGTCATATCCTCTCCCTGGAAGATGGATAGCTTTAACTCAATGTAAAATAAAGTATATCAGTCAAATCAGAAATGGGCAGAGAATGAAACTACTATCATGATATCATGACCTTTGTGTTTTTAATCAAATACATACAATAAGAGCTGAGGTATGAAAAACGTCTGCCTCATGTTAATGCTATGGAGATAATGTTATCTCTCTTTTCCACCGCCCCGTCATTCAAAATGCAAACAAAAGCAATACAAGCACGTTTGATTCTGTAATTAGGAAATGAGCCAAAACGATCCTAATGATGAGTACAACAAACACACTGACAGTAATTTGAGAGGAAGGTTACACAAGATAGCAGGAGCTTCCTCTCACATTGGTAGCTATTTCAAGCCTCTAATGAGTTTGTGTGTGTTGTTATTCCCTGTTAAAAGGTTAGAAGAAAGTTAAAAACCCCAGGGAAGCCTAGTGATTGGTTGATGAAGTGGATTACAGCCCGCAATTTAAGCTGATTCTCTTCATTTGTTCATTAACGTGTGAATACGGTTTGGAATATTGGCTCTAGTAAATGGTCCAGGACAGTTCAAGTATATGGACTGTAGCTGCTCTGCTCCAATCATGTGACATATGGATCAGAAGGAAAGGAAGAAGAAAAGTATTCAGAGTTAAAGCAAAAGTATTTCTGGATAACACAAAAGTATTGAAAAGTATTGCAAGAGAATGCAAAAAATATAAAAATGGAACAGAAAAGTAATCTCTAAAAAGACTCTCACAGGGACCCCTCGGGGCTCAGTATCTTAAAGAAAACACTCATGGTTACATTTATACAAATGAAACATATTTGTATACGTTTTTGACATTGGCTTATTGTTCATATCAAACCATGTGTGTGTAACCCTGTGCATCCCAGCAGGTTGTTCATGATCAATCGCTGCTTTTTATGGTAAATCTTCCATTTTCGTCTCTCTCGACCCGTATCTAACCTGTTGAAAGAAAGTGTAGTTCTTCACATAAAAAGAGATATAAAGGAAATCATATTGTCAAAGGTCAAACCTCAGGTTAAGAGCTGACCTTTCTCTAACCCATAACAAGCTGTTTATTCAAACCCAAGAATCATAGATTTGATCTTTTCTACTGTATAGAAAGGAAATCCATACATAATGGAAGTTGCTCTTTGTATCCAGCTTCCAGTCCACAAGCCTCCTGTCAAAGAACTCTGCTCTTTTATACTGACCAGCTGAACCTTTCCCCTTTTGACCCCTCACTGACTGCTCCCTTCACTGCTTGTGTGTGTCTCTCAGGGTAAACCTGTACACAACCACTCATAGTACAATAGTGTAGTGCTTAATGGAGCCTTGCTCATCTTCTTACCAGCTACACGAGTCCTACATGAGTTTGCTTTCTGTTCTTACACTTATGCCCAGGAAAATTTGCAGAAACACGGGTGTGTGTTTGTG
This sequence comes from Pseudopleuronectes americanus, assembly GCA_038501795.1. Lineage (NCBI taxonomy): Eukaryota > Metazoa > Chordata > Actinopteri > Pleuronectiformes > Pleuronectidae > Pseudopleuronectes > Pseudopleuronectes americanus. Next base: position 16,985,304 of record CM076719.1, on the reverse strand, counting down.
TTTCAATGTGTGTGTCTGTAGTACAAACATGAATGCATTTAGATACCAATATCAGTATTAACATGATAACCAAACCGCATGCATTTCAATCCCCTAGCTCCGCTCTGACTGATGCTGAGATAGATCATTATCATAGTGTTGTGAAGAAATGCTACTAAATATCATCCAACATCAGAAAAGAAGGCCAGCTGTCAGTGGGCTAGCAGTGCACAGCCAGGTTAGACTGTGTGATGACGTGAGGGCAGAAAGTCATTCATAGGGTCAAACTTCTTCTGGCCTCATCTCATCCACTTGGTCATATCAGGCCCGTAGCACACAGAGGAGCAGTTCAAGGTGCAGTAGTCAATCTAGAAACATGAAGCGAAAAAAACAGTCAGTCTATCACAGACTTAATGTCCATTGACTCTGCTAAATGGAATATTGATGTATCCTGCATTGAGACCTTGTTGGCTTATGGGCTTACATTAAACTAGTTTATACAATAATAAATTAACACATTCACAGCATTTGGAGAGTATAAGGACATTTTATATATGTATATATAGATGCTATATATATATATATATATATATAGGCTCAAGATTTGTATATAAATGTACAAATCTTGAGCCTTTGACTGAAAGAAGTGAAAGTAGCTTGGAGTGAATTGATGGGTCAACCAAACACCAGGATTTAACCTGGACTGTTTGTGTCCTGTTGACAACTGCCAAGTCAATGATGTTTTTGTTTGACCAGGATCCTTCCTGAACTTTTAACCAAGTAGCTGCTTCCGTAAACATGATAATAAATGTCTCTTACCTGAACTAAGTACTAATTTTAATCATAAAGGTGTTTCCCAAAACACAATTGCTTATTTTAACGAAAACCAAACCAAAATAGACATAAACTGATTTCACTTGAAACCACAATTTATAGTGTTAATAAAGACCAGCCAAATGATGTTGTTCTGCTGACATTAGATCAAAAAACACTTCTATGTTTCATACTAGAAGTTATGGACAAACAACGCTGCCGTTGTTTTTGAAGGACTTGGTGTGAATCTTATAAAGACAGAGAAATGTATTAAGCCCAAATGGAATTTACAGGGTTAGAGCAGCCAAAACATAAATCACCAAAACAGAGGATCTAATGATACATTGAAAGAGATAGTATGAAAGTTTAACCCGGGGATAGAAGTCCAGGAACGGTTTGTGTCGAGTCTTTTTTCAAATGTTCAGAGTTCACCATTCATTTCACTCAAAATGAGGTGTAATAATAACGATGGTTCACCTGGAGTCAAGTCAGCTTTTGCAGTAGCTTCCCCTGTGTTCGACAGCAGCCTTACACGGCCCTTACCTTGGCATGGTTGTGAGGCTGGTCACATGTGTGATGTGATGATGAGTGACAGCCTCCTGACGCTGTGCTGTCCATCAGTTTCCTCAGTGGACACCAACACCAGCAAGGGCTTTCAGCTGAGACCAGCCCTCCTGTCCAAAGCCATATACAGGCTTCTCCCAACATGCCTGTCAAAGGACATCAAACCATATATATGTGTTCAGGTTGGGATATTTCCGTGGTCTACAGACTGGGATCTGACTGGGAAGCTTACACAAGCACAACGATTTGAATGTGCTTACTGTCTTTTTAAAATGCTTATGTGAGCCCTAAATGAGTGTTGTACATGTACAAAAGAGACAGAATTCATACACCACCACCACACATTTCTGGGGTCTTATGGAGGGTTGAGCGCACTTTTTCCAAGTCTCCCAAAGGTGATCACTTCATCGGAGGAAGGTCATAGTATGTGACACATCATATCCAAACTAATGAATCCACTCAGTGATCTCTGTATGGAAGAAATACACATAATACTCAGTATTCATTCAGGTTTTACATTTAAATGTCACTTGTTTGAACACACTGTAGATTCTTCACACTTTGAGTTTTAGAGTTGTAGTAAATATTAGTTTTCCTTTAACTGTGCATGTTGTATCTCAGTTGGTCTTATCTGCAGTTGAATTTCCTGTCGTTTGTTGTATGACTGTTTGCTGAATCAATAATTTTCCACATTTGTTGTTTAAGTTATTTATTTGACTTCAGTCTGGGCTGTTGTTATCTTTTGGCCCATGTCTGAGAAAAGCCGTTTCCTACAGTGTCCAGTGTTGAGGCCGCTGCCGGTCTGCTCTGGGTAAGTGGCCGGTCAAAGCCTGGGTCACCACTAGGTTTTCATTAGAGGCCTAATTCAAAGCGGCCCACGTCGAGCGTCAGCAGTGTGGCAGCCTGTTGTTGGCACCCTTTATGACACACTCTAATGAGGAGCTGCTGGGAAAGTTGTGGCCGGCAATTTATGTGGACCTGGTGTGGCTTTCAATAGAGAAAAGGGTGAGAGAAGACGAAGAGAAAGTCCCCACTCAAAGACCCCGAACCAGCCCCATGAATCACTGACTTTCTTTTCATTTGTTCCTTAATCATGCAACCTGTTGAGTGTCATGATTCATGGGGCTAGCTGCTGCCTGTTATTTACCTTATGGGGGTCAAGCATGAGGCCGTCCTGTGTTCCCAGTGGACCTGCCAGTACATGGGCTTGACACTGTTGGTGAGTTGTTGCAGGTGCTTTTGTTCCTGAGTTTCTTTGCCTCTGTGATTAGTCAGGAGAGATGTGGACTGTTTGATCGTCAGTCAAGGTGTTGATGAATTAAGGAGTGCAGCATTAACTTTAACTCCAGTCTTAGCACCAGTGCCTTTAGTCAATATGTTCCCTGGTAACTGGCAAATATGAATGAACACAAACAGGAGCGATTCATTGAGCTTGATCCCTTGCATATGAGCAATGATCAACTAGAAGAGGTTTCAACATCCATCATGTGGCTCTTTTTGAATCCTGAACATGTCATCTTTTCTGATATACTTTATATGATGTGTGTGTGTGTGTGTGTGTGTGTTTCCATCTGCATTCATGTGCGCTGGCCTTTACACAGCAGGGTGTGTTAAGCTTGGCTTTTCACAGTCCATCAGGATGATCTCCGGTAGATGTTAATGAGCTTTCCCACTAATGTGGACTGAGTCATCCTACTGGACAGCTTTCTAAGGATTGTGCAGAGCAAGGTCTCACATAGTGATGCTTTCATGTGTAAAACATCTGTAAGTCCCTATATTAATGGTATTTCACATACATTCTGTATGCAGTTGACCTTAGTACCTTAAGTTACAACATACCAGGATAAAAGCTCCTTCCAGAAGTAATTCTTGAGTTTATTTCCCACTCACCAACCAGTTTTAATCATGTTGTTGTCAATAGCCCAGCCACTGGTTTTCTCGTCATTTTCTCTTGAGTTGAAACCCATTGGTCAATATTTTCTCACCACAGTTAATCCTATCCTTCCTCTTTGAGCCTGGCAACATTAAGGGATCTAGCATTTACAGTTTGTCATTTTATTCCCAGGAAAAAATAATTGGATTTTAATATAATTTCCACCAGTAGGCTGCATTTCATTGCCATCATCTGAGCTGTTACCCCTGCAGGTAGAGACAAAACCATTGTATTTACTATGAATTTACCATCATCACAAGGAGGTTTGACCGGAGAGAGAGCAGGAGAAGTCAGATGGGGTTCAAACAAACCCATGGTCAGTCCAGGTTCTTTGAAAGGGAAAACTAAATTTAACTATGAATTTGTTATTATAAACATCCATCACAGTTTTCAGAATAACATCACGGCTTCATTTTGGCTGCCTGTGTTTAATATATACGTCTTCTCATCTGACTGCACATGTTCTTGACTTGATGAACTTGAGCAATTTTATCCGTTTGGCCTTGTTTCCAGATCCCAACATTGGTGAGTAAAACCAAAATGAAATAGTAAAATATCTGTAATTATTTACCTCTTTTCTTTCCATCACACCCAAATTGTAACAAACCAAAATTTCTCTTGAAGCTTCGAAGGTGTAAGTGTAAAAAGATGACGTGCATGTACAGTATTTGTTGTACTTTGCGTTTGAGAGTAGATTTAGCCTGTGTGTTTGTATGAAAATGAAAGTGTGTACGCTGGAGTCTGTGTGTGTTTGTGTGAGAGTATAAGAGGATTAAGGCCTGTTCGCAGCCGAGGGTGCATTTTGGATCATTTCTGACCTCTCTCTCTGAATGTGCCACTGGCTGATGAGGTATTAACTCGCCACTGTGTCGTTATATGTGTCTCGGATTGAGCCATGACAAGTCAGAAGAAACAGTCAAAAAAAAATTCAAATTCTGCTTGTAACATGACAAAAATCTCACTTGGGAGAAAATACTGTATACATCTGAATACTCACACTCAATATGCTGCTTTCATATTTTATTTTATGTATAATTTTTGCATTGAAATGACATTTGCGAAGAAAAGCTACTGTATTGCAACAAATTATTTATCAGCCGGCTCGGATCAGCCAGTCACTACGTTTACATGTGTCCGATTGAAACCCGATTTCTGGCGTTGTCGGGTTTCAATCGAAGATCCACTCCATGTAACTCCACAAATCTAGATTTCTTGTGTCCGACTGAAGTCGGATAACCACCCCCAGATAAGTAGATCGGATTTGGCTGTATATCGGACAACGCGAGCATGTAACTCTGGAAGCTAGACAACAACTGGAGATGACGTCTTTGCGCATGCTTGAGATCCTGCCCCCTCCCTCCCCCCTCCCTCTCTCCCTGGCCGTGACCCGGAAGTCGACAGGTAGATAAAATGTCGCTGCACGGTGCTGGCCGGCACAAACATACAAACAAACAACAATATGGAGAACACCGCAAGATCCAACACCAGAGTCTCGCATTACTGGACCGACGATGAGACGCTGTTGTTGTTTTTTGTGGTGACGAGGTCAAGCGGAAATGGCTGTATCACCACTAGCTGTAATGAAAACAGCGCCACCTATCGTAGCGGGGTATGAAATGCTTTCGGACAAGAGTCGGATTTCTCAGTGCCATGTACCCATGGATAGAGAAACCGGGCTTCAGCCGAAATCGGGTTTATGCCATCATGTAAACGTAGTGACTGTTTGAAAGCCCATATCAGTCAAACCAGCAGCAGTTTCCTTGTCTTTGCTGGCCTCCCTCCAGAGCAGCATTATCTTTACATCAAGTTGGACAAAAGCAGCTATTAAATAACTATATTACTTTACCTCCTGATAGCCCCAGAGGAAAAGATCACCAGCGTTAGAGCCCCGGGGGATTGTGTAGGGGGTGTGAGAGGTTAAGACTTGTTGAATAGCTGGTAGTCATCACACAATGAGGTGGATTAGGCAGCACTAGAAAGGGCCTTTAGGGCTTTACAGGGGTGTTCAGCAGCTTACGGTGCCTACAATAACACTGCAGCTGGGCGAGCTGGAGGTGGGCAAGTGACTGGCGGTTAATGGTCAGTGTGGTAGGAAGCACGACTGTGGGGTAACAGACACGGAGGCAAGATCTGGAGAATTGAGCCGAGAAATGATCAGTGGGTAAAAAAGAAGTCTAGCAGCGTTTTGCCAAAGATTCCCTGTTGCTTCCCAAACAGCCCTGGTGTCACATTGGGCGCCAGTAGAGCTGAGGCGAGGAGCTGGCAAATGAGAAAAGCACAGCGCTGCAGAGGAGAGCTTCAGTCTCAGTGGCTCCAGCACTTGTCTCTGCTTGCCTGCAGTTGTGGCTGGAAAAATGATATCATTACAGATGACCCATATTCCTCCAGATAAACCTGTGGTGTGCAAGTGAGAGGCAGAAAATGTACAGGATTAGACTGCTCGCTTTGAGATATGCTGGCTTTGTGTAGTGACAATGTTTTATAGCCATATAACAACATATATGCTCACTGAGCACTTTATTAGGAACACTCTACTGCTACTGGGTAGTTCTTCTCTTTGCTGTCAAACAGCCTCAGTTCTTTGTGTCATGGATTCAACCAGAGGTTGGAAACTCTCCTCTGAGATTCTCCTCCATGTTAACATGAGTGCATTCATGCTGCCAATCTCTTACTCACATAACAAAGATTTGACTGAAGTTCACTGAACTCAGTGAACTTTTACTTTTTAACATAGAGCATTTTTACTTAGCACTGCTGCCACATGATTGGCTGATAATTACATAAATAAGTATACAGGTGTTCATAATAATTAGTACTATATTATTTCTCCTTTCAGTACAGCCTCTCTCCATTTTACCAACATTCTCACCATGGCACCATTTAAAAAAAATTCTAACCCCACACACATTTAAACATTTAATAATAATAATAATAATAATAATCTAGAGACAGGAAGAAGAAACACTTTCTCTTGATTTCTTTGGAACCTGATCCTTATCAACAACAGAAGTCCACACATGATTACATCTTATTTAGTCCAATACATTCAGCTCACTGATATTTCCAAATGCACAGTTGATGTATGTCATGACCCTGTCATTATCGCTATATCACTTGCTAGCAGCCTTATTATCCTGGTTTTCAAATGGATGAGAGCTTTTTTTATGGGTTTTATATCTGGAATGACAAAAAATCATCAGTATCAGTTACAGGGTTTGGCCCAATGAATCCCAACATGGCCTGAAAAGGAGCACAGTGAACCAGCGGTCTTCACCCCGTCCTGGAATTACTGCAGCGGTTCGGCTCTTTGTGGCGTTGGGGAATTAAGGAGGCGGCTGCTGGGAGGGCGGGCGACAGGCTGGGATAACACCAGAGTGGCACATTGCGTGTTAGCCTGGATAATAACAATGTGGTTTGTATTAGGTTCCCTGGGCTAAAGTAAGAAGCTCCCACTTCCTGCATGCCCTCCGTGACAAAGAAAATATCCATATTAGCCTCTGAACATCTGCAGGACGTATTAAAGACACTGTGGTTTTCTGTCAGTACACTAGAAATCTGAAAAGGCTCTTATTATCATTATCCCTGTTCATCTCGAGGTCACTGATGTGTCCTGCAGTTACTTTTTGATGAGCCTTCATTTTAAAACAAGCATCAAATGTGTCATTCTATGTGTCAGGCCTGTCACTGATTTCTCTTCACAGTGAATCCTATGTGTAAATAATACAGTGGTGACAGTAGCATACTGAGTTCTTAGGGCTGTGTCCTAAAACTGACAGTAGCACTAGTTTTCCTTCTATTTATGTGTTTGTTTAAAAAAATCACATAAAAATGAAATTATTCTAAAATATGTTATGTATAGATGAATTTGTACATACAGTGCATAAAATAGACCAAGACCAAAGGCTTGTGGAGGAGAGGCTTACACACTGACTCAGTTTATCAGGCAGCAAACAGTCTAATACAGCAGCAGGTCTGAAGGTCATCATGTTGGGCTTGTGATGAATCTAATGGTTTCGGAGGACGTGGTTTATGGTGCCGTTGAACTGCATCTTGTTATTTACTGAAGCGTATGTTATTCAACCTTCCCTCTTCTATATAGATCGGGTTGAGGATATAATAGAAACAGCTCTGATGGTCGGTATCGCAGTGCAATTCAACAGCTCAGCAAACTGCAGCCTCCAACATGTCGAATCAGCCTCTGTAAACAAGGCCACTGTCTGGCCTCCATGAAGGTCATGCATATTGGACTGTTGCACGGATTTAATAATCTGCCAAGTGAGTGTTTACTTGCATTTAAAGACCTCTCCGAAAAAACGCAAGACAACATAAACAGGATTATTTTACACACGCACACATTCCTCATAGATGGCTTTCTAACGAGACAATGTTGTTTCTACTGTTCAGCTGGCTCAAAGTGAATGCCATAATGATAATGTTCCACAGTCTTACAAACTCATTTGCAGTGTTTTGACCTCTGTCCTCATTAACTAGACTGACCCTCATGGGCCTGAAACAACACCCCACCTCCAGCACATGGTTTCTTATAGCGGCGCTGAGGCCTCACTCTGTGTGTAGCAACAATGTTGTGTTCTGTCTGTGTAAAAAAGCAAATCCATTCCATTACAGTAACTCTGTAGATCAGCACATCCCAGCTTCTGGTTCTGCTGTTTGCACTGTGTGTGCTTTAGCCATCACATAATGAGACAACATGGCACATTTTGCTGGAATTATAATAGTGTGAGTTATGCCAACCTGCATGTTTATCAAGCTGATTGGACAATCTGGTCATAAGGTGACGTCAAAACTAATATGAAAACATGGAGGTTGTGTAAAAGTAACCACAAGAACGACCCTTGGTCTACGAACAAACTGGAGAAGCTGCTACTTTCCTTTAAGCCAACCAAAATCAGCCTACACTTCAAATATGTGTCTGAAGGTCTGTCTAATATTGAATATGCTATATATATATCTATTTAGCATATTTGATATACATAAATGTTTTTGCCCTTTTTGCCTAAATGCTTTTTCGGTCACACCTCACCCCCTCCCTTCAATGCTCAGTGAGATGCTGTGAAGCCCAGTGGCCCCTCAACTCACACCAAGAGGGATACTGAACAAATGTTTTCCCAGTGCACAGGAGAGCCAACAATAAACAACCAGCCACAACCATTAGCACCACCATGGTAATGTTTGCCGGAACTAATTCCGAACTGGAGCTGGTCATTTCCGAAAACAGACGTGGAACAAGTTGATCACGTGCCAGGTCGGAGTCAAAGGTCTCGAGCAGCTCGCAGGCTTCTCCACCTCCAAAAAGACAGAATAGCACAGAATCTGGTCTTCTCTCCTTCTCTGCTGGAGCTTTGTTAGCAGCAGAAAATTGTATTGACTTGGACACTTGGACTCGGCCATCTTGTTTTACGTACGTGGGAAGGGGCTAACAGTTTCACAAGTACAGCAGAGAACAGGGAGGCTTGGCTCACGGCCCCGACGGAGCGTGGCCATCACTCCTCTATGAGTTCACTAAAACAGTTGTTGTCGTATTCATGTTTAAATCTTGTGTATAAATCCTTTAACAAAACAAACCAGCCATATAAGAACTGTGCTGAAATACTGTGACTCCCTCGGGATTCAGGGAATCATGGAACCATCACAACAAGGAGACAGACAGACAGACAGACGGGGCAGTATGCAGGTCCACTGTTTGATTCGCCTGTGATCCATCTGATAGCGCCAACTGAACATTCTCTCTCTCCCTCTCTGTCTCTCTCTCCCTCTCTCTCTGTCTGTCTCTCTCTCTCTCTCTCTCTCCCTGCAGAGCTGCAGAGGGAGGGCAGCATCGAGACCCTCAGCAACAGCTCGGGTTCCACCAGCGGCAGCATCCCGCGCAACTTCGAGGGCTACCGCTCCCCCCTGCCCACCAACGAGGGCCAGCCGCTCAGTCTCTTCCCCACCAACTTCCCCTAGCATCCCACCTCTTCTCCCCATCAGCGTCCAGCCCACCTGAACCCCGCTTGCCCTCCACCCAGCATCTCACTGATAGGATGTAGGATTTCCTCCTCTGTGTTTGGTGTTTATCTCTCCTCATACCGCTGGTTTCAAATCAGTGGGATCCAAGCTACATACAGTATTATCAGTTTGTTTTCTTAGATTGGAGTTGAAGACTAATTCTTTTTAACAGAATCTGCCAGTGGCTGTATCTTTTGTAAAATTCCAATTATCTAAAATGTGACCGTTTTAATGCCACAATCATTCCTAAAATGAAAATTATATTTGTGGCCTTCACATATTTATTGGATACTTTAAAGAACTAATTCGGGCAGGACATTTTAATCACCGATAAAATGCTGTTTCATCACAGAGTATTTTCAAACAGCTGTGTTCAGAGAGGGACTTTCTTTATTTTCAATATTAGAACTTTAATAAGAGGCTAGTATCCGCCCAGCTAATCAATCCAGCCCTGCTTGTTACCTTGTTGTGTTGCATCATCGTTCAGAAACCGGCCGTCCTCTTCTCCTCTGCCGCTGAGGTCTGCTCCCTCCTGAGTCGGCCATCATTCTCTGTGTGTGTTTGAAGTTTAACGGCGTGCCTGTCGTCTGGCCGAGCCGTAAGAGAAGGGAGAGCACGCAGAGGAAAGATGTTTATTCCAGTCGGTGACGTGTAGCAGCTCCTTTTCCCTCTGTGCGTGTTGCTGCTCTCATGGCCTCGGACTAATGTTTGTGATTAAATTTGGTCTTTCATGCCTTAGATTTTCATGTAATTACATTTGACAAAAGATGCAGTAATGAGATGACACTATGACTAAGTGGCTGAAATAATTTCGATGTTTACAGTGTCGTTGGGAAATGTCTCTGAAATGGTTTGGATATATTCCCCATGCAGCCTTTCCAGATAATAAACTTTGATTGAGCAGAGTCAAAGAGGCCTGCATAGCTGTCATGCTGTATTTTTTTAACATTAGCAACTTTTGACCAAATTCTTTTTTCCTGTCTCCAGTTAGAGATCTCTAAAACAAATTGTATTTTCCTTAAATGTCGTAGGAAATAGGAATTGACTTTGATAATCAGAAACGTCTTTTATTAAATATATCTGCCTGTTTATTTGTCCTGAGACTTGGTGAAGAATTAAATGCATAATTTACAGAGTCACCAGTCACAGATATGAATGATAATAGAAGTGAACGATCCCACATGACTGATGGCCGGGCCCGCTCACCGAACGAGGGCATGAATCTACTTGTTCTAACTTTGGGGGGAAATGCTTGTTGTTAACGCTCAGATTTGATTCTTATTTTTCTTTCCTATTTTTCTGTATTCATGCAAGTTAAAACATAATAAAGCCGGAGGAAATGAAACTGTCTGTCTTTTTCCTTGCTCTCCTTCTAATTGTGTTTTTCAGTTTGCAACCACAGCAGTGACCATCACTACATAGTACCACTGGTAATTAGTACCATATTTTTAACGGGCACTTAAGTGTTGTTAAAGGGACTTTTTACGGGGCGACTTTGCCTCTTTGTTCTGAGGGAGAGGAGAAGCAAGAGGACGTGTTTGTTTCTCTGCTAATCAGCACAAACCTCGTTCAGGATTTCTTTTGTCATGAAGTCATATATGAAACTAAGGAGCTTTGAAGTTATTCATATCAATTTGGATTATTTCTTGTGTGCTTTATTTCATGTCATGAATGTGTTCATAAGCTAATAGTCATAAAATAAAAAGGGGTTCTTGCCGAGCTGTAATGGAACTTTTAAAAAACTTTTCCAGACGGTTTCCAGAAACAATTAAATAAATGTCTTATTACAAGTTAATGGCTAAAACGTTTTGAAATAAAAAAAACCACTCTGCCAATTTTTCTGGTCACATGTATTAAAATAAACTTCTGTTAGAGTGTGAGCTGTAGAACAGGGAGAATGCATATACACACAAACGTTCCACAATCTGCTAATTGAAGGTCATAGTGGAGGAGTCCCTTATGAATGAAGAGATAAGCTCCAGCAGTCAGGATGGGTCTGTGCCACCTCAGCCTCAGCTCAGCAGTGTGCAATAAGTAGAAAAGAAAACTACAGTCGCTGCTCCAAATGTTTTATTTATGGTAATGCAAACATTTTACATTGTTCAATATATTCCAAAGCATAAATTATAAATATGAAGGAAATTCTCTCTGTGATCATCCCAGCTGCTATCGATCTTTTCTTAAATGTCATAAATAATAATTGCATTTAACAAGGAGAAAACTCAGTGAAAACCTGAAAACTGTCCCACAGTGTTTAAGTTGAAAACAATAAGACATTGACTCAGTATGGAATGGGGAGAAACCACAGTTAGCTATTTAACCAAGATACTGAGGTGGAAACTGTTGTATATCATGACATGAGAAAGCAGGTCCTGTTTGAGTCTAAGACTAGCCCAGTAAAACCCTCCTCACACACTCGGCTCATTCTAGATGATAGGATCCTCTCCCTGAAATGTAAATGGAGCAAACGTCAAAGTGTCCGGGTCCTGACATCCGACCACCTGCGAGGAAATGCCAGGTGGAACTCTGCAGTGATGTTGGGTCTCAGCTCGTGAACAAGAGGAACATGGCTGCACACTGAGTCATGAGGCTGTTTCATTCGCTCACGCAGACGAGGCCGGATACTTGATTTCAGTTCTGCCTCAACACTCATCCTTTGCATTAGCTCCATTAACGGCTTCAGATATTTGAAATGAAAGATATCATGAGTCCCACTCGTTTAATGCTGCAGCAGCTCAGCAGAGCAGACTCCAATTTATTGACTCAAAGATCAGAGGCTCCATGTTCACAGCTAAGCCTCCACTATATTAAATGACGGCAGGTCAGCGTGTGCAAATAAGAGGAAAGCTGCTTTATGTGTAATACACACAGTGTTTCATTGGTGTTGTAGACTTAAAGAAAACCTTGTTAATCACTGTGTGTGACAGGGGTCATTACGTCTTTACCATCATCTATCACTTCCAGTCTAGTGACGTTAAGCTGAACCACCTCTCCCATCATTTGAGACTGTGTGTGTGCCTTTACTTCTTATCTTAAGCAAGCACCAATAGTTGATGCCGATTTGTATAATTATGCTGCATTTTAATGTAGCTAAACTTCCTGCTGTATGTGGCCGTATACATCCACACCATCATACATCCTAACTCACTGTCTGACTCCTTCTGGATTATTTTGTAGCTTGAATCATAAAAGTCCTACAAGAGGACTTTCACATAAAACCATGCAACTTGTGCAGAAATCGACCAAATATTCCATTTCTGTGCAATTATATCCTTTGACTTTTATTCTATATGTGGTAGATTTCTACACATGGAAATATCAGATATTTGCTCAGACAAATACAATCCTGATCAAGGCAGAGAGAATATGAGCTTATTTGGAAATTCGATTTTAGATATTACAGAATAATCTTTCAATGGATAATACATGATGGCATTCTACTTTAATGAGGGATTCACATGTATTTATTTGTCATTTTGGTTGCAGAAAAATCCAAAAATGATTTCAATAACACGACACACAAGCAGCTACATTTATAATATGGAAAAAAAAGGAGCCTGCAGTGACCAGGATGCTTGGACTTGTCACGTCATGGTGTGTAGTGTGTGAGGGACTTACCCTGGATGTTACCTCCACATTTTACCATCATACCATCTTCACAGTGAGTCTTTAAACACCACCCAGACCTGTGAGAGGAAAGAAACACCATGACAACAGTTTGGTTTGTATGACCTGGGCTAGAAATGTATTTCATCCATGACAAAGTTTAATTTGAGGTGCTGTCTTGACTTGTTATTAGATTCATGTTTTTCTCTGATCGTGTTCATTTTGGGTCAAATGAATGATGGTATTTGTTCAGAGGTCTCAGGGATTCTTCTTTAGAGTTACATGATAGAGAACAGGGATAATGTAATGTGGGGGCTGCATGTTATTAACAGCTGTTATTCTGCTGCAGATAATTCCAGTGATCAGTTGATTTTCTCTGACTGATGGTGCAGCATGAATCCTCCTCGGGACAACCAGTCTGTCCCCAGGCATAACACCCTGCTATATTTGTATGTGTATATGTTTATTAATAGTATATAGATATATTACGTTATTACATTAATATATTAATATTTATACCATAGTAATATATATTATATTTGAAAGTGGCCATTATGATTATGTCAATATACATCACCATTTTACCTGTTTGCATCATAGAGAGAGAGAGAGAGTGAGAAAAGAGAGAGAGTCCTGCCCATCACCTGAGGTTTTAATATAACTACAGCCTGTCTGAAGTTTTTGCTCTGAATACTATAGGTCCTTGTATAAAACTAGTCCTGCACACTATACGGTATGAAGACATAGATTTCCTGCTCCTGAATATATTTCACAATAAAATAAATTAAAAAACATACGAATAAGTACAAGCTGGAGTGCTTTTTTTTTATGTGCAGATGCAGTATTGCAATCGTTTTTTTTGTGACATGTATTAAAGAGATAAACATTGAAACATTGTTTGTGTGAGACAAAGTATGGATTATCTCTCATACGAGGCCTTTCTGAAATCGAAGAAATGCTTAACACATGAAAACTGGACACGAACATATAATGTTGGTCCTGAGTCGCCGGATGAGGATTACACTTGAACAGGGAGCATGAGTTTTAAAACAATATGATGATTGTTGAAGCTGAGGCTGAAATATTCCGGACTTCACCGAGCAGCTAATAAAACCCTCACCTGTGCAGAAGCAGAACACTTGGTCTCAACTCTCTGTAATGGGCCCAGATTCATTCAGAGTGAAAAGTAATCTGAGGGAAGATACATCCACTTTATGTTCAGATCAATTATGGACCAACTGAATTATATGACCTTATTCAATTCATGTTATACAGCATCATGAATCTGAACAATTTAAATCTTACAGGAAATAAAAACTTAATTAATGTAGAATTGTTTTCATATTGAATAATTTCAGGTCACTGCATTTTAAATAGTCATTGATAACATTGTATTATTCTTTTCACATTTTAGAGACATGAGTCTAGGGTGTATAATTTAAGGTATGTGGTTGTTGCGTCGCAGGTTATACAGGTAATGTGTGTGTGTTTGTGTGTGTGTGTGTGTGTGTGTGTGTGTGTGTGTGTGTGAGAGAGAGTGCGTACGTGTGTGTGTGTGTGTGTGTGTGAGTGTGTGTGTGTGTGTGTGTGTGTGTGTGTGTGTGTGTGTGTGTGTGTGTGTGTGTGTGTGTGTGTGTGTGTGTGTGTGTGTGTGTGTGTGCGGCCTGCAGGTATCAGCCCCGGTTCCTCCGCTACCGCAGCTGCTGCTTCAGTTGCTGTCAACACATCTGTAAAACACACAAACACACGGAGCTCCGCTTTAACACACAGCGTCTCAACGAACAACGTGAGGAACATGATGGATATTTTCAGCTGGATCGAACCCGCTGTCTTCATGTTTAAACACAAACAGAGTGAGAATCCCTCTCCTTCATTTTCACTTTCAACACACAAATCAGCAACACAATGCGCACACGAATATAAACTCAGCTATTTAAGGGAGGGATTTGCGATTTGCACAAATGAAATTAATCTATTTCCAAAATGCGCAGTTTAGTTCGACAATATAAAAATATCTCAGACTAAAGGAAACGAAAACGCAGATATAAAATATAATAATTTCAAAAAGTTTATTAAAAAGAAAATAATTATAAATCTATTTTTAGACTAATTCTCTTGTGCAAGGGCCTTTACATTTTTTCAAAGCAGAAAACTATTTTCAGTTTCGGGGGAATTTATAAAGTCAGGATTTGTGCATTAATGTGATTTTTAAAAACAATATGAATCGAATTTGTTTTAATTATTGTATCATTTTAATATAATATATTAAATGCACGCACACAACAGCATCAAATCTCTACCACAGCTGTTGGGTGTTGTTATAAAAGCAGGTGTTTGTTGCAGGAGGCCGCACAGAGGACCCCTGTTAACGCATTTAATGTCACTGAAATATTTGTTATGTGTTATATTTGTGTTAGTCATTATTATATATCACTGGATGAATACAGACACACACAAACACACACAAACACACAGACACACACACACACACACACACACACACACACACACACACACGCACACGCACACGCACACACACTCACACTCACACCCTTGCAGCGGATTGTAAAAGTGCATGTTCCCGGAGGCTTCTCCTCACTTTAATAACCTATAACACAATCCTTCATATAATGCTCCCTGGCATGTCTCCGATGCAAAGAGCCGCACAGTGAAACCTCTCACGTTGAGGTGTATCAGCTCGGTGTCTGTGGAGGTGGCTGCCGCTGTGACCGTGCATGTGACAGCTCTGTCGCTCTCCGGCTCCCTATAGCGCCCCCACTTGGTGGTCTACCTGTCCGTCAGACGCATCTACAGCCTCCGTACAGCAGCGCGGCAGCACTTCAGACGCATGCCCGGGAGCAGAGGAGGGAAAGCGGCTCCAGGGCTGCCAGGTAACTGGATATGAGTGGTTGTACTTTATGATTGAGTTTGTCACGAAGTCAAATCCGGAAAAAATGTTTGTCTTATAGCAGAGCTGCTGTCCCGGTCACTGTATTGTTCCAAATAAGATGATACTATGATACTATGATGTGTGTATGTGCGTGTATGTGTGTGTGTGTGTGCGCACGCGCGTGTGCGTGTGTGTGTCCTGGGGAGGGGTTGGGGAAACATTTTTGCTTTTCCTACAAGTGAGAACTGATATGTTTAATTTAGCAGAGTGAACTGTAGGAGTTGGGGGAAGTGGAGGAGATGAAGGAGGAGGACGAGGAGGAGGAGGAGGAGGGCTGCCAGTAGTTGCAGCAGAGGGAGGAGGAGGAGGAAAAGAGAAAAGGAGGAGGAGAGGAGGAGAGGGAGGAGGAGGAGGAGAGGGCCGCTGGTCGCCGGGTTTCCATGTGACAAGGGGAAATATGAGGGACTTTGACAGGTCTTAAACGGTCTGGCGCCAAGGCCTCAGTCTAGCCGCTAAATATAGCCGGAGAGATGATGCAGGGAGATGGGTGGAGAAGATGGAGCGATGAAAGGAAGAAAGGAACAATGTCGAGGGGAAGAAGAAAATAACAATACTCAATTATAGACGAATATGGTGAAAAGTGTCCCGTTATGTTGTAATTAGAGCGTCTCTGGCTCGGATCACTGACACAGGGGCCAAATCCCGGGCAGAGACGCTGTGGACGCACATTTGCACATGTGCACCTGTATTGTGTTGTTCTGAGAGGACGCGTCAAGGACACCGACAAACTTGAGTCAACTTCTCACCGTTTGAGAAGCGCCGTGCCAGCGGTTCACTCGCTCTGAACGCAGCCTCAGCTGACTGTGTGCATGGCTGGCGAGTCTGTGCGCAATTATCTCAAATTTAAGCCTCCAAACTATTTTACTTGAACCTCTTTCTGGGGTTAACATAATTAAAAATGTCAGCATAAAATGACTCGATCTTTATATTACTCAATTAGCAACGTAGGAAAAAAGGACTAAAAACCAAAACTTTGCGATTGAATGTTTCCAAACTTGCGCATTTTCTTTTCCACTCTTTGATGCTCTCTTCCCCTCATCTAAACAAGCCTAAGCAGCATATGTCCATGTGTCTGTTTCCCCAACACAACGCATAGGCCTCTGTTAATCTGTCAGTACACTGCTCCCTCCATAGATGTAGCGGCAGCCCAGTCCTCCCTCCACCTAATGACTTTTAAATCGCGCGTAATGGAGATTTCTGTACCGCTGAGGGCACAGAACAAATAAATGGTGAGTAATTGGCACGAGCATTATTGATACAATTATCCAGTTGAGTATTTCGGTTGAAAAACAGTTATCCCCCTCTATATGCTGCTAATCTGTTTCTGTCCCATGCAAAGCTCCGTGCACGCGGCTCCGAGCGTCTGACAAGCCGCCGCCGCCGCCGCTGCGCTCCCTGTCATTTCATAAATCTCAAGTTGCAGCATTCCAAACAAGTCAGCTGTCCGGGAGAATTATAACAGATACAAACCACGATGCGCATCTGAAGGAAACTGTCAAGTGCGTGGAAAACATCCTTCATGCTTTTTTACATTCTCACGTGGAGCCGGTGTTCAGACACCTGGATGGAAACACACTTTCTCTCACTGGGGCAATGCACTGGCTGCTGCTGCTGCTGGGGACACTGGGAGCACTGGTGTCTGATCTGATGTGTGTGCATGGGCCTGTACACAGTGTTTTCACAGAGGTACACTGCGCCCTGTTATGTCTGTAGCTGCGCCTGCTCCCTGTCCGGCCTGCACTCTTTACGCATGGCTGTATCAAGCTGATGGAAGCCGAGCAACAAGTGTGTAACAACGTGGAGATGTGCAAACATTTCATGGTCTTAAATCACATAACGTGCTGTGTCCAACAAACCAGTGCGTGCTACTCCAACTCTCTGGAGGTTGTTGTGGGTTTTTTATTTAAGGATATCATTTAAAATATTGTTCATTATTTTTACACCTTTGTATTTTTTGAAGCAATGTGTTAATTTGAGTGTTTACACTGTGAGTTGTGTAACCACTAAATGAATTATATGTTTTAGTAATAAGTGTTTTTACTACAATTATTGAAGACAGTTTTATGGCCGGTAGGAGCTTACTCTGTGGAGTTCCATGGGTTAGTAGGAAATGCGCAATTGTGTCAGACAGTGTCAGTCAGACGGATAATCACTTTTGTTTCAGTTTTAGTCGAAATGACGCCTGTGGCCGACCGCACGCTCCGTCCGGCGCGCGGGGAGCAGCTGCTCGCGCCAGAAAAACAGTTCGCATCGGACACGGAGTGGCGGCGGAGGCGGGGAGGTGGAGCGCGGCCGCGGAGGAGGCTGCTGAGGGGCCGGAGGCGCTCACACATGCAGGACTTCAGGGTAAATGGAAAGAGACAAGAGACTGTTCTTATTGTGGCGCATCAGCCGACTGGCGCCGAGCGGCTCTTCAACACACTGAGTCCGTGTTCATCAGGAGCCGCGGCGCTGGATTCCTCTGGAGGAGCCCCCCCTACCCCACACGCACACACACACACACACCAACCCACCACCACCACCCCCTCCTCCCCCCGTGGCTCCAGGAGTCCCGCACCGTCCCCGGTCTGACTAAGTCCAACCTGCCGGGGATCACACGGCACCACACGGCCCTGCCTGTCCTCACAACTGAGCACTAAATCATGTCATCGCTGCGTGTGTGATGTGGAAACAAACTACACACACACACACACCAGGGAGATCTCACACAGGCGCACAGCCCTGCAGAAGAGTATAATAAAACCTAAAACACACTCCATTATTTATCCTGCTTTTTAGCCCGAATAAAGATCGAACTGTGCCACGGAGTCTGGGAGAGAAATGCAACTTTGTGCGCGGCCGAACAAGGAAGAGAAGTGAGCACTCACCGCGTCTCCTTCTCCCCGAGTATTCTCTCAGAATTCATTCATCATCATTCATCTGGGTTCTCCCTCCACGCAGCGCCGGGCTTCGTGCGTCCCAGCCTCGGCTCTGTGCCTCTGCTGCGGCCGCTGCTCCCCCGGCAGCCCGGTCAGCGCCGCGCACAGATATCTGAGGAACCCGGGGCAGGGCGAGCTACACTCGGCTAACAGAGCCCGGGCTAACGTCAAAACAGCCGAGAACTTGCGGGTCATAACGAGTCTGTTGTTATAGGAGAGCCGGAGAGGCAGAGAGAGAGAGAGAGAGCGGCTGCTTTGGGAAGCATGTCCGGACTGTAGCGCGTGAGCTGCGGGTGGAGGAGTGACTGTGCTGGGCTGTTCTGACAGACAGGGGTGGAGGTGGAGGAGTGGAGCTGCTCCTCTCTATAAAGGTGAGTTTTAGGACAGTGGACAGGTTTTGCTTTCTCCGGAGGCGACATTGTAAAAACGCAAGCCGAGAGAAGTGATGCCTCCACCGGCCAAAGACTGAGGGCTGACCCGGTGTTTGGCTTGGAAATGGGGGTGGGATTTCCCGATCTTTCCTGTCATTGGTTAATATTTTATCCTGTTGACATGTTTTCTTACTGCTAATGCTTCCGACACCTTCTTGTCCCCCCCTCCTCTCCCAGAGTCTGGCCGGAGCTGTCAGAACCACGCCTATAGGGGCCCACAATTGGTCCAGAAAGCGTAAAATCAGCAATCAAAGGGGCTTGGTTCATTAGTGTTGGGGATGGAGGCAGGAAGGACATGTGAGATAGTCACAGATCTGCAGTGAACGGGGCCACATCTCTCCAGTCAGTGTGGGATGACTGCAGCGCAGCTTCTTTCTCTCAGAGCCACACAGCGCCCAGCCGCGCTCCCCGCGCACCGCGCCGCTCACACTCAGGAACTCGGCGCAGGAACCAGAGGAAGAAACGCAACACAACTCCGGGCTGTTTGCTCTCCGCTCTGATTACGCGTTGTGACAAGGCGCCGCGCTCCTCTGTGCGGCTTCACACACACTAACTGCTCGCCCAGCGCGGACCTACACCGGCTCCAGGTCGGGGGAAATACCACTCAGACATCCATTATTTCACTTGGTTTTTGTGGATGCACCGATGAGAGATCCAGTTTTCACAGGGACTGCAATGGCTTATCACCCTTTCCACGCACACCGGGCGACCGACTTCCCCATGTCCGCCTTCCTCGCGGCCGCGCAGCCTTCCTTCTTCCCGGCGCTCAGCCTGCCTCCCGGGGCGCTCACCAAGCCCATGTCGGACCACGGCCTGGCCGGGGCGGCGGAGGCTGTGCTCCACCCGGCCCTCAGCCACCATCAGGCGGCTCATCTCCGCAGCATGAAGAGCCTGGAGCCCGAGGAGGAGGTGGACGACGACCCCAAAGTTACACTGGAAGCCAAGGATCTTTGGGACCAGTTTCACAAACTCGGGACGGAGATGGTTATTACCAAGTCCGGACGGTAAGAATTAGCCAGAACTATATTTCCTCTCTTTTAATGATTTTTTTTTATTTTGCAAAAAAAGTTGGACATTTGTCTACATATGTCCAGAGATAAAAAAAAACATACGACAAGTTTAGAGCCGTTAGAAATCCCTTTACTCGGGTTATTCAGTGGCAGCTTGTGCGCCAGGCCTTCGCTTTACAGTCTTATTCCACCGCCGATTATCAGCCTGTTCTGCATGAATTAAAACACACAAGACAACTGAACAACACTCCAGCGATTATATATCTTCACCTCGTATTATGCAATAAATGTATCGATTTTCAAATGGAGTTCCTGGCCAGAATTTCGGTGGCTTCACTTGTGAATAAACCTCCATGTTATTTCTGGATATTTGGGACGTTTGTCCAGTTTGATCAAAGGGAAATGTGAGGGATATTTTTTGGAAGGGGAAACATGAGCCGAGCTTTAGTTTTATCTCTCACACTGCATTGTGTTGAGGCAGCAGGCTCCTCGCTTTTATAAACACACTGTCACTTCAAAAAGCTCCAACGTGCTCATAAATATACGACCCAGCTTTGTATTGTAGGCTTGGACAACACACACATAGGCTGACAGAGCCAACACACACACACACCGATTTTCACTGTGGCCTAATAGCGTTTATCGACTGGAGAATAAATTCTGACAATTATAATATTTCCACTTGTCAGAGCCCCGTGTTTTCCCTCTGCGTGTCTTTTGTCGGACCTGCTCCTCTCCCAGCGATGATCTGCTCCTGTGTCTAGTTTGAATCACTGCGTGCTGACTCCTAATGTGTGTGTGTATGTGTGTGTCCGTGCAGGAGGATGTTCCCCCCGTTCAAAGTGCGGATAAACGGCCTCGATAAAAAAGCCAAATACATCCTGCTGATGGACATCGTGGCGGCGGACGACTGCCGCTACAAGTTCCACAACTCCCGCTGGATGGTGGCGGGCAAGGCCGACCCGGAGATGCCCAAGAGGATGTACATCCACCCGGACAGCCCGGCCACCGGCGAGCAGTGGATGGCGAAGCCTGTTGCTTTCCACAAACTCAAGCTGACCAACAACATCTCGGACAAACACGGATTTGTGAGTATAACTAGTTTTTCGTTTTGTCCGACTCGTCCCTTTCCGTGTTTGCCCTGCTGCGGGAGGTGTCTGCAGGACGCAGACGGGACGAACTGTGTGTTTAGGTGTTTTCAGGTTCAGATGAAAATTTGATGAGGAATGTGAGGCTAAGTGGCAGCAAAACAATAGTGCAACACAGCGAGAGAGAAAAAAAACTGAAAAAAGTACAGGGAATGAATAAATCAGAGCCCGTGTGCAGAATTCAAACTTCTGCAGGGAAGTAGTGAAGCTGAGTCAAAACAAGTGGGCGATAATATTCTGCGGTTTATTTACCACCCTCTGAAAATAAAGCCAATAATAAAATGTGTGTTCTATAGGTTTAAAGAGGAATTAATGATGGTGCTGCTCGAGCTGTTGACACTTTGTCACCACTTGACTTCGCACCGCCACTGACATTCACTGAGCTTATGTTTCCTCTGAGCTCTCCACAATATTATCATTTACCTCTGCTGCAGCTCGGGGCCTGTGTGAGGAGAGCAGGGCTGCTTCCCCCCCTCCCCTGTCTGCTTGTTGTGTGGCTTTTATTAGGAATTACTAAATAATTTCTATATAAATAATATGAGATTAACATGTAATTAAAACCCCTTTGAGCTGATGGTTGTAAGGAAGGAGGATTAAATGGTGTCTCACCAAACGAAAAGAGAGAAATGACGTGAAATGAACTTGCAAAATCACAGTATAGTAGAATATAGTATAGTAGAATATATTGTATGATATAGCCCTACTGTGTTAAATTATATATAATATGTATCTATGTAATAATGTTGTTATTTTGTGCATAGGCTACTATTAGGTCTGTAGTGGATTTTTGTGAAATATTATAATTGATATTATTTTATATTTGTACCTTGTATTATAGGCTTCGTTATTTCCCACGTGTCTGTGTGGTAGTAACATGAAAGAGGACATGTTTAATTATTATAGTAATTTTAAATCTGCACAGCATTTTATTGTAATCTAAAAATAGTATATTTAAAATATGAGCAGAGTGTGCAAATTCAAATGAATAATCTAGATCAAGTCATATATATATATATATATATATGATTTTCTCGCCGTGTTCCTGAGCCCTCGTGACACCATGTGTGGCCTGGTCCGGATTTTCACTTTGCTCCGCACTAATTACACACAAGTCTGCCTACACAGCAATTATAACAGCAGCTAACAATAGGCTGATCCGCGTCAACATTCCCTGTGTACACAACGTGGAGACCTGGCAGGTCGTGATCCTCTCCGCAAAGCTCACTCTCCCTGTGTGTCTTCTGTCTACTGGAGCAGACCATCCTGAACTCCATGCACAAGTACCAGCCCCGGTTCCACATCGTGCGGGCCAACGACATCCTGAAGCTCCCCTACAGCACCTTCAGGACCTACGTGTTCCCGGAGACCGAGTTCGTGGCCGTGACGGCGTATCAGAACGACAAGGTGCGTGTGCTTGCAATGTGGCTCTGCTGCGAAAATAATGTCCTACATGCAATGCGTCCCCCTCCCCCCACCGCCAGCCCCCGAAGACTTAATCTGATTTTGTAGGTCGCCTAATTTCCCTGCAGAGGACTCCCATGTCCCACTTGATTTATTTAATTGCTGTTTCTCCCGGGTTGCTGAGTGCACCGTGTATTTCTCACCGAAGATTTCCAACCTGTGTCCTGTCTGCTAGTCACGGGCGGCACATGAGCTCCTGCCTTTCGCCACAAGTGAATAAATTGGGCGTGTAAATGCTGCACGGTGTTGTTGTGGTGCACGGCATCGAACACGTCAACCCTTTTTTTTATTATCAGTTTGTATTTAAAGAAGGTGACCCCGGTGACCTCCCCTTTGGGTTCAGGAGAATGTTTGACCTTTTCAAGATGCAGGTTATTGCGCATGTATCTGCCATGCGTTTATTTGTAGGAGCCCACCCTTGATCCTCTTCCGTGGAGTCAATTTGAGCTCGTGTCCAGGAGGGTCGGGTTAATGTGTGTGTGGGGGTGGGGGGAGGCTCTTGTTGTAAAAGTTTATGGCCAAGAGTCACAATCGATTACAAGGCATTTAAAAGCCTGGTCACCCTGCAGCCACAGCGGGCAGATGTGGCCGAGGGCCTGGAGCGCCTTTTTCCAAGGGCCACCGAGGGTCTCAGGAGGCCCCTGCCGGCTCAGTGCCCGTGCGTGGAGGCGCAGCGGCGTCTTCCACATCAGGACATATCGCGGAGCAGCAGTGATCCAAACCACACTATTAATTATTGATAAGATAGTCATCTGTTCAAGTAGTGCTCCCTCTGCCTCGGTTTTTTTTTCTGGGGGAACGGAGGCTCATGTGGCTCCACAAAGAAATATTTCGTGGCAGATCTTCTCTCCAGGGGCCAATGAGAATAACGCCCCATCATTACGCTTTTTATTAATAATGCAGCCGCGCTCTGCTCCGTGGCCCCGGTCCAACACGATTCTGCAGCACGTTGTTTTCCTACATGTGGGCCAGGTGAAGACAAAGGACTGGAACTGTGGCTCCATGTTGGTCAGGGCTCTAACATGAAGTGTGTGTGTGTGTGTGTCTGTGTGTGTTGGCAGATCACGCAGCTGAAGATCGACAACAACCCTTTTGCGAAAGGATTCAGAGACACGGGGAACGGAAGGAGAGAGAAAAGGTAACGGACAGAACACCTGCAAACATCAGTGTGTGTGTGTATGTGTGTGTGTGTGTGTGTGTGTGTGTGTGTGTGTGTGAGTGTGTGTGTGTGTGTAGGTCGGCGTGCGTGTGTGTGTGTGTCTACCATATTTTTATTTCACAAGCTCATGAATTCACAATGTAAAGAAACCGCCAAAATTATTATTATTATTATTTGTATTATTATTATTATGAATAATCAATATTATTATTATTTATACAGGAAACAGCTGACCATGCCTTCGCTGCGGATGTACGAGGACCAGTGCAAGGCGGATCGGGAGGGCGCAGACTCGGACGCCTCCTCCAGTGATCCTCCGGCGGGCAGGGACACCGTCCACTCCCCGCTGGGCGACGGTTCCAGCCCGCTGAGGTTCAGCAGAGCGAGTCGAGGTGAGATAAGAGTTCAGGTGGTGTGTGTGGTGAACGACCTTTAGCTAGAACCTTTAAAAAAATACACATATACATTTAAATGGAAAATCCTAATTGTATAAATGTATTAATTATATCAAATTAATGTAATTTAATATAATTAATGCTAGTGTCATGTAGAGATATAATAATTAATTTTAAACGCCCAGTTTATAGTGTAGCTAAACACATTATTATATAACTAAAACCATGTATGTAAACCTGAATTTTGACTAAAGTGGGACATATTTAAATTTAAAATGTCCTATAAACAAAACTCTCATGAGGATTAGATATATTTTAATACCATTAATTTGATCTTGATATTTCCTACTTGAGTTTATTTTAATTTGGTCCTATCCCTCTGTTTTATTCCCCTTAGTTTAAGAATTAATAACCAATTTCAAATCCTAGCCAGTGTTATAATTGGCCCTGTGTTTTATTTGATTGTTCAGATTTGTCTGATATTTGCAGACTCACACTCAGAACCTCAAACCCGGTTTGTCAAATAACAAGCCTATACTCCTAAAAATATTTATTTATTAACATTTAAAATGCAGACCCAGTAGCTTGGTGCTACTGGGTGACCCTCAAGTGTGTGTGTGTGTGTAGATTACTGGTGTGTATTTCTGTAATAGTTGGTGATGAGGTGAATAACAGTTAAACATTGTTCTTGCCCTCCTTGCAGATGAGAAGATGTGCTCTGACAGCGAGCAGGAGCTGGAGCCTGACGAGCACTGTGACGCCTCCATCAGCCCAGGTCCTGAACCCGTGTCCCCCTACAGCTCCAGGTGTGAGGACCGCGTGCGGGACAGGCCCAGTGCAGAGAAGAAGGATGACTCCGTATTCAGTATAAGGAACCCCGAGAAGGACAAAGCAGAGAGCAGGCACAGGAAGGACACCACAGATGCACTGACAAAGGACTCAGAGGCAGGAGGCATTAGTGCCAGCAAGGACACGTTCTCTCCTCTCATGGTCCAGACTGAGAGCCCCTCGCACTTCAGCCCAGGCCACTTACAAAGCCTGGCTCTGTCTGGCCTGCACAGTCAGCAGTTCTTTAACCCTCTGAACGCCGGATCACCGCTGTTGTTTCACCCCGGGCAGTTTGCCATGGGCCCTGGAGCCTTTTCTGCTATGGGAATGGGGCATCTTTTGGCCTCTGTTAGTGGTTTGGAAAATGGCAGCCTCTCCGCCCAGGGCACGGGAGGAAACCCCTTCCCCTTCCATCTGTCCCAGCACATGCTCGCCTCACAGGTAAGAAAGGTCATCCAGTCAGAAAATGATTTAGTCTGTACACCTGTAGCACCGAGCGCATGTCAGTAAGACAGATAGGCTGCCGGTTCAGAGGGAGAGTCTATACAGTATTAGGTGTCACTTCTTAAAAACCAGAACTGTTTGCACAGTACAGCATCAGAAATACTTCAGTCAGAGCTGTGTTTAATTTACTGCTGAAAATTTGTTTGAGAATTACAGCAATATGTCATGTTTTTGCTGCCTGCAAACGTGTGTTTTTACTAAAAGATAAGGTTGTAATAAAAGGTACAGTCGTCAAAGAAATGTTTTTCACATTTTATCAGGCATCTGTGAAAAGAGTAAAAATAATGTAGGCTCAAACATTTGTTGCTTTTGTATCAGATCTGACTTTTGTTTCCATGAAGATCTGAACTGAACAATGTGAGGGAACAATCTGTTTGGTTGTTGTTGTGATTGTATTGGATGATTCTAGTTTGATTATTTGAAAACTCAAGTAGAAATAGTGATGTGTACAGTTAGGACTCACATCTTTCCCCCTTTGTATTGCAGGGCATCCCAATGCCTCCATTCGGGGGTCTGTTCCCGTACCCTTACACCTACATGGCAGCGGCTGCAGCAGCAGCGTCCGCCTCAGCCCTCCCCACCACCAGCACCTCCAGCCCACTCTCCAGGAATCCCTTCCTGGCCTCGTCCCGGCCCCGGCTCCGCTTCAACCCTTACCAGCTCCCGGTATCGCTGTCTCAGAGCTCCAGTCTGCTCACCAGCGGACTGCCCAGCAGCCTCAACCCGGGCTCTGAATCCTCCAAACCGGGCAGCAGAGAGGCCAGCCCGGCCCCGGAGCACCACAGCAAACACAAGACAGGAGGCTCAAGTGGAAGGGACGCATCCCCCAAAACCGCCATGAAGGACTCAGTGAATGAACTGCAAAGTATCCAGAGACTGGTGAGCGGCCTGGAGGGCCAGAGGGGGTCCTCCCCGACCGCCGAGTCCCCCAAGTGATGAGGAGTCCCCTGTTTAGGACAATGTCTTGGCTTGATTACCAGAGGACTATACGTGCATATGTCCTGTACAGCACATTACAGAGAGTGGGATGAGGGTTTGACCAACGAGGGTCAGTGAAGGCTGATTACTGATATTCTTTTGGAACAAAGCTGCAGATTGAATGAAACTTAGTCCATATACTTAAATTTAACCTTTTTTTGAATTCACAAGTATTGAAGGTTTCCTCCTGAGCTGACCTGTTGAAAGAGTGGGAAAGCATGTCAGGAAATATTTGGACTATATCAGACCCTTAAATCCCAGTGTTTAGAGTTAGCAGGCTGACCACCCAGGAAACTGAGTACATTTCTATATTGGTGGAATAAAACATAAATTAACAATAATTTATAAGTAAGCTACATAAATTAAAAGTGCAAATTATTAATAAAGACAGTATAACGCTGAATAATCCTCAAATATTATTGAGATACAAGTTGAAGGAAGTGTCACAGAGACAGAGACACTGATCATTTCCACTACAGCAAATAATGCAATGGATCAAAGGTGTATCATGTCCTCTAAACCAGAGGTGGAGGCCAGCAGGCCAGTATCGGCCCCGCGTATCGGTGTCACCTGCCGCAGAGCCCGCAGCTCCACTGAGCCGCGCACCGCAGAGAGTGCGTGATGACCGTGGTGGACTCGAAGCACCGGGTCGATCTCAAGCTGCATCCAAAAACTGTTTGTTCTCCAGGCCTGATTATTTCAAAGGGATGGAAAGTGAAACGTTCCGTCTGCGAGAGAAAGAACCCGCTTCTCATTTCATGCCAGAAAAAAAAATGTTTCTGAAATATTTATGTAATTAAGAATAAAAAAAAACTGTAAATAAAGCTAAGATCCAAGAATATGCAATTGGTATTAATTTATTCAAGGCTGTATATTAGCGTGTATATATTTCGAATTTAACTGGTTGCTTTTTCCCCTCCGCCTGCTCCTGTCCTCTCATTTTACATGACCATATACTGTAAATTAAAGCTATTTAGCGCTTGTTGGTTTGACGAACTGTATGAAGCATCGCTGGTTTTTTTAGGAGACGTGTGTGCCATGTTTTAGTGTCTGCATCCACCGACAAATACAGAGGAACAGAGCGAGAGCTCCACATGGATTCAAAAACACCTCAGGTTACTTCACTCCAGCCAGGAGACGTTCAAAGCGATTCCTCCTGTGGGCGCGTCATTCATATCTATTCATAAATATATTTAAAGATGAAAGTATCTTGTTTATGCTGGTTGTCCGGGTATTTTTTTTTGATTGTCTCACAATTTCAATAAAAAATCGTTGTGCTGAAAATTCTGCCTATCATATTATTTGTATTATTATTATTATTATTATTATTATTATTATTGCAAAGCAGCTGTTGCAATTTGAAGTCTTTTTTTCTAAAGTTCACTATGCGCACACACACACACGAAACAGACACACACACGCACACACTCATACACGTATACACGTGGGCCAGGAGCGCCCTCTGTCGGACAAAGGTTAACAGGAAAGATGCCGTTGGTTTGGCCACATTTGAAAATAAAATATTATTGGATTAAATTCAGGTTATGAAAATGCATTTAAATCGGATGGTTGTAATTTGTGGGTGTTTGTTTTCGTGGTGCATACAAGCCGCAGGTATCAATACACATGTCTTTGACTCAATCTGAGCAGTGACAGGCTGGATATTATTAGTTGTGTGGAGACAGGAGCAGTGACAGTATCAGCAGCGGTTCATTTGTATTTATGTTCAGTCTGTGTCTGTGTCGTCCAGCTCTATTTCGAGCAGCTCCTCAGTCAGTCGGTGTTTCCTTTAGTATTGTGTGCCCGGCGGTATTTTTAGCAGGAGCCCAGTGATGTAAGTATTTATAGGAAGAGCTTTCTCTGCTGCACTCACACACACACACACACACACACACACACACACACACACACACACACACACACACACACACACACACACACACACACACACATCCTCTGCAGCCGGACACACACTGTAAACTGGCCTTTTTACCTCCTTTACTGCTGTATATTCTGCGTCAGAAGAGGCCAATACACTTCTCAATAAGACAAATGTGTCATGATGTAAATGGTGTGCACATGTGTAATAAATTATAGTATAAAAGTAAAACAATATGTCTGTCGATTTTCTGTCCAAAAATATATATTTGATGTATTTTTCCCCCCAAATCGTTCATGTTTTTGTATCAAAATGTGTGTGTGTGTGAGAGAGAGAGAGAGGGAGAGAGAGGGCACGATGCAGCAGCAGCAGCATCATTGTGTGTGATGGACTGTGTATCTCGGTTTAAAGGGTTAAGCAGGGGGGAGCTCAGGGCAGCAGACAGCCTTTTGTCCGGGACCCGGCGCCTGTCGCCTGCCTGCCGGCCACAGCCTCCACACCGCCCCGCTTCCTAATTAGAGTCCCCCTCCTCCTCCTCGTCCTCCTCCTCCTCCTCCTCCTCCTCCCCTTCTTCTTTATTTTCTTTTCTTTCTGCAGCGATAATCACAAAACTCTCATTCTATTACGGCGGCCATTGTTGCCACTCTGTTATCTTCAATTAACAGAGAGAGCGACTCGACCTCTCACTCAGGGAGAAAAAAGTATTTGTCTAAATCAATCAGTCTATGAGTGATCAGTCGGCTCCCGTGGAGGCCCTATGGATCATAACTAATGGCTGCTGACGGCGTGGGGTAAAAAGGCCAAGATTATTCACAACTTTGTTAAATGATCAGTGTGGGCCGCTATTGTTGTCGCAGGGTTCGCGGGCCCCCAGAAGAAGATGTTGCACATTTGTCTCAACACAGGAGACAAACAGCAGCATCCCTGGTTGTCCCTGTGTCCAACCCGAACATCGTCATCACGCAGGGGCGCTGCTCTGTCTCCCTCCTTTCTGGATGTATAGATTATCATTATGTTGTATCCTGGAAGAAAGGCTCGCTTTTATAACCTCATATGATTTAGCAACATGCTCTCTTTTTATTTCTAAAATTATACATTTGTTACACATAAATTTGGAGATAGAATTTGTATTGTAGCTTATAATAATATATGTTTAAAAAATATATATGGTGTGAAATCGAGGGTTTTTTTCATCTCAGAATAAATTTGAGGTATAATTTTCATGTTTTGCAAACTTATAATTCTATTTTTTTATTTATATATGCCTGAAGGTTGGATATATTACTTGTAAAAAACAGGCTCGGGCGCTGACCGGCTCTTCTGATGACCTTCACAACTGAGTTCCGGATTTGAAGTTTAAACCTAATAAGGCAAACATTTAACGCCAGCAGTTTAGAGAAACTTCTCCTTTTTTACTAAAATAAATAAATAAACACCGGCGAGAACAATTCTGCAAACTGCTCCACAGAGCTGCAACAAGTGAGGTGCATTGTGTTTGTGAATGGGAGGCCCGTGCAGTGTGTTGGATTGGCAATGCTGGGAAACAGCCCAGGAGCCTGCACGGTGTCTACACTGTGAGGGTTGTTGTGTTACTGGCAGTGCAGGCAGCCTATTGGGTGCTCGGCTCAGGTGCGGACAACAGGAGGAGCCGGAGGGGTCCAATCACAAGCCCCTGTTCTCCCTCGCGGGGAGGAGGAAGAAAACACAGGGTCGAACTTCACTGCAACACTTCCACAAGCCAGAACCTCACACACAAACAGACACATGCACACACTTATCCTTTTCTAACCAAAACGGTTAGAAGATATTTATGTTATCAATAAAGTCAGATATACTGAAAGATACATGAAAAACATTCAATAAACACAAGTGCACCTGTAACAGTCACCACTGGAGTTGTTAGTTCCACATGCATGTAGATATTGTAAGAATAGAGAGAGAGGGTAGTGTACACGATGCAATATTCATATCAGACGAACGAAGTTTACCATAAAATACTGTTTGTGTACAGAGATTGTCTCTCTGTTGTTGTGTAAATGTTTCGGATTGTCACGGCCTTGCATTCAAATCGGGCTAAACAACACATGCAACAATTAAGGCTGAGCTCGGTGTGTGTGTGTGTGTGTGTGTGTGTGTGTGTGTGTGTGTGTGTGTGTGTGTGTGTGCGTGTGTGTTTGTGTGGTTGTGTGTGTGTGTGTGTGAGACTTCATGGATAGATTTGGAGCTGCATGTAGGCCCGTCGCCCCCTCCTGGACACAGAGCAAGGAGAAGGAAAGTTCACAGCTTCTCTTTTGGGGAGACTCCACTCTGGTATTAATACTGCAATGATGTAATTTCCCTCTGCGTCACACTCTCTTATCGTTCATCATCTCTCCAACACTTGACTACTACCAAATACAGGATGTGTTAGTTTATTCTGCAGAGCACAGGACAAAAGCAGCTGATTTATTCAGGGTCAATTGTGACTGGATCCTTTCCCAGCATGCACTGTGAAAGTCCTGTTGTAGTTAAAATACACTCTATATACTACATATATATATAAAAATATAGCCTTTTTGTAAAAACAAATTATTAAAATGCTTTTGATTATTTGTGTGTATTTCTCAAATGAAGACATACAGTATAAAGCTGCAGACAGCTGACGAGTTTAAGGAAAAGGCAGCAGGACGTGTCCCAGTATAAGTTGTTGGGCCAGCACAGGCAGCCAGAACAGCCTCTTTACACTACAACATTAATTCTACAAGTTTCTACATTCTCCCAAAACATAGTCACTCATATGCTGATATGATGTCTGCCAGTTTCTCCACTCATTTAGTCAGCTTTTCCTTGAACTTGTTACCTACTCCCCTCCACATCAGATGCTCACAGCTGACGATTCACAAGAGAAACCACCACTAGGTGGCACACTGACTCACTTTACAAGTATAATCCATTGCATTTTCTGTCAAATGCGTTGCATGACTAAAATATGCATTGAAGCATAACAATCCTCATTATATTTAATTTCTAGTCATTGTCAACATTGAGGTGTGATTACAGATGGTGTTTATCGTGTAGTAATGCCTTAATTCTGTAAACTGAATTAATCTTTCTAATCACACCCAGTGGCACTGATCCAAATATTGAGTTATTATATGAATAAACAAGATTCAGCTAGTGTGAAATTATTTGGATGAGAAATATGGGAACAAATATACGTCCAAAGAGAGAGAAAAGAGAAAATTACTGTAATATGATGTAGGACAAATAAATTATATTATATAAATATATCAATATTTCTGATTTTCTATATGACATTGTGTGTGTGTGTGTGTGTGTGTGTGTGTATTCGTGTTTTCTATGGTTTTATTCATACTAAGAGAGTAACCTTAATCTGAGTTAATACGAATGAAATTATAATCCTCTTATTAAAATAAGATGCTTTCTCCTCAAAAATAAGTCACATGTTAATTGTCTTTGCAGCTAATGCCAGATGTTAAACTTACCTCAGTGTTACCC
The DNA here is from genome assembly GCA_038501795.1 of Pseudopleuronectes americanus. Taxonomy (NCBI): domain Eukaryota; kingdom Metazoa; phylum Chordata; class Actinopteri; order Pleuronectiformes; family Pleuronectidae; genus Pseudopleuronectes; species Pseudopleuronectes americanus. The sequence goes on along the minus strand of CM076719.1, from coordinate 16,953,244 downwards.
CTGTTAAGTAAAGTGAGTAGAATGGATGTTGACTGGCTGAATTTATATAATGTTTGCGCATGAAAGATAAGTTTGAATTTTTAACCTCAGAAACAATAAAAAATAGAGTCAAAAGTAAAAGTACTGTGAGATTAGGCGGACGCAGAATAAGGAAAAGGAAATGGACCAGAGGTTAATTTTAATTATTTAAAAAATAACAATCTTTGAATAGTTTTGATCTAGTCAGACAAACTATAATTTAGCAAGGGAAGCAAGTGTCTTCATAACAGTAAAAGTCTGAACATTTACCACCACTGTTCCAGATGGTGTGTAGCTGCAGACAGGACTTTGTGCATTGTGAGCTCGACTCAGAGCAATAGTGCAGGAGACCTACAGTGAAACACGATGGTATTGGGATGTGTTGGTCTAATGAGAGGCTGGTGATATCACTGACTGAACTCCACACTGGCCATGGAGCAATTCCAGCCTGTTCAGCAGAGAGGGTCATGTCTTAGATTTAGAGTTCTGTGGGAGAGGATTCATTTGATCTAATCATACTGTGCACCAAAGATCTGTTCGGTTCCAGGTACTAGCAACAAGTGGGGAGCACTGGGGCTTTCCATTCAGACCCCAACCCCAACAAATCTCCTGATGAAGGGTTGAAAAGGTGGACGGGAAATATGCTTTTCTTAAAGAGCTCGGGAATAATCAAAACCGATGCCAAGTAGAGTAAAGCAGACACACAGGAGACCTTAAGTAGGTGAACAGTTTTTTTTAACTCATGTTAGTTTAGAATTATATAACCCCGTTGGAGAGAAACCATTTAACTGAAACTATTTTTGTTTCTCCAGGTGACATGCTAGATGAGCCGGAGATTTGAACCCTGCTGTGTAAGTGCCTATTTGCACGCTCTCTTGGTTGGTCCACGGCATGATTTGGAATAAATAGATCATGTAAGGGCTCTATGTAAAGACTATGTGTCATGGTACATCCTCCCATGACCTGCTGCTCCAGAGACAAATTACAAACCGAAAGATGTCGCACCGTAAATCAAAGAAAAACCAAACACGGCGGGGCAGCTAATGAAGTGGCTGGAGAAGGCCACGCTGGGCAACCTCCATCTTGTCACTCATTACTGGGAAAGGAGACAATGGAGGCCAGCGTGGAAACCTCCTTTACCGTCCAGGATCAAACAGCAACAAGAGCCTGAGCCCACCACTCACCAAGCACGAGACACAAACACGGTGGGAGCCTGCTGCACATCCAGGCCTTTGCAGAAGTGGGCTTTTGATCATGGCAGCGTCCTTCAGGACGTGTTTAAAGAGGACAGAAAGAGGAACTATGCGGGATCCGTGCGTCTGACCTCGGAGAAATCATTTGCTCTGATGGCACTAAGAGGCCTGGCCTCCACACACTGGGCTGACACTGAGATGAATACAAGAGATTAGCAAATACTAACAGTCTCTGTCACCATGAACAAATGCCGGTGCCGAGTCGAGGCGCTGAGACTAAACCCGCCAGCTCTTCTGAAAACACACAATCCCCCCCCAACACTTGTCCAAGCTCAGACGCATGTAAAATACACCCACGCCTGCTTAGATAAACTCTGAGCAGCGCCACAGACGTGTGTTGTACTCGGACTGGAGTTTGACTGATGCCGCTTCTTATTTAGATACAAGGACAGTATGCCGTACTTCTAAGTGTTGTTTATTACCCACTGACAGGTTAGCTCGTTGTAAACATGGCAATTTGGGAATTACCCAGAGAGCTCCCAGTGTGTGCCAGTACAAGTAATGTGGGGCAGAGGCTATTTGAACATGTGTCTCAAGCTTCTACTGGAATATGTAGACCATGACACACCAGTGACTCCAGTGAAACCTCAAGTGTTAAACTGGTTCCAGGTTTCATTATGCCCAGCAACTAAAGTGAGTGATGCTGCACCAAGTCAGACGGGTCTTCAATAATTGTTCAAGTTGTGTTTAAAGATTGAATTCAGATTACATTTGTAGTGATGGGGAGATTTTGTTAGTTGAAATGTCAGTTTCTTCAAAGCTTCGTGCAGAGGCACCAAATTGGGTTTTGGGAGATCATCAGATTAATTTTTCTTGAAAGGCTGAAACTAACCTATTCACATGCTGGGTTGATCTGTTTATTCAAAGCAGCTTCTGTAGATATTTGTATGAAAGATTGAGTGAGAGGACTATTAGTGAAAGGGAAATAGTGGGCTTGCGCTCATCATTTGGACAAAAACACAATTCCAAATAGACAAATGGATATTTAACTTAAGTGTGATATCTTATTTAAGAGGTTAAGACATATCAAGATGCCCAAGAAAAGCTATTATTGCAGGCTTGAAGCTCAAAGAGTCACTGTTTTATATCACAGGTTCCATGTGGAGTTTCTTTACCATCAGTTATACTACAGCATTTTGTTTCGTTCAAATGATCATGCATGTGGGTAATGCAATACACCATTCTCCCATCGGTCCCTTATCTACACTGAGTGTGACGAGGATCTATATAAATATTTATATTTATATATGTAGATAACATCAATAAGCCCATATTAACAACCTGTTTAAATGCAACTCCCATATCAAACCCACCTGCCCTGTACCATCGGCAAAAGGTGGATGATGGTTAAAACCACAAACTGCTAAAACCCTGATAGATTATCTTTCTGCTGTGACTCCTGTGTTTATTTCTGCCATCAGTGAGGTTTCTGCTGGTTCTTATAGACGCTGTTGCCACTGCACAGCTCTTTAAGGTATTTAAGAACATGGAGGAGTAGAGTGAGGCCGAGGCTGAGTGGACCAGTGGTTTAAAGAAGGAATGAGAAGTTGTGTCTAAAACAACTGTGGAGGAATCAGTGTGACGACCAAGCAGCCGTGGAACAAATGACTGTTTCACAGCGGAGCAACAACAACTACTGCGTCACCTACCAACAGAGTGCTAGGTCTGCTTGGCGGCTGCAGCCATTGTGGAGCTTATCTTTTTCATGCATGTTCTAGTTTTCAGCTGATTCATTCTGCTATTAATTCTATAAGAAGGTGCAGCTCTCTGATTTTTTTTATTCAATTTTAAGTAAATAGGTTGGCCAAAGTGAAACTTTTGAAGTTCTAGACCTACTAATGACATTGGGTCTGTCACATATATCATCCACATTATAATACATGTTAGAAAATTCGATTTTTGATATACAACTATTTCTATTTACTCTCTTCATCCAAAGATTTGTCTGATATAGCAAAAGAGCCAGTTTGTCAAAGTCAGCTTTAATCTACGATTGTTACATATCGGTTCTTAAACTAAAATCTATTTGAACAAAACTGGGAAGTGGATTCACTCTCTATGGTATTATAGAATATGAACCATGCAATTTTAGCCAATGCTAGAAGAGACAGGATCCTCAGGTAGGATCACTCATTCTCTGGGTATCAAACCTCATTCAACTTCCAAATCATTGTTTTTGTCTTAGCTGCTCACTGTTAAAACATGCAGATGCACTAACTCCATCTTTAAAAATTATTTCAATTATTTTGCCATTCCATACCAAATGTAGGTTAACTTTAAATCTTGAAAAGGATTTATGCAGTGGTCGCAGAGGACCATTCATAAGAGTAAAAGCACAAACCTTAAATGAAATGAACGGAGAGAGTGACGTCCCGATATATCTGAAGATAAAATATGGTTGATTTATCTGAAGTTAATAGTAAATGTTTTATACAGAGATGCAGAAGTGGTTTGTTGTGCTGCTTGTAGTTGTAGTTGTAGTTATCCTCCTTTGTGTGTGTGTGTGTGAGTGCGTGTGTGTGTGTGTGTGTGTGTGTGTGTGTGTGTGTGTGTGTGTGTGTGTGTGCGTGTGTGTGTGAAACAAACAGAGTGCCTCACTTTCACTGAACAATTTAAATTGAGCACCTGTACACCTGCTTATTTATGCAATTATCTATTCAGCCGATCATGTGGCAGCAGAGCCCTGCATCAACTCTTGCAGAGGGTTAGGGTTAGGGTTGCTACCTTCAGCCTGATAATGCTCCCAGTTACAAAGGGAAAGTCTCAAACTGTTTTCATGAACATGGAACCGTGAGTTCATTGAATTTCCGTGATATCCTCAGTCACCAGTGGGTTAAATATGGGCATTGGGGTTTGGTAATAAATAAATAATAATAAAGACAGAATTATATTTATAAAGACCTCCTCATTCCCACTGGGAACTTGAAAAACCTATTAGGAGTGTGATGGAGAGCCAGATAGGGGTAAAAAAATAATACTAGTGGCTGTAACTGGATATTTTTATGCATCTGAATTCACTTCAAGCTTTAAAATTAAAGCAGGAATGAAACGCTCAACAATTGAACGTTTCAGTCTCATATGGTCTTTCACAGTTAACATCTACTTCTTCTTCCACTTCTGTACCTCATTCCGTTACTCTACTGTCGGACGTTGTAACCATACCTGTTAGATAACATTTTTATTTCCCACCATACGCAAGCACAGAGTACACAGAGTAGAAAAAAGACACGTGTCCCACCTTCAAACACTCCCTAACATTCCCACAGGATGTAAATCAAGTTCCTAAGCTTGCGAGCTGCAGTCTCTTCCATGAGAACAAAGACTTAACGCGAGAGAGAAGTCTTTTGAAAAAACATTTCAGACGACTGCTGACAAGTCACTCACACCCAATAAAAACGGAGATATAGTGAAGTGCAACAAGACAAACGGCTGCCCAGCTTTTACCTTCAGCCACAGAGTGAAGTTGGCCAAGTTCGCCAGAGAGGATGGGGACAGAAAATAGTTCCTATAAAATCTCTGAGTGTCACTTAACTTCAGTGACCATACAATGAAAGAGACTTCAGACAGGCTTGTCACACGTGTCTGTATTTTTATGACTTTGTCACTGGTTAAAACACACTGCTGTTTCACATTTAGCTCAGAAACGTTACAGTGACAAAGGTCCAACGACAGGGGGAGTTTTAGGAACACCACTGCCTCTCAGAAAAGAAACAAGAAAGTCCAACACGTGAAAAACACGACAATATGCTCGTGGCATGAGTTTCAGATTACTAGAGTTTGACATTAGTGACATGCTTATCAACGCCGGATGATCAGAAGTGATGAAGACTTACATGTGTCAGGATTATAGATTCAATTCACTTTCAACTGGTTCCATGTCCTCCTGACCCAGGTCTTTTTGTGAGAGTCCAATACGAGCCAGCCATCTTTGATCTACATCTGCTATTAAAAGAAACACATTAAAGGCAGCAGGGAAAGTCCAAATGCATGATTTCCACGTTCTGTGCACATGGCAAAGTCATTTCTTCACTGAGACACATCTAAAACCGGACTGAGTGTACTGGTGAATTGGGTATAGGAAGAGGACGACGAGGGGATTTCGGAGGTTCCATCATGGGAGGTCTGAGCAACAACTTCCACTGTTCTGGGTTCATGTTCATGAAGTCGGCAGAATGACCGGGTCCCATGTCTGCCCTGTCACATGTTCAGGGATCAGGGAAACTAGGGAGCTGGAGTGTGTATGTGAGTGTAAGTAAGACTATGGGTTTGACCAGATCTTGAACCTAGCGGCACATGATGCCTACGTACCACAAGCCAAGCAGCTTCTAAAGTCCGACTGAAATCAGCAATCGACCCTGACACTAATATCATCAAGCTGCGCTCCAAATTAAATGGTCACAGTGCAAACATGGCGCCCACTTCAAAGAGGCCGGGGATTTACCTCTGAAAAACAAAGGGCATGACACTGTTTAAATAGAAGCACTGAGGAACTAGTAAGACGCCAGAGATTATGAGGTGGAGCAGAGAGAGAGAGGCCAGATAAACAGGAGCAGGTTTATAGAAGCTGTAACTCTGATAGTCTGCTTTTAGACAAGTTCAGTAGAGTTTCATAAAAAATAACCAGATTTTACTGCTATAGCTTGATTTATCTCCATCCATCCAGGCATTTAAAGAAATCCCATTCTCTTTATATAAAATATAACCGCAACAAAACTGAAATGTAACTTTTAAAAGTGCCGGGTGCTGGAAATGATGATCAGCCTCATGGGGAGATGTAGCGTAATCCATCCCATCATCAAAATATATGAATGTCAACACTCACAACAGTGAGCAAACATGAGGGTGCTGACGATTATCTCATTACACACTGTGCACATCTGAGCAGCATGCAGTACATTACAATTACTATGCCACATGAGTTTTCGCAGGTCATAAATTTTAAAACCAGTCACAGCGTGTGGTCCCAACAATCTGGGGCCATTGTCGTAGCTCGCTGTAAACTCATTGCTCAGTGTTGTCTTTCCACTTATTCATCATTATATGTTGAAAAAAAAACATATATGTGGGTTTAAAAGAGGCAATTAAAGTTAACTTAACCTAACATTGACCTCATAGTTAGCCCCCAAAATAAATGAAGTAAACAGCAACTATTTTTGAGCAAAAATATATGAATTTTCCTATCTCAGATAAAGGTAAGGTTATAATAAATTCATTCATGGAATTCATGACTTTCAATCCATCAGTTTCCTAAACAGTGTATTCTGAGTTGGGTCTCAGGGGCTGAACCAACAATGTATATTCAAGACAAAGGTTCATCCCCTTCACTTAAATTCAACAGGACGTGATGTTAAAGTCAAATCTTTTCTCCCTGGATGAAGTTTGGATTCAAGGAATTGTCCAAACTGCAAGAGGGTTCAATGTTATAATAAATAATAAATGTTCATAATTAAAGATATTGTATGCGTGTGAATCAATGAGAATATGTTCCCCTCGTTTAGACGGTAACGTTGTGATGCGTGTGTCACTAAGTGGCATTTTGAGAGCAGATGTCGTTTGTGTGTGGGGGGGGGGAAAACAACTCCTAAAAACAGACAATAATTCAGTGGATGTTTTTCCAGCAGGTCTGGCAAGTCAGAAAGTTTGGGAACCATTGGGATGAACCTCCCTGAACTTTCTTTGGGGATGAACAATGCAACAACAATGCCCACTACAACAGCTACACGTCCCCATTCAGACCAATTACCCCACCATTGAATGTGATGTGTGTGGGGCTGTTGATAGGAAGAGGGAGGACACTGATTAAGTGTGAGCTTCTTCTCCATGTGTGACGGAGCTCGGTGACTCCTGCCCCCATTGTTTGCTCTGAGCTGTAGTTTAACAGCTCGGAGGAGGAGATTCACTCACATTAACGTTACATATGTAAACAGAGCTGATGTTGTGCCAACACTAAGAATAAACGGCTTCTACTACTCTTTAAAAGTCTGTAATCCATGAAAATGTTCGAGAGCAACATTTAATCTAACATGATTGTTTCTTGCAAGTGAACTATACTTTTCATGTCTCTGACCTGAGGTTTAGGTTATTACATTTGGAGAATTCCCCCACCACTGAGAGAGGAAACGACCAGCCAGCTTCTAAATGTGTCAAACCACTGTCTGCGACTGAACCGTTAACCCATGCCCCTGGTCTTCCTTTAATTGGCCACGGAAGATTAAGGGCTTGCACCAATGTGACCACACAGTCAAATCCCTCAATATATAATGAAGACATATTCTGTGACAAACTCCAACAAACACGACAACTCATCACATGAAGCTTGGGTTCTTGCAAATGAAATCGTAAGAACGGTCCCTTGAAGGGGGGAGTCGTTTCCTGGACGTTGAGGTCTTTTCCAGTTGAACTGAGTCACCCCCTTCAGGCTGAGTCATTTCTGGATCTGGACCTATTTAACTTTTACACACATCAAGTGTAGTTTAGTTCAAACATCTATATTCTATGAACGTAAGGTCCTCAAAAAACTTTTAGGACTTTTCTATCAATCAATATCTAGTTGTAATCATTATCCACAATCAGCTGCAAACACGATCACGATCCATGATCAACTGATCAATTTTGATTTCAGTACCAAAGAATATATTTGTCAAAAGGTTTTTACTTTTTTTACTTTCCGGACCTTTTATCTAGATTTCAGTGTCTTTAAGGGAGAAACTGACCCACAGATGATTTGGATAAAATCATTGTTACCACTGAGGTCACAGATTACATGTCAACAGATCAGCCTCAGAGCAAACTCAGCCACTTGATATAAGACTGTCTCCTACATGTGTCCTTATCACACTTCAGTTTGATACCAGGGCTAAACAGCTCTGTAATACAATAAGGACGCTGTTTCTTCTTAATGGATCACCCACTGGCACAGATGTTCTGAGTTTTATCCTGGAACACGTAACTTTAAAGACTACGTTTTTTTTTGCATTATACATTCATCATGTTGAAGATTTTAATTTCCCCAAAAACTTGTTGGGAATACTCAAATTCAGCTGGAGGCGTCTTTTTTTAGCCAACTCATAGTGCTAATGTTAGCCCTTATTAGTTTGCTCCACCTCAGCCAATACAAAGGATGATTTCCAGGAAGAAATGATAAGTCTGTGATAGTTTCTAAGAAAAATCTGCTGTTATGGTGAACACGTGTCATTCATGTGAACAGTTTGAAGTAACAAAGTGGCCGGAATTAGATGATTTGTTTTTATTTTTGCAGAAGAACTGCCTGTAAATGCAACACTGATGTTGTGTCACTTTATTAGGTTTATGGTGTGTAAATCTGATATTTCATCTCATTTCAGTCTCATTTCTGACTCTGCAAATTCTCCACATCCTCTTGTGACTCACCTCTGCTGTCTGTTGTTTGGTGCTGGGCAGATCCTCGTTGTAACTTGCTAACATGCGTTCAGCTAAAAGATGGTAAAACGCTCAGAGGAGCTGAAGGGAAGTGCAGAGTTGTGTGATAACTTCCAGTGGGTTCATACACGACTTTCACATTACACACATGTGAGACAGTGTTTATCTATAAACATTGATGAGTGTAGGTATCAAGGTTTCTTACAACAGTAGAGTTTTCATGGTGCTAGGAATAGGTGAGATGTGGAGAGGACAACTCCATCATGATATGTGTTAGAGAATGTACTGGAGGTCAGCCATGAACAACACTACAGTGGAGGCCTGAGGAGGGGAGTGGGAATCTCCACCTTGTGTGGGACGTACTGTGGCCACTTGAGGCTCCGCATTGGCCAGGACGAGTGAAAAGGACCAATCAGCGGTGAGATATGAAGCCATGTGGAGAATGAGGGAGGGGGAGGGAGCTGACACTGTATCCGGCTAATAAGAAAGGAGGCTTAGCCTTCCGCCATTTCGACTGGAGACGAAAAAACGAAGAGCCCTCAGACTGACAGCGACAGAAATGTGGCGGCGTGCGTTAGCCAGAGCCCACTTCCTCACGTCCGTCCAAATACACAGAGAAATGTTTTGCTTGGGAGAGAAAAGACTCCCACCTCCGTAAATTTGACACCCCCTCACTCCTTCAACCGCGACACCAACAGCAGCTATGCCTCAAATGAGTGAAACCAAAGCAGTTTATCCACAACACCACTTTGAAGATGAACCGCTGCCTCAGCCTGACAGTGGCAGAGGTGTCTGAGACATGCAGCCTAAAGCACTGATGTTACACAAGGAGGTGAAAATGGAAGGGAAAACATTTCTAACCAGACCAAATCATTCAATTTGCCACAAATTGTACGAGCAACAAAGCAGTTTGTGTGTGAATCCGTCATCCAGACGAGTGGAAGACGTGTTTTCATCAATGCAAGATGCAGATTCACAGTTTGAAAATAATCTGATCTCCGTGTCCTGAAGCAGGAAAATGACCTGGTTTTCAACTCTGATATAATAACAACAGCACAGTCTGCAAAGACACAGAGGTGTGTGTGTGTGTGTGTGTGTGTGCCATAACCACATTTAATATTCATAGCTACAATGAGATTTAAATACTTTCTGCACCTTGCTATACCATAAGATCAAAAATTGTACTTAATCTGAAAATATTGCTGAAATAAAAAGGTCCCTTTTATACATCATGCCAAATAATAATAATTTTTAAAATGACACATTTTCATAAGCTAAAAAAGTAGTCCTGCCTGTTTTGTGACAAGGATGCATTTTTCAGACATCCCTTTTTTTCTAAAACAGTTTATTTATATTAAGAATAAAGTTTTCTCCAATTGTAAAACAGCAACAGAGAGAAGGATTAAGGAGCTTTTACTGGAAAATATCAACATCAATACTTTTGGAGAAACGTGTTTTTTACTGGAAAGTATCTTTATGCAATATTCGGTATAATATTCGGACCTTAACAGTGTCTTCAAGCATTGTTCACTTGACACTATGTGTAAACCAAGGACATTTTTATAATTTACAATTATAAAATACATAAATGCAGAATATTATGTTAAAGATATAATTGCTGTTAGAGATTCAGCGACAGAACAGCAATAAATCCTGTTTTTTGTAATTTCATTAACACATCATTTTTGAAATACCATAACGGCATAAAATAGGTGCTTTTTAAAGTATTCAGAGACCTGGAGCTGAGTCCTGTGTAAAGTGGCGTGTGTCTGGAGTGATCACCAAATGGAGGTCATATTTCCCTGTGCAACGCTGGTGTCAGACTGCCTGCAGCTAAAACCTCCTACTGCTCAGACCATGTGACGGTGGGAGTGTGTGGAGGTTCAATTCCCTTCCAGAACCTGTGCTCAATTCTGCTGCTATACAAAAAAAAGGTCTAACTTTTTGATTGCAGCAGATATGAGCAGAGGTGCTGCATGGGCTGGACACAGTGCGGACTGACATTCCCCCAGTGGAGAGGAGAGTGAAGGAGCACAGAGGTCAGGACACGCTGAGAGCAGAGCTGAGGTAAGAACGGGCAGAGACGCTCTTTCAAAGCAGCTCCCTCTTTTCAGAAGTTTTCTTTTGTTATTGATTGTTTTTAACCTGTGATAAAATACTGTGATTTTCTTATGGAGACTTGTACATTGCTGCAAAACTATATCTGTCTAAATGATAGATAATCAATTTGAGCTTGAAAAAGTTGTTTGGTTAGTGTCACATCTGTGCAGCTTTCCCCACCTAAAGTCAGCCACAGTAAACATGTTGTGTAACGTACACTAACCTGTATGTGCATCTACATAACACTTATAGTATATTGTGTGTAACATTTTGTGTTTTTTCCGAGGCCCCAAATTCTGCCTGACACTTAATGTGATAGAATTCAGGCTTCAGACTCTGGATCAGTTCAAGATGATGTATCATTGTGTTTGGTTGCTTGGTCTCATGGTCCAGGTTGGATTTAAATACAGATACAGCCACATTATAGTGTTTAGTGACATCACTGCACTCACCTCGGGTGTGATGAACTATTGGCTAATAGTTCAGTTAACTGACAAATTAGATGTTGAATTATAAATATGAATTCATGAGATTAAATGTGGGATTTGTGGTCTTTAATATATTCAGGAAAGGATGGTGTTTATGGTGTGTGAGAGGCAGGGGGAATGTGTTTGTGAGTGTGTGTGTGTGTGTGTCTGTGTGTTTGTGTGCTTTAATTGAAATTATAGAGAATGAAGCAGCCGCTCAATCTTTGCTCAAGTTTTCAACAGTTGGAAAAAGTCGAAGTTGAGCGCCACACACACACACACACACACACACACACACACGCACACACACACACACACACACACACACACACACGCACACAAACACACACAAACACACACACTCACACACGCACAGTTCATGTTACCAGACATTTAAGTCACACTGGCACCTGATTTATAAACGCGCTTCATTTGCTGTAAAAACCACAGGCGCATAGTTCACCTGCGGACAGTGCGTCACTCACGTCTTTGGCCTGACGCTGTGTTATTACTATGCACATGCACACACACGCACACACGCAGCGTGCCACAGTATAACTGCTGCTGTAAAGATTTCACTCGATATTATTTTCAGGTCGTTTCACATTCAGGCCGTTGCGAACCACTTTTAATTACGATTTTATTTTATTTTAACGGGAGAGACAAATTATAATACAGATTTATTTGAGTTGTAGTAATTTTATAACTCCATACAGTTTTGTATTCATTTATTTATTATCCGTGCAGGTTATTGCGGGTTGAGGGCTACAAGTTTCCTTGTTGAGGATCGAAGACAAACCAACCCAATAATTAAGAGAAATATTTTATTAAATATTCCTGTAGGGTTCAAGTGTCTCCAGCTTCAGATCACTTCGTGTTAATTCCATGTTAATAAAGGGAAACACTGGAAAATAACTTTGCTTCAGTCTAAAGCAGCATTACCCCATTATATACTTTTATGGTGGACAGATTTTCATTTTTATTTAAGGACGCTATATTGAGAGAGACTTTTTTAAACAATCGTTTAGGCCGTTATTCTACATGTCGATTCAAAAGGTTGAGAGCGATATCGGGATTATTCCGTGGGAGCCGATTGTTTCTGTATTTTAATTCAGATTCTGATTGGGGTGTCAGCTCGCTTATATGTCAAATATGGAGGCCTTTTTTTGGGATTATTTTATTCTAAAGGTAATCATTGTTCTTTATGAAGGTGAAATAAATTCCGTCACATGTGAACAGTGGTTTTTACCACGTGCATCCCGCTTTTAAACAGCAGTGTGTGGTCACCCGGTGGGGAACAGTGCAGCCCGGTGACCTTAACCTAGAACCGGGCTCTTAAAGTCACTGGTGGATGAGGATGAGCTCTGTCGGGACCGAAGCCGCCGGAGAGGCTCCTCAGGGCCGCAGCAGCGTCAGGGCCGCCCCCCCACCGCTGCCCCCACACATCAAGGGGCTGAACAACTTGAGTGGAGCCTGTCCCACCGTGTACCAGTGTGAGAGTGTGTGTGTGTGTGTGTGTGTGTGTGTGTGTGTGTGTGTGTGTGTGTGTGTGTGTGTGTGTGTGTGTGTGTGTGTGTACAACCAAGAGAACACCCCACTGAGTCCCCCAGTCAGATTGAGGGAGCAGTGCACAGGCGCAGAGCGCAGCTCGGTGCTGGAGAGGCTGAAGGGCACTACGGCAGCGTCTCACCGCCCGACGCAGCGACCCTTCCAGCGGACAGCCGCGGCCGCAGCCCGCGGAGCCCTCGGAGGACAGACGCCCCGACAGGAGCACGTGCAGGCGCCGTAGGGAGCGAAGCGTCCCGCTGCTGAGCCGCCGCTGAGCCGCTGAACACTGAGCCGCGGTGCGGGGGATGGATTTAAGCAGATGACTGAGAGCGGGAGGTACAGTAGAGACGAGCCGCTGATTAGCTGCTGCGCTCATCGATGATCTACTGATGATCTACTGATGATCTACTGATGATCTGCTTGTTAGTAAACAGCGCTGCAGGCAGGCTGCTGGGGTACAGACTGGTCACTGACAGTGTTACAGATTGTGTTGCTGGCTGGTTACAGGTTGTGTTACAGACTGTGTTACAGGCTGGTTTCAGAAAGTGTTACAGACAGTGTTACAGGCTGGTTACAGGTTGTGTTACAGACAGTGTTACAGGCTGGTTTCAGAAAGTGTTACAGACAGTGTTACATGCAGGTTGTGTTACAGATTGTGTTACAGGCTGGTTACAGGTTGTGTTACAGGTTGTGTTACAGGCTGGTTACAGGCTGGTTACAGGCTGGTTTCAGGGTGGTGACAGGTTGTGTTCCAGGTTGTGTTACAGGCTGGTTACAGGTTGTGTTACAGGTTGTGTTACAGGCTGGTTACAGGCTGGTTACACATGTGTCAGACGGTGAGGCACTGCTCCTGTCTCTGGGCTGTGGAAGGGTTCAGTGACAGTGATGGACAGGAACACGGAGGCAGAGAACTAAACTGGAACTACTTTATTGAATTATTTACTTTATTCATTAATGTCTCGTGAACCGGGGGCAGATTATATAGATTATTCTTCTTGAGGCTCCTTTCAGTCAAGATTTTAGACTTTTTCTTAGCATTTAAATTGTTTTGTTTGGTCAGTGAATGAAATAAACATATATCATAATAATCTTACCATGCCAAATATTGCTCTAATTTACAGATGTAAAGCCGCAACTAATTCATTTTTATTATTATTATTATTATTATGAAATATTTTAAATCAAGAGGTATTGTTTTTTCATTTTATTGCATTACTGTTATTCTAAATAAGAGTCTAAATATTTGAAAAACAGATTTAGTTTTACTTTTACTTACTTTACAAAAAAATACTATATAAACCAAATTAAAAAAAAATATATATATATATATGGTATTAGGTGATTTTCTTTTCTTAATTATCTCAAAGCAGCACTGGACAGTCAAGGTTTCGTTTTTTTGTTTTTTTAATGGAGCAGGTTTGGAAAGTCCCCTCTGATAGGAATTGAAGTCAATACCTGAGTGTCTGTGACCATCACATGAGTCAGTACTGTTGGTGGATTCAGTTTCAGGCCTCACATTTAATGTGTCTCATTTAGACAATCATTACAACAGGTGAATTGTAAATGAAGTGGAATGAAATACTGTCAAACTGGAAGATGTATTTGTCTAAATGCTTTTATTGTGTGTATGTCTGATCCAAAAGCCTTCAGTGTTTGATGCTCAGGCCTCTTAGCATTAGAGCTGCACACACAAAATGGCGGCAGATTGATATTTCTCACCCATGTCTCTCTCAGAACAAACCTCATCAGATAACACTCATAGGTAAATTTCTTTCTGTAGCTTTTTGGACATGTTTGCATTTGTCCTGCTTTCTGCTCAACTGAAATAATATGTACAGTACAGAAATTGTTGCAGGCTAATGGTGACCTTCACCAGCAATATTGAAAATGGATTTTTACATGATATTTGTAGTTCAATGTGCTCAAGCGATTGTTTTGTGGAAACTCCTCCCCTGTATTTTTCCAGATTTTCCACATCTGCACAGGGGCATTTCTGTTTGTCACCTCTGCACAGGCGCTGCATGGGCTTCTTCTTCTAGTGCCTTGGGATGTTTTACAAGCAGATTCATTTGAAGTAAAGATTTCTTACAGTACAAACAGCAGGCACTGTATATGCATTCAAAATACAACAAAGTGATGTCAGGACTGTTTTTCTATATTTACTTGTTGCTAGTGTTGACAGGTATCACATGATGGAATGTTGACAGGTATCCACAGCAACAGGAAAACTTGGTTCCAGCTCACACTTCTCAGTTGAACGGGAGAAGTGAAAGGCCCAGGTTCACACTGTTAAAAAAAAAGAGCAGTTTCTCCGTCAGCCCTTATCTTTATTAGCTTTCAAGGATGTCTCCATCAGTTTACACTGGACACCGCCTCTCCACTTTCATGGCTAAGAGAGTGGCCACTCTGTGTTTACAGGCCCTCATCCTCGGTGAGGAATGAACACCGCTGAGGTTTCTGCAGCAGGGAGAGGAAAGCAACAGGTTTAACTCTGACATGCTGTCGGTAGCTTTTGTCTTTTTTTTTCCCCAAGATTGGTAGTTAAGATAATTGAGAAGACAATTAAGATTTTAGAGGAGTAATACAGTAGCTGCAATATAATCAGAAAGATAAATTATCATCAAGATAATTAAATGTTTCATTTTGATGTCATGCAACACTTTTAAATTAATGCCACATGAGTATTTTCAATTAAAAAATGTGTTTTATTGAGCAGAAATTATTTAAGCAGAACTCAAGAGAACAATGTGTGTTGTAAACCCTCGGTTGTGTGAGGGACAGCAGCAGCAGCAGGATGAGACACAGACAGAGATTTGATGAAAGAGTGTGGAAGACAATCTGCAGCGGTTCTGAAGGTGTTAGTTAGAGAGAGATAGAACCATCAATATACTGACAAGGATAAATACTTCATATCCTCCATTGGGCTAAATTACTATCAACGGATTCTTTTTTCTGTCTTTGTTGCTTTTCCTGTAAAACAAATCATAATCCATCTAGTTTGTCACTGTTTTTAATACTGGGCTAACATCCCCAATAATAGCCTCTTTAGATCAGTGTTTATATGTGTATGTGTGTGTGTGTGTGTGTGTGTGTTTGTGTTTACGGAGCAGTAAAATTCACAACTTCTTCATGACTTTCGTTCCAATACAATTTCTTAAGGAACAAATTAACAGAAAAAAGTTGCACGGATCAGTGAAATGTTTGCCCCATTGCATCATGGGAGCTAAGTTTTGAATAGAAAGTTTATTCTTAAGATTTAAAATGAGCCACAAACAATTAACAGAGGCCACACAAATTCCAAACATGTGTTTATAAATGGAGATTATATTTGTATGTCATAATGATTTGATTATTACACTAATTATATATAAATATCTGAAATCTAATTTTGTGTAGTTTATTTCCTATTACGTGGGAAGTCTGTGTTGAATGTAACAATTGAAATGACATACGTTTAAGTCAGGAGAGCAGGAGACAGTGTTAACCTGGTGCTCAGTCATGATCGGCTGAACACGAGGTTTCCCCTCACATCCAGCTCCACCATTTTGTCACGTTAACAGGTCATAAGACGCCACCCAAAACATTATGTTGATCAATTTAACACAATTTATTTTCCAAGTTTTGTTCAATTCAAACAAATGAGATGGTTCTCACTGAGTAAATAAATCTATAACAAACATATGGAGATGTTTGAGAGAAAAGGAAATGCAGGATTTTTATGTGCGCAATTGATGGTTTAGAAATACTAATTAAAATGAAGACATATTTTATGTGTGTGTGTGTGTGTGTTTGTGTACAGATTGAGACAAAGTGAATTAAACATTATTAATTATTAAATTATGGTAATATAATAATTAATTCAAAGTTTTAAATGACATTGCATGTGTAAATATATAAAAAGTAAAAATGACAGATCAATAATCCAAACTTTTCTCACATGTATATTATGTATTTCATACATATATTTATATATGTTCATACAGTGCTTCTTAAACAAATGTACATTTTTCGTTGTCATCATTATTACATAGAGTACATATAAATCATCTTGTTTTTATTCTCAGTAAGAAATTTAAATTTTGGGAAAAAAAGAGGTTCACATTTGATATTTATACTCCTGTTTAAAGTCTAACAACATTTCCGATTATTTTAAAATGTCACTTTAACAGCTCAGAGTAGCTTTACACAACATGTATTGGCCCATAGGCTGTTTACTGTATATGGTTATTTAAGCAGAGCTTGGTGATATAGAGGTAACCACATTTAGCTGGCACGATGGTATGGGATCCATAACATGTATTACTGGCTGTGGAGAGTCTGCGTCTGATCAGTGTCACATGGCGGGCCTGATGCACAGCGGACAGTTCTCTGTGCTGTCACAGCTCCTCACTGATGCGTCTGACAGCTGAGTATTTCTCTAATCCTGCAGAGATGCTGCAGGAGAAGGCTTCAGCTGTGACGGATGAATGTATGAGCCGAGTCCAGACCGGTGTGGAGACAGACCTCCTCCCACACCAGCCACGACTGGGCCTGTCCACAGCTTCCGCCATTCCCAGCTCCAATGAGCCTGACCAGGTACACACATGGAGACCTAATGTCCCAAACACACACAGATGCTTCCTATGACTGAATTATTGAGGAATTATTCTTTAAACAGGTCATTCGACGGAGGGTCTGTTGATTGGGATTTTAATATTACAAATCAATCAAGTCTCATTTGTGTTTTGATAATTTCTGAGGAGATTTCCGTCAATAAAATATTGATTTTTAATGTGACACGAACTACAGCTGATTTTATGAATTGCTCAGTACGTGTTTAACTCCTGATATTTCATGATAATGTTTTTCTTCACACCTTATTTCTTATAGGCCGTGGTGATGGTTTGGTTTGTGTGGAGTGTCACAGTGATTTCCTCTCTCTCTCTTTCTCTCGCTCTCTCGTTCAGAACATCGAGAGCATTAAGGTCATCCTTCATGAGCGGGAGCTGTGGAAGAAGTTCCACGAGGCCGGCACAGAGATGATCATTACTAAAGCAGGCAGGTTAGTGGCGCAGCACAACATCTATCATCATCATCATCATCAATCACATAACTACAGAAAATCATTACTTACTATTAGTTTCAACATTTGTCTCTTTAGTCTTGGTTTTAATTTGAAATACAAATTTTGGGGACGTTTCTAAATCAAGGATTGAAATAAATGTTTGTCAATGTAACTAGAAAATCATAGTAAAAATGTGTGTGTATCTGAACTTTTAATTCCATCCTTATAAATTACTTTAGTGGTGGAAGAATTCTGACATTCTACTCAGATTTAGTTTTATTTAAACCTGCGTCACTACCTCTAACTGATTCAGTAACAAACTGGTGATCAAACCATCGACCCACTGGTGAAAGTGCTTCAACACGTGCGATTGACCAAGGTTCACGATAAAAGGATTTACTGGTCAACCACATGTTGACTTTAATCATGAAATAATTACAGAAAATGCAAAGTATTGTCAGTGAGTTAATATTCAACGCTATCGTTCATCAAAAAGACATCAACAAACCCAGATAAGTCCTCTTTCTGAGCAGATCAGTGTGAGAGGTGTCAGGCAGTGTTGGATCAGTGAGGAGCAGCCACACTGAGCTGTTGGATGAAGAGCTGCAGGCGACAGACTGCTCACCTCCAGCTCCCCAGACAGCTGCCCTGCTCCTTTCACTGCTCCCCTGCTGCTCACACACTCATGATGTGTGCAGAATAAAATCAGATCCCAGTTTCTCTCAGATTGATGGAAAAAGGCCAATCACTGCCTGACCTCTGTTGGGCTTTGTTTTGCTGCCCCCGCGTTTCTCTGTCCGGTCGAATTAAACCACATCAGCTGTTGATTTTCAGGTGTGGTCAAATCAACCAGGAGTGAATAAGATTTCCACTTTAACATTAAATAATCTGTTACAGGTAATGACCCATATTCAAAAATTTAACAAAGATGTACTGAAAAAATTGTATAGAAATGTTTGAATGCAAAATCTTAATTACTGAATATAATCAGATAAATAATATAATTATAAAAAAAATAATCAAGTGAAGTAGGCTACCACCAAATTAAGAACTTATATAGAGTATTTGAGAAATTGTACTTAGTAGGTAATCTTTTATACGACACACACACACACATATATATGGTACATTGTGTTTATGTTTTTATATACATTTAAATTTTTTTATTTTCTTCATTTATTTTTTATATACCACTCAAAGCACTTTACAATTCAGTTTGGCTGCACAGTCGTCGGTCAATTTGCGGTTCAGGGTCTTGCTGAAAGACACTTCAGTGTGTGGAACTGGGGAAACTGGGATCAAACTGTTGACCTTCTGGTTAGTGACCCGCTCTACAGCCGCTCTACCTCCTGAGCCACGAGCGACTACAGTATGTTATGCTATAGTATATATTGATATTATTTAAATATATATAGTGTTTCATAATGTAAAATATTAGGTTCAGTTCAATGTTGCTCCAAATAAAATAATATATTTCAACAATAAAACTAACTAATTTCAAATAGTGATGTAATAAAAAAAGAGCTCCATTGTAATTTCACCAAGAAAATGTTGTTGTAAGGTTATGTTGTTGGTCCAATATCATTTTAAAAGTAGCTTATATGTTGGAGCATGAAAATTAAAGTATAAGTATATTGTTTTTAATTATACGAAATGAGAATCAAACCTTTCGGTGACCATCTGTTCCGACAGCTATTAGAAACATATCGCAGTTATAGGTTTGTCTTCCAGGAGGAGACAGATGGTTCCTGCAGCACTGACTTCATAATTGAAAACACAAATGACTGCTTGGCTTGTTGGATTTAATGCGACCTGAGGATTAGATAGTGAGGCCTGTGGACATTAACCAGAGAATGAGTAGACTCTTAAATCGACCTCCGCCTCTCTTTCCCCATGGGATGGTTTTTTTTTACAGTAAAAAATGTAAAAGGTCACCACATTTTTTCTTTAATGCTGCATAACTGTGAGAGATGGGCTTTCCCTTGTCCATCTGATAAAGTGGGCTCTCAATCCTTAAAGCCCTTTGAAGGGCTGTGCAGTGGTTCAGCTATGCAGCTGTGCTGGGAACCTGTATGCCTTCACCTTCAGCCAGTCAGAAGCAGTGGCGGCTGTGCTGCTGCTCTGAAGGTCATAGAAACTCTGAATCAACAGAAAACTCCTTGTTATAAGATATTTTGTAATGTTGAAAGGGGCATGTTGGCACAGCCCAGTTACATTGAATCTGATGTTTGAGCAGAGCATGATGTGAGTGGGACAGAGAAGTCACATGTTGATATTCGGGATCAGTGTCTGTCGGAGACCGTTACTTGGTACATTAATAATCTGCTATGGGGCTTATAGTGTTTGGCAGTGCGAGCACAGGGATCCTGTATATAATCATTCCTCAGTGAAAACATTCTTCATTTCCACTCATTGTACAGCTGTCCAATACACTTCAGATAATAACAACAACAACAACAACAATAATAATAAAAATAACAAATGTTACAGAACATATCTTTCTGTAAAATCTCTGATATCACCCAGGTAAACAGTGATCAGTTTACTCTGTAATCAGAGTCAGATTTTAAATCATTAAACAGAAGCCAAATTATTTACTGTACTTAATTATTAATTTGATTGTATCACAAAGCAGTGCAGATAACAAAATAGAAAAAAGTTTGTGTGTTTGTGTGTGTTTGTGTTTGTGTTTGTGTGTGTGTGTGTGTGTGTGTGTGTGTATACAAATACACATTCCTCCAGTAGTAACAGTAGTACAGCAGGAGCTTTGGAGCTTTAATTTCTGCTGACTGGAGAAGATGAAACCATGTGGAGAAGTCCGGGCAGTCCCCAGTCTTCTCCATCAGTAACCTCTAAATAACTGCATACTACCAAAGCCTTAGTAATCTGAACAGGCTTAGTGAGATGTTTAATGTTGTAGAAGTATCTGCTTCTGCACAATGATCTTCAGAGACATATTTACAAATGAGCAGTTTAACTCTTCAGCATTTTTTCTCTTCAGATCCTTTCAAATGAAAAACTTTCTATCGGCATCTTCTCACCAGAGCATACATTTGTCTTAAAGTGTTTGTACAGTTTAGCCACAGGCTGTGAAATGTGTTTTTTTCTCTTGTTAAAATTTTAAAGGGCTATAAACAAGTGATCTGGTTTTATGTTGATTATCAATAACTTCTTGGGGGGGTCCCAGTCCCCATGCACGTGGGCACCTGAAAGCACTGGCTTAGATAACATTGTATTGTGTATTGTAATGTGTTTAACAGCCCTCTGATCAGTCGTTCTGCCACACGCCACCATGCAGCTGAGGCTTGCAATGCTGAGGTGTCACATTCAGCATCCTGGCAATTGGACCCTTTAGTCAAATCTGAACATAACCAACAGAAAAGGGTCAGAGGTCAAGGGGAAAGCGTGAAAACGGAGTGGTCAGGCTGAAGTGGCAGTGTTGATCAGCAGGGTGCTGAGTCTGATGTGAGCAGAGAGCCTGTGCGAGGCAGCCTTGTCAAAACGTTACGTGAGTCATTGTAAACATCACATGATGAAGTGACTGTCAGTTCGAGCTGCCGACAGTCGCAGTCAACAATGTTTTGTGATGTTTGCAGTCGTGTCTGAAGGTTTGTGTCTTTGGGATGTGTTTCTGACAGGACACGTCCTAAAGACATCACCTGTGAGCGCCTGATAATAAATGAGGTGTTCCTACTGTAGATTGAAATAATGAGATGATCTGTTGAAATCTTATAAACAAATGAAAATATAGTTTTTGAACAACTTAAAAGGTAAATTTGGGCACCATTGTGGTTTGGGTCATGAAAAAAGTGGTTTATGTTTGTTCCAAAGTATGGTTAAAGCAAACGATACTGTTATCAGTACCTTTACATTGATAAAATTATATATTATTGGAGGATAATTATACTTGGAGTCACACGGTACACATCTGGTATTGTTATACTGCATACATGAATGACAGGTTAGGAAACAATGTTCAATACTGTTTCATTAGGAAGTTTTTTAGCAAATGTGATGAAAAGAAGAAACACTCAAATCGGCGACCTACATGATCAACATGTTGTAAAAAATAAAATATGAAAAAAATTACTTGAGCTTCAAGTGTTCCGTCCGGGTCTGGGATCCACTCCTCTGTCATGTGAGGGGGGGGTCAGTGCAGAGGTGGCACGGGAGGAGACGCAGATGCAGAGGAACCCTGCTGTCACTCAGGGGATCCCACATGTTCCCAACACTCTGAGATGAAACTAGCTCAGCCCACTCCCATGCAGCACCTAGCTGAGCCTAGAAGACTTGTTATTGTGAGTGTCATTGTCCAGGCATGATCCTCTCGTTTCAAAGCGCCCAGCCAAGCTCTTCCCTCCCTCTCCCTCATTGTACACAGCCCGTCAGGAGAGCAGCGGCGGGTTGATAAGAGGAATCCGGCGCCCACCATAGGCTGAGTCTGCTAGGTTGTAGCGCTTCATCATCCCCCCCCCCAACGCTCCGTTTGATCTCACTGTGGTACTGGAGATTCCCAGAGAGGGAATGGCTGAAACATGTGGGAATGTTAAGAGAAACAGCTGGCACACACACACAAACACACACACACACGCACACACACACACTGACACTGACACTGATATCATACATACACTCCGCACCTTCCATTTCTCATACTCCCCTTACACTCACTTAGTCACACTACCATATGTATATATATGTATATGTACACACACACACATGCACGTATATGAGCAGTTACTATCTAAATGGATAGTAATAATTAATTTACAGTCTTCATTAACTAAAATTAAATTTGAGGTTTAGTTAAAAGGTTGCTCACTTAGTGTCTAATGGAATACGTTACTAATTACATGCAGTAGAATACATTTCAAAAACAGACCTTTCATCTCTGTCCATATTGGTCACTGGTCACTAACCCTGTTTGATGAGTATGAAAATGATGTTATCACCTTCACACTCAGCAGCTCTCGTCAACATGCTATTCAGCTCTCTCTTCATCATGAAACACCAAAGGAGAGAATATCTTTTGAAATATCATGTTCATCCAGTAGAGTTCAGAGACTTATAAGAGTTGGCGGTACACTTACTAAGGCCTGCTGCACTCACCTCCAGATTTCACTGCAAAATGCACTAGCCAACTCAACCTTCTCAGCCATGACTAACTCCATAGTTTTTTTTTGTTGTCTTTTTTTAACTTATACTGCAAAACAGACCACACACAAGTGCAGCAAGCTGAGTTTTCCACACTCAGGTTCAGAGGGTAGCAGTAATGCAACTTAATGTTGTTTGCCAATGGCCATGAAAAAAAGAAGAATAATCAAACAGGAAAGTGTGTGGTCTGACATTATGTTCAAATTGTCTAGTGTGTGCATTCTGACAATTATAATATTAAACATCTGTAAAATCTGTCATTATGCTTATGGACTTAAATCAGATTTGAAAATCCCCCAGTGTTCACCAGGCCTTATACAGTTCATGTCTTTCCTTTATTGTCACCTGTCTGTATCCAGGTGCGTAAACATTCCAATCTTTCTCTCATATTAAACAGCTACAACACTAAAATATCAATATTTTTAACATGTCAGTAAAGTAAAGCAGTAAAAAACATTATCTCGTGAAAATAACTATCTGCATTTATTTAAATGTCGACAGCTCACTATGCGACTTGTGATTATTTTCCATTAAATATTGAAGATTATAACTGTTTAATACACCTGTCTCAGTGGTGCTATCCGTGGTCCTGAAAGAGCAGTTTGAAGTCTGATATATTATATTTGCGCTTAAGCCTGTACTTTGTTGTGTGTGAACTCCATCAAGAAGAAGGGCAAGTCCTGAGAATGAAAATATCGAGCTTTATAATTGATGCATTCAATCTTATTTTTAGCATCTATTGCACGTCTGTCCGTCCGGGGAGAGGGCTCCTCACATGTGGCCCTCTCCAAGGTTTCTAAGTTTCTTCTCCTGTTAATAGGGATTTTGGGTAATTTTTCCTTACTTTTGTTGATCGGGGGCTGAAGCAGAGGCCCTCACTTGGTAGTTACAGTCGTGATACACAAATCTGAGGGCCACATGTGTTGACACGGTCCCCATCTGCTCCATCTGTATGATGTGATTGGAGCCAGAGATCAGCAGAGGTCTGTTTTGAATGCACCTCTGGGATTTAGCCATCTTTCAGTGAGGATGATACCGCGACTGTTCTCTCCTAATGATTGGATTTGAAGCTTAAGAGAGAGAATTAAATTACCTGCCCTCAATCCCTATCCTCTCTCTCTCTCTCCCTCTCTCTCTCTCAGTCGCTGCTTTTCTCTTATGTGTGTGAGCTTTGACAGTAACATGATCAGATGGTGACAGCAATATGAGTATTTTAAGATAGGCATTCACATTAAACAACAAGTATGGAAATAGGTGTTTGATGCAATGGCGCCCTCTGAAAAAAACTTGCAAGGCTTACTTAAGTGTTCTCCAATGTTTAAACACTTTGCAACACCCACATATAAACTGCAGGCCTTTTTGACTGGCCTCTTGAGCAATGACAAGTCTGCTGTCTAAACTGTTGTCCAATCCAGGCTGCCATTAAAAACCACTTAGGACTTTATAAGGAGGCACAGAGCCCTTTGCGGGGTTTTCTTTAGTGCAGATGGGATGAACAAGTTTTTGGTTTCCCAGGAGAGGTCAGGAGAGGTAGCTCCCTTCATGGGTTTTATAGCCTCGGAGGCTATATCGGTATATTCTGTTTTTTGTTTCAGGGCATTAAAAAGATAAAAGATAGAGTGGGTTGCCAACATTTTTATGGTATAGAAGAATCACAGGTACATCGGATTTTAGTCCTCTTCCAAATCAATGCCTGCATGGACACAAATTATTACCAGGAGGTGAAGATCCTGACAGTAAGGTCAACACCAAGAAGAGCTTTGGCAAATGGCTCCTATTCTGTAATGTGCTTATGTGGATTACATGTGTAGGAGAAGGTTCCATCAAATGCCCCATCAGGTAAAGGGTATTTCAAGTTTCAGTGACGGCAGCTTCTCACCCTACCTGGCGCTCAGTCCATTGACCTCTGTGTGGGACCTCGCTTGTGTCGGTCCCTTAAGAACTTCAGTGATCTGCAGTCAATGAGTTAATCGGATCTTCATCTGCAGTGTCTGTGCCGATACTACACTCGTCCAACATACAACTGGCTCACAGGATTAGGAAGATGAACACAGAGTGCAGAAATTTCTGTTACACCTTGAACTTTGCAATTAAAAGGACAGGACATTTCATATGCATCATACATGCAAGTATAAAGCAACATATACTTGACCCATCCATGTGCATATAACCTAGATAGGTAATAAATGCCATGCTAAGGAAAATAAAAATAGGTTCATTAAATTAGATCGATTCCTAAAGTCTAGGGCTGAGGTCAGCTCCTTTTTCAGAAAATTTTACACTGTTAAAGCTTTGCACAATAAATGTGGGAATTTCTAAAAACTTCCCTTTTCATTCCTCCAACAGGAGGATGTTTCCAAGCTACAAGGTCAAAGTGACTGGGATGAACCCCAAAACCAAGTACATCCTACTCACTGACATCGTCCCAGCTGATGATCATCGCTACAAGTTCTGTGATAACAAGTGGTAAGTTTCTCAGGTGTGAATCTGGCCCAATTCAATTAAATAGTATAGAAAAGTTGAATTGATAAGTAATTAAACACGTACATGCTCAGTTCAGGGTTTTTTCTTTCACTTGGAATGGTATGACTAGTAGCTGATGTCAAATTTTAGCCAGTATTAGCATTTGGTTGAATAACTGACAGTACTGGGCCAGTTCAGTGATTTTCTGACTGTGCTACTATTGATCCTCATCACAGTATGTCACAGATTAATAAAGGGTTCATCACTGGAACTGAAGTGAACCAGGAATTACCTCATTGGATTCTCATTCCACTCTCAGTCAAGTCACTTCTAGAGCAACAGACTCAAGAGAATCTTGGGAAATGCAGTGAATTCAACACAGAGTTTGTTGTTCTGTATGAGGATTTGGTTCAAAGACAGAGAAATAGTTTATATACTCTGACATATTATTTACCAATGTCGAAGAATTTTGCGATTGAATTATTTTGAATCATATTATTGTTTACATTAAAAGTCCTCATCTCTGCAATATTATTGCATATGGCAAATGTAAGGGAAAGTTTGACCATGTTTCTTATTGAATACACATGATCAAGTATAGTCAGGGATGTAACATTCTCGTTAGTTATACTAAGCAACACGTTGATTGCAGATCTATGACAGGAAGAAAATTCTGGAATCTCAACAAAAGTCTACCACAACACATTCCTGTTCACCGCTTGACCTTGACATCCTTATTTTGATACATAGAGAGAACAGCGTTTACTGCATTGGTACTGGTCATTGCGCGATGCGGACAGTTTTGTTGGGGCACATTAACAAAGTGTGAAACACACTGTGAACACATGTAATGAACAAAGCTGACCAACCAGCAACAGTCCAGGGATCACACTGAGGCAATGTGTTTGTAATTTATAAACTGTTTATGTGTCAGGACATTAACAACATAATATGATCTAAGATAGGTTGTCACCTATACAGTTCTGACATGGTGTTCTCTTGTAGAGGCATCGTGACAAGATCTAACATGAATATCTTCATTATTTTAGTGCATGTGTATGAAAGCAGAGCAGAACTTCTAAGTGTGACATAGTCTGATAGTCGAGTGTTACTGCAGATCATCCTTGGCTATGGCTCCGTTCTGCAGGGTAAGACACTTGTCAAAGAGGAAAAAGCTGCAGGATTCAACATTTCTCCAGTTGAATGTGTATGTGGAGGTCATGACTCGGGAGTCCTCCATCAATCAGAACCACATAAAAGCTGGCACTGCGTTCTACTCATGGGTGGACGAAAAGGTTTTGCCAGGAAAAGCTGAGAAGAACCCAAACTCTAAAGCAGAAAGAAGTAATTTTACTTTCTGATCTTGTGGCATGGCCTGCAGTTGGTGGGTTCTGGTGTTCCTCAGCAACACCTTGGAGAGGCATAATTCTTAATGATGTTTTCGCAGAGGCCATCGCCTTGAAGTCTAGGGGATTTAATACTGTGAGGGTTGAGAGCAGCGGTTTCCTAATCTGTATACAGACGTATTCCCTAAAAAACGTATATAGCTACAAATGCAAATACATATGAGTTTGTCATTGCTTCCTTCGTCTAAATTTGCTGCACTTCTCTTGATCTGTTTATAGGATGGTGGCTGGAAAGGCAGAGCCAGCAATGCCGGGGAGACTCTATGTGCACCCAGACTCTCCTGCCACAGGAGCTCACTGGATGAGGCAGCTGGTCTCATTTCAGAAACTCAAACTAACAAACAATCACCTGGACCCTTTCGGGCATGTGAGTACCTACTTGATATTTTCTCATCTTTCTAATTGGGTTTGTTAAAATGTTACTCACAAGTTCAGCAGCTAAAGTCTGAGAGGATGGCAACGGCTGTCTGTAATTTGCATCTGTGGTGACACAAGCTGCTTTCAGACATGCACTGAACTCTAAAGAATCTACTGAGTGGTGCTGTGTGTGGGAACACAAATGTCCAGCCCCACAATAAAAACTCCCTTGTCCAAATGAGCCCATTTACACAGCAGGGGTGCGTTGATGACGTTTCCACATTGCGACAGAAGGAAAAGTTTTAAATGAAATAGCCGTGCCACACATGTAAAGAGACACCAATAAAGATGTCAAGAGAGTTTTTGGTGATAAGGGCCAATGCTTATGTGGGGATGTGCTGTAAACAAAAACATGTGATCTCCACAGCCGATTACTATGTGACATCCTGTGTCTGCCTGCTGCACCAGCCCTCACCTGAACGCTCCAGAGATTTCTGTGTTTTTGTGACCACGTCTGTAGGGAGAACCTCCTGCTGCTTTGTTCATGTGTGAAAGACAAATTCCTGAAAAAGTCCAGACCAAATTCTGTTGACATCCTCCAGAGTTCAGGTCTGAAAACGGCTAAAGTGTCTAAATAATATGATTAATATGGAATTCAATAAAGTGTCTACTCAATGGTAAAATTGTTTTCCGGGAACTCTTGCCATGTTTCAATACTTTTGTAGGTAGTAAGTAGTAAGTATATATGTATATATATATATACATATATCATTTTTATTTTATTTTATTTAGATATATTACTTTATATATTACTATATATAGGTTTAGGTAACAATATAAAACACTCCAATATAAAATGTTGCATCTCAAATTTGTGGTGGAGCGTGGAGGAGTGCATGACAGAGAATGGAGGGAAAGAAAGAGGAGGCAGAGGGAGGTGAAGAGTGTGACTGTGGCAGCGCTCCCCAGGGGAACTCGGGGATAACTTGTCTGAAGCCATACCATCAATGGGCGGGCTCATTAGGTTCATAACCTCTCAGATCAGTGGCGGGGCCCGCTGTCAGGTTGAGTTGAGTGCCTGGCTGTGATAAGGGCGAGTAATGAGAACAGAGCAAGTTAGAGGCCAAGCCGAGCTCAGATGACGCCCAGACCAGGAGGTGTGTAGAAGGTCAGTGCCTCTCGAAGGAGAGTGGAGGAACTCCCATTCGCTACACATTTTATAGAATATGTAAGAAAGAATAATTTAACTATAGTTCTCACTCTTCCTCTGTGCTCGTACGGCTTTGTGAGGTAGAGTGCAGACAACTGTTGAGGTGGGAATTCCTGCTATGCAGTCTTTTTAGTCACAGACTGAACATCTGCCTTCTTCAGAGTCCTGTCTCTTTATGGAGATGTTGGTTCTCACACTGTAGAATCAGTGTTCTATGGTCTATACCACTTTTTTTAAATTATTTGTTTATCTCTATATTTCACCAAACTCACATCCTCCACCATCGTAAAAAACAAAATTGCTCAGCATAAGCAATACAAACAATCTGTTTACAGAGAGCCAACGGATGTGAGTAACCTGGAGGAAAGAGCCTAAGCCGGGCCAGACCAAGCTTCTCTAAGAACAGCAATCGTCACAGATAAATGTTTTTTAAATGTAGTCACTGGACATAATCTGATCCTATATTGAAGTTCTTGTCTGGCAATAAGGTTTGGGTCATTATATCATTTCGTAATAAATAATTCTTATTGTCTTCTGAAGAACGCATGTCAGGCACATCAGTCAAAGCAAATAATCCTGTCTGAATGTTTTTATATCAAGAAAGATGAAAGGAAATTCCCTCTTTAGCTCCTCAGTGATCTAAGGAAGGCTTCTATGATAACTGCATTCAGACAGTCATCCAAGAGTCTCCAGTATCACCCTCAGACAGCAGCCAGACAGCCGAGCAGACAAAGGTCAACAGAGAGCCTCTGGTGAACCAACCAATGGCTTATCTCTGTCTCCAGCCTGCCTCGGCAACAGAAGCATGTGAGTGCGGCCGTTTGGTGTTCAACCTGAGCCTCGCTCCCTTTGCCCTCATCAACCTTTGCCTCTTGTTCCGAGCCTCCTAGAGGAGAAGGCTCTTCAAGAGTGTCTGGTAAAGGAGGAGGGGAGCCGAGGTGCAGAGCTTGATGTTCATCGGTGTTGACAGAGCTGGACTAGTGGTGACCCCACTACTGTTGCTAACGCTTCACTGGGCACAGCACTACGCTGCGGTGAGCCGACCTGTGGCCACGGAAACAACCTAAACGCGTTCAACACATGCTACCTGCTACGCTGACACACAACACACAGATTCCACATCAAGTGTGATGAGATGAAAAATGTAGAGAAACGGTTCAATGGGCTATTTGATTTATTCTTAAAGGGCTACATTTTAACACAGAATTTAGCAGTACATAGACAGTAACAGGGATATACTCTACATGTTAGCTGACAGCGTTCAAATAGATACTTCATATTCAATAAAATTGCATCTATATAGCGCCAAATTATAACCTGCATTATCTCAGGCACTTTACATATTAAGATAAAGACCTTAAAAGCTAGTTTAAAGGCATAAACACAGTCTCTACACAGCTCCAGCTCCTGGCTCTCTGGCTATTTCCATATATAAACATACATATGTATATACATATATATAAAATCTATCTATTTGTACAATTGATCAGCTTTAATTACTTAGTAGTTGTCTCAGTTAGGTAATCTTGTTGACTCAACATCAGTGTTTCCCTCAATCATGATGAAGATGAAGATGAAGATGATGATGATGATGAGTGTCACGGTCAGAGCATATCATAGCTTTAGATTGGATCATCTCTTACTGACAGTGCAATGTAACAAATAACAGATATCGTTTCCCTAAGTATGCCTTATTTTATTCATCAAGATCCATGATCAGTGCCTGGGAATTCTGTAAAAATGTATATGTATATATCCTCTCTTAAAATGTTTAATTTAGAAAGAAGAACATTTGTGTTTATTGTGAAGGTGTGAATATGTAACATCCCTTGCAGAGGTAATGTTAATTCAATCAGCTGACCCTCTGACTGTTACTCTAGCGACTGTGTGAGTATTTGAAATGTGTGGCTTCTTCTCCTGTGTAGATCATCCTGAACTCTATGCACAAGTACCAGCCCAGACTACACATAGTCAAAGCTGATGAGAACAATGCCTTTGGATCCAAGAACACTGCGTATTGTACTCATGTCTTTCATGAGACAGCCTTCATCTCTGTGACCTCGTATCAAAATCACAAGGTACAGCAACTGGCAACTATACAGATGTAGAGTTCCTATAAATCTTTTTTAAAGTGTTGTTAATAAATTGAATGGGAGTTTTCATGAAATGTTATGTCCCTAGATCACACAGCTGAAAATAGAGAACAACCCATTTGCCAAGGGATTCCGAGGCAGTGAAGAAGGGGATCTGCGTGTTTCAAGACTACAGGGGTATGTTTACATGAAAAAGAAACCGGCAAAGTCAAACTGATCCTATAGAATCCCATAGATCTCTGGAATTGTCTTGTAAACCTGACATACTGTATATAAATAAGCACTTCAAGGGGTTTATTTATGTGTCTTGATAAAAGAGTCTACCTAGTGTCTTTGAAAGACCCTGTTTAGTGGAATTGTAGGCACGCACGGCAAACTGACTCTGTTTCTTTTCTATTTGCACGATTTGATCCGTAGGAAAGAGTATCCAGTGATTTCAAAGAACATGGTTCGTCAGAGGCTCATCTCGTCACACAGTCACCTTGCAGGGAAGCTCGGCGCAGGAGTTCTAGCGGGGCACCCTCAGGTCCTGTCCTCTTTTCAGTACGAGGCTGGGGTTCCTATGCCTAACTCAGACCACCAAGATCCCATCACTAACCACTTCTCTCAGAGCAGAGATCCCAGCCTTCTGTACCACTGCTTCAAACACAGAGGTACTTTCTCAGTCATGGTTCAGCAATCTTACAGGGTTGTGCACATTTAGACATGCCCAGTAAGGTCTCTACTTCTTTAACCCAATGTAGTTAATTGTATATCCCTTTGCAGATAATGCCCGGCACCTGGAGCTTGGCTGTAAGCGGCCGTACCTGGAGTCCTCGTCTGTGGGCTCAGAGGAGCATTACTTCCGTTCAGCTCCCTCTTATGAATCGTCCCTACTGTCTCATCCATACTGCACTGATGCCATCACCTCTAGAGAAGCTTGCATGTATGGCAGTATGGACACAGAGTCTGGATCCGGGGCGGCGGACACAGATGACCTGGCCAACTCCCCTTCCATCAATTGCAACATGTGGGCTACAATGCAGCCTTACCCTCGCTATAGCATGGAGGGTGTTCCGTACCAGTCCTTCACGGCTCACTTCACCAACGCTGCCGCAGTCCCACCTGCGGTACCCCATCCCACATCGTCCATGGTGTCGAGGTCGCAGGCGGACTTGGGTGTCTACAACTCCACTTCGGTCCAGCGAGGTCTGCCCATCATACCCTCATCCTCCTCCTCATCATCATCCTGCTCTCCAGCTGTACCAGGATCCAGAGAGAGGTCAGGCCATCCCTCTGTGTACCACAAAAAGCCAGGGTCACCTCTCCGGCCTCACAGAGATTTCCCAGCTTACCCAACACAAGGCACTCTTTCCATCCGGGATGCGTCCTACCAGTACCAAGTGGGGCTGAGCAGCGCAGGGACTCACTGGACTGACAGCTAATGTGGACCACTAGAGAACCTGTTTTGTCCAAAGGTTTCCACTACAGGCTGCTGATGCCTAGCAATGGTAACCAAAGCCATTTATGTCCATGAATTCCCCACTAAAGCAACTGCAGTATGATACACAACACTGTATTTGACGAGCAGTGGCTGACCTCATCTTGTTGATTTGTAGAATCTGTACTATAAGCGTTTTATCAGACACAGTGAGGTGGTTATTCCATTCTCAAATGTAAATCATAGGTTCGATCGGTGTTTCAAGTTTGCCACTACAACTTACTACCCCAAGAGTCTTGGCGAGCTAAGCTGAAGCAATAATGATACTTTCTTTAGACAAAAGTAAGTAGATAAGGGCAAATTAGCAGATGCTATTCTTCCTCTAGAAGGCCACACTATATGGTTTAGATAAGTTCAGAGGATGAGGATGATGTGATTCTTATTTTCTTGTTGTCAACAAATCCCATAACACACTATCTCTCAAAACGTTCAGATTTTCCTACCTGCTCTCACTGCCAAGAATTGGTCCCTAAAGTAGATGTATATTTTTAAGAATACTATATATAGTTCCATTAAAAAATGGTTCACCCTTTTCTTCAAAGAGATTAACAGTGTAGCTTGTATGAAGTCATACTCAAACATGGGTGAATAGTGTGTTATATCAAGTGCGTAGTTTGGATTATGGCAGCCTATCTTAATTTTCAGAGCACTGCCCACTCTTCTGCTGCATCACCACTTTCTGCTGCTGCTGCCGCTCATATGTCATTTGTAAAGCCCTTCCTCCTCCAACAGGCTCTGAGTCTCTATTTCCCTTCGAGGTAAATCATCACTGTTTCTTGCTGCTCCCTGATATGCAGAGCTTTGTGAACGTCAATACTATATGTATTGTACAGTTGATTACATGGTATATGATGAGTTGCAGCATGACGGTGTATGTTAAACTGATTCATAATAAATTACAGTGGCTCTGGTCAGGAGGCAACAGTTAAGCTAATTTTATTATTTGTCTTTTTATTGGATTATTTGACAATAAGCAAAATTCATATCAATGTCAGCCCTTGAGACATGCTCATCTGGGAGGGGACTTCTAATAGTTAAGACAGTTATGGTCCTTTTGAATTATAATTATTCACAAGTGCCAAAATGAGATTTGCTACCCAATGGTTTCTAAGGAACAGGTTGATCATGTTAGAATATGTAAGACTGAAATTTAAATTCATTGTTCAAACTAAGAATCGGATGTGCATTATAATGGAAAGGTACGCAAGGCAGTGTTTAACCGTGGTGTAGTGCTACATACAGAGCAATGGGATCAAGTGAAAGGTGAACCACAAAGGGTAGCCAGCAGTAGAGATGTAAGTGTTTAGGTCATTAGATACTTTCTGCAGGTCCATGTGAGGTGTGTTTTACTAATCTAAGGCTCAGCCATTGTGGTGTGGTTAGTTGTCAAAGCTTGGCTCCCAACCATCCTCTAGTTAAACCAGGACTGCAGAGAACTCTCAGGCAGAACCAGATGGGAGCTTAAAAAAGTGATGTTAAGCCATGGTGCGCGCCGAACAGGAGAGCTGCACACAAATTCCACTCCCAAATGACTGAGTTGGAAAAAATGTCCTAAGACTGCAAATACAAAACAGCCTGAGCAGACAGGGGAGCTGGGAGACAGCGCTCTCGTTAGCATGATAAACCGTAGAGTTCGAACTTGCATTGATAATGAAAGTTGATGTGTTGGTGATCCCTCATGTATTTGTGGTTTTTTTTCTTGTTTCTTGTTGTTTAATTCAATATACAATTTTTGAATATATTGACATTTTTGCACACCTGATAAATAAACATTGTTATGTCTCTAGTTGTCTGGCTGTATTTTATCCCAAACCAGTACAACTAATCTACATAACATTTTAAGAACTTACCATTTTATCTGATATTCATTACATCCATTCCATTTGATTACATATTATGGCATTTTCAAATTTAAAATCATTGCTACATTATGTTCAAAAAATCTTCCATTACTGTTGGAGAAGCAA
The DNA here is from genome assembly GCA_038501795.1 of Pseudopleuronectes americanus. Lineage (NCBI taxonomy): Eukaryota > Metazoa > Chordata > Actinopteri > Pleuronectiformes > Pleuronectidae > Pseudopleuronectes > Pseudopleuronectes americanus. Next base: position 16,919,286 of record CM076719.1, on the reverse strand, counting down.
TAGCTCAGATAATCTTTTACAGGAATTACAATTTTAATTTCCCAACTAAACTTTGGTTACGGTTATTTGCTATACAATTGTCTGTCTAGTGACAGGTTTATTATTGTATTGGTGTATGAAATTGCTGGCAAGTACCTTTATAAACTTTCAAAAAAATACTAAAAAACAAATACATAGAAAGCTGAGGTAATAAAGGATAAAGACCAATGTTTCCAATAAATCACAAAAATTATGCAGATTACTAAAATGTCTAGATTTTAATGTGACATGAAATCAAATAAGTTCTGCTTGTTAAGAAGTTATGATGAAATTCAGGCATTTTTTCAACCCTGCTGGGAAGAAACTACATCCACTTCAGTAAAGCATCTACAGGCAGATCAAGTCCTGATGGTTTCATCTAAACTGAGTTAAAAAAAAGAAGCTTTTTATTTTCCTGTAGTCATGGAAACATCAATCTCCCAAATTTTTGCATTTGAATAAACACTCTAGAATAAGCTTGTGAAATGCAAAAAAAAAGGTTCTAAAGATTTACAGTTTCCACTCAATTTGAATTTCAATTATTTTTAAAGGCAAGTGGTCCAACTTCTCCACTGCTGAATCATTATTGAAAATATAAAGGCCACAACCTGGGGGCGTCCGATAGAATCAAAAAGCAGCACTTACAATAGAGTATCCACTTGAGAAACGATCAGTAGATGTTGAAAGGGTCTGCAATTAAAAGTCAAGGTAAGCCAATTAGTTGAAAGGAATGTGGAGACAGCAGGATGAGCACATCAGCATACAGGGCACTGCTTTCTCTCACACAGAGCTCTTATTAGATCCTGAGTTATGCTGATGGCTCAGTCCTGGTTCATGTCAGCACCTCAGTCTATCTCTCTCTCTCTCTCTCTCTCAGCTGTGGCTGTATTTTAAGGGAGGCTCCTCTCAGAGAGCCACCTCTCAAATCAACTTATCATCCGGCAGCTAGCTTCAAATGCTAAACTATAACTCTTCTGATAATGGGGATCACACAGTCATTAGCTGTCAAAGTACAGTTATGGTTCGCAATGATACTCTGTCACATTCTAAATGGCTACAAATTTCTACAAATGTCATTTATTACAAATCACACAAACTTTTCCTGTTTTCATTTAGCAAAATATGCAGTTGTGTTTTACATTTTTGGATCTACTTCTATCATTCCAGACAGTCACTGGCTTCCATTTATTACAATATGGAATAAAATCAATTCAAGTCTGCTTTACATTTTGTCAGTTTAACATGTCAAGACTAGGAGAGCCCTCAGTAGAGTGCAGCAGTCCACAAATGCAACCACATTTAAATCCACTAGATATTTTTTACTTGAATCTGGACCAAATTGCACACACTCAGAAATATCAGTCCTTAAATGTGTCAGATTTTTTCCTTCGCGGTACAGGAATCGTTCTAAGAGAAATGCTGAAAATGTTGTAAACTGCCCTGTGTTAAAGCAATGTTCAACAAAGCCAATAACAATTCCTGCACACACTGCTACAGATCCACACCAGAATGTAATGGGTTCTTTTCCTGGCCGTTAATCCATCCTCCAAGTTGAATGATAATCAATGTTACTAAATATCACACAGACAGTACATGAAAGGAAACACAGGGATAACAGTGGCAGATAAGCAAATCACATCCAAAAATAGAAAACACAACAGTGTGTTTTATTAAATGTTGAGCTGTAATATATGGATTTGCATTAAATGCAAAACAAAACATGCAAAGACAAAAGAAAATAAACCTTAGAAATGTTGTTCATATCCTACAAATGGATGGAATTTAATGCTGGTTGAGGCAAGAAAAAAGCTTTGGAAAGATAAGGAAGAACAGTGGTTTTGTCTAGTGCTCCAAAAGAACTTACAATGGACACACACATTACGATGGAATTAATATTTCTCTCAAAATGTATTTGCCGTTGCATACTGTACTTGTTATGCACAGAAAATCTATTCTATGGCTGTGGTCATTTAAATCAAACATTATGTATCAAGTTGACAATGTGTGAAGTCTTTGATAAAATGGTTTTTATCTGTGTAGTGATGTGAATAATTAGAATCTAGTCCGATTTCCCTTGTGATACAGTTTATTTGAACTCATGACAACACAACACACAGCATACATATTTCCACAGAGCTTATAAATGTACTGCCACCAAAAATAAGAATTTATATATGTGCTGAAACAAAAAATCTCCTGCTGTGGGTAATTCTACTTCACTTTTAGCTTCAGCTTTTGACATGGATGAGAGAGCAGCAGTGGACTGATCCTGGGGCCAGCCATATCTGTGAGAAACACAAAACAACCTTTTAGGTTGATATCGGTATTAAAACATATCAAACTTTATATGAAATACTATTTTTTATGTTAAAATGCAATAAGCAGGACAATACATTTTTTTTAAAGACAGTTACCCTCCACATCTTTACACAAAGTTAAGTTTCTACACAACTTTACACCTCTGGACTTCACTTATTGGTCCACATTTTTTAGTCATTGTGCTAGTGCTTTAAAAGGCAGGGCAGGCATAATTCAATTTATGTTATCTTACTTTCCACATAAAATCCCACTCATTCTCATTATAAAGAAGCTGGGTTTAAGCCCATTATGCAGCACAAGTTAGCCAAGCTAAGTACGTATCTCCAGTGAGAGACCTTGGGTTTGCGGTCCATCTGGAAATCATTGAGGGGAGATCTGGCCATTCCTCTCTCCCCTGCATCGCACTACCCTTCCTTACTGTCGTCCAATAATCCCACGTAACAGCCGCTTGGACTTGGCTGGCCCATTCCGACGCACCGAGGGGCTTAACTTGGCCATCTTGTAAAAAAGAAAGGGCCTGCTTTTTCAGCAAGCTGCTCCAAAAAGACACTTTAAATATCTGAGGGGGATTTAATATCAAGTCCATTAGGGCTTTTCTCGAGCCCTGTAAATAGTCAATTAGTGGATAATTCTGATTTGAGCCACATGCACACAGATCTGCCATGGAAAGGACAAGGAGAATAAGGGGGTTTTCTCATTTGTCGCTCCCTCAGGTTACCATCCATGTGCCACAGGCCCAGGGTGACATTGAGCATTAGCGGGGTAACGGAAACTGAACATGCTGAGGTGTCTCGAGTCTTTTTACTTTTACTCCTCCATGAAAATGATTCATTGTGTACAGGAGGCCAGAAGAAGGATTAACAACAGTGGGTATTGCTCAGCAGAGTGCGATGCATGAGGACTGGGCCAGAAGGGCACACTTAGGGTTCAAAGCTCTGGTGGGGGGGGACATTAAACTGTTTGTGTCCCTTGATCAAACATGCAGCTGGTTGGCAGCAGTATAAACCAAAGCTAACTCTGTTGTATAAAACAGGATCCCTGTATTAAAGTGGCTTTGGATAAAAGCATCTGTAAAATGATCATTCCAATAAGTTTCTACATTAGACATTACAGAGGGAAAAGAAACATTATTTACTCTAACACTGGACAAGAACATTCTACGTCAGAAGAACAGACAACGGCTGCACAGCAGAGACAGAGTACATCACTGCAGCAAAAGGTCTTGTCTTCGGGCTTGTGGCTCTGATGCAACAGCAATATACTTGTTTTTAAATTAGCTGCAGCTTTCGAGCAAAAATGTTATTGAGAGGTTCATAAAATGCCTGTTAAATCTTTTTGGCCGTTTATATCATTCATGCGATACTGTCAGCATGTAATGCACGTGAACTGCATATTTCATATTTCAAAATAATGATTGAGGTTTAAAAGTGCGCGGATACTTTCTTAATATATGAATATCTTAAAACTGCTGCTGCTTCTGCCCTCCTCCTCCTCATCTCTTCATATTCTACCTGCCATCCCTCCCTGACCACATCTATCATTGTTCCAGTTGAAATTCAAACCACGCCCACTCCTGTATGACGACAGCCTCCACAGAGCGACCTTAACCAAAACAGTTCATCTGGACTGGGTTGGGAAAACAAAGATGCTTCCTGACCCTCTCTTGCTGCTTCGGCTGCCACAGCAGCTCTGGTTGGAGCCTAGAAGTTTTGCTCTGTGTTGATCCAAACTGTGCTGGCATCTCCACAGCCATTTTGCTCATTAAGCAAATACTCAGAACCAGTTGCTGTCAGTAGTTTTATAGAGTAAGAGATAAAGGAATTAAGAAAGGAAACATATTACCCTCTTTAAATGGCAAAAAAAATTGAAAATCTCTTTGCATAATGCACACCTTGCAGCTAGTCTAACAAAGCCAGGTAGGGACAGGAGTGGTGTTTCAGACAGAGGCTGAAAAGAGGAGCTGCAGCAATGGAGGAACGTTAAGTATTTTCTGAATATTGGATCATGTTAACCTTTTAAATTAATAACGCAAATATAAATTATGAACCTGAGCATGAACAAAATTTACTTTAAATGTAAAATGAACATGTGAAAAACATAGAGGTACATCTATATGCAGACTATTAGTAATGGTTCCTCCACTGCTTACGGTATGGATTGAATAGCTCGGTTTAATAGTAGGTTAATTGACCCTGACCTACTTATGGAGTGTATCCTTCAGGCGACTGGAAATGTGCTGCTTCAGCACTAGTGGAAGCAGTGTGGTGTAATTTACTTTGATGCTTCTCCTCTAAGATAAATGGTTATGTGTATCCATTGTAGTTGGAAATCTCCAAACGAACACCCTTCAGTTTGTTGTTTCACAGTCAGCAGCCTTATGCTGCATTCACAAAAATGTTTGCGACATCCTAAGCACACGATTTGCACTGCGGGATCATTTATCGTACAAATCCGGCAAAAAAACACAACCAGTAGAATATTTGCCTGTTCTCCTCTGGAAGAAAGGAGGACTACTGGCTGAACAGACTACAGTTACTGTAATGTATATGTTGTGGAAGCACAGGGGGAAGCCAGAGGAAGAGAGGAGAGGAGAAGTACTATAGCTGAAGTAATTACAACTCTTGCGGTCTATGTGAACGTGAAACACCGGAGAAACCAGTGCGGCTGCAGGTTCAGGGACTTTTACCGGCCCCTCCAGGAGCTGGGTCTGGATGAATGTCGTCTACAGCTGCTCTAGGTCGGGTCGGTGCCCGGACTGGGTCTGGAGTTTCATTCTCGCAACAAAAACTCGAACTTTGGAAAAGGAATGACACGAAATCTATTATATTTGTACAAATCAGCCTGTTACCTTAATTAATAATGATAATTCAGTTATTCAGAGTTTGGTTTTGTGTTTGCACTGTTAAGTTTGGTTGATGCACTTTTTATCTTACATCTTAAAAAAAGGTGGTCTTACAGCGACGGGAGTCTTCACAAGCAGGAGAGACATACACCACTGAAGACAATAGCCAGAAGTTAGTGTGGAAAAGTCAACTTCTAGCAGTTATTAGTCAGTGCACGTTCACGTGTTTTGAGAGCGCAGCTTTGACAAAGGGCCGATTGGAGGGGTGGGATGTAACGGTTGCATATTGTAGCCTGCTCTTTCGTTTTTTTTCCAGATTTACCAACCCAATCTGTAAGTTCTGTTGCTTTAAACAATTTGTGCACAAATGTTTGTAACTGGTGACCCCAGAATATCACATGGTTTTAATAAGTCTGTAAATAAAGTGTCCCTGTGACTGTTGTTAACACTGCCATGACTTTTCAACATATAAAACTGACAAATTTAAACAAGTTCTTGAATTGACAGCATGCAACTAGAAATAAAGCATATTCCTTGTATAGTAGTAATTACAATGGCACAAACATGTATAGTTGACATTGAGGGACCTACTGAGTCACACAAACATAATGCTAATGCATGGTCAGGAGCTGGTTCGCTGTTGTGGTCACTCTGATTCCTAATATGTGAAACTGAAGGATTCTGCTTCTTTCTGCCCTCTCCTCTGGTCTTCATTGTCCATCCTCAGCTAGAAACAACAGAGTGAAGTGAGGCGGCCGACATGCTACATGCTAATAATAGAAAACTTCATAAAAACACCCTTCACATATGATTAAGGCAGATAATTAGCCATGAGCAAACCATTTCTCAATAACACGCCTGCCCCGCCGTCAGCTAAGCAAGCTCGGAGACGCACCCTTTGGTTCCCTAATTATTTCCTTTAACCCGCTCAGCCCTCTTTCACCTCTGGCTGGAGCCTATTTGATGTCTGGCTTTCTAGGCAAGCACCACGAAACAAAGAGCCAAATCCCTCCACCCCCACTCCGACCAGATTCATCGCGGCTTAGTGGGTCTATTCAAAGAACATGCCCCTGGTTAACAAACTCAGCAAAGTTAAGGAAACTGCCTGAGGCTTACACACGAGTCCTGAGAAGTGTTATGATTATGATATTGTGTTCACCCACAACGACACACAGAGAAGCTCCTTTGCTTTGCCCGGCTCTGTTTTACAGCACCAACTGTTGAAAGGAGGAAAAAAACCTGGAGAGGTGCACAAAGGGTGACAGTGAGTGCTACTGAGCTCTTGGGAGGGAGCAGTGCACACACTGTACAGACAGGCTGCTGAGACGTGGGATTGCACGGTCGTTGAGCGCCATGAGACAATGAGGCTTGGAAAGTAGGAGGATATCCTCTTGGAGTACCTCTACCCTCTACTGGATGAAATGTGTTATATCATAGAGGGATGGTTTTCACTCCTCTCGAATATCAAGGGGTGGAGCATCTGAATTTGTGTGGGTATGTCAGAATGTCACAGTATTTATAAAACAACTTTGGTTAGAAAAAATTGGACCATGAAAGATGTCATTATATGTGAAATTTACATGTGACAGGACTTGTGGCGGTTCCTGCCACTTTGCATTGGCTTTCATTTGATAGTGAAGAGCATAGAAAACAGAGGTAAAATAGGAGGCCTGCAGATCATTACCCATTGGCTGCTTAACCACAACCCCCCCCTTTTTTATTTTTTATTCTATTCTATTTTTATTTCTAACTAACACCAGTATCACTCCACATAGATATATTTGGCTTGGCTTTATTTGTCATGGAGAATTCCGACACCAGTATAAAATAATATGATTTTATTTTTTGTTAATATCAAATAAAGGAACTTTATGAACGTTTTTTTACTTTTGAGAATCGAAATCTCTCTTCATTCTAATGTGTGATGTTCACAATGTTTTATTAATCACTGTGTATTGTTTTACAGATTGACTTTTCATCTTTGTGCGTTCATTGATGTGACAATTGGTTACACTACTCTCATAACCTTGTGTTTGCAAAATACATTAGAAGTAGTTTTTATTTACCACTATTGTACATTGTCACACAAATGAAAAACATTGTCTTACTATCACTGCACATGAGAGAGAAATCACCCAGCTATGGCAGCCGTGCCAAAAGGCACACATTAAGAGGAGTCAATTTGGCAACAGTCCATTCCAGGCCAGGCTAGGCCAGGCCAAGTACAGGTGGGATTCACAGGGCACAGCGGTCACATATATCCTTCTAAGATGTTTGTCCTCCACTAAGTCTGTAATCACAATGCTCTGAGCTGGCTCCTTAGAGCTTCATCCTTAGCTGTCGGCCTGGTCCGGATCAAGTATTTAGTACGGTTTATCAGGGATCACATACTGCTGACGGGCAGGTTAGCCGCAGGAGGACCAATCCCGCTGAAGGTGATTAAGTACCTAAAGAAAGGCTGGGTGAGAGGCATAAGACAGCTAAGTTCATCATTTTGCACGCTCTACGTAGAGCCCATGATTGGATCAAACAAAACACAACCTTGCATCACACTGACTCCTTCCGTCCTACGTTGGGGTTAACACTAACCCTAACCCTAACCTCAGCATGACTATGGCCGTAATCTCGATCAAGTTCAAGCATTAATGGTGCCAATTCAGAATCTAGGTAGTGGCATTCATTCATCAGATCAGTGACGCACTGTCTTTGCCCCTTGCTCCTAAATCGCCACTACCTGGAATTCCTGTCTGCCACACAACGCCTACGACTTCCAAGCTGCTAAGTGTTTAATGCCACATGCAGGCATCAGGAAAAGTACAAATAAAGAAAATATTAAACAATTGAACAAGAAAAGGCATCAAATGACAGTCTCAGAAACATCTTATTGTCGGACTTTAATAGATAAATAATAAAAATATGTATTTATTTGTTGTTATTTATTATTTCTGTAAAAATTTCCAAAGACACAGGGCTACACGCTGGACATAGAAACATATTTGATACAGTTTGAGCCAGTGTTTTATCCAAAATAGACTGTCACATTTATCCTCAAGCAAACTAAAAGTCCACCATTATTAAAACAATTTCCTCTGAACTGTAATCACCAACTTTTGGCCAATGAATAATTATTATATTAGGTCCTGGAAAAAAAATTGTCTAACAACTGCTGAGGTCAACACATGATTTACTACTGTCACTGGACTCTGGAAACTATGTCTTAGTTTGGTTGAATCTCTTTCTTTTCATACAGTTGAACACGCCATCATCTTGGAGTGCCTCAGACATTGTGTAAGTATATCAAGGCTTGACTGTTTAGATCATGATTGAGACACAGATCAGCTAAATATGGAACTGAATTATTAAATACATTTTGGAGAATATATTTTATTTGCTTATGTTATTTTAATATTTGCTTCTTTTTTTTCAAATAACATAAACATCTTTCTATAGAGCACTATATTAAACCAGGGCTATTCAGTGCTTCACACAAGCTAACAACTCCAAAAAAGAAGAAATCAACACAGAATTTTTGAAAAATCGGGGTTCTGGTGACCTGATATCCTGAAATCACTGGTTCTGGTGACCTGATTTCCTCAGGCGACCTTTAATTTAAGAAATGTAATATAATTTCTCTCTGTAAAGCACTTGCCTCAATGCCTGTATTCTTACATGTGCTCTGTAATTTATTGTTAATTTAATTTCACGTGCTAACCACAATTGACGCCAACTGTTCCCTCCGATAGTAAAATAAAAATGCAGAAACATTTACAGTGAGACTGAATTAGTGTCTTCTCTTTCTTTTTAATTGTCTTCTAATCCTATTTGCCATCCAAAGCTGTTGTAAGAGACAGTGAGGTCAGTGGAAGAAAAACCGCAAAACGAAGTGAGCATACCACAACGCACTCAAATGACAAAACTGACAAATACCTCTATTGAAATAACAATACTTTAATATGCTGTCGATTTCAATCTCACTCTAACCCCAGCACATATATATCTAGTTGAATTCTGACACAAGCAGGAGCATGAGCACTAAGTGCATAATATTAAGTCCACTCAGATCGCATCAGGTTGTCACACCCTCCTCTTCTGCATGGCCTGCACCCTCCCTCTCTCTCCCTCTCTCTCTCCCTGTCTCTGTGTGAGTGGGATTCTCTGAGAGGAGAGTGGAGACAGGTGTTCTGTTGTCACAGCCGAGCCCCAGCAGCTGAATCCCATCCTGGATTTGACACCTGTACAAATACCAAGCTCTGCCACTACCACCTTCCAGGTCAAACCTCCTGCTCAGTCAGGCTGGATTCAAGCCACTCTAAGCTCATTTAAGATTTTGTAACGCTAATAACCACTAATCACAATATGCGTCATATTGGCTTCACAGGTAGTGACATCATTTTCCATTTACCCTTGACAAGAGTTAAGAAAAACTAAAAAAAAACCTTCCTTTCAACATGGAAACAACTGTAGAAACCTCAGATAGGGTCTCGTGTGAGGGAGCTCTCCCAGGACAAACAGAAGTGCAATGGATGTCGAAAAACTCTTGGGTTCTCTTGGGTCAAGTACCTGAGGTGTAAAAGACAGCTTTGCCCTTGCTATACAACAAAAGTAAATGTGGACACCAGGTGCCCTTACAGCAGGTGTTGGATTACTGGGCCCAGGCTTGTGTCCTGGAAAGGCTGAGTGGCCTGTGTCCTGCAAAGTGAGCCAACAGTAAGAGGACTAAGCACAGGTAAGAAAAGGTAAACTTAAGGATTTAGGTCCTCAGCCCCGACTCCAAAGAGTCTTAGCAGGTGATTTGTGGCTCATCCCCTTTGGGCTTAGGCTGTGACGATCTGCAAAAACCAGACCATCAAATCAGGTGTCTACTTAACGCAGCACAGCCAAGTTGATCAGGGAGATGGCTGAAGACCGGGTCACACATCCTGTTAGTGGAGCTGTTCGAAAGGGTATTTAAAGGGTGATCCCATTACGCTGGATTGAAAACTGCACAATGTGTTCCAAAAACAGGACCAGGAAGGATTCTGACAGCAGCTTTTGGCCGGAAACCTTTACAGGACATATGCTAACGTGTAGCAAGCTTGTTTTCATTATGCAGGAGGGAGTAAACTGCAGTGGTCTGAGAGCATGATTATCAGATGTCATAGAAGCCAACAGCAGTTTATAAGACTTTCAAATTGTCTGAGTATTTGAACTGATCACACCGTTGACGTGGGAATGAACAACAAACAACTCAAGTGATCTCAGATGAGGTGTTGCACTGATTACAAGCTTATTCCACTGGGAGAGATCCACATCTGCAGGAATGATCTTATTATGCACCAAAAATGTGAGAAGCTGACGTGGTTTCACTTTGTTGTTGTTTTTCCCAGCTTTGTAGCAACAGAGTCTGCGAAGGGCAGACAAACGCTGGTTTGTAGTATTGGAGGGGGCCACTGTCTGCATTCTTGTCCAGTTGGCGCATGTCCTCTCATTGAACACTGTTCATCTCTGCTCCAAAAACAAAACTATACTTCCCTCATCTATGAGGCTGCAGGAATCTACATGACATACATTTCAATTCTACTTTATCAGGTCCTTCAGAGTCACTGTTTTTTATGCCACAAATTAGGTCAATAATCACTGTTCCAACCACATATAAACACACAAAGCTTTTATCTGTTCCACATGGCAACGCTCAAAGAGCAGAGAGTCTTCTGTCGTAGAGAAGATACAATGAACCATACACACACTTTATTTCTCCTTGTGGGCATTATTGGTGATGCACTTGTACACAAACAGTGTACCTCTATATCTCTGCCCAGAATATATGTTTCAGAAAGATACAATTTTTTTTCCAAAACCTAACCCCAGCACATTTATGATCAGAAATGGAGCTGTAAGAGGCTGTAGAACAATGTAGTGCACACTTTATATAAAGCACACTGAGACCCTCATCACTTAGGTGTTCCACATAGAAGGGTTTTAGTTTCTTTAAGCTCTGGTAACATCAACCATGTTTGAAAAGGTTGTAGAATTTTGTGTGATGTAGTTCATATCAACACAGCAGTGAGCACCTGTGTGCTTCCAGTGCTGCAGAATAACAGGACTGTTTGAATGTTACCACAGCCAAGAGGTGTGTCTTCAGTGTAACAGTCCTTTTAGAGGCTGACACGTGTCCCACGTGTGAATCAGCCATCCGCCCTTTATCACCCCAAGTGTATGTTTGGTAGACTTTGGCTTCTATCATGAGACAGTAGAAGCAAAACAAGCTGCGTGATTATCATCACCAGGGCCAGGAAGGGTGGGTAATGGCATGCCCCATATCTGCCTTGGAAAAACATCCGCTCACCCTGCAAACACACCTTGTTCCCTGAGGTTTCTACACAGCAGAAGCAAAGATGCACAAGATTTTACCTGCTTCAACACCTTCAATAGTTGATTTCTCAATCATTCGAGACGAGGAGTCAGATGAGAGGGTGTATCATGTGAGGAGCTGCTTTTACTGATTGCTTCAATAGCACAAGCACAGGGCCATGGTTTGCTATCACTGACATTCATCTTTCAGAGACACATACAGCCCAAACAAAGACAAGCAACATCTGTGATAGCATAAACAACATCACAACATAATTACACAATCAGGAAGTTGACAAGACAGTGTGTCTGCTGCACTACGCCACTGTGAGTGCAGTTTCCCTGAGGGGCATCCACACAGATAAACGTCTGGCTGGGCTGGGTGATGACAGTAGAGATATCAACTAGTGGAAGACTTATTAAGCTCCACCGTTAAAGTTATATGTAAATAGCACACATAAGAAAATAAAGTATTAAAATATAATCATTATGCAGACAGTATAGTCCTTACTATGTTATATTACTGCATTATTTTACTGTTGTAGCTGGATGAGTTTGAGGTATCTATACTTATTGTGTATGCTGTGTGGTGTTGTATTATACTGCAAAACAATATAGTATATTCTATGAAGAGAAGAGCATTTTAACGTGACAAAGTATTGCTATATTTTCATATTAGCATAAAGTGATTTCAAAAAGGGTAAATCAACATAGTACTTAATGAGACTTGTTCACCGATAAAGAACTTTCCACTCTTTTCCATCGAGTATTAACAATTGAAAGGGAAAATGAGATGTGGAAGGTATTTGTTAAATTTGAGTAACATGCACTTTCAATTATGCACATCTGTGAAGAATATTAAGAAGAAACTCAGCGTTGCTATGACAACACCTCCCACAACATCCTGTTGTGTCTGACTGACTTCACAGCTCTTAATCGCTCTCATAAACATGTTAAATTTAGCCATTCGCCACTACCAGGATGATATTTATATTTGTGCATATGAAAATCTGTAACAAAAAGCTTAACAATTTTGTCAAGTAATGATGTCATCGACATTGTCATGGATTTAAGATTGATGGTTACTGAACATTGTTCAACTCCACAGTAATGCAGACAAATCAATGCATCTTTTGTAAGTATCCAATAACCTGTTTTCTATTTAGGTGAAATAATTATTGATTGAGTGGAAAATGATTAGTACAGTGATCCGTGACCGTCCATTTTTCAAAGTCACTGAACACAAAGACTTGACTGCAAATTAACGACTTCTGTCAGATTGTCTTTCCTTTCAAAGCTCGTTTTTTCATTAGCCCTAGTTGCCGTTAAGAGGCCCAAACTGGATGAGAGCCAGCTGTCAAGCAGGTTAAGAGAGCAAACATTGCACTTTTATCCAAACCTGTGTGCAAACACACACACACACACACAGACAGACAAGCAAACATGTGTGCTCAAACACAATTGAAAAGGTGAGACGTAGAGCTCTCCCTGGCACCCACAGGCCCGGCTGCCAGAGGATCTGTTAAAGGTTCCAGCTCCACTCCCTTGTTTTTCCTGCTGCCTATTCTTGTTGCCTCTACGTGTGTTTGTCTCACCGCAGTGTCAAAGTGTTTGCTCACTGTAATTGAGAGTAAAGAAGGATGCTTTAGTTGGATGACTTTATCATTTATTCTGGGGACTCGTTTGGATTGCACAGCTCAGGAGTTGACACCAGCAGTGACATTACGTGTGGGTTTGTCACTCAGCCACAACCACTACAGTCTACACTCAGTGTTTCAATAATCTTAAAATGAACTGGATGACAACTCATTAGACTATAGCCTCAACTTTACACACAGCACAAAATGGTGAAACGCGCAAAACAAGTGTGTGAAACACTTGTCATTTTACCATCAACTCCATCAGAGCACCCTCGGGTGGGATGGGATTACAATGAGGTGGGGTCAGGTGCATGCTGATTGTAATCTTGAGGCAGTGGTGCAGTATTTCACTGTTATATCGCAGGGGGCCTATTATGCTCAAATTCAGTTTGACATTTCATTCAATGTAATTATAATTTGTGTTATTAGTTGAATTGTTATTACATGCTCTAATGTACAGAAGACCCTCCACTTTCCGCACACTGTCTTAGCTCCTGTCTCTTTACCCCTCCCCTCTCTCTCTAGAGGAAGCCCTGTCTGCTCTGATTGGCCAGCTGCTCCTCTTGGAATTGATTAACCACTTCCAACGTGCGTAGGAAATGTCGTCTTCCGCTCTCACTTTAACTGGTTTTGTTCGGGGTATTACCAGACTATCATTATGTTAAACTAAGAAAAGTGGATTTGGACACAAACTAAATGCACTTTCCGGCCAATCAGCTTAGAAGGTTAAAATAGAGTGTTTATACTTTAAATGGCAACCCTTGCATGTCTTAGTAGTTTTGACCCCATGACTTAATTGGGATAATGGCAATTTCTCCCAAGACGCGTGTGTGACGTCACATTCATGCAAAAAGTGACAGAAGTAGTTGTGTGAAAATGAAAAAAATGCAGGTAGTGCAAAGTTCAAACCCTGTTTTTTCATAGCTGCTGCATAAAATGGGTGTGAAGGCTGTATCATCCTTTTGTAAAGTTATAATTGTCAACTGCAGTCTCTTCCATTTCCACAAGGTTAAGTCGGAGGGCTCAACAACACCAGGAAGTGAATGTGATGAACTATTAGCTTTTCTGGAACACTGACATGCACTGATGCTGCCAGATAGGATCGTGCTGTGTGCTAACAAGCTGACGCACGCCACTAATGGACATCAAGGCTTCACTGATGTATCGGCTTTAAAGGCGTTTTGAGACCCAATGATATGGCAAGAAAAACCAAGCTGCGCATACAAATCCTGAAATTAAAGTATAAATACATAAAAATATAAATATATACAATGTCAAAGGGGGACTGGAGGTCATCAGTGATGCCTTTTTGTCAACAAACAGGCACGAAGGCCAGATGGTGAAAATCATAGCTAAGCAATCACAACATGTGAGTCTAGGAGAGGAGCTCTGGTGATGTCATCACTTCTCGTGGCTTCTCTTCAGTGGCACCGTGAGCAAAACACACCAGTCTGGCTATAATCTATCTCAAATGTTTATGTGGTGGACTAAAGCAATGCCATAATAGTAAATGGTTTCAGAACAAGCCCAGGCTCAGCCCGGGTGCTACTCCTCAATAAGTCAGCAGCACACAGAGCGGTGGCCAGTCTTATTCTGCTAACTCGTGTTGTTATTGCTTCACCCTCAGGGATACCCGTGTTGGTTTAGGCTAGAAAACGCTCCCCTCGGGTCATTTTGAATGGTGTCCTCGTCTGGGGACTCTCGGCCATCTCATCAACTTGTTTCAACATTCTGTCGTTACTTAATTCCAGTAGCAGTAAATCTGTTTGGACGGATTTGCAAAACAAAAGTGACACGATGAACTGAACGATGGGGGTGCCTTGTTGTCTCTGGACGAGCCAGTTACTGAGGAGAGCTTTGTTGGGATGGCAAATGAACAGAATTAGCTTAAGAAACAGATGTCTCTTTATTGCTGCTGACACAACAGACATCAGGGTAAAACAACAGCCAAAGCTGTGGCTGTTAAGTGGCTGACACACTACTCACAGCTTAATCACATGAGTGTCTTCGAGGCAAAGTAGAGAAACAGTGCCCCGGTCTGTCCAATGTGAGTAAGACAATTGGGATGACTTGATTCTCGGCAGGGCAGCGTGTCAAGGGTAACGAGGCTTAAAGACTCAAGCGGGAGGAGGGCAAAGGCAAAGACAGCACGTCTGCAACACCTTCGTGTCACAGAAAAAGGATTATTAGGTTACCCCGTGACCAGTATACACTGATGCACGCACACAGAAATACAGACTGCCCTATTAAGTGGAGACATAGCTGTTATAAGCACAACAGGGGTGCGAGGGGCTTTGTCCCCCCCAAAACTGGGTCATGATTGAAAACCACAAGAGGAGAGAATAAAGGAAACAGCATACAAATTGGCGGTGGGGGTGGGTCCTTGTGTTCTCTAACACTGTCACCTGCCCACCCTCTTTACACATGGCTGTGTTTGGCTGACATTTCACACAGCTGAGATGAGACTAGCTTAAACCTCCCTTTGTGTTTCTGTCAATAATCATGTTTGCACTCTCATGAGCCTATGGCTTTAGCTCTGGTAAGTTATTTGCTGCTGCACCTCTGCCACCTACTTGACTGACTGATGTATGACTGCTGGTACACAGGGATTAAAGTTAGCAGTTACTGACACGTTTTCTTCTCTCTGCTGACTTATATCTCTTCATTCTGCCTCCAAGTCTTACACTGTTGGATCAAATTGTGTCTTTAAAAACAGGATAACATAAAAGCAAAGTTAATGAAAATTAAAAAAATGCTTGGAAGATCATATTAGGACATCTTGTGATAGCAAACAAACCTTTATAGTATAACCACAGGACTGCAAAATTTAACATTTATCAAATCTGTACAATCTAAGATCTGATTTCCATCCCATGAAACTAATTATTCTATATGATATTTATTTCACATGATAAATGATTTTAACTGAGCTTGGCACCACAGGCATGTTCTGTAGTTACGTTTTCACACCAGGACATTTCTGTCCCATGTGAGAGAATTACACAAGCAGAACAGTAGACAATGGGAAACTGTTGTTTACGTTGAGTTCTGTTCACCACTTGGTTGTGTTTAAGAAGAGAGACTGGTATAGTTTATAGAAACAAACATCTATCAAATCTGCAGACTCGCTCAGGACACCCTCTGCTCCACAATGTGATCTCATCTTCTACTGGTCTATTTGAAAGTCAAATAAAACAACTAAGATTGTGGGAATGAACACGCAAAGTAATAATAACATTTATTTTTGTTATTACAGCCAAGAACAAATCTAGGACGGCTCAGATGTTAGCACTGTGTTCATAGCCGGCTGCTACCTTCCTGTGTGGTGTTTCCATGTTCCTCCTGTATCTTTGTGGGTTTCCTCTGTCGGCTCCAGTTTCCTCCCACTGCTCAAAAAGGCTTTTGGTTAACTGGAAACTTGCCTTTTAGGTTTTACTCTGATCGTGAATGGTTATTAATCTTTATATATGGTCAATGTTTGACAGACTGCCTTCCTCTGATGGTATTTCTCATACTACCACAAGAGGAAGTCAGAAATATTCAATGGGCAGGGGTGTAACTGAGTTGTTGAATATACAAAAAATTGAATTTCTGTATATATTTCCTCACCTTGTGTTATATAGTGTATCAAAACCCTGTCTACACAATTATGTTCCAGCTGCATTCCTCATTCACATTTTGCTGCTCAACTTGGGCCATGATCACAGGTGTGACCCCCGCCTTGATCATTACCACTTAAAGTAAGTTGAAATCAACCATAATCTAAACAAAAGAGACTGGTTTTAGCAATGTCCGTTTTGCATGACATGCAATACAGTTAATGTCCTGGAGTGAATAAAAATCGTATATCTGCGTGGAATGTGTTCAAAAACCAGCAAGCCATGAAGATATTATCAAATGTCGTATTAACATACCACATATGCATCGTTCCAGGTACGATTCCACTGGGAGACTATGGGCCTTCTCTTACTCCTGTCACTTCTATTTCAACTATTGTCAAAAATAAAACTAGAATAACACTCAGTAGAGCACATACCTTCTCCAAGCCCCAACAGTCCTCTTATCCAACCACTTCTAAGTTAATTCGATCCTGTTTTTATTTGGATCTACATCAGATTACACAAAACATACAAAAAAAAACCATTGAGATCCATGAATTGTCAAATCAATGAAAATGTTGAAAAAACGCCCGATCCCAAATTTTATTTAGACTGTGAATCAAAGGTTTCGTGGAGTTGGGTTGAGAAAAACAAGCCGCTGATGAAAACCTAACCTTATTTTTACAGGGTTCAGAGAATCATACAAAGCAGAGATGAAAAGAGGAATTACTACCTCAAATGATTACATTTGAATGACAGACCGTACACCATCCAACCATCCTAGAACTAGGATTACACGTCCTGAGGATGGGGACAGAGATCTAATGCAGGTCACATCATGTATCTCATGACCCACACTCATGGTCCCAGTGATCTGCGATGGGTTAAGTGATGGGTTAAGGGGATAAGACCCCCAATTACTCCAAGCACGTACAGTATTGATGAGGATGGATGGCCGTCAAAAGATTAAGGAAAAGAAGCGGGACAAGAAGAAAGTCAGTGAGTAATCTCACTCAATACAACTGACCTTTGGTGGAATTTATCTGATCTGTTTGGAAAAGCTCTAATTTGCTCTGACCTTAACTATATTACTTACACTTTCATTTCATTGCGGTTGTACCTGTAGAGAGAAGTGAAATTTCTGGCAAACCTGATGCTCCAGCTTTAATATGAGAACTGGTTAAATTTGGCCCCTGCAGTAAAGATGCAACATAATCTTAGAGTGTTTTTATTCTGTCTTTGTTGACAGAGAAACTACTGCATTAAAAAAAACTGGTGTGTGCATGTTGTGAAATAAAAATGTCAGATTTTCATAACAAATCTAAAATTGGGATTATTATTATCATTATTATTATAGCTGCTATCTTGATGACATCATCTCTTGGGATGGATGTCACAGTAACTGTAAGTTGAAAAGCTTTGGAAACTGTTAGTAAGTGGATCTTCATTTATATTTTCTTGTCAAACTATTTACAAAGTCAGGAATGAGCTTAAATTAAGTTTCAATGATAAATCTAAATGAGTATTGGCTTTACCCAGATCTCCCTCATGAGCAGAGGGCAGTGAGCAGGGGGCCTTGTCATTTCTCACAGGAACGAGCGGTGTCCTTTGATGAAAGTATAGCAGCATAAACACAAAAGCACACGTAGTAATCCATGCTTTCATTTCCAAAAACACAAACAAAAAGGCTGCAAGGTTTGTTGAGTACATTTAGAGAAAGTCTACAAAGTCAGGAGGGTGAAAGTAGAAAGAGATGGGCTTTGGAACTGAAGAAACAATGAATCAGAGAAGCAACTTTGAGCGGCACCTGTTATGGAGCAGGAGAACCAAGGTGGGGGAACAGAAGGGACAAAGGCTGAGCATTATGCTGCTGTTATAAAGAGCAGGCAAGCGTGTTTGCTTTAGAGGTGTTGTCCTGGTTGCCCCAGCCGCTGTGTATGGCGGGACGCTCGTGGCCTTTGTTTTCTGACACGAACAGGGGGTGTTGAGAGCAAGCGGTGAACACTGATGCGTGACTGAACTCCTATTAGCGTGGTAGAGCTGGGACAGTTTTCAGAAGACACCTGCAGGCTCAATGATTACTCAAAGAGCAGCATCAACATGTGTGAGGGAGTTAAACTATTGAGGTTGTCTGAAAAGAGGTTATGATATCACTATGAATGTTAGCATACGATTTAACTTAACCCATTTTATTCTTGTCCAGCAGGAAGACCTGACGTACACATGACGCTGGGTCTGACCCTCAGCGCCCTACCAATTACTGTTCAGAGCAGTGTGACGTCTGAGCTTGTGTCTCACAGGGATTACTTTTATCATTTTTATGACTGTGAATCTGAAAAAAACATGATAGCTCCTTTAACAGCAAATATATGAGCCTGAACCCAGATCCTGCACCTGAATATGACAATTGTTATAAAAAAAAGGGGATGGGTAAGTTTGAGAACAATCTAAGCAGCTCCTTAATTTATGTCTTCAACTAATTATTGTTTTCATAAGCAACCAATTTGGTTGTTGGTCAATCATTTAATAATTAGATTTATAAATGGTAAAAGATTAAACTAGGAAAACACATTCATATGTCTTGTATTGTTCCACCAACAGTCCACATCCAAAAATATTCACTAATACACTTTATACAAAACAGAGAAGCAGCAATTATTCACATTGCAGCCTCTACTGTTTACTCACAGTGATTGAGCTACACCTGATAACTGAAATCTCCTAATTTTCCTTTATGCCAGGAGTGTGTGTTGAAGTAGATGTGATTTATTGTTGTTTTTTTGCCTTTGTATCGAATTGGACATCGGGAATCGTGGAAATTTTATGGTATCGGTATCGACTACTGAATTCTTGGTATCGTGACAGCCCTACTCTCTATATTGTCGCACAGTAATCAGAGTACAGATGCATTCCAGGAAGAAAACATAAAGAGGGAAATTCAGAGTTCATCACTAAGTTCCACTGTTGTCTATCCGTCCACACCTCTGTGTCAACCTGCCAGGCCGTCAACAATATAACAGGATTCATTCAAACTTCAAACGAAGGAGGAGGCACATGTGTGCACACACGCAGGACCTGTATTCAACACTTAGGAACCCTTTTTAAAATCTGAGCTTTCGCATTCAGCTAGCACTCCATTATAAATCAGAGGAGCTGCTGAATGGCCGACGTGGAGCACAGAGAAAGTGGAATTAACCTGTTCAAACAGAGATGGGTTTCGAAGTGTCATTCCCACGGCAAGGTGTGCCAGCGAGCTTTGAAAGTGTGATGAGTCAGGACAAGCTCTCGGGTCTGTTGCCACAGAATTAAACACTGAGAGTGTCCTGTTTGATTTTGAGAGCTCCTGTTCTTAAATAGTCTTGTCTGTCATCACCTACAGATTCCACTAAGAGGCCAGAACAAAACACTCTCTCGTCATAACTCTGTTGGGATTTTCCTAAATTATACAAATTATTGTTTATATTGAGAATAGGTGTGAGATTACTGGAATGAGGAGGATCTAATATGTTGTAAAAACGACAACACTATAGGGCCAATGCTCTGTCCAGCCCGACATCGAGCCTCTGTTTGTATGAAGAACACACGTTGTGTTTTTTCATTCCTGATCAAATCCCTTGAGGCTGTGGCCCTAAGGGCCCCCACACGTTTAATATTTACACAGCTCAGGACCACCAACAGCTCAGCGCCTTCACTCCTCCCATTTTTCAACACATTACCTTGTATATGTGTAAGTCCCAAACTCTTACTTAGCTCTCTGACAAGTAGCTATTAATACATCACCTTTCACCTGCACTTTGACAAAAGAAAGGCAATCCATCATTTCAGGGGAGAAAAGCCGGGAATTTAGCAGGGGCTGAGTGAGTAGTTACATGTTTGATCTGCTGAAATGTTTGCAGAAGGATTCCCAAATATACGAGTGCTTAAGGATATCTGAGGGAGTTTCCCCACATCTGCCCAGTGTGAACAGCAACAGTCTGCGAAAACTCCACCCAGGAACTATACTTTAAAATATATATTATTGGACTTGGCGTTTTTACACTGATTGCTTTAACTGATTACGGTTGGGTCAAAAATCTGAGACCACTTCTGTTATACGTATTTGTTAGAAGATTCGCCCTAGGTTTTGAAAATTAAAATGCTTGGGTCATGTAGAAAGGTTTTGTTGGTATTTAAATCAACAAACACTGAACGTTGGATTTTGACAAAGTGGATACTCGCTATCTCAATGGAATAAAATGTACTACCAACCCCCTGATCTCCACAACCTTAGTTTTTTCTAGTGGCATTTCTTACAGAATCTTAAGCTGTTTTTAGACATGAACTCAAGAGAAAGTGCACAAATTATAGAATAATAAAATAGAAAACATTTTATTACTCCAACTGGACAAAGTATCTTAGTATAGTATCTGACCAGTACCTTAAATTACGCTCTGCCAGCTTGTGGGCTGTTTTTGGTAAAAATCAGTGACTGTTTTTAGGAGTTTTAGCCAAACTAGACCTTCAGGCCCATGGTGATTTACCACCTAATGGCAAGTGGACGATTTTTGTCTGTTTTTTTAAGGGATCTCAACATTAGACAATTCTAAACAGAGCCTTTGTGTGCAAATAATTCAGCATGTCCAAGTAGAATACAATTTACTTTTTTTTGTGCGTCATAACATGCTAATAGGAACGCTGTTTGAAAGAGAGGTCATCTCCCGGACCAAAACCTTGTTTCAAACCAAAGAGCTGTTCCCAAATGAGAAGCAAATGTTTCCCAGGGCAGATTTACGAGACACCACCATTTAAGGCACGGCAAACTATGCAGCGCAATAAAACATATGGCGACTAAGAGCAGGTAGGCAGTGAAAAGAGGTTCGATGGAATGGCCTACTAATCAAACTGTCAGGCTGCGGTGCTGTCCATGATGGTATGATTTCATTGTGAGGATCTCATAGATCTTTAGACAATATATGATTTCAGTTTGAGAGGTCACATTAACAAGTCTGTCTGGTTTACATACTGAACAATATGCCCTCACATTCTTAAAGCACCTAATCCTCCTTCTGAGGAATGTTTAAAGTTCAGGTGAAATGTTTTGTGACTTCAGCCACAGACACATCACAGCATTAGTGGTTGTGTACAGTGATGTGGCTCGCTGTACCTGACTAGGGGAATTGGTGCAGGTTAGGGGATTCACATCACACTGTATATATCAGGCAGAAGTTCTGTAAAAATGTGAAATGTCTCACACAGTCCTTTTATGTGGCTGCTGCTGTATATGCGACTGTAACTGCTGTAAAAAGACCATGGGGATGGATACAGCTATAGTCCCTGCTGTTGCTGTGATTATGCTATTGTAGCAAGGCTGAATTTCCATTAATGTCTCGGCTAGTGTGTTAGGTAATTTAAAGAGCCAAAGCCAATCACCATCAGCTTACATTAGCCCATGTTGAATAATACTTAACAGCAATAGGTACAATCATGGCACAGACACATCCATAGTCATAGCCATAGCCACTCAGGAAGGTAGTGCAGCGCCATCTGTGCTTAGCTTTCTTTAAGACAAGACAGCATTGAGTTCTGTGCAGATCCCTTAAGTAATACACTAACATGAACCCCTGACACAGACCTCACATGGCAACAATCCTTTTCCATCAGGATTACTATTAGCACTGCCAAACCTGACAGGAAGAGCTTTGGTTAAAGGATGGGTCGGCAAAAAGCAACCACACAACTAACTATAGCAAAGGTTTTGAGAATTACTTTAAAATGCAATCGAACTGACAAACAAAGTGGTCTTTGCTGATAGGTACATCAAATGAGAGAATGTTCATTCAGTGATATTCATGGAAGTCAATGAGAAACCTTGCTTATTTTTGGGAGGACTTTTGAAGAGAGTGCTAAATACACTGAAATTGTATTTTACAAAAGTGGTGCTTTGGGATAAATCATCAAATTGACATAAACCAAATACTACCACAATGCTAACTTGTTGACAAAGCATATATAATGTTTACCATCTTGGTTGGTCTCATTACATTTGTCAATTATCAAGAAATACAAAGTCTAACTGAGGCAGATAGGAACATTAGTAGTTATTCAGTCATACAACATAGAACTGGACAAACATTTTTTTTCAGGATTTGTAAAAACTGTAATTCATCCTCTGAAGGGATATCTGTACCAAGTTGCATGGCAATCCAATCTTTCAGACCAGACCAAATAGTTAGCCATCCAACCAATCAACAGACCAATACAGAGGGCGGCCCACACGGCCATCCCTCAAGGCCTAAACACGTAGAGCAAGTATGAGGAAAGTGATATTCCATGATGTGGTCTAAATTATTGTTCTTAGCATAATTTAACTCTTACTTCAGTCGATAGCATCAATCAATGCTATCGACTGGTTTACGAGGCTGAGTCAGGCTTCATATTACATACTCAATAAAGTAGTTCAACTATATTGATTGAAAAAAGGATAATGCCATAGCTAATCACAAATCAATAGTTATTTCCTACTCTTCCAAAAATTTGTCGTTGAAACTAATGTAAGTAATGACCAATATTAATAAACTAGGAACTTCAAATATGGATATGGGATGGATGTACAACTTGATGTTCCACTAGACAAGTAAGACAGCAACTTCTAATCATACTAAATGAACATGTACTTTACAAAGCAGTTAAGTAGTTTAGTGGAGCTCAGTTTCTTATCTCTGGCAGTGTTCTACTATAAATTAGTTAAGAACAGTGCATAAATGGCTAATTACTTGACTTTAATGCTCTCCTGTTGAGACCCTACTACAATATGCACAACTAAAAAGGCATCAGGCTTTTAGCTGACAAATGGTTGCCACAATCACACTTATAGAATTAACCAGCTTATGGTGTAAGAACACTAAGACGAGCCCAAACAATGGATGTCTATATCAAGATTAGTCAACTTATAAAACCACATAGGACGATTAGGTGTCTAATTCGACTAACCCTCTGAAATAAATCTGGGTTTATTATCCAAAGAGCTCCAAACCTATGACTCAAGCCAAGTTCTAACAGCTGCTCCAGTAGACAGATTGCTAAAGACCCTCTGCTACCAGATGATCCGGTCAAGCAATCCTTATCAGGCTATATACGCTTAAAGAAATCAATTTCATTAGTTATTCACTTAAGGCAGTACACTGACCAAAGCCGTTTATTTCTTTTTAATAGGATGTGCTCATAGAGACAAGCTATCTTAAAAAGAAATATGGCATTGCCATTTTTTTTTGCATGTAAAACTATTTGTGCTGTCGTGAGCTGATGTTCCTCTCTAAGCATTTTCCCTTATCCATTTTATTTTGATTTACACCTGATGTTATTCAGTATCGCCTTTGAAATGTCCAGGTTTTAAATGTTACATTAGAAACAGTAAAAATTGAATATTGTTAGATGCAAACAGCATGTTTGATTTTAATGTGAACCTTTGTATTTTAGTGCAAAATAATATGCTTGTACTTATTATTTTCTTTGCTAATTGATATTCTAATAAGAAAATCTTTGAAAAGTAATATGCAGTGACAAGTAGTTCAGTATTTGACAAAAAGAAAACTTTGGTCAACACATCCCTTTTTGTTTATAGTTCTCATTTGGTACTGGGACTGTGTCAAAGAACAGATTTGAGTGTCCGTTTGAGAGCTCCAGTATTGTAGTATTTGCTGAATATTTATTGTTTCTGCTTTTGAAACAACAGATATATAGATGATATAAATCCCCTTAAACGCAATGATACATTCTGTAAAAGCAGAAATCAAACCAAGAGTTATGTTCAATCCATTCTTTTGTCAGCGTAGGAAATAAGATAATTCATCATGTGCTACAAATAAATCAGTCATATGAAAATAATTTCCTTTGATATCCACTGTGGCGTGAAGATTTCTTTAAAGGTCACCATATTAGAACTGGCAAGCGTCATCTGTTCCCTAACAAAGAACATTGTAACACGCATGCCGTCCCATTATCTGAACAAGCGTGACAGTTTAATGTAGATGATTATGACAACTATGAAGTTATGAAAGCAGGTGTTAGAGGGAGGACAAGCAACACATTTTGACGCAGATCTGACAAAAGATAATTGAAGAGGTGGGGTTTATGACCTTGAGGCCTAGGACAGAGATTAACAGGTCAAAATGACAGTGGTCGATGGGGCCAGTAATGTTGTTGTTAGTGTGTCATGTCCCACGGCAAGAGTGTTGGAGTCGGTTAACCTGGCTGCATGCAGACTGGAGTTTGGGTGTCTGGCAGCGGCACCCAGACAGACTCCAAAGCTTTACATGCAATATGGTGTCTGTCAAATTCACAGCTGAACAGCAGGAACTTGAAACGCATCATGCGGGCGTCGAAAAAACATTATGTCAAAGAGGTGGACCAGAGTGTTTCCTAAAGCCCCCGCAGCACAGAGCAGGGGGGCAGAGATGTGTGTTGTGCCGATGGGCTTTGTTAGATTCACACTGTGATCCAGATGGCCCAAATGTTGAGGCTCCATGTTAAAACCATTATCAAAACTTAATGTCTGATGGAATTACTTGATTACCTCCACAACGTCCCTTTGCCGCAATTTTATGAAGATCTTGTCCCAGTGCAGAGTTATTTAACTGTTTTGCACATTAATTGTGATAGTGAACAAGGATAGATGTGCATAAATAATGAGCAGATCTTAGGAAAGAAGTGGCAAGAGATGACCTGACAAATGTGGCAAAATGAGATTTGTAAGGGAGCGTGCCCTGCTGCTCCGCTTTTACATCAAAAAAGGATTTTTTAAGTTTAAATGGGGAGTGTGTTGCTGTTCAGTTTGTTTTGACCACCTATCACAGTCTGAGCTTCCAAACATTTATGAAAATGAAATGCAATGGAAACTGTGGTTGTGCAAAATATTTCTATTCCTTTAAAAATGTGTAGGTTTTATTTGTTTTTCATCAACAGCAAGGTCCATACATTAGCAGTTTCAGATTTAACTAAATTAATTTAACTAACTACGCTCAGATCAGCATTTTAAAACAAAACATTTATAGTAGTGTATGATACAATTACTACTGTCAGATTTTTTTTTAACATGGTTGTACTAACGTATTCTGTTCGAAGATTCAATAGAAAAATGTAAATGTCTCAGTCCTTCATCAATCATATTTAAGATACATTTGTTTTGTCAAGATTCTAGGAGGATGAGAGTTGATTTGAAAGTCTAGAGTTTGGAAAGTTGCAGTTTAACCTGAATTGACCGGTCCATCGGAGTTAATCTTGTTAATCTGACAGGCCACAGTGATAATCTCAAAAGTGCTTGACGTTTAAAAAAGGTCTGCTGGAACAAAAGGACATTACAGTTACTCCTGGTTACACCCTGCAACTGTAACGGTTTTGACTGGTGCAGAAAAGAGATTTAAAGAGTCAGGCTTAATTAACTGAAGAAGAGTCACGAGGGAGAAATATATTGATTAACCAAAAAAGCAAAGAATACTGCCAAATGCTAAAATGTGAATATTTCCTTTTCACCACAATACAAAAATACACTAGAGTGTGTAATATTTACATTTTCAGCCTAAATTAACGAGCAAGATTTCCACTGAGTACAGAAATCTTTGTCAAATAACATAAATACTGCCCTACTCATATACCAGCTTCCCAGATTCATCAAATAACATTTATGTACACATTGTCATAAATAGAGACATATTATTTATGACATACTTAACCTTTTTATCAGTCATTTAAAAATAAACATACATAATTGGAAAAAGCTGTTAACAGAATTGCAATATCTATAGATTTTCTTTATCTTGAAAATGCTATGAGAGTTTGTTGTGAGAAATGTAGAATTTTTGGTTTTCAGTGAATAAAAAATCTGATGCATGCATTTTTTGTATAACATTTCATACTAACAGAAACATGGGCACATGCCTTTAACAGATACAGCGTAGCACAGAGGCATCTCCTGTCTGTAAACCAAATGATTAAAAAGCAGCTTAAGGATTTAGAAATCACTGAGGCCATTAAAACCAGCTCAGGCACCCCTGGAAGCTGTGATACTTTGGCATGTGTCTCTGTTCTGTTACCACTGTAAATCAGATTATGAAGGGGTGGGAGGGGTTATTGATTGAGATATGCCTCCTGGCACAGCAAGTGTCTGCTCTGTAGAAGTTGGAGTAACAAGTAACAAACAACAAGAGGAAACTGAACAGTCACTTTGCTGAATACATGCTTTAATACCATTAACTTCAGTCATTTCTTTATGTTTTGTTCTGTAGACCACAGACGACCCAATCACCACATTGGTGTGTCTGTGTGTGTGTGTGTGTTTGCGTGTGTGTGTTTGCGTGCGTCGGTGTGTGTTTGTATGTGTGTGTGTGTGTGAGTTTTTGTGTGTGTGTGAACGCCACCTCCATCTGTCATATTGAAAACACGTTGTAAAGAATTGAAACAAACGTGTCTCAGCCTGGTTACTTGTGCAACATTCTATCACTTCAGTGGAAAATACTGGATTGTACAGGATGGGGCCTTATTTATATGGCCTTAAATAAAGGCCCCGTAAAAACATAAAATATGGTCTAGTGTCCCTGGTCCAGTTGATCATTCACCATCTATTATTTGACAAATGTATGCATTTCTGTAGGAAAGGGCTACGACAAATTAAAACATTTGCTGCATACAGGGCTTCTTTTTATTTTCCCCATGGTCTTGTAACAGTTGTTGGATATCAGTTGGATATCAACTGATATCCAACAACTGTCCTCTATCATTTAGCATTATGTACGTGCTGTGGAGAGCCAGCATCTAAAGGTTTGTGTATGAATATCAAATTAAACCAAATTTGATTAATTACTGTCAGTGTGTATGTGGTTAAGATTCAAGTGTTATTCTGAAAAAGTGCTGCTATCCTGCATACTGTATGAATGTGTGTGAATAGGTGGATGGCAAGACTGTACTGTAAAACGCTTTTAGGGATCGTAGAGACCAAAAAAGCACTGTTTAAATACAGATCATTTAGCATTTAATTCAGCATGATAAAAAGCAGCTAAAGAGGGAGTGATCCTGTGAAT
This sequence comes from Pseudopleuronectes americanus, assembly GCA_038501795.1. Classification (NCBI taxonomy): domain Eukaryota; kingdom Metazoa; phylum Chordata; class Actinopteri; order Pleuronectiformes; family Pleuronectidae; genus Pseudopleuronectes; species Pseudopleuronectes americanus. The sequence goes on along the minus strand of CM076719.1, from coordinate 16,891,487 downwards.
GTTGTTGTCATGACAGAGTACAGCACCTCTGACACACGTGAATATCTGTGTCAGTCAAAATAATCATAGGCGGTGATTTTGACCCTGGTTTGATGTAGTTATTTACAACTGTCACATTATCAGATGACGTTGAAGAAGACATGCCCTGCCCCCACTGACTGCTACAGAGCCTATTATGAGTCTAAATAACAACTAAATACATAGTTGTTTGTGGAATTAGTAGGTAGATGGACAATACACTCAAAGACACTTTGAACCTCATTTCCATTACTAAATCCAGATATATCTGGATAAATGCTGTTTGTATTTTTAACTTATTTAATCATTTGTACTTTTCCTTATGACAAGTGGTTGAGTATCTTTATGCACTGATAAAAGCAACGGCACTTATTTATCATCCATGTCAAAATGAACATTGGAAAAAAAGAGACACTAAAGAGACATTAAAAACAAGATATTTTTTTTTCCTGGAATTGTACTTATTGTGTTCGCGTGTTAATGATTTTGAAAAAATGTTTAAAACCAATTTCAAGGAGCTTTAAGGGGTTTTAAGCTTGTAACATAAGTGTGACAATATAATTTTGTCAATGATCATTTTTCAGACTAGATTCCTGAAAATGTCACAGAAATGATCAAAATAAATATTTCACAGGATTCAGTGTACGGTAGATCCTCAGAGACTTGAACCCAGTGAAAATCTCCCTCCCACTCAGACACATGAGCAGTGAAGCAGACACACAAGGTAAAAGGAGTATCTGAGTTTCATTGTTCAGATCTGATGACTGACATTCAATCATCTAAGCTTTTTATTTTAACAACTTATCATAACACTTGTCATTTTGTTGTTTGATACCAAGTGCAAATAATAAAACCAAACTCAGGGAGCTGGTGGGAGATGTGTCACTGTTATCGTAAAGGAAGAATGGCCCCTGTATGTTTCTTTTTATCTTCCTTGTTCTCTGTGATTTTTCCCTCCTAGTTTTCTATGTATTTTGTTCGTTAGTATGGATATTTAGAAAAACTGTTAAAAAGAAAAAGAAAAAAGCAGAATGCCATCTTCCTCTTTCCATGTATGAAACATGAAAAAAAAATGACAGTAACTTACTGATTCACATATGGTTAAGGTTTCTGTCCCCTAGTGGTTGCTTGACAACACTGACATGGAATCAAAGACATGCACACAAATCTCAGTTTCCTCCCAGCTCAGTATTTGTCTTTTGAAACTTAATACACACAAAACATGAACCACAATCCAAGCTACACATATTTCAGTTTTTTTAAAGAGATTTTAGCATAATTTAGAGATAGGAATTTTGTCCAAGATAAATCAGGATCTATTAATTATTACACAATACATATTCCTCACATTAATGAATTTACCTGATCTTGAGCCATGTCTCGGGGGAACTGGATCTCTCCGGCGATTAAAGTTGTAAGATCAGGGCTTTGAGACAAACATCCGTTGCACTGCAGAAATCTAGTGACAGAGCACTCCCCAGCGTTCCAGATGGCGTTATATGCTGTATTCACAAGAAGCAATGTAAGTGCATGGAACTTGACTGACCATAGCAACTAAATGAAATTATTAGTCATGTCATATCAATGGTGTGCAGTGTTCCATGCCTTATTAACAAAGTAGTTTAACAAATTGGTTCAAAGTAAAAAGATAATGAATTAGCTTCCTGCTTTAAGTGTTGGTTTTTGATCCATGGAGGATGATATGAGGAAATCATTGCTATGCACATTGGGGTGTAGTTTTATGACGACTTTGGGAACTTAAGGCCTCCTCTGTTAGGAAGTTAATAGCGCAGCTCAGATTGATTATGTGTTTGCGGCTTGACAAAGACAACAAGAGCAAGTATTCAAAATGTCATTACTTCAGCTTTCACTGAAGTAATTCAGTTATGTAAATAAATGAACTATGTGTATAAAAAAAAGATTTGTTGGATAAAGTCTCTTCTATTTGTTAAGGTATAGGACAGATGATCTTATTTTATTTAAGCTAAATCAGTTATACTGTATATAACGTTATATCTGGTTTTCGTGAAGCTGGGAGAGTTTGAGAGATTTCACACAAAGAGGAGTGCATCATCAGCCTAAGGTGCTAAGTGAAGATTTCTCTCATCGCTGGGTGGTATCTCATGAAGGATTTCAGTGTTATATAGTAATTAAGTCCAACTAGTAGCCAACCTGTGGGCCTGTTGTCACAGTAGGGTTGAAGGGCAGTCCTCAGTACATTTAGTGATGAGAGACTCTGGACGACCAGGAGTGAGCCTGTGTTGTCCCTCATTGTTGGCTGACGTGCTGCACACTGGCAGCGGCGGGTCATTGCTTCAGGAATACACTTGACATTTCTCAGAAACGCTAGATGGTCAAATTCACAAACAGCCCGACGAAATGCACCTGAACAATCAAGTCATAGTAAAAATGAGAACAGTGTCAAAATAAAGCTTATCTACTGTGAGAGATGTTATAGTGTATTTGTAGTTAATAAAGTTAAACGTGAGAGGGATTTATCAGAAATTACCATGTGCCACAGGAAGTAGTTCCTTTTCACACATAGAACAGTAGAGTCCCAAACAGCACGGCTTCTGCTCTGTGTCTCTCTGCAGGTTAAACAAAACATTAGACTCAAGTTTTTGTGTTGTCTTATGAATCTGCATGACAGAAAGTTATCTGGTTCACATAACATACGTTATTCCTAGCAATAACACCATGAGGATGTTACATCATAAATAATGTCTACTGGAATCATCTCCCAGCAAGAATGCAAGGAGATTTGTGAAAGTTACTGTCCACAAAATGTAAAATGTGTTGTTTATAAATGTTCGTTAACAGTTCCTTTCTTACTTTTGCATCACCTACCTATTGGAGCAATAGCTAGCAATACTAAGTGCTTTTTTTTATTTGTCATTGCTATTCTGAATATATGTAAAGTATGCGGTTTTGCTTATAACTCCCAGCTTTTCCTCTAGACCCTTTGATTTTCAGTGTTCACACAGGATGTAAAATGTAATGAGATGACTCATTAACATCCTGTGTATGTGCGTGCGGAAAAAGACTAAATACCACGGGGGAGGTGTACAAGCAGCACACACAGCACTGATCTGTGAGAACATTTACTATATTTACAGCTTTTGCCCACACAAATTATTTCATCATATTCTAACCTCCAAAGTTAGGATATCTACCATTATAGTCTGTCCATGATTTGTTATCTCTATTTTTAATTTCCTAACTGTAAAGCAGCCCTGGTCTCTTTAAAGGCGCTATATATATATATATCCAAGTTATCATTATTAACGTTATTACTATACATTTCTGCTTTGACATTATCAGTATAACATTGTATTAATAAATATAATTTTCAATATTACGGAACAGTAATAGATGCTGACCTGCCTCAGGGCCACTGGTCACGTACCTTTCTTTTTCGTGAAGATCTCTTGCGCTTTCGTTTGCAAGATCGCTTTACTTTTACAGCTTGATGGGAAAAAAATATGGTTAAAATTTTACATTAAAAACTAGCTTCAGGATAGTTTCAAGTAAAATTATGATATTGCATGAGCATGATATTAAAATAAAAATCAGCATTAAACCAAACTTGTACACATCAGTAAAACACAGAACAATGTGACTGGATAATGGTTCAAAATAAAAAATCTATCATCAGGTTTCTACACATACTCTTCATTTTATTAAATCTCATCAGACCCCTTTCATTACGAGATCTATTAGTATCCATTATTCAACAGAGTGGAATTGGAGCTCCATCTTTCACTTGCCTCAAAGTAGTGTCAAGCTCAACAATAGTATCAGGACTAGCTCCAGAAAGACACTGCTGTAATTTGTTCATCCAGCTGGTTGAACAGCACATGTACAATTGTGCCTGTCTGAGCACACACGGAACTGTTGTGTTCGGAAAATTGTTAGTACATTACCATCCTGAGGCAGTGGAACCTTAATTTAGCTTTTGACTATAACCAACCTGGTCTAAACCCAGTTAACCAGGTTTACAGGATAAATCCAAATTAGCATCCAACTTACTGGGGTATTAATGACTAATGAAGTTCTGGGTTTACAACTTGTGATGAGTGTTTGCTTATGTTTTAACATCTGGATCATCCCCGTGGATGGTTGGCTTTAGTATAGTCTATAAACCCTGTCTCCTCTATGTTAGTGGATGGGACATGGCCTCCCAACCCTGACTAAAAAATCCCATAACACATCCCATCAATTTTCTGATTTTTTTTTGTCATTTATGGGAGTTATCACAATGATTTATGATCAGGTTCCTTAAACATTTGGTTTAGTTTAGTTATTTGATTATATAAAAGCTGCGTGGTAAGTCATGATTGACAGCTGGGATGGCTTGAGTTTGATAATGGGACTTGACACAGTGGCTCCAATGTCTCATCACTACTGAACATACCCTGCCCCTAAATTACATCAGTGATGATGGTAGCATCCAAGTCACAGATATTTTGGTTTCATTTGTGTACAGTAGGAGGAAGTGGAGACACATCGTATATCTTATTAACTGAATCACTTGAGACCTTATTCAGGGTTTAGTCAATTTGGTGCAACTCCAGGGTAAACAACACATCACGCCACTGTGCTATCATTCTCTCGCTCATTCATCTTCTTACATACACAAACTGTTTCTAGACAATTCCCTTGCAGTGACGTTGAGCGAAGCCATTTTGACTCAGTGGTTATATCTCAGACTTTATCGCCTCCTAGTGGTGGTATCGAAAAAGACACAGCAGACATTTTTGTGATGTAGTGTTAAATAACTATGGTGTTCACCCTCTAGAGAACTTACCTTTTGGGTTGGTGCACTGACTTCCCGGACCATCCAGATCAAGACCACAAGGACTACATCCTGCTGCTCCAGCTATTTGCCGATCCCCCCACTCTTTTTGTTTTGGACTCACAATATCAAACTCAACTGCTGTGGACATGACAGGTGTGCTGGGGACTTTCCTAAAAGCTTTGTGTTCCTTTACAGCCACACATGTTCCTGACTCAGTAACTCTGGAGTTTGTACTTTGGTTCAGGGGGAATTCTGTCTGTTGAGAGGATATCCAGCAGTCATCCTCTGACACATGATGTGTGTGATAAGAATTCAGTGGATCTCGGTATTTGTTTGAGCTGTGCGCTCTTCTGGCTCTGACTCTGGATGGACTGCTCTTCAGATTCAGGGTCAGAACCTTAGCATGACCTGCTCTGACCTGGTCTCTTCTCTGGCTGCTCCTGGGCTCAGTCTGCTGACAAGTGACTCTCCCTACTCTCTTCACTTCACAGCCTCCACCTGACAATAAAAAATGAAGTCACATTTCTAACAAATAAAGGCAAACAAGAACGTAATACAAAGTGATTCAAGTAAATGTTGTTGATTATTTATACCTGCACTGAGCAGCATCACAGTCTGACAGATGCAATACAGTGCACCACACTAACTGCTTCCAAGGTTGACAATGAACTTGGAAACTCAAGCCAACATAGACAGTTTCCCATATGGACAAAATGAGAGCATAAAAATCTTTAACTGTGACACCTTTTTTTTTAATGCTGATTGTGATCATGTGAGAAATTGGATACTAATTCATATAAATCCTCTTTCAAAGTTCGAAACGTAGAATTTTTTTAACAGCAATTTGGAACAGAATACGACTTTTACAAATCTGAAAATAAATATTTGTTCTTAATTTCTCCAAAAATTGAGATATACAGCAGAGACAATGTTCACATTTTTAATTAACCACGCTATACTTGGCATTTTTTCAGACTAATCTAATATATTTTATCCCTGAAAAAAAAACTTAAGATTTGGACTAAGTTCAACCTTGAAGGGACGATTGCTGTCTTTCCTCTGCCTGTCTGCTTTAGTTTCTGCACTTTTTTCCTGCACTTTTACTTATCAGTCAATCATCAATTGTAAAGCCCATAGTCACAAGTCACAATGTCTCACAGGGTCACAAGGTGCGATATCTTCTGTTCTTAACCCTCAACAAGACTGAGGAAAAACAAACTTTTTTAAATAAACAAAACCTGTCAACCTCAGTCACAAGTGGGGAATCCTTCTACCATAATAGACAGAAATACCCAATGCTGCCAGGCTATAATTTCATTGATAGTGAGACAAACCTTTTTTGTTACTCAGTCCTTCTATGAAAACATTATTATCATAAACTTTTTTCTGTTTTGCAGAGTCTTGACTATTTCCAAAAGCCTGATTTTATTTTTGGCCAACAATCTGGAGGATTTCCTTAGCGTGGATGGAGGCATTTTTTCTGGGGCATTTTCTCTTTGGGAATACAAAGAGAAAATGCACTCTTCTCTTTGTTACAATGTTTTCTTAGTGTAGCTTTAATGATTTGCGGCTGGAGAAAAGGCTGAATTAGTCCAATGGGGGAAAATGCAGCCATTAACAGCCATCACTGAGTCTTCAGTAGCGTGGCCTCCCTATTAAGTGCTTTTACACATTCGCTGGCCTCTCCACGCTCCGTTTTGATGATGTTAACGAGTAGTCATGCACGATTGCATGTATGAGGGTCACGGGGAGGCAGTTGATGAGCGAAGAAAGGCTTTAAAGGAACACTTGTCTACTCTGCTCGTCTACGCAAATCACACACTGGTGAAGTTTGCGTTGTAATGAGACAAATCACATCAGTGTAATCATGTTCGATCTAATTTCTGTGTCTCCCTTCAACTTAGGCTATTGGATGAGTCTGCATTTACCATTGGCTTGATTAAATCACCTCAGTTCCTCACAAACAATCAAATAGGCCCATTAACTGCTGATTAATGCACTACTGTCAGTCAATTATCCTGTGAAATAATATTTCAAAAGTATAAGAACAAATGTAGAAACCTTTCTGAGAATGAGCGCTGTATGTCACTGGGATAATTTTTTTTATATAAATTACATTTCTGGCTATGATATTATTTAATATATTAACATATCCTTGTCAAATCAATGCCCGTAGGATTTATTGTGGAGATAAACACAGTTACGAGGTCTTTAGATAACCTTGCTAAAAATATTGTAGACTAATAAAACAATCTTGCAATAAATCCTACCTTCCGTAAGGTAATATATAATATATATAATAATATATATGTAGAAAATATTTTAAAGGGCTATTGAATCAGCATAATGGCATCTTTGTAGGCAGCTGTTTCAGTATGGAAACTTTCTTAAAGTCAGAGCCTGTTTGTTGTTGTCCCTTCAGCATATGGAGTGTCCAAACTGTGAGTCTCTATCTCCCTGTCTCTTCCCTCAGACTTTGTGCTGGACCACTGTCCCTTTCTTGGCTGTAAGTGCCTCATTCTAGATGTTGTGAATCAGGACCTTTGTCCTCCAGCCATCCCAACCTCCTCCTTGTGTGTCTCTATCCCTCCTCTTTATGCTCATGTTGCCCTTGTTTCTCTTTCGCACTGTGTCCTGGTTTCCTTTATAGAGTTGTGAATCAGGTTTGTGCTGGTTAGTCTGTCCTCCACCCAGCTCTTCATGTCGGTTGGGAAAAGATTGTTACTACATTTATAATGATGTCAAACATATTTTGCAGAGACAGTAGATCCTATGCACCTGCACTTAAATAGAAGCCTCTATTGCTTTTCCTGATGTCCCCCAAACCTTGATTACTATCAGTTATAATAATATGTCTAAATTCTTTATATTTTGTATTTATGTGAAGGAAATCTTAAGGAATATTTAAAGCTGTGCAGAAAAACTAAAGTAAAAGTAATTAAGCTCATTGAGTTGTGCTTTACTCAAATAGTTTGACTTGAGTAATTCCATTTGAAGTAACTTGAATACATTTCAACAGAAAGAAAAGAAAAAGGGAAATAAACACTGAAAGCTTATTTTTAATTTTATTGTATCTGAACAGAATTAACATGAATTATAAGACTGATGGACCCACACACTAATCCCACTTGAATTAACAGCATATAGCTACACAATTGGAACAGAAACTGAAAAAATAAAGGTCTGTGTTTTAGGTTAAATCAGGCACGTCAAATGCGTCCATGTAACGTGCCTCAACATCATTAAAACAGACCGATCAGAGAAAAGATGGCGTGCTTTTTGCAGATGATGTACATGGTTTTGTATTTTAATGATTTGTTAAAATTCATATTCAATCAGTGCTGCAGCTTAAGTAGTGGTGGTAAGTTGAGAACAGGCCTTAATGGCCTCAATATGATGCTCTGTCACACTGAATAAGAAGCTGCATCCAGATGGGAGCTGGCTTGACTGAAGCCTCATCATTTTCTCTACACAAAGTAATAGTGAGCGGGGCTAGTTGCCTCAGGCAGGTACAACATTCTTGGTTATTTCTCAGTGAAACAGTGATATTGGAAACGCAGCAGCATGAATTGAATAATGCATTTTACATTGCACCGTGATTTTTACATATATCTAGTGAGGAAACATTTTCCAGCATACTGTGCACTCTACACAGTATTTGCACTTGAATTGTACGTTATATATTCTGCTTAGTTAACAGAGGTCCCTTTGTCCAGATTGTTAGTTACCTGTTGGAGTGGCAGGGAGTTTGTGTCTGGACCTTGACAGCCTGCGGAGCCTACTGCATGCCTGCCTGCTTTGGGTGTCCATCTCCTCCTTCTCTCCCTCCTCACCTTGTGTCTGTCCCCTGGTCTCTTCTGCACGTCCCTGTTTCAGCTCTGTGCTCTCCTTACTGACTGAAATAGCGCCCTGTCCATCAAAAGCAAAGGCTTGCCCTTGCCCCTGGGCCTGCTCAGAGCAAAAAGGTTCTTCTGACAGCAGGGCAGAGCTCTCTGGCCCTGAAACCACCGTGGCAGGCGACCCTGTCCCAGTCTCCTTCTTTGAGTTGTCGTCGTCTTCTTCACCCTCAAAAAGTTCTGGAGTAAAGAAGATGGTCTGGTCCACATCCGTTTCATCTTCAGCTGGAGACTCTGCCTCACTTTCACAGCTGGGAGGGACAGCTACTGATGGCGGCCCGAGAGCCAGACTGAGTGGTTTCGCTTTGATTTCCCTGGAAGCGTCTGCAGCCGCTTGTTTAAGACAAGAAGGCACTTCAGTGTTCTTCTGTGGAGAGGAGATCTCATGGTTCTCCTTGTGTTCAGAATGATTAGGCGCCTCCAGGTGCTGAATGAGATTACTGGGTGGCTTTTCTTTAAAAATGGCCTTCTTGAAGCAGGTGCTGATGGGGTTGGAGTTGAACATGTGGTAGAGGGACTGAGCTGTTCTTTTTGGTGCAGGCGGCTCTGCTGGGATACTGTGTGATGCCTTCAACCATTCTGCAACAAGGGAACAGAATAGAGTTTCTATCATTACACATCCTTGTTTGTAGAGAACACTTTAAACTCTGAATCGAAAATAACCATTTAAAGAAAGCCACCAATGGAGACTTGCATACACACCAACTTGGCTACCAAGGCTATTTTATTAAGAGACATATAAATGTAGGCTTACGCTCAATATAACCCAAACAAAGGTCAAGGGGATTTAATTAAAAGCAACAGTCCAACATCTGCTCATCAGCTCGCTCCAGCGCCACTCAGGCATGCAAAAGACCTTACAGTAATGAGGCAAGCCACTCAACTGATCCCATAGCCCCCACCCCCAACTAGGAGGGAGAAGAGGGGGTGTCTGTGCCTGTCCCTTTACCACCCTCATCCACCACACCGAAAGCAACTGAGCAAACAGCTCAACCCTGTCATGACCCCCACAGACAATGGCCGCTCACCAAGACAATGTGCAAACACGCCATCTCGACATATTTCCGTGTGGTGATGTCATGCTCATATATCCTTGGGCTCGATAACAACAACGGTGTCTTTAGAAACGGCACTGATTCAAATGTCATAAATAAAGAAAAAATAATTGGATCAGGTCGCAAACAGTGGCAACTGATTGGTGCTAGTGGCTTAAATCTTTTATGCATTTATTTATCAATGGTTTATGTCACTAAAGAGGAACAAGGCGTCGTTACCACAAATTTGTCAGCGGTTTAAAAATAAGAAAAACAGGCTAAAATCGATATTACAAAGTATTTTTTCTTTCTTTCCTTAGGAGCTTACCCGAGTTAAAAAATGCTATCAACTTTGAGACAAATAAACAGTGACATCACCAGTGACTTCCATGATAGTTTATCACAACATCATCAGGACATTCAAAGGGTGCCGGTTGTTGCGTGGTATTGTTCCAAAAATAGGGCTAATTATTCAATTTTTAAACTCAAGAAGTACCATTCAATTATGTCATCTCATACCCACAGTCACTGATGATGTAAAATGATTCCATCATAACAAGTGACACCAAGACAATCTTCACACCAGGTGCAGTTTAAAATTAGGGTGTGGCAACCCCAAGGTCCTTGTTCAGCCACCTGCCAGGTTTGGATTTAATCAGCGTTTGTCAAGAAAACCGACAGAAAGGACAGATTTCTGGATTTATCAGTAGATATTTTTTAGACTTGAGATCTTACTCTTGCAGCACCAAAGCTCTATTTTCCGACCTTTCTGAGTACATTACCTGCTTTTTCATTTTGTTCAGTTTTCGGCTGTGCGTAGGAAAACGGGCGGAAGGTGGAGGGGCTTGTGTCCTGCTGTGATTCAGGCAGTTTGACACATGAGTGAGGTGTCCCAGGTAGTGCGGCCCGGAGCGGTTCCTGTCCCTTTACAGATCCTGGAGAGTAACAGTTTGGAGGCGAGGCCGTAGAGCACACTGTCTGGCTGTCTGCAGAGGCCGCCTCCACCTTCTGCTGCACCTGAGAGAATTCTGCCAGAGACTGCATTGCATTGCTGAAGGTGTCATGATGCTGGACAAGCTGTCGAACCCATTTGGACAGACCTGAAATTACACAGAGAAACATTTCAGAGACAAACATTATCCAAACGTATTTTAATGGATAACTATTGCCATCTAGTGTTCATGGTGAGATGCTGTGCAGTTATCAAGTGAAGCCACAGTTCACACACTGTAAAACCCACCGCCTACCTGTGATGTATTTATTAGGGTTATTCATGAAACGCTCATCCACGAGAATAAGGGCGCCCCAGTCATTCTTGTGGCGAATACACCTGTAAAGGGATGGTCAAAGGTACAAAGATTGAGAGCACAACCTTAAGCCTTCACTTTGAACTCAACTGAACACCTGTACAGACACACAGATACAGACAGTACTCCTCTATGGTATTTTCTGCTATAGTAGGGCCACATTATGCACACACAGAACCACAAGGTAAAAATAATACCATCAGCTTTGTCTCAGCTGGTAACGATAACAATGTAAAGGCTGTACAGGACACTTACCTTCCCAGGGCCTGGTTGAGAGCTCTGTAGGCCTGAATCTCGTACCAGCGATTGCCTGGGAGGAGACCTCTGGACTTGTGCTGGTCATTGTACTTCATCTTCAGCTCAACCTGAAACCACAGACCCATGGTTAAAGATCATTAATAAATGATGGCACTTTTTAAACATATTTCTATAAATAATAATAAATAGAATACAAATATTTCACATGTTTGTTTTTTTATATCTAAGAAATGAACTCTTGTTTTTGTGCTAAAGGCTAGTGTTCACTGAGCGTATCACGAATCACACACTGTTAGTGTATAAAAGGAAAAAAGCTCCCAGAGCCCAATTGTCCAGATAGCATGTTTTACCTGGCAAACAGTAATAAATGTACATAAAATGTAAAGAAGTAAATCCTCATACTGATGCTCTTTGAACCGAGAATGTTTGGCACCTTTGCTTGATAAATGATTGTTATAATACATTTTTAAAGACAGTTGCCAAACACGTTTCATTTGATTGACGGATTACTTAATCTTGCTGAACGAAGCATTTTGGCAATAAACTGAGCAACAGAAATGTAAAAAAATATTGCAACCTTTTATTAATTTACGATTCAAGAGCACCATTTACACAATGATTGCAAATGGTGGCGGCATCTGTCAAATTTTCACAAACAAATATTGCCACTACTTGCAAATACATTTTCCAGACCAACATGGCTCCCGCAGGCTTATGCATGGTTTAGGTAGAAAAAGAGGAAAATTATCTCATGTTGCAAATTGCAGCTTAGATGTTATCAACACCAGTCTGGACTGATTATCAACTTAGTTGCATGTCACCTAGATCCTTACTCCCTGCATTTTGTGGGTTGCTCTTTACTGTAAAAGCCCAAATTCTTAACAACAGTCTTACTGAGAAGGAATTACATTTTCAAAGAGGTAACAAACTATCAAGTATTTACACCGAATATAAAAACACTAAAACTCTGCTCTGAAATTAAGAAAAGCCCAAATGTGGCGGGGGCATCACCTGGGAGACGGAGGCTTTCCTGCATGACAAACTAATTTGATAAACATGGAATATGAAGGGTCACACCAAATAGGATCTAGGGCACATCTAACCCAAAACAAATACTACTCAGGGCCTGAAGTGTTAAAGTATTACCTGTCCTCACAGTTAGATATGTTCTGAAGGGGGGAACAAAGGGGCTAAAGAGAGGCCATGACAGAGGAGAGTGGAAGTAGGAGGGGACAGACAAGGTGGTCTATGTGACATGAAGCATCCCTGCGCAAAAATGCCAGGAAAGCATCCATCCATTTGCATCTGTCACTGCTGATTTTAGCGCTAACCTTTCAGAATTGACAAGTGAAAAGTTCAGCTGCCATCTGACGGGATGCCATGCAGGGCAGGCTGCTGAACGGGCTCTAACTGCTTTTGACAGGTACCGTGTGTTCGCCCTGAGCCACCAAACACGGGGCCGTGGCAGGTACAGCCTGTTACCTCACGCGCATCACGCAATGCCACTGTGGCCTGTCTGGACTGTGTACATAAACAAACAAGCCGGGTCACAGGGAAGCCTAAATGTTGTCCCAAAGTTGGACTATGACTAATGACACCTCACCAAGGCATCATGCAAACAACTGAGTAACACTTGCCACCACGAAAACCTGAGCACGGACACTGGAAGAGTTGTGTAATTTGAATAACACAGCCTTGCCTTGTCGGGAGATGTTAAATCACAAGTTTGATCTGCAGAAATACAACAGCAGCGCAGGTTTTCAATGAAGGGCAGCTCATATAGCCCTGGCACAGTATGTCTTACAAATGTTGCTGGCTTCATGGTGAGATGTTTGCCAATGTATGAGACACCGGAGCAGTTAAGGAATCCACTTCGAAACCCAAAGCTGGAACAGAAAGGCCAGTAGCCTCGAGTCGGCGGTGTCATCTAAATATAATCACAGTCCATTGCAGCGTTTGAGCCATCACATCTCTGCTCTGTACCATGTCACCATCCAATCTAACGTGACAGGTTGCATATGTGAAAAAGCCAATTCTGGCTGCTAGCAAATCTCGCAAATGTGCAAGAAACCACAAGCTAGAAAGGATTAGTTAAAATGTCAAGAGATCACTCGGCTGCTTTTGGCCCTGTCCTCTACAGCTACCTGTTCATCCCTAAAAACATATATTTGACCAGTAGGCATGATTCGCAGCTGAACGCATCTGTTTGAGCTACATTTTAAGCAGGCTGTGTGTGTGTGTGTGTGTGTGTGTGTGTGTGTGTGTGTGTGTGTGTGTGTGTGTGTGTGTGTGTGTGTGTGTGTGTGTGTGTGCATCAGTGTCAGTGTGCACGCCCCTGGCAGTCCAGGACATCTTGTGTCTGTCACTGAGATTGCTGAGCGCCTCATCTGCGACATGGGGCTGAGGTGACAGCTGAGTGGCTCGTCTTGAAGACAGTGTTCATGTGTGTGCGTGCCGTGCGCACACACTTACAGGGCATCAGACTATCACACTCCTTTCCAACATGCACATTAGCTCACAAGAAGGCTACACACTAAATCCTACTTACTTTTTAATAGTTTCAATCTTAACTTAAAATATCAATGAATAATAAAGCCCTGCTGCTAAGACTTTAGATATATGTGAAGGCTGAGCCTTAGCGCTTCACAGATTCTGAGTGGTAACGAATCCAGCACTGGCCAAACAGAGCCGTAGAAACCACTTTTTTTGGTATTACTTTAGATCTGTTTCGGTCTGAACTCTGAATTGTTCGGGCTTCAACCTGTGGTCCTCAGGGGTCAAATAGTCTGTATATTTTGTTCAGTATACACAGTATTTAATATTAATACTGGGTAGTTCCTCCCTTTGCTATATAACAGCCTCCTTTCTTTGTGTTACTACATGTTGGAAACTTTCCTCTGAGATTCTGCTCCATGTTAAACTGACTGCATCACAACTTTTCTGCAGATTACTTTAGCTCCACAGTAAAACTGCTAATCTCCTGTTCTAACACATCCCAAAGGTTCTTCTGGATTCACATCTGATGACTCTACAGAGGCCAGTGTGAAAATCCAGGGAGAAGTTTCAGAAATACTCAAAGCAACTGCTGTTCCAACGGTCATGTCACTAGACTAAGATGTGTTTTCAAAGCTGGCCTGTTGTGTTGACAAGGATGATACAAGCAGCCATCACTTACTATACATCATTCCTTCAGTTGTTGATGATGAAGCCATATGTACAGTGTTGTAAATGTGCCTGGAGCATCCATCATCCCCTCAGCTTGATGATTTCCGTGAACTCTTCAACATTCCTCCAAAAGCGCCGTAACATGCTCACAGGCCTTAGAATTAAAACTTTCTTGTGCTCGTCTTTAACGGAGGACAGGAGCATGAGGCTGGCTAATCCCTTCATTAAACCAAGAGACATGCATTATCAGTTGTAAGTGTCTTTTTATTGCTTGTTAAAGCCACTTATCGTTGACTCACTCACGCACGGCAAGACTGTTCACTGTAAAACATGCCATTGGAAAAACTCAACATAAACGCAATACCACCTTTGGCAGGGCTTTCACTGCAGAGGACTTTTCAAGTTCAAACTTTGATCTTTGTCACAATAACACAACAGGCCAGTAAAGTTCAATGCTATGTGCTTAAACTGTGGAAATTTAAGAGTTATGTCTGTCTGGGAATGCAGGCAACGCCAAAATCGTAGCGTGCAGGAGACGTTTACATCAATAGAAGCGGGGTCTCTTATCCTGTAATACTGGCACCGAATGAATATAATAATATGTTTAGTGCTCTGAGGAGGCTGTGAAACGTGACACATATGGAAGAACAGTGAACATGACACAAAAGACTCAGACCAGCCAGGAAAAGAGGAGCCTTGGGTAGCTAAACGTGGAGACACATGGACCTGGCTGCAGGCTCAAAACACCTCCTGCACAAGACTCATGTTGATTCCAGAAAAACAAAAGTGCTCATGGCAAAGTCTAGACTCCGATAGTTAGAAGATAGTCGAGAAACTGGGGTTTCATGAGTTGGCAACAGCAGTGAACCCATGGCACAACGTCATTTGAAATGGTTTTTCCATTTCATTTCATATAAACATTTAATGAAATAAAATGTATAGAAAAATTTGCTTCATGGCATTGAAAGGACATTACTTTTGTCGAAATATGAGATTTTTTTCAAAGGACAAGGACCTTTTTAGAATTTTGCATCAGCAAGAAGTGGAAATGACAATCGCATGACTATATAAGGGTGGAAACACCAGTCTGAGTTAGTGTGCATGTGTGTGTATGTGTGTGGATGCTTTCTCTGACTGAGTACTATAGCAGCATCAGTGCTAGTCTATCATGCTACAAGGGTTAGCTGCGTGGCTTTGACAGTCATTAGTATCGGTGTCTCCAGTCTCTCAGCGGTGCAATGAGGTTATAGCTCAAAGAACTTTAAAGCCCCCAGGGGCTTCTCTGAGGGCAACTGTGCCTCTGCCATTGAAAGAGGAGATAATAAAAGGGGCTGAAGGAGACAACTGAAGCAGGAAGAGTAAAATATAAGGGACACAAAGGACACAATGAGGAAAAAAAGAGCAATATTTAAAAAATAGACTTTATCTAGTATCTTAGATGCTACAAGGATGGTGATGAATATGTTGAAAATATTATTAAAAAAATACATCTAAGAAATTAGTTAAGTTTGAGAAATATGTGTGTCACAAACCTGTTACATTTTTTAAGTTAGTTTTATTTATTTTTTGCTCTGTGTGTGAAGTATTAAATCACATTATCAGGTAGTAGAGGTTGACATCAGTGAGGCCTGTTCTGTGCATATGCAATGTTGCACATGAGACCCCTGATTAAGTCATTACAGTCTCCAGTGAGGCTGTAGTGGGGTAGATTTACTTTAGGGGCTGTGTTTGAGGTCTTCTTCCCCCAAAATAAAACCAATGATTTTTAAATCAATGACCCTCAAAATCAGTTTGAGGTTTATATGTCAGCCTATAGCAGCAACAACTGTGACAAGATGTGAGAGGAGACGGTCTCTGCGGAGCAAATAAACAAAGGCTGTTGATTTAGAGTACAGAACTCAGCATTAGAGCTGAGCTGTCTCTTCATGCTTGGTCAGCTCCACCTTAGCCCTGACTACCTTCGGCTTCCTCATTGCTCCCACTGTTGTATTGCTCTTTCCATTCATCGCCTACAATGATACAGCAGGGTTACACCAAAACATCAGTTTCATGATACTGTATGTTGGTTTTTAATGAAAGAGCAGACCTCTTTGTCTATCAAATTCTATGATTGTAATTTTTGTTTTACAAATACAAAATACAAACCCCCTGTTAGGTTTGTCTTTCTTCCATTTTTTGTCAGCCTGCTAAATGCAATCTAAAGCCGTAAACTACTGTTTCACTTGAATCAAGTCGGCTCAATATCATTTGAATCATCTGGATAATATGAGGGTTTCAATTCCTGTGAGCCGAGACCCGAGACCCTAGCCATAAACCTAGCCCTAACCCTAACCCTAACCCAGAAGTACTTGTTCGGAATGCAGCACTTGTGATTCTGTAGTGAGAAAGGAGGATGAAGTCATTCTTGATATGCTCAAGTTTCCACTAAACCTGGAGTTACAGTCAAAAGAAATATTTTGTTGTTTTTTGGTACTTCTTTCAGAGGCAGTACAGTACACGTTTGTTTCTCTGTTGAAGTTCTGTTGGATCAACTAAAGATAGTTAATATCTAATAAAGGATACTCAGTGCTAAGGACATATTCACGATTAAGTTTTGTACAATAGTAATATCCTTTGCAAACAAGATACAAAATGATTTCTTTGCACTTTTTATTTTGTTAATTTCTTAATTAAATTAAAAAAGCTTGATAATTCTATAAAATGCCCTGATTGTCATTATCTCTGCTTTACATCCTATTCCTACATGGATTTTGTTAGACAGTTTTTATGTGTCCTGTGTTTTGAGCACTGTCTTTCTTGGTCGAACCTTAGAGGGTAAAAACTCCACCTGTTCGTAAAGAGCAGCCCTCACACGAAAAGCAATGTTAAAAAAAAATCTGATAAAAAAAAACTCCAATGCCCTGAAAGCTGACAGAGGTGAAACTGACAGCTTTGGCTGCACTGACACTGACAGAACAGGTTAGTGAAAGCTTCATCGTGCTCTGACAGGAGGATGTGAGGGGGGAGAGGGAGGAGGGCGGCGGCGGGGGGGGGGAGACTAAAACTTAAAGGTCAACTTTATCTGCTAAGGACGGGGCAGACACAGCAACATCGCTTTGGGATTTTTTTTCACGGATCACCAAAAAGGGATGCTCTTATTTGGTGTGGGTTTATGCATGCCTGTGTGTGTGCGTGCATGTGTGTGTGTGCGTTTGTGTCAGTGGGTTGCGTTATTTGTCTTGATGGCATCCAAAATGTTGGAACTTGGTCAAAATCAATAAAATAACGGACATCTTACAGACACAGCTCAGACCGGCAGCATTGCCAAAGTTATAAAGTTATGTTTTTCCACTGGCAACAGCATTTTCCTGCTAACAGGGATACAATGTGATTTCTTTGACAATTGCTGTCGGTGAATGTGTATGGGTACTGTTACAGATTATATGTTCTATTACCCAAATAAAGAGGGGCGGAGCTTAATTGTTCTGATAAATGAAGAGTTGATTCTCAAGGTCTTTGCTCTGTGAGTTATACAACATATAACCTACCTTTAAACCAATAACTTTTTGAAATTTGATTTTGTGCAAGTCTCCACAAGTAGTTTTTTTTTCTACCATTGCAGATATGCCAAGAAAGTGGTTCTCAAAAATGTTCTGGTATGCCCTCAATTCCAAAGCCAAAATAAGTTCAGAGTACAATATGTAACCAGTCGGACTGTAGGAACGGCTTGTCCAAAAGGTAAAAGCTGTAAGACTCTAAGAATACTTTTTTATTGCATGACTGTTTTTTTAACCCTACATTTACCCACCAAGAGTGGGAAGACTGGTTGTGAACTTCTCGTCTTAACCAGTTATGTTCTTGACAGTTAACATTCTCATTACCTGGAGGTCTTTGATGTTTGGGAAGGGAATTCCGACGGTGACCACTGCCCTGGCATTGTCGTCTGTGAAGTCCAGTCCTTCACTCACTTTACCCCTACACACAGCAATCAGCAGGGCACCATCTACAACAAGAAACCACTGTAAATGACACGTATTACAAAGCAGAGCTCGGAACAAGACTATGCTAGCTTTAGTTAAGTTGTATAAATGATTTATAATTAATGTGATGACGAGATTATCAAATTAATGTGTTTAGGCCCTAATTCTACGGACATCATGTCACTAAACAAGTGGTTTCAGAATGATATTACAAAACCAGTGTGACAGTGTGATGATCTTTACCAGTTTGACCCCTTTCGTCACAGTATTTAATGGCATCGTAGTAGGTCTGAAGCAGTTCGTCAAAATCCCCCTTGCCTCCACCGCGGGGCTCAGTGATCACAGTTTTCTGTTGTTCTAGCTTCTCCCAGAGACCAGTGTTGATCCACCGGTCCCGCAGCTTGTCCAACATCTGAGCAGCCACAAGAGGGATCATGTTGGAAATACATGGAGACAGGAAAATGACCATGCAGACGTGAGTTGGTGAAGAGATTAGTGATCCAACTTTCATCATTAATATTAACAACAGCATTAGTTCTGCTCGTGTGACATAACTGCTGAAGATGTAAAACAACTTGATAAAGTAATGATAAACAGCAAAGTGACAGAGCAAGTCATTGTTAGTTTAAACTTTTTAATAATATTCTCTAACACTGTGCATGTATCATCAAGGACCAGTGTGTGTAAAATCGCTGAAGTGAGTGTAACTGGGCCATGAAGCGCACAGAGCTCACCTTCAAAGAATAAATAAAAACTATTCACTCTCAAAATTAATTTTCAAAATAATATCCAAAAGTGGAGGTCAGACTCCCACTGATGTGAAGTTATCGGACTGATTGCTCTCAATATATAAATACTGTGTTGACTGTCGTGTTTAAAAAATATACTTTCTTTTTATAGAGCATATCACAGCTGTCTCTAAATGATAGAATCCTGAAGTTACCAGGGAAAATTTCTTTGCCTCCAATTTGAATTAGAATTAATTTTCCCCACGCACTGTTCTTTCTATAGTACTCAATCTCACTGTATTATCCACAGCAGCAGCACTCTATCAGTGTATTTATTTTATTAATGACATCACTGCTGTGGCAGTTCACCTCCACCTCACCAACAAACACCTCGATGTCGGTGTCAGAGAATTTCTCCTTCTCTTCTCATCGCTTAGGATAATTAAATATTTATGAGGTGCTTTGCATTGACCATTTATGGTTGAATGTGGGAGAGTAGGTGGCGGACCTGGTGGCAGATCCTAGTAAGCACATTTACAAATGGAGTGTGATGAGTAAAGGGAAAATGGCCTTCAGGTGCATGTGCACGGTTGTATAAATTTGAAT
Organism: Pseudopleuronectes americanus; assembly: GCA_038501795.1. Classification (NCBI taxonomy): domain Eukaryota; kingdom Metazoa; phylum Chordata; class Actinopteri; order Pleuronectiformes; family Pleuronectidae; genus Pseudopleuronectes; species Pseudopleuronectes americanus. The sequence goes on along the minus strand of CM076719.1, from coordinate 16,871,718 downwards.
CTTTTTTTGGCCTAACCCATTTTCGGCTTTGTGCACACGTACACTTTTAGTAAGATTCTTACGCACTGTTTTATAAATGAGGCGCCTGGACTGTACATCTTCACACACAACACTGAATCGACAAGTACCTGAAGACTCTGTTTCGCTTTCTGACACAGTCCAAGACTGAAAAATGCTTGCACCAAGAACACAAAGCATTGATTTAACCATGTTTGCTGCTGTGTCCTCATACAGCATAGATCCCTCTTCTTTACTTACACTTAGAGAGCTGATGTGCTTAAACCCCCTCTGTAATAAAATCACTGTTGCTGTGCTATTGTTAGTACAGAAAGTCAGCAGCTCTCGGGGGAGGCACATTGATCTAAAAGCCCTCATTCTAACATGGCCCCACTCATGTTTGTGCTGTGCAGATTATATCCTTGAATAAGCAGGGCCTCAGAATCAAAGAGCAGCTTCACTGGCTTGGAAATGTGTTAGAAGGGTCAAGTAGAAGTTCTTCTTGTAGTCAACAGAAAACTTCTCAGCAGGCTTATAGTGTCAGACTGTGAAGTCTGAGCCAGATGAGGCAACAAGATGACAGGCCTATTTATGATATCTTGTCCCGACAGTAAACTTATTCTTTTTACCGGCTCCTTTTACCTGTTGCTCAAAGTACAACTTAAAGTCAAACACACATTTATTCTGGAGACTAGTGTAGTATAGAGGAAAACTACAAAGTCAGAGGGGGAATGACACAGTAAGAGCGCATTGGTCATTTGTTCCATGGTATTGTAATCACATCATAGTGGTAGAAATGTAGCATGGGAAAGATTTAATCAGGTTGGTGCATCCTCAGGCAAGCAAGGCCAGGACGTTTGCATTAATAAAACATAGCACATTCACTAAATATGCAAGGACTCCCACTTTACGTGCGTCTTCAAATTCAGCAAACTGTTTGTCCTGCAATTGCTCTGCAGTGATGAGAAGGAGGAGATGAATAACTCATGTTATGTACTTAAGGAAGATCTACCACTAAACAAAACAGCCATTATCTGCCAGGCTGCACATGGAAAGGAGCCGATTCCAAACAGAGGAACCGTATCTGACAGCACGAGATGGATCATGTTTTCGCTTTACAGGTGTGGGTGTAGTCTGAAACATAACGACTGAGTGCTCATTCAACAATGTAATAATGACTATCGAGTACTCCATATACGTAGCTTATTTATGTAGTGTTTTTGTAGTATTGCAGTAACATTACACAGAGAATAAAACACTGAAAATGATGTGGGTGTGTTTCCACAATTTTTGACTCTTTCTTAATGTATTGTTAAAATCATATAAATGGTGCCAAGTCAGTACTTTCAAGGATCCACCCTCTGTAACCATATTTAAAACCATCAACCAGGTCAGTGTCATGCAGAGGTGAGTAAAGTAGCGTCTTGGAGTGAAAGCACTTTACTACTTCCTAAATTATGAATTTGTGTCCACATCAGCACCCATCTCATGCAGTTTACAGTGAAGCTGTGAATTGTAACTGCTGACATCAGTTCAGATGTATTATAAAATGGGTTGATATTGTCCAAATGGAGTTATGTTGAAAGATTAACACTCATACTTCACTCTCATATTCATCAGTGCTTCCTGAGGTGAGGCGTGGTGAATGTCACGGCTGTGCTCTGAGACTGACAGTCAGAGCTCAACTTGGAGGATTTCCGCTGTGTTCCACAGAAGCACCATGGCCTCAGATGCCCGAAGGAGAACACAGAGGATGCTGAACCTTCCGCATCACATGATGGAACTTCGACTATGAGATGCTGTCCTGGTTTCTCAAGCAGCATCCTGCCATCTGTGTGGCCCTCTAATCTCCCGATGGACATTGTTTACTATACATTACTAATTAGGTGTATTACAGTCTGCAAACAAGTATGATTTTTTTATTTATTTTGTATATCATAAAGGCTTTTAATAATGAGGCTCAGAATATGATGTCTAACATCTGAATTTGTGGTTTGTAACTGTGGGTGGCCAAACACTTTCAGCAAGACAACGAACCCCGAACCGGCTCCTTATGCCGGGTCCTCAGTGTTTACCCACAAGGCATTCGATAAATTATTTAAAAGATGTTAATTTTATTGTTCAATGGAGTATTAAGGTCATATTCAATTAAAGAGAAATTTGAGAATAAAGTCACGACATTTTGATCATAACTGAAGTCGTTATTTTATATACTAGGGAACCTAGTAATCTCGATTGCATTTCACCACTTTCTTTTAGTTTGAAACATCAACTTTAATTATTCCAATAAAAATGTCAGTTTTTCAGCTTTATGAAATTTACCTACTTCGAGGTGTTTTTTAAACAGCTACATCTCATGTGCTGGGTTATAAAATGTCCGTATACAGGCTCAACAATACAACTCATTTCAAGACAACAACAAAACACAAAGAAATCTGAAGATAGCAGGTAGCAGTAATTTAAGTCCAACCAACAGAGACATTATAAGAAACTCCCTAAATTACATTTCCCACATTGAAGTAATTTGTATGTTTTGAAAAACAAAGAATATATGTATAAAGAATATAGTTATGAAAAAAAATGTATGCGTATTATATATTCCGTTATAATTGTATTTATCTTAAAACAGTACTCTAACAGTGTATGGCTGAAGCATAAGATAAAATTCAACTAATCGCCAAAAAGAAAAGTTGACAATTAAAAGTAAATTTATTTGTTGCCAACCATTTTAGACTTTGACAAGATATCTCACGGAAGTAAAGTTACAAGCCAGCCTAACTGGGAATGAGCAGCATTTAGCACATATGAGGGCACAACAAAGTGTGAATAATTTATTGTCCTTTCTAGGCATGGTAGGTGCAATGCTCAGCCTCTGCTGGCGACACAGTAAAGTGGGCCAGGTCTTTCTGCCAATTGGGACAGGGCGACGAAACAACCAGATAGAAGCAGTGAACTGTAGTCTTTCTCGCACTTTTGTACTTCCCCTCCCTCCCTCACCCCAATCTACCCATCTTTCACCTCCTCGGCATCCGGCCTCTCTCTATCTCCTTCCCTGTGTCCCCGGTGTCAGTGAGCTGTGTGGCGACACATTGCAGCTCCTCTAGTGCCTGCTGAATTATGGAAGGGGTTTAGAGGCGACGGCATTAATGAAACATGCCGTTAGGAGCCACATTTCGCAGTGGCGAGGGGAGACGTGTTGTTGCGTTGTAAATTATTCAGTTCCAAAATATCACAGCAACCATCACGCCAAGGCTGGTGGCAAGAAGCCACCTGCCACCTCTGGCCTGCCACTCTTCCCTTGTCTTCTGCTCTACACATCCCAGCTGGACTGGTGACGACAACAGACACTGCAAAAACCCTGCCTGCTGCCCAGAGATAAAGATGCTCACTGATAGGACTGAGTTTACTTCCTTATTTAAAGAAATTACAATTATTTTATTGAATTGAATTTAAAAGGGTATGCTTTGAAAATTTCTGTCAATTAGATCCCAAACAATACAGATCTTCGGGTACTGATGACGATACTGATATTAGGGAGTAAAACATTTTAAATACCAATATTTACATTTAAAAACATTTCTATAATGTCATTACCAAACCATTTACAAAACAAAATATATAAATTTAATTATGTATTTCCTATGTAAAATGTGAACAGGAATGTACATCTCTTCTGTATTGCTTATTCCATAAATAAAAATTGTCTTCAGACAAATGCTGATACGTCAGTAGAAGGCTCGTATCCGTAAAGTTTTATCGGCAAAGTGATAAATCAGTATATGCATTGATTGTTTTTTATTTCATTGACTCTAAACCAACTGTAAGAAATACAATGGAAATCTGTCTTTCGATAATCTCAACAAGACCCTGAGATTACTATCTACTACTGATCGACACTTCCTTTGCAACACTGTGAGCGAAATCATCAGTGGTACAATAACTGCAGTAATTTCATGAATTATGCAGACACTTTTAGGAAATGAGTCAGACAGCTGTAAATAGATCTTGATTCAAACTGTTGTGAATGAAGAAGCTTGTGAGAAGTAGAAGGACAGAGTCAAATTGCACTTGTGTGCGTTTTCATGTAATGAAGGATCAGGTCAGCCAGTTCAACAGTGTGACTCACTGCTGTGTTTGTAATGGTTTTTGGATCCTGATGTCCGAGCTCAGACTGGATACACACACACAATGCTTTGTTAGGGGGATCAATTCATGATTAGTTTTTCGTCTTTCTTTGTAGACAATAAGAAAAATGCAGGATAATAAGCAGCCCAATTATTTTATGATGCATTGTCTTGAGCTATGCAGTTATTGTTATACCATCAGTGTACTTCTAATCACTTATTTACTGAAATTATCAGACATACAGTAGAGAATAAAAAGCCTATTCAATATTGTGCAAGCTATATATCAACAATAAAAATTCACTGGTTAAAGATTTTTATTCTGTTTAATTTCAAACTCATTGACAGGAACAAAATGTTGCCACTGTGGCTGAAAGGCAAAAACTGCTCCATTTCACATGTGTTTCTCTAGGACTGAAAACATGAGCTGCAGCTTAGTCAGCCAGCAGTAACCCTCAAGTTTCCACTGTAAAAACTCAAATAAAACATCACCTCTGCTCTAAAAGAACAAAAAAAAATCAGGAGGTTAATGCCACACTGAGCAAATTGACCTATGAATCTAATGTGCTCCCAGACACAGAGACCCGGTCTCTCTCTGAGGTAGCTGTTCTTCTCGTGCTCACGTTGCCCTGAGCTCCTGCCGAGAGTGCGTGTTGGTGGGTGTTCACCCTGCAGTCTGCTTTGACTTTGATTTGACACATGCTCAGCAGAGCTCAGGCGCCAGCATTGGGTGCATCTTCACGCAGACAGCGAGGCGACGTCACCTAATGGCCCTTATCTCAATCTCCTTTAAAAGCATCTTGTAGTGCCTGCCATCTTTTGCTGCCACTTCTGTAATAAACCATCAGTCCCCCTCTCCTGTGGAGCATTGGTCTATTCCTCTGGCGGCTGGGACCAGACGGCAGGGCCCGCTGTGATTTTAATGGGCACTAACTGAAGGGATGTTGAGGTTAAAGTGCTACAAAACCACAGCACTGGTGCGGGAAAGTGTGTGAGTGAGTGTGTGTGGTGTGTGTGTGTGTGTGTGTGGTGTGTGTGTGTGTGTGTGTGTGTGTGTGTGTGTGTGTGTGTGTGTGTGAGAGAGAGACCATGATTACAGACATACTTTGTGTGTCCTTGTATTTTAAATAGAAGCAGAGTTTGCATTTTCTTTGCAATAATTTGACTGTAGGGCGCAGAGGTCATTGCAGGGAAATGATAATCACAGCAATAGTAAAACAGATTTATTTCTTACAAAACCCCAAAATACACAATGCTGGCAAAAGTCAGATTTTGGTTGATTTTATTACTCTTTTCTATCTAACACATGAGGATAGTTAAGCTCAACGTAAACAGTGCCAGAGCATCCTGCTGTGTATTTATCCTTGTACGTGGGGGTAAGCAAATGCTGTTAGTCACAGCTGTGTACGAGGGGCTGACAGCCATCGTCTCCACAAATTGAACTAGGGTGTCCGGACATGACCTATCCTTTCTATGTAGCCTGCGCACACACGCACACACAAACACAGATTACAGAGCAGACGGGACTCGGCGGCACCAAGAAGGCCTCCACGGGCTCCAATTAATACCCCAGCCCTTCATTTCCCCTCATCTCCTCATCTTCAAGAGTTGACTACAGATTAAATATTCATGCACCGGCACTGAGAGAGATAGAGGACTCCTACATGGCTATCAATAATAAAAAAACATCCCACAGCTCGTAGCTGCTCGGCTGACATCACAGGCTGACAAAAAGGAAGGTAAAATGAGAAAAGAACAAGGCCCAGAGTGTTAGCTTTCCCTCACAGTTTGGATCGCAGGGTCATCAGCTGTTTGAGAAGGCAACTGGATAGCAAGCAACCCAGGACTGCAGGGAAATCAAACCAGTGACGCGATGAAATACAAGTCAAACAGACACTATGCAAATATGCCAAAGGCAAAAACTAAATAAGCCAAGGGCAAAACACAACTGTGAAGGTCCACTGTTTGATGGAAAATGACGTGTCCACTTAACATGACACTGACTCATCACAGCGAAACAGTGTATCAGTGATGCTGGCTTCCATGATATGATGCAAGTGTAGTATATAAGCAAAATGCCACATTCATAACCATGAGCTTAAAAAATCCTAAGAAAAACTAACTTTTTTACTGCTGTAACATTTATGAAAAAAAATTAAAATTGAAGATTTAAAATGATTCACTATAAAATTATTATGTATTAAAGATGATTGCTCGTGACTCAAGGAAAATGGTTTACTGATATGCAGCAAGCAGCAGAGAACTCTTCAACATAAAAGTGATGGTTTTAAACAGAATAGCTTGAATGTTTCTGCTTTTATGTAGATTGTGTAAATTATGACAGTGGTTTTCACTGTGTTGGTTCAGACCCTCCAAGACAAATTTGAGGGGTGTGGAGATAATTAAGAATAAATAACATGTGCTTCAAATATACTTTTTCAGACACTGTACTTTTTCCTTTGTTACTGAAAACTGCAGAAATGTTACACGTCTAAAAACATTTCAAATTTAAAATAGGTTAAACGGGACATAATTCATGCACACTGCCACCATAGAGGGCTTCACTGCATTTGAACGGGAAGATGTTAAGTCATGTGTGAATGACTTTATAAACTCACTTGTGTTGTTGTGTTTCTCACAGTATCTTAATTGACTAAAACGGCTATTTGACCAAAGTCACGTGTAACGTGCAATGTGGACAAACACACAATAATAAATGAAATCCACTTGTCCCTTTGTAAGCTAATGTGACAAGTGAGCTGTAGTGTACATTAATTATTCATGAACGAAAACGCATAACAAACAAAGGGGGACAAAGTGTCTACGAGTGCGCTCTCAGAAGCGCCCTCATTAACTGAAAGAGGATACAGTTCTGTGAGGATGACGGCATTTACCAAGAACCTGACAAGTGCCTCTATTGATTAGTGCTGAGCTATTGTTACATACAGAGCTGTCTTAGCAGAGGGATCTGTTGGAATCCGTTAGAGCCTTTAAAAACTGGTACTCGTTTTCTGTGCCTTTCGTCAACACAAATTCAAATGACTCTGTGGTCTCTAGCTCCTCCCAATGGTAAAATGTGGTAAAAGGAAGAGTCCACCAACACTTCAATAAAATGGATTAATTTTTTCAGCAATAGTATAATTTTATTACATTCATAAAATAAATATAAGCTGTACCTGATAGAAACAAAGTTTGTACTGCATGCTTCAAGCAACAAGTATAAGCTGCTTTGTAGAGGAGGAGAAAAATGACTAAATATTTAGACTAAAGAGAGATAAACCATTTGAATAATCAGCTGTTGTTTGAACTGCCAAGACTAAAATGTGAGTCAAAACTGAAATATATATATGTACTCTTCTTTAGCTAAATATTGTGATTCTAAAAGCACCAAACATGTATATGCATTAACAGTATCTAACATGGTCACAGTGTCAAATTGACACATTTCAGTATAATGTGTGTGTGGTTTATTTACCTTGTAAGAAGGCAGAAAGCAGAGCACACCCTTGGCCATGACCTGGCACACATGGAGCAGCAGGGCTCCCACCTCGTCCTGGAACGCATATGTTTCAGTATGTTGGAAGGTGGCACAGAGTTTTCTGCCTTGAGGTCCTGCACCAATAGTGCCCACCCAAACCTGAAGATAGAGACAGCAGAAATCTTAAGGGATGTTACCAATATAACTCAAATAATAAATATATCTGGGCATGATGATGTGTGCCCGAATTATTTGTTAATATAAACATATAAAAACCACAAATACCTCCTGGTGTCATATAAACCGTTTAAAATGATCATGTTCACTGCCTAAATATGTTTAAGTTATATAATCCAGTGACGTATATTTAATTGCATCTTTAACATGAGTCGGCTCCAGTGATTAAAATGTGCCAAAAAAAAACAGATAGTAAAAGCCTTGAACATCTCCATTCATGAGGCCTTCAGATGAGTTGAATTGCTATCAGGCAGTTAGACTGTGACATCTGCTGGACAGAAGTAGCACTGTGACAGATGTGGAGGAAACGCAAGTTCAACGTTTCAGATTGTCTGTCAAAATCTTTGTTGTTGGGATAGATTGGGGACTCTAAATTAACTGTAGGTCAATGTGAGAGTTAAAGGTTATTTTTCTGCACCTTTGTCAAATGTCAACTGGGATTAGCTCCAGCTCCTGTCCTGAGCCTTTGAGTATGAGTGATAATTAGGAGTCAAACCAGCTAATGTGGATGATAGTCACAGATTTGGAATCAAGCGCCCCTACAGTACAACACAATACAGTGTTCTTGTAAACCTACTCAACAAATATGCCTGAAGTGTAGCCAAACAGTGCAGTGTTTTCACTAAGGCCTAATGACATGGGACGACTAACCTGGGACTTGTTGATAACATGATTGGCTTCCAGCTGGATGGAGAATTTCACCCCGAGTTCAGAGGAGAAGGAGCCCATGGGCGACAGGGTTCCTGATGTCAGCACAATGCTGTGCACCGGCCCACTCAAGTCAGAGAAAGCCTTGAAGGGACAGACACAGACACAATTAACCTCAGATGGGGCAATTAATTGTAATTTATTCCATCATGAGACCTTTAACATAAAGGGTGAATTGAAAAATGTCAATAGTCATTGACATTTATATCATCATAAGACATATTTTACAACCACTTGTTAGGTAACTTATATTTCAGAGCCTGTTAAGTAATTATCTTCTTCCTATAGACTTCAGTGAAAGATCATTGTGGCCTAGATAGCAAGGTCTGCCTTATCAAACCTCTCACCACAGCTGGGTTGAGGCACCAGAAGCTGAGCGTCAATACTTCTTTCTTGACACGGACACCCTGGCGTTGTCTCTGGCGTGGTCGAACAAAAAAACCCTGGGCATCAGGAGCATCGGGTGGAACCTGATTGGTCCAAGCGTAGCTCCTCTGCAGGGCTACTCGGTAGTCTTCAGCAAACCTACATAGACAAAGAGAATAACAAAGCAACCCTTCAGTTGTATCAGCATCTGAGCTGGCATGTTTCAGGATTTCTGAAGGTTGACTTCTTTGGGTTGTCTCTGACCTGCAGTTGTCCCTAAACATGAAATCCAGGACCATGAAGAGGTTCTTGAGAACAATGGAGGTAGCTGAGCTGATGATTGGGATTTGCACCATATCCTCTTTACCATTAACGACACCAACCCGCTCCTCCTTCTCCAGCACTGCTGCCAGGTTGTTCTGTAACATATAAAGAAAGTGGACATGTGAAAACAAATCCAGGGTTTTTCGAAAAATTAGGTGGTACTGGCTGGTACCGTCATGGGTCAGGGATTCGCACTGCCAAACCAATAAAGTCAAACACAGCAATTTCCTCCGGTTTTCCTCACATAGTCAAATTTTTAAAATACTGCTGTTTTTACCCAGTTTGGTTTTACACAACGTCCGATGACACTATAGACGTGTTGAGTTTTTGCTCAACCAAAAGAACATGCAACACATTCAAATATAGCAATAAATATAACACCTTAGTACTTTATCCATAAATGAAAGAGACCATATTAGTAGTGATTACACGCCAGTGGTACAGTTATAACTAGTGTGTAAATTCCTATTATTGTTGGGATCAGTGCTTTACAGTTTTTTCCCCCCTTTCTCATAAGCAACAATTGGATTCTGTTGAAGATGATAAAAGCGGGAAGGTTGGGGGATAACTATAAAATAACTATATTTATGTTGTCTAAAGTTAGTAGTATGTGTACACATAAGCAGCCATTTATAGGGAATACTTGGCAAATCCTCTTTGTCAAACAGCCTCAGGTCTTGGAGTCATGGATTCAACAATAAGCTGTCAATCTCCTGTTTTACTACATCAGGTGACTGAGGAGGTCACTGAGGTTCACTGACTGAACACACGGTCATGTTCATGAAAGAGAGAGATGACTTTTGCTTTATGAGATGGGCCATTACTCTGCAGGACGTAATTATTAGAAGATGGTAAACTGTGGCCATAAAGAGATGAACATGTTCAGCAACAATACATACAAACCCTAATCGACTGGTATTAAGGCCAAATGTGTGTCAAGAAAACATTCCAAGGCAGGTTGGCTCCATGGATTCTACCTGTTGACTCTTCCGACTCAAGGTTCAGTGTTGGATGTGCTGTTCATTCTGCTCACCACAGTTGTAAAGACAGGTTATGTCAGTTACCATAGCGTTTCTGTCAATTTGCCCCACACTAGTAATTATCCTATTGAGACGCAGTAACTACACCAACTACAAATCAAATCAGATTTATACAAAAGCCTTTCAGGTAATTGAAAAGTTTGAAAATCTACATTTAACATCCTGTGCCAGCCCAGAAACCTATTTCAACACACAATACATTCAATCTTTGAATAAACAAGTCACAAGTGCTCTGTACCAGCGGCGGCTTGGATTCAATGTAACGGACATCGTTTATGACCACAGCAACAACAACTGATTCTCAAGTTCTAGGTTCTACGTACGGAGTTAAGCTTCACAGTTGAACAGCTCTGTGTGCACCAGCGTAGGCTTCAGGGTTCTGCGGACTGTCCAAGCAAGCATCACATTCCAAACAGCCTTATAAGAGGCACTGCACAAATTCATAACACTCATAATTGTGTTTAAGAGTGTAGTCTACTTCAAATGTATACTTGAGATGTACCTTCAGAATAGCAAAGGTTGCTGCAGTGATACCAAGCGTGTCAAAGATGGCCAGTATAGCCTTCCCATTCCAGACTTTACTTGCAGTCTCATATCCTCTTTCACTCATCAGGCCTTGGCTCTCCTGGATCCAGCTACATTCAATTCCTCCTCAAATTATGAAAGACAACTGAGCTACTGAATATGAGGATAGATACTGACTTGAACAGGGTGTAGCAGAAGTCTCTGAGGGGTTCATGTTTGGAGGCTCGGATTTTGTTTTTGACCATGCTGTCCAGCTCATCCCTGCACGCCTGCAGACTGTTGAGGTCTAACGTGAAGCTGGCACTCTCCCTGGCACAGTCCTCAATGTTGTGGGCTTCATCCAGCACCAAGATCTGGCCTGCCAGGTCGATCTCCATCTGATGCAGGAGGACAGTGAAAAGAGCAAAAAAGTACACAGGAGGAGGAGCAGTTAATACCTTTAGTTTCTTGCATTACATCTGATCTGTTGCTCCCTCTCTTTGTTTCCTGATGGTTGTGTACTAAAATCGACTTACACTCTCTCTGATCATAGGATCCAGCAGGTAGTTATATGGGCAGAAGATGATGGAGGCGTCCTGCCTAAGTTCCCGGGCAGCATAGTAAGAGCATGAGCGGATCCGTTTGCCCAGTGCGACCAAGTCCTCGATGTCCCAGGCTTCATGTAGCCCATGGACATGTTGTAGTGTGTACTGGTCCCGCATCCTCTGGACACCATGGAAATAGCTGCACGTCTTACCCTGTAATATACAAATGTATAGAGACAAGATAAACCAATCATTGTAATAACTAATTTTATTAATTTACCACAATTGGAACCAATGTCCCATTGGGCTTCACAGAGAATGACAAAGGCAGAACAAGCCAAAACTAATAATTTGGACAAAATGTCCCAAATATTAATTTGAAGGAATTAGAACCAACACAAAATGAAGTTGTAATATTTTTCTCATGAATCTTAATATCTCATTTCTAAAATCATATCTTAAAGAAACCACACACCGCCCATCGGCTGCCCAATACCATTGCAGAAGTGAAGCATTGTAGAGCTTCAAATTTTAAGGGTGTTTTAAGCAGCATGTACATTGAGACCATTTAGGAACAAGGCCTATTCACTAACATTTATAATAATCATAACAAAAGAATTGGGATATATTTTAAAATATAATATGTATATTGAAGGACCCATGTATATTTTTTAATTGTTACTTTTCATTCAAATTTAAAAACTTGGTGTCACCCATTGTGTGTTAACTCCTGCTCCTCCCTGTCAGTTTGTTCGGTGTGTATGTGGGTTTCCTGGTGGGAGGAGCTGGTAGTATCAGTGCCAACTGTGGGCACCTGGGCCCAGTCTTCAAATACGAGTGAAAATTAGTACATTTGGAATTCACATTTATAAGACTAGTTCCCCCATTGAGCAGAGTTGACACAGGGAATCTTAAAGGCTGCGCAGGATCAGGTGTTGCAGCTATTGTAGTGGTTTACATGTCCTGACACTCATACAGGGAGGAAAGATGTGTAAAGAAGCAGCATCTCATGTACTAAGCCCCAATTACTCTGTCAGACTCAGCAGAGGAACCAGCTTTAGATGTCCCACCCTGTTCTTTATGGATCCAACCGCTTGAGGTGACACTGTCACAAAAACGCTATTAACAGGTGGATTTAATAACCTCCTCACATAGTGATGATCTCTGTATGAGACGATCCGTTCCTCACAGTGGGGCAGACGCTTTAATGACACTGAACACGTTGTCAGGAGAGCTAGGAGAATTGATGACCAGCGCAGCCACATTACAATTTACAGCACAGTTAAAACGGACAGCAGGTGTTTTGACCGAGGACGCCATTATACTATCAATCTGTGCTTTTGTGTAGGAATCTCTTTGTGTTTGTACAGCACAGTAACCTCACACTCACTAGACTGGACCCTGAGGTGATGAAGACACAAAAGCATCAATGACATCCACTCCAGTGAGGAGTTATAACTCAACCAGCTACTTCATATGACAAAGTGAGACAATTGCCATGGAGGCAAACACCTCCACTGACAGCTTAATTATCCTCATTACAGTAGGCGCCTCAACTTTAGGACAGTGTAAGGGGCTACAAGTGTCTCGTGTTGCCGGCTCAATGGTTCCTGACATTTCAGTGTTAAAAAGACCCTGCCTGATCAATTGTGGATATTGTGGAAGCATAATTGTTGCTCTAAGGCTGCAGCATTGAAGGAGGTTTATGTGGTAGTACTGTAATTACCTTTGGGTCTTTGTTACAGGGTGTCTGAAAAGGTCAAAGGATGTGTCATGAGCTGCTGGTTTTCACAGCTGGAGAGGGTTCAACCTTGGTTCAAAGTGTACACTTCAGATGTGGGGTTGAAGTGACCTGAGCTATGAACTATATCATTCACAGGTCATTCACAGGATAAAAGTCTTGTGTCAACTTTGTAGTGTGCGCTGGATTTTTGTGGCGGATACCATAATTGACATTGGAGAATTTAAAGATAGAAATCCTTAAAATTGGTTCTTTTCATTTTACAGTCAGAGTAGAAATTCCACACTGCTGTTGACTGCCTGCATCAACCAGTGCAGTTTCTGTGTACATATTTCTACATACTTTTTTATCCAGATTCTTATTAGGTCACTGTAAACTTTACCATTGACAACTGAAACCTAATAACTTTATCTTTGAGTCTAAGTGACGAGAGATCAAAAGTTTAAGAAATTTCTTCAAGCAGTCTTGATAACACAATTAAGTGGCCAAAAACATGTTTATTGAAGTCACCATGACCTTGACATTTGACCACTGAAATCGAATCAATATATCAGTACTAATAGGTCACATTAACATGCGGTAACTGTAACCTTGACCTCCAGGCACTACAATTTAATCTTAAATTCATCTTTGAGTGCAAGTGAAAGTTTGCAACAAATTTGAAGGCATCCCCTCAAGCTGATCTTAAAATATAAAACATAAACCTAATTTGTGAGGCCACTGTGACCTTGGCCTGTGACTACCAAAATCAAGTGAGATAATCTTTTGCTCCAATTGAAGATTTGTGGCAAATGTGAAAGAATATGCTTTGTGAGGAGACCGTGACCATGACCCTGACTTTTGACCACGAAAAATATAGTTCTGGCCTGATATTTGCAGTGTGAACCTTGACTTTGTCTAGATCAATTGTATTCTACATGTGAACACCAAAGGAATGCCTAGCTTTACATATGTATAAATTGCAAGAACGTGCGTGTGTACATGTATATATCCTCACATTCTTGGCGTCCAGCAGCTCCTTGCAGCGTTCATTGCGGTTGGAATGAGGAGCCACTTCCGGGTGAACGCATGTGTGATCTCTGCTGGATAAGATGGTCATTGGCACATTGGAGTAAACAGTGCGTTTCAGCTCATGGGCGATCTGAGTTATCTGTTTATGTGTCCGAGTGCCAAAGAAGATCTTAGGAATCTTCTTTTTGCCATCCTTGTCCTTCCCACTCTCTTTGGGTGAAGCACATGGGCACTGGGAGCAGGGTTCTGGGGCCTGGATGGAGACAAATAAACAGATGTGGTAGTTCATATCTAACCTGAACAGTTGTGTCCTAGATCTTCGTGAATGGCATAATACCAGCAACTTGCATTTATGATAACACTGTGCAGTTTGAATGACTCTATAAAAACAGAGTTACAGCCACCTATAATAATAATATAATAATAGTTAAGGTCAAAGAATTTTAACTTAACATTGCTTAACTAGAAATACCTCCATGCAGTTGTACACCACTGCCATCCAGTCAAGTTAGAGGAGATATGCTCACAATCACCATTGTTCATGAGCTATGATATTGAATAATGGCCAGTGATATTGCTGATTTGATCTGTTACAGTAAAATCACGCGTGTCAGATACTGCAACAGCCACGGTTCCACTGCACACTTTCACTGCACAGAGCGCATTGTTTAATTAATGATAAGGCTGGCTGGCTGGCCATTTATGAGACACAACCAACAGTGGCACTTACTTATTCTTAAGGCCACTGTTAATACATTTTCAAACAATCGATCATTTGTACAACTGATGTGTATCAAAGCTTGGAATAAATTAATTAATTCGCTTCATTAAGATACAAATCACACAATGTTTGATGTATGCAAAAACATGGTTTTCATCTCCGTTATCAGTTCTTTTTTAATTGTAAATATATATAATAAATGTGTTATATATATATTTAGTACATACATCTTAATATTACATACATCTACATAGCATACACAGCTTTACAATGCAGTATGATACAGAGCGCTACCAACTCATCATCATTACCCAGTGTCTCAATAAGCTTTTTGACAGACTGTTGAGAATGTTTTTGATATGCACATGGAGAAGCATAAAGAATTTGCATCATACATAAGGTGTCCTGTCTCTCTCTACAGCAGGTGACCTTTTCAGGGTCTGAAAGAGGATAGGCTACCATTGTGCTAGCTGGGAAAATGTAGCTGCTACATAATTAGCTGTCCAGTGAGGTGGTGGATTCTTTTTCTCAAAGGTGAAGTGTAGCCAGCATCATTTATGAAACTGATCCTGCTTATGTGTTGTGCTCTTTTAAGTGGTGTACTCTTCGACCACTCAGTGCCTCACATACATCATAACAGGCTTCTCAAATCCCGAACTTCATATAGAATATAGGACAAACTGTTGAATATCCTTTGTACATTTTAAAGTATAATATATAAGGTACTGAAGTGTAAAATATATCGTCAATTTAATTGATAGTAGCAGTAGCAGCAACGGCACTAGTACTAATATAAATATGCTGAATTGACAAAATATAAATTACACACACACATATCTATATATAACTATATATATTTTCAGTGAAATGGATGAATTAAGTTCTGATAACCGATTCCCTTTTGTATCCTGTTCCTGGCCCACAAAATACCTGTAGTGCTCCTACATTAACAAATTTCTCATCAAAATGGGAAATGTGCATCTCAGACAAGGTCCAAATAGTTTTTGGGCAAATTAAGCTGCTTCCCTCTGTTGAGGATAAAAGGGCTTGAACACTCCTTGCAGGTGTATTTTGATTTATTTTGCTTTGTTGGTCTTATGAGGTTAGCAAATCATATACCAACTCAAATGTGCAATATCACTTTCTAATTATGCGATGTGTAAATACGGTAGAGGAGACTGATCATAAACCACTGTTTTCTGAATGGAAAAACAACAGGTTGATGATCTCCAGCAAATGGAGATGGATCAATAGGCAAACACAGTCTCCACTGCATGGTACCAGACTTTTTTAAAAACACTTTGGCTTTTTATTCAGAGATCAGAAAATCCAGTTTTTCTTAATGATTAATTAATTTTATTCACAAGGTTAAAAAAAAGGTCCATCTCAAAATTTCTATAAAAATACCCTGAATGATTCCACATAAGAATGATTGGTATGTGTTTTCATGCATCACAACTTGCGATGGGGATCAGAGGGTAGCACTCCTAATGACAGATGAGTAGCTCCGGTTACCCACGAGCCCAGATTTTCCACGCTTGTTTCCCCATCAAATATTACAATGTGTGGTGGAGTATAGGCCAGAGAGAAGCCTTAGAGAGCCATCTCTCAGAGTTAAGAGGGATAACGAGCCCTGAGCCCATGTGAAAAATAAACAGAGGTGCTGTAGGGCCCCAACACCAGTTCAAGTTACCTTTCTCCTCTGGAACAGTTACGCTTCACAGCCTGGGCCCTGGGCCCGATCACCTTACCTGCTGCTGCCACATTAAATAGAGCCATCCACATATCCTGCTCCAAGATGGTCAATAATTACTTATTCATTGGCAGGAGGGGAAGAAGGGGTGGGCAGGGGCAGAGTAGAAGAGCTTGCTGATGAATAGAGGCCCTTGTCAAAAGCTGCAGCAGGAAACAGCTGACACAAGAGTATCCTTTTACTTACCTGCCTCCTGAGATGCCAGGACAACAAGGTTTCAAGCTTGGCCCCACAGCCCAGAGCAGACACCCCCTAGAAAGGAATGCAGATAACTGGCAAAAGGGGCAAACAGGACACCAGCTCGCAACAAGAATATAATGCTTCTTTCAGCACAGAACAATTTCACTGGTGTTACTCTTTGGGTGCCACCTGCAATGACAATGCCATTTATCTATCAAACAACACATTATGTGTGTGAAGTGTTTCCCTATTATCCCAGCTTTTACAGGTACACTGTTCATTAAAGGTAAAGTTTCTTCCGGCTTACCATATCGTGGTATACAGGTTACTTAGTAACTGTATGCTAAGTTTTGTCAAGCTTGTAAAAGTTTGTCAAGTTCCTTCAGGTATGACAGATTTCTTGGTATACGCTGACAGGTGTAAGTGTATGCAATGGCCATGGCTTTCTTGAATTGACAGAACAGAGGTCAGTGGTGTTACTGAACACCTCAGAAAATTCACAGGTAGGCTTCTGTTGCTATTCTCCCTGCCAACACCTGATAGATGGAAATCTCACACTCCGGGGGGCCAGTCAGAGGGCACCGAGGGGCCGCAGGCAGCGGATCACTTAGGTATCACTGGCGCCTCTTGCTGGACACCAATTTGCTCCTCATTCCACAGCTTTCAAGGGCTTGGAATTAATTCCAATAAGGGTGTGCTTCAATAGCCAATACCTCAGAAGACATGACACCGAACACCCCTTCCTACCGATATGACCACACGGTGCAGGGAGGTACCCAGGCAATATCTGCCCTCCAAAGCACCTGTTTATCCCTCGGGCACAGTAACCAGCGGGTGAACTCCATTCAATATTTATCCCCGTGGCTTTCACAGATCAGCGGCCCAAGCGAGGCAAACCCTCTTAATTAAAACTGGAGCTTGCTTCAAAGGGCTCCATTCAGGCCGTCAGTCAGCACTCACAGGACAAAAGAGCCCGGGTTATGTAGCTGCAGGGAAACCAGAGACGGACGCGCTTTTTCGACTTCACTTTCCCTCCTCCTCTTTTTCCACCTCCCGTCATCCATAGATCTAAATCCAAGCAACACACCTGTGGCAGGTTTTAGACGCAGTTGTGAAAGTTCAACCATTCCTGTGAACAGTAGTTTATGGTTCAACATGTAATGATTACGCGTAACCTGTTGGTGTCTGGAACCTGCACAGAATTCAGGAACTTTGATTCTTCACCGGAAAGAGAATCTTAATACCTTAAAGAACATGATGTTACTTGATGCACCTGCTTTGGTTGTGTCTTAGTGGAGCAACGGGTTGAAATGACATGCTAGACTTTCAACTTGCAGCTAAAAATGATTTATCATGATTGTTCTACCAAATCATCAACAATTTCCTGATGCCTTTCAAGTATTTGAGATACTTTCAGCAGTAAGTTAATGATCTCCAGCTAGTAAAGGGCACATTCTAGATACAATACAGCAGTGCTGCAATAAATCTAGATGTTAATTTGATTAATGGATCAACAGTAAAACATATATCAGCACCTACTTTGATAACTCATTAAGCGTTGAAAATATTTTTTCATTTTTAAATATGATAGTCAGTCTTGAAAAAGATGCCAATGAATAATTTGCAGATATGAAAGAAATACACATCATCACAACTGGTCCAGTCAAATCAAATTGTAAAATCTGTGTGGATAAACACAGACTGATTTACATGTACTAACCTGTTTCTTAATGTGATCAAACCAAGCAAACTGTTTATAATAACCATGTATTTATAATCTTGGTATTCTGTTCAAACCAGAATCTATTTCTAGAAAATGAATGTTCAAATTTCGTAATTTCCAGCACTTACCTGCCTTTCGTTTCGTGGAGCGTAGCGCCACCCAGTGGTGGCAATGAATGATGATTCTGAACATATTGTTTACATGGTGAGTGATAGGGTGCAGCAGACTTTTTCACAACGGGCATTTTAAAATATTGTAGCAGCAAAAACACAAATAACAATAATAACGACTTTGTTCAATTTAAATGTCTTGATAGTGGAGACAGAGGAACTTTTCAGAGCAGACTTTTGGACATTTCACTGCAGGACAAGCCCAAGTGTAATTACTTTACATTAACAATACTCTTAAGTTCCATGTTAGTGCATTACTGCCCCCATGTGGCAGTTGACCTATGACTGGTGTAAGTGTGCTTTTCTGTCTGGAGTGCACTCACGCTGCATGATGAGGGATAACGGGTCAGGGGGCTGTTTGGCTGTGTGGCCCAACTCGGCCCCGGAGGCTGGTTTTCTTGCTCCGGCTCATCATCTATGAAGATCACTCCCCTCTCCAGGCGCTTCCTCTTCCGGCTCTGAGGACACTTTACATTAATGAACTTCACATTACTCAACATGTACATTACAACCAGTACCAACCAGTTTTGTTGAAATGTACTAATTTACTTTTAGTCACTGTGATGCCAGTTAATTTGTCCTTCAACCTCTTGGATATAAAATATCATAATTTCATTATTTCATCTGTGATATGTGAAGTCAAAACAACCTTGATCTTTGACAATTGAAACTTTTTTAGTTCCTACTCAAGTCCTAATGAATATTTGTGCCGTTAGACAGTTCAGACATATGTTTATTAAATACATATGCACATATATGATTTTACTTTATGTCATTGTCTTGGAGTAATATTGTGCATTGCATCTTGACTCTCCTATATTTCGGTACCATTGGAATGGTGACCAACACATTGTGACAGTACTCTACTGTGAAATATCATCAATGCAATTTTATCAAACTACTACAGATATTACTTTTCTTTATTTGTCCCCACAAGGCAGATAGTACATCCATATATCCTCAACATATATCAAAGTGAGCTCTGTAAAAATTTACAAAAGTATCTACGAAGCATCGAGGATTACCTCTTGCTCAGCGTCCCGAAGGCGTTTCCTGTCTGGCTGGAAGTCATCGTCGTTGTTGCAGTCAGAGCTCAGGGAAGACTGGAACTTCTCAGACAGGCGGGAGGCTATGGATTGTTTCTTGGGCTGTGGCTCCTTTGGTGACAGCACTATAACAATATAAAAACGTTTGGAACATATACAGTAACAGAAATTAGCATGTGGGAGCAAACAGCTTAGATCTTATTTGTGAAGAAAAGGTCAAGTCAGGTCTGCTCTTAATTTTGATGACATAATATAAAACAGGCAAGAAAACACAAAATATCTAAAGATTTTAAGCAGTGAAATGCCTTTTTGGAAACATAACCCAATTGTTATACTAACCTGTAAATATAGAGTGACTTTATGGAATTAGAAAAGTGGTACTTGTGAGTACTGGTGTAATGATTCATTGAATGATTCATCAAACTTGATATTTGAGATTCCACTGAACTGACTCAACAATGTTAACAAAGCAGGGAGTGTGGACGAACCAGTGGCTGCATTTTTCTTGTTTGTAATCCCTTGAGAACCCACACAGAATTATACATGGTTCCTCCTGTGACAGCTATCACTTTAATGTGATGTCACTTTATTTGATTAACAGGATTATTGCAGCTATGTGTTGACGTAAACTCACTGGTGTGATTCCCTGGATTTGCTAAAACACAGACGTTCCCATCTACAGTAAATTTATCTGAATGTTTCTGAACACAATTTCCAGAGATATTGCATCATCACAACATATGGTGACAGTGCAATATATAACTCCATACATCATGACAGAGGATGTATCCATATACCTAATGGTTCATGAGGAGATTTACACTCGACCAAACATTCCTTTTACCAGTAAAACAGACAATTTTTCTGTGTTTCTGATTTGATAGTTAAACTGAGGACCAACAGGTTTACAATGCTTAAGTTCCAGGACTGACAATACCTACTTTGGTTGAATGAGAGATAAAATAGTCAAGAGAAAACAAAGATAAAATACTGGGAGTCCATTGGATGAACCTCTCACTATCTTTTCAGAATATATATCCCCACTAGTTACTTTTTTCTACTCAGTGGAAATCCAAAGTGAAGACAGGTTGAGGAAGATGTATTTGGGATGAACATGTCCAAATGGTACAACAGACAAAAGTGGGACAGAAAAATACTTACAATGTGCAGGTGTGGAGGGCAGATGCAGTGCAATCTTCTGATCTTGAAGTGGTGACACAGTGAGGTCCACAACAGCGGGTTTGACTTCTACTGAGGCCGACACCGGTTTAGCTTTGCTGTGGCACGCACACTGGCAGTATGTGTTGACGTCTGGCTTCTTACAGGCGTCAGGGTTTTTATCGGACTGCTTCTTAGCATCCACTGGGTTTCCACCTTCCTGCAGTTTAGCTGTCAACACACAATGGAAGCAGTTATAACAGTGACATTGAGTCTGTATATGGGGTACGAATGTGAAATGATAACATATTATGATGTCAACGCCAAGATCATCTCTGCTTCTCAGTCAGACTTTTTGTTACTAACTTGTTCCTGATCACTTTTGTTTTGGAGGGGGAATGGGCGTTCATAGCTTGTCAACTTCAACACAACCGTTTTATTTTCTAAGTCCAAACACAGTGTAGAGAGAAGGAAAACGACTTGCATGTGACTCAGTTGTGCAAGAGCTGGACTGTTTAACAGCTATAAAATGAATAAAACTAGATTGTTTTTTATAATTTAGACCTATCTTCTCTCAGGCTTACCCAACTGAGCCCGCTGCCAGCCCAGAGCAGAGCAGAGCAATGCTAAGCTTTTTCCACTTCCTGTGGGACTCTCCAGCAAACAGTGATTCCCATAGTTCAGCCCTCGGACAATCTGCAGACAAGATACATACATTTACAGTCAGATAAAACAGTCAATAAGCGCTAAATCTCTATATACTACATCACAATTTAGGGTGCGACTAGTTTGTTTACCACTGTGCACCTTTTCCCTGCATTGCTTTAAAGACAACACAGTTCAAAGCACAAATAAGTAATCAATCCATATCAACAACAATCAGTTCCACATATTTATGAAAAGTAAGTTTTGGTCTTGTTTGGAACCCATCTCCCCATCCGGGGTATAGAGAATAATTTTGCACCACATTTACTTACCAAAAATCTTGGAGCCACCTTTGACCTTGTGTTGACATTTAACATAGCAGCACTGTTGTTATTGGCTGTTTCTTTCAACTAAGAAATATTGCTAAACCTTAAGCCTTCCTTTCTCAACAACCAGAAGATACCTTCATCACATCACAACTGATCTGACCTCACTCCTCAAGTATACCATTCTCTCTCGGCTTGGCAAGCAGACCCACACACACACCCACACATACATACATACAACCTACAAATACTGGTTAATTCAGTCTTATTGGATCAGACGTTTTTTAAGCACGCCCCTTTTTTGTCTCACACAATTCATAAACTGTCACTGCTCTGTCTTTGTTTGTATGTATTTTATGTTTATCTACGTGTAATCCACTGCCACTCTGTCACCTTATTTCACTTATAATAATACAAAAAGAGATAAAGATACTAATTATTTTATGGATTCATATTATCAATAAATAGATTGTTATATATTTAAGTCATTATTTTGAGAAGATGTGAGGCTCTCTTTATCCAAATATGATAAAGAACTACATGAATATTTTGGAGACGATTTTTCATTAAAATACACAGGACCATTTTCCCCATCAGTGACAGAATTTGGCTTCCACCTGTAGTTGAACATTGGTTGAAAGTGTTCAACCACCTGTAGTTGAACATTGGTTGAAAGTGTTCAACCACCTGTAGTTGAACATTGGTTGAAAGTGTTCAACCACCTGTAGTTGAACATTGGTTGAAAGTGTTCAACCACCTGTAGTTGAACATTGGTTGAAAGTGTTCAACCACCTGTAGTTGAACATTGGTTGAAAAACACTTGACAGCCAGGGTGTCAACCAGTCTTAATTTGAACAAATAGAATCTGGAGATTTGGAACTAAATAAACAAACAATATTTGATTTGTCAAGATAGTGTAAATCCAGCACAGATCAAGACATAGCTGGAGTAGAACTGCTGAGACCCACCTGTCCATTGGTTTGAATGTGTATTATGATAAAGGGCTGAAATGATCATAAATGGGCCAGTTCACATACATACACTGCACAAAAAGCCTGAATGAAGTGTCACATCACCTCCTAACTTGATTTCAACTGAACAAATATGAAACACATTACAACTTGAATGAAAATCCAATGAATATCTCTGGATTAGAAGATGCACAGGTGAGTGTTGAGGGTGCTACTCACTGAATTCATCATGGCCAGCTGGGAAGGATAGGCCTTGCAGGGGAAGTTGATCTTCACCCCTCCAATGGTGTACTCCACTGGGGTCTTCGCCATGTTTCTCTGCGTCACACTGACGTATCTGTACAAACAGGAAACATGTCTGATAAGCCAGGTATTAGCCTCCTAGCACCCGGATGCATGCTATTAGCAAAGCCCCGGTTAATAACCCATTGACTGTCGAGCTAATGTTGCTAAGATTTAAATAACAAACTGATAGTTGAACAAATGTCAGTGTCGGTGGTGTCTCCTGCTGTTGTCACCTACCTGAGGTTCGACAGAGGCAGTCACTCGTTAGCTTGTTCCCCCCGCTTTACTTTAACTACTGTTGACATCCATCTTAAGCGGCTGCCACTGTACACAAACACACGTCCTCTCAGTATCAACCACGAGCCGTGTCAGTCCACCCCTCCACTCATTATCTTTCCCGCTCTCCAAATTCACATGAGTACGCTTGACAGGAAGTGAGACCAGCTGGACTTCCTGCAGTTGCTTTCAAAACAAAACCCCTTTTGTGAGAAATCGCAGGACATGTCGCTGTATGTCATCTATGAAAATCCTTTGGATGAGTGTAGTCTTGCACAGGAAGTATTCCCTGGGTACAGAACAACACCAACACCGATGGTGAGTAGCGATTACTACGTTTATATTTTGAAGCTTAGTGTGACAGCCATATCTATGGTGACAGCCACAACTTGACTTTACGGAAGTAGTGTAGCGGAAGTAAACATCAACATGGTCCCGGTCTTAAAGGAACATGCTGAGACAGTACCTGCGCCTCCCCTGCTGCCACTTGTCTCAATGACTGCTGAGGAATCCTAAAGGAAATACCTCAGGGAACAGTTATGAGAAAAAATGGTTATTGTGTTTTATAATATTAAACTTGTAACTGGTATTTTCTAGGTATCAGATAATCCAAAATCCATTTGATATTCCAAAACGAGGTCACATGATCTACCCAAAGTGGATGATGCCATAAATAGAAGACGTGGTTTGGTTTCTGTCTCATATTCTACAAACAGTGCCTTCAAGTTGATCTGCCTTATCGGTTAGTATCATTTACATTAAGCCAGAATGCCTCAGACCAGCAATAACATACTATTGTTCTGTGTTGAACTACAACATGGTATGAATCAATGCTCTAAAATAACAACAAACGAAAAAGTCAATATAACATCTCACATTTTAGGGAAAGTACTCTAATACTGTGATGATATCATGTAAATTAAACCATGTATAGATGTAAACATATATGTGCGTATGTTTATAAATATACATAATGAGGTGGGGGATGGGTTGGGCTGAGGCTTTTAACCAGGTCTGTCTAAATTAAATGAGTAGACTACAATTAATGAGAGTATATCAAAACTATAGAGGGATCCCAAATGAAATAAGAGACTGTATTTGCACTGATGACCATTATATATAGATAGATAGATAGATAGATAGATAGATAGATAGATAGATAGATAACTAGATAGATAGATAGATAGATAGATAGATAGATAACTTTATTCATCCCCGAAGGGAATCCTTCCTCATCGTCACTCAATATTACAAAACTTTCTTGAACGATATCCATGATGCTACAAAGTACTGTACTCAATGTAAGTACATGATAATGTAACAAGGCTTTACAAAGATTGTGACGTCTGTCTGGTCTGTGAAATAGAAAATCATGGACGTAGCTCATGTGACAAAAAATATAATAAAAGACTTCTTATTCCTATATTTAACCATCATAGGCAAAAGAGGACAATGCTATGATCTGCTAAGTCATCACACTCATTCTATTCATCACTAGTCAAAAATTATTTGATTATTTGTCCTGAGACATTCTCAATTTAGACTCCAGTCAATTTTGGCAACATCATTTTCTTAGAAAAAAGAATCCCTTCATATTGACAATTACGTCACCATATAGTGCAAAACTATTCATTTAGTCCATGCAGTGTATTTACTCACAAATTAACCTTGTGCATTCATCAGTAACAATACCACCACAGCTATGGGAGGAAGGAGGGCTTGTGTAGGGAGAATATATCTATGAAACCCTCTCAGGCAGTCTCAGCGAAGCAAAACCAACAGCTTCTACCTCGGAGCAAACAAGATGAAATAAGATAGTGATGTGAGACAGTCCAGAGTGTTGGGACCACTATTCAACATTCTCATTCATTACTTATTGGAATTGTATGGGCAACAAACAGGACCTCGCTGATAGCTCAAACGCAGCCAAACTGGAAATCTCCCAGAACACCAAATAATCATAAATACTGATTGTAAAAAACATGTTTTATGTTAGTCCCTCCACACTGGTGTCATTCAGCAAACAAAGAGGGAGAAATCCCAAACTGTAGAGGCAGATCCAGCACAGTGGGCAGATGGTGAAAGACATTCTTGGAAACACAGAAAATCTCTCCCTGATACATGAATGTGTAGAAAAGGCTCAGGGGAGGAGTAGACACCACTAAATCAACTGTACTTCTCAATAACATATTACAACGATGACCTTAAGATGCTATTGTGCAATTTAAAAAACAAGATGTGTTACTTCAACAGTGTACTCTCAAAAAAAAGTGTACTCTCAAACAAAAGAACATGCCATCAACACTTATTATATATATATATTTGTCAAAATACACAATGTAATAGCTTACTGGCTTGTTGATGTAGCAGCACCTTCATATTTTAGACATATCTCCAGTGATTAAATAAAATGATAAAGATAATAAACATAGAGAAATAAGCTCAAACATTGGGTGTACACACTGGTATCTGGAAGTAGTGAGGAGAGCAGATGAATGCTGTTGTGGAGCTCATCTAAAAGGGATTTTCAAGTTTGATAATTATAATTATACAATGTATAAAAAATATATATATTTTCTTTTTCAATGAAGTTATCCGTACTTCTCAAAAGTCAATTATAAAATGCATAATATTTACACCAGCATCATTTGTCGTACGTACTTCTTCTTATTGTTTGCAGACAGAGGGGAATCAGTCTTCCTTAAAACAACAACACACAATGATATTGAGCAAGTCTTTCCATAACCTGAAGAGAAAGTTTAGTGAGAAGAACTTCTAACATGGGTGACAGAAATGCCACAGGAGTGTGTGTGTGTGCTGCTGTTGTAGTTGAGTCACTAATCTTAGATTCTGAGTCAAGTCCAGAGTTGCTCGCTGGGACCACACTGGATGTGTGAGCGGTGCGTGGGTATCGCGGATTATTTTAACAAGCTTCTATTTTTTAGGACTGAAAGATGCACGGCTTAGTCTTAGTCTTATTTTAAGATATGACCTGCAGGTAAAATCCAGAGAATTGGCTACGGAGTTTACCCAGAATTTGCCTTTCACACACCACAGTGGGAGGTTCTCTGCACAGACGCAACAAATCAATCCGCATTATTCCACGTATTAAACCTTGTGCGCAGATCACATGGTTTTCTTGATAACATACAGAAACAAGTGTGGGCTCCCCGCTCCCTCTGTGTACTGTCACATATCCCACACACAACCATTGTGGCCCGGATGTAAGTCATTAAAGAAGAGTCTTAGTCCAGTCCCCATCACCCCATCCCTGTCATCAACGCTAAATCTGAGTTGAGCATCTTCAAATGTACACCTAAACCCTGGGACCTGAGACCTAGGGCACATAGAATTTCATACCAATGTTTACCCCAGTCAAACAGAACCTGGGTCCAATTAAGTCTTGGTAAGTCTTGGACTCAAGCATTACACCATATTTCAGTACACACACACTGTTGTCTTGTTATGCTGTTTGAGAATGGGAGAGACATTATTGGACTCTTTTTGTTTCTTTCCTGTGTCGTGGTGGACCTGGGGGTGCCTGACGGCAGTCCTGCGCCGGGCTCTCTTTGCTGAACGGCCTGTTGATGATCCATCATTTGTTCTTTTGCTGCTGGGTTTCCAGCTGCCAGCTGTCCTGTCAGTGGGACACGACTGACCAGGCAGCTCTGTACTACTGTTTGGACACAGTGGAGTCAGAGTAAACGGGTCAGACAGATTCATGTGGTACAGGCTGCCGTTTCCTGAGAGTCCATCCTGTCGCTCCAGGGCAGGGAGGAGGTCACATGTGGCAGAGGGAGAGTCTTCCTCTGGAGGCCGCTGCAACAGAACAGAAACAATGATAAACTTCAGTTATAACTGGGGTTGGTCTCCATTCAATTTTACAACATAAAACTAGAATTACCAACCTATGCTTGTATACCAGTTCATTCTCAGTCTACATACAGACATTCAGATATTTTGTGGCAGTTGACTTTGTAACAATTAATAATTAATAATAGGAATATAAGGGAATCCATTCAGCAAGACCCTAAAGACAGATTTAAAATATTACGTTCAAGGGAGCTTAAACATGATTAGTGAGGCCATTGTATCCTTGACCTTTGAACACTCAAATTGAATCAGTTAATTCAAGAGTCTAAGTGAACTTTTGTTCCAAATTTGGAAGGACTAGTGCAGTGTCCATTCTAAACAAGTGGTAATACCAAGTGCCCAGTTGGACCTAGTTACTGACTGCTGTTGTACTGTAGCTCATCTGAAGATGTAGAAGAAGACATGTTCATCTGTGAGTCCAAATTAACGTTTGTGCCGAATTAAGGGATTCTTGAGATATGATGTTCAAAAGAATGGGAAGAAAGGATGGACAAGCCAAGAACATAATACCTTCATCCACTTGCTGTCCCTGGCCCAAAGGCCTTATCATTTATAGCAACTGGAATAATGGGAAAGTTTTTGCATTTAGCAACGGGAGCACAAATTACAAATATACAGAAATATAAGAAACTTTGTGGTTGTCTGAGCAATTGCATACAGACAGATATACATATAGTGTTTTGCACTCTTCTTGATGTGTGTCTTGCCCTCACCTGAAGAAGAGGGGTGTCAGCACGAGATACGGAGGTGGGAGGACACTGGGACACCTTGGCTAGGTCGAGAAGCACCTCCTCGAGGTGCAGGGTGTCCTGGGACGAGCCAGGCTCCTGCAGGTCGATTACAATGGCACTGGTGTTATCAGCGCGCAACATCCTCTGGCGCCACCGCAGAAGAGCATGGCTAACAAGCTGCCGGGCACTTGATACTCCACACGGTGCCTGAATCAGAGAAGGCTGTTATTACATTGACATGGTCTGGTGTTCGGCGAGTGTTACATGTTAAAAGTTAAAGTAGCATGATAGGGTCTTTAGGACATGTTTGCTTCTCTAATCCTTACCCTGCAAGAGACCATAGACAAGGCAGTGCATTCAAAGAGTTTCAAATATAGTAACCTTCCTAGTCACAATTCTTATAATTACATAGGAGACAGATCTCTAAGTTAGTGTTATGCTCCGAAGATTCCTTACTTCTTTCACTTGCTAGTCTGTGTACCTGTCACTCAGACTCTGTTTACACCACCTGTCTGTGAGAGGCCTCACAGCTGACAATGGATCAGAGCATAAAAGACATGAGGTTGAAGAGCTCAGAATAAGGAAGGCTACAAAAATATAAATTTAGGTAGTCGAACTGAGCAATCAGTGAAGAAGGTACTTGATAAGAGATTTGACCAAGAACACGGATCAAGAACAGAACAAGTCCTGCTGAGTTCAAGATATTCTGTGTGTAGGTGGGAGAAACAACCATCCCTGCAGCACTCCACTGGTTGTTAAGAGTAGAATGATAAGGGAACTCTAAATACTCAGGTCTAAGCTATCATTTAATTCTAAAGTTGTAGATCCCACTCACCATCTCGTCATTGTTGTTCTGACACATGGAGACAGC
The DNA here is from genome assembly GCA_038501795.1 of Pseudopleuronectes americanus. Lineage (NCBI taxonomy): Eukaryota > Metazoa > Chordata > Actinopteri > Pleuronectiformes > Pleuronectidae > Pseudopleuronectes > Pseudopleuronectes americanus. The sequence continues at coordinate 16,842,914 of CM076719.1, read as the reverse complement.
CTCTTGAGGAGGCACCATATTCCACAGACCATCACTGCCCAGGATGATGTAGCGGTGTTTTCTGGGGTCGAGGGTCACCACACTGGTGTCTGGCTCCGGAGAAACCACAAACTCCCCGCTGTAGAAGTCATAGCTCCACAAATCACCTGTTGTATGAGAAGAGATGCTCGGTCATATTTATCACTGTAAGTGGTTGATTACTATAACAGAGGTATGTAGCTTCTGTATGATAGTCCCAGAACTTAAAGGGAAAAGGTACCAGGGTTTTTTTAAGTTATGACTCCATTCGCTTTCTTCCTTTCTCTCTAGCACTGACACACACACCGCAGACGTGAGAACACACACCGACATAAGCTCTCAATAACAACATTTAAATCAAAGTTTGATAGGAAAAATATCGTTTAGCCTTTATGTGATTGAGTTGGGCAATTCAGGGTTATACCACATTTTAATGTCAACGAACTCGTCCTCAGAAATATTTAGTGATCAGACCAATCAGAAGGAAAAGCCTGAGTCTAATAAATCATTGATGACTCTAAATGAACAATATGCAGCAGATAATTTATCATCATTAAGAAAGAGAAAACCAACGACATTACATAGTTTAACATCATTATGCCGGAGAGATAAGTACGACCCTTATCGTCTTTCCGTTGTAGCTGTGCACGATACCGCGAGGAGCATGCAGTCTGACCTTTGTGGCCATCGTGAACAAGAGGTAAAGAGGAAGAGAGATAACCTTACATCTCTGATAAGTGATAGCTCTTAAATCTGGTTTTAATTAAATTAAAGTGTTTTGTTGTTTTATTATTTTCGGAGACAGTTTTAACGCTTCAGAAATATTAAAACATTATTCCAGTCATTCAGTGGTGCTGCCTTGTTATCAGGCTATTTGCAGAGATGACTGTTATGACTCCTTACTGTGACGCGTTTTCTTACCTAGAGCTCGGGCTACTGCCAAGAACGGTATCTGGTCAATGACTGTGCTACGACGGACTGGGCCATTGTGACTGAGCCGTGGCCTCTTCCAGACGACTCGGTTCACACCTGATTTCTTGATCACACTGCAAAAATAAAACAGAAAAGCAGATTGATATACAAATGTTATACAAATAGCATAAATATAAGAGCACTGAAAGAAGCACATTACACAAGTCATCAAGTATCTGATATCTAAGAGAAATTCGCTATTTTGTGCTGTTTATTTGAGTCACCGCTGATGTGTAGCACCTCCTATTGTTATATACAGATAACTGACACACATGTTATTCAGTGAAGCGGAATTCAGTTTCATCCAGAGTAAATGGGAAGATGCAATGTCTAACCACTTGCTGATGAGTTTTGTCTTTAAAAAAGACAGAGGTTTGAGTGCATATTTTGTATTTTTGCAAATTTGCTTTGTTTGTTTATGTCCTTTAGCCCAAGGACATTACCTTAAGAGGAGAACAACTAATAAATACATGGTTCTGATGTTTTATAAACATCAACAAGAACTCAGACGATATTGTTGAATGAAACCCATTAGGGTATGGTATGATAAAACAAGAGACATTCCTTGGTTTCAGCTGTTTCTTTTTTATAGTCGGGGTGTTGATTCGTGAGGATGAATATGCTGTAAGAGGATTTCCACAGATCAAATAAAAATCCATTCAAAGTAGCATAATTAGCCATTAGTGTTGCAGAAGGTTACAAAAAAAGAGGAACAGAGAAACTGCATGTCTGAAAGCAGCTTTAGTCAGACAATAAAAGCTATATGTTCTCGGCTATGATGTGAAGGCCAGACTGGAAACTGGTTCTTTACAAAGCCTGAAGTGAGCTAGATCAGGAAAGACTCATAATATTAGGAAAGTGCAGAGGCCATACCTTCCTCCCAGTCCTTCAATACGCTCCCTCTCTCTGGGCAGCTCGGGTTTGTGGTCTTGTGTCACTTCAACAGCTCTAATGAATGGAAGTGAGGGGTCATCCTGGATCCCAAGAACCACTGCCGAATCCCCAACATGGGCCACATACATGCGATTTCCTCGGATAACCACTACGCTGGCTGTGGTGCCTGATGTGCTAGGAAGGCCTGTGAGTGTCTTTGGCCATTCAGCTGAGAAAATGAAAGACAGACAATTATATTTACTATGCTTTTAAACATCTGCTGCTTATAAACTTCTTAATTTTAACTTCTAAATATTTGACAACAGAGCAAATTGTCAGGCAGGAGAAACATGTTCCTACAAATGATTGTGTCTTTATCTATTGCTGCTAATCTCCTCTACAGATCATTTGATATGAATTGAAATTAACACTGTGGCCTTAAGGTCAGTTTACTGGACCCAGTCTGACCTGGAGGGGGTCTGCCCAGTGTTATCAGGTCAAACATGCGGCTCACTCACACACACACACAGTGTCTGTGAAACACTGTCTGTCTACAGCAGCTGGAGAACAGATGACTTGTACAGACAAGTCCAGGCTGACACCTGAACAGACTGCTGCTGTGTGTAAGACGCAGCACATACAGGCTAATACACATTACACACCAATCTACTGTGGCAGGCTTTGCATGGAGTGAACTGAATGTTAGTTCCGGTGTCTTATACTGTTCAAACCTCTGCTCCCATTGAATATCTATATTTGTATAGCAGTAAAAAGAAAAGCTGGACAGTGAATCCACTGGTACTTGGACAGGTTTCAGTCCTTCACAACCAAAACAAGATAAACTTTTAACATGCTGTTAAACTCTGTTTTGGTTGAATCTGTCTGTGCAGCCCGCTCCACCCTCTGGTCTAAAATTGGAGGGTGTAGGCCACAGTATAGTCCAGTGATGTACAGGTTTGAATCCATCTCTGAGCTGATCCACACAGGGATGTCCATGTGGGCTACACCACAGTTTAGGGAGCTGATACATATATGTCAGAACTTGGGAAAGAGATGGTAAACTTACGCAGCTTCTTCCACATAGCGTGGTGACAGGCGACAAACCCCTTGCGTATAGCGGACGACACCTCCCGGTCACAGTCGGACCAGAAGCCCCGCTGCTTCTTCACGAACTCCCACAAATAGTCTCGTGCAAACTGCGCAGCCTCGCGACCGCCGTGACCGTCAAACACGGCGAAGAACGCCACGGAGCGGCGGGAGCGACCGAGCTGAGCAGGCGGGGTGCTCGGGGAACATATGTCCGCTGGTTCTTCCGTCCGTTCGGGTTCGGTGGTTCTACGTAAAAGCTGCGGGGACACCGGGGGTTCTCCAGCCCGTAGTGGATGTCCGACCTCCGGCTGGGAGTGGACCGCACAGTCTCCCCCGCCGCTCTCCTCCGACTCGCTCGACGTCGGCTCATCTTCCCCCGGCTCGGGCTCCACTATGATCTCGGTCACATCTTCCATGTATCTCCTCCCTCCTTGGTCGGTGTACACACTCACTCGCATCAATAATGCGTCTTCCATGTCTCCAGAAATAACTCAGGTCCCAAGTTTATGGCAATGTTCGCATATAGGAGGAGAAGAGAGAAGAGTTTATTGCAGCGCGACGTCCAGCCTTTGTTTATGTCCCAGCGTAGTAGGCATGCTCAAACGTGATGACGTAACTGGCTGACTTCTTCTAGGACGAGGACATGTCCCCACCTGAGACCGCTGCTGCCCTCTAGAGGAAGCACTTTTCATTTCCAAAATTCCGAGTGTTGAGAAGAGAACACAAAACATTTTGAGAATAAAGACGATAGAGTAAAAAATCTTATAAAGTATAAAAGCAAAATATAGGGAATAAAGTTGAAATGTCGGTAATAATTGAAAATGCTGTCAAACTAAAACAGAGGAAGATTTATATTGTTCATTTCCTGTTAATGAAGTCGAACTGTTGAGAATAAAGACAACTCCTCAGTCCCACCAGTAAGAGGAGTGACAGTGACAAATGCCACAGAGTTTGGATTATCCTGTTACTTCCAGCTTTGATTGATACCCAAACTATGAAACCTCAGCAAAAGGAGTTGAGTTAATAATAAGTAATACATTTGCTTATATGGGAGTCTTTGATTGGTGATCATTTGAAAACGATATGGGAGATTACAGAGGAATAATGTTGTTGATGAAAGAAGAGGATATCCTAGATAAACATATTTTATAAAGTTAGGTGTTGCTGTATCAAGGCCTCCTATAAAGAGATTACCAGAGCAGCTCATACAACCCTCACTGTAAAACAGATTTGTTTGAAACAGTGTTTATTAGTAATGTTATTGATGTGAAGAAGAAATAGAAGTATAGAATAACATTAAACTGCAGAAAGACTGCATCAGAACTCCCTGGAAATATTTTTCATTAAGCAGAGCATTTATGGTAACTCACCCAAAGCAACTAGGACTTTAACACCAACATTTGTGAAACATAACAATCAAGAGAAAGACAGTATTAAAAAGGCATAAAGTAACAAGTAAAAATCGTACTTAATACCAGTCAGGTACATATAGGCACGGTTTCCCTTAACTTCCCTTTCCAAGTTAAATAATTAGCATATATTTGAAGCCTGGAATCTAAACTATATTCTCAATGTGTATTTGTGAATCATATATGTCCCCCCAGTTAAACAATAAAAATCGGATCTAACTGATATGAACTGTCTGAGCATTTCAAAATAGTCTTTCAGAACAACGGTTCTTCTTTGGGTCATTCCCAATTCCACAAATTCTGTTGACATTGGTTTATTTTTTCCTGCATAATCTTACTAACAAACAAGCGGCAAAGAAAACAAAACCCCTCTTTCTGTCCCATGGGGGTGGGGCAGTGTGACTTGAGTATGCGGACGAGTTGAGACTTCTCTTACGTCCTCTGATAAAATCTGAGCCATTATTTTGAAAAGTTGTGAACTCCGGTTCTGACATGTATGTATGAAAATATAATACCAGTTCAGTATATCATTCAAACTTCTATACAAGCCAGATATGTTAATTGCGCCTGAGTATTCGCAGAAGAACATGCCGTCCACAAACACCCTCCATCCTCCCCGGTCTTATGCCCTTCAGTCAAAAGCTCTGCACACAACCTATAGCACACAAACAATACAAAGTGACACTATATTGTGCAAATGTTTGAGGAGGACTCACTTCTGACAAGGAATACAAGCAGCACCAGAGCATTAACACAGTTTAGAAAACAGACATGTTGAATAACAGGCACTGCACTAGTTAAGTTAATTAAGGGTCTACTTTAAAAAAAATAATCTTCATTCATTTTTTTTCAATTCCACGTCAAAATAGTTGCAGAAAAAATCTCTATTTGCTTATATTGCACAACTGTATTTGCTATTTCATTACTCATTTAAATTAAAGCTAAAAATCCAAAATACTTTCTCAATCTGTTTCAATGTCTTAAACCCATTATTGTTGTTTTATTAAACAAACAGAGAGAAAACACACAATATGTGTCAGGTAAACAAAAACAACACTTTCCCCTTTTTCGGTGTAAAATGTGTTTTTCCGCATCGACTGCACGATGACGTCAGTGCGTCAGCGCGTGCGTCGGGACGGGGGCACGGAGTCGCTGGAGGGTCGAGAAAGATGGGGATTGAATAGAAGCGGTTCGGCTCGTAGCAGGGACTCGGCGACGGTGCGAACGTTTGTATCGTCATTTACAGGCGAATGTTGTGTGCGGACCCGTGGAGGAAGTGCTTCAGTCGCAGTGAGGCAGCTAATGTAGGCAGAGCCGGGGACGGCTGGAGCGGCTGGGGGTTTTTTGGAGAGGGAAAACAACATGGCTGCGGTGGAGCTCGAATGGATCCCAGAGACACTGTACAACACGGCTATCTCGGCTGTGGTGGACAACTACAGCCGATCGAGAAGGGACATACGGTCACTGCCAGAAAACATACAGTTCGATGTCTATTATAAGGTGAGATCCGCAGCTGCACAGGCTCGAGGTGTGTCAGCCCCCAGACTGTCGTTAATCAGCTGCTAGCTTTAAAGGTTAGCTCGGAGTGCGTTAGCTCGTGAAGATGAGAAACTGCTTTCTGCGGTTGAGCTGAGTAACGCGTACAGTTCGATCACCATTCTGTGTTTCCTTTACCAGTCCGTGGTAGCTAGCTAGCATGTTCGTCTGTGTGGCGAACGTTCGTTCAACGTGGATCCCTCAGTGGCATCGATCCTGTAGCTAATTACACCGGGGACTGTAAATGAGTAGTGTCTGTGTTGTCACATGTAAACTGTTTTTGACTTCATTTCAACGAGCCGTTCTCATGGTAAATATACTTGTTGTGACATGTCTGAGCTTCTACTTAGCTTTCACTTAATTCACCTCAGACATCAAGTTTCCATATTCATATATTACGAAATATCAATCTGAACATTATATTCAGTTTTTTCCCATGACATTTTAGTGTAAACAGTGGTGCCTTTTAGCCCTGAGCCGGGCCTCGGTCAGAAATACTGAGAGAACTGAAGAGAAGAGTTTGCTTTTCAGGTGTCAGCCACAGGGAATCTATAGCTGGCAACTTAAGGTCATACACCTCGATCAGACATAAACCCATTCACATTGTGTGTGTGTGTGTGTGTGTGTGTTACAAAATAATGCATAGTAATCTAAAATATTTATGTCTATTTACTTTTTATTTACAGTATTAAAAAAAAATAGATAGACTTGCCATTTAAAGTGTGGTACAACAAAGGGTTTGACTATTAGGCCAATCTAGGGCCCATCCAGACTTCATATGTTTCAAGTATTTTTCTGTCTTTCCTCTCCTGCTCTCCTTGCCCTCCTCTCTGTCCCTCTATGAGCTCTATCTTTCATCTCTAATCTAATATCCCTGTGTGTCCTTAGAGGTAAACATAAACTTGACAATTATATTTTTACAGTTACTTTGTGTGATAGAAGAACCATTATGTTTCCACAGTCACAGTATTTGCCATTAGCTGTAGTCCCATTAATTAAGTCAGTAATGAAATGTGTAGTTAAGCTCATGTTATAGTATGGTAGTTTCCAAAAGGGAAGAGAGCTGGGATACCAGCCAAGCTAACTCAACTCTGACCTAAGGGAGCAATATATGACAGCCGGCACAGGTCACCAAGATGCTGGATTAAATGAACGATTAGTTGCGTTGTTTTAAATATTACCTTTGTAAACTCTGAGAAGATACTGGCATTGTACTGTCACATACCGGTACTCTACTACAGGTTATGCTTAAAACAATTTAGTTTGATTGTACTCATTTAGGTGGGACATGTACAGAAAGTCATCATCATGAATTGCTGTAATTCTTGGAGTATTAAATGAGGTGTATGATTTATGAAACCCTTCTATATATATCGTTGGGGGATTACCGCTATAAATTACTCTCTGGTTATCACTTTTCACGAAGACATGAAACTACAACTGTAGCATCATATGTGTCCCACAGACAGTTACTCACATTCATTACAAAAATGTATACATTATGTCAAAGTAAACTCAATTTTTCATAGTACACTAAAAACAACTTGGTTAACTGAAGTGCTTTACTAAGTAAGAGGTATAAAATATAACATATAGAAGTACCCGTTTCATTTTATATTCCTGATTTCTCATTGTCACCTTCTTTTGCTCCCTTTGTGAAACTGTTGTGCTCGCTCATACTCTCTCTGTCCTTATTTATATTGTTAGTCTTTTTTCAAACTAGCTTACTAAACAGAATAACAATGTATGATATGACATGTTGAATAACCAGGTATATTCCCACATGATTTCACTGGAGGATCATGAAACCAGATTCAATAATGTATGCTAATGCATAGATATTGATGAACAAGCTTAATTTGATTTGAACCAACTTTTTTGGTTTTAATCAGTATTATGGACATGGTAAGATTCAGTCAAAAAGTAAGAAAAACCCCAACATTCAATTTGGCAATCATTTTTTTTAAATAAAACTGCTTCCTAATGAGATTCTTCTGGAGTTTCTTCTTTTTCATAAAGTAAAGGGAAAAATAGTCTGTACAACAGAAAGTAGTACTATCAGCTGGATTGCCGTTATGGTTACACTAATAAAACTAGAATAAGGAGTTGCTGACACCACAATAATAATGTGTCTTTCTGAATCTCTCCTCAGGTCAGTACCTAGCAGTGACAGTGAAGGTGTTTTAAACTAAATGCTATCCTTAGCATGCTCACAGTTCTAACATGCTAATATTTACTTCTCATAGTTTGGCATGTTAGCATGCTGATGTGAGTAATAAACACAATCCAGCTGCGACTGATATAAATGTAATTATCTTTACAGGCATTAGGTAATAGCCAAAGCTATGTGGGCTAATCGTCTGCAATTGCTGACTACATGTACACAGTCAAGTACATTTTCCTTCATCTGTTCTTTGAGTTGTCATTTTAGCACTAAAAAAAGAAATAGTTTCCTGTTTCCACCAACCCTTACCAACGCTCTGATAAATCAGCTGCTCACCAGCCAATGTAACGGGAGTTTAAAGCCCTGAGTTCCATAGTAACGACGTGGAACTTTAAACTGGCACAAACAAAATAACAACATGTCACTAGTCAACTATTCATCTGTGGCTTTGACAACAGGATCCAGTCTCTCCGAGAAATAAACATCCCTCTGATATTAAGGGAGACTCGACCCAGTAAATGCAGTTGAGAGACACAGCTGAGACTGGTATTGTTCCCCAGAGACCCCACCACAGAAAGCCATTGAATATAACAACTTCCAGCTCAGTGCATTTTGATGACAGGCCAGACATCAGCAATTTATTTCATTTGAACTCCCCGAACAGCACACAGCATTTTCTAAAGTTAAACTTAAAACACAGCCATAATAAAAAGTACGATTAAAAATGTAACATCTTAGCATTATTAATCAGATTAGTTATTACCAATAGATTCAACATTACATTATAATGGAAGAGATGACATCTTGATCATTGTCAGTGACACTCATGCTAACCTTTACCTCCATCTCTTTGTGTTGCAGCTTTATCAGCAGGGCCGACTCTGCCAGCTCGGAGGAGAGTTCTGTGAGCTGGAGGTGTTTGCTAAAGTTCTGCGGGCCTCAGACAAAAGGTAAAAACACAAAGGGACTAAGCTGTGCCTGAAAGCTTTTACCTTTCACGAGGACCCATCTTTTTAGTCCATTTAAACAGATTCCAGTATATATGGGGTTAATGCTGTACGTACTGTAAACTGCATTAACTTAATAGTGGATAATGTTAGAAATCATTTAGCCAATGTATAAACCATGGCTTCTCCTCAGCTATTGTCCTCTTAAAAAAAGGGTCAAAGGTCGGTGAAAGCAAATAATTTAGACCTTGATGTGAGACATGAAAGCCCTGTACAATGTCATGGAGGCCTAAAGTGAAGGTAAATTATTGATGTTCTTATAATGTTATCTGTGTGCTGTGGGTTGTTCCAAACTGCATCGACAGGCTTGATGTAAATGAGGCCTACGACTGCAGGCTGAACAGCTGTAGTCATCAGCATGTAATTAATTTAGTGGCCAGACGTTCGGTCTGTCAAGATTACTGATAGCCACTGACTTGTAGTTTTCCCCATACTGACATGGTCCATGTCTTTTTCCTCTTTTCTGCAGACACCTCCTGCACCACTGTTTCCAGGCCCTAATGGACCATGGTGTGAAAGTTGCCTCAGTTCTGGCCAACTCCTTCAGCCGCCGCTGCTCCTACATCGCAGAGTCTGATGCCCACGTCAAAGAGAAGGCCATCCAGTTTGGCTTTGTGCTGGGTAAATATTGGGGAAGCGTACCGAGGGCTTTACACAGAAATTTGAACATGGAGACAAAGATACAGAGACACGATAGCAGTTTTCAGACTGACCTGCGGGTAAAGTCTGGAGAATTGGATCTAGAGTTCACTTGCAGTTTGCTTTTCACACATGCACAATAGCATCAAATCCTCTGTATTAATCATGCGAGATGTGGAGCTGCAGAAAGAGGCAGTCTGTCTCTTCTATGAATGGGTCACTGCCATCTCATGAGAGATATGTTTTCTTTTCATTTTTTTTCGTCTTTGTGTCTATCGCATGTTAGAAGCGCCACCACCCCACCCACTTGTTCATGGTGAATACCCTGCTGTGTTTTAGCATTGAATTGTTCTGACTTTATACAGATTTCATAGTACGGGGCCTAGCGGAGAAAGTCTTATCCGGGGCCTCTTTGGGTTGATGATGCTTCTAATATGCAACAGACACAAAAATCTAAAAAACATATCTCCCACTGAAAAAGCAGTGTCACACAGTGACAATGTGCTGTCAAGAAAATCACATGATCTGCGCAGTGGAATTAATAAGTCACCTCCTGCCTCTGCCTTCTGCACTCGACTGCTCCAAGTCTTGTCTGAATAATGCAGAAGATTTGTTGCTTTTGGGAAAGCGTCTGTGCAGAGAACCTCTTACTGTATTGGGCATGTGTGAAAGTCAAACTGTCGGTAAACTCCCTAGCCAATTATTTGGATTCTACCCACAGTTCATGTCTGAAAACAGCCTATGTGGCATTCAACCATTACCTCTAAGGCAGTTAAGCAATAGATGAGCTCCACAGCTACACCAGCAATATGAACAGCATTGTTCAGTTTGGTAGAAAGCCTTCAAATGCTACTAACCATCCAATCCGGTAGCCAATAATGAGGTTTGCTAGCCTTGGTGTGCTAGTTACCGGTCAGGGAAGTTTATGAGCAGTCAGACTAGTAGCTGAAGCTAGCTTAGATTCCTTGGTTACTACCTAGATCAAATTAATAGTTTTTTTTTCGACCACAGGCCCCTCATTTAGCAGCTCCTGCTTTTCATTGGCGAGATCAATAGCTGGCTTCACCAGGGATAAAGCTTCTGCTTAGTTCTCAGGAGGCTTAATTTTGTAACCTACACTGGGCCATAGGGTCTGACTGGGCCAATCAAGGACACTCACAGAGTTGTCCTTAAGCCACTCCTGTGTTTTCTTGTTTTTTGTGTTCAGGGTTGTTCTGAGGTCTTACTGTGTGTGCACAAGGTTTTCATTATATAATATCTCTGTACCTTACTCTGTCCCGTTTTACCTCAATCCATTAGATACAGATATCACATCTGCTGCTGAAAAACATGCACAGCATGAAGCTACAGACACTACGCTTCACTTCTGGGCTAGGCAGGTGATGAGAGGTGCCTGGTTTCTTCCAGATACAATAATAGAATTGGGGCCATACAGTGCAGTCTTGGTTTCACCAGACCAGAGAATGAAGTTTCTCACAGTCTGAGTCCTTTAAATGCTTTCACGTGTCTCTCAATGAGGAGGCTTCTGTTTAAGCACTCTGACATGACGCACATATCACTAGTGTGCGGACGTGACAGTTACATTTTCTTCCATTGCCACACAGGATCTCTGGAGCTCAGAGTGACCATTCGTTTTGTTGTAGTCCCCTCTGTTGTCCAGGGCTTTCTCAGTTTGACCTGGCATCAAACCTATGAAGAGTTCTGGTTGTTACAAACTTCTTTCATGCAAGAATCATGGAGGACCCTGGGAACATTTAATTGAGCAGAAATATTTATGTAGCCTTCCTCAGGAACATCAGCTCAATTTCATTTGTCAGAGAAAGGTGTCTTTAAGAATTAATGATGTTTTGGGTTTAAGATAAAATAAAAATGTTTAGCATTAGGCTGTAAAAAATGAATGGGCCTAAATAATTGGTAAATGCATTGAACGTTTTCTCAAACCACTCACAATTTGACCAGTTACCATAGGTGACGCTGAAGTAATCGGATGCTCTTTGATTCCAGGTGGATTCTTGTCTGATGCGGGTTGGTATGGAGATGCAGAGAAAGTATTTCTTTCGTGCCTGCAGCTGTGTACGCTGCACAGTGAGGTCCTCCATTGCTACCGGGCTGTAGAATGCTGCGTCAGGTCAGTTACAAAAAAGCTGTGGACATTCATTGTGTGGTTATACTCTTACCAATAACTTACCCTTAGAATAGCTTGATTTAAAATCTCCTAACTTAGTTTTAGTCTTTTTTATGTTTTGGGACAAAGCGTCTATGTGGGGCTCCCTAAACCACTAAATCTGTAGATACTACTTTGTGTCACTTTTTTCTTTTCTTGTGAAGAAAGTCAAGAAAGAAAACTTTGGCTTCTATAGTTTATTTGTGTTACGACTGATACACCTCTACATAAATGCAGTAGTAACCCACACCGAACATCTCTGAACAAGTGGTTCAGCTTCACTTAGTGACTTAATGACAGATCAGTAATTATATTAAATTATTATTAATTATCGAGTGGATAAACGTATTGTGACTCGGATCAGAGTTATAGTTGCATCAGATCAGAAAAGTAAAGTCAGTAAAAACATAGGCTGTACACACCTAAGATTGTTACTCAGTTTTATGGTCTTATTTACACAGGCTGCTTCATGTCCGCAATGGTAACTGTAAGTACCATCTGGGAGAGGAGACCTTCAAGCTCGCTCAGTCTTACATGGACAAACTAGCCAAACAAGGCCATCAGGCCAATAAGGCTGCGCTGTATGGCGAGCTTTGTGCCTTGCTCTTCGCCAAAAGCCACTATGATGAGGTATGTACCTTTAACTCTCTGTGACTGAAAAATGTGTAGAAAATGTATTTTACCGTGTGCGGGTGGTGTTGAGAAATATGTAGCTCATCTTTTTGTCTACACGTGTTTCCTTGTGTCTCAGGCATACAGGTGGTGTATAGAGGCTATGAAGGAAATAACTCCAGGGCTGCCTGTCAAAGTAGTGGTGGATGTCCTCCGGCAAGCCTCCAAGGTAGCATTTAGAGTGGTTTTCTATTTATTTCTTTTGAAAAATGTTATGAAGTCTCTGCTGGGGTTACAGTGTCTGCACAGAATGTGACTCCACTACTACACATCAGCATCAAAAGGAAACCCTCTGAGCTCCAGTCCGTGTGAAGTTTGACCTTATGTTTCTGCTGCAGGCCTGCGTGGTGAAGAGAGAGTTCAGAAAAGCAGAGCAGCTGATCAAACATGCAGTGTTTCTAGCAAGGTAACCTGCTGTGTCTTTTAAGTCTCAGCAATATTCTTCTTCTCGTGTATATCATGGATTCTGACTGTGTGGTGTCTTACAGAGAACATTTTGGACACAAGCATCCCAAGTACTCGGACACGCTGCTAGATTATGGATTTTACCTTTTAAATGTTGACAACATATGTCAATCAGTGGCTATTTACCAGGTAAGGAGAATTATTGGCAATATATTGTATACTTTTTTATACATTTTTGATTTATTTATATCTGACCTAAAGTCTCTTCTCTCTCTAAAAATTCCAGACGGCGCTGGACATCCGGCAGTCTGTGTTTGGGGGGAAGAACATCCACGTTGCCACAGCCCATGAAGATCTGGCTTACTCATCATATGTGCACCAGTACAGCTCTGGGAAATTTGACAATGCTCTGTGAGTACAATGAATCTCTCAAGCTTGGTACAGCTCCTAGACCAGCCAGCTAATTACATTAGACATGAGCCCCATTGTAGATGAAGCACATGATAATGACTCACACTGGAGTGATGTATTTTGTTACTCACTGTACTGGTGTTAATGTAATGTGGCTGTATGCTTTGGGTGTGTGCCATTACATATATTTAAAGGCACTGATTATTTTAGACAATGAGGTCGACTTGGTGATATGGCAAAGAGCTGAGCAGGAAATGTTGTCACTTTTTCAAATCAGTCAGTTATATTAAGTTCTCTACATAAAGGACCTCATTCAAACATTTGAAAACACTCCGACCTCTGACCTTGAGATTCCCTTTTGGAATTTGAGTTTCAAAACAACTTCGTTTTTTGGAAACACTTTATTTTCCCAGAAGTGTTCTTCCTGAAAAGAATACAGTTTTTAGCCTAGCTTGAGCTGCATACCAAATCTTTGACAGCTGCTGTGTTTGTTTCTCAGATTCCATGCAGAACGTGCCATAGACATCATAACTCACATTCTGCCTGAGGACCATCTCCTGCTGGCTTCCTCCAAAAGAGTCAAGGGTAAGAAGATGATTGGCCACTGGCCACGATGTGGAGGGCACAGTGGAGAAGTGCGCTTTAGCTCCATCTCAGATGAAATATTGGTTTATAAACACAATTTAAATGCATATCAAGTTCACAGTGCATGTGTGTGTCATTTTCAATTGATTTCTCGATGGATAGCTCAGCTCATGCACGTGTTGGCTAAAATAGGTGGGGGGGATGACGCTTCTAGCAAGTGACAGATGCAAAAATGAAAAAAATTCAATAGAAAAAGATGTGACACACACGTAGAAGACACCGACGAAAATGACAAAGGAGTTGTGGTGATAAGAGAAGGCCGGTGTCGGGTGTAAACAAAATCACGTGATCTCCTAGGCAGGGTAAATGCGTCACTTCCTGCCTCTGTCTGCTGCTAGCGGCTGCTCAACCTCTCCCCTTAATAACACGGAGGATTTTTTGCTGATGTGAACGCGTCTTTGCAAAGAAGCCTCTGTGGGGTTGTGCATGTTTGAAAGGCAGATTCTGAGAAAGATCTGTAGCCAGTTCTCTGGAATTTACCCGGAGATCATGTCTGAAAACGGATTTTTGTCTAAATGCGGTCTGCCTATCTCAAGAACCTTTAGAATGGTCAAGCAGCCGCGTTTTACTTGCCATGGTTCAATTAATGCTATTTGCACTAATATTTGCCGCTCATTCTTTTCATCTGCTAGCCCTGATACTGGAGGAAATTGCCATCGACTGCCACAATAAAGAGACAGAAGAGCGCCTCCTGCAGGAGGCTCACGATCTGCACCTCTCATCACTTCAACTGGCCAAGAAGGCCTTCGGAGAATTCAACGTCCAGACGGCCAAACACTACGGCAATTTAGGACGACTCTACCAGTCCATGAGGAAGTTCAAGGTTTGTGTGTGTTTGCCAGTTTTGAAGATGTAAAAGATGGTTTGCGAAATTAGTTTTATATATAATCTTGACTGATACATTTTTTTCATGCCTTGGTTATTTTAAATACAGAGTAAAAAATTGGGTCAGCAAACAATGATCTGATCGCAGTATGAAATAACTCGTGATGCAGCTGCATCCATTCAGATTAATCCTAACATTCAACATCAAATTGAAACATCCCACTCGTCATTGTGATAACATGTGATCTTATCCTTTGTCCTTACTCAGAGCCATAAATATAGAGATATTCTTTTGCTACAAGAATCTAAAATATATATATATATATATATATATAAAAAACAATGTCTTTGATTCGGTTTTAAACTACTCAATACTCAAATTTGTAATTAGATGGTAAGAATCAAACTACTTCTGCCAGATGTAACAGATATGTCTCTGTATTTTCATCAGATATCTACAATTCAGTTGAATTATTCTATTATTATAATCTTTAATTCCAGATTCAGATATTAACAATTTAATCCTGACTAGTCATAATTCCCGTTCTTGATATCTACAATTTCACACTGACTAGATCAAACTTAATTTAAGGTAGATGAATTTACAAGATTTTAACCATGCACCAATAATGAAAATTTGCAAATAATTTGTTATAGTATTGAGACCTTACAATCATTATAACCAGGCTACTCATAATCCTGGGAAAGCACTTACTTTACTTAACCCCACAACACTTCCATACTTCAACATAAAATAACATTACTGTGTCAACAGAGCCAGTGACTATTGTATATGATCAGTTGTGTTGCACAACAGACACTATTTAATCTTTTCTCTTTGTGTGGATATTTTTATTTGGCTGCTTTATCCATACCTCCCCTTGTTGTGTGTTTGTGTCTGGTCCTACGGATGACCATTTCACCAGGAGGCAGAGGAGATGCACATTAAAGCCATCCAGATCAAGGAGCAGCTCCTGGGCCACGAGGACTACGAGGTGGCTCTGTCTGTTGGCCACCTGGCATCTCTCTACAACTACGACATGAACCAGTATGAAGACGCAGAGAGGCTCTACCTGCGCTCCATCGCTATTGGTCAGTTACCTTTTTTTTTCACAAGGAAACAGATACCGTTTTAGTTACTTAATGGAAAATGTGGAGATTTTAAGCCATGCTAGGACCCAGTGCTGTGAAAAAGATAACTAATATCCTGATTAGCTTGTAGGTAGAATGAAATGATTCTTTTGATGTGTAAAAATGTCTTTGTCCCCTCAGGTAAGAAACTGTTTGGAGAGGGTTACAGTGGGCTGGAGTACGACTACAGAGGCCTGATCAAACTCTACAACTCAGTGGGAAATTACGAGAAGGTGTTTGAATACCACAACGTGCTGTCCAACTGGAATCGGCTTAGGGACAGGCAGTTTGCTGTGGCGGACGCTCTGGAGGACGTCAACACTACGCCCCAGCAGACCCAGGAGGTGGTGCAAGCTTTCTTATTGGCTCAGAGCTTAGGCCCCACCCGCCCCTGTCTCGGCTGATTTTTATGAGTGATGAGAGGAAAAACAGACACGTGGGGATTAGCCTGGTGAAGATGCGAAATGAGCCCAAATGTGATGCTTCAGTGGCACACAAATAATTAGTGATACACAGTTAATCAAAGCATCACTGGCAAATGAGTTGGCTGGTGTGGTCAACTGTAAGCTGCCAGTTTGCACACACACACACACACACACACACACACACACACACACACACACACACACACACACACACACACACACACACACACAGTAGAGATAACACCATTGTCAAACCTCATTGACACCCAGACAAACCATCAGGATGCAACTTCAGACAGGATGCAGCTTCACCTCAGATAATACTGTTCCATTTCTCCAAGAGAAAGAGAACCCATCACTGAGGTGGGGGGGGGTTCAAAAAGACCTCAAACATCCTGAGAGGATGACTAATGACCCCTTCTCCTCACTAGTCCTGCTTGCCTTTTTCTTTTCTGTTTGGAATCTGAGAACATTTTTGCTTTTGTATTTGAGCTAGAGTAGCTCTTAATGCCATGACACTCATTGCAGAACAAAACCATATTCTCCAGGATTGTGAATTACAGAGCATCTGGAACCCACATGAGAAATGTGTTTCACCCCACATCCATCAGGATCATAACTCATCGGATCACAGATGGAAGTTGTCTAATATTTGACACTTGTACAGTGTAATGATACTTCAGATTGTACACTTATATTTCAGTTGAAGGCTTCTTTGTTATTTCTTTTGCAAGGACATGAAATTGGACCTTGTTATGAACTGCTTGGTGGAGATTAAACAGTGGAATGTGTTGAACCAGTGGGTAAATTGTTACTCACATAACAGGCTTCACAGGTTTGTTTTCAATTTATTTTACCTGTTTTTTCCAGCTTAGTCATGACATAGCATCATTAAAATGCCAATAACTTATATACAGAAGTGTGTTTATGTAGCCCTTTGTTTATGCTTTCCTTACTGAGTTAACAAATCAACACTTTCTTTAAAAACAAGGGACATGACTCGGAGTGAAAAGAGGATGATGCTACATGTACAGAGGATAAAATCCTCCCTTTCTTTGTTCATGTGAAGGTGTGGCTTTGTGTGTGTATGTGTATGTGTGCGTGTCAGTATGTGTGTGTCAGTATTCAGATATAACTCTGGGTGCCCAAGTGCTCCACTGGTGACTACCAGCCTTACACCAGCTTGCAGTTATGTCTGTAGACGGACCCATACTTCTAAGTGCTAAATAAACGTATACCATTAAGGGTACTACAATGGGTACAAACATGTGGTGTGTATGTGAGTGTATGTGTGCATCTGGCCTTTCCTCTCCACTCCAATATCCCCTAAATGCAAGGATCCATGTGTATGTGTTTTTTACTGGACTTTTTGCCTCCATCAGTCAAAGTGTTTACGACCAAAATCTCATCTTGCTTCCTCTCACAACTGAAATGTCTCAGTGCAGCTCTTAAAACTGTGACACTCACTTACTCAGTAAAAATCATCTTTCCCACCAATCTGATACTTCATTGATGTCACTGCTTAGCTGCTGGTCCACTTCATATTGAAAGGATCGGTTGACTCTTTAATTTAAAAAGACGATTTGTCTCACTTACCCGTAGCGCAGCCGTTCCCGAACTTTTACCAGATTTTCAATTCTGAACAATGTTGAATCGGCTGACACATTGCATTTTAAGGATCCATTGGTTATTCATATAGTTAACATAGAATTTCACTTACACAACACATATTACACATGAATGTATTGAGCATTTATACTGTAGATTAGATTTCATCAGTCCAGCTTTGTCTGTTAAACTTTCATACTGTCAGAGGTGATCATGGCTGGTAACTGAAACCAAAACAATGGTAAGGTTAAATCCTACTTTAATTTACAGTGACTCATTACAATGAACGGTAAAAGGAATGTAACAAATACAGTCACAAATACACTAAATGTGTAAAGAGATAAGTGATGGGATTTTGCTCTGAACAGTGCGTCCTGATGGAATTTGTGAGTCCAGCTGGGAAAACTGATTTTGGCATTAATATCTGCAAGATTACTGACAACGTGATGCCTTCACCTACCCCTCTGTTTTTTAATGACTGAAGAAATGAGGCTTTGTCTTGATGTTGCTTCAGTGCTGTGGCACATCCTTCCCTCGAGCAGTGATGTGAGTCAGTGGGTCCAGCTGAGGAGGTCCAGCCTTAGTCCCCTTAAAGGACGCTCCGCTCCACTCATGGTGCTTCTACAGGCACGGCCCCTCCCAATACACCCCCCTCAGTGACGGGACGTTGGCACAGTGTATGTAAACCAGAGGTAGTTATTAAATCAAGTTCACTAGTCACCCTCCCTCCTTTCTTCACCCATTCATCCTCTTCTCTGCCCTCCCTCCCTCCTACCCTCATCCTCTTCTCCGGCCTTCGTCCCAAACCCCACCCATTTATCATCTTCTCCCTCCCCCTCATCCTCTTCTCCCTCCCTCTCCCCTCATCCATTCGTCCTCTTCGCAGATATGTGTGTTATTGTGAAGCGGGGCTTATGGCAATGATCAATTCATTGATCATTGTGAAGAAAATTGCAAAAATTGAATGGGGATAATCTACCCTGAGATACTCGTGCATCTTTAAGATGTTGTGTTCATTCAATCTGTCTCATCCATTGCTACACTTTAATCAAAGGTAATTTCTCTACTTCAGTCTGGTCTGTTAGGGCTGCTGTGTTTACCCCACTGGCAAGATAATCATGCTTCTTCTGTGGTGGAGACAGATTTCTCTCTGGGCCACCTGTAAAAGTTCAACAAAACTCCTGTTCCCACTGATTTTGAAGTGTTTACTGTCTATACTGAACCTGAAGTGTCAGTATCTCACCATGATGTCACATTTTCTGTTGGGCTCGACAGGAAAAAAGAGAAGTACATTTCAGAAGATGGACTCAGACGTGTTTTAAGGCAGTGTTTAAATGTATTGAGAGTGTCTTTCCTTTAATATGACCTCGATAAATCAGCTGACTGGTGGAATGTAGGAGACAGGGGTTTGACTCGACAACATAGGATTGTCATCAGTGTGATCTGAAAGGGAATGAAAAAGTTGTAAGGGCTTGAGGAGGGGCGGCGGGTCAGGGCGGGGGCTGGCTGTGGACGTTGGACTCATGTTAAAGCTGTGATCCCTCCTTTCTGTTCAGACGATGTGACTGACACCAAATGTGATGAGGGAATGTTTCACTGTTGTCTTGTTACTGCTTCACTGTTAGCTGCAAAAACATTAAAACTTAAAGTGTATCCTTGATCACAAACACCACATGGATCTCTCTTGTATTCACACCTTTAACATCCCAGTGAAACGAAACATGCCTAGAAAAATGTCTGACAGATTAACATTGATGTACATGTACTAGAAATGACACCATACCAGTACAGTACGAGTTTGAGTGTCACAGGGCTTTTCCATTTTGAATTCTTCCCGTGTCTGTCTGGCTTTATTCCAGCTTCCTCCCTCAGTCCAAAGATAATGCAAGTTCATTAGTAGACTCTAAATTGCTTGCACGTGTGAATATAAGTTTGAATTGATGGTTTTTTTTTATATAAAAACATTAGAACACATACATCCAGTAAAAAATTGGCTCACGGGCACTGGACTGATAAACATTTGCCAAAAATCCCATTAAAAGGATTGATTTACCAGTGATGTATCAAGCACAAGGGTCTTCCTCAAGACTTCTGATGAAGAGCAGAGTCACCATCTTAAATACCCACAATCTATTTAGAAGAAATCATATATACATATCAAAGCAAAAATAAATATACATAAAATAATTGTTTACAAAATAAACACTGATGTATAAAATACATTTAACCCCAATAGTTGGTGTTCTATAACTAAATGATGCTAAATAGCTGTTATAAATACTATTAGAGTTGCCTTATATGTTAAAATAGTGAGAGTCAGACTAACAGCTCAAAACATGAGACATTTAACATTTTTCAAAATGGACTTGTCATTGAAAGTAGTTGAATTTGAAATAGAATATTGAAAACCTAAACATTTAAGTTTATTTTTAATTACCATTAGTTGATATGCGTTGTGCTGCTGTAGGCATAGCTCCCACTGTCTAAGTTACACATTGTGTCGTTTTGCTGTGATGGCAACAGAACACAACATCACATAAGTCTTGACACTTTTAAATCTCTGCGAACAGCCGAAGTATTTAACATGAGCGAGGAAAGGAAGCGGACCGCTGTTTGCAGCGCTTCTACCTCCGGTGCGTCCCCGGGGTTAGAGGATGATGGTGTGACGTTAATGTATTGTTTACATTGCATGTGTCACGTCATTATAATCAGTCTCCTATGTCGCCTGTACCAGGAGCCGTCACTTGTTATCTTGGCTCGCTGTCTGGCCGGTAACCAGCCGTCCGGGCCGCTCCGTGAATAAGGAGGAGGAGATGCTTCTTTACTTGGAATGACGCCACTTTATTTCTCGGATATACAGCAGGAGCAACACTCGCATCACCTCTAGGTGGTCCGTCACTTCTCGTTATACACACACTTTTAGCGTCTTTTCCCACAATACCCAGGTGCACTACGTCACACACTACAAACTTTCCTTAAAGGGGCAGGCCATACCTGCAACACAACAGCTGGGCCTCATATACAGATGGCAAGAGAAAGCAGAGACGCAGACAACTACATCCGATGCACCTTATTATTATCTGAGGGATTTTTACACACTGTCTGATAAAGATTCAGACAGTAAAGGAAAGGGGTAGTGATGGATAAGGTTTTCTTTTACAAGTTAATTCTCACTTTCCACCTTAAAACTATGAAATGAACTATGAACTAGTTCAGAATTTAAATGGTGAACTATGAACGTGAACTATTCATGTAACTTGTATGAACTGAACTTTGAACTAGTTCATGAGAGGTGTGAACTTGCACAACACTGGCACTTCCAATGATTGTCTTTCAGTATTTTAGTACGAAGCACCGGCAATGTGAAGCATCTCCTATACCTGACATTATAGAGACACAAGAAAGTCACAGCATCTCTATGCATTAATGCTCACAGTAACCTCACAGAGAAAGTCAGAATTAAAAGAGAGCATCGCGCACACTAATAATATAAAGACATTGACAGCTCTCATGAAAAAAACTTCCCAAAACCGATTCTGTAAAATGTGGCAAAGAAATACCAACTACACCTACAGAGAAATAGTCTGCATAAATACTTTGTGTAACACACTAGCCAACAAGGTCTCAGAAGGAGTTTAATGTTGCAAACTTGGTACATGCACATACAAATCAATGAATGAAGGTTTGGGGGTGAGACTTGAGCCTGCACCGACCAATCCAACACAGACTGTTGGTACATGAGGGCCATTCAGCTGAAGTATCAAGTATCCACACGTGTGTGTACTTGTACTTACACATTTGTGGGGACCCATGTTGAGGACAGACCTTACGAAGGGAGGACATCTTTGTAAAATGAGGATATTTTGCAGTACTTTTACACTTTTAACTGCCTTGCTGATGTTCCTGTCTCAAAATGTTTCTATGACTCGTCTTGTTTCTCTGATTGAAGAGTAACTGGTCTCTGTGGCCGTGTGTTTCCAATAAATAACAGTTCTAAAATACCTGAATTCATTCGAACAGTTAAAAAAGTAGTACCGAGTACCTCATTGTCCACAGTCTGCATCACACTCTCACATGACAGTGTGGGAGAGGTGGGATCAGCCACACCTTTTATCTCAGCAGAGGATAAAAAAAAACTAAAAAGTGATCATTTTCACAGATACATCTTTTAACCTAAGGGCGATTCCATTATTTTTCAAAATGGACCCGATGTTTATAGATTTGGTGGTGTAAAAGAGACCCAGAATAAAATATCATAATATTTTTGCCACAATAGAACGAAAGGATAAAATGTAGCTCATGTGACCACAGAGCAGTGCTGATCGTTTTCAGTCAGTATGGAATGTAATCCTGACCATTGTTTATCTCAAAGTGATGGAATAACATCAGGGTGTAGACAGGACAGTGAAAGCCGACTCTGCTGAGAGGCTTTCAGCTCTTTTTCTCCTCTGGCTCATCATTGGTGAGATATTCAATGTGTGTCCATATACACCAGATCTGCAGAGAAAAGGGATGGGAGTACATCTCCAACTTTACCACAGAGCAGCAACTGCATGTCTCTCAACACCTGTGTGGTCATGTTACTTATCATCGCAAGGAATTGGGTGTTGAATGCCGAGTTCTTACCTCCACAGAGAGCGCCAGTAGGCGGCCTGAAGCCAGCAGCACGGCCCCCAGGGCCTGGATCCAGAGAGGTAGATATAACCAGTGAGACAGGAAACCCCACTGATACCCATACAGCCACAGAGGGAGCCAGTGCAGCCCACTCACCACCCACGTGCCCAGTGGTGTCCGGAACCCTGACAGCACATAAATTCAAATAAACTCACACAATATGGGATTAGACCTGATCTGCACATTTAGTTGCAGCGGCAGAATATTACCATTTGCCATGATGGCCTGTATGAACCGAGGGCTGCTGGTGAAGCTGTTCTTCCAGTTGTCACCTCTGGAATTGTGGTTACAAACAAACACACACCACTCCAGTGCAGACACCAGCCAACCCCACTACACAACAACACACACGACAACAGACAAACAACATTATAAATTACAGAACAATGCCTTTACGTTTTATGTCTTTCACCAATGTCACATGGAATTCTAATGTCTTTGTCTTGCTTCAAATAAAGAACAGTACAAGTGTTTGAGTGAGTTCTCAGTGTGATGTCACAAAGAGCAAAATGCCTATTCAAGAACCCTAGTAATGTTTTCAACACAATCAAATATATATTTACCATTAGAAAACAAACAGTCCAAAAAAGAACAAATGTGTGTTTACATCCGTTTTCACTTACTGCTCACATATATTTATTTATGTCGACACTCAAATTTTTCCTTCCACATGCTAAGAGAACTTCAGTCACACTGTTTAAAACGTGGGACACTTGACCGATGAATAAAATGTAGCAGAGGCTGATGTATCCTGACAGTCAATCAATAAAAGGGCCAAGCTCCAAAAGTTTAAAAGAAAAAAGAAAAAAGGGGAACTCCTTACAAAAGCTGGCAGAAAAAAAGTGTTTTGTGTTTGTAATTTTGAATGAAAGGACTCACATGTGTGTGTGTGAGTGTGTGTGTGTGGTTTCTACACTTCTCTTTTTCAAAGACACTTGGAACAATAGTGAGTATGTTTCTATTTTAAATCGAAAGATGGTGTGAACATGAGTGTACGATTGTACAGCGCTGCATGCGTTGAAGGTTCTGCAGTCACCAGACCTCAAACAGCAGGCCCCACAGCATGCCTCTCCCCAGATTGTCCACCACTACGTCCAGCCAGGCCCCGAACCTGGAGCTCTGGCCCAGCCTCCTCGCCAGCCACCCATCCACATCTGCACAGAACACATCATGACACACTAGAGAAGATGACTTTGAAAATAATTGTATGCTGTTACATTTTTTTTGTGAAGACGGATGCCGTATCTGGGCTTATGTTGAGTAAGTCAGAACAACTTTGTGTCTTTTTAGTACTTTTACATATTCAATTACAGGGGCCCTTCTTTCCAAAAACACATCTGTCCCTACCTGAGCTTTTGAGGGTTTTTTCCCCATCAGGTACAAACTCTTTATTGTCTCGTGCCATTGGTGCATGGTGGGTGGCAGATAGATAAATCATTTCCCTAACAGGCAAAACAAATGAATATGCTAATATATTTCTTTCTTTTTCCAAGTAGTGTCAGGGGACAGCCCGTTGATATAATCCAGCACTAAATCAATATATGATATATTTATTTCCCTCTGAATGAAGTAGATCTTTTTTATGTTCTGATAGGATGCACCTCGACTTGCAGGTGATACAAACAAAAGTTGGAGCTACACGTCAAACGAGGTAAACCCATGCTACATTACCATCAAGTACTATGAAGACTGAGTAAAGAGGGACGAAGGCTGCTGGTGTGTCAGAGGCAGCCCATGCAGCAAACACAAGGCCAATCCGGATGTATCCTGGAACAGACAGACACATAAAAGAACAACCATCTTCCGCATCACTGTACATAGAAACAGTTGCAGAAACATTCACATACAGCAAGCACTTCCTTATAATCCAACCATGTGTTCCCCACCAATAATATTGGGCCAGTACAGCAGAACGTGGGGCCCCGTCTCCATTCAGCAACCTGCTCGTGCAAAATCCACGTCTGTAGCGTTCACCTCCAGCACAACAAACCCACGGATGAGTCCCACGCGCTGCTCCACTCAGATATTGCTGCTTCAACTGGGACCGGCCGCGGCCGTGGGCGCTTGTCATGCTCGTCACAGCCGCTGGGCGACGCTGATAGGCTGCGGTACCGTGTGTCACACTCACAGCGCGCCGCGCCGAACTCCACTGTAAAAACCGAGACATTTAACAACACAGCGTCAGGGAACGTAGGAGCGCACACGTGGCTGCCTTTAGTGCGAGGAGATGCCACAGTGAAGGAAACTATTGACAATGTGTTCTACTGAAGCGTTGGTTTCTCATCCGCGGCCGTGAACATCCCCTAAGTGATGTTCTGAGAGGAGAGTCAGCCTACATTAAACCGGTGCCTTTTTGAAAGGAGGCCGGCGCAATGCCTCGATGTAAACACGAGGAGTCAAATGAAGCACCGTGATTAAATAAGACTCTACGCACACATGAATTAAATCTACAGTTGAATATACAATAGAGGCGTCATATTCAAACTATTAAACAGTGTTACAGTGACGTCGCAGTAGCGGACCAGCCACCAGATGGCGCCACTCACACTCCTGTCAATACTATCTACATAACACAGACACTAACAGCTCGGCGTGACTGCGCGTTATAAATCCAAAATGTCTGTTTATAGTTGGCAAAAACAAACATGCAGGTAAACACTGTGGCGCAGGGGACGTGTAAACAACACTCGGTGTCCGTCGCTCCTCTGGTTTAGAGGGAGCGGATCAACTGACCTGTGGAGTCCGATCATGTGACAGAGTGGAGGCGTCGCTGAAAACATTCACCCCTTCACCACACACACACACCACCAGGAACCGATTTCACAATAAATGGATAAGGAGACAAACACCCCGGGCCAACGCAACACCTCTCTCCTCACGTCGCAGTGAAATGAGGGGAGCATGGGGGCCAAAGAGTCGAGGATAGGGTTCCTGTCGTATGACGAGGCCGTCAAGAGAGGTAAGCCGCACAGCAACCGACTAAATCCACCTCAGTGGCGCTAGCTTAGCCGAAAGCTACCAGGCTAACCTGGTACATATGAGGAGCACGTCCGGACCACGCACTGGGGTCTAGCGGTTGAAGTGGCCGCGGGGATTGTACAGGATGGACCCTCGTCAGAAAATAACACACCTGCGACATCGCTCACATCCATGGTTGTGTTCGGCATAGACGCATAACGGAAAGCTGTCTGGGTTTTAATTGTGTCTTCAGGTTACCTCAAGCTAAGCCTGTGTTTTCAGCCGTAGCCTTCGCCTCAAAATACCCCAAGCGGGGAAGCAGCGAGCAGCGTTTACCAGTAAATAAAGCTGAATTAAATGGTCGTTAGAGTCTATTTATGGATTAATTTTACTTCGAAACGAAGCCCTCTTCAAATGAGTATGGAGACAACACTGGCTGTCAGTAGTGACGTCCGAGCCGTTCCCTTCCAGCATTGTCACGTTCAATTGACAGCTTTTTGAACGGTGTTTGGTTTGACGCTGTCACTTCGCTGTGGAGCCCGGGAGGGAACGGACATGGCGCTGTTTCATCTAGACACTTTGACAGACAGACCGTGGATGGGTGCAAACTTTCCTGTCCGACAGCTCGGTGTGTCCATTAGCTTTCATCCCAGCAGCTAGCTGAATGTCTGTGCTGCTGCTGCTAGCCCCCCCCCCGCGTCTGCTAGCTGCTCGCTACAGCTGAGTTCACAGACGGGGAAATGCCTCCAGACGGTTTGGTGTTATTCAGTGTCTGGATCACGCCGGTGGCTGTGCCCGTGGACTGTCCGCTTGCTCGAACACTAGCTCGCGGTGTAGTCGGGGCGTTTGGCGGAACAACAACCAGATGTGCTTTGCATTGCTGCCGCTACTCTGGCTGTTTGTAAACCGAGCGAGTCCTCGTTTGATCTCTGACAACATGGAGCAGGGACTCCAGGCCTGTATCCCCTGCACCGTCCTTCACTGAGCTCCTTCTCACACAGACCCAGAGGTGCTAATACTGAGGTTTCCTCCTGCCATTTCAGGCTGTATGCAGGGGTACGTGTAGATTCACCCAGCCGGGGTCAAGCTGTGTTGCAGCTCGTGCACAGTCCCAGGGTTTGTGGTGCACTACTGTAAGATGTGGGGGAGCATTCATCAGCAAGCACATAGCAGGTCTTATCCCTGATGGCATTCTTGCTGCACTTTACTCCCCCAGTTGGCAAAAGCTGACCTTTGTCAGGTTGGATTCCAGGCATGGAGAGGCTGTTACACATTCATCCAGGAAACTGTCATATCTTTACCAGGGTCAAACAGGGAAGTCAGCCTGTTCCTTGTGTTCATATTTAACTTCATGAATATGCCCTTTGACTGATGTTAACGTAAAGGGATAGTTCGCCCAAAAATGAAAATTCCCTTATTATCTAATCACCACTTTGCTGATGGAGGGGTGGGTGAAAGTGTTTTAGTCCACAAAACACCTCAGGAGTCTCAGGGATAAACAGTGTTGCAGCCAAATCCAATACAATAGAAGTAACTGGGGCCACTTCTTGAAATGTAAAAAAAAACATAGAAAGGCTTCCAGACTGCTCCTGCGGTGTCACCCAAGTGTCCATAAGCCCCATCATTGATAAGTGCTGTATAAGCTTGTGCATTACAAGTGTGATGCATTCAGATAAAGATTTTATTGCGATTGATAAGGAATAAGGAAGTGCTGTCACTGTGAATTAATATAGAACAACAATGTGGCTGCTTGATACACCTGCTGTATTTATGAACAATGTCAACTACTGTAGACGTATAAGGAACTTTAACTTTAAATAAAAAAGTTTCCATGTCGAGCAGAGATTGAACAGACGCATGTGAACAACAAAAATAGTTGGTGGACAAGATGGTCCACTACAACCTGATAGGGATTCTCAGAATCCATGTTTTCAGAGGTGCAGTGCTCTCTCTCTTTGTTGTGTGTTGAAGGGGATCATACAAGTTTTTGCAAATGTTACATAACCAATGTCAGCGTTAACAGCTTTAATAACTTAGCAGTCTAGAAGATGCGATCACATCACCATCACCTGCTCTCAGTAGGAAACCATGTTTGGTGGCAGAGAAAACTCAAAAACAGTTGGTGTGCAACCTAGGGATGTTATGTAGGGATGAAATCATTACCGGCTTCATGGTATACCGTGGTAAAGTTCCTGACAGTTTTTGTACCATTTAGTCTTTAAATAACGTGATGATTTGTTTGATACTCTTCAGCATCAACCCATTCAGCAAGTCTCCAAGATGCAGGAGCAGCAAGCCCAGCATTTGTTGTGTGATGTAAAAATATGTTTGAGGAGCAGCAGGCAGATGGGGGCCGTGACAGCCGGTGTACTGTTAGTTATGTCTGGCCTTAGCTAACAAATGCTAACATCTACTGTGGCCACATTGCATGTGAATGGTGATATTTTGTACCTACTTTGGAGCCGACGTCTGCACCCAACGTAGCAAGTTGTCACTCTTCGATAAATCCTGAAAATATTATCAAAATGTTTAGATATAATATAAGTTTAAATATAAATGTGGGAAAAATATGATAGTTTATCGATCAATAACTCTCAAACATTTACAGCACATTTTAAAAATACTGATAGCTGTGATAGTTTTGGTTACTATATTTGTGATATCAGATTTAAACTCTATTTCATCTGTGCATATGAAAAATCTTTTGAAGATATAAAATAGCCTTAAGAGAGAAGTCATCTTGAGTCAGAACATTCAAGCAAATAGGTCACTTGTAAGGGTAATTGGACTGTAAAACCTGTATGAAACAAAGTATATGTAATTAAGTCATAAATTTTTGTTATTTCTGTCTTTAATTTCATATAAGGTTCAGGGTTTCTTTCTGATTGAACGACAAGCTCTTAAAGTCTTTTTTTTATTATTTCATAGCCTTGGTTAGCTGATCATGTTCATTTTGTGCTTCAGTGTACAAAATGGATGGGATAAAAACAGGATCACTCATGAAGGAAGATAAATTCCATATAACTATTGTGAAATTGTCCAGAAGGAGGGTGTGATCCTGTGTTAAGTAACATCAAGGGTAATGTTTGAAGGGCAAGAATACCTGCTATAATAGCAGTGACCGTAAATCCTTGCAACAAATAATACCTCATAATGTTTAATTACCAGAACTCCTGTCTGACCTTGTCAGGAGTCTTGCCAAACCTCAGAGGTAATTCTTAAGCCATAATTTGTTTAGCTTTTATGTTGCAGTAAATTTTTGTGACACGTGGGAATCCACCTTCCACATGAACACATTCGTAAATATTTGGTAAAGATGTCAGATGGATGTGATAGACACGTTTATGTGACAATAGCTGTGTCCTAATTCAGGGGCCGCATCGTTCAGAGGCTGCTTTTGAAGATGATTGCATCACAGTAGTGCAACTAGGCTGTCCAATTTCAATAACGAGAAACAAAAGATTCAGTGGGTGGCTCCATCTTGTGCCATCTTAGCCTAGGATTTATTTATCATTGGTGAAGAAGCTAACAAGCTAGCTTTGCCAGTAGCCAAGCTGCAGTAGGCACAGTTGCTCAAAGTAGTCATGATGCAATAGTGAGCGTGAGACAACCTGGCGACGCAAATAGGACCCAAACGGTTTATTTTGGTTCAGCTTTCACAATCTACTTGAACTACGAATTCTACAGTTCAAGTAGACTGAGTCCTCTAAAGGACGCAGTCCCTGAATGGTTACAGCTAACCTCATCGACCTATCTTTTGTTGCGAGATAAAATCCAATGGAAAATTGTACATCTGTTTGTATGGGCAGGACTGGGGAGGACATATTGAAACAGGTTGTATATTATTTGCCTTAATCAATCAAATTCAAATTTTTTTTCCTGGAAATTCCCTTGAGTACCTTTACGTGCCATTCAACCCATTTGTGGTTGACTGCCACTTTATAGTTGAGTAATACAAGCACCATGGTCATCTGTCTAATGCCACAGCCTTACAGTCACCTTAGTAACCACATAGTCTCATTCTGGTTGACGTCAGCAGGCGTTATCAGCCTGGGTGATAGACCCCTGCTTTGCATTCTTACATGGTATTCCGTAGACGGGGATGTAGATTTGTTTACTGCTCCCACAAAGGATTCCAGTGTGATGTTTGCTTTGGAAACATGGGCAGGCTATTTTTAAATTGTTGTAATTTGCATGATAGCGTATCACGTTATCAGAGCTGCAGGATATGGTGAAAGCGTCTTTCAGTATTTTAAATGTATTACCTAGTCTTTTTTCTAAAATTTCTCCTGCCATTATGTCATAATAAACAAAATATTAATGTCATACTTCTCATAAACACATTTCTCATATGATTTCTAACTAATTTAGTACTCATCAACCTGCTGTCACTATCTTTCTTTCTCTCACACAAATACATTGACCTGTATGTTGTAGTGAGACTGGCCTTCGGAAGCACGGGGAGAAATCCTGCTGCAATGGTGGGCTCTCACAACATCCAGTTTTTAAAATCCTTGGCAGACAAGCTCATCCTAACACAGGTAGTTCCCCTTCAGCTCTGCATGGTCTGCACCAGCATACAATTCTCAGCAGGCA
The DNA here is from genome assembly GCA_038501795.1 of Pseudopleuronectes americanus. Taxonomy (NCBI): domain Eukaryota; kingdom Metazoa; phylum Chordata; class Actinopteri; order Pleuronectiformes; family Pleuronectidae; genus Pseudopleuronectes; species Pseudopleuronectes americanus. Next base: position 16,812,693 of record CM076719.1, on the reverse strand, counting down.
GACAGACCTGACCTCTCTGTGCCCTCTCTGTCAGTTGTGCATGAGATTTGACTATGTGTGTGATCACTCCACAATTGCTTCAACCCAACCTCATTGGGCTGCATACACCAAACTCAATTCTGATTTTTAAATCAGGCAATTCCATTTAGTACAAGAACCCCATTCAAGCCCCATGAGAAGTCCATGATGTGTGCACATGGAAAGTATTTGTCTCAGATTTGTTTAAATGTCAAACTTATGGTCAAACCCCTGAAAATCTTAATATTTGGTATCCTTTGGTGTGAACAAACTACTGTAAACATCTCATTTTTTTTAGATAAATAATCCTTTTATTAGTTTTTATTAGGAGATATATATAATATAATCAAAACAATATATATACAATGTAATATATACACTGTGAGCTGAGTATATACAGTTTAATGGATTGCACATGAGCCATTTAATTGCTCAGACAGAAATGAGTAATCGCAAAGTGAAATGAATTGAACCAGTTTTTATAGTGCAGTCCCAGAACTGGTGCATGTGGTCGAAACCCAGACAGGGCACACAAGCCTTACCGGCAGCCTTTAATATAGCAGAGTAGCTCTAACCCACACCTCCATATTGCTTCTTTGATTAAACTCCAGGTTTAATAACTCCTGACTTGAATTAACTTAATGTCATTACTTAATGTGGATCATTTGTTAACAACTGTAATTTAGATGAAGATCTGACCATATTACTATTTTATATACAAATTTATACATAATTATAGGTACTTCCTAAATGTTCTAATTACAGTTTCCCAGAGTCAACAGTGAAATCTTGAGATGACCACTTTTTTGCAACCAACTCCCAAAAGCATGAAATTCTCATAAAGACGATTCAAGTGTCCTAGCAAGTCCTGCCAATGTGACAATGAACCAGTATGAACATTACAATGTACCTTAAACTGAAGCAGCTAAATGGTATTCAGACATCATGCATTTCATGTTTTTATACCATTAAACAGCAGCCCCATGCTCAGTGTTTTGAATCAGTGCTATGTATCCGCCTGCTGGTGTTTCTGTTGACAGTTCACCATGACTAAAAGGTCACCGGGGCTCATGTGAGTTCAGTATTGTCATGCTGCTGCAGAAGCCTTTGTGTTTGCTGCCGGTGATATTCCAGTCGTGCTGCTAGCAGTGGGCCAGCTAGGCCCAGCTTATTTCATAGGACAGCAAATATTGAGTCACAGCAGAAGGCTGGACCACTTGCTGCTTTGTTGTCATGATAACTTAGTGGAGTAGTGGTAACACCAACAATGTGTGTGTGCGTTTGTGTGCGCGCTTGCATTCAAGCACATGTTTTTTGCAACACAGGTGTGTGTATATTGGAGAAGCAAAGAGAGACATTTTATGTCAAGTTTATTTCTGAAACGTGTGATTGTGTATCACAATATAGTGTGTGTGTGTGTGTGTGTGTGTGTGTGTGTGGCATCAGAGCTATTGTTTACTGTGAATTGAATGGTTCTACTGCACTTAATGCAGCCCAGTGTCCACCCATTGCATCACAGCATGACAATACACAAAGTGTTCCCATTAATCTGGAATTCTTTGTTTTCTTCACCATTTAATTGTGACAACTTTGCTATTATCTGTCTGTGCTGTTTAGTCATCACATTAGCGTTATAGCACAATACTTAACTCTAATTCACAAACTAGACATTTTCTTTATTTACTGTTCGTGTTCTCAGAGGCCACACTGGGACACATACATTGTTGTCTAACTCTTGTGTAAGAAGACATTAGAGCCAGCAGTGATTGTTACTGAACTTAATGAGTTTGAAAGTATCTTGTGTCATAATAAGAACAGTAAGTATATGACACTTTTCCACTTAATCAATTATTTTCATTAATTCTTACAAATCTGAACGCATCTTAGTGATGTGCCGGTCAAGGTTTTCAGCAGATTTTGTAGACAGATGTGCACTTCGACACAGTTCTGTCTTTGATCTCTGCAGGCAGCTCCTTCAACCTCAGCTGTGAGACCTCAATGTAGACAGGTGCTGTGTGTCTTTCCACTCCAGTCATGGTGTAGAAACAGCCCAGTGATTATCAAGAGGAACGTGAGTTAAATGTCAAATGTAACAGCAAATTATCTGAATACTCTGGGTTTGTTCTCCCTATTAAATATATGTCCAATATTGCAGAAGCTACTTGATTCATGAACACACTGATGTTGGCTCTAATGCTGATTTTAAAAATATCAACTATTTGCTATTTGCTCCAACCATGCTCCATGATAGAGCTTGATGTGGTGAAGGGTTACAATACCAGTGCCGAAACCTTGACTTTAAAACAGTTATACACTCTGTTTATCTATATCTATATGTGTATACGTATTAGAGATGCTGTTGCTTAATTCTAGAGATGACCCCAATCCTAACACTAACCCCCTTTATTTGAACTGCCCTGAACAGAGTATGAGGCAGTTCATAATTACAAGAAAGCAACAATACAAAAACATTCATGAATGTATTTCTATGCTTTGAAAGAAAATACTACAAGACTGTATACTCTATTGTCCTTCGGGGTAGTGCTCTCTGAAAGTAGGTATTTGAGATCATGGTCAGGGGGAAGGAAACATGTAGCTACCAGTCTTATGAATTATGCAACAAGCACTATTCATAAGACCAAATTCTGACAGAGACTTGTAACGCAGGCAGGTTTTGCATCGAGTGAGTGAGTTAATAGCTAAGAAGCTTAAAACCAGTCCGTCGTCACTTATGTCTCTGAACAGAAAGGAACGTTTGTGACAGTAGTGAGCTCTGGGCTTTTTGTCACGGAAACCTGGGTGATGCTAAGTTCTGGGTTGGCCTACAGAAACATATCATCAACATTTTGTGTCTTACATTCAATCTCTCAACTTTTTTTAATTAAAAGTTGATATTTGCTTAGTATTGTTTATGTACCTGAGTAGACATTTATGACATTCACATTCTCTATTTGTATGATGTTGCATTGAAAGCTGCTTACTTACCTCTCCAGCAGCAGTAGTTGTCTCCAGGTGGAAGTCGCACCAATGTTAATATTTGTTTGGCCTCTATATCATCACCTCTATGCTTATGCTAATCAACTAGTCCCAGTTAGTAGTATAGTGTAGTGTACAGGCGGCTTGTTTGGTTTGGCAGAAAGTTTTGTGTTTCTTATCATGTGAATAAAGTTCAGTTCTACCTTGTAGCTGATTTACACATAACACCTGCTGACGTGGGTTCATAATCCATTATCACACCAGCAAACATGTTGACACCTGGAAGTTGTCCACTGAAGCCACAGTGTGGTCTTTTAAAGATGGATTCAAATGCTCTTCTGTCCCTTTCCTTACATTCAGATTCATACAAGTGGTTGTGTGCGTGCGCGCGTGTGCGCGTTTGTGTGTGTTCTCATGGAATTTTGGTCCTGCAGCAGAACTGCGACAGATGTGGTTTAATTTACTTTTTCACCGTGCTCAATAGAGTGTAAGATGGGTTGGATAGGATTATTCCACAAAGGTTTAATACAGGTTGGAACCAAGAGCAGCAACAGAGACATGGTATCTCATGGCATCGTCCATTGAATTGCCCTCTTTTGAAAGAAAGCAGCTTGCAGATGCTCACTGTCACACTCACTGCATGCCGCTATCCTCAATTACAAGTGTGGGTTTTTAGTTTTTTGCAATTCCTGGAGTAGTTAGTCATAGCTCTGCTCATCAGGAAACCGTTTCTGTGTTTGAGTGTGGGCATGGGGTCATCTTGGACAGCTTCTCTACATGAAGCAATGTGTTCACATAAATAAAGGAGTTTATATTTTTGCTTATCTTCCTGTTACTTATCTCACGATATTGTGATGATGCATTATTATTTGGGTTATTTTGTCACTACATATGAAAAACCCACTTCAACCAAAATGATCCCAGACACAGAGTGCATCACCAATAGGTTCTGGGTTTTGTCTTGTTCTTTTGGATGCAGACTGTTCTATACCAACAGCATACTCACGACTAAGCTGCTCTGCCTTGGTTTGAAATACTCCTTTGACTTTGGCTGGGACCTTTCTAATTGTTTTTTTTATCAGTTCTTTTTTTCTCACGGGGAATAGTTCCCTCTAACTTCCTTATCTGCAGCCATGTAAGCAATTCCCTCTGTCCTATTTATACAAGTGTTTAATAAGCACATTCTCATCGGTATTCATAAAGCTGAAGTTGAATTATTTTGGACTTGGGCTTTGTAGAGAAGGCCGTACCCTAAGAAGTCATGCAAATCATAACAAAACAAATGTGATAATTGATGTGAAATGACTTTAGGAATGCATTGTGCTTTTTTAGTACAACAAAGATAGGCTGTCATGTGTAGTCTGTCATCAGGACTGATCGTTCTATGGTCCTGTTGTCAGCAGCATGCCATACCAGATACAAAAACTAAACCATACAAAATCATCTGTAGATTAAATGATCTCATTAAATATATAGTTTAAGATTTTGCAAAATTGCTTGTTGATCTGCGGGGGGGGTTGGATTAAAGACAACCCACTTTTCAATCATATTTTATTTGTATAGCCCATATTCACCAATCGCAATTTGTTTCATAGGGGGTGACATTGTCTGTCTTTAACACTAAATAATAGTGAGAAAAAAATACCAAAAACACCCCTATTTAAAATAACATATGAAAGATTCCTCTCCCAGAGCCAACAGAAGAGCAATAGATGCCGCGTGTAACATATTTCAATGTGTGGGCTGGCTTGTTACTCTGTACTTTGTTCTCGAAAAACAGTGCTATAAACTGCTGAACATTACTTGTGTGCGTAAGTGGGTGCACGTGTGTGTGCGCCTGGCAGGTGTACATGTCTCTGCAAGTTGGGTAACCTTCATGTTTACGCCATAACGACTCTATTGCCCTCTACAGGCTGGTGTAAGCTTTTAGTTGTTCTTATCACAGGGGCGCTAAGACAAACCATTTAACTTCCATGAATTTGATAAGAGACCTGCAGCATATTGGAAGCATCACAGATGCTTGTCAGCCTCGGCACATATTGCAAAGACAGGGCAGTGGAAGTGTTCACTCATCTGCTTTACTGTTTAATAATTCATCGCATCCTGTGTAACCTAAAAATATATAAGTATGTATGTTGTATATACTGTTGTGGGCTCCGGGCTCTTTCCAACAGGCTACTGACAAGGCTACCTTATTTACATTTTAGTTGCAAGGTCAGTTCTCAGACCACAGTGCTTTTTGAAAGTTTTTATTTGGAATGACCGCCAATCTTTACCAGTTCAGCACACAGCTCAGTCTATACCGACTCCTGTAACTGGAAAACTCCATCAGTGTTTGATTTGGATGATGAAACAAAAGAGCTGCATTTTTCGCTGCAAGCTCTGCACACATCATCCACCACACAAACAATCAACAATTTAAAGTATATTGTAGAACAGTACAAAACGTAAAAAAAGTAATAATTATAACATAGGGTACTGGAGCTCTACCCCTGGCCAAGTAAACAGCCAGGTTTCGAAAAGGCTTTGCACTTGTATGACAAATGTGGAATATGAACATCCACAGCTAAATGGTCAACTATGATAGCTTCAATCAACTCTGACCATTCATTCCTTTTCATTCTTTCATATGATGGTTCATGTAGTGGCTGGGTTTCAGCTCTGTGGGAAATAGAAGATTGGATGACTCGTTGGTAGTTTAGATGTGGTGGTTTTACTCTGAAACTGTAAACCTGACCCATATCACTCATTAGTCAACAGTGACCAAAGTATGGTTAACATCTCATCTTTCATGGACTGTAGCTAATTTTTGCATTTGTATAAAGCCATACAAATGTCAGACCTCAATAAAGGTGCAAGACTAACAGTTCCATTTAGTAACAGTTTTACCCATTTCCTCAGAATTACAGAGAAACACTTTTTTAACCCTAAGGTTATTTGGGTCAGATGCTGTTGCTAATGAAACTGTGTAACAAGCTTCAATAATGACATTTGAAATAATTTCCTGGTAGAACCACAGACCTCACTGCCAACAGCTCTTTACTATGTCATCTTTTTTTTCACCTCACTGTAAAAAGTAATGAAAGATACATTATTATATCCAGTTTAAATTTTTGCTTTTGACAATCCTCATTTCACTATAAATATTATATTCATCATTCTCTCATGGAGAAAGAAAGCACTGTGTGACATCACATACAATTACCCATGTTCTGTGAAAACAGGTTGAGCACCTCTGAATGAATTCTCTCTTCTGATCATCTCTCCTCTGTAGTCACTGATGTGGAATTGAAACGGCTGAAGGATGCCTTCAAGAGAACCAGCGGCCTCTCCTATTACATGACTCAACAGTGCTTCTACAGGGAAGTGCTGGGAGATGGAGTTCCCCCTAAAGTTGCAGAGGTAAGCCACATTGATACTTACATTAAACTGTCAATATGAAGTGATTACTTCTCGTGAGCGAATTAAATAGTTAGAAATTATCCCAGAGACGCCCAGAAAAGAGCGATGTTAGTGGAAGTGAGTTTCTCTTTAACTGACAAACTCAGGGGTTTAAGTGGATGTATCGTGGGACATGGGGATCACTATTGGCCTGAACAAGTATTTCCAGAGAATGTATTGCCAGGAGACATCAGCATTTTTCACCTAGAACTCTCTGTGTCGTTCTCTTTTAATTAAGGTGCAGCCGTCCTCTGATAGTTTTACCCAGCACAAAGCTCTGCATGGCAGATGCATTTTTACTTCCTGTAATCCTGTTGAAAGAATATGATAGGGACAGTAATTAGACAGTCAGGGATCAGTCTTACGGGATCTGTCCCATAGGTCCTTTTAAAATAAGAGTTAGTAGTTGTGTAACTGATGTAGTATATTGAAACTGCAACACAAATGCATATGTATTGCCTCGATGGTAGGTAAAGGATCTCTAAATTATAGCCATTTTTTGTCACTTAAAGTTACAATACAGCTGTTTATTAAATGTAACTTCAGCTAGTGCACATCTCTGGCCAACATCAGAATGTACACACCCACAGTTACAGTAGATTAGGGCCGCATGATGTAGCAGAAATCTTCAAGTTGAAAAGTTAATAACTAACATTGTGGTAATCTGGCTATTGTTGGCAAATTGCGAAATATTTACTGGGACAATGTGCCGTCATTGTATTGCCTATAAAACTGTGGCTCAGAGGATAGAGCGGCTGTCCTTTAAGCAGAAGGTCAGCGGACAGGGCTTGATTTCACGCAAGGCAGTGCACAGCTGGACTGCCTCATTATACTATGGCAAATTTATTGCATATAGTTCCTTCTGTTAACTAAAACATGCATCAGCCAGGGCTTCTTACAGCGCTCAGTCCTTCTGGACATAAATTTCCTTCAGAGTTCATCGACAAGGCCGGTGTTAGTCATCCTGTCCTCCCCCATCTCCTGCCAGAATCCTTAAACACTATGCTTACCTCAGTGAACATTACAGCTCATCTTCCCTCGTCTTTCTCTCAGCATCTTTCTCCCTCTTCTCCTCCTTTGTCACCATGACAGCAGTCAGAGGTCCAGGTTTAAAGTGACTGCTGCACAGTCCGATATTTAAAAGAAAGACTGATCACTTGTCAAGAAGCAGATGTTCTTTTTAATCAGCAGCAACTTCCAGAGCAATTTACACATAAACTAGATCTATCATGTGAGCAAATACATTATTTTCATTATTTTTTTCATATGATGCTATAACCAATTGTACGTATTGGGTAAAAATAGAATCAGTGTTTCAAACAGGAGCGGCTCAGATTTGGCTGTAGTGTCACTATTTGTGTATCTACTCAGGTCGATATACTGCTTTTCTTTTAGACTTTACAAAGCGTCACAAAGGAGGTTTTTCTTTTACAATGATTGAAAAGTGTCCAGATCTCAGCACCACCTCATATTTTCAGTTAGACCTCTTTTCAAAACTGATTGTTTAGTGCTTATTATTATATATGTGGACACAAGCAAATTTGTTCTTAATGCTTCCTGAGATCCAGTCCCTTAGACCACATTTAGAGGTGGTCTGGGACACATGTGGCCTCATTCTTTTAGCTGCATGATGCAAATGTATCCTGGGCCTCATACGAAGGACCACTCACTCAGCTGAGGTCTCTGACCTGCAGTTTCATAATAAAATCAAATGTAATTTTACTCTGCAGACAATTACAGACCTTTGCTCTTCTTAGTGGTCATTTGGAGTGTAATAGTACAAATCACGGTTCGGTACGTACCTCGGGTTTGAGGTCACGGCTCTGTACCTTTTCAGTAGAGTAGAACAAGGAACAGAAAACCAAAAACACTGAAGATGAGTTTTTATTTCCTTTTAGTAAACCCTGGTTAACCGTTGTTGTGTCTCTCTTAAGTAATATTACAAAGCAAAATAACAACATATTAATTAATACAAATTGTGAAACTGTACTAACAGCACTGTTATTGCTTTGGATGATTATTATTATTAAAAATATGTATTTTTAGTTTTTTAAATTCTAAATAATTGTCCACATTGTTTCCAGAGAGGGTTTGATGCCCTGTTGGCACTAACAATGTCTCTGCCCTCTGCAGAACACTCTCCCTCTAGAGACAGAGGTTTATAAAGGGCTGGTGTGACTTGCTGGCTGAAATGCGGACGGGAGGGAACTTCGTTCGGGGCTTGATTACTTTCAGTGTGTGTTTGATCTCTTTTCTACCTCCGTTTTGTTAGGGAAAAGACAGGAATATGAACACTTAAAGAAGATGTTAGAATCAAACAGATTTAACAGAATAAATTTGATATTTGAATAATAAAATGAACTGGTCACTTATTTTGGTGAGAGTGAAATGAAAGAGGATTCAGAATCAGAAGGCGTTTTTCAGAAACCTTTTTCTAGTTCCATAAAATGTATAAATCATAAAACTCAACCACATACACTAGAAGTGAAAATCTGCCTACATTTGCCCATTTTAGTTGGTTGAAGTGTTTTGGTACTGACTTTGCTCAGAGCCCCATAGTAATGCAGTGTCCCCAAGTAGCCAGCGGAGATGGACTGAAAGTGCGGCTGATGGTTTACTCCTGCTCAAAGTCAGAAGCTGGCACGTCCTGCTGGTTTCTTGGTTGGTTGCCCTTGATGGCAGACAGAGCTCTGCTACTCTGACTAAGTTTAAAATAAGTTATTACAAATGATTTTAATATGATATTGAACTAGCTTTTCCAGCTAAATGATTAACAATGATGCACACAATATGTAGGAAAATACAGAAATACTGTAGAAGTCTAGAGGGGTATAATAAGAAAGAAAAACCTTCATCAATGATTACTTAAACTAAAAAGTAACGTGACAAATGAGAAGAACAGCTGATCAGATTAAACAAAGGTGGTGTGGTGTTTTTATCACAGACCAGGTGAAGGTGGAGATAACGTGTATATGTGAGAAAGGGCGTCTCAAAGTTGACTTTCCTTTGTTCCACTGACTGAGTATAAATAGATTTGAAAACCTGCTTTACTCTGAGGAGATTAATTTAATAAAGATTGTACACGCTAGAATCCCACATACCTCAAGGTATTGTATTATAACAAGTTATTATAGTCTATCAACTGTGTATTCAAAGAGCAGCATCAGAGTGTGAGATAGTTTGTCTGTTTCTCACACTGCCATGTGTTTTGTTTGTGTTCTAGGTTATTTACACCTCGTTTGGTGGCTCATCTAAAGGGCTACACTTCAACAATGTGATCGTGGGCCTGGTGCTTCTGACCAGAGGACGCGATGAGGAGAAGGCCAAATGTAAGTGACTTATGATGGGACTGTTGACGTATTGTTACCCCCATGTGTCAAATCTGTTGCCGTCTGAATGTTTCTGATCAACATCTTCTGGCTAAATATCTTCTAATGAGAATCTGACATGAACAATATAAATCATCCACTGTCCAACATACATTCAGCCATAAAGTCCATTTTTTTTCCCCCCATTGCACGTGGGTCTTGTTTCTACACAGTCGTATGGTGGAGTAGCATCAACCCTTTGCTTTTTAATACTGTTCGTTTGTCATACTATGTTCAGATGAGCCTTGCGCTTTAATCCGCTGAAGCCGTTTTTGGTGCACATCCTCTGGGGAATAGTATTAACCAAGATTAGAAGTGTCATTGATTGGTGGAGTTAATTTTGTCTGATTCATCAAAAACTACCATGTTATAGACCGAAAAACTGCAAACAGTGTGCGAAACGGCCTGATGGTGGCGCTATAATTTCAGGCCAAAACTTTAAAACCACCCACAATATGAGTCTGCATGACTTGAAAAATGATATCTTTAACTCTATGTCTTCATCAAAAATGTCCATTAAACAATAAAAGCCATTCCCATGGCAATTTGCTTAGTTGGTCAGATGTGACAAATGTTTGGATGCAACCTCAACAGTAAATGTGTTGGTCTTCTTGTGGGACTTAATGGGAAAGATTGATAAAAACGCATCAGTCCAAAAACTTCATGAAGTTCGGGCCTAGCAGGAAATTGGCCATAATTCAAGTTGTCGCTTGAACAATCCTGATTAAACTCAGCAGGCAAAGACACCATTTGATCCTGAGCAATTTTACCAATACACCAAAATTCCAGTTAAACTATTTAAAAGACAATAAGTCAAACATATGGCACAACCAGGAGTAATTGTAGATGAAACAGAGCAAGTATTTGCTGTTGAGTTAAAAATTGTAGCTTCCTGCTAGAATTCTTATTTTTTTTTCTTCCTTTTTGTTCATAGAAACATTTCACAGTTGCGTTTCATGTGAATATTGAGTGGGAGCCGTCTCTTTGTGTCTGCTCAACTGATCCGTACAGTGGGAGTATAAAGGTGGCAGCCAGTGGCCTTGTGTGCAGTAGACTGTTTTCTGCCTGTGTTCCTGACACAATTAGATCTGCAGATTCCATGTGTGTCCTCACTACTTCTCTTCAAGGTGCACTGCCGTTACACCCACTTCCCCCTAAAAACAAATCTGATTTGTTTCAGAGAAGTTCCATATTTTTGTGTCAGTTTGGTCTGGCAGATGACTCGATATGTTCAGAGACATAAATCAGAGCTGCAGCTAATTCAGAATGCTTTGCTGTTGCAGTTTGGAAGAAAACTTTTCTCTTTTATTGCTGAGTTGTTCCAAAATTGGATAAAAGCTGGTGAATGTTCTTGTGTTTGGAGAGAGCGTAACTTTAGCTTTCACTCACCCTTAGAAGCACTCAAAATGCCTCTTGGGAATCCAATTTAACTTTTTACATGTTTTATATACACACAGCCATTTTATTGACGTTTTGTCATTGAACTTGATTTTTTTCACAAAGTTGCTCATCTTTTGTACTGATGAGTCAAACCCGAATGAAAATACTCAAACTGTCAATCATCCTACGTCGTCCTTGTAAAATAACTGAACAGGATGTGTGGTTTGAGTCTGAGACACACAAATTAACTGCAACCTCCCAATCTTAACTAACAAGTCACACATCCAGGTTTAAATTAGTTGTTGTGGACTTCACCATGTTTCAAGGAATTTTAACCTTCATGAATGTAATAGTTATTATATAGTGAACAATATTTATTGGATAAAATGTTCATTCCATCTGACTGTTCATCTTGCCTTCTCTCTGTATCATCCTCATTCTTATTCAGACGGTTGTGGTTGATGTGTTGCAGACGGTCCAATCCATCAGGACATTATCCACATCAAAGCTTCTGTTGTCATTAATACTGCTATGTGCAAGTGGGCTGACTTCCTGTGATAAAGCTCATCTCTGACAATGTGTGTGTGTGTGTGTGTCTGTGTGGTTACAGACCTCTTCAGCCTGTTTGCCAGTGATCTGGGCGGATACGCTGCCAGAGAAGATATAGAGGCAGTTCTCCAGGTCCTGGATGGAGAAATTCCCACCTCCCTCAAGAAATGCTTCGGCGAGGTCAGCAACACGCACCAGAACACATGTTGTAGTTAATATCTATCTACACTGATACCTAGAATATCACCTCAGTCTCTTCTCAGGTAGTATCATTGAGTTAGTTTTTATCATTCTAATGGTGTTTCTTTTGTTTCATGATCATAAAACCGATTTTGTCAGTAGTTGGAACCAACTCAACTGAGATGATAACTAAGTTTGATTTTATAGGAAGTTATTATGCTGGTCATTAAAATAGAATTGAGTCTTTCAAATGAATTCACTACACTCTATGACAAACGTAGTGCAGTGAAGATTAGTCTAACAAGGAGTTTAACATTAATGTATTACATTAGATGCACTGTATTGGTTTGTCAGTGAACTTAGACTCTGTAATTCAGTTTAGTTTTTAAACCATTAAAGGATTTGTTCCAATCTATTTCCTGTTTTCCTATTTCCATCTTGCCAGCTGTGGTTTCTACCTGAGTCAGCCTCTGAAATTTTACAATATATGTTAATAAGATTTTATTTCAGAATGCTCAAACTATTTCAATTATTTAAATGTTTTAGGCACTTACATACAGCTTAATAATAACATTTTTACAGGCGACTTATATTTTAGGAACAGCAAGGCAGTACTAGTTATTATTATTACTATTGTTATTGTAACAAGGCACACACAGATTACATAACATATCCCGTGTCTACTTCACGATTTTATGGTTTTTCACATGATGTTGAAGAAAATATCCAATATTATTATTGTGTTCGAACATATTTATCTTTAACTTTAAATTCTCTTTGTAGAGGTCTTAAAATGTTTCCTATATATATACCCTTCTCTAACAGTTTTAGAAATTAAACCCTGATAAGCTTCACTGCTCCAGTACCTTCTGCCTCCAACCACATTAAATATTACTGGAAGCAGTAGGTGGTCCGTCAGCGAGTAATTACAGGGCTGTCTCTGGACCAATGATTTTCAACACAGTGTGTAATAATTACAGTGGGGATTGAGGATTTACATCCATCATATTAATGTAACATTAATACGTTTTCATATTCAAGCCTCCAGCAGATTTGTCCATTCTCAGTATTCTGTCAGTGGTGCATTTAAATTCTGATGTTTCTGATATAACACTTTGCTATCCTTCTAAAAAACGGTCTACTTTGAAATTAGATGAAAACTGAGGTGAAAGAAAATTAGACTTCCACAAATTCTATTTAACTGCTGTGCATTAAGATTTATTTACATGTTTTTTGTTTGTTTTGTTCCATGATCTTTTGTCACGTGCTTCTGTCAAATGGCCATCGAGTGTCCCAGAGCCCAGTGTCACCCCTTCAAATGATTTGTTTTATACAGCAGAAAAAGATTAAGAAATTCATATTATACTATTTCAAAGAAACAAGAGAAACTGTTTCATATAAACCTGATAATGGATGAGCAGCGTGACAGGAACACAGAACAGAACACAGGCAGAAAAGAATGGGGATGATGTCAGATATAGACCCACCTAATAGTGTGATCATGTGTTGGGTCAGGGTGACAAGGTGAACTACGAGCGCTTCAGGAGCTGGTTGCTGCAGAACAAGGAGGCCTTCACTTTGTCCCGATGGCTTCTCTCTGGAGGAGTGTGTGTCACACTCACTGATGACAGCGACACACCCACCTTCTACCAGACCCTGGCTGGCGTCACACACCGTGAGTTCATAACCACACAACTCCTTGATGTGAACTATTTGTGCATCAACCATACAGTCACAAACCAAAGTATATCAGTATATGAGTCATGAACTCTCATAAGATGCTTTCAGACATGCACTGAATCTTTAGGAAGGGCTGAATGTGAAAATGCAGTTTGTAGCATCTCATCCATCTTCAACACATTAACAGATACCTGATTATCAATAGTTGTTTTTATTTCAAATACTGACAGTGGTCATTTCATTCTTCCTTTGTTGTTACGAGAGTTTACAGATGACCAAGTGGTGGATGCTATAAATTGATTCTAAATTAATTGACCTATTAATTAATCAGTGTTCCATTCAAAAGAATTAAGGTTATATCTGATTACATCAAGTGAATCAGAGAGTGAGCAAATTTCAAACAAGCATTTTGCCTTCATTATTTAAACTCCTCACTATTGTGCTAGCAGCTGTAGCTTTCAGGGCTCTCTATCAAACCAACACTCATTTCTGTTGTCTGCTGTCTCCAAAGTCTAAACAGGGCGGAAAATGACGATTCAATTATTCTAGTGGGGAAACTACTGGCAATAGTGAGGTAGAAATGGCTCCTATGGACCCAAGCTGCAGCTGCACAACCTTATTAAAGCTGTTCTGAAATCATTTTAACCTTGTATGGAACACATTAGTGTTGCATAGTACACTAGTGCTGATAAGTTATCTCTGTGTTTCTGTGCGTGTGTGTGCGCGCGTGCACATGCTTCTGTGGGTTACAAGGAAAAAGAAGAAAAAAAAACAGGTTGTAATTGATACGGATATTAGCCTAGCAGTTAAAGTCAAAACCATATAAACACAATTCCCCAGATGGACCTTGCATGTTCTACCCCTCTCTAACTCTCTCTCTTAGGGATGAACCAAACTAATACACCTGGTTCCAATTCAAATAGCTTTTTGGGCAGTATATTATAAAGTTCAGTGTTGTCTCTATTATTAACATCCATTCATTTACGACACGGCACGGACTGAGTGTTCAGTGCCACATCAATATTGCATTGTACGTGAAGGATTCAAGTCAGTGACACAAAGTGAGGTCTAAAGATTCTACATTTAGGGAGAAGAGAGCATTGTTTTTAGATCGGCATTTGGTATTGGCAGATATCCTGAGATCAGGCATTCATCTGAAACTAAGATATTGTTATATCTTAGTTTCAGTTGCATGTTTCTAGAAGGCACTAAGCTATTTCTTTACAGTCTTGAGTTCAGAGGTTTTGCTTGATCATCCTATATGTAAGACCCTATGTTTTAAGGACCATACATAATTAAATGTCAGTATTTGGGAAATTATAATAATACAAATAAATAGATAGAGTTCATCTTAAATTACAGGCCAGGTAAATTTAGCCAGGCTTTATTTTGCCAATTAAGGACAGAGGGCTGGAAAGAGCCTGTCTTGTCCCGAGAAACTGGACGCTGCCTGTTAATCTGCTCCCGGCTTATCCTCTTAACTTTGTGTCTCTGTATGTTTGTGTGTGTGTGTTGGAGAGAGTGACTGTCACACTCTTGGTCCATGACTCTTGCCAGAAGAGGAACACCAAGGTTGACTCATGGCAGAGCTTATCACAGTGAATCCTCAAGGCACTTGCTAGCTTCTAACTCTGTCACAATATTATCAGTGTAGAAATCCGTGGGAATATCAGCTTTCTACACAGGGTAACAGTTTGTGACCACGGCTACTACAGGGACTTTACTATGATACTTGCTGGCTGT
The DNA here is from genome assembly GCA_038501795.1 of Pseudopleuronectes americanus. Lineage (NCBI taxonomy): Eukaryota > Metazoa > Chordata > Actinopteri > Pleuronectiformes > Pleuronectidae > Pseudopleuronectes > Pseudopleuronectes americanus. Next base: position 16,797,358 of record CM076719.1, on the reverse strand, counting down.
GGCGACCCCTCTCTAAGGATGTTCCCTGGATAATGGTATGGTATCTCTGCTGCCACTCGGAGAGAGTCGCACCTCTAGGTGGGTATGAGGTCAGCAGTGCACCTGAGCAGTAAATTGATGGAAGAATTTGTGGCCACTTCTGTTCTTTAAATGTCAGTTACCTTATGACTGACATTCATGGTCACTTGTTGAAAAAGCCATTGTTGGAATAGTTTGTTTGAGTTCAGGCTCAAGTTCCTTTCCTCTCCTTTCAACCTTTTTAATTGACGTAAATTTAAAAAAAAGCTATTTTAATCTAATAGTGTTAGCATTGGTTTAAGAATTTATAATAAATATCTTCCTTTTTTTGTTAGACTTATGAGTAGGACTGGAGAGCATAACTTTTTGAATAACAAATTGAATGTTTGTAGGACCTAGTACTGAAAGTGGATTGCTTATCTCTTTGGCTGTTTTACAATGCATTTATTTATTAGGTCCTTGAATTCAGCCTTTCATTCGGTGCCAGCACTGATACTATAAAATCTACCCTTTACTCCCTACTTGTGAGTCATATTGCTCTTTTCAGGGAAACCATAGTTTGCTTATAGACCTATGGCTGAGTTGTCAAACATATTCTGATGTCTTCTTAAGGATGGCAGAAGTTAAAGTCACTCATATACCCCCAATGCATTTAAGATCCCTTAGCATTTGGCAAAGTGGATAGCCATAATTCTACAGGTTTGAAGACCTACAAAGTGTGACAGTGATGTAGCCTTGAGCACTGCACTGATGAGTGTAGAGGGGCAGGAACAACCCTGACATGGATGGATGTACAGTAGGAGATCCACAGTCAGGTTAATGAGATTTGCAGAGTAGCAGTCAGATGGATGCACAGCGTTCAGCATAGCAAATTTATTTTCCTTTTGGTCTGCTATTGCTCATCAGTGACAGATTCATATGGTTCCGCAGTCATTCCCTAGCTATCACTGATACTCAGGGCTTGATACATGTGATTTGAGCCCGAGCTTTGTTCTTTAGCACTAATGTGTGGGGGATTGTTCACTTGTTTTCAGGGTTTCTTGCCTGCTTTTTTGCTGAGTTAGTAATGTTCAACTGAACTTTGAGAACTGAAGGGAGTCTCTAGTGCTTGCTCCCTGTTTGAGTCCATAATCTACAATATTTGATCAGTGTCATACTATTCCCTCCCCCTTAGATTGTTACTGATAAAATTGGTGAATGCTCCCTCAGAGTCTGTTTAAGTTGAAACATCTGAGCTGGGAAGCAGAGTTCAACCAAGGCAGTTAAAGGTGATTCAGAGCTTCCCAGTAAGGCAAAGGTCCACTGCGCTGATATTCACCTCCGGACTCCAGCAAATCACAACCCAATCAAGATCACATCCCTCTCAGATCCCTCCATTCTTCAGGGTTCTGGTTGACCTGCAGTTGGCCTTAAACAGCATCATCATCCCATCCAAGAAACTGTCACCAAAACCTGCTGTAAGCAATTTAAAGCTTTCAGGAAGCTTGCTTTGGCAACTCACGTCAATACCTGCCAGGAATCACCTGCCATTTCATTTGTGTGTCTGTGTTTTGACACCTGTCCTATGTTTTGTCTCCATGCTAACGGCTAACTGGTTAGCTCCAGAATCCTATTACCCTAAGCTGTGGATTAGCATGTTGGGAGGGGGGAGGCTGCTTCATTGAACCTGGCAGGGCTTCATATGCTATATTGGTCTGATCTGTATCACTTCCATACAAGCTGAGTCAAATATTCCACACAGTGGCTGTTACCTAACCACACCTTGGGTTGTTAGCGCTGCCACAGTATAAAGAGGTTACATCATCTGTTTACTTCATCACCTAACCAGGGCGTTTTCAATAAGGCTGCAACAAAAGATTTTTATTTTCCACCTCATCAGTGGTTATTCTGATTCTTAAGGAGTTAGTGACAGACACTCATCATCAAAGTTCAGTATCTACAGATATTCAGTTAACCTTGAAGAAGATAAAAAGCTATCTTGACACTGTAGTAGCTGTTTATTTAAATGTTGAAAGTAGTTGTTTATTCATCATCTGTCAACCTACTGTTGGTACATGTGTATTGATTAATACACTGATCCTTTTACGACACACCATAGAAGACTTATAACAAGACAAGAATAACCCTTATCAAAGCTTTTTGTCATGTTGGAGAAAGTCAGTGGACGGTGGCAAAATATATAGAAAAGCTTGTGTGTTCAGTGTTGTTCTCCCTATCAGCACCAGTCTTTAATGAAAACAAACCCTGTCGCTCAGGTTTTCTCACTGCTCTGCACTTAATTACCTTATTCATTTTGTATGGCACTGTACCTTAATACTAGTAACACTTTTTTCCATTGGATGCATTATGTATTTCTACTGTTGACCAACTAATGTATACGTGAACTCCATCTTGTTATTCTTTATTTAATTTATTAGTAACCATTTGGCTGGGGTATTGCGTTTTCTTTGTGTAGCTGTGCTGTTTTGATGACCAGTAGTCTTTAGACATGACGTACATCTAGAAGTTTATAGTTACTAAAATGTATCTTTTTTTACGAATGCTTTAAAAACATAAACCAACAAAATGATGTGGGATTTTATAATATAGCTTGTGTCTTGTGTACAGTTTACAGTCTATCCAGTGCATTCTTACCTGGTATTAATATCATTCAGGAGGCCTCGTGAATTACTGCATAATCCTAGACAAAGAAGAAGAAGATAATACAAGCTTTCACACCTTCTCTCCTTTGATTCCTGACAACACAGTGAAACATGGATCTTTCTGAAGGATGCTGCTGCAAATTGTATTTCTCTGTTTCTAATGCTTCTCCTCTCCTTTTCTCTTGCAGTGGAGGAGACGGACATTATAGATTTGGAGAAGCGCTACTGGCTGCTGAAAGCCCAGTCAAGAACTGGCCGATTTGACTTGGAAACCTTTGTCCCACTGGTCTCTCCACCTATCCATGCCTCCCTGAGTGAAGGTTAGACTAAATTTATTCAAATGTATTCCTCACATGTTCCATGTTTTTGGATTACACACAGATACAATTTAGAGCTACATGGTCTTATTCTGATCTTTACTCTTTCAATCCATGCCCTCACCAGTAAATACAACCCTCGGAATACTGTGTATAAATATAACATGTCTTTTGGATCTTATTTTCCAGGCCTGTTTCACGCCTTTGATGAGAATCGGGACAATCACATCGACTTTAAAGAGATCTCTTGTGGACTCTCAGCATGCTGCAGGGGGCCCGTCGCTGAGAGGCAGAAATGTAAGCCGTGCTTTGGTTTCAAACCATTTCAGATAAATTCATCCCAGAGGCTTCACATAATGACACCAAGCCTTTTTATCGTTACGTGTGTAGTCTGCTTCTTCTTTGTAGCTGTTATCTGTCATCAATGGAAGCATATTGGATTTCCTTGCTAATAGACTATAGTGCTTGGTCAAGGCTTAAAATAAAGCTTTTGTAGCAGTGCTGTGCTTCATATCCACACTTGTATTTTGCTTTGACATCAGCTTCTTTCATTGGCAGTTTGCTTCAAAGTGTTCGATGTGGATCGTGATGGGGTTCTGTCTCGAGATGAACTCCATGAAATGGTGGTGGCCTTGCTGGAGGTGTGGAAGGACAATCGCACAGACACACTCCCTGTAAGTTCACATCCATCTGTTCATTCGTCAGTCAGGATGTGATCTGCTGTTTGTGCTACTTCATGCTGATACATTGTGTAACCTTGCAGGAGCTGCACAGTAGCGTGTCAGACATCGTTGAGGGTATCCTGAAGATGCATGACACAACCAAGGTAAGACAAAACTCTTTTTGACAGATCATCTTTGATCCAGCTGACAAGACAGTGATATTTTGATCCCAAAATATGACATTGATTCAGAAAACGTCAACAACACATAACACTGGGAGCTGCCCAGTACACTTTCAACAACCACAATCTTTCTTGTCTTACCTCTTAACTGGTGTCTGGAAGCTACTGACCTTCATGTTGTTTCACCCCTTACCAGCTGGGTCACCTGACTCTGGAGGACTACCAGATATGGAGCGTAAAGAGCGCATTGGCCAATGAGTTTTTAAACCTTCTTTTCCAGGTCAGTAAAGCCACACATTGGTAAAGTTTGACTGATGATGATGATGATGATGATGATGATGATGATGATGATGCTAACGATAGTTATAATATATAGAAATAGTACTCACAATAATTTCTATACTATGTTTGGGTTTTCCTCTAGGTTTGCCACATAGTCCTGGGGCTCAGACCTGCCACTCCTGAAGAGGAGGGACAAATTATCAGGTACGTACATATCCTAATTATTGACCAATTACAGGTACATAACTTTAAGGAATAAACTGTTTGACCTTGGTGTTTGGATTTCCGTTTCTGTGTGTGTGTGTGTTTGTGTGTTTCTATGTGACTGCATGTAGAGGTTGGTTAGAGAGGGAGAGCAGACATGGGCTGCAGCAAGGCCAGAACTGGTTCCTCATCTCCATGGTGTGGTGGCAGCAATGGAAGGACTATGTCAAATACGTAAGTCAAGTTTGTATATGTACTGATATTAACACTGCATATCCATTTAACAGATATTGTCCTTGTCTAATGTCTCAGCTCGTGTTCAGTGTCATACAGTCTGCTGTTCTGTGCCTGGTAGCTGATAACAAGGATTCAGAAAATGTGGTGCTTTAATGATTACAACTAGTTAAAACATTTTGAAAATAAGTTCTGTTGGGATACAGGAAATTGTTATGATTAAGTTCCACATTTTGGTGAGAGGAAGTGTATGTTTATTCCTGCTATTCAGACTGAATTGCAGTTTAGTTTCCGCTGCGGCTCTAACATCCCTCACATCTACATAATTTCCAGTCAGCAGTGGCACTTTTTTGAAGCAGTTGACTATTTAAATTTCAGTCAAACTACTATGCAGATTTTGTATTTGTATGATTAAAACGTTTTTTTGGGTTCATTGTTGGTTCCCGTTGTTCGTTCTCTGGTACAGGAGGAAAGTGTACCATAGATAATTAATAGTTTCCTCTAAGATAATGAAATACATGTTGTTTGTAAGGAGTAGAGGTAGGGAGGGTAATCCTTGAAGGTTCGACTACATCTTGAAGATCATTTGACCTCAGGGTCTCCTGGGGCATCAAATGTGATGCACGTTGTTTTCTATTTGGATCATTCAGATCTGGATTGACCTTGTGTTGTGTTGTTGACAGAGTGGATTCTTAATCTGGTTCCCAAAATCTAACTTGAGAATGTTTCCTCTGACTGACGTGTGTTCTTCAAAATCACTACTTGCTGTGGCCATGCTATGCCTTTTAAACTAGCACCATCTCGCTCCTCTCTTCCCTTTGAGGCTCTTTGTCAAGGTACTTTGCTGGTTGCTTTTTTTAGTTTTTTTTGTAACTTGGAGAATTGGCCACAGTTCTTGTGTGTCTCATTGTTGTCTGTCTCCTCATTTGATCCTAGACTAATTCCATGATGCTGAGTAGAGGGCTCTGTGTTCTTCTTGTCCCTGAATATAGTTCTTTATGAATATATGTCTGTTTGTAGGCCTCTTTGTCCTGCCGCAGATTCATTTTGGGAGCACTCAATTGTTAATATGCATTGTTAAAGTAGGGTTCTTTCACTGATTTCTCATACTCCTGTAGCTTTTAAAAGTGCCACTGATGCAGTTTTAGATGTTACTTACATTCCAGTTCATGCGACGAGGTTTGTAACTGCTTCTTTAACAATAACCTCACACCGGGACAGAGGCAGTGACTGTCATGAGTGCAAACACCACATTAATATCACATATCACTTTAAACAATGACAGGGCAGTCCCTGCTGTTGTCTTCCTGTCCAGGAGCATAAGGGCATCGTGGTGGAGCAGCCATCCATCCTGAGCTCACTCCGAAGTCCGATGGCCACGGCCACCATAGAGCCCGCCCCTCCGGATAGACTGGGAGGACTGGGAAACTTCAGCGCTGTCAGCCCCACTGAGGAGAGGTCACCTGATGCTGTGTCCAGTGCCTCAGAGGCCACAGAGACTGGTCAGTCACTTCACATAACAAGTATACATGACTGATCTTACATGTAGGTTCAACAGATCCCATACTAAAGAGACTTTTAAATGTAATTGTCCACATTTGTTAATTTAAAAAATATGACCAAGTCAGATGCAACTGTTATACCAGTCAATACAATAAGACCCAAGGCGCTGAATAAATATACCCTCTAAAACTTCAGCAGTGATTGAACAAATCTACCTAAATCCTGGGGGGGGTTCTGAAGAGAAGACAGAATTGGCAACTTTTACAAAAAGTACAGCAGTAAAATAAGTGAGCATTCATGAACATTTAAAAAATACATGAATATATTCGCAGATATCTCCACTTCTTCCTCCCCCTCAAACAATTCTCTTACTGACAGAGTTTTGGTCAGCAGGAATATCGTCTGGGTCTGAATATTCTTTATTGTTATTTCATCGCTGTTTTTGTCAATGAAACTCTGCTGTTATCTGCTTCAGATCGCTCCCCTCACTTAGATCGTCAGCCATTGTCTGAAACGTAACATAAACAAATTATTCACAGGCTACGAGTGCTAAAATTCTACCTATCCCATAATGCATTTTGTTTTCACCTTCTGATAAATTCCAATTTCATCGACTTTGCTGTTCTGTAGTTCAATATCAAGTCATCGCGAGTTATATTAGACAGTTCACGCAGCAGTTATAATTCTTTCAGCTCCAATGAAAGGCTGTTCATTTCAAATATCTACAGGGGAAATAAACAGCAAAGGAGAAGAGTAGTAATGAATGATTATTTAAAGTTGTGTTTTAATATGATGTTTTCCCCTCTGTGTGTGTGATCTGGGTGCTCCTGTCTACCAGCAGCCCTGAGCCCTCACGTAGCTCCATCTGCTACAGAGAGCTGTTTTGCCCGTCAGCACAACGTATCAGACAACAACAACCAGTGTTTTTCTGGAGCCAATGGACAACTCCCCTCCCAAGTGGCAGCACAAAGACCTGGAGCTATCGACAACCAGTCTCTGGTCACCACCGACCCCATGAAGGCAAGGAGTGTGTGTGTATGTTGTTGTTGAGCGAGTCCTTCTTGGTCTGTTGCATTAAATAAAAAGTGTACAGTAAGTGCATTAACTGTCCCACTAATAAACTGTTTGTCTTGTTGTTGACTGTCACTTTGAAACAAACTTATTTAACATATTATCAGAAGACTGTCTGCCTTTAAAAAGCAGAAACATCCATCTAGAGCTTTTCAATATGCAGAAAATAATACTTTATGTTGTTACAGTGGTTTGTGTAATTATGTACTGCTCAAAAGATAGTTTTAATCCTGACTAACTAGTGCTACATCAGAAAATCAATGATCCGCAGTCGGGAGGTAATCATGTTGCACAGATCATACATCCCAGTCATTATCTCTGGCGCGTTTGTAATATGAGAACAGTGAAGCCACTCAGTTTCAGAGAAGACTCAGTGTTGTGCGTTCCCTCTGGGTTTGTGTACCGGGCTCATCTGTGCTGCAGCTGTTGCACGAAGCCATGCATTTAACAAACACTTGTGATCCTGATCCTTTGACAAATAGAAGCAGATCTCACAGCTTGTTGCTCTTAACAACATTTGCCTTCAGCACATGTATAACAAACCAACAAGTGTCTTTCCTTCTGCTGTACCCCTGCAGGCCCCCACGTTAACCATGGAGGGTGGCAGGCTGAAGCGCTCCCGGCAGCTGGTGCCTGATGGAGACTTTGAGACGGTGCCAGAGCCGGTTTGGCGGGCGCTCTACCACTGGTACGGTGCCAACCTCAGTCTGCCGCGTCCGGTGAGTGAAGACAACCAAGGAACTTATCTGTGTCATACAGTACTGTCAAATATTCAATACACAGGGAATACACTGAGTGTGACATCAGAAGAAAATGTCCGCCGTGTAAAGGCATATGTAAAAAACTCATTGAAACAGCTCATATCTGTCTCATATCAGTGTGAGATGTAGAAAGTAAAAAAAAATGTCTCCACTATGAATTCTTTAATAGTTTTGGGACCAGCCGTGCATTGTTGAGCAATTTATATATTTCTACAGAGAGAGATATGCCACCTAACTAATTCTTTTGGCTACTGAGTATCCTCATGTCACTATTGGCTAATTGTCACAAAAATGCTCATGACTCAATTTCCTTTACATCACCTCAGGGTGCTTTTACACCTGAACTTTTAATTCAGTCAGGGAATGAAATAAACATGAAAACAGGTCTGCTGTGTGTTTCAGTTTATATGGTTAACTCGGGCTCGGGTGAAATGTATCATTTGTAAACTGGTGCAGTCTAAACAACTGCACCGTCTGCTCGAAGAAGGGTTTCTCCGGTCAGCTCCAGCTAAGCTCTGGTGCACGATCAGCACATGGATTGTGGGAAATGTGAAGGAAGCAAACTTGTAAACATGGACCATGATTTGACAATGATAGCACATTGATCAGTGGAGCAGAGGCGTGTTAATGTGTCCAACACTTACATGTATTTATATCCTATTGTAAAAGAGAGTGTAACATAGTGACCACACAGCTGCTGATGGTGCAAGATGACAGTCACCAAAACCATGCACTGCTGACTATTGAGTTACCTTAGTCCATGTCAGCTTTTGCTTTATTTGAACAAAGTCTCTGAGATCTAATTATATACCATAACTAAAAGGCAATATTGTATTTTCTTTAATTTGTTTCAGCCAAGGGAAATAAGTACATGAGTGAAAGTGACTTTACACAAAACTCTGGTTACCTGTTTCTGGTCGGATCCGTGCACTCAGTTGTTTCATGTAAAGTAGGGATGAAAAGTTTTCGTGCAGAAACTTGAAACTTTGTCTCTCACCCCTGCAGGTTATCCTTGAGAGCAAGACGGGCCACGCAGAGCTGGAGCTCTTTCCCCGTTACGTCCTCTTCCTCCGCCAGCAACCTGCCACGCGCTCCCCACAGTCCAACATCTGGGTCAATATGGGTATGACCAGCCTGCGAATGTTCCCTCCACATATAAACCCCCCAAGAGGTAACGTAAGCCTGCAGCAAGACCAGAGCAAGCCGTCAAATGCTTCACTGAGCAACCCTGCATCCCCCGTTTAATCCTCCTTCAGTGGACTGATCCAGCTCAGGCAGCGCTCTGGAGTGGGCTTGAGAATGAACAGCCCATGAAGGGGAATTACTGCTTATCACTATAAAAGATGAATAATTCAAACTTGCAGCCTTCACAGACCTTGCCATTCTCGTATTAGTTTTGACAATCCTTGTTGTAGGGCTCTCAATGATAGCAGTATTTTAAGTGTTATAGTAAAATAATGAAAATGTTTAAACCATATGGAAAACACATTGGAACAGGATAAAAATGTCTTAAATATCTGTCCTCATCCTTTAGGATGTGGACATTAAAATCATTACCTTTGCTTCTGAAATAGTGAATCATTATACTCACTGCCTCATTTTTATAATTTTTTTACAAAACAACAAAAAAGTATCCATAATTGAGAAAAGCAAATCCTTCATCCCATGTAATTGTAATCAATAACTGGCCCTTATTTTGAATACAAATTGACGTTGCTACAGGTGGAAAGACTGACCAGGAGGAATGTTCGTTACCTCAGATGAAAATATTTTCTGTCGATCATTATCAACCCTGCCCTCGTCCTTCCTAGTCCCTTAGAGGTGGAGCTACAGAAGTGCAACAAAATCTATGATGAATCAGATTATAGAAACTCCACCAAAAGTAGTTTTAATCATACACATTCTGTTCATTGTTCATTGTCGCCATAGAGGTAGAGAGCATAATTCAGACAAGGTCCAACAGTCTCTATGAAATCAAATTTAATTTCACTTGATCAAGACCCATGAATTATTTTCTGAAAAAATCAACAAAAATTCTGAATAACAACATTCTCACAACGTTTAAGAAATTGAAAATCTGCCCCCTGATCTGAATCCACACCAATATTCATGTTCTTCCTTGGCTCATGCCCCACTCCTTCACAATATTTCATGAGTGTTTTTTGCGTAATCCTGCTAACAAACAAGGAAGAAACCAACAAACAAGCACAGATAAAAACATACAGTAATCTACTTGGTGGATATAATGAAGAAAACTTTTTCATTTCCCTTTTACAATAAATACATTTTATATAGAATAAAACACTAATACAGTACCTTTCAATTCAATCAAGTTGTAACAAATATCATGCACTCATCTAGATATATGAATGATCCATGAAATTGGTGAATCAAAAGAGGCAAACCATAATTGAATAGAGGGCATAATGTTGCTGAGCATTCATTTCCTGTCATATTGTTTCATGTAGTTTGCTCTCGACCAAATTAGGCAATTTGTATTTATTCACAACGGAAGTTGTAAACACACATCCACTCATTCCCACAATAACTGAAAATGAACGTCTCCTGGGTTTATTCTTATCATCCCTTTGCCTGATGTCTAAATGGGTATCATGGACACGTATGAAGTGAAAATGCGTAATTGAAAAAAGAAACTAGATGACAAAGCACTAAGCAGAGACATGCAGAGTTGCTCCAGTATAATCAGATTGTGGATGGCATCAGCACTCAGCAGGAGAGCGCTGATCCAAATCCCTCCAACATATCAGCTTTCAGGCCACAGACCTGAGTCCCCAGTGGAGCCTTGTCCTCCAAAATGACTCACTCTCTCTCTGAGCAGCAACTTGTCATTGCTCGGCATTTAGACCCTCGCCTGACATGTGGTAAAGTATCAAATATAGATCAAAAAGAGCAGGGGGATGTTTTTCTCTAGTGGTATAATTGAATGGCAAGTCTGTGTTGATGGTTAAGACTGCGTGATGATTTACACTTTGTAGCATATTAAAACCATTACTTTAATCAAATCCACATCAATGAAATTAATCTTTTGTATTGATTTAACAGGACTAATATTGATTGGTTTGCATTTGATTTAATCCAATCTTTGTCCACTAAATTGATTGACCAATCAAGTTTGCACTGACTGATGAAACTGCCCTTTTCTTGCTGCTTCCTTACAACTAATCCTCAGTCAGATGAATGCTGTGGTTATTATCAATGTTCATGTGGGTAAATTTAGTCAATGATTACTTGCATCTGTAGACATCTTCTGTGCATAAGACCATGATTATGGTTGCCATAGCAACCAGTCAGATTTGGCATGTACTTTCTTCATTATGATTAGAGAAAGTTTTAAAATGAAGAAGGATTTTTAAATTGGCGTTGGTAGTGTCTAGCCATTACAAAGACAAATGAATGTCCTGTCTTCTTTGTACAATCCAGCAGGTAATGTTCCATCCCCCAATGCTCCTCTCAAGAGGGTGCTGGCCTACACGGGCTGCTTCAGCCGTATGGCCACCATCAAGGACATCCACTTCTACCTGTCCCAGAGACTCCGCATCAAGGAGGAGGACATGAGACTCTGGCTCTACAACAGTGAGGTGGGCCACAGAGCTGTCACTACATTCCCCATCACATGTTCTTGGGGTTTCACACATCTGTTTTGTCGTATATTGGGCTAAATATTAGCTATTTATCAGTCTGTATTTGGTACAAAACTTCCCATGGTTGTTGATGCTGGGTGCAGGTGTGATGCAAAGGTCAGTTTGTGTCCTGTGGTGGTCTCAGCTTGGCCCCTTTAAGTGGTCAACACACCACACCACACCACACTCCCTCACCACTACTATTATACTGCAAGACCTTTTACTTTGATTTGTTTGCACTACTACTACTAATCTGATTAAAGGTTAAGTGGGTCCAACAGGTTGGCCTCCATAAATAGGTCATTCTAGGGTAAAGAAGACAGCACAACAATTCATAAAATTTAAATGATTACACACTAGTGAAACATCACTAGGATTATTTTATATTCAATTTCTGCCAATAGATTCTTTGACCTAAATCTAACATTCTGAACGTTTAACATTGTTTTCAAATATGAGTCATGTGAGCAGAGTTTACCCTAAAACAAATTGATGTGGTACATTTGTTCTCAATTAGTTGAATAAACATTTGGGAATATCTTTTTCTCCTCATTGTTTTGCAGAACTATCTCACCCTCCTGGATGATGAAGATCACACACTAGAGAGTCTGAAGATCCATGATGAGCAGCAGCTAGTTATAGAAGGTATGAAACACAGCACTTCCAAATTCTCTTCAGGACAAGCACAAATCCATCTTCAGAGTTATAATGAACAGATATATTCATCAATAAATGGAGTGAAATGGTTTAATCAGATGAATTTCTTACTCTTCTGCCACAGTCAGGAACAAAGATATGAGCTGGCCTGAGGAGATGTCTTTCATTGCCAACAGTAGTAAAATGGACAGACACAAAGGTAAGCTGGTACACACTGTCATTGTGAGCTCACTGCTTTTGTACACAAGCAGATCCTGAAAAGATTGAGGTTAACAGAATATTAGAAAAATTCATTTCCCAAAAATCTCTACAAATTAAAGTACAATCTAAAGCTTATATTGATGTCATGCAACGTTCCTTCATTTTATCCCATCAGGGCCAGAACAAAGGAGAGAGAGAAATATATTCTGTTTTATCTTTTCCAAATAGGTTTAGAATATTTTGAAAATACCTCCTAGAATAGTTTAAAATGTTGTTAAATAATTTATTATGCGTAGTTTTTGAAAAACATGTATCATCCAAAAAGTTTTGGCCCTAATGTGGATTAACAATTTTACTCATTTATTTTTCACATTTTTGTCATATATGCAACAGGTAGGGTCATAAGTGTTAGTCAAATAACACATTTGTTATCATGATGCCATAGATTCCATTGTTTTGCCTCATTCAGCTATTTATGTAAATCTGATCACTGTGTCCTTGTTCATTAACGCAGTTCCTACAGAGAAAGGAGCCACTGGTCTGAGTAACCTTGGCAACACCTGCTTCATGAACTCCAGTATCCAGTGTGTGAGCAACACCAAGCCACTCTCAGACTACTTCATCTCAGGGAGACACCTCTATGAGCTCAATAGGTGCCACCTAAGTGCAGCACTTTTTGTGTACATCTTGCCAAGATTGTGCAGAGCTTTTAATTGTAACGGGCCTGTGTTGGTGCATTTACAGAACTAATCCCATTGGGATGCGAGGTCACATGGCCAAGTGTTACGGCGACCTGGTGATGGAGCTGTGGAGCGGCACACAGAAGAATGTGGCTCCCCTCAAACTCAGAGTGAGCAGTTTCATCAGACTTGAAATTGTCTAACAGTCTGCCATGCAAAGCTTTTGTGTAGAATCTGTGTTGAAGTTGTACTTAACGGTAAACGTTAACCTTTCTACCAGCTGAATGCCTGTTTTTTTATTTTACATATTTGTGCAGTGTCTCAGAAATAGAATACTCTTTGTCTTTAAACATACGTTTAAAAGTAAAGTTAAAATACAAATATCTTATCTACATATATATATATATTCCTTCCTCTTCAGTGGACGATAGCAAAGTATGCCCCACGGTTCAATGGCTTCCAGCAGCAGGACTCCCAGGAGCTGCTAGCCTTCCTGCTGGATGGTCTACATGAAGATCTAAACCGAGTCCATGAGAAACCTTACGTGGAGCTGAAGGACAGTGATGGCCGGCCTGACTGGGAGGTGGCCTCTGAGGTCAGTCACACCGCTGATCAAATACAGCTATCTACAATAAGAATAAGCACTATATATATATGTCGCTGTGGCATCACGGTCCAGGTCTTCAAGATGTAAAAGAAAACATGCAGGAAGCAGCTCTTAGACATCGTTCAAAGACAATGGTCTTGTCTCCTCACGCATACAATCTGAGTATATTTCAGACCTAACTGTGAAGGACAGTGGCGACTTCTGATAAAGGAAACTTGTTTTTTTATTTGCTGTGGATAAGGCCACTCACAACATCTCTGAATCAGTTGTGCATGTAGCCTCCCTCTCTTCCGAGGTTTTTTGTGGTAATATCCTCTGGTGTCCATTCTAAAAGTCAACGGATGAGGATAGCACAGAGGAATCGATACCAGCCAGTCCATCAGCTACGCTTTCCTTTAAATTGGTAATGGAGCTGTATTGATGTTCTGTTTGATTCTGGTTGTCCTAAGGGGAGGGATTTGCAGGATTAGTGGTGTGTGATCCCCACAACCCACTGTGTTTATAAGTGTGTGTCTGTGTGTGTCCATGCCTCCAGGCATGGGAGAACCACCTGCGCAGGAACCGTTCCATCGTGGTGGATCTGTTCCACGGTCAGCTCAAGTCCCAGGTGAAATGTAAGACCTGTGGCCACATAAGCGCTCGCTTTGACCCTTTCAACTTCCTGTCTCTACCCCTGCCCATGGACAGCTCCATGCATCTGGAGATCACAGGTGAGGAGGCTGGAAGACGGGGAAAGAGACTCTTAGACTGAATTTCCTTCTTGTAATAACACGACTGACCCTTGCCATGTTGTATGTTTGTAGTTATTAAACTGGACGGCTCCACACCTGTGCGCTATGGCCTGAGGTTGAATATGGATGAAAAGTACACAGGACTGAAGAAACAGCTGAGTGAACTTTGCAGTCTGAAGCCGGAGCAGATCCTTCTGGCTGAGGTCCACACTTCCAACATCAAGGTACTGAGACTGACTCACAGAGCTGGAAACACAGAGTACTTTAAAGACTTTATCTTTGGTGCTTTACAACACAATTTGATATTAAATTCAAGTTCATTAAAATCAAATCTGACTTTATTGTCATTTTACCAGACATACAAAAAAAGGAACAGAAGAAAACACACAGAACATTTGAACAGCACCATCCTCAGGCAGGCAGGCAGAATAACCACAACATCAACACGCGCAAATACAACAGGGCTATACCAGGTCAAGACATGTCAGCTGATGATATGTTCTCTGTCTTCTCAAACCCTGCGGTAACACTCCTCTAGGCAGCTGCTTTGTAATAAAGCTAAGTGATGCCCACAAAGCAGTGGAGGCTATACAAATGTATCAAAGTGCTTCCAAGTTAAAATGTCCACTGTTCAAATGCAACTGTGGAAATCAAGACAAGTTCTGGATGACCAGAAATCTTCCGGACTAAAGTGCATGTCTGCTGTCGTTTGCAGGGTTTGGTTTTTACTTTCTTCCTTCCTCCAGGAGTCACTGTTTACATACTGTACACACAGTCCACATGCACAGAGCCCAGTTGTCTTATCGGTGGTTGGGGACCATTTTGACTATAGGCATTATGGAGTGAGGGATTAAAATAGGCCTCACTTTTTCAAAGACCTGTTTGAGGGTTTTTGCTTTTAGAGTTAGGGTTAGAATAGCTTTAGGTTAGAGAAGGGGGCTAGGGAATTTGCTATACCAATGAATTTCCTCACTGAGATAGAAACACAAGGTTTTGTGTGTGCTTGTACTTTACAGATACACACTACTTGTGCTTGTACAGAATTACAATGAATCACTCAGTCTGATGTAGCAATGCTTTGTGTGTAGAACTTCCCTCAGGACAACCAGAAGGTGCGTCTGTCAGTAAACGGCTTCCTGTGTGCATTTGAGATCCCGGTGCCAGGTTCACCAACGTCCCTGAGCTCGCCCACACTGACAGGTGAGCTGGACAACTCCCTGTGTTTGTATTAACCTTGGCTCTGTCTGACAGTCCACAGTTGACTAGACACTTGACAGTATTTTTCCTTTCTTTCTGCCTCTCTCTTCTCAACTTCATTAGACATCACCCCAGTGACAAATGGCTCAGCTGCTAATGGGCACCTGGGCAATAAGCCTGTCCTCATCCCTAACGGTGGGCCCAGCACTTTGGTGCCCTGCAGCCCTGACACGCCCCTCGCCAGTGGAGTCGCCAATGGACACATCACACCGGTGCAGGAAAGCCCGTTCATTGGATACATCATCGCCATGCACAGGAAGATGGTAAGAGCTGTACAGCATGTTTAAACAAGTGATGTGTATAATTGTATTGATAAATGGATGGTAGATTTTTAATTGTATAATCTGTGCCAAAAATTATAATTATTATGGAATTAACATAATAATCAACATAATTATTCAGGCAAAAAAAAATAGTTTTCATTATATTATGTAACAGCTGCTTTACCACAGTTTCCCAGCCAATGAAAGTGAGCAGAAAGCTGACATGGCTGAGTCCCAGCTCTTACACTTTGCTTACACTCTACTGTGTCCACTTTCAGATGCGCACAGAGCTGTACTTCCTGTCATCTCAGAAGAATCGGCCCAGTTTGTTCGGCATGCCCCTCATAGTTCCCTGCACTGTCCACACCAGTAAGAAAGACCTGTATGACGCGGTCTGGATCCAAGTCTCCCGCCTGGCCAGCCCACTCCCGCCACAGGAAGCTAGTAACCATGCCCAGGACTGGTAGGTTGACACCTTCCTCCCCCATCATTTGTTATGTATTCTCTACATGAACAATATCAGTTTGCCCTGACGCCACAATGCTTTACTAGTATATTTTTGCTGAAGTAACCAAGGAAGCTGACACAGATCCTTTCCATCTGACTGGGGGATATTTACCAAAATGTCAGTATTCTTATAAATATTGATTTTTATTTCCTTAATTTTTTTTGCTCTATATTGATAAACATTTGTCTGAGACACCAGATCCTGAGATGAAGACACAAGTTGTGTTTAGTCTGAACAGAAAGAAACTGAGACTTTAGGAAACAATGACACATTATTTTCATGACCTGACTCCAGCGGTGAAAGCAGAGCGTAGCTAACACTTAATGTAACAGTTCGACCTTGTGTTCACTCACAGGAAAATAATTCCCTGTCTTTCTCATTCTTAGTATTTAGCAACAAAGCAACTAAATGCTGACGAGAACATCTGCTCTCTGTTGTATCTATTTGTGTGAATGGTTTCATTTCAGGTATAAAGCTACACCACTTGTCTGGATGGAGTTCAGTTTAAATTTAAAATAGCGTTTAGAAATGTAATAGTGTGAACATAGTCTCAGTGTTGCACAGCAAGAGAACATGGTGGTGAATGGCAGGAGCTGATTCACATTAGGGCTGAACGATTAATTGCATTTGCGATGTAATCGCGATTTGATAAAACGCGATTTTCTAATCGCAACGTGCGCGATTTAAACGTGCGAAAGAGAGTAGGGCACCGGGCTGCTGTCCTCACCCGCTGTAAGAGTGCCGCGGGACCACAAAACTCCTCTGATCCAGAAGTTAGCGAAGCACGCCTGCATCACCTACAGGGTCCTAACGTCTTCGGCCGACGGGGCGGACACACAGAGCGAGCTCATCTCGAAGGTGACCGCGGGGCGGGAGGCGGACCTGAAAATCACTCCCCGGTAAAGCAAGCCGAGCTCCGGGGCGGCGGGGCTCCAGAGCCCCCCGGTCACCTACATGCACATCTGCGAGACGGAGGTGTTCAGCATGGGGGTGTTCCTGCTGAGGCCCGGCGCCTCCACACCGCTGCACGACCACCCGGACATGAACGGGAATCTACGGAGCTGCTGATCCGCGAGCTGCCCTTTCATCCAGCCGGCCCGCTTCAATTCAATGTGGAAGTAATCCAAGTATTCAGAATACGTTACTCAGATTAGTTAATGTAACGAAATACGCTACAGATTATATTATTGTACAGTAAATGTATTTAATATTGTGTTGGTCATATTTAAATCATCCATTACGGGGGTTTTTTTTTGGGGATAAAATGAAGAAAAAAAATCGCCTATTAAATCGCAATCGCAATATTTGGGGGAAAAAATCGCAATTAGATTATTTCCCCAAATCGTTCAGCCCTAATTCACATACTATAGCCTTGTTGCTGATCTAACACTTCATCCATTTCTTTCATCTACTTTCACAAACTGCTGAAAAACTCATCACATAAATAAGACAAAGAAATGGTTTTGTAACACAGACAGTAAGCCTGACATCAGAAGAAAACTAATGGTTCATTCTGTCTCCTCCACATCTGTGAACCTGCAGTGATGACAGCATGGGCTACCAGTACCCCTTCACTTTGCGGGTCGTGGGTAAAGATGGTAACTCGTGTGCCTGGTGTCCCTGGTACAGGTAAGATTTCTTTCATGCAGACATTGTTCTTACACATTTGGTAATTGGGAGACGTTGTCTAGATTTGTGAATGTAGATAAGAAATGAAATATGTTTCTTTTCAGCATGTATATTAGGAGCATTTTGGCTGTTTATTAATGTTGTATCTTGAATAACCATATTCCAAATTCACAAGATTAGTAATATAGAGTTTTCCCTCATTAACATCTTAATTACTACTCATTGATAGAAAGTAAGGAAGGTTTGTAAAAAAAGCAGAACTTTTTTAATATGCTCTGCCCAGTATCGTCCTTATACAGTATTCTCCCTTAATAACACTCAATAAATATCATCTTTTCTTGTGTACCAATAATGTTGATGATTTAAAAATAACTGCAAACTAAGTCTTTCCAACTGAGGTGTTTTTAATCAATAATTCACAAGGATTTTGTCACTTTTTTACTATTCTTAATGAAATATATAAAAATGGCTTGAGCACACCTTTAATGGAATTTTATGACCATTAAAGAGCTAATATGCTCCTGTTACACTTGCTAATACTCAAATAGTTAATGACGAATATCTGTAACTTCATATAAGGTATTTCTTATTATTCACTTTCTGCAGTTACACTGTTTGAAAACAGAAAACCCAATAAAATCTTTTGAAATCTCCACTTGTTTTGAGCAAGGTTGATCAGAGTGGTTAGATTTAATTCAAACAAGGATAGTTTTTAATGGATGCTCTCCAGTTTTCTGTGCCCAGGTGAATGTATGTACTGCAGCTGCCTCTTTATGTTTCCAGGTTCTGTCGAGGCTGTACAATAGACTGCACAGAGGACAGAGCCTGTGTTGGGAATGCTTATATTGCTGTGGACTGGGACCCCACTGCCCTGCACCTCCGCTACCAGACCTCCCAGGAGAGGGTGAGACTTGATTTCACATACGTCACTGTTTGGGACATCACAGACTTGCATTCATTTTATGCAGACTTACTCCAACCATAACTGATAGCCTGATGCTTACCAGCATTATCCTACAAGAACGTGATTTCTAAGGACCACCTTGAGGGAAACATTAAGTTGGCTCCATGCAGTCTCATCACATCTTGGTCTCTCTGCAGATCGTGGAGGAGCATTGCAGTGTGGAGCAGTCCCGTCGGGCCCAGGCTGAGCCCATCAGTTTGGACAGCTGTCTGAAGGCCTTCACCAGTGAAGAGGAGCTGGGAGAGGACGAGCTCTATTACTGTTCCAAGTGCAAGACCCATGGGCTAGCCACGAAGAAACTGGACCTCTGGAGGCTGCCACCCATTCTGGTCAGTGGCACACTTATAAGACCCTGTCGGACCTGAGCTCTTGTCTAACTGTTGTAGTTTTTACCTAGAGCTCTGTGTGGTCATTAGTATTATCAATTACCTTTGCATCAACAATAGGAAAACCCTGTTTGTGTGTCTCCTCAACAGATTGTCCACTTGAAGCGCTTCCAGTTTGTTAATGGTCGCTGGATCAAGTCCCAGAAGATTGTCAAGTTCCCGCGGGGGAACTTTGACCCCAGCGCCTTCCTGGCTCCCAGAGACCTGGAGCAGCACTGCCTCCACTCACGTAGTGAGAGTGAGGATCTACTGAGGGTCGGAGAAGACAACCTCTCCTCCATCTCTGCTCCCGCTGGCTTCTGCAACCTCCCCAAAGGTACCACATGTTGCTCATTACACTGTATGCTTGATGATTTCTTGAGAGCCTGATATAATGTTAAACTAAAGCAATTTTAGTATTACTGAGCAGAGCAGTTACTCACCAAGCTGCTTCACCCGTGTTCTCCCAACAGCCTCCCCTGCCTCGAGCAGGAAGTCAGCTCCTTCTCTGAGCCGGACCAGCAGCCCCTCCAGTAGCCCAAAGAGCGGAGGGCGAAAGCCTGGCCGACTACGCCTGCCTCAGCTGGGCAGCAGACAGCGCCTGTCTAACAGCAAGGAGAACCTGGATGCAGTTGCAAACCCGGAGGCTGAGCCCCGGGAGGATGCTCCACAGGCAGACACAGAGGGGAGTGCAGTAGCAGGGGTGATGGGCCTTCCTGGATCAGCAGAAGCAAACGCATCAGAGTCAGTGTACAGTACTGAGGCATCCAGCAGCCACTGTGATGTGGTCTTGTTGAACGGTGACACCAACGGGATGAGCTCAGGCTGCAGCACTGAGAGCAACATGGATGCCGACAGCTCGCTGCTTCAGCACAGAGACAACATGTGTCTGGACGACATCTACAACCTCTATGCAATATCAGTAAGTCACTGCCATGCGGATAGTTATAATAGACTTACTGGTTGAAACAAATCTAAATATTGTTGTGATTTATCTTCTCAGTGCCATTCAGGAATCATGGGAGGAGGCCACTATGTGACGTATGCCAAAAACCCCAATGATAAGTGGTACTGTTACAACGACAGCAGTTGTAAGGTAAAACACAGCAGAACAGTTTATATGTTTGTATTTCAAAGTATACCTTTCATAACATATTTACTTTAGGCTTAAATAGGATAAACATACAATTTCACACTCACACATAACAAACAGAACTCAACTGTGACATTTCTTTCTTCATGTTTAGGAAGTGCCCTCGGAGGAAGTCGACACCGACTCAGCATACATCCTCTTCTACGAGCAGCAAGGTGTAAACTACTCCCAGTTCCTGCCAAAGATCGATGGCAAGAAGATGGCCGACACCAGTAGCATGGACGAAGACTTTGAGTCTGACTACAAGAAATACTGTGTCCTCCAGTGATGGCGCATTGTCTTCCATCAGCCAGCACTACGCCTGCTCTCTGCTGCCCCCTGCTGCTCTGAGCAGGAAGCACCAGACATTCTGATCAGTCTGAAGAATTCTCACAAACTGCTAATGACCAGAGTCAGACAGTGCTCTCTGTCTTTAGGGATGCGTCGCAGCACTTTCTACACTTGATCGCAAACATGGATTAGTGCAAAGGTTTGCCCAGACAACATGGAAGCCCCGGTGAAAGCACTAAACTGGTGCACTTTGCTCAACCCCTGCTCCCCTTCCTCTCCTCCTCCTCCTCACGTGAAAAACATCCGCCATAACATACATGTAACATATACTCGCATACTAACACATCTCTGAATGTATGCCAGTATGGCCAAGTCATGAAGTGATGTTGCTTTGTTATTGTGCATTTATCATTTGTGATGTCAGAGTGGAGAAAAAAAAGACAACTGGAGTTAACGTGTGATCTGAGCCCGGATATCTTACCTGCAGAAGGAAAAATAGTAAGACTACGTAATGCTTTCTATTTGTAAATGCACAGCCAATGATTGAAGACCCTTTTAATGCCAAGTGTAAACAGAGCCCAGAACGTGTGCGTGGATGTCACATTCGGTGCCACAAGTCAACATGACGATGGAATTTGGTGTCTGGTAAACTTTTAAAAAAGTGGTTCTAGTAGTGATTGTTTCACAAAGGAAGATTTAAGTCATATGCTACCTCATTGCTTCTTGCAGCCGCTCAGCCACTTGTACCCTAAAAGTCTGACAGTATTAATAATATAAAAATGCGTCCTTCCTGTAGGAGACATGGTACAAACATTTCACCCCAACCCAATAAATCTGCCCCCCCATTATGGGGATAATCACAAAGATCCAGATGAAATTAGGCGCTTTTGCCAAAACTGTTTCATCCTGCAGCTGCCATATATCAGTGTTGATTTGTGCAATGTTTATCAGTGTGTATCCATAATTTCGCTGAGAATCTCTGAAAAGCTTGAGCAGGAATCTTTGATTTGCTTAGGACAGGTGCCATGATTTCAGAAGAGACATGCTTATATAATAATCAATACACAACATATGTTTGATATTTATTTTCTTTTTATACTGCACATGCATTGTTTATTATTTTGTTGTTTTGAAAACAGGCCTCAGGAGCCCCTTCAGGTCAGGGATGATATTTATCACAATGCCACACTTAGAGCAATCAGGCTCATCTTCACAGCTCTGTCTCCACATGTACCTTTCACCCACTGCAGGTGAGATTCAAACTCGTCCGCGACACTAACGTTTGCCTGCAAATAAGAAAGGAGAAAAAGAAGTGATCAAAAATTAATTCACCTTCATTTTAACATTGTTCCTGAAAGAGTAATTTTAAAGACTGCTCCACAGATTTAGCATCACACTCCTCTATCACCCCTGAACTTACCTGGACAGCTTAACAAACAGGAATCCAAATCTGTGCAGCAGAACCAAAGATGTTGTCTTTTTTTATTCCACAGATTCTTAGCTATAGTCCAAACCTGGCTTCTACATCACCTACAGTAGAGTTAAACTTAAATCAGCTGTTAGTAGCCTCAAACCTGAAGTCTCCAGGAGACACGAGGAGCAGGCTACAGAGTCTATCAAGCTCTCTTCTTTCTAAATTCACTCCCAAGATTTTTCATATTCTTCAGCTCAATCGCTGTAGGTAAAGAAGGAATGAGAAGACTGCTCCCTTAAATTGAAGTTAAACATATGCCCAACATATCGCCCGAGTAGAAGATGGTCCAGTAGTAGTAGTGGTAGCAGCTGTACTCTTCCTGGTGTTGCTGATGGCTGTGTTTGCACTTATCTGAACCTCCAACCACACGCACCAACCAACCACACTCAGTGTCATGGAGTAAACCTGTACATCCCTGCAGTTGAGAATTTGAGTTTGCTAAATATCTGTGGAAGCTTCAGTAACACTGGATTACTAACTGGGTAGAGTGGCCAGCTCCACTTCCCAGACTCTTATGGCCCCAAAACTAATTTAATAAAATCTAGTTTTAATACCATCAGTATTTCACCTGTCATTATAATTGTATTTCTAAACATTATTTCCGTTGAATCTATCTTTTATTAATTTATCATAAACTTAATTCCAGCTCTTGTTCATTGGTTAATCCGTCCCCATGGACCCAGAATAGAAGTTATGTCTGTGTGAACTCATTGGTGGGTGATTTGGTACAGTGAGAGACAGTCATTTAAATTAATCCCTAGTGTCATATCAGGTATCATATCATCATAATCCCACTGGATTTCAACAAATACAAGAAAAACACAACACAACTCCAGTACTTGAAGTAAAGGAAACGATAACAACATTTCAGATTGGCTGAAGATTTAATTTGTATGTTTATTTATACTTAAAACTAACCAAAGCCCATTGAATCTGTTGAGAGCTAAGGCAAGTGTCTGGACGGTAGTTATATCAGTTATCTTATCGCTCATCACTGGACCCAACATTTAGATAATATATATCTTTTCTTTTTCTTTTTCTTTGTGCTGAATCTAAATACCCGTTCAATGTAAATTCTAAACTCTGTTGCTCTTCTTATCTGAAGGTTTGATGTGACTGTTGAGGTTAGTTTGTTATGAACAAACGCATGTGTTGCTGTGCAGAGTCCTGCAGCAGAGATGATTCTGCTGGCTGGGACTCTAATCACTGTGAACAGACTGCGCACGATTTCCCACTTTGTCTCCTAGATCACATGAGATGAATCAATGTGTTCGCCCCTTTTAGCTGCTGTATTTATGAGAAGGTGGTGTCATTATGGACGTCTGTGAGTGGAGAGATCTCTGTCACTGTTCCCTTCCTTTGCAGATTATGTTTATTGAACAAATGGAAATGTACATACAAGGGCTCTCCTTGAATGAGCTCTTTTTTCCTCCCTCCTTTGCACCGAGCTGTAGCCCATGTCCAGTTTCTGTCCATGTTTGTCATCACATGACTCAAAGGGAAGCATTTAACTAAGGATCTGTCTCTTAAGTCCCCAATTGGAAATGTCTGCTTCCTTTAATGTTGCATAGGCTGTCAACTTATTCTACTCCCCTTCGGCCCTCAAACGACTACTTGTGTGATGCTATGCTAACTACACATGTGGTTTCAACTGTATCAGCAAAAATACAATGTTTATAGTTGAGGGTAATTTCAGCACAACTTTTATAATCCCAGAACATAGATTTTTCGGCCCAACAGAACCGAGCTCTGAAGCTGAAACTGGGCGAACACGGATCCTGTAAAACGCAGGGCTCAAATCTGAAACCCCTCCCCTCTCTAGAAGCCCCCCCCCCACACACAGACACACACACACACACACACACACACACCCCAGAAGAAAGGTTCAGGGTCGCAGACAGTGCAATCTACTACTGAGCTATCTGTCAGTGTCTGTAGCCTCTTTTTATTTAAGTTCATTTCTGTTGGATCTGAACCAGACGTGTTAATTTAAAGAAATTTTTTTAAGGTGTTTGTTGAAAGAAAGTGACGTTGCACTGACATGAAAACATGTACATAAAACTGTGTTTTGTAAATAAGCCAATGAAAAGTATGTATTTGAATATGAACTGTACAAAATACTGTACTTGTAGTTGTATATGGAGTGATACTGTTGATCTGTAACAAAATATCCAACAAACAAATTAAATTCTGCAGAGCAAAAAATGTCAGCAGACTGAGATGTTTTCATTTATGTTGTAAATGCATTTTTTTTGTCAAATATGATGGGAGTGTGGCTGTGGGACTGACAATCACCTGGTTGGTCGGTCCATCACTGCTCTGTAAACGGATGGACTAAAGAAGAGTTGGTACAGACGTTCATGAATTATACCTTTGGTGATCCATCAACTTTTTTTCAGCCAATATGAACCTGGTGCTATGGCTGCTTCAGAGCTGGTTTAGCTTCACCTTTTAAGATCAGAGCTTTTCAAGGGGTTAGATTCACCATAGAGTCTCTATAGGATTCCCTTGTTACGCTAGCACCAACTTCAAGCACAGCATCAACAACAGCAGACAACAGCGTCTTTTTGCAATTTAATTTATAAACATTTTCAATCTTCTTTGTAGACTAAACACAACATCTCTTTATAAAAATGGTATAATAATAATCCCGCTTCCTGACGTAGACAGGTCTTTCTTCTAATCGTCTAGACTAGAAATGTGTTGGTGCCAAAGTCGTACCTATTTATTTTCACCAAGAGACAATTTTTTGATTTGTCAAGAACTTATTCGAGCAAAGCCACCAGCACGCAATCCTTCACTTCATGCACTATGTGAATGAATTGTGTTAGTGTGTTACGCTACATTACACCTTCTAAACATTACCATTGTCACATTGACCATGATTTGACAATATTTCAGCTTGAAGATGTGCAGGCGTCAGTGGAACTTGTGGTGTTGTTGCAGTTTATCTGCAGATGAGAGAGGAAACCACACTCAGGGTCTCTGCAGCAACTTCCCCACTTCCCCTCACTGCAGAAAAATATTTCTGTCCCACGCAAGTGTGAGGTTCTTCTTCTTTTCCGCCTCTTATCTAATCCTCTCTGTCTCATTAACCCATTCTATTCTGTTTTCTACAGTTGAGTTCATCTACTCAGGAGACTTAATTGTGATTCTCACTTCCACCTCAATCTTTTTTAATATGTTTCTTATTATTTTCTCCAGAAATTCATCAGGATAAATAAGTGAGCCATTTAACAAGTCAGACTTGAGGTATATTTATAGATATACATTTTAATACAACACAAATTGACAATCTGTGGCTGCCTGTTACTTAACTGGAGAAAATGTAAGATTTTACTGTAAAATATTAATTTCAATGAAATGCTACTTTCAAAACTTGGTCTATTTCATTAAAATAAAGTGATCAAATCACTTGAGCTATCACTGGTATAAAAAATATATATAATTTGTTTTCTCTTTATAAGTTTATGTCCATCATCTATACCTCTTATTCTTTTAGGCTCCAAGAGGAGCTGGGGCCCATACCAGCTGACCTTGGAGCAAACCCACAGAGAACAGAAGAGACTAACTTTTGTATCTGATCTGAATCTAACAAAACTAGCTAAACTTGATTCATGGTGTTTTACATTTTGTTTCATCTGAGACCTTCACACCTCTGATAATCCTTTCACTGATCCGTCACTGCCTGTTTAAGTTATGTTTTAACGTCTGTGATAGTTGATGAGGTCATAGGTGGAATGTGATACAGTGTCATGCATCTCAAAGCACCTGCTGCTACAGTGCGTTTCCTCTGCTTTTGTTGGTGGTTGACATGCGAGGACGTCTCCTGCTGGTGACAGTACAGACAGGGTTAGCACAGGACCACATTGTATTGTTGAGCAAAATAAACAGGACAGACCCAGACGGACTGCTCCAGCCCCACTGCCGTCCCAGTCAGTTTAAGGATGATCTGGCGTTCAGGTAACCACAGGTGAGACTCCGTTGTATCGTAAACATTTAATGTAAATATATCAGCTTCATGTGTCTCCTCTGTGTGATATTGTTTGGGGCCATTCCTCCGCTCAGAAAGTTCCATGTTTCTCAGTATTTCATTTCATGACCTTTCTTTCTGCTCAGCATTTCTTTGGATCACTGATGGTATTTCAATACCACGATCGCCATCTTCCAGTCCGACGCCTCGTGTCTGAGACAAAGTCCCCCTCAGTGAGCAGACCATATGATGGATGGTAATAACACCGGTGGAAATATAGACAGGAATCAGCCCTCAGACAATACAGGTAACAGTTTCATCCAGCTGAGATTGAAGACACACTGTGAGAGCCCGTTGGAGCTGAGTGTTTCTCTCCTACTCTTTAAGGTTTGGTGATGGACAAGGGTGTCTACTTCCTCGCGGGGGCTCTCTCCTTCACCATCCTCATGTTCACACTGCTGGGCATCCTGTGTATCAGAAAGTAAGAGGGGTCAAAAATGATTTCACGAGGAATTTACTGATGTCAGTGTCGTTGATCGTGTTTTAATCTTTGGTACAGTTGCATTTAGGCAACAGAACATCCTGCAGAGGGTTTCAAATCATTCTATGAAAACTGAAAACTGAGTTTATACAAAAGTAAATAAAACCTTGTCAAAGCAACTACTTTACTTATGTCTCTATTCCATTTAAGAGCCGCAGGCGCAGTACAGGAATAAATACAGTGGCTGTTATACAAATAGCAGCCACTGCTCATGTTATTGTTGCTAGTTCTTTGTGTGGTTTTCCTGTTCTGTCAAACTGGCCTCCAGAATGTATTTCTGCAGAAACTCAACACGGGCTGACCTACATTAACCGACAGGCTGCTAGAGTCAGACCGAACGTATATCAAACACTGGTTTTTATCACCTTTGTGGTGGTGCTTCTTCTAAACGTTTAACACTGCTTTCATGTCATTATAAGCTACGAAGCATTGCCAGTATGAGCATATTAGCATGCTATCATTTACATTTTGTTATAATTTTATTATAAGAACAGCCTCACAGAACCACTAGCATAGCTCTGTACACTCCTTCTTTTCAATCGGTTTAAGAAACATTGTCCAGATAGGATTTATTTTCTTTCGTATTTCTTTTAGTAGAACTACAGCTCCCTTAAGCTTCGTATAGATTCTTTCCCTTGTTTAGAGAAGTGATTTAAATTATCTCTCTGATCCTCGGGGCAGGGAGAGTCTGAGCTGAAGCGCCTTGACTGTAAAAGCTTACTGAAGTCACTGAAGCTGGAACAACCAGCAGAGCTCAGGTTGAGGATCTGAGGCTTAGCTGAGCCTTGAAGTTCTTTAGAAAAATTCAGCACCATCTTAAATCAAGTCTGTAGTAACCAGTGAAGTGCAGAAGAGAACAGCTGTTGAGATCATCGACCTGAAGTTACAAAAGGGCTTCTTGGTTTAACCCTAAATACAAGTATTTAAAAAATTTTCTCCAATCAGAATGAGAGAGAGAAAACACTACATCTTGAGACAGTAGAGGAAGGTACAATGTAGAGTGCTGTGTGTTTCACAGTATACACCACTTTGTCTTTTAGATATCGTTCTTTGGTTCGTACCATTAGAGAGCTGGAGGTGAGCAGGTTGTCACTTCGCCCTGCACCTCGGCTTGAGGCTCCCGTCAGGCCTGTGAGGCAGCAGCCTGCAGCGGAGGAGGAAGATGAGGAGCTTCCTCTCCGGGCTTCCCTGCAGCACAGCAGCACAGTCAGGACCTCGTCCAGGGGGCTGTGGAGAGGCCGGCCACAGGTACTACTACTCTGCCAACTTCTCCACGCCATTGCACGATTCAGATAGAAACATTTATTTATTTATCAGATATTAGATCTCTGTCAGCAATTGATTTCTGCAACCAGTCACCTGTGGACACAGCAGAGGACACCTCCCATTCATCAGAGGGTGAACTGATCGCCATGATACCCACTTACTGAGCTCTTTATTAGAAACACCACCTCGATACTGGGTAGTTCCTCACTTTGCTCTCAGTTCTTGGGGCCGTGGATTTGAGAAGATGAAGAAGATTCTGCTCCATCCCATCCCGTCAGCTAATGCTTCTGTGTGGAGCATAACATCACTGCAGCTCAAGGTGGAGCCAAACTACGACAGTTCTGGTGCAATGTGGACAATAAATGTGACTTTGACCTGGGTGGTGTTGGTTTGTTGGTAGATGCCCGTGTCCCTGCTGTTCTGAAGCCGCCTCCAGTCGCCTCTTATGAATATCTCATGTCATTTATTGAAGGTTCCTCGGTTCACTAAGACAGATCTGAACCTGCTGCAGCTGATCAAATCAGGAAAGGAGGGCGCCTTCTACCAGGCCAGGATGACCAGAGGGACGTGTAAAGGCCACAACATGTTCACGTGCAAGATCAGCAAGGAAGGTTAGAAACACAAGCATTTCTTTTAGAGCAGTGTCTGAGATAAAAGGCACAACGATTATCATGTTTGCACAAAACTAAAACCTGAGTTGTAAGAGAGGGGTCACCATTCCATTTTCCTTTATAGAGACAAACTTCATGCAAAATTGGACCATATCTAATCATTTCCAAAGCTATAAAATTACCATGAATATCTTTGTAGCCCTCACTTAAAATGTCCATCAAATCAAAAGCGACAAACTGTAATCAAACACTACTGCAGAGTCATTTGAAGAGTGAATGCTGATTGAATCTCGGTGTCGACAAAGGTCGGATGTTAGTGGGTGTCAGAGGGTTTTTTTGGCCAGTGCAAAAAAAAAGGTGCCTCATTTCCCACATGGTCAAATGTTGCTAAAGTAACTTATCAATGATATTGTGCTTGATTCCTGTGTCTTTTCCCTCCTGAGGTGTCCGTTCTAAGCATGTGGACATAGAGGTTTCCATCATGAGGAAACTGGTGCATCACAAGAACATCCTGCAGTTACTGGACTGGAGCAACACTGAGGGTGAGGATGAAATTGTTCCACTGCCTGGAAAGACAGAGGGGAAAGTCCCCTAACTTCCACCTTGTTGTACACTGCTGCACTCTGAGTTAGGACTGTATCACCATAGCATTGAGTGTGTTTGACTGTGTCTATTGCTTTGTGCAGATCCTTACATTCTGATCATGGAGTATGTGAGCTATGGCACTCTGAAGACCTTCCTGCAGAGCAACAGAAGCCACCTGAGTGCAGATCCTGAGCTGCAGAGCCTCTTCACCATCGCCTCTTACCACATCGCTCTAGCTATGAACCACTTGCGCTCCAAAATGGTAACAACATCACAGTCTGTACTCTGTATGGGGATGAGTAATGTTTCAATCTCTTACAGTTTGTCCACCAAAACTAACTACATATCCGCTGTGGTCTTCCCTGTAGATTGTGCACTGTGACTTGGCTCTGAGGAATATCATGGTCAATAAGTTTCCTTGGGAGGTGAAAGTGGCAGAGTTCGGCCTTGCCCGAGATTTGTCACGCATCACAAGTCGCCACAGCAGCCGCTGGAGAAACCCACGGGTAAGACAACAAGAGCCACACGCAGGAGGAATCTGATAACCGGGACACTCATTTCGCTTTGCCTAATAGTTGACATGCATGACACCATCAGGACATTTTACTTTATCAGATGACAGGTTGTGGAAATTGTATCAATTTTAAATAAATTATCATAAACCCTCTTATATTGAAATGTTAGCACTTAATGAAGGTTTCATTGTTAGAAAATCACCTCATAATTTCCACACTAACCACACGCTGAATTTGATCTTTGTTCAACTAAGAAAAGTCACATTTTCCAATATGTGTAACTTGTACAGCAGCCAGTGCCACTGCGCTGGTACCCACCAGAGTACTTCAAGAACAACTACTACAGCTTCAAGGGAGATGTGTGGGCCTTTGGCATCGTGCTGTGGGAGATGCAGACATTTGGTGAGTATAGAGTAGTATTTATATGTACATAATGAATAGAAGGTGTAATTTAATTTACAAAATGGCTGGTTAAAGAAAGAACAAATATTTTCTATATCTCTCCCTTTGTCAGTATCGGTGCCAACATTTTATGGATTATTTCTTGACCCATGTCCCATCATTCCACCATGTTTAGTGGAAATGTCTGGTAATGTTTGAAAAAACAAAGAAACAATTACTGACTGAGTAATTGGACACAGGGGGCGGGAACTCAAAGTGGAAACACACAAGGAGCAAAAACTACAGATTAAAACAGGAAACAAAGAACTTAGGGAGAACCAAAACCTTAAAACAAGGAGACACGGGAAAAGACGATAAAATAAAAAGTCGACAATAAAACCAAAATACTCTTCATATCAGAGTCATGAAAGATAAAGTGGAAACAACCCCTAAAACAGAAAGTTGTTATAATCCCCATCAAAACTGCTGACAGGACATTTATTTTGATTAATTTCAGGGACACAAGACTTTCATTTGATTATTTCTGTGTTAAAAGGTAAAAGTTGACTACTCAGGATAAAGAACAATTAATCCAGCAAACTGTTTTTTTGTTATTAACACAGTTTCAAACACAAAACAATGTTTCATGTTGTTCTCCTCATAAGATCTCATTCATTTTGGTACAATCCTTAACTCATCTATCCACTCAAGAGCATTCAATGAAACTCATTGAATGCCACCCTGATGGGCTAAATGTATTTTAACAGTGGAAAGTTGATTCATCCAATTTAAACTATCTGTTCTTTATTTTGTCATTGTGCTCATACGTACACGTTACATTTCAGGTACCTTACCATACCCAGACCTGGAGACATCAGAGGCAGTGGTGTACCACATCTGTATCGGTCAAAAAAACACAAACCCTCAAGGCTGCAGACCAGAGATGTGAGTAAAATCTATCAAATCATACTGAATAATAATGATTCATATATTTTGTGTCACGCACTTTCATGTTTCAAAAACTTAAATTTGATATAGCTTTTCTTAAGTGCAAACAATATTTGCTATATTGTAATGAATAACTATTAAATTACAAATAGTTTGCTGTAAAATAGCAGTTTTTCACTGTTTTTCTTGTAGACACTAAACTAACAGTCAGTTATGGTCCAAACTAATCTCACTCTACAGGGTTCAGCCCATGAAGTAAAGCTGATTTGCTGCTTTCCCAGCGTTTTCTCTAGATGTTGACCTTGTCACTAATTAATCATCATTATGTCATGACTCTGAGCTCTATGGAACTCAAGAGCTTTCAGATTCTGTTGGACACTTTCTGATTGTGTTTGGATTTGGTTTGTGTTTCATTGTTTTCCCCCTGAGTCCTGTTTCCTGTTGTATTTTGATATTATGCTCCTTGTGTGTCTCCAGCTTGATTTCCTGACTTTGACCTGTTTCCTACCCTTGTGATTGTCTGCACCTTTTCCTAATGTGTTTCGCCTGTGTTCAGCAATGCTGCCTTGTGTCTACAAGTCTGTGTGCTTCCCTTTTTCAGTTGGTCTTGTTCAACTTGCTTGTACGCTTTCTGCTTTTTACCAAGTTTCCTTCAAGTTTCGATCTTTAGTTTTTTGGAAACCTGTTTTTGCGTTAAGTTCCTAAGTTCTTTGTTTTTTCACCGAAATCTGTAGCTCCTGCATTTCAGTCCTCCCTCTCCCCTTATTATGAGACATTAGTCAATGAAATAATATTCTTTCAAAATATCAGCCTGATCTTCATTAATGTCCTATATTTCAGGTTGTATCATCATCTGTATCTTTATTCCCAGTTGTTCATAACATGATTTGACATGTCTAATCCCCCCCAGACTTCATATCATGCGGGACTGTTGGCGGGAGCCATACACACTGAGACCCTCATTCACAGACATTGTCAACATGCTGGAGAACATCCTGGAAAATGATGCAGTAAGAATATAGAATCACACGCCCTTTAAATTATCTCATGTAACACAATATCCTCAGAGATGAAAGAAATAATTTATATTTAGAGGTAATTTCCTAGAATTTAAACCGTTAAGACAAAAAAATCTTTCAATGGGTTGCTCATACAGAATGTTGCATCATAGTTTGACTATATAGATAGTTGTGGTATGTGGTATGTTGAGGGTGATTTAAAACGTCCCTGTGCTCTTCTTTCCAGGATTATGTGGACATCGAGGGCCCAGGGCTTCTGGAAACAGACGAGGCTGAATATCATGAGTCTAAATATCTACGAGCAGCAAGCGTCTCCTTGGAGGATGAAAATCACATCTGAATAGATTAACTGCTAAATCAGATCGAGCAGTTTTGCATTTCAAATCCACGCACCCTGTTTAGACTGCATCTGGTTTGGGGCAGCCTTTCAATTTCACAGGAAATTGAATAATATTGCTTGGACAGTAAATTGTAATGTCATTTCATGGGCTGATTTGTCACTGCAAAAAAATTATACCATGCCTCTACTTTTTAACATTGATCCAAGTCATTTTCTGTTTTGACACAAGCACAACAGTTTAAGTTTGACGAAAGGGATTTCTATCCCAGGACAGACAGAAGTGAACTAGATTTCACAGGTATCAGAGCACTTAAACAATATTTACAACATTGATGATAGTAGATAACATAAATGGAGAGGTGGATCTATGTTAAAAATATTTGTACACAAAAAAAATGTCTGACAGAGATAAAGGGAGCAGCAATGACACTTGTAATGATATAGGTATTGCCAATGATGGTATTATATGTGATCAGGCATAATGTTTATACTTTATACATCTGAACCCAGGACCTGCTGCCTCCAAGATCTACTATCAATGGTCTTCATCCACGATGAGGCCACATTTTTCATAATTTTTCCTCAATTTAAGAGTAAAGCCAGAATACCTTTGGTTACACAACATGGGTCAGAGGACTCACTGGGTCAGAAACACAGCACCGAGAAGAAAACCAATAAATTTACACTAAAAACAATTATTTCATCACATTATCATTATTTGACAACTTTTTTGTTCATGTGTTGACCTGGACAAACAGCAGCACGCTGAATGGCTCCATCCTGGATTCAGCTCGGTGAAGAGAATATGGAGACTTTTGCTGCTTTGGAGTTTGTGTTTGAGCAGTCGTGAAGACACTTATTGCCACCCTCTGCCGATTTTAATTTCTAAGTCGTTCTATGTAAAAACTTTTATTTTTCATGATTTTTTTACACATAATGAGCACAAGTAGTTGTCATAACTAACAGCTCTCACTGGAGCCCTCTCCTGGAGCTGTCTTTTATGTCATCATGTCTTTTTATCATATAGAGCAGAATAGAGCAAAATATTATAATATATATTATAATTTTTCTATCTTTTAGCCCAAATGTTTCAAACAAACTAAATATAAGCTGCCTGACACATGGGGGGTTTTCAGCCTCATGTGTGACTGAATGGAAATGAAACACAGAAAGACTTCAGACCCTCATCCTCTCGCTGACTGTCTAACATGCATGTTTCATACGTTCAGAGAACCAATAACTGATCCTGAATGTCAGAACAATATTTATAATGAATGAACAATTTTTACTTTTGTGTTTTTCAATCAGACCCCCTTTTTGAAGGAGGATCTGAAAATATATGACGAGTAAAAATCTTGGTATTGAATGAACACTGTTAGTCATGGGTGGAAAATTCATTGTGTTGAGAGGTTCAGTGCTTTTCATATATAGAGAGCAGAGTCCATCAATGTGCAGATAGTGAGTGTGTGGTCTCACTCACTGTCTGCAGTGTTTTTCCTCATGATCCTCAGCTTACTGATCCAGCAGAGCTGTCACTGTATAAAACAGCCCAATCATTTTATTATATATGTGGGAAATATTGATAAGTTCAAAGTTTACTTGAAGAATATCAGAGATGAATTCTGCTTTTTAATATCAACAGTTACCGGGGTCTGACATAATGGTGATGTCCATCCTGTGTGCACAAGACACACACACTACTTATGATTGGTTTACCTTGATAATCTCCCATGAAGGCAAAGAGCACTAGCCAATAAGAGAAAGGAAAGGGGCGGGTCTTTATGCACTTCCGTTGTGGAATAAACAAAGGCTGCGCTCGAATAGTAAATGCTGCTCAGGAACCTCCCTCCCTGAGTGACACGACCCGGGAAGTGTTTCAGCGGTTGCCATAATAAGAGCTGTTCAGAATTTCTAAATGATAGAGTAATGTACATGTTGTGCGTACCTTCTATTATGAATAAAGTTGTTTTAAAAAACAGGGAGCGTAAATCGAGTCAGATTATCTCCGCACCGTGGATCTACTTTCCTTACTCCTAACATCTTCTCCTTTCCTAACTCCTAACAGCGTCTCCTTCTAATCTCTCCTCGCATTAGTGACATATTCCACTAGACTCGAGGACTAGTGGTTAGGAGAGGAGATATTTTGGACTTTCTGAACGCACCTAAAAATCAGATCAGTCACTCACTGACAGCAGCCAATAGTCTCCTTGTGTTGATGCATGGTGCGTCCAGGAACGCCCCCATCCGTCGCTGTGAACCAATAGGATCCACCCTACCAACACGCGGTTTTGCGACATCGTTCTTCTGCTGCACACTTCCCCGTGTGTTTACCTTCACTGTCACTTGTGTTCCGTAAACCAGGGACAATGTCTTTACGTGTGTTAGAGCTCATCTTCTTCTTCTACTTTGCCTCTCACATTCCCATCACGTTATTTATCGACCTTCAGGCTCTGCTCCCTGGATATGTGTACCCGCAGCAGGTAGGTAGACAGAGTACCATGTACTGTAACCGAGTTTCCAGTGACTGCTCGTTAAACAGGGACGGTGTGGTGTCAGTAACTCTTCTGCAATGTGGCCCCTTCCTACCTGCAGCTCAAAGATCTTCTGTCTTGGTATGCAGAGGAATATAAAGACCCCATGATGCTGGATCCTCCGGTCTGGTTCAAGTCCTTCATTTTCTGCGAGAGTCTGCTCCAAATTCCTTTCTTTCCCATCGCAGCTTATGCTTTCCTAAAAGGTCAGTAGGTTCTCTGCCTGGATTTTCTATTTCATATGTCTATTACATGCTACTTAGAAATACATTCACGTACATATACATGTATCTCCCTGAGTGCTGGAACACATGGGGAATAAAACTCAACAACTCATAGACAGTTGTTCATCAAACTTGCTCAAAGTCGATTAACCTTTGTATCTGTAGTTGTAGTTAGTCTGATAAGAGAGAAGCCCTAAGTTATCCAACAGCTGCAAAGAACTGTGGGAGAGGTAAGAAGCCAGAAGCAGGGAAAGGATTCAATTTTATTCTTACAAGATATTCACATAATTTACTTATAATTCACATGTGTCTGAAAGAACTTCAGATGCACACAGCCACCATGATGGAGAGAACTCAGCTAATCAACCAAGTCTTATTTTCACTCTAGAATTTCATATAATTAGATTATTTTTGCTCTTGTACAGAGACATGTGATTGTTATCAGCAGGAGTCATTTTCTGCACATACAAAAAATTGTACAAACAAGGAAATTGTGTGCACAAGAATGATTATCTTGATATATTATCAAGATAAAAATGTTCACCTTTTTCTCCTCGCTCAGCCACTTGCTTCAAGATAATAAGAAAACCACCTTCTGTCAAATGTCATAATATTGAATCTGTACGCAGCACAGTGGATTTGAACTGAAGCAATCTAAGTGTGATTGAAGTGATAACTTTCAGCTTTGATTTAAGGGGTTTTACAGAAACATTACTTAATCTGGAAGGAATCATTGCCATGTTTATATATAGTTCCTCCATTTTCCAGAGACCTAAAATGATTTAGAAAAACTAACAATATTCTATATATAAGGACTATGTGTAATACTTTGAGGAGAGCTGGCTGTAGTCCACGAGTGTCTGAACTCATATGTTTCTTGTCAGGTGGCTGTAAGTGGATCAGGACTCCTGCCATCGTGTATTCCACACACGTGGCCACCACGCTGGTTCCTATTCTAGCCCACATCCTTTTCTATCAGTTCCCTATGAAGCCCCACCCAGGGCCCCAGACTATGCAGGAGCGCTGGCTGCTGGTCTCCATTTATGTTCCTTACCTGCTGGTGCCTGTGCTGCTGCTCCTCACCATGCTGCTGTCCCCCACATACAACTCCACCTCCAAGTCTGGGAATGCATCAGCCAAGACCAAGAAGAAGAACTGATACATCACCATCGTCTGCCTAACTCTGAAATCAAAAGATATTTTTCTACATTTCTGAATGTACCGTTTATTTGTCATATACATCGATCAGAGAAGCTGTGTTTTGTACTGCGGAACATATATTAGGAAGAATGGGCCATTGTTAAACCAGCCAAATATAAATTAAAAAGGATTGTGGTGGTGGATCCTGATCGTGGTGGCAGCTGTCCGTGGTCTATGATTACAACTAAACTCAATTAATTTACTTTCCATTATGCTACAAACTGTTTCTTGTTTGTTGTAAATACTCTTATTTTTCTGATGTTCTCCATTACAAGGGGCATCTCCTGCACTTCTCTCCGTCCTGGGAGAGGTTTCTATGAGCCTTTCCCCTGTTAATAGGGTTTCCAGTAGTTTGTCCTTACCCTTTTTTAGGGTTAAGGACACAGCATGTCAAACCTTATATAATTTGTGAATACGGCCTATACAAATAAAATGTGATTGATGATTGAATGTGAAGAAGCGAATCCTTTATGACCAGTAAGTCAAATTTGTTAAGATTATTAATGAGTCTGTATGAAATTGGGATATAAGTGTCGACTCTCTAAAGGGTAAGGTGGCTCATTGGGCCCTGACGGTTGGCCAGTGACTCTCGAACCAAAAGCAGTATGTGGCAGCCGCTGTAGCCCACTAGTCAGTCTGTTCATGTCATTGGTTTATACCTGAGAAAAATAAGCAGAGCTGTACAACCAGTTTGCTGGTTAATTAAAGGTCCTCAGAAAAAGAGACAACTACACTATTATTCAACGTTTACGCCTTGTTGCTATCACTGTGCAATAAACTAAAGTAATCTGGAATGAAAACCTTTACACTTAATAACCACACAAAGCACTTTACACTAAAAGTCACATTCACCCATTCACACACATTAATACACTCCGTGCACAGCCGGCAGGATCTTCCCTAAGGGCACTTCAGCATAGACTGGAGGAGCCGGGGATCAAACCTCCTCTGGCTTGTTGGCAACCCTCTCTACCTTGTTGAACAAATCACTGTAATGGACTTGTTCATTGGTTTGTTTGGACATTAGGTAAGCCGGGGTACCCTATACAGTTTTGCATTTTGCATTTTGGTGGTTTTATTTTAAGAATAGACAACAGATCAGATCGTATTTTGTTACATTAATTTCAGTTTCTTTGACAGAACCTTGTCCTCACATTTGTAAAACCTTCCCTTTGTTTAACCACATGCTAAACACTTTTGTCAGGTACACCTTTTAACTTTATTGTTTTGGTTTCCCTTTGCTTGTGTCTTTTTAATAAAATGTACGTAGCAACCAGAGAGAGACAATATTGTGTTTATGAAAAAAAAGGGTTTTCTTCAGTGTTGTACTTTGACAAACATGTCCCCTAACCTTACCTGAACTTTGCATAAGGACACATGGTTTTGCAATACTCAGCATAAATGCACAGCCCTTACTATCACATGGACTTTCATATTGCAAAGTGACGAAGTTCAATTTCAGTTGACAAAGTAAAAATGCAGTTCTTAAAATTATTTTACAGGCTGTACTGCTAATTTCAAGAGGTTACAGGTCATGTATCAAAATATGAAGTATATACCAACAATGTATTCACCATCACTGGGAAATGAATATTTTTTTTTGAGGAGGGGAAACCCTTGTTTGAATATTCTGTTTCTATATTAATTATATAGGTTATATAATAATATATATTATACTAGTTATTAGTTATATAAAATATGAATATCATTTACTTTTACTAAAAAAGGGTAAATGAAAAAAAGGTCATTGGTATTCAAATGTATTTATTTGAAAATGCACCTGTTTGACCTGTGTCACTGTCACATCTGTCATCCTTCGGTCACACATGTGTCATACAGTTACGATAAGACAACTGTCTGCCAATGTCTCTTTGAAATCCACAGTCACTGAGCTTGAACACGTGTATGTGTCTCACAATACAGGCATTGTTATATATGCTTAGGACATAAGTGTACTGCAAATAATGTTTGCAGCCATCAGGGGGCGTAAGATTCTAGACAGCGTATAGCCTGTGAGCAACAACAAGCCTGATTTATACATACATGTGGAATTTAGTTATTATTTATCCACGGCACGAGTACTCTGTTTACTCTGAATAATTTTCGTGACAATCATGTATTACAATATCATTTCATATCTTCATAAATGTAATGAAATGTAATTGCATTTCCTCCGGTTTCACCTCAGCTCCCTTTGTTGCAAATGATTAGAATGTTGATCAACAAGAGTGTGATACAGTGTATGTCTCAGAGGTTCTCAGATAGTGTAATGTAGCATGCAGACAAAAACACACTCTAAATCTATTTCTATATGTTGGATTTAAATACAAGTCAAACTAAAACGGTCTTGGGACGCCCTGATAAACTGTGCGCACGACAAACATTTGATATTTTCATAAAAAGCGCATATAATTGGGAAAAAACATCACGATTATTTTCAATCAGCCCACTTCAACAAAACAAAAAAACAAACATGACTTTGTCAAGCGAGGTTTAAAGCTTCAGTGGGCGGACTAACCCTTGCAGCGGAAGGAAAGGTGTACATCTGGCCTGCGCGGAGGGATAGAGTATAAAAAGGAAACACGGTGGTGGGTCTCAGTATTGTTTGAGACAGCAGCTGAAGAGGAGCTGCGGAGCCAGAGGAGGAGATAGAGCTGTACACTCATCTCCACACGTTATATCAGCAGCAGCTCGCAGCCTGCCGTGGAAGAGCCTGCCAGTGGAGGCGACAGCTGCTCTCAGCTCCAGCGTCAGCTTCATCCCAGAGGAGGAGTCAGTGTTCACGTTGAGACGCGCTGAGGAAACCGTGTCTTCTGGAGGACAGAGATGTGTCTCATGGACTTGGACGTCTCGTTGAAGAAGACACACAATGAGGACTAACGCCTTCAGACTAGTGTTGACATTCGTGTTGACATTCGTGTTGCGTCCTTGTCATTAATGCTAACACTAGCATCCTGCTAACATCTGGCTGTAACGCGAATATTTCGGTCAAAGCAGTTGGAATTATTCAGTATTATCAACCTGCTAACGTCATTGACCTATTATTGTTAGCATGTCTGCAGATACTTGCTAACTAGACATGGGCTATGACCATAGCTGTAGCCAGAGGGTATCATCAGAGTCAGGCTAGCTCGGTGTCTGCTTCACTGTTGTCACGGTCATGTCCAGCAGGCTTGGCATCATGTAGACTGTCCCTGTGAACAGCTCCGGTGAATGGTGCCACTCCGTGTTGGTGAGCGAAGCTGAATCGCAGCTTTCCCACTGGGTCAAACACTGACAGCTGGCACGGGCGAAGCTAAGCTCAGAATCGTTGCTAGTCATGCCCAAAGCCGTCTGGTCTGTATGACAACACAAACATCCCGACCCACTCAGAGGGCAAGTGAATGCACCATGTCCTGACTGCATCTCTTATTTATGCAATAAGCCACATCAGAGCTACTCGACATGAAATAACAAGCTGTGCACGAAGCAGCATCATCAGGACCGAGCGGATCATCTGCTCCAGGACTGGTTTGTGAAGAGGAGAAGCTGTTTACCAGTGCCCAGCATCAGCTGGACCGTGGGCTCATCACAATGGAGACGGTGGGAGATTTTGAGTACAGCAGAAAAGACCTGGTTGGTCATGGAGCGTTTGCTGTGGTGTTCAAAGGACGACACAGGAAGGTAAAGAAATAGCTCGGCTGCAATGTTTACTTCTTTTGTTTCCATCTTCTCTTCTCGCAGGAAATACAGGGGGTAGGTTGGCAGCTTCGTTTGTAAATCTGGGCCATTCAGTGGCAGTGCAGAGTGCTGTTCTGCAGCACTGTATGTGGGCTGTCACCATTTTTTAGGGTGGTGATATCCGCTGCCACTTTAATAACTCAACATCTAGATGCAGTCTGATGTCATGTGCAGGGTAGAGCCTAGACAGCGGATTTCATCTGCCTGATGTTAGCTGTGTAAGTTGTATGTGATTTGGTTCATTCATGAAACGGATGAGTCAGGCACCACTGAATGACTTGCTGACGTACTGAGGCAGGAGGGAGGATGAGGTGCAGTGTTTTTCCTTTGCCATTTCTAAAGGATACAAGCCCTCCTTATGTAAGAGCTGCACGAGGTTCATTCACACTGAAGCCATACAACCAATGATTTTATCAGTGTGTCATGCTCAGACATGGAATTATATATTTACATTTGAGTTGTGTGTTATTTTCTGGCACAGGACACTAGGGTAGTTTGTTTGTGTGTGTGTGACAGAGATGCAGGAGGTGACATCATGTTGCCCCCATTAACACTGGTGTGAAACAGATGGTCCTGAATTGCTCAGGGAAAGCCAACATTAGAGCATCCCCCCACCCCCGCCTCCAGGGCAACTTCTGTCTATATTTCTATGAATTCAGAAAATAACTGGGAGCCTGGATACTGAACTGAATGGAGCCTTGAAAACAGTGACTCTTGCTCACATGAGCACAGCTTCACGGGAACATGTGCACATGTAACAGCACATCACTCACATGTCACCCTGTCGTGGTTAAAACAGATGAGGCATGTGATCAACATATTTACTGTTAAACTCCTATCATCTGCATGACCTCAACATATTAAGCTCCACCTTGGAGGAAAAATGCATGTTAGGGCCACCTGCATGGATGACTTCATTGCTCAGGCAGTGCTTGTGTGGTCTCTAGTTACACTGTTATATCAAGTTATTATTAATATGCATTGGCTCATCAGAGAGTAGATAGGAAAATTGGCTAATATAGTCAGCAGCTGTGTATTTGACATTGTTATGTAATTATCCAAAACCCATATTTAATAACCACAACCAAACAAAAAGAAACACAACTCTACAGTGTAATTACCAATTGTATCAGAATCCAATTAATTTAAATCAAGCAGACAGACGTGCTCCTCTACAGAGACCGGCTGCATCATGGCCCAGCAGTGACTTGCTTGTTTGTTTTATTTCCTAACTGAGCATGTGTCTAAAATTGATTCTGCTGGAAGAGTATAGAATATAAAAGGACCGCAACTGCCATTAAGACTTATCAATCTCATTGATCAATTATGAATTGATATAAAGTTGAATGTATAAAAGTGAAAACCCAGCTCATGAAGATGCTTGTTATTTTGTTTGACCAGCAGATGATAAGCAAGAGTTATAATTATGAAACTGATATAAGCTGCTGTTATGTCATGTGAAGCATGTCAATGTTAGATATGTTAAACCCCCCTGACCAGATTGATATCAGGGAGATTATTTGTTTATGGTAAAAGGATTTATTTGCAAGTAGAAGTGAAGAATAACAATTATTGTTCAAACACCATTTCTCTTTACTTGCATGTCAGATTTTCATGAGATTGAATGGGTTTTTTGGCCATTAACTATCCCAAATATTTCTGTTTAATTAGATTAAAATGTCCGAAGTATCCTCGGGCAAGATACTGAAGCCCTAAAATGGCCCTCATAGATGTTGAATGCACTAATTGTAAGCTGCTTTGGATAAAAGCTTCTGCCAATGTCACAGTCTCTTTCTTTACAGACTATAATGAGAGTGTGGAAAGATGAAATAGGTGTTAAGATATCAACTGATGTATAGAGAAATAACTAATAGATGTTGTGTTAATAGTCCAAAGTCTCTGACATCCACACCTGTCACCCCCAGCAGTACTTGATTGGCCAGCAGGTTCACTTTCTATCGATTGTGACCCATATTTTCTATGGGTGTGTTTTGGCAGCTCAGACACACTTGGCTGAACAGGTTGCCAGTGAGCTGGGGATGGATGCCACTCTGTTGGCCTTGTATTACGCCCGCCTCTAGGCGGTGTGCACCCGCAGAGCAAGAACATCTCCTATTAACCTAGATTCATGTGGAAAGCATGTTGCTTTATTCACAGAATTCCTTCAATGGTTGTCATATTCATTTGACTTGGGTTTTTTTCTTAAAGGCATAGAAGCAGTCTAGTACTCTGCTGGATTGATTGCTGTGTCCCTAGTTGGATGTTTGCATGTGCAGCACATGTCCTGAGTGCCTTTCAGCTCACATGAGCTCCATAAGTCTTTTTATACCTGCTCCAGGAGCTCAACTGAA
This sequence comes from Pseudopleuronectes americanus, assembly GCA_038501795.1. Lineage (NCBI taxonomy): Eukaryota > Metazoa > Chordata > Actinopteri > Pleuronectiformes > Pleuronectidae > Pseudopleuronectes > Pseudopleuronectes americanus. Next base: position 16,754,877 of record CM076719.1, on the reverse strand, counting down.
AATAGCTTACCAGAGAAAAAAATAGGTCCCTCTCCTCGAACTTAAATTTTAGCGTAAGCAGGCTGGCTACTGCCCTATCCGTCAGTTTGAGTGCCTTGTCATTCAGCATGTCATTCAGAGCAAAAGTTACCTGGTGTTACTGTGACAGCTCAAATTTCTTCCATCCTGCGAAGCCATCCCTTAAACATTGATGCTGACAATACAGTTATATCAACACAGCTTGCTTTTAATTACACAAATATATTCATGTATATTTATCAACTTATGTCAAATTATTAAAAAAGGTACACTCAGTAGGGCTCAGTAATATGGTTAGAAACCAACATTATATGAATACTTCTGAATATGAGATTTTTTAATCATGTTTTGCAAAATCACTTAGAATATAAAATGACTCATTTTATTAGATTTAGTTGGTTACACAATGCACAATTGTGTAAAATGATAAAACTGCCTCATCAGGAAAGCCAATAAAATGGAAGAGATAACAATTTTACTTATTATCATTTCCCTGATCAGCCCAGAATGAGGACAGTCAACAATTCTAATCTGATTTATTCATCATCAACTACAGTAGTTGGCTTATGACCGGGTTTAATGAGACCTGATTCCAGCTTCCTTAATGCAAGTAATGGGGCTACTTTAGTTTTGCTTCTAATGTTTTAAGCATTTTAACATCTTCTGCTAGATTGATAAATAAGTTGTAGCAGTTTTGTTCATTTTGACAAGGAGAAGCTGCTGCATCAGAGCCAAAGTAGCACTTTTTAAATGTTTATTGGAGGTTAAAAAAAATTGTCTGATCATAAAAATGCTACATTTCTGGCAGCAAGTTCATGCTCTTCCGTTAGTGGTTGTTGAATGCCAATTCTGACCAATGTAGAAAATTACAAAAATATGTAGGAATAGATGGGTGGCTGTACCAAAGACTAATTGGTCAGTATTAAGAGTAATACAACTATAATGGTTTGGCTCATGAGAAATACTGAAAGTTGTTGAATAACTTGAAAATAATGGTTCAGGAGGAATACATATATGAAGCGTGTATGTGTCACAATATCAAAAATGTTGGTTTATCACGTTTTTCTTTTGATACAACATGAATGAACACTGAGTGCTGGGAGTCAGTTAATGTCAGAGGGAACTCATGTACTGCATTTTAATCTGTTACCTTTCTGTCCTGCTCTCCGTTCTACAGAAGACTGATTGGGAGGTGGCCATTAAGTGCATTAATAAAAAGAACCTGTCCAAGTCCCAGATCCTTCTTGGCAAGGAAATCAAGATCCTGAAGGTGAGCAAGATTGCCTCTCACTTATCTCCTCTGTGTTCTTACGGAATGATTTGACATTGACGTTGTTTGAGTGTGCACCTTTGACAGAGATGAGCCTTGACTTCCCTGATAGAAGTATCATTGGCAGGGATCCCATTAGCCGCTGTAGCCGAATTGATGCTCATACTAATCCATTTTGTTTTTGACTCTGTTTTTACTCAGGAGCTGCAGCATGAAAACATTGTGGCACTTTACGATGTCCAGGTAGGATTCATTCTTTTCTTTTCTGCAATAAATGAAAGTTTACCAAGAGCATCCCTCTTTATTATGAACACCAGTAAACCTTATTCATGCAATTATCCATTATGACAGTCAACCAGGAGCAATACAATGTATAAGTCCTGTAGACAAGGAGCTTTAGAAAATGTTCATATCAAAGATCACAAAGATGAAAAATGTGATCTCAGTGACTTATCTTTTGGTTTGACTGTTTTGTCAATGGTCAAAAACAGTCTGCTGCTGCTGATGTGATAGTGTGGGAAAGGTTTTCTTGACTCACTTCGGGCCTGAAAGGGATAGTTCACCCAGAAATAAAATTCACTCAGTATCTACTCACCACTATGCCGATGGAGGGGTGGGTAAAGCGTTTGAGTCCATAAAACACTTTAGCAGTCTCAATGGTAAACAGTGTTGCAGCAGAATCCAATACGATTGAATTAACAGGTGACCAAAACTTCCGACATGATAAAACAACAGAAAAAACACAACATGCCTCCATCCTGCTATTGTGGTGGCAGCCAACCGTCCACAAGCCCAGACATGTATATTCGACTCAAAACAAGGTAATTTACACCGTGTTGTAAGCCTAAAAATCCACCAGAAGTGGCTAAGCTAGCGGTCGTTATTATTTCGAACGGTCCCTGGATGCTACTCAACAGAAGATATCATTGAATAACCAGACAAAATAATTGGTGTAAATGGTACCGTTTCAAGTCAAATTTGCGGACACTTGGGTGACACCACACGAGCAGTATGGATGTGTTTGAACAAGAGATTGGACAAGAGAGATTGGACAAATCTGCTGAGATTCACTCATGTCAACTTCTCAGAGGAAATGTCAACATCTTGTTTAATCTACGATACAGCTGTTTGAGAGCAAAACTACCTAGTAGAAGTATGGTGTTCCTAATACCATGCTGGGTGAGTGTACAGTATGTCATTAGACATCTGTTTTTATGCTATTGAGCTTCTTCAAATGGCTTTTCTACTTTGTTCTGACACAAACATCCTTACCAGCAGATTGTAAAAATACAGATTTAATATTATATTTCATTCTGATGTCCAGAATTGGCTGTTAAAGCCCCACATTTGATTGCACTTCCACATAGAGATACAAAGGGAGAAATGGGGAGTGAGGCAGAAACAGTTGAAGTGATGATGAAGCACTTCCCACATGGTAGTGGTACTTCCTGTGTATGCATAACTTGCCTAAGGCCCTTCTGATCCGTCCATCCACCCTTCAACTTCTCCGCTCATGTCTATGTCCCCCACCAGTCCTGCAAATGTAATTTAAAGCACAGTCATAATGCAGTGGAACAGGTTGCTTCCATCAGTGACCAGACTTAAACAAACTTAGATAATAAATGGGATTTTAAGAACTGGTTGTTTCTTGGTTAGGTGCTTTTTGCACCTATTGGTCAAGGTCACCCAACACACATAGTGAAAGTTATCATACTAAAACGATCACTTGTCACGTCTGGTGCCCATTTTTAATTCCCTGTTGGATCTGCCTTTTATTGGATTTATATTGTTTCGTCTAAACCCAGCATAATCTCACTCATTAACCCGTCATATCTTGTTTTGTTGTTAAATCTATTCACAACAACCCTTTAAGGCCGAGTTATACTCGTGTTGCACGCACGCACGCAAGACACGCAACACGCCCCTTTTGTGCCCTCTGGTGTCTTGCGTGCGTCAACCAATTTTTCTATCCGACAAAACGACGCAAGCCTCACGGAGCCCGCAAGGCTTGTGATTGGTCGGCTTACTACTTCCCGTCCGGAGTCTAGTTTCCGGTTTCATGCCCCCATAATACGCGGAAATCACGGAAGATTTAGAAGAACGAATATGGAACAAATAGATGAGCACTTGGCAGAAGAGATCTGAAAGTATGACCGCTTGTATAACCCGTCACTGACTGGCCGATTTGTCCGCCAGAAATAGAGTACGAGGAGCCGGAGCGGCGATGTAAATAAAGAGTCGACGACTTTGTGTGTTTTGTCTTCGACAAAAGAACGTTACTCCGCCCAGTGTTCTGGCAGTGAATTGCGTTGCAACACGCGCAGCACGTTAGAGAAGTATAAACCAAAACGAGTCCGTCGATGCAGCTGCGTGACTTTGCGCGGTTGCAGTCGCAGGAGTATAATTCGGCCTTAAAGCATGTTCCAGATTCATGAGGGATTTGCAAAACCAGCAAAGACTAACTGTTCTGCTACCTTTGGGCTGAGCCAGGCTAGCTGTCTCTCCCTGTCTTTATGCTAAGCTAAGCTATCCATATTTTGGATTGGGATAAAATAATAGTGGCTGATTGTAAGAAACCTACTGTTGGTTTTTTAATGTCTTGAGTTTCTCTTGAATTTGTCTCAGGGATGATTGTTTGAAATTGATATCAGGGGACACAGCACTGTAAATGATATCAATAGTTGACTCAGGCAGTATAATTGCTCCTCACCCAACCTCAAACCACGGAGCAATAATGACAGATGCTGAGATATTGCTGCTATCTTTGCTGTTATGCATTATCAGTCCTTCAAAGCTCACTTTGTTAGTTTAGTGTATGATCTGAGTCAGTTCATCCATTCTCTTTGTGCCCTTATTTTGTTTTCCTGCTTACTGTCATCTCTGCCTTGTCTGTAATATTCACCGAGCTGGTCTAGTGCAGCTTTAGCCACAGAGTCTTCCTGCCCTTTGTGTACCTCCCCTGTATTGTTCTGTCAGTTGATAGCCAGTGTAATGGTGTCCATTTCCTCTTCAATAGACCTTTTGAGTATTGCATCCCTATTGCAGTCCAACTGGGATCTGCAAGTTTCCATTTTTCATTGTTTCCATTCCTTAATCAAGTTTTATATGTCTTTTTTGTAATTTCCCCATTTTTGCATTTGTTCAACATGACTTCTTTTCTCTGCCTCATCAGCAGTTGTTGAAGTTGTTGTTGTAATCATGTGCCATATGACTGGGCTTACCAAACAGAACAGGAAATGTATCCCAAGTTGGTTGGTGCAAAAGTATAAAGCCTATGTTTATTGAATTTGTTTGTGCTGCTTGCACATGTTGGTAGTAGCTAACAGGATTCCAGTAGAGGAATTTGATAGATGGCAAAGTTCAACCCAAATACCCAATTAATTTTCACTGTAGGCTTATGACAGTTAAACTTCAAATTATTTAAATATGTGACAAAGATATTTTAGTCATATCAAAGAGATTTTGTTCCTGTGGTTGTTGAATCAAATTATTTAGATTTGGTCTTTGAATAGTTTGTGACCTCTAATTAATTGTATTGTACTGTTTAGAACCCGTAAAGATAAAACCGAATCCTATATTGTAATTTGTTCTTTGAGCTCCCTCAAGCTCAAACCATAGCTGACTGTTTCTGTTCACACTGCTCTGTGTGTATAGTGGCACTATATTCACTAGGCTGCATTGTGACGGTGTGGACACTGTATAAACACTGAGTAGAACCGCTCATGTCCCTTTTGTATGTTTGATGTGATGTGTTAATACACCACCATACTACCTCAGCACTTCTTGTGTTCTTTGCTCAATACACAAAAGAGTCAGTTCTTTCTCAGGGCTTTTTTACCTCTGCAGATATTCAGTCTATATCTGACTTCAACATAGTTGAATATGGTTAAGATATAACAAATATTTTTCTGTATTAATATAGTACGTGCAGCCATGACAGATTGCAGGTCCTTATTCATCTAACTTGTTGGAGCTCTGCTCATTTGCAGCTTTTAATGACAGTCTTAAGCACACAGCTGAGCACCTCCAGGTCCTGCTTCATGGAGCTGTTACTGTTAAGCAAGCTGTGGCCGTGTGAGGTAGATGGGTCTAATTATAAGATATCCTATATGTCAGAGCCCCATGACTCTCTCTCTCCTCCCTCCCCTCACCACTGACAGTGCAGATAATTTTCACTGTTTTAACATTAAAACTTTATGAGGATTTTCATTTGATCTGGGAATAAAAGGTTATATAATGTCAAATCCCTCTAAATGTCCCTTATAATCATTAGGTCACCTTCCATGTGCCTTGACGACACTGTTGCAATATATAAGTCTGTAATATCACAGTCTCCGTTGTACTTTATACAATGTCTATAAGTAGTGATATTCAGAATTTGTAGTTGGTTAGTTCCTTAACCTGCATATATATTATCCACGACACGTGGATTGCTTATTTGCTCTTCTACTGATATAAACTGAACCATAAATATATAGGTGGAGATTGGTGTTGGTGTAAAAGGTAAACAGGAGAACAGGGAGGTGGAGTCTGTTTATGAAGTGTTTGAGTGAAATTGCTCTTATGGGACATTGTGTTCTTGCCAGAGGGGCCCCCAGCCTGGTGTGTGTTTTTGTGAGTCCTAATTACTCAAGGTATTGAGGCAGAACTGACACAGAGAGGGCTGAAAGAAAAGAGTGGCAGTACTTGTTCTTGGATACTTTCAAGGGGGATTTTTGGAGCTCTTTGAGTTTTCCTAGAAAACTTGTAGTAAGAACCTCCCTGGCGTCTGTCCAACATTCCTTTACAGAGATTTGCTTTCCATGTATGTAACAGGCTGTGACACAAAATCAGATGGACTGTTACTGCTCACTAAAGCACAGTCACACACTCATGCCTTTTTACACTGAAATTGCTAGTCAACCAGTTTGTCGTTCTTTTCAGAATGATGTTGAGTTGCTAGCTAATATACAGAATGATAGACATTGCTCTTCTCATTTGTGTGTTATGAATGTGGCCTCATCAGCATATCTGTCTCAGTAACGTCAGAACAAAAACAAACAATCCTGACCTTTTGTCCTCAGAACATAACAAGTGTTTTCTTGTTGCCGGCACTAACACAGTCATCTGACATTGTGTGCTGCTGCTACGACAAAGTGCAGAATACTCCAGATTATGCTGGCCACTTACGTGACAAAAGCATGTCAGCTCTTCACAAATGCTTAACCCCCCCTCCTCTCTTGCAAACACACAAGCATGCACGCACACATGTAACCACGCACACATGTAACCACACACACACACACACACACACACACACACACACACACACACACACACACACACACAAACAAACACACAGGATCCTCAGCTCCACCACCTTCTCGAGCTTGACCATATCCCATCCCCCCCATGTTGTTACATAACGTTTAACTCCTGGAGTTGAAGTGTGACGCAATAGCTGAATGAATAACCAGAAGCACTGTTGTTGTTTTTTAGCTCACAGTGACTCTTCGCAGTTCTGAGTATTTTTTTTTATGGTTTTGTTTTTGTGCCACATATTTTTCAATGACTGTGTTGTCAGTTTTCACATCTCGGGATAAAAAACATCCTCTCAGCCTTCTATTCTTAACGTTACATGAGTGTGACAAGGTTGTGATGCCAGGGGTGTTATTTATATCATAGTTTGATAATAAAAATCTTGAATCTTGAATCTTGTTTTGGAATATTTGTGCTGGAAGGGAATGTTTTTGGAGCCAAGCCCTCATCTGGCAGTAAACCATCAATGTCCAAAATCCAGCAGCTTTTATACCAGATGTGGCCAATGTTTGACAGTGTTCTCTAGAAAGAATTTGTTCTTGCAATCACTTTGATCAGTTGTCAAATTCATTACTGCTACTCTCTCAAAGCCATCCCTATGTGCCTCTGTCCCCACCTGCCTCTTTAAATTCTTCTAGCTCCTTGGCTATTAGGCAACAAACCAATCTCAGGAAACTGCAGCCGCCAGATAGTTGTTAAAGGGCCAAAACACACTGGATAAAATGTTCCTCCAAGCAGCAGATCTTCCTAGTATTACTCTCAGTTTCTGCTGTTTGTTGATTTACATTTTTTCTCTGACACTCGCACACGTGTTTGTGTTAAAAAAGCATTTTTGAGCAGGAATTTATTTCTGTGTGTGTGTTCGTGTGTGATGGGGCAGAGGTCTCCCTGGCCTCATGGTGACTCTGCTCCCATCCCCCCTCTATTCCAGACCGCAGAATACATCCTCATTATGTAATCCCTCCCCTCTATACAACTGCATTTTCTCAGGCACATACAGTCAGAATGGATACTGGTGGCCCATCCCCCATAACCACCTGCCCCTAATTGGAAAAACACAGTGTGTCCGTTCACAAATGTAACACTGAACCGACTGAAAATACTTTGACATGTCTACACTGCTACTTTTTCGTTTTAAAGTTGTGCCTTTTGGTGTTATATGAAATGTGTTTTTAGCTTAAAAATTGTGTTTCAGATTAAAATGTGTGAGTGCAGTGTCTGGCCGAAAACTAACTGAAAAAGTATTGAAACCGACATTTATTTTTTAGCCCCTCACCCTAAGCTTAACATTCACAACTAAATGCCTAACCCTAAACCTAATCCTAACCCTAACCCTAAAGCCAAGCCTTTACCCTAAAACAACCCTTTGAATTTGTAAGGAACCGGCAAAATGTCCTGAACCAAAATTTATACTATACCCCTACTAAACCCTAACTATAGAAAGACAAGCACACACACACTCCTGCAGACAGGAGATACATTTTTCCTGCAGATCATGACGCAATGCTTTTTCTTTTTACTACATTGTTGAAGTTACGCCTGGTTTAACCAGGAACATAAATATGAATTCAGCAGGTTTTAATGATCAGTTTTGCATGTGAGTGATTATGAAAAGGACAGAGTAGCAGAATCACTTGAGAAACAACAGGCCACTTCACCACAGATGTCAGTAAATCTTTAAGCAACGGACACAATCTTCATAACCAAATTTTCAATGTAAAATGTCTGTAATTCTGCTTAGTATAAAGCAGTGCAACTACAAAAAAAACTTTGTGCTGTTACTTTGAAGACAAATCCCAAACAGGAAGAGAATTTCTGTTAATGTTTTTCCCATTACAGTGACTTGTCTGTGTCCGATATGGTGATGAAAAATATCCCAATGATCTGAGGGCGTTTTTGACCATAAATCACATTGTTTGGTTTCTATTGGGTTTTTGCAGCAGTTGCTTGAAACGTCATCAACACTTAGTGGTTGTGAATTCTCCAGACACTGATTCACTCTGTTCACACATGGACTCGAGTGGACTATTCAAGCTGGCAGTTGAAAGTCTGTTCAATGTCCAAATGATGGGGACATTGTGTTCATACGTACAGCGCCGGTGGTTAAAATCTAGATAAGTTCAGGGTTACAGTGCATTATAGGATTGGATAAGACTTGAGCCACTTACCAACCAAACAAACAAGCTCTTTAGCATAGGGTCTGACGTCAGTTGACTTGCATAGTGGCACAGTGTCGGAACTAGTGGTCACATTGTGTTTGAAGTGAGCTGAAGACTGTGAGAAATACTGGATTGCTTTTTGTCTTCTCCTAAGAACAGAATTAAATTCTTCTGGCAGTGATTCATTGCTATCGATTCCATATACATGCAGACAACTAGATTCTGTGAGAGTGATGAACCGAAGCAGTATTTGGATTTTGGACGAATTAAATCACTAAAACTTATCATTAAACATTTGAACTCTTATCACCCAACACTATACCCTCTAAAAGGAGCAAGCAACAACTTCATAGCTCGTATAAATACTTCTTCTACGTTTGATGCCTAAATACTACAACACTAGTGAGGTTTTATTTGCTGGCAGTTTGTTCATTTACCAAATCTCCATTGGGTCTATGAGAGGAATAACTCCATATGTTTACATTAAAAATTTTACATTTATGACAACATTTACTTTAAATCTGATTTCCTGACTAGTCTAAAATGAGCCAACTTTTAAATATTTTATCAGTCCAATTGATAAAGTGGTAATCAACATTTTGTTCCTGATTTCAGTCACAGTGTCTCAGTACCTAGAACTAATTGGTTAAAATGTGTATGAAAGTTTGGTAGTTTCCCACAGAATTAAGTAGCATTGTAAGATTTCTTACTGTGACAACGGGCATGTACAAAATGTGCGTTAAACAACCTTTCGTGTCAAAATGAATTACTGAGAACAGTTAGTCAATTAAACTCCTATTTACTAAGCCAGTAACCACCATTTGTACTCATGAGAACAATATGCAAATAAAACTCTTAAAAACAGAAAAAGCCCTGGGGGTCATAAATAGAAGTTCTGGTGTTGTGTACATTGGATTCTATCCAGTGGCAGTTTTTTTTTGTGGTGAAGCAACAGCTGCTCCATGATAAATGGCTTCTGTAACTGATTCTGTGTCTCTTCTGTTCCAGGAAACACCCAACTCAGTTTTTCTCGTCATGGAGGTAAGTTTAGAAACGTGACTGTGTGGATATTTTCCGACCAGATGTCATATCCAATTCTCAACAGCAAATACAATTAGTTACTTAACTATGTTTTCTTCACTAAAAGTAACTCAAGTGATGACATCAATTATTATACAGTACATGTGGCCATTACCACTACATAGCTCTCTAAATATTCATTACAAGGCAGTTGTTTACCCCCAATAATAGTTCCCCATTTGACAGGCAGCACTGATCTTGCATGTGAAAGAGACTGCTCACAATCTCTTTCACATTTTGTCCAAATTTCCTCTTTTATCTTGTTGAGAGCCTCACCCTCGGCATCTTTCCCAGCTCTCTCAACTAGTTTGGCCCCACACTCTCAGCTCGCTGCAGGCTTAGAAAACAAACCTCAAGTTACTCACTAAAAATACTCACCCTGTTTTCTAAGAATCATGTTGCTCGAAAGCCTAAGTTTTGACAGCTCCACAGCATACTCCGTTTATAATCCCTCACAATCTTATAGGTTTGGATCAACTGTTAAATTTCTGGTAATGTTTATTTGAGGATATTTACAATAAACTGTCTCTTCATCATGTTGTTTAAGTGGTCAGATGTTTTAATACATTTTGTGAGGATTATGTTCTCACTTAACTTTGAAGCATGACCCTCAGTCTGGTTTCATCAGTGCTGATACTGTTTTTCCTTAACTGAAAAAAAGCCTGTCTTACTGAAACACAGGTGGAAGTATAAGATGTAAGTAGATGAGTGCACTAAGCCAGCTGGAATCCCAATGACATTTATACTGTGCCCTTTAAAGACTCAGTCTGGTGGGGGAAAACAGAACTCATTGGTTGCAACAACATTTTAAGTGAAGGAAGATGTTTGTCTTGGAAGCTTAAGCGCAGTCTTCTGCCAACGTACAGTAGCAGACAGTTTGAATTAGACTCAAATATCACAGATAAACTGCAGGAGGGCTTAACAGCGAGGCAAAATTATAGACGGCTAATTGCATTCCCCTGGGGTTTGACACTATCTTCAAACCCTGTTACCATGTAAGTGTGTGGGGCCATTATTGAGTTTTTCAGGTGAAGGTGAAGTAATTTAGTGTCTTAAACACATAGCCCCATCTCCATCATCATTATTAAAGCATTAGATGAGGCCATGTCTTTTGGAAGGATGCTATTCAATCAATAGTTTGTGAACCAGTACAGTTCAGACTTTTAGACCACCCCATTCTTTTTCTTTTGGCTTTAAAGTGACACCTGTCTGTACAGGACGATCCCCTCAGAGGCAAGAACAGCAGATTTAGAATCGTAAAATTCATTCAGTCTCACTTGTCTGTTCTTATCCACTCAGCAGTTCAGATTTTCTTAACTCACCACAACAACATAATCTGTCTGTTTTTGTCCCTCTTGAACAAACACACTGAGCATGACATTGTTAAACCTTGTTTTAATTGTTGCTGTTAGTGATTATGTGTCTCCCCACACAGTACTGTAATGGAGGTGATCTTGCTGACTATCTGCAAGGTAAGCAACACACTAATCTGTCTGACACGCATACACACACACACAGATTATTGCTCATCAGAAACAAAGTTACTAATGCTGCAGATGAGGAAAATCCACAAGACTGTGATTGTTGTGAATGCAGGGTTAAGAAAATGTGCATGTGGTTCACTTATTATCTATGTGTGACGGATAGCTTGTGGAATATTGTAAGTAGGTATTATGTTGGAATGTTAGACAGTATGATTGTTTGTGTGTGTGTGTGAGCATCTGTGGGAGAGAGGCTGAGTGTTTATATGTGTGTCTCCATTAAAATTTCTATGTGGGGGATGTGAGTGTGTGTGTGTGGGAACCACTGCAGCTTTGTACAATGACTTCCTTCTGTAGTTCAGAGCCTGATAGCACACTGTTTATCATTGTGATAGTTTACAAAAAAAAGGTCAACAGCTCTGGTTGAATAGTAACAAGTCAGCTTCAGCTGAAATTATACATAATGGACATGTAATGGGAAGAGATGTTTAAAGCTAGGGTTGGAACGTTGTTTCTGAGGGACTTTTTTTAATCTTATTTGATGAAATCTTCTTGTCCTGATAGCCCTCAATAAAGTTTCCTGGTGAAAGTGTCGCTCTTGCAGGACTGTTATAAACATGATAATTTCATACGGACCAAATTAAATGATTTGCTGGCGTACCTGCCGATCACTAACCGACCTGCCTGCCTGCACGCACCCTGCTCGGGCCCCTCTCTGCACATGACTGGAGTCTTCAGTCGGAGAGACATATACAGCTGAAGCAGAATCTATAACAAGAAGTTTGGGAGCGAGTCATAGAGAAGTCGGCTTGTAGCAGTTTTCAGCTAGTGTTCATGTGTTCTGGGAACGGCAAGGGAGTCGATTGGAAATGGGATGGGATGTATTGGTTGCAGAGTTTCAAAGTGTTGCCTGCTTACCAATCCTAGTTTCACAGGATCCGAATCCCACCCACAAAGTAAAAATTAAGAACATAAATCAATCCAGATGCATACACACAGTGTCCTTCACTAATGAAGCAGTCCTCCTCTCAGCCTTGTTAGTGAAATGAGAATATATTTATACATAGATTTGAATAAATGCTGTCATGTAGCATTCTAACACTAGTGAAACACCATGTGAGAAAAAGACAAAAACACTCCCAGTCATAGCTATCATTACAATACAGTTTCTATGACTAATTTTACATTACTACTGAGGTATCTGTGTTGTCAGTGATGTCATGGGTTAAGGATGATCTCTCTTACAGTAAGGGTTTAACGTTGCAAGAAAGAAAACCAGAATGTCGAGTTTCATGTTTGTGGTTGAGTGTTACAGACAGTTGTTGATTGGATGTCTCTGGTAGTTCTGAGTGAAAGACATTCACCACAACTTTTCTACTCGAGTGCTTGAAAGTGAACCTTTCATATCCATGTGAAGTAACTGAATCGATATTGAATCGAATCGAGACCTTATGACTTGTCATCAAATCAATTTGAGAAAGTCAGTGGCAATACCCAGCCCTAATTGGCATTAATGTAAAGTAAAAGGGCAGAATAGCCAATTTCAGAATAATATATGCACAGAAGAGGATTAGATATGATGTCAGAGCATGCATGTGGACACAGTGGAGGACCTGATTAGAATAAGTCTTGAGGGAACTAGCTCGGTGGAGGTTGATGCTAAGAAGACTGTACAATTGAGGTACAGTCGGGGCAAGAGAGCTAGAAGGCTACAAGGGTTGGCCTTCAGAGGTGCCAATAACTAGTGGTCCTCAGGGGGATGTGCTCTAAAGGGAGGGGAAGGAGAGGCATTCTTTAAGAGGAAGTTCCTTGTTTTGTTGTGGTTGCTATTTTGTAAATTTTTATTACAAAAACATTTATCGCTCAAACCGTTTATATTGCAAAAAATCTGGATGTGTTGCATTGTGTGTCATTGCAAGTGGTACGCCCACATTTTGCACATTTGCCCCTAAAATTTTGAGCTACTAGTGGAGAATGTTAGTCTGGAGCTCTGACCTCTTAGATAACCACAGGGGGTTAAAAGCACAGATTGTGTTGCTGGAACTGCTCTCTCTTATCATAATGTCCCATATGTCCACTTGTGCAGTTTGCAGAGTGGGTCATGGTCAGAGTCATCAGAAGAAGAGTCGTCTAGCAGCCTCTGCTTGAGTGACACTGATTGTTGTGAGATAAAATCACAGAGTATTAGTGTTCAGACTGTTACAGTGCTCTGTACCCTTAAGCTCCTTGTGGCTAACTTGTAAATCCCTAAGACAGTGTGCTTATCAGTGGGGGGCATCTGTGTACACTTAAAGTTTCACTAGGTGTTTCATCAGGCTTTAAACATCACGTAGGTGATCACCATAACTCACAATATAAAAGGATCTTCATTGTGAAGGGTTCTACTACTTGTTACACAACCTTTCCATGTCAGAAGTTGGTCCACTGTGGTGGGCAGAGAGGACCTAACCCTTCAAATCCTAGATTAATGTTGGTCAGTTTACTGGTTTGATCGATGCACACACTGCAATCACAATGGCTTAACAGAGAAAAAGGGAGAGAGAGGAATCCTCTTAGTTTCACATCAGATTAGACTTATTTCACTACCACTAGGGAATAGGACCTTCACTGCCTCAATTTACACTATTAACCTCAGGATTATTTCTATAATATGCTAAATATAAGATTAACTCAAGTGGGGCTAATTAGTACTTTCTGTGGAACAACAGATGTTTTTCTTTCTAGTGTAGAAGTAATGAAGGAGCAGCCCTACTACAAAAACATTTCCACTAGCCAACACATGTTTTTATTGTACTGAAATCTTTCTCTTGTCTTATGTAAAGGCAAAGTGCTGTGCTTAATTAGGTAGCTGGAAGCAATTGAATGAGATCAATAAGAAACCTTTAAAAGCTTACCAAGTGATATGCCTGAGCAATAAAGGCAGCAGGTTTCTCTTTATTGAGAGGAAACATTGAAGAGATCTCAACCTGTTGCATCAGCTACAGCAAATGTGAACCGATTGACAATCCCGGGTGACTTCATTTTATCTCCCCTTTCTATAGCTAAGGGGACCCTGAGAGAAGAAACACTGAGGGTTTTCCTGCAGCAGATTTCTGCTGCCATGCGCATCCTCAAAAACAAAGGAATCATCCACCGTGACCTGAAACCACAGAACATCCTGCTGTCGTACATTGGCCGCAAGAAATCCACCATCAGCGGCATTCGCATCAAAATAGGTAAATAGGTAACAGAGTCAGATAGTAACAATCCTTATAGACTTGTTGTGCACATTGACAAGAATTTGTGCTTCAAGTTTTCTGAAATTTGTAAATCTTTTTGTAACAATCATAATCAAATACCTTAGATTTATACATTCTAGATTTAATATACTTATGTATCGAGTGTCTTAACAACTAGAATAAAGTATATTTCCAACCTTTCAAATGCTGACTAAAATAAAAACTGTGCGGTGCATCTATTGATTCCAGATCTATAATTATCACTTTTTGAAAACTACTAACTGGTTTCTTTCATATGTCTGTCCTGCAGCTGACTTTGGCTTTGCACGGTACCTCCAGAGCAACATGATGGCTGCCACACTTTGTGGGTCACCCATGTACATGGTCAGTGGGTCATACTGTATGTGTTGTGTGTGTCTAGAATTACTGTTGAGATCAAGCCTTTCAGCTTTCTCAGCAGTATGTTACATAACTCCTAATTACTGTGGAGCTTAACTTGTGACCTCCTCACCCTCAGGCTCCAGAAGTCATCATGTCCCAGAACTATGACGCTAAGGCCGACCTCTGGAGCATAGGAACAGTCATCTACCAGTGTCTTGTTGGCAAGCCACCATTCCAGGTTCATACTTTGTGCAACAAAGTTTAAGTGACAAATGTGTTTGTAAATGTTTGTGTCTGTGCATCTAATATCTATGTTAATCTTTAAAGGCCAATAGTCCCCAAGACCTGAGGATGTTCTACGAGAAGAACAAGAGTCTACAACCTATGTAAGTCACAGAAGCTGTTGATGAAATATCTCTGCTTGCATTTGTTTTAGTATTTGTTGTGGTCTCTTGGCCATTCGATCCTCCACTTTGGTCCTAATGGAATTATCTCAACATCTATTTGATGGATTGTTATAAAATCCTATAAAGAAACCCACAATTCGCA
This sequence comes from Pseudopleuronectes americanus, assembly GCA_038501795.1. Taxonomy (NCBI): domain Eukaryota; kingdom Metazoa; phylum Chordata; class Actinopteri; order Pleuronectiformes; family Pleuronectidae; genus Pseudopleuronectes; species Pseudopleuronectes americanus. Next base: position 16,739,423 of record CM076719.1, on the reverse strand, counting down.
GACAATGAAGCCTACTGATGATCCTCTAAATGTTCCTCTTGTCCCACCAGCAGGTTGACATGTTGTCAGCACATAGATGTTTCCCCGAAGCATCCAAAACTGTATCAGATCCATCTGGCACAGTGTGACATGCATTGAACTTGTAAGATTGTTGTTTTTCCAGGCATAAAAAATACACTAATATTACCATGCTCTCTTAACCAGCATCCCGAGAGAGACTTCCCCACAACTTGGCGATCTTCTTCTTGGGTTACTGCAGAGGAATCAGAAAGAAAGGATGGACTTTGGTGAGTGCTGACATAAGAGTACTTACCTTAAATATTACATGCTACATGCGTTGTTGGTTTCAATACTTTTTGTCCTGATCTTGTAACCCCTCCCTCTACAGACACATTTTTCAGCCATCCTTTCTTGGAGCCATCGCCCACCATTAAAAAATGTAAGCACAGAGGTGTTCCTGAGAAGCACAACATAGTTTTCATATTCCAGCCTGAAATATTATTAACTGTGTATCTATTTTCCCCAGCATGTCCAGTGCCGGTCCCCAGCGCCACCAATACCGTGACGGATTGTTCCTTTGGCAGCTCTCCATGCATTCGTTACAACTCTCCTCCTGTGAGTCTGATATTACTTTATATTAGAAATCCTCATTCAGAGGGGATTATTCTTTCTGTGCTTGTTTGCTACAAACAGTGCTGAAAGATTAAACACCGTGTCCAAAAGGGGAAAAACAGACAGAGCCGTCTTAAAATGTCTAGCATAATTTTACAAACTCATTTATCAAAAAGCAAATCCTTTGAATAACTTACCTTCACCACCAAGTTTACACATGAAAGATTCTGAGCATAAAGTGTTTCCCCAGAGTAAAGAGCCATTGCTCATTATCACAATCTCTTTGCACAGTGGCACATCTATCTCACAGCAGCAGTGGGAATGCAGGGCCAGTCACTTTCTCAGGATGTCAATGTTCACTGTAACTATATGATTACATTAGTTTGACAGTCAGCACTGCCTTGCCTGGAAGTCATGTAATTTCATCATTCAGGAGCTGCACTACAACATTTTCCTCTCTCATGCCCCCACCCCCTCTCTCTGTCTCTCTCTCTCTGTCTCTGTCTGTGGAAACAGTCTCTCCCAGACATGCAGACTCTTGCAGAAGATGGTCTTTCATCCCCTCCGCTTGGTCCTCCCAACTTCCTGCAGCTGTCCAAAGAGTCTGCAGGAAGCACCAGCAGCAAGAACTCGTCCTGTGACACTGACGACTTTGTCTTAGTGCCTCACATCTCCACTGACAGCTGTAAGTTCTATCAGACGTATTGTCCAGACACATGCTGTGCCTACACCTGTATCTCCCCTAAATACAATTGTGTGTTAATTACAACATTATTGTAAAGGGAATTGCCGGCTTTCACTTTGTTTATGGCAGTCGATCTTGATACATATCACAATTTCGGTTAAGCCACTATTCCTGTAAAGTTTGAAGAATCTCCTGGACCTGGAATTCTCTTCTAGAACCTTAAAAAAGAACCATAAAAATCTCCAATCATGTCAGCCATAACTATTCATCATGTTGTAATATATGGACAAATGTATGAATGCTGTTTCACATACTAAACAGTACAAACAGCATCAACAACATTTAGGTTGTGGAACAAAAGTAAACACATTAATTTACATGTCCAATATATAAACACATGGACATGCATGAACATCTGTTCTTTACAAGCATGCAGATGTCTTGAAACATACCAAATCTACAATACAGTCTCATCGAAGTCTCATTCCGTACCTGCCAGTGACACACACACAGCACATGTCACTTAATCCACAGCCAGTAAATTAGACAGCTGCTAAGCATTTCAAGTTGTAATTGTAGACTGCAGTCCGCAAAGAGAAGGCACGCACACTTACCCTCTTGACTGGAAAAACGAATCCTCGTGATCTGCACCTGCTGCAACACACAGACATGCACACACACTTGCTTGTCCTCAGCGCACACAATGAACTAAGTGCAAAGCTTTGTGAGTGTCGGCTGGTATTTCAAGTGGCATGTAATCAGCTAATACTGTAACTGATGATGGTACATCATCATTTATTAATTATTAGCAAAGCTTTTTACACCAATCACATTCTATTCTTTTCTTTACTTCTGCAGATGACCAACCAATGGGAGCTTGTCGTCGGCCGTCCAGCGAGTTCCTCATGTGTGCAGGGTGAGTTCTACGCCGCCTTTGGAATCAAGTTTACATTTTTAGTTTTGAAAATGAATCTCGTAATGTTTTTTGAAATAATAATGAGCCAGTGATCAAAGCTATAAAGAAAATAAATGAAGGAACCCTGACACAGTATTTGTAAGCCTAAAAACTGTTACACTTACACAAGAATAAATAGGGTTAATGATATAAAATAATCTTCTTGGTCGTTTTCATCATGAGACATGGTGAACGAGTAATAGCAGAATAACAACTAGCATTGTTCTTTCCATAGGTTACACAATTCATCTACTGTCATCTGTAAGCTCATTAATTAACATATTAATTGTTGTTTTGCTCAGTTTTTCTGAAAAGGATATGGTTTTATGAGGTTATGATAGGTTAGATGCAGCATCAGCTGAAGCAGGTCAGTCTGCAGAGTCACAGGAAAGATTGTGTTGGTGATAAATATCCTCTATGCTTCAACTGCTTCCATGGTGGTCACATGTCTCTGGTACTGTTATTTTGGAGGTTGAAATATTTGGCAGCCCCATCTCTGACGTGTTCACCAGAGTCAGAGTAAAAATACACTGTCTATGCTCTCGAAGTGTGACATGGTGCTACAATGAACACACTGCTTTGACTTTGTGTGATTGGTCATATGATCTATTCTTCATGTGTTTTCATGTCAATGATACTTCCAATGCATCTTACTGTTACTATTTCTGTCTGTCAGACTACCAGTTAAATAGAAGGATTAGTGAGTTATGAACCAGAGCAGAGCAAACAACAGGGTTGTGGTGTGATAAATAAACCACGCGACTCACCGAGGGCTGAGGGATAAGAATAACTTCACACATTTGCCAAAACTCATCTGCAGTAACAAATTGTGACTGTTATTACGGTGCCTCAGCTGTGTTGTCTTAGTTAGCTCACAGGTCCAGCAACCACAGTAAGAAGATGTATAAACTGTAATAGTACATTTCAATATTCAACCTTTGTTTCTTTATTGGTTTTATATTAAGCTTTAGGTCAAAATGTAAAAAGTAGAAAAATTCATATTTAACGACATAGGCAATGTTTCTCTCGGAAAGTCCTGCTGTCTGTTATTTCTTTGTTTATTCTCTTTCCTTTGTTTAGGAAATATAAAGCTGGCATTATTCCCAATGTTCCTTCTGCATTGCCAACAACACTACCAAGTGTTGTTCAGTTTGTCCCAAATTCTATTGGCTCTTACTGAAGATGCAAATCTCTGGTTTTGCATTTTTCACAAAAATAGTTTCAGTTCTAATAAAGTCTCAGTAAACTACTCTCCAGCAATGGAATAAGACTTAGTGCTTTAGAATGCCGGAAGGTGTCTGTAGGATTGAATCAAAAATAAAATACAATGTGTGTGTTCACGGTATCGTAAAAACAACAAAGCTCTATTGTACAGTGGAATATGATATGGAAGGCACTGATTATACCCACAATGCTCTTTGTTAGTGGAATACATTAATCATTTTTGTCTTTTCATGGGATTTGTTGACAGTTGGAAAAACGTTAAATGTCACCAGCCGTGTCTCTTAAATCCAGTTGTATTTTTATCAACATAACAATAGTCATCACATCCACTACACATCATGTCCACCACTCATTTTCCTGTGGTTCTGTGTACTGTAGAGTTTCAGAACTGACGCTATGGGTTATTTTAAACCCCTTTTATCTTGCTGCTTTCCGTTTTGCATATGTTAACAGCCTCAAGCAAAACAGTTACCTCCTCTCTGTTCCCTCTTAATTTCACCTGAATTTGATTTTCTTGCTGTTCTGTCAGTCTCATCCTCTTATAACTATTTAATCCATCTGTTGTGCTCCCAGCGGCTTTCACCATATCAATCAAATGTTCCTACATAAATTAGGTAACCATTGATACGAGAAGAACACATTTTTTCTTCATAACAGCCGTTGTCCCTTACAATTTAGTAACAAGAACTTTGCTATCAAAGAACTCTGAAATTCCAGCCTTGTTTATTCTCTGTCCTATGTGTGACCTATATTGATTGGTGACAAAGAAGAAGATAGAGGGGAGAAAAAGGAACAGAAAATGGAATTGGGAAGATGGAGTTAAGAGCAGGCAGCTCCCATTGTAATGGTGATGTCATTGTAAAGAAAAACAAAAGATAAGAAACAGGACAGGAGAGTCTAGGTAGGGAAGTGAGGGCAATAGTTGAGAAGAAAGAGAAGTGCAAATGAATATATGCTCAAATGGTTTAATCCCATCCCCCCTCTGCTGGTCTGCTTGGTAAAATCCAGGTCAGTTGAGAGATAGACTTCATTCACTTCTGATCCAGTCTCCTCTTCCACTCATATGGCTTTTTTAAAAGCAGCTGTTCACTGACTAACAAATCCTCTCTAAATAAATCTTTTCACAACTTGGAAAAAAAATAGCCTCGATCATGGGCTACAGTATCAAATATCATTCTGCTCAGTGTTCGGTTAACGGAGCAGGACAGCACATGGTGAGGTGTATTTCTCAGAACTGCAGATGTCCCACAAAGAAAGTGCTCCCTGGTTCTTTGTCTGGACTTGTCTCTGCCTCACGTGTCCGCCTCCTCTCTCCCCTGTAGACCCACCCAGGCTTCTCATCATTACATAACACTGGTTTCCAACTGGTGCTGTACTCTAATGGCCATTTCCTTCTCTCCTCCTCTGATTTTTGCATTCTATATGTAGTCAGAGGCCCGGTGTTGTGATGGGGTCATGACTTTGTGTTCTAGGACATTATGTCTCCTCTAGAATAACAAAGGAATGTAAATTAAGCTGTCTCTTTTCACTTCCCCTCCTGTGTCTGCTGTACACAGAGAACCAGCCTTGCATGTGCCATTGGTTGGCCCTGCCTCCAACCCTTCCCCCAGTGGGATGAGCTTGAAGCTGATTGGTCCTGCCTTTGTGTTTACAAGGAAGCCCAACCTCTTTTTTTCACCCACTGACTCCCCTCATGAGGTCCCAGGCTAAACTTAGTTCCTCAACCTGCCTCCATACTGAAGTAAACAAATAACTCAGAGCGACAGAAACAAAGTCCCTACATTAAGAATTATTCGTCTAGCAGGACTCGAGCAGCAGTCCTTTTGAGATTTAAATACTTTTTGGCAACCTGAAGATGTCCTGCAGTTATGGAAGTGTCAGCAGCCTTCATAGGACAAGCTAAACAAGTGCCTCTCCTGGTTCTTCCCTTCCAGGCAGCCGCAGCCAACCCCAGGACAAACCCCCAATGGTGTCCCCACGGGCCGAGACCACCCCCATCCCAGTTCCCACCCAGGTCCGCAACTACCAGCGCATCAAGCAAAACCTCTCCAGCAGCCCTACTACCACACTCTACGGCTCCCCCAGGTAAGAGCTGCCTCTGCTGGGTCTGAGGGTGATTTAAATCCTGACTCGACTCTGCATGATTAATTTATTCCTCACAGTGATTAGTTATTAAACACCTGGAATAAGCACCTGTTTGCCCAGATCACCTTGGGACTAATGTTTGACTCAACAATTAGTAATGAGAAGTTTTAGGAGTGACTTGTGTAATGAAAACCCAGGATGCTATTTCATCAGCCATAAAGTTGGAGTAATATTACATCAGCTTGAATCTGTGACATCCCAACCTGTGGCCGGAAGGATTTGTCGGGGGTTTTGTCTGAAGACATAGCAGATGGAAGGACAGGAGAAGACAAAAGGGTGACAACTTGTTTCACAGACAGATTAGTTCAGTTGTTTCCATTCCCAGTTGTAGTTTATTGGTAATGTGTTTTTTTTTGCAACGCTTATTTGCGCTGGTGTCTGTATGGGCTTGTGCTCTTCTGGTGGTTTACTTGTGTTGTCATTTGCCATTAAAATCCCTTTGTTGTGGTTGTAGCTCTGAAGATAAGGATTAGTTTAATGCCTCAAGAGAAGCAACGTGCTTGGTTTATGTCTCTGGGTGTTAGAGTAAACGTCTCTCTCTCACCCTGCACCCTTGCTCTGCATCTTTGTTCACCTGTCTCACTCATGAGCCTGTCTTTCTTCTCAATCTGTTCAGAGAAGATTAAACCCATGTCACTATTGTTTTTCTTACTGTATGGAGCAACACTATGGCAGGTAGAAATACTTTTTAGCTTTTAGACAACTTAAAGTTAACCATGCTATTTTAAATGCATTCACCAGATTTGTTAAGGCAATCTCAATGTTTGTACTATATTTATGTCTGTACTTTAAACATACTATATAACACTTTACATTGTATTTATTGTTAAATTTATGTCCTCGACAGTTATATCCAGGGCATTTTATTTTACCTCTCCTCGAATGATGTAGTGCATCTCAGTAATTACATGAGACCCTACAAGCCCCGCCTCTCCTTACACCTATAGCACCCTAATGTGCTGACTAGCACTTGTATTTTTGGTGCCCTTCTTTAGCTGATCTCCCACATGTTGTCTTATTGAGCAAATTTATCATTTAGTGCTTACTAAGGGTTTAGTGTTGACTCCCAGTAAGTCAAGATAAAAGTGAGTCTCACTGCAGTTATACCACATATTCTGTGAGATGGATATGAACTGTGCAAATAAGTTTCCACAGGAGAGATTCCCACACAGTCTTTGTTTCTGTGTGACTCAGATCTACTCAGTGTACAGTGTTGCAGCATTAACAGGTTGTATTTACTAACAAACTGAAACCCTCTCAAAAAGGAGATGCATCTCAAGGGATTTATGCTGGAGCATAAACATGTACTACTAAATTATTATTTGATCATTAATATTTTATTTAACTCTTTTAATTAGTTAATGTTTAATAAGAGCATTTATTCTCATGGATCTGTAAACCTTAGTACTGAATTTTACTTCCACCTAATGTTTTTTTGTGATATGTATGTGTTTTCTAGGTCTGGCACAGTGAGGCGCTCCAACACTAGTCCAATGGGGTTTCCCAAAGTGGCCTCAGGGTCCCCAAGTTCTGCAGATGTCCCTCAGACAATGAGCCGACGCCTCTCTATCGGCAGCTCCCGGCCCTATTCGCCCTCACCTCTTGGTAAGGTCATGTCTAGACATATCTCCAAGCTCATTTGTCAATCAGTAACACATTTTAGACAGGAGCTTGACATGTCTCAAAGCTCACAATTTGAAATCACTGTGTTTACAGTGGGCACCATCCCAGAGCAGCTGGGTCAATGCTGCTGTCATCTGCAGAACCATGAGCCTCGCAGCCGGAACTCCTCAGGAGGTCAGTTCATGTGCAAACCTTCAGCTGCTCCCTACAAAGGCCAAATATGCTTACTTAGTTTAGCTTTTAAGTTAAATGAATCAGTAAGTTATTAGCAGTAGCTTTAGTAAATTGTTTTGTGCCTCTTCTCTGAGTCATGACTCTGTTATTGTCAGAAAGCATGAGTCACCATGAGTCAAAGTCCCTTTAAAAGTCTCTGACGCCGTTGTTATATTCATACTTCAGACATATCACAACAACACCCGGACTGTTTGTGGCAAGAGGATTGCTGTCATGGTGACTATTTAAAAAGAGGGGGAGTTACAGTGTACTCTCCTAAACAGATCCTCAGTCAGACAGACAGCAATACTTTGTCCCCTGAGATGGAAAGTCTCCCAATCAACCAGATTTTATGGCCCACACAGTCTGTGAGGAAAGTGTTGCAAGCCTTTTCTTTTGTTGAATTGGCAGAAGCAGTTTGATGAAGCAAAGCTGATGAATGTGTCATCAGAGCAAATGTTAGAGCTAAAGAATACAGCTGAGTGACATCAGAGACATGCAGGGACATCTCCTCTGACCACAGAGGATGTTTACAAAGACGTACTGTCCATGATCAACCTTATTTTATAATTATTTACTATTTATTGCTCTTTTGTTGGGTTGTTTATGGGAGGCCTTTAAATTTAACTAAGTTTGAGTTCCTCTCTCTACCTTCTTCAGGTTCTCCTGTCCCGTCCTCCCAGCTCCTGGGGGCTCGGCTCCAGAGCTCTCCCACGTTGACTGAGGTCTACCAAACCAGGCAGAAGCTCCACAAGCAGCTGTCAGACCCCACTCAGCCTTCCTCCTCCTCCTGCAGTCACTCACCTCAGTTCGGCAGACCGGCAAACCTTGGCTCCTCACCAACCAAGCTGCTGGGCTCCTCGCCCCGCACGTCCGACTGGCTGCAGAAGTCCCCGCTGCCCACCATTATTGGTTCTCCTACCAAGGTGAGTGCAATGCTTGGACAGTCAGCAGATGGCCAATACTAATAACAGAAATAAACATGTCATTAAGGTTTTTTCTCAAAAATTCTTTTTCATCCAGATCATTTTGGCACCGTTTAAAATTCCCAAAACGCAGGCGTCCTGTAACTTGATGGCACTGGCAGACAGCCCTGTGCCCACCAAGACCTTAGCAGATGCCCGGGATATCTGTGCCCACCACTGCAGCCCGTACGTCACCGGACGGCCAGCTGCCCCTGAAGCCAGTAAAACCTTTGGCAGGTAGGTCTCACTGAAAGAAACAAATCTCATGTCTCCATACACCTCAGCTCTAACTAAAGGTAGACTGATGCATAAATAGACATTAAGGGATGTATTAAATCTAATGGGACACTGGAAGAGTTCTTAGCTGCTTACTTATTTATTTAATTTGCTGGGTTTAAATTGTTTAAAAGTGTTAAGGTTTTCCACTGGCTATTTTTTTTTAGATCTATTTCTCTGCATAAAAATACAATTTTGAGCTCAAATATTAAACATTTTAAAATTCTAGGACTTTCTCTGCATTATGAGTAAAGAAAAGTGAATAAATGTGTTTCATTTCCAGTTTTTGATCACTTCTAGACCGTTGATATCTTACTTTTGCCACGTAGATAACACAGCAGAGTTTATAGAGGAAAGGTCACCAGCTTAGAACACTGTCCACTTTATACTTGTTTACAAGATTGAATTTCGTCATTATTAAAGAGAAATGTTGGTACTGTGACCCCCCCCCTCTGTGTCAGTTTTTCTGCTGTATGACGTGTGACGTTGCCTTTGGTTTACCTGCAGGTCTGTTAGCACGGGTCGTTTGTCTGATCCGCCAATCAGAATCACTCTGGGCGGACAAGCCTATCAGGGCAGCACTGACAGCTTGAACACAGAGCGACCAATGGACACAGGTATGAGTATATTGCTGCACAAACTCTAAAATGTGTTTTAAACAGGTTGCGTTAGTAACATTTGGAATGACTTATGTCTTGTCTATGATCTTCAATATGAAATATCCGCTATGAACTACTGTTAATTCATACAGCGCAGTTATATATATATATGAAGCTTCAATGAAATGTCAACAACAGTGTATAAAAGAGATTATCTATGTTTCGTATCCCCAAAGCCCCTGCGGGTCCCATTGGTCTCGTTCAGGGTGGGACAGCGAGTCCCCGTACTGTTCTTTTCACCGTGGGTTCACCCCCTAACAGCAGCACTCCTCCTGCTTGCAGCCATCTGTGCACCCGACCACGTACCACCTCTGGTGAGGACCCTCCACCTTAGCACAGCTAGCGTGCAACAAAATTAGCTATAAACAGATAGAAGTAGGACAAGTTAATTTGCCTCAGTGAGTGTACTTGTCAGTAGTATTTATATCATGTTTTGTTTCATGCTCTTACTGCCTCAAGCCAGACCTTGTTGATAAAGAGGTATGTGGTACTGCAGTAGAGGTTTGATCACAATGGCTAAATGTCCCTTTTCTCTCTTTGTCAATTTCTTCAGTGGGATCCAACAGTTCAGGTGGTTCTCTCTGCTCCACCAGCGGTCGGATCTATGTGGGTTCTCCCCCAGGCATGACAATGGGCACCTCTCCTCCCGGAGGTTTTGGGGGTGGGCAGGCAGTCCCCGGGGCAGATGGGGCACCAAGCAGTCTGCGCTATGTCCCCTATGGGACCTCCCCTCCGAGCTTAGAAGGATTCATTACCTTCGAAGCACCTGAGCTTCCCGAGGAGACTCTTATGGAGGTGAGAGACACTAACCTGATTTCTTTAATCTCCTGACACTTAAGAGGAAAGTTCAACAGTTAACCGCTCAGTGAATCATTTGTTTGATTTAACATTTAATCTTGATGTCTCCTGCTGCAGCGTGAGCATACAGACACACTGATGCACCTGCGGATGATGCTTTCTTTCACTGACTGCGTGCTGGAGATGGCAGCTATTCGTGCTGGTGGGACGGAGCTTGGGGTGTCAGCTGCGTCCATCTACCCTCCCCAGGACAGTGTTGTTGTGGACCAGATAAGCCAGCTCAGCAAAGAGTGGGGGTAAGAAATGATCAAAGTTTAGACTTTAGTCTTTTATAATCTCATATGATTAATAATATCATGCAGTTTTAACAGGCCTATTATTGTTCAGTAGTCTTGCTGCAGTGCTGAAGATTTTCCATGCTTCTCATACACTGTGTTTTGCTGCCCTCTACAGGCAGGTGGAGCAGTTGGTTCTCTACATGAAGGCAGCTCAGCTCCTGGCTTCCTCCCTCCATCTGGCCAAGGCTCAGATTAAATCAGCCCAGCTCAACCCTTCCACTGCTGTTAAACAAGGTGAGGAAACTTCAGTCTTCATCTCCCATCAGTGTATTATACTTTAAACTGCTGTTCACCCACTACATCAGCAGGAGAATGTCCCTGTGGTTTTGTGTATGAAACAAACCTCTGTCTATGTACCTAATGGGCACACAAATACAGTCTCTACCCTTTTTAAATACAAGTACACTGAACCTTTTCCCTTTCTTCTCTCAGTGGTGAAGAATCTGAACGAGCGTTACAAAAGCTGCATCTCCCTCTGCCGGCAGCTGACTGACAAACTCAACCACTTCTTCTCTGATAAGCAGCGATTTGTGGATGAGATCAACAGCGTCACTGCAGAGAAGCTCATCTACAATCAGGCCGTGGAGATGGTGAGTGTCAGAAAGAGCACAGAAACCCCCCAAAAAAGAGAAAAGGAATTCATAATTTCTTGTCTCTTTTTTCAAACGGCATGTTCAGTAAATGTCTGCTGTTGTGTGTGATTGTGTGTATGTCAGGTTCAGTCAGCAGCTCTTGACGAGATGTTCAAGCAGACGGAGGATATAGCTTACCGCTACAGCAAGGCCGCCATGCTGCTAGATGGCCTGTCCAAGATCCTACAGGACCCCACTGACATTGAGAATGTGGTCAAATGTGAGTACAAACTACAATCTCTGACCTACACCCACATCTGACACACTGAGCGTCATGCAGGAGCAATTGTATGAACAGAGAAGTGGCATGTAAGAGCACTATTTGCTCTCACCAATCTTCTTGTACTTAGACTCTTCTCTTGGATACAAAGTGGGGGGGGACATGTCCATCTAGTCTTCCCATTCTCAACACTTAACTAAATTAACAATTCTAATATTCTCATCTCCATAAAAGCAAAGTTTCAATATTCAAAAATTACAATTTGTCTCATAAGAGTATTAACGCCTACAGAGGATTAAGAGTCTACAACTGTATTGTTGCATTGTGTTGACAGCTGCAGTAATACTTTATCATTTTTAGATCACTGGCTATCATTATGTTTTGATAAATATTTCTGGGAGTGAAACATCCATACATAGATTCAGGAAGCCACTTTTGGGTTGTTGTTTAAGATAACGATTAAACCTTGTGAACAGATAACATTCATCAGGTTGAATCTGCATGAGGCCCATTGTGTCTTGGAGGTCTGCTCTCGATCTAATAACTGTTTTACTTCAGTTTCCTGCAACAACTTCTATTAATAACATCTTGTTTTGTGTGTTTTCCCGGCAGACAAGGCCAGTGTGGACCGCAGGATCTCAGCCCTCTGCTACTGTACTGTCACGCTCTATGAGTAGCTGAGCTCACATAAACACACGCACGCACAGGGACCATGTCCTAAGACTATCGAGTACCATCCTCACACAGCCGCTGTTCCCTCCTGTAGCAGGTCAAGCACTTTTTCATTTGATAGGTTTTCATCTGTATTTATCATCAGTTCTTTTTAACCGCTGCATCACAGAATGAACTGTAACAAGTGACTGATGCAGAAACTTACAACCAAAGATGACCACGGATCCAGAAACAAGAGACTGAAACCAGATGTGGACATAATTCATGCACTTTGATGTGCATGTTTTTTTTTATCAAGGATATCATTTGTGTTTTTTTACCTGAAGAAAAAGAGAATGGACGCAACAACAAGACTATGTTTTGAACTTGAACAGACTCAAGCTCCACATGAAGCAGTTCATCTTTTTAAATGCTACTTACTATGTGAAATCAGTGGTTATCAACTCTGTTTAAGTTGTTATTCTTATTTATTGGTTCAGAAGAACATGGGTGTTTGAGTCTCCTGCCTGTCTTGAAAACCTGAAGTATTCAAGTGGAAGGAAATGGAAGAAAAGCAAAAGGCTTACGGCCGTGCACTGTAACAGATCCAACATGGACATTTACACAGAACACAAGCTCCTGTTACGAAAACACACAGCCACGAGAGCAAAGAATTGGTGGATTTGTAATTGATTTGTTTTTATTTTTCTCATCTTCTTGGGTCAAGCACTTTATATTGGGCAGAGAGGAGGAGATGGAGGAGTCCTATAGGTAGAAAAATGAAGGCAGGGGAACGGTTGTCTAATCACTCCTGCTTTCACCCTCAAAACTGAATTGCTCTGTGTTCATGAGCATCAAGTCCACTGCATATATAGAGCAACCTGGGAAAACAGGGCAGGGAAACGGTGCTGTCTGGCGCAACATTTAGGCCACACCTCAGCCTTTTGGGGCAGTGACTATCAGAGATTAACAAGATGCTTGACAGAACCACTTATCTCAACTTTGAATCCTCACAGTTAAAGGGGCATTCCACTGGTTTACAAATTGGAATTCATCACAAGGTGTGTTACATGGTCTGAAAAGCGTTGGGTAACTAACCCTGTAATACTGTCAGGAGCTTTGTCATGTCAAACAAGATAACCCATGACGATTTTATCACTGCTGCGCTGATACCTCTATGATGATGTCAACAATGTTATCTTGAATTAGCCTCAAAACCATGTTAATAACTGGAATGTGGAATTTCTCAGTTATGGGCATTTATCAGACAGTGATATGGTAAATGTATGAGCTTGACCCATCCCATGAGAGCTTATAAGTATAATTTCAGCCCCTGCTGCTTTGAATTTGTATTTAAACTGTATCCGGCAGATCTCCAACTTTATGGAAGTGTAATACTAAATTGGTGGAATATCCCTTTAATTCCAGATCCATTAGTTGTGTCAAGCATGTGAAGAATGGTCTACAGTTTCCCCATTATAACACTTCTTCACGAAAAGTACATCTTTTTTAAATAGTTTGATTAATGGAATAAAACTAAGCAGCTGGGAAGCTTTGATTGGCTCGTATCAGCTTAATATTCATGTTGCTCTTTGAATGCAGAAAAAATGCGACAGGCGTTTGTCACATCCCCTGTTTCCCTTTTCCGTGGTGACTTGTTGATCATATTGCTCACAAGGAGGAGGGGTTAAAGTGAACTTGATGATGGTTCACTCTGCTCACATTGTCACAGGGTCTGTACGTTCAGGTATTCAGCAGAAAGCCACAAGCTGAGAACCATTGCAGTTGTATCAGACTCGTTTCCTGTTATAGTGCTAAAGAGCAAGACAAGTTCACTGTAAACCCCGATCGAGTGAACAGGGAAACTGAACGGTCAAATTACTTGACAAGTTACCTGAACAATAAGTTTCAATCTACTAAAAAATACTACAGCTTTTTTATGTTTTCTCAGTATCTGTAGCTACTTTTTAACAAAACTTGATGTTTGCAAACTTGTTTATATTTGTATGTTGTTCATGCGATTGAATCCTTTCTCCTTTTTTTGGGAGTTGTGTGTGTGTGTGATTGCGAGACCATAGTTTGAGTTTTTGGCTTGTCGATGATTATGCCATCAGACAGCCTGCCTGTCAGTCAATGAGCACAAATCTTTATATGTACATATATGAATTTGATACATTTTATTCATGTCTGCCAAGGGTTTGATAAGGAAACCTATTGTGGCACAACAGGGGTGTGCCAACAAATAAAATAAAACTTATGGCAGCTCTGAAACTTCCCAGAGAACTCTTTTTACCAGGACTGTTCATTGTTGAGATCAACACACACATATTTGTTCAGTGATCTTGTGAAATTTTTTGAAATAAGTGTGATGTCTTCAGATTTTGTGCTTATATCATAAAATTTTGTGAGACTTGATTTGTCACAATCTACACTGCCTAGTATCCACGTAGTCCCTCTGCCTCCCCTCAAGTGGTCTGCTGTCCTCCCAACAATGTATGTACTGTATGTATCTATGAGTGTGTATACACACTCAAACACATGCACTTGCCAGGTGTGCATTAAGGCCAGTAGTAAACAGTAAAGGATAGTAAAGGAGGTACCTTCTTCTTGTGAAAGCAGACATAGGCCTACTCTTGTACAGCTGTTAATACATTGTTTTTCTATGTAAAAGTAAAAAGTGTGTAAATCCATTCACAGGCACCAGTGGAGTCTGGGCCTGTTCCTCTGATGTACTGTTTCTTTTTTTCTAGAGATATTTGGGGTTCAGTTTCCCTCATCCACATGAAGCCTTTCACTGCACACCGAGTGAGGAGGGAAAAATATGGCTGATGTAAACCCACCTGAATCTTTTCTCTGTACCATTGTGTCCATGGACTGTCACTGAAGATGGACTGTTTTAGATAAAGCATGGGCACCGACTCTGTATGTTACCCCGTAGAACCTCTAGAATCTTGAATGTATGTGCCCTGTTGTTTGCGCCTCTCCAGCTCGATTTGAATGCATTTTGAAGAACCCCACTGTCAGCCACAACCCTGAAAATGCAACAACTTTCCAAGCGCAGATTTTTTCAAAGAGAAATGTTAACGTTATACTTGTGTCTCCCACCGATGGGTGTCTCTCTTTGTTCTTTATGGAACTCAAATACAGTCTTTGTTATTAAAGAGAGGAAAAACAAAGATGTCTACCTGTCTGTTCATTTTATTCTTAAAACCATGTAGCTTTTCTTAGTTTGGATGAAAAGTTTACAACTGAAAAAGTGAACTAATTAACCTGAACAGATGAGTAGTTATAATTAGAATAATGATGATTATAATTACAAATTGTTCAACATTATGTTGAAAGTTAAGCTGTGGTTCTATTGTGGCACTATAAAGATTCATTTGGAGTAAATAAAGTGCATAAACTGTTTGATACAAACAGTGCAGCAGCGTCATTAGACTTTCTTTCCTCCATTGTGTACAGTACACATGTACAGAGTAAAGCTACACAGGTGTTAGTACATGACAATTACATGCTGTACATTGTGTATATCACATTGTCCTATTACGATTAATGATTATTACAGTTTCCTTTAAGGTTTGAAATGTGTGTTGCCTAAAACTGCAGCTGTGTTTACAACTCATCTGTTTGCCTGAAGCTGCATCATCTGAGTTCCATATCTTCATGGGTATTTTACATAGGAGGCTCTAAAGCCCTATTTGACAGTGTCTGCCTGAGGTCATTTAATCTAACTGCCAATTCCACAGGCGTCTGTCTTCAGTCTTTCTGTTTGTTTGTGGAACTGTTCAACTAATCAGATTCACACTTGGCATGCTTATTGTAAATGGCCAAGGGAATTGCAGTGACAAGTTGGGTGAGATTTGGACTGAAGATGGACTCAATATCAATAGAAATGGAACAAAATGGCGGCCTGCGCTCTGTAGCAGTTAGTATGCCTCCAGTGTGTCGGTCAATTTGAACATGCCTTCTTCCAAATTTGATCAGATTAACTTCAACAGAGGTTAGTAACCGGTCTAAATTGCTGCCAGATCATTATGACTTTTATGTCACCTTAATGGACTCACACAGATTTCCACAGGTGTAACAGGTGCAGATCTCTGTCATGGCAACAACATTCATATAATCACTTACTCTTTAGTAATTTGTCTACAATGTAAAGGTACACCGTTGATTTTTATACTGGAATGCTTAAGATTTAACAGAATTTAGGAGCTTTTATTTTGAAAAGCAGTGAATTTAGGTCTGAAGATTTTGTCAATTGTGTAACAGTCAACATGCAATCTTTATATACAGTATATGCATGCAGCTCAAGAACAAATAACAGTTAAGTAAATCATTTAACTTATGTATAAACCCGATGCATGAACAGGAAGGAAGCATTCACTTTGAACAAACAATCTTCATCGCCACAAACCAGGTAGGATGAACACAAATTGTTCTAACTTCACTCTGCACCATACACTGTTTACAGAGAGCTCTGCACAAAACGTCCAGCACAGAAACAACACTGAGTGGCCGTATGCTGAAGAACTGTCAAGGATGGAGGTTTTACTAAAGAACAAATCTGAAGAGCTCCAGAGCTTTTACACAGGACAAGAGAACCGAGCTTCCAAATGGACCAGGCACTGCTAATAGCACAGGGGCACCTGAAGGTGCACAGGGGTTGTCTGAAGTTGGTGTGAGACACCAGCGGTGAAATGTGCAGCCTGCGGCCACAGTATGACGGTTATCATGGTGGGAGGGGCCCAACTCACCATGCGTCGCGCTGATTGGCTCTTTTCATCATCGACGCACTCACAGACCAATTGCTGCTGTGTACTCTGGGCATTTGCCAGTGTAACAACAGTAGCTTATAACTGTGTAGATAGGACGTAGTTAATATTCAAACTGGTCGAAGAGGATAAACTCTGGAAGGTAAAAACCTATTTTGAAGGCGGGTCTTTGTGTGTGCGTTTATTAACGTTACGCAGCTAGCACTTACCAATCTGCTGTAGCTTTAATAACTGTTTCTAATGCCGTCAGTTACAGCTGTTAGCACCCAAGCTAAAGCAGCTTGGATTATTACACTGAACTGAACATCATCCCCCAGGTTACCTTCCACGGTTAGTAACTCTGGGGGTTTTCTCAGCTTGCAGTGCGTCATCGCCATATCTCACAATGTGAAATGTAAACATCATCACAAGACGAACCTAGAAAAGCAGCAGAAGTGTTATTGATAAACAACAGAGGAACTTCATTGAGTTTACCACTTGCTCTTTCTCTGACGATGAACAAACAGTGAACATGTGATCCAGATTAAAAAGAGCAAAGAGTGGATTGTATACACGTAGTTCTGTACAAGTCTTATCGATCAGTCGAGGTGCTTAACGGTACAAGTCACATTCACCCATAAACGCTCATATTCATACAACGCTCTTATACATTGCCTGTAAAGCCATCAGAGGCAGGTTGGGGTTCAGTGTCTGTCTTAAGGACACTGGAATGGAGATAGGGGGTGCTGGGAATTGAACCACTGACCCTCTGGTGAGTGGACATTCCTCTCTGTGGCTCAGGAGGTGTGATAAACTCTTCCTTTGTTTATTAGAAGCTCTTTTTTAGAACCAGTCTACACAAAACCATCCCAAATATCTATAAAAAAAATACAAATTTTACATTGATGTTTTCTCACTGTATCTAAACTCTTTTGTGTCTGTCAGGATCCTGTAAATCGATAATGACGATCGCCAGAGTCACAACTTGATATAAATGGTAACAATTGTAACATCTTTGTGTGTCATTGTTTCTGTTCAAGATGTCCCGGGAACAGCTTGTTGTTCAACGGGCCAGGAAGTCTTTCCAGACAGGAATCACCAGGCGTCTGGAGTACAGGATCCACCAGCTGAAGGGTCTGCTCCGCTTCATCACAGAGAGACGGAAGGACATTGCAGATGCTGTTAAAAGGGACCTTGGCAAGGTGGGTCAGTCGAAACTCAGGAGACTGGATGTACTGTGGTGGCTGAGTGTGGTGGCTGTACAGGCAGGTCACTTTGCAGGAATATACAACACAATGCCACCCTCTTTAACTTCATATATATATACACACACACAGACAGACAGATAGATGGATAGATAGATAGATAGATAGATAGATAGATAGATAGATAGATAGATAGATAGATAGATAGATAGATAGATAGATAGATAGACTATTTTGTCTTGTCAAAATCTATTCAGTTGTACTTCTAGTATTGTGTTTATAATTTTTCTAATGAGAGCAGTCATGAATCTTGGCATTGAGGACATTCAATCAGTGCAATCATTCTTTCACCAAGCATATACTTAAATATGTATGTACATTTTTACAAATGTGAATTTCAAATGAAAATTCAGTGTCAACCTTAGACTGAATTATTTTAAATACAGAGATTACAAGTTATCAGTGACTATATGGGACATGATGTGAATGATTTTTGTATTGGGACTGAGGGTTTGAACTCGGCTTCTGTCCCATCTTCTGCTTTCAGAGTGAACATGCGACGGACCTGTTTGAGACTCTGGGACTGGAGGGGAGAGATCAAGCTGGCGATAGAGAAACTGGCAGAGTGGGCAGCTCCTCGACCTGTGGAGAAGAACCTCCTCACTCTACTAGATGAGGTTTACATCCAGCCTGAGCCCCTGGGGGTGGTGCTTATTATTGGAGCCTGGAACTACCCCTGGGCTATCACACTCCAGCCACTGGTTGGTGCTATAGCTGCAGGTACCAAATACACCCACATATACACTAACAGAGAACATTATTAGTTAGATGCAGATTGACCACAAGATGGCGCAAGAAGTATTACACTTAAGAAACAGTCCAATCTAAGTGGGAGCAAAATAAAACAAAAAAACAAGGAATACAGGCAGTGAGGTAAGGACCAGGATCTGTGCAAATACATACATTGCTACACACTTCTAATGGGATGATGATTGAGAGTGTTTTGGGAAAATGTTGCAGTGTATAACTAGTATTTTTATTAAATGAACAAAGAATCAGCAATCACAATTTGTTGGTATCTCATTGGGTGAGAAGATTAAGGATTTTCATTAATCTGCCATTGTGTTGTATTTATTTTATTGAATGAACAAATGAAAAACGTCAGTGAAATTGGTGATCTATTGCTTCTTCTTCCTCTTTCAGGTAATGCAGCAGTAATAAAGCCATCTGAGGTCAGCTCACACTCTGCCAAGGTCATGGAGGAGCTTCTCCCTCAATACCTAGATAAAGTGAGCCATCAGCTTTGTTTGATATGATGTGTTATGCCTTTTACCTTAATTTATCAATTGTAAATGTACAGAGAACTTTAATGACTGGATTCTCTTTCTCTAGGAGCTATACCCAGTTGTGACTGGTGGAGTGTCAGAGACCCAGGAGCTGCTAAAACAGAGATTTGACCACATTTTCTACACAGGAAACAGCACAGTTGGTAAACTGGTGATGGGAGCTGCAGCTTGCCACCTCACCCCAGTGACCCTGGAACTGGGAGGGAAGAGTCCCTGTTACATTGACAAGAACTGTGATCTCACCATTGCATGTCGGTCAGTGGCATTTTTTTTATATAACAACATTTTTTGCATTTCCTGATCATTGTCAGGACTTTATAGCTCCCAGTAGATCTTAGCGTGCATTCAAAAATAATGTATACAAATCAGCTATCTGGACTTTTAATGATCAGTTGTTCTGAGGGTTCTCACTGCATTTTTTTAATCTGACAATCTCAGTGAGGTATACCGTGGTCTCATACACAAAGAATATCAGCATTTGTTTTCTTAATAATTATATGATACCAATAAAACATAAAGCTGTATCTCAGACTTGAGGTGTAATCAGTATTTTTCTTTCTCTCAACACAGTCGCATCACATGGGGAAAATTTGTCAACTGCGGTCAGACATGCATTGCTCCAGACTACATTCTGTGTGAACCCTCCATCCAGGACAGAGTAGTGGAGGAGATTAAGAAGAGCATTAAGGTTGGTCTGACATGAAGGTTTAGAGCAGTTTTCGGGAACTGACACAAAAATAATGTATCGGTGTATCTGGTTTTTTTATGCCCTAGTCTTGAGGAAACGCAATTTAATTTAATTTTTTGAAACTCGTATCAATCTGAAGAAACTCTTATATATGTTTTATGTAACACATCACAGGAGTTTTACACCGATAATCCAAAGACCTTCGAGGACTATGGACGCATCATCAACCAGCGCCACTTTAAGAGGGTCATGGCTCTGATGGAGGGGAGCACAGTTGCTGTTGGTGGAGATAGTGATGAATCCCAATGCTACATCGGTACGTGACATCTGTGACTCCCTGGTTATCTTTGAAAAGAATTTATTACACTTACGTGTACAGTTGTGAAAACTCAATTGATTGTTTTAGTGGGAAGCTGACAAGGCTAGCCCATGATGTCATATTTAATCTGCTGGCAGCCTTTACTTGCATGCTCATGGCATTGATTAAGTTCTTTGAAAATCACTGTGCTCTGTTATTTTGACCTCAGAGGGTGTGAAGCAAGATGTGCTGCATGTCACTTTCCTGGGAGAAGCGCTTGACTGAGTGACAGCGTATACCACCAGGATCAGGCTCAGAAAGTTTAAGAGTAATGTGGAAGTGTAGATCAGTTAAAAAGAGTTAGAAGTTATTAAAGCTAGTGTTCATTTACTGATGTTCATTAAAGAAACTTGTATGAATTAGGCAGCTTTTCAGGTTTTAGACAGTTGGGGCTTCAGTAAATCCACTGATGACCTTGGTTTTCTGCACATGAAAACTGTTCAACCTCTCACACTCTCATCCCAACATTAATAATTACCACATTTGGCTTGTTGCTCAGCAAGCATTACATTTTGTTTCTTTAAAGCAATATTGCACCAAAACAGAATATGTATGTTTTTAATATAATTTTATTTGTATAATGCCAAATCACAACATACATTATCTCAAGGTACTTTACATAGTAATGTCAAGCTCCTTCAGCAGTAAGGGTATTCAGTCTTACTGTATCATGATGTGAGTTTGTGGACGATTGTGGTTTCGTCCTCTGTTTCAAAATCGTTACCCGCCTGTTCTGTAAATGAGGACGCATGAGTAGATTGTAGTCCACAACCTTTGAATGACCTCTGCCTTCTGTACCGTGACAGCCCCGACTGTGCTGAAAGATGTTACGGAGACATCTAAAGTGATGAAGGAGGAGATCTTTGGGCCACTCCTGCCAATCATCACTGTGAGCAATGTAGACGAAGCCATCCAGTTCATTAACGAGAGAGAGAAACCGCTGGTGGTCTATGTGTTCACCCATGACAACAAGGTAAAACTAATATTACCCAACAGACATATATGTATCCCTTTATTCAAATTAACATTCAAAACAATGTCTATATCCCTGGTTTTTGGTGTCCCACCTTTTTTCGCACCCTGCTGTGTTGTGCCGACTTGCCCTGATCTGTCCTCTCTGACTAACAGCTGATCAAAAGGGTGAGAGCTGAGACATCTAGTGGAGCTCTGCTGGCTAACGACTGTCTGGTCCACTTTACTGTCAGTGCTCTGCCCTTCGGAGGAGTTGGTGAGTGTGTGAATGTAAAATCCACCTGCAGCTTTTTCTGCGCAGGAACACAGCTCATGAGCTTGTCCCCCCCTCTGCCTCCCCAGGTAACAGTGGTACGGGCTGCTACCATGGCAAACACAGCTTCGATCAGCTGAGCCACCTGCGCAGCTGTCTCATCAAGCAGCTGAAGATGGAGGGAGTGAACAGCATGCGTTACCCCCCCCACACTGCCAAGAAACTGCGCTGGGCTCGATTCTTTCTGCTCAAGCATGTCAATGTGTGCAGGCTGCGCCGCATGGCCCTGCTCGCCATATTCACTGGCTTGGCTGCATTTCTGGTTCAGGTAAAGGAAAATATCATTTATCTCCAGTTAGGTCGGTGGGTCCAAATGGTTAAATCAAGCAGCATTTTATGCTTCAATATAGAGTAAATTCCCTTCTGTTTGTGTGCTGGCAATCAGTAGAAATATATTAATCAGAAGATGAACACTTTCTCCATTTCTCTTAAAATTATACACATATTCTTCCAGGAAACATATTCTCATAAAATCACCTTAATTTTCTTTTTATAACAATTATATTTCAGTCAGACACATCTCACAATGCATGGAAGTGATAGTGCTGGTTGGAAGATCATGTTCCTGATACTAATATACCACGGTTCAACACAGACTGCACACACAGTTCTTGTGTATCTGTGTAATCAGTACAATTCGATAATTCCAGGGAAAGGCCCTCCCACCCATAAACTTACTATTACCTTTGAAAACGTCATGGTAGCCCACACCCAGACTCCTAGGAACCTGGGTGTGACACTCGCCAGTCAACTCTCTCATAATGCAAACATTACTGCAACTACCTGTTCCTACAAATACTTGCTTGACAACATCAGGAGAATATGTCCCGACACTACTCTGCTCCTCCACTCTTTTCACTGGTTACCAGTGGCTGCCAGCATCCATTTCAAAACCCTAGTACTTGCGTACCATATGGCGAACCGATAGGGCCCAGTCTACATGCAGGACACGGTCAAACCTTATACCCCAGCCCATCCACTCTATAGATATATCCCATTAACCAGGGAGGTAACTATTTTTTCATTTACAGTTACTTTCCCATGTTATTCTAAGCAGATTACTTAAGAAAGATAATAAAAACAAAAGGAAGGCAGAAAAGAATAATTGAAAAAAGAACAGAATGGGAAAATGTATATAAGCGGAAATGTGTATAATACCAAACCCATCCTGTAAAGCCCCATGCATGAATATAAACCCAAACAGATTTCAATTATTTGAATGTACCGGTATTGTTTGTTTTTCTTTGTATTATTTGTTCTCTTTTACATTCTATTACCATAATTATTTCATGATTTATTAGTTTTGTTTATTTGCCTCTTTCTCCAAAACACTGTGTCCTGCCACCTGTCTATTTCCCCCTCATCTCCTGTATGTTGTGCTCATTAGTATATCCATATTAAGAACAAGTGCTACTTCTTTATCAATGATTGACACACTGTTGTTTGCCAATGCCTGATTCAAGATCTAAACGGATTCTGCACTAATCAGTGCTGGCAAGACAACAAAATGACTGATGGGACCATTTTCACCTAAATAGCAAGCGTCATTTATGCTCTGGCACATGACTGTGTACAAATTGTTTCATTTGAGGTGACGTGCCTGTATTTTCACAGTGAACCTTTTGTTCAAAGACTGTTTACAGGCTTTTAAATAATGACAAACATATTTTCCCAAGATAACCAGATATGAGTACTCCGCTCCACATACCTCAATCCTACAGGCTTGTACCCTCACACAACAATGGCTTTGTCTGCGGCAGACAATGTGTGGTGTTGTCAAGGAAATGAGGCAGTGAACGCCCCCTCATCTACCCTCCCTTTAATTACCCAGCATGCTTCTCTCTCCTCTGCTAAATGGCCTCTTTTGTCTCGGTCACCCCCACTATTTTTGTTGACATCCACACTTGTTGTTCTCCTGCAAACAGTTAAAGTTATCTCTGTGTTTCTAACAGTTTTGTGTCTTGTATTTCCTGCAGAGTTTCCTGCGAAGAGGCTAATAAGCACAAACTGAAACCTTCATCCTTGGACAGCCACATGGACTTATGTCCCATAATAAAATAAGACGCTTGTGTGATTTATTGGTCCATATCATTTCTCATTTCTGTAAACAGATTGAACTGATTTGTCTTTAAAATATGTTTGTCACTTCTTGTTTCTATTCAACTTCAAGCTGCTATTATAGTTTTTATTGTCTTACACCTTTTTATAGAAATAAATCTGTAATGTTCTGATTTAACCTGGTAAATGAAGAATTTAGTATTAGAATTTGACATAATTTTGACCAGACTACCTTTAACATGTCCATTCATCACAGTGATTGCCATGTGTGCTTTTATCCATTTGTGATTTCACCTTGACTCCTGATTATATTTTATTGTGGTTTCTGCAATTAAACATCAACCAAAACGTGTATTGTAATACAGTGTGTTACTGAAGACTTGTAATTGTTAATCGGGTCGGAAAATGGTAAATATAGTAACAGGGTCATATGTCATATTATTCCCAAGAACCCAAGGTTATTGGAAGTTATGGCCTGATAAGCTTTTATTCAGATACATTGACCTCCATGATGTACCCAAGTAAATAATTAACTCAACTAAGTGAAAAATGGATCACATTATGTGAGCTATAGAGCAGCTAGCCAGCATGTGAATGTGTGTGTGCGACTGAATTAAACTTGGAACCCTTTGAATGAGTGTATGTTTGTGCGTGTGTGTGTATGTGTGTGTGTGTCTGTATGGTTGGGGGCGGTCTCCTTGTCATATTGACTGGTTGGTGAACAGTGCAACCACACAGTCAGTGAGGCAGAAGCGTGTCAGACATCTGAGCCTCTGCTGCATCAGAGCCCTGACGGACACAGACACAGTGTTTCTAGAGAGTCTCTGGACTCAGGTGAGTACAACTCTTCATACTCCTGTTCATTTTAATGCTTGTCACTTTATCGTTTGGCTTGGCAACTCATCAACTAGATTAAAATGATGTATCATCTGAAAGAATGCAAAACGCTTTAAACAATAATCTGGTAATAATTTGTACTTTTCTTTGTATTTTAAACTGACAAAGAATAACACATAATCAAGCCATTGATTCCATTTAGTCCACTGACCCACTGTTAATGTTATTTATGAATTCATGGTTTCAGATGATTGACAGTATGAACTGTAAATACTACAATACAATACAACATCTACTAAGATTATTATTTTGTTTAGGAGATCTTAAGTTTATTCAGGCTATAAGATGTGACAGAACTTACTGTCTGTTTTAGATCTGACGTTAAAATCATTTCTTTAGCAGAGGATTGTTGATATTTTTAAAAGCCACATCCTACACATTTCTGTATGTCTTTTAACTGAATGTTATTTATTTATTTTGGTATTTATTTATTCTAAGATTGTTTTAATAGTATGTCCTGTCATTCAATGTTTATTCATTGATCTATTTTCTCTGGATTATTAAGAACATACATTTAAAAAATAACTCTTTCAACATTTTAATTTTTTTTGCTTGGATATCTCATTCTTCTCCCCTTTTTACTATTTTATCAATAAATCTTAATCCTTTTTATCTTTGTTTACCTACTTTATCATTTCCTCATTGGAACTTTATGAGATTTATTAAAGTGTCTTGCCAATCCTATATTGTTTACTCTGTTAGTGAATGTGGTGTGGAGAATTTATTTTATGGTTTTTATAAAAAAAAATTCTACAGCTCTAGCTAAAGCTTAAATGAACCATGGGAAAGTGGTCTCAGATTTAAGTTCCTTACTGTACATGAGGTGGGATAGAGGGCAGTGCTAAGAAACAGAGGTTGTTCTGGGACATTTACATTTTTCAGTTTTTAAATGTAAATATGTTAATCCGGAATGGATGATGGCGTTTCCAGCAGTGTACGTATGGACAGACAGACGGTGCAGCGGGCCAGGGAGGCCTTCCTGAGTGGCAGGACCCGGCCTTTGGAGTTCAGACTGCAGCAGCTGCATGCCCTGAAGCGGATGATCAGTGAGAAAGAGACAGAAATTTCAACTGCACTTAAACAGGACATCAACAGGGTGAGTGGAAAGACAGCCACAGCTGAATATAATATGTAGGCCCATGTTGCTGGCCATTGAATTGTCCAGTTGACAGAATGCTGGGTTTCCCACAGAGCCAGTACGACACACCTCTCCTGGAGCTGATCGGCATCGAGAATGAGATCAAGCTGGCAATAGACAAACTGGCCGTGTGGGCAGCTCCTCGGCCTGTAGAGAGGAACCTCCTCACCATATCAGATGAGGTGTATATTCAGCCTGAGCCCCTTGGAGTGGTACTTATTATTGGAGCCTGGAACTACCCCTGGGGCCTCACTCTGGTGCCCCTGATCGGAGCCATAGCTGCAGGTAAAGAACCCTTACGACTCCATAACCCCAATAGCTGACTGTAGCTTATTTAGTTAAGTTTACATTTATATATGTATATACAAGTATGAGCATTAACAACCAAGGCCTTATTTTCTGAAAATAAATGGGTGAGAAAGATCGATTAATTCTCACATTTTGGTGAACTATTTTTCCTCCAGACTGATGTTAAGATAATCCTGCCCTCCAGGTCTATTAATCAATCAATCAATCAATCAAAAGAGTGCCTTCAATAGTAGTAGTAGTAGATGCACATTTTAAGAGATTGTAGTACTTCTAACCATTTTCAGTATTTTAAATGCAAAATCTTGTTATACATTTACTCATATTGTTGACATTGTTATGTCCCGCTGATAATGGCATAACGCATGTTTGTCAAATTATAAATGTAAGAGAACCATTCTGCTGTGAACATTTGCTAACCCACTCCAGCTTGTCTGCTCTCCGTCACTCTGTGACCTCATCCCATTCACAGAAAGCTGTGTTCTGTCTCTGCAGGCAATGCAGCTGTGGTGAAGCCGTCAGAGCTAAGCGAGTATTCTTCCCTCCTCCTTCGGGCACTGCTGCCTCGCTATCTAGACAAGGTCTGAATAATGCTCATAGCTGCTGTAACCTTGAAGTCTTGTGCCAACACAGTATAATACTTTCCATGGTCTCGTAGTCACTGTATGAGGGCTCCCTTTTAGTCCCAGCTGGATTGTCAGAACTGGTCTTGGGTCTTGGGACTGTCCATCACTTGAGACCAGATAAAGATCTCTTGTTTTTATTGACTTTAGAAACAGTTCAACAAAGCAAGCAAGGTCCACTTATTGGCTTTATAGCTGTTTTCATTCATTTATCACATTAAGTCATACAACCCTCAGAGATTAATCGGTACAGATAATGGATGGAAATATCAATTTTCTGAATTATTCATTCTCATTATAATTCAGCTATGTTAAGCATTACTGAAAGTGATACATCACTGTGAATAATAACAGTCAGAAATGGCAATGAACCTAATAATACAGGAACGGTGAGTGATTTACCTATATAAACCTGTGGTGTTCATGCTGGTTGTTTTCAGGACCTGTACCCAGTAATAACAGGTGGAGTGTCTGAGACCCAGGAGCTGCTGAGGCTGAGGTTTGACCATGTCTTCTACACAGGAAGCAGCACAGTTGGTAAACTGGTGATGGAGGCTGCGGCTCGCCACCTCACTCCAGTTACCCTAGAACTGGGAGGGAAGAGTCCCTGTTACATTGACAAGGACTGTGACATCAGAACTGCCTGCCGGTAAGACACTCATCAGAACACCCCCAATCACCAGCAATTTCCACAGAGTTGAACAGATTGTACAATTTGTGGTTTGTGCTCATAATACAGCACTGTGTGTGGTATCCCGCACTGAAATACAACTTGATAACTTTGCTGACATCTTGAGATTTAACTCATTCAACAAACAAGGTACAGAGCCATCAGCTTTAACCACTAGATGTGTAATGTCTGCTCTTAATTCATCTGTTATCAAGTGTTTTTATAGAATTGATTGGCGACTCAGACGATTTGGGTGTCAATGTTTTGCAGC
Organism: Pseudopleuronectes americanus; assembly: GCA_038501795.1. Lineage (NCBI taxonomy): Eukaryota > Metazoa > Chordata > Actinopteri > Pleuronectiformes > Pleuronectidae > Pseudopleuronectes > Pseudopleuronectes americanus. The sequence continues at coordinate 16,711,831 of CM076719.1, read as the reverse complement.
ATCTAAGTTGCTTGCCAAAACGTCACTTTACATTTTCTAATTTTCAAAACTGACATATTAAAGAGTGATTGATCATAGCTTATCCACAGGATCAATTTCCATTGTTTTGAAGATAAAAAACGAAGTACTTTAGAATTTGGTACAGTGAAAAATGTGTTGGCTTCTACATGTAAGAGTCAGAAGAAAGTAGCTCAACACTGTCTCTTCTACATCATTAAATTCATAAATATAACTAAATTATTTGTATTGTCCATATTTGATGAATCACAATTGGTTTCATAGGGCTTAACAAGGTGCGACATCCTCTGTCCTTAACCCTCAGCCACTTCCCCAGAATGGAAAGAAGTGCAATAGATGTCATGATTAACAGAGCAAATCAACAAAATAATAATATTTACAACACTAATGAGCAAAGACATGGTCTAACATAAGTGGCTTAAAGGCCATATCTGAAACCAGGACCTAAGGTAGATATGTATTAAGAGGAAGGTCACATAATTTTTGGTATAAATTAACTTTTAGCAGACTAGCTAAAAAATATTACATTTTTTCAGTGTAATTGGAAATCTAAATATATCAGCAAAAGATGTAAATACTAATAAAATGTTAAGAGAAGAGCAATGCCCAGTCACATAGTGAGGAGGAGAACAGTCCTCATGCTTTATGTTTGACTTGCACTCAAAGTCAAAGTCCAGTAATCTCTTGAGGAGGGAAGAGACTCGAGGACTGACAGAGTTGTTATTGTTTTCACGCACCTTCCCACTTCTTTGACTCACCAGCTTTGCTGTCTTGGTGCCTTTGGTTGGATTGATTCCAATGAACCATTTGAAATCACACAAAAAGAAACTTCATGAAAAAACTGCGCTGACAGCTCCTCTAGAAGAGGGAGCCGAATACATCAGGTTGTTCAGGACAAGATATCATTTGCCTATTTAATATGAAAAGCAAAACTTCACAAGATTGCATGAGCTGACCAGCAGGGATATAGTTGCAGTAGTATAGTTGCTCTTGTTGGAGATTTCCTGACCAGCTTGCAAGGACAACAATCTCATTGCAAATCATACCGACGTAAATAAGATTGCATTCACAACAGAACCATATTTAGTGTATTTTGCTGCTTCACGGTGCTCCTATACCACTCATTGTATTGGAACTGTTGTTTGTGAAACACCGCCTGGATACACACTGGAGCCTTTTTACATATCACACCACTGCACAGGCCACCTACTGGCTCCAATGTGTAGTAATACTGCCATTCAGTAACAAACAACATTGTTCCTAATTAAGGAGTGGTCTGAGGGCACCATAAAATGGGTAGGAAAAATCATAAAATTTTCAGTTAATATATATTCTTATGTGGATTACAAAACATATTTGTGTTGTTTGGTAGTTGTCCCAGTTTGCTGCCACTGCTGGTGGGCTAGTCATCAGATAAAAGCATAACGTTAATTTTATTGCAGTAATATATATACATATATATATATAAACCACACACATGAACAGCAATAAAGAAAAGTCAGTGTAATTTCCATGAACAACACTGACTATCAAATATTCCCTGCACATAAACCAGGTAGGATGATCAAGTTGTTACTTTATGTTCTGCAATAAAGTTCCAGCACACAAACAATAAAGAGTTAATATATGTTCTGTATATTTTGGGAACGTTTGTTGTGGTTTAAAATGTTGTTTGGTAGTTGTCCCAGTTTGATGCCACTGATGTTGGGCTATTCATGAGATAAAAGCAAAACGTTAGTTTTATTGCAGTAATGCTTTGTGGAATCACAAAGCTTTTATTTTTAAAAGAAGTGAACTTGGCTCTAAAGATTCTATCGCTGCTACTGTTGTTGGGCTAGTCATGAGATCTTCAATTGAATGACTCTAAGCCCAGGGTTATGTCCATGCAACGACGTCAGTGCTGCTTGGTTAGCCCAACCCTTAAAACAGAAAAATCCCAACTATTCCTATCACTCTGTTTTTATAACGGCATTACGATTACTGAATAACTAAATGGCCTTGTTACTTTTGTCTTACTTGGACAACTGCAGAGGGCAGCAGACAAAGGCAGTTTATGATCTAACATCATTTCTGTTGCCTTCCACATAGACATGTCCAAATGTGTAACTGTTATATAGTCTCGGTCTGTGCCATGCTTAACAACAGCTGTAAAAAAACTGTATACACTACCTAAGGCAATTAGTTTCGGAAAGTCAGGAAGTCGACGTCAGCTGCTGTTTCTAACACCTACAAGAAAAAAAGACCAATATAATTTTCAAAAGCTTCAAAGTATAATCATTTCAAACTTACATCTGTTTGCAAAAGATATAGCGGCTAGAACAAACGAAAGAAAAAAAATCCCATTTCACCCAGCTAGCATTAGCATGCTAGCTTTAGCACGATGTTAATGAGCTTAACTACTCCTCTCATAACAAAGCATCCTGGTAGGGTTGCATACAAGCTTTTCAATTTGAAATGTCATTGATACACTTTAAGTCGTTCACTTTGGTAAGTTGTCAGTTAAGTAAGTGCAAACAATAGCATTGGTTTAATTAGGATCTCAACAATGTTTTTACAATTGCATCCCAAAAAAGTTGAAGCCCATATAAATGTTGTAGGCCATTAACATTCCACTAGCGTATTACGTAGTGGCTGGACACGGCTGTTTCTCCACTGCTCCCATGCTCTCATGTCAACCTCCTCTTTCAAACCGCCTCGTACAAAGCAATCGATATCAACAGTTTTTAACTGTAACATGCACCATCTACAGTCAGAATACAACTTGCCTGTCATTTTACAATGTGTTATTGTGGAAAAATTCTGTCAGCTACTGTAATTATATTTGGCCCATGATGCATTGCGATATACAGATAAACTTTGTAAAACGACAGAACAAGAAGTTACTCTATAATTTTACTGTAGAAACTACAGCGATTTGTTAAAGTGTAGTAAAACAAATGGAAACCACTGGCTGACACAGAACCAAATGTAAAACTCTCAGTGGTTTAGAAAGCAATACAAATATATTACAATTTCAGGTTGTTAGGATAGAGCATACATTAAACAGAGACTGGTATGAATGACACTTTATATGTCTGCCCAAAAATGTCAGCATTGTAACTGAATGTGATTTCATTATTTAAAACATTGACATTGTACATTAGTATAGATACTCCCAGTGATCAACACTGTTAAGTAATGCTTCCATACCTTGTTTGTGTGCAGTCGTATCACGTGGGGCAAGTTTGTCAACTGTGGTCAGACCTGCATCGCTCCAGACTTCATCCTGTGTGAACCCTGCATCCAGGGTCAAGTGGTGGAATGCATCCGACAAACTCTGCTGGTAACATTTAAACTCTACATTGCTCTGTCCTGACATGCAAATGCAAAGCTCTGCTGTCTGGTGTTTTATCAAGACCTTTTTAATCCATCCCAGGAGTTTTATGGAGCTGATCCTAAATCCTCACCTGACTACGGCCGGATTGTCAACCAGCGTCACTTTAACAGAGTGATTGGCCTGATGGAGGGTTACACTCCAGTGGTGGGAGGCCAGAGTGATGCTTCACAGTGCTACATCGGTAGGAGGTTACACTCTGTTCAGACTATACCACAATTCATTATTGTGTGGTCTGTATTTCTGTTTTATGAACCTTGATGCTTCACTTAAAGCCCCGACAGTCCTGAAAGACGTGCCTCCCCAATCCAGAATGATGCAGGAGGAGATCTTTGGTCCTCTGCTGCCCATCGTCACTGTGAGTGACATGGATGATGCCATTCACTTCATCAATGAGAGAGAGAAACCTCTAGCCCTGTACATCTTCTGCAGTGATAAGAAGGTGAGAGGAAATAGCAGGAAAAAAGAGATTTAATTTGAATTTAGAGATGAAACTATTCTTTAGGTTTCTTCCTTTGTCTGCCAAAGGCTTCAAAAAAGATGATTGGTGAGACCACAAGTGGAGGAGTGACGGTCAACGATGTGATGATGCACTACACACTCAGCTCTCTGCCGTTTGGTGGTGTTGGTAAGACTGACTCTGACTGACTCCCACAGTTCAACATATGCAGCTGTAAATGTGGTGTGAGCGCTAATGGTCGTTTGTCTCTGTATACCAGCCCTTTCATGTACTGTCTATTGCCCAATGTCAGCTGGGATTAGCTCCTGGTGATTCATATTTTGGTATACAGATTAAATATCCTGTAGGAGCACATCTGGGGTCAGCGTTTGTCATTTCTGCAGCCCAACAACAGTGTCCCTGTGTTCAGTCAGGTAGAAACCGGAAGCAAAAGCTCCACAAAGTCAAATAAATAAAAACAATGAAGAAATATACAGTAATTCGATTAAATAAGTAAAGAGAGCCATATGAAAGGCTTCAGATGAAACTGATTTCAGATGTGTTGCATTAGGACTAACGTCACCATACAACCCTCTCCCAGCTGCCTTTTACAAGGACTTTGAAATGCTATTTGAGGTGAAAAGACACATACTTTTTTTGTGCCTCCTCCAGGTCAGAGTGGTATGGGCCGTTACCATGGAAAACACACCTTTGACCAGCTAAGCCACCAGAGGGCGTGTCTGATCCGGTCTCTGGGCATGGAGAGTGTCAACTTGGCTCGGTACCCTCCCCAGGACCGCAAGCGGGCACGTAGGGTGCGGATGGCCCTCAGGTCCCCCCTGATTGACATGTCCAAGAGGACATTCATCTGGGCTGTTACAGCCACCGTCATTGGCTTCGGCCTGTTCATCGCCCTCCTGGTCATCCTGCTCATAGCTTCAGGCCTCAACTGTACATGCTGGTACTGGAGAGGCTTTTATAACTACTTCTACTGATAACCAGAGACACTTCTCAAAGACAGTGGCTGTAATTTTTGCTCCATGTTACACACCTGAACAAAATGAATACTGTTTTACATTCAGATTTTTGAAATCTTTACATATATGTTTTAAATATCAAACTGATGGTTGAGGGTTGAGGCCATTGGATCTAACTTATATTTGCCGTATGCCTGATTTTGAACATGATATGGTCCTTATTTGTTGCGAAATTAACTTAAACAGAAATTTGTTCTTGAAGTGAGAAAACCACAGTCCAAAAACAGTATTCGTATTTAAATAAATGCATTTCTGCTTTTTTATCACAGAATACGATTTTTGATGATATGTTACTAATTTATTCAGCAAAGTTGGTTTAGTTCTTCCGAAAATGCCTTTTCTTTTTAAAATAATATGTCCGTATCCTTTCCATATTCAGCTCCAGTTTTTGATCATATAAAACATGCAGATCATGTTGAATCTCATATTTTATCCACTCTGTGTTGAATTTTGAGACGACTAAAACAACCTCTAACGACATTAAAATGAACACTTCTTCAAATAGTATAATCTGTTACTATTTATTTCACTGACCAAGATTAGTTATATAGTTGCAGATCACTGCAGGTTTTTTGTTTTCTCTTCACTACAGCATGTTTATCTGCCCACAGATCTTCAGTGATGTTCAACTCCGGGGACTGTGAAGGTTGTTTCAAAAGCTTCAGCTTGTGCTGTTGTAGAAACCAGCTTTTTTTTTACTTTTGGCATCTTTTTTTACCGTGTGCATTGTTTCCTGCACCACTGGCTGCTACACAACCCAACAGCAAAAATATTTCCACCGTCAACTTTTCCTGCTGATGACTCTACACATGAACCCTGTTGATGCTGCACAGTGGGAAGCTGCACCATCACTCCTCTGTCAGAAAAAACACCATGCAGATTTCGCTGTCCTCAACTGCTCTTGAATTCCACAGTCCCATTTAAGTGCTAATTCTTCAAGACAATTTAAACGGTCATGCGACAGTGGTTGTTAAGTGTGTTACTAGGTGTGAGGAAGAGCTTGGTGTTGCTACTGCTTCAGAGGAGAAACATTTTGGAAAGAGCAAGAAAGATTCACAATCAAATCAAAAAACGGTGGTGGTTAAGCATGTGGTGGTTCACATGTAAGCTTTTTTCAATTTTCTTTGCAACCAGCAGAGGGTGCTGTTGCTGCTGCTTCCCAGGAGAAACGTCTTGGAAAGAGCCGGAAAGACGGGCCATCAGAGAAACGAGGAACACACGCACATCATCACTGAATGAAGAGAGTGAACATTCAAATGACTTTTGACAATCAAACCACTTCTTTATTCGTGTAATAGTAACATGTCATTCTCAAAATGTCCTATTTGGAGAGAGGGTGAAAGAGCATCGAGTTTACTCACCAGCAAAAGAAGAAACACTATCTGAAAGCGTGACATTATCACTGAAGGAAATGAGTGAAAATTGTAATGATTTTGTTTTTTCTTGCAATATCGTGACAAAATTGCACCTTGAGCTTCTATTTCCTGAACATTAAATAACAAGAAAAACCCAGCTTCAATGGTCACAAAGCAACAATAGTGATCATGATGGTTCACATGCTTAAAAGGAAGTATTGTGGCTTGACTCCTTCGCTTACGGCCATACCACCCTGAACACGCCCGATCTCGTCCGATCTCGGAAGCTAAGCAGGGTCGGGCCTGGTTAGTACTTGGATGGGAGACCGCCTGGGAATACCAGGTGCTGTAAGCTTTTCCCAATTTTCTTTGCAACCAGCAGAGGGTGCTGTTGCTGCTGCTTCCCAGGAGAAACGTCTTGGAAAGAGCCGGAAAGAGCCGGAAAGACGGGCCATCAGAGAAACGAGGCTTACGGAACACACGCACATCATCACTGAATGAAGAGAGTGAACATTCAAATGACTTTTGACATTCAAACCACTTCTTTATTCGTGAAATAGTAACATGTCATTCTCAAAATGTCCTATTTGGAGAGAAGGGTGAAAGAGCAGCGAGTTTACTCACCCTCAAAAGAAGAAACACTATCTGAAAGCGTGACATTATCACTGAGGTAAAGGGGTGAACATTTTAATGATTTTGTTTTTTCTTGCAATATCGTGACAAAATTGCACCTTGAGCTTCTATTTCCTGAACATTAAATAACAAGAAAAACCCAGCTTCAATGGTCACAAAGCAACAATAGTGATCATGATGGTTCACATGCTTAAAGAACCAGAAGAAGGGAATTTATTTTTTGGATGTTTTATTTCACCAATTATCTTAACATCCAATGCTCTTAATTTGAAAGGTGCTGTTAAGCTCTACTTTTTGTTTTTATTTTATCATGAAAGAAAGTTTGGCAGAATAACTTTTATTTACTTTTGTTTTGTTTGTTTCAACTATCGGTTCTGAAACGTTTGGTTGAATCTCATATCTCACACATTTGTCCTTTGTATGTGATACGTGTTTTACCACAGGGCAGTTTGATGTCAAAGCTTCTGAATTATGATGTAATGAAGCATTCGATTACTTTTGGAAAATGGTTTGAACACAAATACTCAAACGCTGTCAAATCTGCTGCTTTTTGAAATTCAGCTTGTTGATCATTTAATATTTCATGAAATGCCAAAGATTTCTGTCACTCTTCTGCTACTTTTTGAATCTTTTATTTTGAATGTCCACACTGGCCGACTACTCCTCAAAAAGTTTAAAGAAATTGTTGACCACCAAAGAAGGGTCAATGATTGTCTTGTTTTGATTATTTGTTTATTTTCCTTTTCAGATATAAGTTTATATAATCAACTTTTAACTCAGTTACGCGAATCAGTATATTAATCACTTTTCTGTATGTTAGTGAATATGTGGTGATTTAATTAAAATGAATGCTTACACTAGCAATGAAAACAACAATCATTAAAACAACAACATTGACATTAGTATAGTAGACAAAACCTACATTTGTTCATTCAACGAGACTGAATTGTGTTGCACTGGTGTTTGACCAATGTAAACTAAACTTAAATGAATGAGACTAGAGTAAGTAGCTTCAAACATTTTAATTCAATTAAAAGCACATTAGTCAAATGAACATATTCAAATGACATTCCACCCTAACATCTATGTGGTGTTCAAGGAACACAATCAAGATACACTGACACAACTTGATTTGTTTAGATGGAATATAAGTGGCAAGATAACATTACGTTCATCCAATGAATAATTGTTTTGAGTGTGTGTAAATCATGATGGTTGACAAAGATTCAAATGAAAGAATCATGATGAAAAGAAAAGATTAAATTCAGTGTTTAAAATGGTGTTAAAATGCAAATTGTTGTTGTCATGCACACAATTGTATTATGGGCCAATAATATTTGGTGGTTTTCAATGTCTATTATTGCATTTTTATAAATGGGTTAAAAAAAGGGAATTGTTGCACTTAAAGTTTTAAAACTCATTGAGCGAGACTCTAACGTGGAGAGGCCCTAACGTGGCGAGGCCCTAACGTGGAGAGGCCCTAACGTGGAGAGGCCCTAACGTGGAGAGGCCCTCACGTGGAGAGGACCTCACGTGGAGAGGCCCTAACATGGAGAGGACCTCACGTGGAGAGGCCCTAACATGGCGAGGCCCTAACGTGGCGAGGCCCTAACATGGCGAGGCCCTAACGTGGAGAGGCCCTAACGTGGAGAGGACCTCACGTGGAGAGGACCTAACGTGGCGAGGCCCTCACGTGGAGAGGCCCTAACGTGGAGAGGCCCTAACGTGGCGAGGCCCTAACATGGCGAGGCTGAAGTCGTCTGACTCGCTGACGGGACGCTCAGTTCACAGAAGTGTCATCGCTGGATGTGGAAGTGACATAACTGTGACGAACCAAAGCAACGTTTTTCTGATCATCAACCTTGTGTGAACAGAAACGTTTGAAAAGCAAAAGGTGTCAAACAAAATTTCCGAACTTGTGAGTTAATTTTATTATGTAGCTTCTCTGTTTAGACGACACAGAAGCAAAAATCCTCTGATTGCATAATTATTCCACGTGGTTTGGGTTTTTTGAGTCCTCAGCGCACAGAGCATAAATATGGAGGCTTTGCTGGTGCATCTGGAAGTGCACACTCATCAGAGATGATTTCAAACTTGTTAAACAGTTTGGAGCAGTCACCCCAACTCTCCAATCAACACTCTGGAGTCGCCGTCATCACTGGAGAACACGGGAGAAAAGTTTAAGATGCTCAGGAAGCAGCAACCACCAGGAAACAAACTCTGAAACACTGAAAGGTTCAGTCGCAGAGGCTGATGCTGACAGAGGAGTTGTTAGGATGATGTGTGTTTGGAACCAGGTGAGGAAGGATAAAACAGCCTCTCATAAACTGCCGACTTCTAAAGGCCAAGTTCCACCCTCATTCTCCTCACGAACCGGTTTTGTCCATCACTATCTTCATCCTCTCTCATCCTCTTGCGTCGTATTGGGCCTGTTTGCCCACTGGCACCTTTTCGAGAGGCTGCCAGCCGCTCACTCCTTCTCACTGTGGCTTTGGAGTCTTCTGGTCTGTGATGGGGATAAGGAAATGATTTATGAGTTATTTTACATTTTTTTAAATGCACATTCTGAACTGCACATGGCTGCAGATCCATATGGACGGCTCTGTTCCTCCCTCTGCTTCACCCCTTCTAATCCTGATGACATCACACAGGGGTATAAAATGCCAAAGACTATATCGTTCACTTTACTTCTATGCACTTGTCACATAAACACTGTAACAGTATACAATGATCAAGACAGGAAGATATCTCAAACTCCGGTCCAACACCTCACCTGTTGCCACGCTGTGCATCCATTTTTGAATGCTTTTCATCTGTCATCCCAGCAGGGCCCATTTTCCTCTTCTTTGTTAAGGGCCTGCTATCGGTTGTGGAATCAATCGTGCCTCTCTTCCTCTTACACTGGATTGGGCCCGTTTTCCTACTTTTGCTCCTTCTGACCTTCTTGGCTTGGGAGACGTCTGGTCTGTGATGTGGATAAGGAAATAATTTAACTCTTGATCTTAAAGCAGTTATTGGACATTTCTAAAAATTCACGTTCTAAAATGCACTTTGCTTCAGATCCATAGGTAATGAGATTTGTATCATTCTTCCCATCGAACTCTGAGCAAAAAACAGAATATTGATATGTTAAACTATTCTCCTACAATATAAATTGATCAAACAGAAAGATATTTCAAACACTCACCTGTTGCCAGACTTTGCATCCTCTTTGCTGCCCTCCTTGGCTGGGCTGGCAGTGTTGCAGGATGAGTCCTCCTTCACGGACATTTGCAGGATCACCACCTGGTCTCCATGTCCTCCAGCCTCAGAGCTCGGATCCTTGCAGATGTCCATTAGCTCCTCACATGACTTCAGACTGGAAGACAAATGAAACTGCTGAGCCAAACACCTTAATCACCTTATATCTCTTATATTTTGCACCCATGTCCAACAGCACAGACTTACACAGACAATCTAAGCACAGACTTACTAGAGGCTGTTCTTGTATAAGCCTTGAAGGTGGCTCATAGTGATGAACGGATGCTGGAGAATTCTGCTGGGGGTAATCCTTTCATACTGACTCATCATCAGCATCTGTTTCAACAGGTCCATAAAACACTGTAGGTCACAATATTCAGCATGGTCTTCTCCCCGGAGCTGATGAGTCGCCTTTAACAAGATGAGGAAAACCAACATGTTAGATTTCCTCGTGACTGGATTATGAAGACGTTGTGCTGTTATACATTCATCCAGTCTGGTGATCTCAAACTAGAATTGAACCTATTGACTGAAATAAAGAATTATTTCATTGATATAGATTGCTCAAAAGGCAGTGGATGGTACAGGGGAAAGAAACACAGACTGAAGGAAAGACACCCTAATTAGTGAGCTAGTGGAGACAGCTAAATGGTTGTAAACTAGTTTATTACCATAAATCTGCCTTCCATCCAAGATCTTGGCCAGAAAGCATGTGGTCGGAGTTTCCCTCCATGCTGTGGATCTCTTATTGCAAATGCAATTTGCCTTATCTGTGGAGAAAACACAACATTGTGAGAGTTAGTTAACTTCAAGTTTACAAGTGTGTGGATTTGAATATACACAAACATCACGGCAGAACTGTACGTGTTTGTTGTGTTTTAAGTACAGATACTGACCAAATCATTCTTATCATTGGCAGGGAACAGCGGTGAGCCCATCGACAGCTCAGCAGCAATGCAGCCGAGAGACCATACATCGATGTTCCCGCTGAAATGATCTTCATAAAGAATCTCAGGAGACCTTAGGATAAGAAACACAAACATATTACTTACAATTTGATAAACTCCTTGTTACTGTCTGTTTCCAATCATTTACAGCAATCACAGCTGTCCCAGGTATACAGATGTGTTGTCAGTTACTCACCTGTACCACAAGGTCTGGAGGGTTTCCCCAATCATTTCCTCAGGATCATCCAAGGCTAAGCCAAAGTCAATGACTTTAACTTTGAGTGGCTGCCTGACGTTATCCACCATCATGATATTTTCTGGCTTCAAATCTGCATGAATGATTCCTGCGCTGTTTAGAAACTCCAAGGCTGTAGCTAGCTGAAATCATGAAAAGCATAATAATAATCATGAGCTACAGAGTTCATTTCATCAACAACAACTGTAACAGTCACTTTTCAGCGACCAAGTTTACCCTTCACGCTACAAAGCAGTCAGTGTATGAGCTTGAGTTTTAAAAAACAAACCTGCTGCAGAATGGGACGGATCTCCTTCAGATGAAGGTGTTGACCCGGGCTGATCCGTGTGAATCTCTGCAGATCCATGTCCAGGAGCTCAAACGCAAGGCAGTAGTGTTCCCTGAAGAAGAACGACTCGTACAATGTGACGATGTTGAAATTGTCGGATCGGAGGTTCTTCATGGTCTGGAGGATGACCTCCTCTTCCTGAGCACAGTCAATGTTTTCCGTGCTTTTGATGACTTTTACAGCCACCGTTTCACCTGTGGTCATATTCATACATTGGACGACCATTCCATAGGCGCCCTGGCCAAGGTGTTTCTCTGCACGGTAATATGTAGTGGGGGAGGGGATCAGGTCTCCTTCATTGATTTGTAACTCCCAGTTGTGAAACATGGTGACAGAATGCTGTTGATGTTTCCGATTTTCAGGAGAATAGAAAAGAAGGACGATAGATGCAGCCAAGTATGCTCTCACAAAGTCTGACAGCCAGTTCCTGTCAGCCAGGTAGGTAGCATAAGAGTTTACTGGCAGTTCATCAAGCTCAGTCCTTGTTATCTTGAACCTCTACAAGTACTAAAAGTAATGCTTTTACATCATAGACACTTTAAAGACAGATCATGAGAGAGCCTCAGTATCGTACACCTTTAATGTCTCATTAGTTTAAAGCCACATCTGTCACATTGTATGAACTCCATGTCTCTGTAGTGATTTCCTTTCTTTTATGCAAATTTTCTTTTCTTTTCATCATGATTCTTTCATTTGAATCTTTGTCAACCATCATGATTTACACACACTCAAAACGTAATTTTATCTTGCCACTTATATTCCATCTAAACAAATCAAGTTGTATCAGTCTATCTTGATTGTGTTCCTTGAACACCACATAAATGTGTGGGTGGAATGTCATTTGAATATGTTCATTCAACTAATGAGCTTTTAATTGAATTAAAATGTTTGAAGCTACTTACTCTAGTCTCATTCATTTAAGTTTAGTTTACATTGGTCAAACACTTAATTCAGTCTTGTTGAATGAACAAATGTAGGTATTGTCTGCTATACTAATGTCAATCTTGTTTTTTTAATAAGTGTTGTTTTCATTGCTAGCTAGTGTAAGCATTTAGTTTAATTAAATCCCCACATATTCACTAACATACATAAAAAAGGACAACATGAAAAAACATTTGACATTTTATTAAATATCTGCCGTGATCCAGTTCTCAGGTTTCAAAACTTTAAGTGCAACAATTCAACTTTTTGAACCCATTTATAAAATTGCAATAAAATAGACATTGAAAACCGCTAAATATTATTGGCCCATAATACAATTGTGTGCATGACAACAACAATTTGCATTTCAACACCATTTTAAACACTGAATTATTACAACACAAAATTGGCCATGGACTGTGTTGTCCATGGCCAATTTTGTGTTAAAACTACAGAAAAATAAGTAATCTTTACCTGAAGTAATCTTCTATTTCCTGAACATTAAATAACAAGAAAAACCCAGCTGGAATGGTCACAAAGCAACAATAGTGATCATGATGGTTCACATGCTTAATGGAAGTATTGTGGCTTGACTCCTTCGCTTACGGCCATACCACCCTGAACACGCCCGATCTCGTCCGATCTCGGAAGCTAAGCAGGGTCGGGCCTGGTTAGTACTTGGATGGGAGACCGCCTGGGAATACCAGGTGCTGTAAGCTTTTCCCAATTTTCTTTGCAACCAGCAGAGGGTGCTGTTGCTGCTGCTTCCCAGGAGAAACGTCTTGGAAAGAGCAGGAAAGACGGGCCATCAGAGAAACGAGGCTTACGGAACACACGCACATCATCACTGAATGAAGAGAGTGAACATTCAAATGACTTTTGACATTCAAACCACTTCTTTATTCGTGTAATAGTAACATGTCATTCTCCAAATGTCCTATTTGGAGAGGAGGGTGAAAGAGCAGCGAGTTTACTCACCCTCAAAAGAAGAAACACTATCTGAAAGCGTGACATTATCACTGAAGGAAATGAGTGAAAATTGTAATGATTTTGTTTTTTCTTGCAATATCGTGACAAAATTGCACCTTGAGCTTCTATTTCCTGAACATTAAATAACAAGAAAAACCCAGCTTCAATGGTCACAAAGCAACAATAGTGATCATGATGGTTCACATGCTTAAAGGAAGTATTGTGGTTTGACTCCTTCGCTTACGGCCATACCACCCTGAACACGCCCGATCTCGTCCGATCTCGGAAGCTAAGCAGGGTCGGGCCTGGTTAGTACTTGGATGGGAGACCGCCTGGGAATACCAGGTGCTGTAAGCTTTTCCCAATTTTCTTTGCAACCAGCAGAGGGTGCTGTTGCTTCTGCTTCAAGAAACGAGGCCGTTGGAACACACACACACACACACACACACACACACACACACACACACACACAGCATCACTGAATGAAGAGAGTGAACATTCAAATGACTTTTGACATTCAAACCACTTCTTTATTCGTGTGATAGTAACATGTCATTCTCAAAATGTCCTATGTGGAGAGAAGGGGGAAAGAGCTGCGACTTTACTCTCCATAAAAAAAGAAACAGTTTCTGAAACCGTGACATTATCACTGAAGGAAATGAGTGAAAATTGTAATGATTTTTTTTCCTTTCAATATCGTGACAAAATTATGATTGTGAAGTTTATGAAACCCTGATATTATTAGTGAAGGAGATTTTTTAACAATTCAGTACATTTTAATTTACAAATCGCTACTTCATTTTTGCAATATTAGCATATAATTTTTCAACCATTGATCTCGAAGAGAATTGAACCTTCAATTTGTTGTAAAACAGTAAGATCACCCCAACACTGTAGGCGGCAGTAGTGCACCGGAAACTCGATCATCCGGGCATTTTCCAAACTACGCTTGCCTTACGCTTGCGTATTTTCCTACGTAAACCCACTAGGGGCATGGTTGTTATCGTTAACAAGTACGTACATCTGGCGTAACTGTCGTTTGTGAATTCCGCCAAAGTGCGACCATCGTGTGGCCGCCGTTGTTCGTCGCGCCTCCGCAAGAAGACAAGTCAACACACCGGTGGATCGCAGAAAGACCGCACAGCCCTGAATGAAAGAGAAATGTGGTGGTAGCCGATCGTGTATCGAATAAGATCGTCGTCAACTTTAGGAAATTACTGCTGGAGTGAGGTAGCGAGGTTTGTGACCTTTTCTTTGTTTTCCCCCTAACATGCCGTTGTTAGCCGCTGTGCTAATCTTAGCATTTAGCTAGCTTACCGCTTCCTCCACGCTGGGCCATCTCAACATCAAGACTGTATCGTCGCTTAAAGTTTAATAAAACTCCGATATGACTCGCTGCAACTCATTCATTTTTGATAGTTTTCACTTTTATATTTACTCAATGATAAACAAATGAACTCTGGTGATGCAGAATTGTTTCACGCTTCTGTATCCGCTGTTCACGGAGCCATGTTTTAAACCAGTTTAGAGAGTTTACTTGACCTGGTTGATGTTTCCACTGGTGCCGATAGACGAGTACCATTGTCGGTCGAATCATCAAATTGGATTTATTACTACCTTTTCACTCACATCGCTTAGTGTGTATATTATGTGTTGGTATGAAAGAACGAGTATTAGGTAATGGAGTCGGACGGAGGATTCATTGTGCCATTTTAATACACAATGTTTGGCCTATTTGTGCAAAAAACAAACATTTGAATTTGATTAACCTTTCCTTAGTTTGACGATTACACAGACACTTAACTAATATCGTAAAACTAATTAATATTTAATATTATTTCGTCTGTGTTATTATTCTCAGTGTTGAGGCACCATGGCGGCTACCTTCCCCTACAGAGGGGTCCCTCCAGCGATGCCACCAGGAGTACCCCCTCCGGTGCCAGTGCCAGACTACATGTCTGAGGAGAAACTACAAGAGAAAGGTATGTCTTTTTCCTTTAATTACAGCACATTTATTGTTGTATATTCAATTGGTTAATCATGCAGTGATGTGTGTGAGGTTGTTATAATGTGTTGAATGCGCTCCACAGCAAGAAAATGGCAGCAGTTGCAGGCGAAGCGCTACTCAGAAAAGAGAAAGTTTGGATTTGTTGATGCTCAGAAGGAAGACATGCCACCTGAGCATGTTCGCAAGATCATCAGGGACCATGGAGACATGACAAATAGAAAGTTTCGCCACGACAAGAGGGTCTACCTTGGGTAAAAATGAATAATAAAACAAAAAATATGTCTAGTTGAAAGTCACTGAATTGTTTCTTTTCTCTGGATGTTCAATTTCAAAATTAAGTGTATGTTTTAATTCACAAAATGTTGGTGTATGCTAGATGGAATCCACCACTCCTCCCATAGCTCATCCTGTATCTTTTTCTTTTTGTTGAACAGTGCCCTCAAGTACATGCCCCACGCAGTTCTGAAATTGCTGGAAAACATGCCCATGCCTTGGGAACAGATCAGAGATGTGCCTGTTCTCTACCACATCACTGGAGCTATTTCCTTTGTGAATGAAATACCCTGGGTCATAGAGCCGGTGTACATTGCCCAATGGGGGTAAGTGATATTGTGTTGTTGAATGATACTAAGAACTCAATGTTCCATAGCACATTTTCCTTACACACCAACGAAATACATACGTGTGCGTTTTTTTTGTATTTTGAAGTCATTGCTTATCCTCCTCGTAGCACCATGTGGATCATGATGCGTCGTGAGAAGCGTGACCGCCGGCACTTCAAGCGGATGCGTTTCCCACCATTTGATGATGAGGAGCCGCCGCTGGACTACGCTGACAACATCCTTGATGTGGAGCCACTCGAGGCCATCCAGATGGAGCTGGACAATGAGGAGGACAATTCAGTTTCTGAGTGGTTCTATGAGCACCAGCCCCTCAAAGACACTTCCAAGTAAGCTCACCACGCCAGACGTGTTAAGTTTTACAAACTGATGTGTTGCTGGTAGAATGGAAAAGTAATAAATTTGTGTCCTCAGGTTTGTGAATGGCACCACCTACCGTCGCTGGCAGTTCACACTGCCCATGATGTCCACGTTGTACCGTCTGGCTAATCAGCTGCTGACAGATCTGGTGGATTTCAACTACTTTTATCTCTTTGACCTCAAGGCCTTCTTCACTTCTAAGGCCTTAAATATGGCCATCCCTGGGGGACCAAAGTTTGAGCCATTGGTGCGGGACATCAACCTCCAGTAAGCACACTCTGCTTTAAATAAATGACAGAGCTATACACTTTATGCTATGAATGCTGGAAGCCACGTTTATCCTCATGGATGTTAACACAAACATTTTAAACTTTGTTTCAACGTTTCATCTATTTAAATACCTAAGCTTTCTTACAAATGTAAGGTAAGAACAGATGCTAAATGATTATTCGCCAAAGCTGATCCCCCTTGTTTCTCCCACAGAGACGAAGACTGGAATGAGTTCAATGACATCAACAAAATCATCATCCGACAGCCCATCAGGACAGAGTACAAAATCGCTTTCCCCTACTTGTACAACAACTTGCCACACCATGTCCACCTTACTTGGTAAGAATTTGCTTAAATTGTGAACTGTTTATTAATAGAAAAGTAATTAAAATACATTACAGCAAAATAGTTTTGATCTTATGTATTTGGAACTCCCCTGAACTTGCTTATCCTGATACTTGTGACCTTGCGTCTGAAGGTATCACACACCAAATGTGGTGTTTATCAAGACAGAGGACCCAGATCTGCCAGCATTCTACTTTGACCCGCTGATCAACCCCATTTCACACAGACATTCTGTCAAGGTAAGTGTGACTGATACCCACCTATTGGCAGCTGGGTAAGGTTAATTTGTAGCACTTGCAACAAAACACACACAAAGTTTGACAGACATCCTCTTACAAAGGCGCACTTGCATTGGTATGCTTGTCTGTGCGTAAGAACTAGAGGAATATTAAAATGAATTGGTGACTTTTATTTCTGGCTGCAAATGCAGCTGGCCTGTCACCACTCAGATATTGCTTTTATTTTGGTTATTTGAGATAAAAATTCACCCTAATATCATTTCTGATATCTTCAATACTCAAAGTTGTCTTACCTGTGTTACCCACACAGAGTCAGGAGCCTCTGCCTGATGATGATGAGGAATTTGAGCTTCCTGAATATGCAGAGCCCTTCCTCAAAGAGACCCCACTCTATACAGACAACACAGCTAATGGCATTGCTCTGCTGTGGTCTCCAAGACCCTTCAACCTCCGATCCGGCCGCACAAGACGTGCCATTGACATCCCCCTGATCAAGAACTGGTGAGATATTGATGTTGGATCAAGATCGCGTCTTATAGAGTTGTTAAATGGTGATTTTCTAAAAGTGCTTTATCGTGGGTGTCTTTACAGGTACCGTGAGCACTGTCCTGCAGGACAGCCGGTGAAGGTGCGTGTATCATACCAGAAACTGCTCAAGTACTATGTGCTCAATGCTCTGAAGCACAGGCCACCCAAGGCCCAGAAGAAGAGGTGAACACTTCTTCTTTTATTGACTCATCTTTTTTTTATTTTTTTTTATTGCCTGTTAACATTTTCCCTCTGTTGTATTCAGGTATCTGTTCCGCTCCTTCAAAGCAACCAAGTTCTTTCAGTCCACCAAGCTGGACTGGGTGGAGGTGGGCCTGCAGGTTTGCAGACAGGGTTACAACATGCTCAATCTGCTTATCCACCGCAAGAACCTCAACTACTTGCATCTCGACTACAACTTCAACCTGAAGCCTGTCAAGACACTCACAACAAAGGTATGTGTAGATCCATCTCTTGATCCGAGTATGAAGTGATTTCAAGTTAAGCTTAAAAAGTTTATTTAACAGAATCCATAATTTTTCCCCTTGTGGGAGGTCTTATGTATAAAAAGACATTTCTGTTTTGTCCTTACGTCCTTTCTGCAAAGCAAAAATTTGTATTTGGTTTAGTCTCACATTTTAGTTTTAACAATGTCAAACAAGAAACAGCCAACAGTTGCAGTATTAACTGACCAATTTGTTCTTATGTTTGTGTCCCACAGGAACGTAAGAAGTCCAGATTCGGAAATGCCTTCCATCTGTGCAGAGAGGTGCTGCGTCTCAGCAAGCTGGTGGTGGACAGCCACGTGCAGTACAGACTGGGAAACGTTGACGCTTTCCAGGTTGGTTCTGGCTATGTGGTTTACATGGCACATACCGTCTAATTTAAAGGCTAACTACACTCGCCTACGATAATTGCTTTTTCTTCTGGAAGCAACCTCACTGACTGGTCAAGTGGTGCCATTTTAATGTTATTTGGAATTACAGTTAGTTCAAACTTGGTCAATCTAACACACTTCTCTCTATATTTCAGTTATCTGATGGAATTCAGTACATCTTCGCTCACGTTGGTCAGCTGACAGGCATGTACCGCTACAAGTATAAGTTGATGAGACAGATTCGGATGTGCAAAGATCTGAAGCATCTCATCTACTATCGGTTCAACACTGTAAGTACACTTACAATGATGTTGATCTTGCCACTGTTTAAGGATTAAAGATCATACATTTCAGCACCTTTTTTAGAAAAGATGCAGAGTCAAACACTTCGTAAACATAAAGTCTGAATTCAAGTTTGGGTTCCTCTGTGTGTGTTTGTTTGATCAGGGTCCTGTGGGCAAGGGTCCAGGTTGTGGTTTCTGGGCTCCCGGCTGGAGAGTGTGGCTGTTCTTTATGAGGGGTATCACTCCACTGTTGGAGAGGTGGCTGGGGAATCTGCTTGCCAGACAGTTTGAAGGTACATATCCATTTTTATTTATTTGAGCATCAAGTGGTGTGATGCACACAGTCTGAGGTATTGGTTGGAAGGAACTGTAGTAGTTTAAACAACGGCTTTTTTCAATTATCCCAGGACGTCACTCAAAGGGTGTGGCCAAGACTGTGACCAAACAGCGTGTGGAGTCTCACTTTGACCTCGAGCTAAGAGCTGCAGTGATGCATGACATCCTGGACATGATGCCTGAGGGTATCAAACAGAACAAAGCCAGGACCATCCTTCAGCACCTGAGTGAGTCCTGGAGGTGCTGGAAGGCCAACATCCCTTGGAAGGTCAGTGCATCACAGAGATGACCTCACTGTACTGTATGTTAAAGGGGACATTTCTTCAAGACTAATGTCACCTAAAGCTTTCAGCACTTTATTTTGATCTGTTGAGTAAGAATGAAACACTGGATATTCATTCTTTCTTCCCATCATTTCAGGTGCCAGGCTTGCCCACTCCAATTGAGAACATGATCCTGCGCTATGTGAAGGCCAAAGCTGATTGGTGGACCAACACGGCCCACTATAACCGTGAGCGAATCCGTCGCGGAGCCACTGTGGACAAGACCGTGTGTAAGAAGAACCTGGGAAGACTGACCCGTCTGTACCTGAAAGCTGAGCAGGAGAGACAGCACAACTACCTGAAGGTAACGACAGACTCTTTCATTCATGTTTATATGTCCAAATATATGAATCCATTCATTGTATTTCTTTGCTTTTTTTTGTGAACCTTAAAGAAATTCCCCAACCCTACATTTGCTAGTTCAGTAAATACATTTATTTCATATCAAATTCCCAGTCTAAGTTTTGAATGAATCCTCCTACAAAGGCGCACTTGCATTGGTCTGCTTGCCTGTGCGTAAGAACTGGAGGAATATTAAAATGAATGGTTGCTATTTTATTTGTCTTTGGCTGCAGCAGCAGTTGTTTTCTTCACCATTCAGATATTGGCTCTGTAAATGTATACCCTGATTCTAATGTTTGAACGTTTACATCTTGTTCTCATCTATGTTTTCTAAAAACTTGATAAACAAATACTGTTATACTATCTAAGAAACCTGTTTTTTTGTCACACTTTAATTGAAGTTTACATGTTCTACTTACAGGATGGTCCCTACATCACAGCTGAAGAGGCAGTGGCCATTTACACCACCACCGTCCACTGGCTGGAGAGCCGGCGGTTCTCACCCATCCCCTTCCCTCCGCTGTCCTACAAACATGACACCAAGCTGCTCATCCTGGCATTGGAGAGGCTCAAAGAAGCATACAGGTAAACATAATTCCCACACGACCAGCGTCATCAGCAACATTTCAGCCAAACCAGGCAACATACCTGTGTCAGAATAAATGTTCTATATTATTCATTTTTATCTCTCTCCTAGTGTAAAGTCTCGTCTGAACCAGAGTCAGAGGGAGGAGCTGGGGTTGATAGAACAGGCCTACGATAATCCCCACGAGGCTTTGTCCAGGATCAAACGTCACCTGCTCACACAGAGAGCCTTCAAAGAGGTCAGGACCAACACGAACAGATACTTTAATTTGATAGACATCCTCTTACAAAGGCGCACTTGCATTGGTATGCTTGTCTGTGCGTAAGAACTAGAGGAATATTAAAATGAATAGTGACTTTTATTTCTGGCTGCAGATGCAGCTGGCCTGTCACCACTCAGATATTGCTTTTATTTTGATTAATTGGAGATAAAAATTCACCTGATATCTTCAATACTCAAAATTGTCTTACTTGTGTCCTGAAATTTCAGCAGCATAGTTTGTTACCATCATGCTTTTTCCCAGTGTCTGAATGATTTTGTTTTTTTGCAGGTGGGAATTGAGTTCATGGACTTGTACAGCCACCTGGTGCCTGTGTACGATGTGGAGCCCCTGGAAAAGATCACAGATGCCTACTTGGACCAATACCTGTGGTATGAGGCAGATAAAAGACGCCTGTTTCCACCATGGATCAAACCCGCTGACACTGAACCACCGCCACTGCTCGTCTACAAGTGGTGCCAAGGTAAGGCTTGTCATGTTAGAAAATAACCAATAATATAGGGTTATTGTATCATGTTTGATCCTCTTGATTGTGTAAATGTTCTTCTGGATTTAAGTGGCATGACACTGATTAGTTAATAAAGGGGGCTCCAGGTTGGACAATCCCACTATGTTAACATGAACCACTGTCAACCTTTTGTTTAAGAGCTTTTTGTTTCTTGTCCTCAGGCATCAACAACTTACAGGATGTGTGGGAGACTGCTGAGGGAGAGTGCAACGTGATGCTGGAGTCTCGCTATGAGAAAATGTATGAGAAGATTGATCTGACATTGCTCAACAGGCTCCTGCGTCTTATTGTTGATCACAACATCGCTGATTACATGACAGCCAAGAACAACGTGGTCATCAACTACAAGGTAAAATAGGTCGTGTATAGCTCATTATCTAGACTAAATAGAATTTATACATAGTTGATTAACTTTTTACAATATATTTCCCCTTTTGATGCATTTAAGATGTTACTTCATGGCTGTTTGATAAGGAATCTTTTTTGCCCATTGTCTCCTGTCTTTTCTCTGTCTAGGACATGAACCACACCAACTCCTATGGCATTATCAGAGGGCTCCAGTTTGCCTCATTCATTGTACAGTACTATGGCCTGGTAATGGATCTACTGGTGCTGGGCTTGCACCGTGCCAGTGAGATGGCCGGCCCACCTCAGATGCCAAACGACTTCCTCAGTTTCCAGGACACGGCTACAGAAAGTGCCCACCCAATAAGGCTTTACTGCCGCTATATTGATCGCATCCATATCTTCTTTAGGTGGGATTGAATCACTAATCACAACCCTTTCTTTATGGTCTTGTTTTTTCTGCCAAATGTTGAGAATAAGTTCTAAAAAAAAATCTCTTCCAGGTTCTCTGCTGACGAGGCCAGGGATCTGATTCAGAGGTATCTGACAGAGCATCCTGACCCCAACAATGAGAACATCGTTGGTTACAACAACAAGAAGTGCTGGCCCCGTGATGCTCGCATGAGACTTATGAAGCACGATGTCAACCTGTGAGTTCCAGACTGTGACTTATAAATGAGTACTTTTATTTTAATGTTACAGCTTAGTGGTGAACATTATGCACATTCTCACAGACTGCATTTAGAGTGCTAGACGAATGGCTGTAACCGTTTTTATCTTATTTTCCTCAGTGGACGTGCAGTGTTTTGGGACATCAAAAATCGTCTTCCCAGGTCTGTGACCACTATCCAATGGGAAAACAGCTTTGTGTCGGTCTACAGCAAGGACAACCCCAACCTGCTCTTTAACATGTGTGGCTTTGAGTGTCGCATTCTCCCCAAGTGCCGCACCAGCTACGAAGAGTTTACTCACAAGGATGGTGTGTGGAACCTGCAGAATGAGGTGAGGAAATAAAGCCCCAAATAAGAAATTGACACTGGCATCTTAAAAAACCATTACTGCTTCATTTTTTCAAAATGGTGACAACCACATTCTCTCTCACTTCATGTGTAGGTAACTAAAGAGAGGACAGCACAATGTTTCCTGCGTGTTGATGATGAATCAATGCAGCGCTTCCACAACAGAGTGCGTCAGATCCTGATGGCCTCTGGATCCACCACATTCACAAAGGTCAGCAAACAACTTTATGCCCCATAACTCCAGTGGATAAATAAAAAAAAAGCAATTGTGAGGAAATTAGACCATATCTGAATATTTCAGCATGTCGTTTTCACCCTCAGATTGTGAACAAATGGAACACGGCTCTGATCGGCTTGATGACGTATTTCCGTGAGGCTGTGGTCAATACCCAGGAGCTTCTAGACCTGCTGGTGAAGTGTGAGAACAAGATCCAGACACGTATCAAGATCGGTCTGAACTCCAAAATGCCTAGTCGTTTCCCCCCTGTAGTCTTCTACACTCCCAAAGAGCTGGGTGGCCTTGGCATGCTATCCATGGGTCATGTGCTCATCCCACAGTCAGACCTACGGTAAGGCAGTATACTGATAAATAGTTTTTCCTCATAGATGGATTTCTTGTAAATATATTTATTCATGGTGCCACATCCAACTGGATCATTGTTTTTTTATTTCTCTGCCCCAGGTGGTCCAAGCAGACAGATGTGGGCATCACTCACTTCCGGTCTGGAATGAGTCATGAAGAGGACCAGCTGATTCCTAACTTGTATCGTTACATTCAGCCATGGGAGAGTGAGTTCATCGACTCTCAGAGGGTTTGGGCTGAGTACGCACTCAAGAGACAGGAGGCCATCGCCCAGAACAGGTAAGGATTTGAATTGTCAGCTTCTTAAAGTTGAATAGCGAGGATTAATTGATCCTTTTTTCTACAATGATAACTATATGTGCATAAGAAAATAGCGCTGAAACTAGATAACTGTGCTTTTCTATTTCAGGCGTCTGACCCTTGAGGATTTGGAGGACTCGTGGGACAGGGGAATCCCCCGTATCAATACCCTTTTCCAGAAGGACAGACACACACTGGCTTATGACAAAGGCTGGAGAGTCAGGACTGATTTCAAACAGTACCAGGTATGATGGAGACCCCCTGGTGTGTTTCGATGGGCACCACTTAAGTTTAAGATAACTGTCTGTCTGGGGCATCTGAATTATATGTGAAAGTCCCCGAGTGTAGACGCTACAATATACTGCTAGTTGGCCCTTTATCTATAACCTGACCTTGTGTATTGCTGGGAAAGAAGGCAGGATGTTTTTTGAATAAGACATGCACTATTCTCCTAATGGTGTACGGATGTAATGTGTGAGGATGGTCAAAAAAAATTCCTCAACAATATGTTATATTTAACATTTTGCTCTGAATGCCAACGTCCATGTGGATATTGATCTCTTTCCTGTCTTGTCTGAGTGCAGGTTCTGAAGCAGAATCCATTCTGGTGGACTCATCAGAGACACGATGGCAAACTGTGGAACCTGAACAACTACCGCACAGACATGATTCAGGCTCTGGGTGGTGTGGAGGGCATCCTGGAACACACGCTCTTCAAAGGCACTTACTTCCCAACATGGGAGGGTCTCTTCTGGTGAGTCCACTTAAACATTAAAAATGCTTTTAATGCATTATAGGAAATGAGGACTGTGGCACTTCACAACTATCACATTACCTTGTTTTTCTAGTCCACTCTGATTGTGTACATGCAAAGGACCTGATTTCTTTCACATGAAATTCATTAAAACAACTTCAACTTTGTTTCTGGTTTTCAGGGAGAAGGCCAGTGGCTTTGAGGAGTCTATGAAATGGAAGAAGCTGACCAATGCTCAGAGGTCTGGTCTCAACCAAATCCCCAACCGTCGGTTCACACTGTGGTGGTCACCCACCATCAACAGAGCCAATGTTAGTACAAGTTAAAACATCTTTTAACAGGTCATGTACATTAACTGTTGTTGTGGTTCACACTTCCTGCACTGGCTAACAGTTTTAAACCCTCTTTTTGTTTTTTCTAGGTGTACGTGGGTTTCCAGGTGCAACTTGACCTGACTGGAATCTTCATGCACGGAAAGATCCCCACACTGAAGATCTCCCTCATTCAGATCTTCAGGGCTCACTTGTGGCAAAAAATTCATGAGAGCGTTGTCATGGATCTTTGTCAGGTACGCCCTGTCCTTTAAATCTTTAAATCAGACTTTTATTTTCCTTCTGCATCCTGAAAAACTCAGTCAATATGTTCAAACTCCTACTGCAAATCCAACATGTGACCAACTGCTATGAATTTGTTTTACAGGTGTTTGACCAGGAACTGGATGCCCTAGAGATTGAGACTGTACAGAAGGAGACCATTCACCCCAGGAAGTCGTACAAAATGAACTCGTCTTGTGCAGACATCCTCCTCTTTGCATCGTACAAGTGGAATGTCTCTAGACCGTCTCTGCTCGCTGACTCCAAGTATGATTTCTGGAACAATATTCACATTATGATTCTGACAGAAAAAGTTGGAGAATACTAAGAACTTTCCTCGGTACAAGAAGGACCTTTTAAATGAGATGTGCTCAATTAAAGGCCGCTATCTTTTTTGTATGAATAAAATTATTCATCTCCTTCTACAGAGACGTGATGGACAGCACCACCACGCAGAAGTACTGGATTGACATTCAGCTCCGTTGGGGTGACTACGACTCGCATGACATCGAGCGCTACGCCAGGGCCAAGTTCCTGGACTACACCACAGACAACATGAGTATCTACCCCTCCCCCACTGGGGTGCTCATTGCTATCGACCTAGCCTACAACCTCCACAGGTAAGGATTGGTTAAAGCACAGCTATGTTAATAGTTATTTTTTTTATTTTAGTCAGTAAACCTTTTTATCTCTCCCGTAGTTGCATAGTTATATTATTAAAAAGACAAGACTCAGTAATTTTATTTTTTATTAAAGTACATCTTTGTGGATTTAAGGTTTTTAAAAATAACTTGAAATCTAGACAAAAATTACTAGATATCTAGACAAATGACAGACAAATGCTTGGCACCATCTACTAGATATTAGCATCCACTTGTTCATGTTCACAAATGTTCCACAGCTGCCTGTAAAGTTCTCACACGTTGTTGTATATGAACACAACTGTCAACGCACTTGAGCTCAGACGGCATGGTTGGGTATTTAATTTGTTCTCCCTCTGTAGTGCCTATGGTAACTGGTTCCCTGGAAGCAAGCCTCTGATCCAGCAGGCCATGGCTAAGATCATGAAGGCCAACCCCGCCCTGTATGTGCTCAGGGAGCGCATCCGCAAAGGTTTGCAGCTGTACTCTTCAGAGCCCACTGAGCCCTACCTGTCCTCACAGAACTACGGTGAACTCTTCTCCAACCAGATCATCTGGTTTGTGGATGACACCAATGTCTACAGAGTTACCATCCACAAGGTGAGGGCCGTCATCAATTGCAAATAAATATATTGCTTTTGTGTAGGAATATTAAAATGACCACCTTGTCAATCCCAACAGACATTTGAGGGTAATTTGACCACGAAGCCCATCAACGGAGCCATTTTCATCTTCAACCCCAGGACTGGTCAGCTCTTCCTCAAGATCATTCACACATCTGTGTGGGCTGGACAGAAACGTCTGGGACAGGTACGACTTTACCACTACTATCTTCAACTTTTACAAACTCTTACTATGGTCAGTTTGTGTTTGTGTTTAAGAAAAGGTCTTCTTAGTGTTTATTTGTCTTTTCCCGTTCTTTGTTACAGTACATGTACAGTGCATTACATTCAGCATATATCACTGGGATAAAGTAATGCTGAATTTGAACATGTTAACAAAATAGTCCTTAAATACCTTACCCTTTCACTTAAAACCTTTTCTACCCCTTTGGGTATTTGTCACATACGCTAAAGTTGTCAATTCTTTCTCTGTAGTTGGCGAAATGGAAGACAGCTGAAGAAGTGGCTGCCCTGATTCGCTCCCTCCCTGTAGAAGAACAGCCGAAACAGATCATTGTTACCAGGAAGGGCATGTTGGACCCTCTGGAGGTCCACTTGCTTGACTTCCCCAACATTGTGATTAAGGGCTCTGAGTTGCAGCTGCCTTTCCAGGCCTGTCTGAAGGTGGAGAAGTTCGGTGACCTGATCCTGAAGGCTACAGAGCCTCAGATGGTGCTGTTCAACCTCTACGACGACTGGCTCAAGACCATCTCATCTTACACAGTGAGTTTCACTCTGCACAAGAGACTCACATCAGGATTTAATGGAAGATAACACATTCATATAGATGTATGCATCTGTATTGAAGTTCTTCTGTTGTTTTTGATCCCACTGGGAAATTTCATATCAAGTTGTTAGAGTCTGTGCTTATTTATCAGCATAAATGATGCGTACTAACGAACCTGAGATGATCTAAGGTGAATTACCAACACAGCCATTCGGGTGTTATTTTTCTTTGGTTAAATCAACTAATTCTCTTGTGTAATAAGTTTGTGTTTGGTTGTCTGCTCCGTCTCTAGGCCTTCTCTCGACTCATCCTGATTCTCAGAGCGCTCCACGTCAACAACGACAGAGCCAAGGTGATCCTCAAGCCGGACAAGACAACGATTACCGAGCCTCACCACATTTGGCCCACACTCACTGATGAGGAGTGGATCAAGGTGGAGGTGCAACTCAAGGATCTCATTCTGGCTGATTATGGCAAAAAGAACAAGTGAGTATTGTTTTGGATTGATATTCTTGAGCTTAAATGTAGGCATAATGTAACTCGACTAGTAATTGTAAAATATCTTTAATAGAACAGAATAAAACCAGACTTGCATTTAGTAGTTAATGCTTCCTTTCTCTCTTCTCAGTGTGAACGTGGCCTCACTGACGCAGTCTGAGATTCGTGACATCATCCTGGGTATGGAGATCTCTGCACCGTCACAGCAGCGCCAGCAAATTGCTGAAATCGAGAAACAGACCAAAGAGCAGTCGCAGCTCACCGCCACTCAGACCCGCACGGTCAACAAGCATGGTGACGAGATCATCACCTCCACCACCTCCAACTACGAGACGCAGACCTTCTCGTCCAAGACTGAGTGGAGAGTGAGGTATGCAGGCAGTGTTTAAGTTTGTGTGTTGAATTAAACTGTTATTATGGCAATCATAAGTTAAGCTCATTTGGTTTCCATCTCATTCGGCTTTAATGATCCTTGTTTGTCACCTGTCAGGGCTATCTCTGCTGCTAACCTCCATCTCCGAACCAACCACATCTACGTGTCGTCTGATGACATCAAGGAGACGGGTTACACCTACATCCTGCCCAAGAACGTCCTCAAGAAGTTCATCTGTATCTCAGATCTCCGAGCACAGGTATGAATGATGGGTCTGCATTTCTCCACTAGGGCCCTTCATCATGAGCGTGTGTGCAAACTAAAGAAACAATCTGTTCTTGTTCAACATGTTCTGAATCTGCACTGTGTTCCAGATTGCAGGTTACCTGTACGGCACCAGCCCACCAGACAACCCCCAGGTGAAGGAGATCCGTTGTATCGTCATGGTACCACAATGGGGGACGCATCAGACTGTCCACCTGCCCAACCAGCTGCCTGGCCATGAATACCTTAAAGTAAGACACCTGGAGTGTGAGAAATTGATGTTCAGTAGTTGTACAAACTCTTTTCTTTTCAAGTTTTTAACTTCTTTCCTTTACTTAAACAGGAAATGGAGCCCCTTGGCTGGATCCACACCCAGCCCAATGAGTCACCACAGCTGTCCCCACAGGACGTCACCACCCACGCTAAGGTCATGGCGGACAACCCTTCATGGGACGGAGAAAAGACCATCATCATAACCTGCAGGTAGGTTCTAATACAAGATGCTGTCTGTCTATAAATTATTGTTTATTAACTAAGCTGCTTGATGTTTATTATGAATTAGAAAAATAATGGTGTTTTTTGGACTTAAGAGCTATCACAATGTCACAAAGAAGCAGTATGTAGGAAATGAACTGGTACTTAAATGTATTTTTGGTTTTCAGCTTCACCCCCGGCTCGTGCACACTCACAGCCTACAAGCTAACACCCAGCGGCTACGAGTGGGGTCGTCAGAACACAGACAAGGGCAACAACCCTAAAGGTTACCTGCCCTCGCATTACGAGAGAGTGCAGATGCTGCTCTCTGATCGTTTCCTGGCCTTCTTCATGGTGCCTGGACAAGTCTCCTGGAACTACAACTTCATGGGTCAGTAGCCGTAGTATTTTAATATTTTTCAGATAAGCTTTTGTGGTCTATTTCATTTGGATGATTAATTTGCGTCAAACTGCCAGGTCACATGTGATATCCTCAGTGCTACATCTTCTGTTCATCTGTGACACAAATCGTTGGCTTACATTGATGTTTCCGCTGTGCCCCTGTTTCCGTTTGATTGATTTTTACTCTGCAACTGGTTCACAGCTGAAAATCTCTATCAAGTTGAAATGCAAATAGTCTTTTCATTCTTCACATTAATGGACAGTATTTTGTTTAAATTAGATAAAACTTGACTTATTTAGGCTTGAATGCTATAATTGAGTGGAGTGCTCAAACCAGGATTAGTAGAATAGATCACTAAATATCCATTCTTTCACCAGGTGTGCGCCACGATCCCAACATGAAGTACGATCTCCAGCTGGCCAACCCCAAAGAGTTCTACCATGAAGTCCACCGCCCCTCGCACTTCCTCAACTTCGCCTCGCTACAGGAGGGCGAGATCTACAACGCCGACCGAGAGGACATGTATGCTTGAGTCCACCCGTCGCTCTCGATACATTTTGTAGATACCTCTGCCATCCTCGTGTGGAGCCGGTCCAGAAGAGCCGCTGTAATATTTCTATCGAACATGTATAACTGATGGTTGGAATTTTTTTATGAAAAGGCTTCAGGAAGTTTTAGAAACCTGTTAATCTTTTTGTTATTTTTTTTCTACGATTGTTGTTCTTTTTCTTGTTGCCCACTTTGTCTCGTTCCCTGTTTTGGTCAAGGCTTCCTTGAGTAAGTCTTGAATCATGTGGCTCCTCCCTATGTGCATCTGATTAGTTTTCAGCATAAAATACTTTCAGTGTAATATTTGGTAATGACGTCATCTTTAAACGGGGAAGATTTCTACTTCCCCTCAGCTCTTTTGAGAAATGAAAGCTGTATTTTCATGCCAGTTACTATGTTGTACTGTACACCATGTGACATTGTAGCTTGGGTTTAAATAAAAATCAAATTTTTTATAAACATTTGCTATGTTTTAATGTTATCTGTAATAAAGCTACTTTCAGACCCACACTGAACTCTGGATTAATCTCCTGATATTTTCCAGATGGTCTATTTGTGAGAAAGCAAATGTCGGAGTCAGTTGCCCTGGACATTTTCTGGAGTTTCCCCAGCCGGCCACCTTGATATATCTATAATGTAAAATACACATGTCACGAGTAGAGAAGTATGGATTTTTTTTGTTTTGACAGTAGTGGGGAACTGTTAAAACTTGCTTCCCTCTTCGGTCAGAGCAGAGGTCAACAGTGTAACTCACTGAGCTCGGTTTAGTTTCAGTGACCTGCTCAAGCACCCTTCTTTTTACATTCCAAGGTTTTGGATACGTCCTGCAATGAGATGACTGTCCTAACTGCCCCTTAGTCTGATTATAAATCCTACTTGAAGTTTTTCCTGTACAAGTTGAGTTTCTTGCCTCTCACAACTTCATTTATTTATAATTCGATTGACTTTAATTAGGCAGCCATAGGTCAATACTTGTGACTGCAGATCTGCAGAGGAAATCCAATGTTCACGCTCCGCTGCCTCCATTACTGCGCTCGGCTTGGCAGGCCAGCTTTTGCATGTAGTTATGCGTGTGTGTACTCGCATTACATTGGACAGAGAAGTAGGAGGATCCTGCAGTGTGTGTGTTGGCTACACGATCGCTCTCCGGGACTGTCCAGCCCTGTAGTACAGTGGATCGTGAGTACGCGATGTTCTTGTAATGTATTTAATGTGGGCTGTTATTGTGACATCAGCAGGCTCGTGCATGACTAGTTGTTGTCGGAAGAGGAGCGGGTCACTCTCGGATGTGAAACAGGGTTCACCTCCACATTCACCTGCTTTCGTTACTTGTCTCTGACACGCTGCGCTGACAAGCCACCGACGCGACGCTTTCGATACAAAACAAAGAGGAAGACATGGAGGCGCACGAAGCCCAGCGGGACGGCGGCGCCACGGAGAGCTGCTTCGACAAGTCCTGCTCGGCTCTGACGCTGGACGACGTGTACGAGATCGCCAAGCTGATCGGCGCCGAGGTGGAGAGGCTCATCGACGGGTACGGGAAAGAGAGCGTCCTGGGGCTGGTGCCGAGGATCGTGACGGTGCTGGAGCTGCTGGAGAGCTTCGCCTCGAGGAACCTCGCTCACAAGCTGAAGGAAGAGGAGCTGCTGAAGACCTTCGAGGCCATTCAGCTCCAGCAGCAGCAGCTGCAGCAGCAGCACAGGAAGCGTGGAGGTGGTAAAGAGAGCAGCAGCAGCGAGGAGGACCGACATGAGGCACGGGTGAGACACGGACATGTTAGCTGGGTGATCCCCCTGCAGTCTGTGAACACGGTCCCAGCCCTTAGATAGTAATAACAACACTACTTTTTATTTATACTTTTATACATAAAATGCAGCTCAAAGTGCTTTAAAACTAAAGCAAAGACGTGATATGAGTTAAGAACAGGTTAGTAGTAAAACAAAGACTGAGGATAAAAGCATTAAACTAGCAAAATATCTAAAAAAGAAGTACAAATTAAAAGAGGATACAATTAATTTAAAAGTAAGATCTATAATGTTGTATCTATAACAACATTATAGATACAGACTGTTTCTATATGACACGAGTTATATATTCATGCTTTATGTTTTATGTGTAATAACGATTGTGGGGCTGGAAAAATACAACTTATAAACTATTGTTTTGTCTCACTCAAATGGGCTTGTCGTTTCGCCAATAAACTCCAAAAAATTCGGAAAAAATGCCCACTCCATTTCCCTAAATTATAAAGTTGCATCCTCAAATGTTACCTGCAATATTTGGTTTTGTGCAAATAACCCAATGATATTGAGATTACTGTGATTAATAAAGAACCAGAAAAGTATACATTTCACCAAGAAGCTAAAGCCACAAAACCAGAAACTTTGACATATGTTCTTTATAGAAAATCCATCAAAATTATAAATCATCTTTGTTCCACAGATCAACTAATCAATAAATCAAATGTTCGCTGCAGCTCTACATGACTTGAAATGTCTTGATTTGTGGTTGAAAATTTAGGATATTTAACATTTGGATTTACCAGTGTAGTATATGTTATCAATGTTATAACACTACTACTGTTCAATCACTATATTTGGCTTTGCGAGGATTAAGGGAAGATAATAACTATTGGTAGCTATTGTTTTGGAGGAAGAATCTAGATAATCTGAAGAGCTATAATTTCTTCCACCCTATGCCCTTCCCTACTGTTAATGGGTTAGTTTAGGCATGCAAACTACTGATTGGTTAGGGTTTGGGGAAAATATCAGGGCCAACCAATCAGAGATTAGCAGGGGCTATCGATCTTCTTTCTCTACACAACAATAGAGACGTAAAACAATGCTTTGGAGATGTTGGACATTTAGTTTGTTATGTATAAGTCATGTATTGAGTCAACTATCATAGATGGCTAAACAAACCAGAAACATTGACATATTTACTGCAGGGGTTCAGTGTCCTGCCCGTGGACACTTCAGCATGGGGGAGATAAACCACCAACCTTCTGGTTCCTCCTGAGCCACAGCCGACCTTGACAAGACTCAAAGCAACAACAGAGAGACACAAAAAGACATGTTATTAGCTACAGTTATTAGGGTGATCAGTAATAATTGTTTTGTTCCATGTGAACTATGCTGTGATATAAGTGCAGACAGGTACTCCCACAGTATGCCATTACACTGTAGTGTATGTGTTATGGATTATTAACTCACAAAGAACTTCATTGTTGTGAAACAACAAATCTTTCAAATGGCTTTATAAAAGCAACACAGTTATTTCTGGAATTACATTGATTAACTCAACTAGCTAAACTAATAATGCTAATAATTAGTTCTATGGTGTTTAAGCAACACATTGTTTCCGGTTCTACATTATATAAAGCACTTCACACTTTGGTGTCATTACACTGTAGACATGACAGTTTTGTTAAAAGGCATGGTTGAGAAAGTAAAAGGCAAGGTGCGGTTGTGATTCAGATGTCAACACAACATTTGTGATGACTCAACTGTAAATTGACACACCCTGTTGGTAACGACCCGTTTTGCTTAAAGGGTTTCATGGATGCTCAAGAGGCTTTTACAGCTCACCTCGAATTCTGATCTTATTTATTTATAAGTTTTGTATCCTGTCTCTGAGGTTGTGGTTTTACAGTCTGTCTCTCGTCCTCTTCAGCAGCAGCAGCAGCAGAAGCAGCAGAAGGAGCAGCAGCAGTGGAGCAGGAGGTGTGAGGAGCTGCAGGTCCAGGTGCAGCAGCTCCAGGAGGACAGGGAGGAGCTGCATAGCAGGCTGAAGGGCAGCTATGCACAAGAAGGTATGGCCATGTCCAGGATCAAATGAGTAAAGTCAAATATTAAGCATGTTGCTGGTTTTCGAAACTCAAATGACTTTTCAAGTTCAAGAAATGTCAAGTCTTGCACTTTTTAAAACCCTGAGGGAATCATGAAAAGAGTGGACGAAATGGAAAATGTTTGGGGCTCCCCTAAATGTGGCTATCATAGTCTTATGGGCAGACATTTCTAAATAGATTCAGTAATTTTGCCCTCGTGGTCCCTAGAAAACCCCCAGCCCCTGTCCAAGTCTGTTATCAGATGTTCTCTAAATAGGCAAATCACCCTGAGGGCCATTTGATTAGATGGTTTCATCTGAACCAATTAAAATTCAGATTCAAAGTGTTGGGTAAACAGTCATGTATATGTACTGATAGCAGTCAAACTGGTCGCTGCACTTTCAGTTGTGCAGTAATTTTTTTTAGATTAAGCAGCAGAGGTTCTTAGAGAGGACTCAGACAAGAGGCTGTGCTTACTTTGCAAACACAAAGAGGACGCTAGATAAAGTGGACTGATGTATTCCAGCATGTAGAAGACTCATAACAGTAATTTGAGCCTCTTGCGTTCTTGTGCTGACAGGAAAAACATGCAACTTGAGTTATTTGAACGAAGGTCATGTGGCAGGTGAATTGGAAAATTTATTTTATATGATGAACGTGACTTGTATTTGTAGAAGAATTTAGTTTTGGGACTACAGAACATGACACATCTGTTTTTTGTCCAAACGATCCATGTATGCAGATCACAAAAAGCCTCTTTGCATGGATGGCATCGAGCTTTCGATAGCTTTGGTTCTATTTGCCCAGGTTTTGGGAAATCCAATATTTGTTACTCCTCACCAATACAATAGAGGAGAGTGGAATGTGTGGAATCTCTGGCATGTTTGCATGAAAAAAAATACAAAAGAAAACATCTCAGTTTCTGTTGCTACTGTAGATACGATTTTCTCTATGAAGTTTTAAACCTTTTGAAGAAGAAATAGTTCCTACAACTATCCACATTTTCTGGTATTTGAGGCTAAGAACGCCATGAAACAAAAATAACCTGCATGGGAATATTACATGCTCTTAAATATACCATGTGTTTTAAAATTTGGTTGAACTGATCCTTTAAGTCTGTATCTTCTGTCACCTATTGAGTTGTTTTGAGGAAATTTGGAAAACAACATTTTATGTAAAGACTTTTTGTTGAAAGATGAAGCATGTTTATGTCGTATTTTAAAAAACAAAACTATTTCCACTGAGCCACAGGCTCTCTTCTAGCAATGCTCAAGTAATTACAACCTAAAAAATAAAATTGAAATAGTATAAAATAGAATATACAAATTTAAAATAGAAATTAAAGTATATATATCTAAATATATATAAAAACAGCTATATATAAAAACAGCTGAAGAGAAAATAAAACAACAATAGTGCAATTTGTGCAATGGTGCAAATATGTCACGGTGCTAGTTTGGTGGAGTTATTATAGTTCATAAAACATACGAGTCAAGGCACTATTTTCTCTCCCATGATCAGACCGTGTGCAGCGGCAGGAGCGAGAGGTGATGCTGAAGCTGAAGCAGGTGGTGGACAAGCAGAGGGACGAGCTGAGGGCCAAGGTTCAGGAGATCACCACCATCTCCAAAGAGGTGGAGGCGGTAAGGAGACACAGACGCTCGTGTGTGTGATGCTTCCTCTGCCTTTGCACGTTGACACATTCTCATAACTAGAATGCCACTCAGTAGAGCGCATATCTCCGCCAAGGCCCAACCACAATCCTCATAGCTGAGGCTGCATTGTGTTTCTCAGTGACACGATGCTGGTAGTTTCAGATTTCTCAACCTATTTGTAAAAATACAGTGGCTGAAAAAAGACAACAACCTTATTAAACCACATTTAAATGCATCTGTTCCAGATTTGAATTTGGATCCACAAGAAATTGCAAACCACTCATCGATGTCACACCATGAGTATATCTGATTTTTCATCAACGAGAAAGTCACAACACACCCTATCATGCAATGTTTAAGAAAGTGAAAGTATTTCCTGGATGCTCTCTGATCCAGATCTCTCCAGACCTGGAACATATCCTGCATCAATTTTTGTGGTAATCGGTTTTGTAGTCTTTGCGTAATCCTCGAAAAAAAACACAACCTAGAAAACACAACCTCCGTGGTGGTGGTAGAAAGGCAAAATGTTCACACCAAGCATCTTGTCATATACTTGATGAAATAGTTTGTTAGGACTATGTTTTAGACTTGGGAGAGAGGCAGAGAGAAATAGAGCTGCTGCACCTTTCACATGTAGACACACAAAGAACATGATGTTTATGATTGTTGCTTCAAAGGTTCTTTCTACTTAAAGGCTCTTATACTTTCCAAGCAGATAAAATTACCTCTTTTATATCTCCATCATGCTATGGTTATACATTTTGTATTATTTGTAGATATATAGACTTCTACACATGCACCCTTTACTGCATCACATGCGACGTCAAAAGAGAAGTTCCATCTCGTAAACCACTGCGTATAAACAAACAGAGAGTTAACTGTCAGGTAGAGAGGCCAGGGATTATCCACATAGTTACATGTTACTGGTTAAGCTGCACTTTAGACACGTCTGAGCGGAGTTTGCGCCCCAACACGACTAAAGAGTGTGTCTTTGTGTGTGTGTGTGTGTGTGTGTGTCTGTGTGCGTGCTCTGGTATGAGTGTTGCACGTGTCTTTATTTGTGTCAAGGCATGTATACCACATGATTTAAATAGCAGCCATAACTGGGTGTGTATTTGTTGATGTGTAACTTTTAAAAGAGAATGAGACTAGTTTCTCTGTTTGCTCTGACGGATGCCTAGACATTTTTTCAGTCTCTAAATGAATGTTTCTCTTGTTTGGACGTTGTGTGGTTTCATTCTGACTCTTCTCCCTCCCTCAGACTTAAGGTCTAATCCGGACACATTTTCAACCCACTCTACTGCAGTGTTTTCTTTTGCCTGCTGCAGATTGGGTTTCGGTCAAGCTTTGGCATGTTTATTTTATATTTATACCTGGCTGAAAGAATATTGACGCAGTTTGATATTAAACCTATTGAATTGGTCTACTTGTGGGGACTTCCTTTGTTTAACCAGGAAAATCCACTTGATATTAAGAATATTTTTTCGAGGGTGCACCGGTCAAGAGAGCGTCTAAATAAAAACACCAGGTAGACCAAAAATTTAAGGCAAATTCAAAAATAACAAAAATGTGTATCTGTGTATCTGTGTGTGTGTGTGTGTGTAGCTCCAGGAGCAGCTGGACCGCTTCATGAAGATGAACGCAGAGCTGCGACACAAGCAGGACGTGCTGCAGGCTCAGCTGAAGAGCACCGTGGAGAGGAAGGCCGACATGGAGGCCGATCTGAAAGAGAAGAGCAACGAGATAGAAAACCTCCAAGCACAGCTGGACAGAACCAACAGCAACAGCCCTGTAGGTTTCTGTCATTTTAACTGCCAGCACTGTAATTTACAACACTGTGCTTGTGTGGGTTTTGGACAATGTAGATTATTTAAAAACCAGTTCCTATTAGGAATATAGGATATTATAAAGGACACGGTTAATTGAAGAGTTGACTAATAGTATGTTATAGCTGCTGACGATTCATTCTACAAAGAGCTAAAGATGTCAAATCTAAAAATGTACAGATGTCAAAGTAGCATTTTCTTTCAATCAAACAAGACAAAATATTTCTGCTTGGTTCTCCTCCTAACATACTCAGGACATGGTTCCTCCAGTTTATAAAGACAACTTGATAACTCTTTTTTTTCTCATCAGTCCAGTCCAAATCAAAAGGCTCATGAGTCAACGAAAAAGACGCCCGGTGATCAGAAAGATCCCGATCGGCCGTGCTTCACCAAGAAGGAGGTGCGTGACATCATTTTCGAGAGGAACGAGCTCAAAACCAACCTGTTCCTGGTGCAGGAGGAGCTCAATTACTATCAGAGGTAGGTCCGCCTGTCGCAGTGTGTGTGGACCAAATAGTGTTTCTTATGATTTGACATGTGATTGATGTTTCTGCAGGGAGATCCTGAATGAGGAGAGGTGTCCGGGTTTCCTCTTAGAAGCCGTCCGCTCAGCCATCAAAAAAAGGAGAAAGGTCATCAAGGCCAAGATGCTCGGAATTTCTGCGACCGAGTGCAGCAGCAGGTCTCAACACACAATAATGGGTCAGTCTAGGTGTTCAGATGAGAAGATTTAGTTTTGTTCACAGTTATTATTATTTTTTCTCTCCAGTGATGAGGAGGAGAGGAGATCTCTCTTCGGACAGACAGAAGTAGACGGTCCACAAGTGGACACAGACACTGACAAACCAGCTGAGTCACGCATACGAAATCTGTGAGTACAACCTGGACCTGCATCACTCAGATGTGCCTCTAAATGATAAAAAAGAAAACACAAAAAACAACAAAAATACAAATACGTGAGGAAGCATCAAGTCATGCTTTTCATCTCAATCGGCAAAATGTTACTCTCATTTGGACACAAAGGTATTGGGGATTTCGGTCAAACTTTGCTGTATTTGCTTACAATTTGTTCGTCAGTATTTGCGCAATGTCCCTGACTGAGTTCCAAAACAGAGAGAGTTGGTTCTCAAACTCAGCCTGAAGGACTTTCCCATATTGCAAAATGTCTCCAGCTGTGTCACAGAGCCTGTAATCTGTCCCTTTTACCTGCTGGCTTCCCGGGATACGGTTATCTGCAACATAAACAACATTTGGCACAAGGGTGTAAGGTGGGAGGGGAAGAGGACATAGACATGGAGAGAGAAACATAGACGTCTCACATGTGATTTGAGTTCTGAAATTCAGAAACTCAACTAATTAGATTTGATGTGTTAACATGTGTTCATGTTTTTTGCCTTAGATTAAATGTGTCTTTTTAGAAATGTGCAATTGTTTAGACAGTGGACAGTTTCAGCTGATGAAGAACAGGGCCTGGGTTGTAGCTAAGACTGATTTGTGATCCCACAGTGTCTATGAATAAGTAATCTGAAATAGAGTTATCACTTTATTACCAAAACTAGGATACACAAGTAGAGATTAGATATTATAGATGGTGATCAGTTAAACTCTTAACAACTGAAGCACTCTACAGCTTGTGTTAAAGGTGAATCAAAAATAAAACAGACATCCTCTGTGAATCAAAGCGTTGCATTTATTGCTGCCTGCTGTCACATTGCAGGGATCCTCATCAGTCCTGCTCTATATTTAGATGTAATCCCCGTCTACAGATCTGACCTCAGGCCTGTTTTTTCTACTCTGCAGCTTTGGCTTCCTGACGCGGTCGGGCAGCGGCCATAGCCCCACCCACATGAGCAACTCCGCCTCTGGCTGGGAGATCCTCGGAGACTCAGAGGCCACTGATGATGAGACGGCTCAGCTACCGAAGTCCTGAGCCCGATACTGAACCTGAGATCCTACGAGTCCTGACAACGTTTTCTCCTTTTGGGTCACAATGTCTTCTTCTGGTCTTTGCTCAGAAGAGGATCAGGAGGTTGTTGAGTACAAATGTATGTAACACGAAAAGCACTATGTGAGCATGAAGACTGAATGTTTTAATAGAACCCTTCAGATATATTTTTAATAATTGACCTTTGACCTCTGATTTTCACAGAGGTCCTTAATATGAGTAACACTGTTTAACTTCAGTATAAATCGCTCAGTGTACCACAGTATTAAGGGAAACTTTTTAACTCCCCACAGCTTCCTTTTATATGATTAAAGGGACTCTTACCTTTGTTGCATTTGAGAATTACAGCACATTCAAATCATCCCGCCTTCCTCCAATGCCCCACCCCCTCGTTCCCATCCGCTGTGTTTTTTTTAAGAAACTTTATTTACAAGCAGATTTACAACCTACTGCCTCCGCGCACGCACGTGAGTTTTTGTTTACCAAAGCAATGGATTCGGATTCAGAAGCACCGGTACCGTCACCGCCTTGATGACGCAGGCCCGAATGCGCCACAAGAAGCAGACGAAAAAAACCTGCATGTCCATGCAGCAAACAGACAGGTCTGTCGGCCAATAAGGTCCTTCGGTCCGAAGAATTTTATTGGTTGAAGTTTTCACTAAATATTACGAGAGTGAAATAATTGTTTGTTTTAACTCCTGGTGGGTCTGTCTTGCATTTTAGAGTGTCATTACCTTATTAATACCAATTTAACCTTATCCACAAAAAGTGTAAAAATGCAACAAAGGTAAGAGTCCCTTTAAGTATTAATACAAATAATTGTATTTTTCTTCTTTGTTTTATTGTTGGAGATATTTTAATGAACACTCATTAATATTCTTTCAAGTTCAACAAAAACCAAAGACACCAGATTATAAAAGTATATATTGTGAAAAGAAACTACCCCCAATATTTAATCTGGAAACCAGTATTTTAAGTTCACCTCTAATCCACAGGAGGGCATTGTTTCATTTGATGAACTAATAATAATATTTACTCATGTATTTTTCATGATTTGAAGCACTTTGTAGTTGCGGTTCTTGACTCTTCAAGCAGTGGGTGTATTTTTATAAGCCTTAACATGTTATAGTATATTTTCTTAATTTTCAGTCATCAGCTGCTGTTCAGCTCCAAAGCATCTGGCTGGTGTGTATGTGACGTGTGCGTGTGTCTACACACACGTGTGTAGGCTGGTGTACCAGCGTCTGTTGACCGGTTACTGTTTAAGGAAGTTGTGCACTTCCGTTGGGAAATGAGAGGGGACTTGGGAATTTTCTTTCTCTTCAACATTTACTGACAAAGTAACATAGCATATCTGAACACTCTAATCTGACACCTGTGTTAATCTCTGAAGATAACACCGCTCACAGACCAGTGGTGTTGTGTTTATACATAGATGATGTATGACCTGCAAATCAAACCATGGTTTCATTCATTTATGTTTGCAATCTATTTTTGTAAGCATCTTTATAATGACATTTTATGCTGATCAAAAAATATTTAAGATGTCAGTTGCTATTAGAACTTTATTGATTTTTCTGTGATGTTGAAATCTCAAACTTAAATAAAATCCATTTAACACACTGGTATTGAAAAGAAAAATAGTGTCAATCTGTTTCTTCTCAAGAATCTTTGAAAATAAGACGCAGTATCAGATTCAGAAATGGTTCTGTGCAGCACATGTTTTACATTTTTTTCAATACACATTTTTACCTCCATCAAGGTGGTTAGGTTTTTGGCCTGCTTTTGTATGTCTTTTAGTTAGCAGGATTATGAATAAACCACTCCACAGATAAACATAAAATGCAGTGGAGAGATGAGGCATGACCTGGGAAGGAATCCATCGAATCTTGGAATGGATCTGAATCAGGGAGAAGGATTCTGAATTTTTTTTTCACTTTCTTTAACATTTAACAAAATCGGAAATGTTTAGGAAACTGATAATTATGAGTGTGTGTGATTTGGTGCATATCCAAATTGGTGACTTTAAATGTGGTTTCATTGGGAGACTGTTGGGTCTTGACAGAGGTTTGAACTCTATTGAATGTTCTAGTTTGACCATGTGACCATCTTTGTATTTTCATGACTTTTAAGGAGCACTGAGACTTTCTTCATCATCTCCAAGAAGACT
This sequence comes from Pseudopleuronectes americanus, assembly GCA_038501795.1. NCBI lineage: Eukaryota > Metazoa > Chordata > Actinopteri > Pleuronectiformes > Pleuronectidae > Pseudopleuronectes > Pseudopleuronectes americanus. The sequence goes on along the minus strand of CM076719.1, from coordinate 16,670,802 downwards.
GTAAACATCAGTTTTTGGGAAAAAGATGAACATCAGGGTTGTGTGTGTGTGTGTGTGTGTGTGTGTCTGTGTGTGTCTGTGTGTTTCTGTGTAGGGCGTGTTTTGTGTGTTGTGTGTTCAACCATCTTTAAAAAGCTCTGAGTCTGGCTGAATAGAAGGAAGTGGCTCTGACTTCCCCAGGAAATGGGAAGAGGAAACCTGGGGGCTTCGACCTCTCTGGCTGCACTGGAGCCGCAAGACGACTCACAGGAGAGAAAGAGAGGGAGCGAGGACAGGAGGGAAGGGTGGGGGAGGACATAGAGATACAGCTGCCTCTTATTGTGCCCTTACTGGAAGGAGAACAAACTGAGAGGAAAGACAGAAATCAGGAACAGACTGGACATTCAGACGAGGAAGATATTCGGCTCCAGGTTCTGGTTGCGGTCTGGCGTGGAGATGAAGTTTGTCCTCACAGCTCTGAGTGTCCTGCTCTGCTGTTTGTCGTCATCCTCACACACACTGGACCCTACTGGGAAGAACGTCTGTAACAGTATCAGGTGCAGTCAAACTTCACCTTCACTCACACCTGTAGACGCTTTACAGAAGCTTGTGACTAAAATAGGTTGACATCCCTAGAAACGGGAATATAAGTGCTGTTCCTGTCAAACATTTTACTGCCATCAACGTTTTTCTCACTATAGGATGTGTTCGACTTTGACCTTTGTTTTATTACAGTGTTTTCTTTTGTCTATTGTGATGGAAATCTGGAAATACGAGAGGCTGGAAACCCCATATTTGTATTTAATAGGGGCTTTCTGCAGAAAGGATTAACACAGAGAGTAAAGGGTCTCAGAGTGAAGATGCAGGAGAGTCAAATGCAAAGATCTTCTATAGGAGGACTAAGGCCATGTCTCAGAACCAGTTCAGACTGGTTCTGTAGGCGCAGGTTGAGAGAGGAATCTAAAGACACACAACAAATTTACATATGTTTATTTTGGAGATGAGTAGACATTCATTCAGTTCTTTGGAGAGTAAAGAAGTGATAAATAGGGTCTGACAGTTTTCAGGTCCTACACAGTTCAGACCATAAAACGGTTCAGGTCATAAAGTATTTGGACAGGTTGTATATGTATGTAGATATAGGTCATAAAAACTTACTTTTCAACTACGACATAGGTTTCAACCATACTTAGTTAATTTTCTAATACACTATCATATTTGTCAGACTGATTCAGTTTTTTTTCTATATTTCAAGAGACCCCTCCGCCCTTGTCTGTTGCACTGGATGGCGTCAAGAGGGAAACGAGTGCACTATACGTGAGTTTGAACTGTTCTGATGGAAAGCAGTCTGGAGGAATAATAATTTCACTGCCTCTATTTTGGCTTTATTTTCCTTGCTCTATAAATAAATGTGTGTGTGTGTGTAGCTGTGTGTGTGAGGGTGAGCAGGCCTGTCTAAAGGATGAGATCTGTGTGTATCCTGGAGTGTGTCGCTGCCCACCTGGCTACTACGGAGCACACTGCAAAACACGTGAGTTACATTAAACAGCAGAAGATGTTCCGCATCATTTGAATAATGCATGTGTTTAAAACGTTTTGTTATTAACCTGCACTATAGGTTTAAGTTTAATTGTGTAAAAAAAGACATTGCTGTTGATGGTCCAGTGGTTTTACACTATTATTTGTAGTTTCTTATAGATACCCAGAAAAAAGTGTTCAGATCTTTATCTTTAGTGAAATTACAAAAATATTCAATTACAAGTAGAAGTAAATTGAAAATCCTTCCCTTTTAAAAGTACACAGGTATTGATGTACTTAATGTTTCAAAGGTAAATGTATTTATTCAACCCCTGAATGATACATTGTTAAATACATTTTTACTTTTGTAAAAGTTCGAGCTGGGGCTTTTTTAATACGGTGCATACAAGTAGGAATTTGTGTTTTGGGCTGAATCAACACTTAAATGCAAATAAAAAATTATTATAACACCTGTACCATAATCATTAAAAGAGAAATTGTGAGGTTCAGAGGGAACATTTCTCCTTAAGCACTGTAAATGTAATAATGTAAATGTACTTAGTTAGATCCTCCCACTTCATACAGTGGTTACACAGTTTTAGAAAGTATCTGCAGTTTTAGTGTATTTATAGTTCAAGCATATATTTGCAGTATTACTGTGTATATACATTTCTAGTGAGTATGTACAGTTTGATAGTGTGTTAACAGTTATTATTATTATTTTATTATTAATTGTATGCTGCTTTTGTTTTTGTTTATTTTTATATCAGGTTGTCCTCCTGAGTTCTGGGCATCAGACTGTCGCCAGGTCTGTCGGTGCCACCCACACGGCCGATGTAACCCTGTCACAGGTGAGTGCACCTGCAACCCCAATCGCTGGGGTCCGCTGTGCCAGTACCCCTGCAAGTGCACCCGCCATGGCCACTGCCACCCCAGCTACGGGAACTGCACCTGCGACCAAGGCTGGTGGACGCCGACCTGCTCCAAACCGTGCCAGTGCGTCAGCAACGGCTCTGTGGGCCCCGGGTGTGACCAGCTCACAGGTCGCTGCGAGTGCCTGAGAGGTCACTGGGGCCTTAAGTGCCCCGTCACCTGCAACTGCTACCTGTCGCTGTGTAATAAGAGGACTGGTGTGTGTGAGTGTGAGGCAGGCTGGTGGGGAGCCAGCTGTGACCGGCGATGTAACTGCGACCTCACACACAGCAGCTGTGACCCTGGTAACGGGCAGTGCCTGTGCCACCCGGGGTACCAGGGTGGCTACTGTAACCGGCCCTGTGAATCTGGAAAGTATGGCAGTGGGTGTAAAATGAGGTAGGTGTAAAAGTTAGATTATGTATGTTTCTATTATCTTGAGCTTGGGGGATATACTGATAGACTCTGTCGTGTTTGTCCTCAGCTGTGGTTTCTGTAAAGACAGCCAGCTCTGCTCTGCCACTGACGGGGCCTGCGCCGCCTGTGATCCCGGCTGGAACGGTACACAGTGCGACCGCCCGTGCCCGTCTGGTTTTTACGGTGACGGCTGCCAGGAGAAGTGTCCACATTGCAGGAACAACGAACCATGTGACCCAAAGACAGGGGAATGTTGGAGGTGTGACCCCGGATGGACAGGACCCAGGTGTGCACATAGGTTTAAAGCATATATGTGAGCATGTGTGACCAGGCTGTGTGTAAGTTACGCTGAGGTTATATGGTGGATTGTTACATGTTTCAGACCATAAACTCACAGATGCTGGTAAAGGTTCAGTATTTTTCAACCTATATCCTGGAAACCTTGGAATAGTTCCCAAGTGAAAGTGTGTGTACTTTTTATGGACTATGAGATGAATGCAGTGTCTTCAACGTGTGGAACAATATCTACAAAAGGTGAGTTAGTTTATTGTAAGTGTCTTTGGTGACTGTTCTCTGTTGCCCAGGTGTGAGGAGGCCTGCCCTGACAGGACGTTCGGAGAAGCCTGCAGCTTCCTGTGCAGCCCTTGTTTCCACGGTAACTGCAGTCACGTGACAGGAAGATGTGTCTGTCAGCCAGGCTTTCAGGGAGAGAGGTGAGAGTTACAGAAGTGTTTGTGTTCGTTTGGGACAGGGTTATGGTGTCACTTCCAACATGCCCAAACACACAGACACACACACACTAACACACACACAAAGTTAGCTGACTTTAAGTTTTGTTCCTCCAACAGCTCAGATATTTAGTTTAGTTACATAACATAAAATTAAATGTAACTGTAGTTCGGGGAAGCACCAGGTAAACTAGTCCTACGAACGACTAAAAGCTAAGCTATCTTTCCAGCAGGATAATCAACTTTAAAGCACAACGTTAAGATTTTTCAACACATATAGCTGTTACAAAAAATAAGGTTTTTCAAACTTTAATTTATCTCTCATCTCCAGGTTTCTGTAGTCGCCTTTGTTAGTTGGTCTAGTCTAGACTGCTTAACCCTAATTGAGACATACTTGATTTAACCCATTAACCACTATAATTCCATTTGTATGGCAGCTTCATATAGGGTACTGTCTCATGGTAATACAGTTAGAAGCATAAACTCAAACCCAGAGGAGAGGATGTAAACAAATGTGAAATATTTGTTGTATTCTCAGACCTGAATGAAGGGAATTTACAAACCAACTAGTGGTATAATCAAAGTAATTTAAACATAGTAGTCTGCAGTAATGTTGTTGTTAGGAGTATACCATTTTAGGTTACTAGGTTAAAACATACAGAGCCTTCTGTAAGGGTTCCTTTAATTTGTCTCTCTATGAGGTCACAGTGTTTATGAGTCATCACAGTATTTTTAGCGAGTTGTGTTTGCAGGGTTTTTGGTTTGATTGCTGTGGTGATTACATGTAATGATGTGATTCTCTGTTGTTTCCAGCTGTAACAGCAGCTGCTCTGCTGTGCAGTTCGGCCTCAACTGCTCCTCTGTGTGTGACTGTGGGGAGGAGGTCCACTGCCACCCAGTCACTGGAGTCTGCCCCAACAGTACGTCCATCCATCCATCCACCCATCCATCCATCCATTTTAACATCTGTCTATCCATCCATCCATGTGTCATATGTTGTGTGTGTGTGTGTGTCAGGTGGCAGGAGTGCTGTACTTGCAGGAGTGTTGGTCCCTTTGCTCCTGCTGCTGTTAGCTGTGCTCTGCTGCTGTTTGTGTTGTGGAGGAGGCCCTGTTGACAGCAAAGACAGGTCTGTACCTCACTCACTTTCAATCAATTTCATCACAGATTTCTAAACACAATCGTCCGCTCCAAGCTCTGACGATTCTACTTGAGTAACACATACACATAACCAAGGATGCAGGTTTACTATACAGGTGTTCAGCGGCAGCAGATTAGCTAGCTTTGTATTTATTGTAACATAGGCGTAATATGTGTAATAAAACATTGTTACTGTATTATTACAATCAACACAAATTTTGCTGTGGCACTGTGCTGTAGTGTGAGACTCTCACTGTATAAACCTTTATCTTAGGGCGGCTGTGGATAACGGAGGTTTGTCTGTTCGGATGAAATATCACGTCTACAGCGTCTTGGCAAACATCAGTGCTGCTCTGCCATGTATCTCTAACTGGTCCTCAGGTCTGCCTCGTGTCACCGGTGAGTAATACAAAGCTGTACAGATACAGAATCCCTAACCCCATAGCACAGGGCAGACCATGTTACAAATCACCATTAACCTCTTATTATCATGAAGATAGTGCATGGGTGAAGGCTAACACACAGATATGAGACACCTAGTACTTAGATAAGCACTACGTCAGGATTGGACTAACATTACCTTCTATATTATTTAATCTATTTTCATGCCACACACACAGTATCTCACCATGACCCCGAGCTGACCTTCAACCACAGCTTCATTGAGCCTCCGTCCTCTGGCTGGGTGACTGATGGGTCGTCCTTTGACAGTGATGAGGAGGAGGGTGAAGCTCTCTACTGTGTCCCTCCAAGAGAAGGTAGGAGGAGGGATACTTTTCACTAAACTTTATATTGCCTTCTTTTAGTGGCAAAAAGGACTGACATCTAATATACTTCCCATTTATTTCCATCGTTCCGGATGTCACTTTGACAGACATCCCAGCCTTGGCAGGCGGCGAGTTCCAGGAGATGAGCTCAAAGTGTAACATGTTCCTGGACCCATCAGGCTTCAGCAGCGAGGACATCACCTCACCCTTCAACATCCCTCGCACCTCCAGCATCGCCAAGTACAAGCGGCCGTCTGTCTCTTTCGCAGAGGGCACCCGCTTCAGCCCCAAAGAGCGCCGGGGCTCCGCTCAGGACCCTGGCGCTCTCCTTCGCAGCAAACCCAAATCCACCTGGGGAGGTTTGATGCTCTCGGCCCTTCAAAGCCAGGGAGGTGCTGCTAGACCTGGGGACGAGGATGCAGCAGAGGGCGAGGAAAAGGACAAGGGGGAAGTGGATGAGCAGGCTACTGACAACCAGGAGTCAGGCTGTGAGGCAGGGAACCAGGAAGTAGACAGAACCTCATCCCGAGCCACCTTGCAGGTCCCAAGCTCAGCGGGAAGAAAACGGACTAACTCCAACCCGGCTGCACATAAAGGGAACCTGCTGCAAACATCTGGCTGTGATGCTCAGGCCGGGGTTTTAAATAAAGTCACCACAGTGTACGTGACAGTGGGTAAAGCAGGGCGACCCGTCTCAGATACGAGCTCTGATGGCCCTGTGCAAGCCATGCTGCGAAGACTTGGCAGCCTTCAGAGACAAAAAGATCAGGAGTCTGGCAAGTCCAAATCGAAGGGAGGTGAGGGGATCACCAAACCACCCAGACGGAAGCTTGGAGTTCGGGCGAGTGTGTGGGAGGAGGGAGGGCCGTCTGGAGGGGAGGTCGCCATTTGTAAACCTATCAGGCGGAAGCACGCTTCACACAACTCCTCTGAAACAGCGGCCCTTAGTGAAGTTTCACAATCAGAAAGTGGCACCCCCAAACGACCGCTGTCCATTTTGAGGAGCGTGCCAGAGCTGGCTGCATCTGACCCAGGGCTGAGGGGTGAGGATGAGGATTCCAGTTCCGGAAAGACTGAGAGCAACTACTTTACTGTGGGACCGGCAGGAGACGCTGCAAGTCTCACAGTGGTCATCACCAACGAAGGAGCGGTGGGCAGTGTGAATGATGAACCCTGCTATGAAAATGTCATGATTAACAACTTGTAACCTCTGACGAACCAACGTCATCAGCAGGTATGATTCTAACAGATGCATATTTATTTTTACCACTGTAGATTTCAGTTAGCAGACCATGGATTCTTGAATTATGGTGTAATCCTGTTTAACGGTTATGTATAAGTGCAGCTCACATCAGGATATTAATGCAGCGAGCATTTGCATAGAGAATATATAATAACATTAACAAATATATAGTTAGGGTAGAACACAAATACTAAAGAGTATCAGATATGGTATTTGGATAATTTCAAGAAAACCACTTGTTGCATTTATCACCTCTATTTTCACATGAAATGATTTGCTTTTGTTTGCACCAGTGTTGTGTTAAGTGTATACAAACAAGTACTGTAATATCTGGGCCTTTGAGTCAAGAGATAACGTGTATTTTTCATATTAAAAGTCATAGTCACATGCTTCGATAAACAACAGTTTTTCTATCACACAAGGCCAACAATTAAAGGGTAAAGTAGGATCCATTGTGCTGCCCGATGACATTCCAGCATGCAGATCGGAGGAGCCAGGGATCAAACCATTAACCTTCTGGTTAGTAGTTGTCCTGCTTTATCTACTGAGCCCCAGCCATCCCAAACAAATTACCCAAATATAAGCTGTGGAGAAATGTGTGCTATTATATGGAGGTGAAAACAATGAAATAGATTTGCTGATGTTTTATTGAAACACAAATAAGAACAAACGTGACTCCATACACAGAATGTCCTGTATACAAAAAACAGTCAAATTTACCTGCTTCGCTCTGACAATGCATTATAGTGTTAAATTTTGCTCTGTTACACTAATCAGTAATGTGATAAAATTGGAATTGTAAAAATGTTTTTGTGTCTTTGAGCATGAGCCCAGCCGTCACTGCACTCTGACCTCTGATGTGATGTCACATTTCTGCTGTGCAAACATAATCACTTTTCTTTTACTCAAATGATATGACCCCTCCTGCCCTGCCCTTATTGTTTATTATATGTCCCTGTATATATGTGTTTACAATTAATAACCAAAGAATAAAAGAATGAATTTCTTTCTTTAGATACATGATTTAGAAAACATCTTTGTGAGTCTTTGTGAGTCTTTGATTGGAGGCACTCCTCAATTATTACCACACTGGAGACTTAAATGAAAAGCTGTAAATGTATAAAACATTAAACCTTTTAACTGTTACATATAAACATAGTTGTTCTTATATCAGAACAGTTGTGTTTGAAGAAGTAGGTGAACTGATGACCTGCAGCGTACAGAAAACCCTCCTGCTGAACTTTGGCCACAACAAGGAGCATGTGGACTTTCACAGATCAATATTTTCTAAAGTTAATGAGCAGCTAGTTATTTGTAACACTGAACACACTGACACAGATATCACAGTGGACACTGCTCATCTGGATCCTGCTGTACACAAATGTATCAATGTAGACATTTGAAGCAGCTACTTCTCTGTTCTACTGGTTTTTGAGCAGCCAAGCCAGTACTGGGCGATGGATCTGGGATATGGAGGAACAGCGGGCTCAACTCTCTTGGTGCTGAGGTCCACTCTGTAGTATTTATCTATAGAAAGCACACAAAACAAGACAATCATTCATTCTGTCTGGAGATTTAACTGGTTTCAAGGGTTAAACCAGTGTAGATCTGTTTTTTTTATCATGTGGGTTAATACACAGCATGTGAAACCAGTTATAATAACTTTGTTGTGGTGAGACAGAGCCGGGGAAAGTATCTGGATGAACTTTTAATTAAATTACTGAGTTCCTGTCTCGTCTGTCAGCTGTCGTCTGTGGCTCTAACTGAACAAAGCTCAAATAAGTTTCTTGGGGTTACTTGGTAACCTTCTACTGTTTCAATCACCTTGCACTTTGAACGTACACAGAGATAACACAGTGGTAACTTTTTGACCACATTTAACCTTACGTGCTATGTATATTAATTCACCTTTTAGCTCTTTTTATTGGTCAAAGCAACAGGACATTCTGCATGGGGGACTGTGTGTGACTCAGAAAGAGGCATGTGTTGGTATGGAGACAGGGTGATGTTATACAACATAAACATTTATCTTTGGTATCTTTCCATGCATGGTTTCAATGAACCTCTGACCAGATTAATATCCTCATTCAACAAATAAAGTAAGATTAGGATTTGATTTGATTACAGATCCCATGAGGCTTTAATTGCACGCCAGTGGCAAATACTCATGGGACCTTTTGTGGACAGCTTATCATATCCTGTTTGTATACACCAAAGTAATTTATTAAACAATTAGCACTCAGACGCTCTGCCAAGGCCCACGGTCCCCTTATGAAACCCCATGCTAAAACTCAAATATCAGCCCCATATACATGCATGATTTTTTTCATCAAGATCCAATAATTATTCTCTAACAAATCCCCAAAAAAGTTGATAAATGCCCTAGAGTATTTCACAACCTTAGAGAAATTGCAAAAGAAATTCTTGAATCTGCCCCAACATTTTTGGGGTTTCCTCTCTGACCAGAGATCCTTCCACCGGGTTTCGTGGTAATCCGTGCAGTAGTTTTACGTAATTCTGATCAAAACAAACCAACTAACAATAGGACAGAGGTGAAAAACAATCTTCTTGGCAGAAGGTAAAAATATTAGAGGCTCTCAAATTTGTCGTTTAATTGGTTCTCTCAGTTTTATAGCAATGATAAATTAAATATCTAGGTATTGGACACTTGATGGGTTTTCTGACATTTTAAGGCTTTAAGTCTGTATTTGACAGGACAGAGGTGTCAAGAACAGGGAAGATATGTAACTGGGGGTCAAAACTGAACCGGTGGCTGTTGAGGGACAACTCTAGCCTCTGAACATGGGGTAACCGCTCAACCAGGCGAACTGTTGGGAACTCGATTATCTGACATTTAGACCTTTCAAGGACTAAGTAGTTTGTTAACCAATCAATAATGGAACTAATCATTAGCAGAAGGCCTAGTTGTTTTTCTCAGGGATAGACTGGCATTCACCTAAGGCCATGGTAATGCGTCTAAAGGTTAAGTGAATAAATAGTTTGTTGAACTGTTCTGTCTGATTATTGCTAACAGGAATTTCTCTGTTAATGTTCATTTCCTCTGCTGACTTACCTCCTTTAAAGAAGAAGACGCTCTGAATGGGAATTGTCCTCGCTCTCTCCAAGGGCCCCCTTACATTTCTGGAGTCAGAATTGCGTCTGTTGTTCTGCGGGTATCGGTCCCCCTCCTGTTCCCACTCTCTGTCCCTGCCTCGTCCGAGCCGCTCCTCCATTTCCATCCTTCTCTCTGCCAGCCTCAGACCCATTTCCATCCCCTTGGCAGCAAAGTCCTGACCCATATTCATGCCCTGTCCAGACATGGAGCCCCAGCCGGTTGAACGGCTTTGCCTCCCGCGACCCCACTGTCGTCTGTTCTGCTGATCCCACTGTTGTCTGTTCTGCTGATCCCACTGTTGTCTGTACTGCTGATCCCACTGTTGTCTGTTCTGCTGTTCCCACTGTTGTCTGTACTGCTGATCCCACTGCCGGTCCTGGCCATAGCTATCGCTGCGTGACAATGTCAAGGGAGTCACATAGATCCTTCCTGCCATGGCAGCATCCACCGGAGACTTGAGGCCCTTCCAGTCTTTGTCAATAAAGTGGTGATTGCTATGATGCTGAGGCACTACAGAAGGTTGGAAAAACATAAAGCTGTGAACATGACACGTGCCTCAAATCCAGACACACAAAATGATTCACAACGTCACAACTCACAGTCAGAGAAGAGTTCGCTGAAGAAACTTTCGTAGATGTTGGAGTATACGTCAGTGTAGCGTCTGAACAGCATGGATGGAGACGTCTCAGACATGGTGATACACTCCCCGTGAGACGGCTGGTGCAAGAACTCATACATGTAATACTGATCCGCTGGAGAAACCAACAAGAGTTCATATGACAATCTTTGAGCACTTTTTAAATGTTTGTTAAGTTTGATTAACAACAGTATCATGTGTTCATCCACCAAACAGTGGAATATGTGGACGTACCTTTGAAAAAATAGACTCTCTCTCGTCCGTGATGACCAGAGGCGGGGAGGGAAAACGCTGCGTCCAAGTAATCGGGAATTTTGTCAAAGCCCACGCTGATATCTCGAGGATAGTCTTCGTCCAGTACGCCACTGTCAAACCTCCAGTACTTGTTACCCTGTTTCAAGTTTTCATGCATTAAAACATAAAACTTTGGTAGTCTGACACACTGATGACAAGCAAAAAGATAAGTTTCTGTGTCCCCACCTTGAAGATGTAGGTCTTCCCTTGACAGTTGATGCGGGTGAAAGCAGCATCTATTGGCCCGTCGATGCCCCACACGTCCTTAATGAGCTTTGGATAACCAGGCACAACCGACTGCTGGTTCAGCTCAAAAAAGTAGTCCCCTAGAAAACACACATGGTTAAGAATCCTACATTAAAAGGCAGGTTTGCTCTTCAAATATCAGATGAGTGCATTTGAGTATTAGAGGTTTATATTGCCAGTCACTCACCTCTGAAGGCAAAGATGGAGCCATTTTTAAGCTGCATGAAAGAGTCAAAAGGCCTCCCACTGCAGACCTCAGCGTCTGGGTCGGGGGCTGCAGTGGTGCGCGTAGTGACGGGTACAGTGGTCGTCTGAGTTGTTGTATCAATCTTAGGGGGTTCCGTTGTTAAGGGGACCTTCTGTGTAGGGGGGACAGGGTTTGAGGCAGGTGTCTGCTGTCTGACAGGGACTCTCGGAAATATGGTGTCTATCAGTCGTGGTGGTTTGGTCATGTCTAGTGTGGATTCTGGAGGCCACTGTGGTCTGAAGTCAGAGATGGGCACACGCGTGGGCTTCAGCTGAGGACCAGCTGTGGTGAAAGACTGTTTCGAACGTCCTGGGGAAGAAGTAGTGCCATCCAACACTTCATCTTCATCAGCATCCTCTGGAGACAAAAACGTGTCTCCACGAGCTGAAAGGAGGAGGAAAATTACATCATCGTTTGTTGCAAGGTTTTGACTAAAGACTGTATGTATTTTGTAATACTGTAAATGTAATGCATTTTGAACAAACAAAGCAGAGAGGTTTCTTACTCATCATCCCACAGGTCACCTCGAAGTCAGAGCAGCAGCTCTTGTAATACTTGCACATCGAGTCACACTGACACTTCCTCTCAGAGTCGAAACCATTCTCACAGCGATCCATACACGACTCTTAAGACAAGATGAAAGTAGAAGAAGACTGTATCATACCTGTTGTGTTTTTATACTGCATCTTATTGTTCTTCTGAAGTAATGAACTTCATTCTTTGGATAATAAAGATCATGGGAATGTTGCTCTTAATTAAAGAAAGTGTTTGTAACTAGAAGTACTTTTTTAACTATAAATCAGATAAAAAAGTTGCACTTACCTTCAGCAGCGAAGGGGTGAGCGAGCAGAACGAGCAGGACGACCTGCAGCCTCATGTTGCCTCTGCTGAGTGTGAGGACAGACTGAGAAAGTAATGATGGACTGTGTGCTCCCAATCATTGGAAACATGTGTCAGTCACCCCATAACCTTGTTTACTAATCTCATTGGCAAACCTCTTTTTCCACTGAATAAACAGACAGAGAAAAGAGATCAGCAGGAAACAAAGGTTTGAGCCACATGATCGTCTGTTGAACTTTGAACGCGCAACTTTTGAATTATACTGGGCAATTACTGCATTTTCATCTTAAAATCAACTAGGTGAATGTTTTCCTATATCAAAAATTACAAATACTGGTTGCACACAAATTAATTACACTTATTCAAATAAAAAAAATATTAATTGTGATAGTAGGCCTATTAATTGTTAAATTTACTGAGAGCAAACTTAATTAAATTGCCTGCTACCAACTAAATTAGTTTTTTTAGTTGGTAAAAACCTTTTACCAAGGTATGGGAAGAGGTAATGTTTTACCCCCCCTGTCTGTTTGTTGGTTTGTTTGTAAGTATTAATCAAAAACTGCTGACGATTTACCACAAAAACTTTGGCATGGATCTGGATCAGGAGGCGGCTCCAGGAATACTTTTCACTCTTTAATGGGTTTTTTCCAAGGGGCCTGTTGTGTTCTTTGGTGGAGGTATATGCCCTCTACTTAGTGCCATTCTAGCTTCTTTTCCTCACACGTTCCAAACCCAATTCATGGGCTATTCCCCAGCTCATCCAGCAGGGGGCGGTCCTCACAATGAGCCTGCTCTGATCGGCCTTGCTGCAGGGAGGATAGTGCGCTTCTTTTCTTGTCCATAGCCGGCAGTGTGAGGAGCCAATGGGTGGAGCAGACCCCTGAAGAAGATGCGGATGCTGACCTGAAGATGCGGATGCTGACCTGAAGATGCGGTAGGTCAGGTGCGGCTATATTTCGTATTTTTAACGTGAAACCAGACGCTGCGGCGCTCCTTCTAATGCGGTGGAATGAAAACCCTACGAGTGATGAAGAGACGGTCTTTGTCCGACAGACCTCTGAACAGAAACAAACGACAGATGCTTTATTTCCGGTAAACAAGCAGTGCTACTCTTCCTGTCTCTGCAGTTATAGTGTGGTGAGATCTGGCCTCTTTAACCACATTTCTTCAAACGGATGTGTGTACGTTGATGTCTAATGACCGTTGGTACGAGAGACAAACAACAGCAGCTGTGACTGTGAACATCCTCTGAGCTGCTTAGGTGTGAGGGATGACATCCACAGTGAGGTGATGCAGCCTGATGAGATGTGTCAGCTGTGATTTACATCCGAGGCCTTTGGGAGGAGGCTGTTTACTGGATCTCACTGGCAGGAGCTTTACAACTCATCTCTGTAAACAAACAAGCTGCAGCATTGTGTCGTGTTTTGTTCTTGGATCCACCATTATACAGAGACACTGATCTCCCTTGTTTCAGCCGGTAGATGCTCCTCTCCCTGACGCTACTCCTGTGGAGGCTCCAGCGATATTTCGGCATCATGTTCAGCTCGGAAAGACTCACGGTGCCGGATTATGTCAACCGGCTGCAGAGAGGGAGAAAAGGCTCCGGCTCCGACCAACAAAGACCGGTGTCCCCGGGCATCAGCGCCGACGTGCAGGTGGCGCTGAGCGTCTCGCTCCCCGCCCTGCGAGCCGCCGTCGGGAGGCTGAGGTCGGCCAAAGAGTCCTGCGATACGGAGGAGACCCGCCAGGGCATCGCGGAGATCTTCCAGCTGGTGGAGGAGGCCTGGGTCCTGCCCACCGTGGGCCGTCAGGTGGCCGAGGAGATCTGCAACAGGGTCCGGCTGGAGGGAGGCCTGGAGCTGCTGCTTCAACTCCACCAGACACCTTCTGTGGAGATCATCTATGAGTCTGCAAAGCTGCTGGAGCAGATACTGATCACAGACAACAGGTACAACAACTCTGCGATGTAACCTGTTATCTCTCTACTAGCTATAATTATTAATATTACAATAATAATGTTAAATTTATGTTGTCAGACACGTGCTGTGTTTGCACATGAATAAATCAAAACCACTCAAATATGATGCAATACAATAACACACTAGGTCCTACTCTGTAGAAGTAAATATCTTTTTGTTTATGCAACTAACAATTAGCCTCTAGACAAAGTCTCAACAAAAGTTTGACATTGCAAGATTTATAAATGTTTCAGGCAGTATTTTGTTTTGTGATCACAATTTTTAGAGATACAAAAGTTAACAAGGTTAAACTATTTACCGGAAGGAAATAAGCTCATGTAATCAAATGTTAGCAATAAATCCAGGTGTTGGCATCTTTCATTTCCTCTTTCAATTCCTCTAAAGCAGGGCTTCTCAAACTTTTGCAAGCTCGGCCCCCCCAAAGTTGGTTAGGGGTTGTCGGGCCCCCCCGTCCCCCGCCACCCGCCCGCCACCATCAACTACACAACCATATAGATAGATAGATAGATAGATAGATAGATAGCATATTGTTATTGCTAGGCCTGACATGACAAGGTTAGGCTATTGTTATTGTTAGGCCCATACAGACATTATGATTATGATTATGATCAGTAGTAGTAGGCCTATTAGTAGGCTGTTAATATTAGCAGCTATATGAGCCTGCATGCTTTCTTATTATATAATAATAATATAATAATATAATTATTATCACCATCATTGGCTTTACAGCTCATTTTAACTATCAGTTGATCTTAAGTTTTATTTTATTCTCTTTTAGTTAATCTTTGTCTAGTTTTCAAAATGTCCCTAAAAGGTAATACTAGCATCTTGTAATTTATTTTCTCAAATCTTCATCTTAAAGCTAAATATATTCAATCAACAATGAACACAAAACCGAAAAGCAACAAAGCTTCATTGTAAAAAATTCTGATCTTGTCAAATTGTCAAAATAGTCTTTTGATTTCAACAAATCACTAACTGTTTCTGCACCTGCTGGTTTTAAACTCAGTACCTGTTCCGTCTAATGACTATTACGAATTGAAGTCATTCTACACACACCTACAAGTTTGTGTGATTCATGTGTTGCCATCATGTACACATTTCTCTCGACAGAGATTACATTGCTCGTATCGGACTGGGGGTCATCCTGAACCTGACTCGACAGCATGAAGACGCCCAGCTTGCTCGCAGTGTCTCTGGGATCCTGGAGCACATGTTCAAACACACCGAGGAGACGTCTGTCCACCTCATCTCCAATGGCGCCCTGGATGCCCTTCTCTTCTGGTGCCGGGGCACGGATCCCACCGTGCTGAGACACTGTGCCGTGGCCCTGGCTAACTGTGCCATGTACGGGGGCCACCGCTGCCAGCGACTGATGATCGAAAAACAGGCGGCTGAATGGCTTTTCCCTCTGGCTTTCTCCAAAGAGGACGAAATTATTCGGTTCCATGCATGCCTGGCTGTGACTGTGTTGGCCGCAAACAAAGAAATTGAGAAGGAGGTGGTGAAATCGGGGACCTTGGAGCTGGTGGAGCCGTTCATTGCTTCCTTGGATCCGGATGACTTTGCCCGCAATTTATTGGACAGAGCAGACTGCATGCAGGGGAGGACAGCATCTGATCTGCAGCACTTTCTGCCTTTACTGGATGGCACAAGGGTGGAGGGAAAGTGTATCGCAGCCTTTTACTTTTGTGTTGAGACCAGCATCAAGTCACGTCAGCGCAACACTAAGGTACAGCCGAAGTCGACTTTCCATAGAACTCGACATTATAGCTTGTACTGTCTGGTAACTTTGTTGTGAATAAGTTTTGTCTTATGTTCCGAGATATTTCAAGAGATTGGAGCAGTGCAGGGCCTAAAAAGAATCGCCATGTACTCCACTAATGGTACAGCCTGTTCCCTCGCCAAACGGGCGCTGAGAATGATGAACGAGGAAGTTCCAAATCGCATCCTGCCGTGTGTTCCAAACTGGAAAAACTGTGAGGTGCAGAACTGGCTACAGCAGGTGGGGTTCAGTAACTACTGTGACCGTTTCAAGGTGAGTCGGAGATCGAAGAATCGTAGATCCATTCATCCTTTCCACCAACATGTTTCTTACATAACAAAGCTCACGATCTTGTCATGTAGGAGATGCAAGTGGACGGAGACCTCTTGCTGAACATCACAGACCAGGATCTGAGCAGTGACCTGGGAATGACTGCAGGCCTCACTCGAAAAAGGCAAGTGGTAAAAAAACTCTTTAACACACAATCGGAGCAAAACCTGTCTTCTTCTTCTTCTTCATCTTTTCTATTACCCTCTCCAGATTTCTGAGGGAACTGCGTGTGTTGAAAACATATGCCAACTACTCCACATGTGACCCAAACAACATGGCTGACTGGTTAGTTGAGGTGGACCCTCGCTTCCGCCAGTACACCTACGGTCTGGTCCAGTCAGGCGTGGATCGCAAAAACTTCCAGAAACTGACTGATCAGCAGCTACAGTATGACTGCGACATCAACAACGGAGTACACAGGGCCAAGGTACTGTCTGCCATTCGCCAGCCTTCACAGCCCTGCCTCACAGACGCCCAGCCTGCAGGACCCGACGTGTTCATAAGCTACCGTCGGACCACCGGCTCCCAGTTGGCCAGGTAAGAACTGAATCAGGACTAGAGGAGATGATTCAGGATTTGAGAAAATAGCTCAATTGAAGCCAGTTTAAAAGTGTGGGATTGAACATTCAGTGTGAATCCATTCATCTTTTCCTTCTTCCCTGGTCCAAGCCTTCTGAAGGTTCACCTGCAGGTTCGAGGATACAGCGTCTTCATAGATGTGGAGAAACTGGAGGCCGGGAAATTTGACGACAAACTGATCGGGAGCGTCCAGCGAGCTAGCAACTTCATCCTGGTCCTGTCGGCCAACGCACTCGACAAGTGCATGGGTGATACTGACATGAAGGATTGGGTTCATAAGGTCAGTAGTTTTCCATTCTCTAAATGTTGGGACTCATATTACATTTTTGTTTAAATGCCTCAATCAAGATAATCCACATTTATGTTGATATAACATCTGAATAGTATTGGTTGGAATAAACCACATCAGATTTGTGAAAGGTGCTTTTACATGTCTTTAAATTCAGTAGCTCATAGACTCTGTAAAATGATCATTTACTTTGCAGGAGATAGTTACAGCCTTGGCTGGAGAGAAGACCATAATCCCTGTCATAGATAATTTTGCATGGCCAGATGCCATGTCTCTGCCGGAGGACATGAGATCGGTTCTCAAATTCAATGGTGTCAAGTGAGTAAGAGATTTACTGTCTATTTGGGGCGGTACATTCTGGTGTTCACCACATAGTGTTCACCATGTTTATGTGCAACTTATTTAATAGATATGATGTTATTAATCTTTCAAAGCTTCAGATTCCTTAAGTGGATATTTTATCAAACTAGGTGTTAACTTTCTATAGTTTGTGATTGATGTTTAGCAGATCTGTAAAATCCATCAGAGACAACTGATTCATCTTCAAATCATCAAATGCTTGTTACCTTCTTTTGACACAGATGGTCCCACGAGTATCAGGAGGCCTCCGTTGAGAAGATCCTTCGCTTTCTGAAAAGATGCACGGACCAAATCGAGGGCCCAGATACCGCCCAAGAGCAAAACAATAAATAAACTGACATAAAAGCAGCTATAATAAATTTCAATGATGCCAAATTCCACAGGGCCAATGGTGAACCGGCCGGCAGCTTCCCCCTGCTCTGCCCAAATGCATGTGAAACGAATTTGATGTGCTAATATAAATCGGCTAAATATTTTGCAAACAATACACAGAATTGAAAAAGTTAGTTCACATTGTACATAATAAACTCAAAGCCTTTAATGTTAGTATCATA
This sequence comes from Pseudopleuronectes americanus, assembly GCA_038501795.1. Classification (NCBI taxonomy): domain Eukaryota; kingdom Metazoa; phylum Chordata; class Actinopteri; order Pleuronectiformes; family Pleuronectidae; genus Pseudopleuronectes; species Pseudopleuronectes americanus. The sequence goes on along the minus strand of CM076719.1, from coordinate 16,652,863 downwards.
CTGCCGTATATGTATATTCAGGTACGCCTTCTGTTTCTCAGGAAAACAACTGTGATAGATCAGCTGTCACTGACACCCAGCAACATCATTATTAGCAATTTCTGAGGCTTCCACTGACACTGACTTCCTCATGAAAGTAAAGAGATTCATCTTCTGATCAAGTATCATACATCATTCATATGACGTGTGTGTTTTGTTCTTAAGTTTGGGTTGTGGCAGAAAGAAACCTTTCCTTGTATTGAAGTGATTTCATGATCAGAGTCTCTACGATGGATTAAATGTCCGATGGAAGCATTCTTGTACAAAATATGAGTAACACGCTATAAGTGCACGCCTAATTTAACTAAACAGATATAATGAGTGTACAGGCAATGAAATACATGCGTATGGTATTGAATGCTTCCTTTCCTCTATAAAAGTTGATAGGATCACTAGAAATCATGCAATGGTAACTCCTGGAAATGTATGAACTTATTTGTTTTACAGTGTTTTCTTCATTTGTCACAACACAGTGACACAATACCTAACACTGTAATTAATTCAGTTGACTTGAGGATTTATCTGCCAGTGTTAAGTCTATGAGTAATTACCTATCTGCTTTTGCAGTTGATATTTCATCCTTGCAAGTATGTAAGTATTCAATAGAAGAAATCCATAAATATGACAGGAACACCAAGGTTTGGGAAAATATAAAAGAGGAGCGGTAGATGACTGCTGTTGCTGTAGACCTGTGACGATCGAACATCAAAACTGACAAAAAAACATCCTTCTTTATTTATGCTGAAATAAAGACATGCTGAAAAGTTTGCAAATTAACCAAAGCAGTTGTTAAGATGTGTTGGTCAAATGTTTGATAATTGGTTTTTATTTCTTTAGCTTGAATGCAACTTCTGTTCTGAAGTGATTTCATCCTGTTATGCCTTAATATTATTTGCCTCCAATGTCCTCATAGCATCTGTTAAAAATGGTTATTTAAATTTTCAACTAGTTGTACAGGACTTTATTTTATTTTTTTAATTCTCATGTGTTTTTATGGATTTCAGTGTAATACAAATATGATCTGGTCTCTTTATTTGAAACATGAAAACAAATAAAATGTGTTAAAAACAGTGAAATGATCTCTCATTTGAAGTGTGAACAGCTTTCATAATCTTAATCACAAAATAAACAAAACACCTCTATTCCAATAAATAAAAGGAATACTGCACATATTGATTACGATGAAGTAAAAACAGCCTCTTTGGTCAGTTTTGTCGCTCAGTTTGTCTGAAGGATGGCTTTGATCACATGATCCGAACAAACTGCTGCCCTGTGTCAAAAACAATCTTCATGCAGATCAATTCACAGTTGTCCGGTTAATGCTTCACTTAACATTATGACTTCCCTTTGTGCATTTTAAAGCAGTTTGGCAGCTCTTGTTCCCTCAATGTGGAACCAGGTTGTGACCCCTGTGCGCATGTCGTGCTGTGGGCCTGAGCTCTGGGACTATCCAGTGTTGTTAAGGGAGTTTGGACTGTGCACTCTGCTTTATGGGAAAAGGAGGGAGGGAGGGAGGAGGGTCAAGGTGTAACTCAATAATCCCAGGTTGCTGCTGCAGCTTTAATCGTAGTTGCGTTTGGATATGTTTGTACAAATTCTCTGTTGTGAATAAATCCTGCAATCAAAAGTACCCAAGTAATAGAATCATACATTAAGTACCAAGACAAATGAATTTGACATTATCTGAATATAATAACTGATGCAGGGGGAGCTCAATTAAACCACTTTATATACTGCTGACTAGTCCCCAGTTTTGGAGAATGCAGTGTTTCACACAAAAAAAAGATCAAATAAAGTGTTCTCAAAGCAGATGATATCTTTCCAAAAAACACTTCTGATTTGAAATAAATTGCACGTGAAGAATCAGCGGAAAATAATCTGTATAATACTGTACATTCCAGATGCAGATGAAAAATCAGGATTGAAATTCCATTGTCAATATAAAAGTTAATTGACAGGATATTGGTGTGAAAACCAGTATACAGGAAACAATTACATTCATAAACTTTGTGTAAGAGAACCTCTGTTAAGAGCTTTCCCAGAAGGAACAAAAAGTCTGTGACCAATCTCATATCCTGATTTCATACCCAGATAACGATACATATAACTCCTAGCTAACTGCCAATCGTATCTTTTATTGACTATGTAAATGTCTTTGCAGATGTTAGTTACAACAGAAGGCTTTTATCTCCTTCCCTCTTCATGATTCATGTTCTTTTCAGATAAAAGTATTTTACAACATCTGTGTGTGCGTTTTCTTTTGTGGCACTAATCCGTCTCTGTAATGTTTGATATGATTCTTATGTAGGTGCCAAAAGAGGTTAGTGTTGTTTGACTCTGCTTTATGACATAATTGAAAACGTACTGTTCCCATTCAACCTATTGAAGTCCATATATTAAAAATGGAAATGTACAAAAATTCTTTGGCACTCATTGCATTGATACTGAAAATGTGTAAAATCACAAAATAAAAGCATGAATAAAATCTTCTTCATTGCACCGCTACCTGAGTACAAATTTGAGATTTTAGGATCCGCAAATATAAAAAAGAACTCTAGTGTCAAGCAACTAATCCTTAAGACATTGTCAGTGAAGTCAGACAGAAGTTTGATTCTTCATCCTCTTTATCACTTGATGTGACTAGAATCCAGTCCATAAACCCTCTTAAAATCGTTTCCCTGAGGATCACAGACATGATGGATGTCTCTGAGCCAGAGCTACTCATTGCACACACTGACACCAGGAGGAAACTTAAACCAAATGACAGGTTCCTCCTCTGCATCTTTTCAGGTCAGGATACTGTGGAGTCTCTGGGGGCTCTCCTCTGGTCTAAACATTGCAGAGTCCTTGAAAGACAGATGATAAAAAGTAGCAAAACATTTTTAAAGGGTGGATATAGATTTTCTGATATTTCACAGGTATTTGTTGAGAATGTTTACCTCTTATAACAAGAGCACAGCAGTCAAATAAAGAAAAGACAAGTTACTGAGACACAAGCAGACTCACCCTATTATTCCAGCGGGGATGAAGAGGAGGATGGCAGCAAAAAGGAACGAGAAGCCCTTCATGAAGTGCAGGGTGGCTGGGTACAGTGAGTTGAAGACACCACTACCCACCAAAAAACACAAGCTCTCCACACAAGCAACAGAGGCAAACAGGGCACCTGCAACAAAACAAAAACACACACAGTTGTCTACACAAGCTGTCCCTCTGGAGTGGTGCAACACTGCTCTACATTTGGTTCACCGACTGATTCAACAAAACACAGCTGTGCTACCTCACAATATACTGGTTAAATGTCATCCATACAGTTTTCTGTGTCAAAAAACAGTTGTTTTAAACATGCGCAGTGTTTAAATATGATAGGAGCTGACCTTGCTCTGATGGGTCCACCAACTTTGACAGCTTTGACCTGAGAACAGGTGTCGTGGCCATGAAGAGGAAACACAGACCATAACCTGGTGACACACATAAAATTATATTTTTACTTTGTCGCTCAAGTAAACTGATCTGAGGTTACATGGGAGTTTTTTGATTGCCTGGTCGTCATGTTTACATTCTAGGTTCGACAGCTTGGTCAGTCTGTCAGATGCTTTTGGCTGATAATGTTAGACCAGTTTCACCTGACAACCAGAAGAAGTATGCTTGTTTTCAAAACTTTTCTTGTAAAGGTGGGAAAGGTCTAATAGAGTAGGCTGAAAGTAAAAACGTGTATCTCTGTGTAATGTGCAATTTTGCTGCAAAGGATAAACCCAGAAAAGATCCAAATAGACAAGAATGCCAAAGCCAAATATGCTTTATAAAGCAGAATATAAACACTGATTTCTGTTGTGCAAGTGATTTGATTTTAAATGGATCTCACCTGCATTATCCAGATTTTTCGTTTATGAATAGAACATCTTTTGGTTAGAAAACCTTATTTTCAACCACCATGATAACTCACTTCTGAGCCTCTCACCTGTGAACATGAGTTGAATGGTGTCAGCTACAGAGAACACCACTAGCCCCGCAATGTTGGAGGCCAGACCCACAAGAGCCACCCAGGAGTCCTCCAGGCAGCGCTGCATGATCTTCAGCCCCAGCAGACTGCTCAGGTAGGCCAGGTGCTGGGCTGCTGACCCGTAGCCAATGAGGGCTGGGCCCCAGCACAGCGGCGAGCTTAACTCGTACAGCACATACAGCTCCCTGCAGCCGGAATGTACCATCACCACCAGGAAGAAGCTGAGTGTGTAAAACCATAGCTTGGATCTATGAAACCCTCCACCATCCTCATTGCTCCTCCCTCCTGATGAGTAGAGGCGCCAGACAGCCTTGTGGTGGCGAGGGGTGAGGAGCTTCGCACTTGGGTCTGGCAGGATAGACTCTCGAACAAACAGGTAAGCATATAGAGCTGAGGCCAAGTTGCTGGCCAGGGCAAGCCAGAATGGGTTGATGTACCTAAATGCAAGCATTAACATTTAGAAAGGATTTTGAGTCAAAGCAAAGTGCACTAGCTTGACTGACATTTCTTACCCTTGTGCATGCCGCCACTGCCCCCCGATAATGCTGGCCAGCATCCCTGACACACCCAGACAGGCCTCCAGCACTGCCACCCTGAAGGTGCGGGACCTCATGTCACTGGTATCAGCCACATATGCAAAGCAGCCTGCCAGGATGGCATTAAAATCACCTGAAAGGCCACTCAGCATTCTTCCCAGTAGAAAATAGACCACCGGCAGCTTCAGGTACATCACTACGAGGTAAACTACTGCCTGCAGCGCCAGGCCAAGGTTAGGGAGGATGAGGACTGGCCTGCGACCCACGAGGTCACTCCATGAGCCCAGGAGAGGCACCACCAACAGGCCTATAGACAAGCCGGCTAGACTGATGTACAGGTTCCAGTGGGCTGTTAGGGTTTCCACCTCCTGATGGAAAAAAACAGAAGGCAGGGTGGAGGTCATCGTCACCAGTCTCGTCAGGTAGACTTTACAGATGTGGAAAAACATAGTCTTAGTTTTGCTAAACTTATAAGATATAAATGAAAACAGGTTTCATGTATTTTCCCCCAAACCATTATACTTAAGATTTAATAATTATGGAACATATCAACCCACAAATATACAGAATCACAATGTCCTGTTTACCGCTGTTTTCTTGTCGGACAATTTCTATTCATTTGGAGTTTTTAATGGAGGCCCACTTTGGATAGCCAGAGGCCTCTGCCCGTTCACCCGTGGTCCTTGTGGTATTGTTTTACTCTAATAAATAACAACCCTCAGTTCACATGAAAACAAGTGGAGACCAAAACCACTACCAAACCACCTCAGGCCCTGTGCATGGCTGGTATTAACATGTGGTTTTTGTGATCTGAACACAAGTTCAGACTCTGAGTGTGACCGTTCACATACAGTAGTTTGAGGTTTGCCTGAAACTTATATTCTATATCTGCCAGCAGAGTGTCTTGTACTGGGATCACGCTGACGTGTGAATGTGGCACTGGGTATTTACATTGACACATACTTGGACAATAAACACAACATCAGTAATAATCAAAATATACTTTTCATAAATAAGAGAAGTTGAATAAGATATATCAATATAATGGTTAGACATTATGCTAGTGAGGACGTATAAAACATTGTAAAGTGTTGGTAATTATCAGGTCACAAATAAGAATATAAAATCACAACACTAACGCAGGAGCAGAAATCAGCTGTTTACTGTTGCACTTATCGCGAGAATTATCAGTCTCGACTAATCAACTATCGAATAGTCATATCGATCAGCGCTGTAGCAGCCATACGAGACGACACCACGGTAAATAGCCGTTAACAGCCGGCGGTGTGGGGGGTCACCTTCTGCAGAGGGTCGGGGGGCACGGAGCCGTTGGTGCACTCCGACCTCTTGGAGCCGTTGTAGCCGAGGTCCTCGCTGAGTCGGTCCCACAGATACTGAGTGGACAGAGGCGCCTGCAGGGCCAGAGAGAACATGGACAGGAACAGCACCGGTTCCACGGACACCGGCGGCAGCAGCGGCCATGAGAACCGGGGTCGGGGGTCGCAGCTCCCGGCGGTGGTGGGCGCGTCAGCTTGCTCCTCTTCGGATGTAGCGCTGAGGACATCAGCGGGAAGAATGGCTGCGGTGTCCGACTCCTCCATGTCGAGCTGCTGTGACTGTAAACACGAACTGTGAACTTCTCGGACTCAGTCTCCCCTGAGGATTCACGCACTAACCAACTAGTTAGTCATTATCTAAGCGCTAACTAGCTAACCACGCTAATGCTAGAAGAGTTAGCGCAGTCGGAGTTTGAGTTTAATTTAAGTTAAAGAAGTTAACTTATCAAGCAGCTCCGCTCCATAAAGGAAGTAATACACTTTAAAGCGTGGACTCAGCGACACCACCTGGACGAAGAGGTGAACTACACTTCATTTAACACAGGCAGTTGTTAATGTCAGTGGTTTATTCTGGGTTAAGACCCCAAATGATCATATATATATATATATATATAAAACATGTTCAAGAAACCCCTCACATATGTTCATTGGAATAGTTTCACACACAGAAACTGAGATCATGTCTGATACTCATGCACACACACATGTCATTTCACCGCAGAATAAAACTAAGAAGTATTTTTGTCCATACCTTTATTATCTGAGTGTATGGTCTGAACTTACTTTTGTTTTTAGATCACCTTATAACTCAATTTGTTATCCAAGTGCTTCCTTTCATACCAGATACAAAAATCAAGATTTATGCATTTTAAAATTATTATTATTATTTAATTTGATCACAATACTAATTGATCAACACAAACATATATAGAAAACATTGTCACTGAACCAGAGTTTACCTAGAAGGCTTATTATTAATGTCTGTAGTTTCTTGTTTCTCTGCTGACACATGATTGTAACTTGAGCAGCTAACATGAAAAACCCTTTCAGTTTCAGTTTAATAAAAATAATTACAGAGCAGTAATTCAAATGAAAACACCCATCAGTCACTTAGGATGCTTGACAAAGGGTTTTGTTTTTTCAGTCAGTCACTGCATTTAAACAGGAGTTTTGTGTGTCTGTACTTATCCTTCAGTTAGAGACCAATCGTTTTTTTTCTCTAATAACAAAGAATCAGCTTGTATAAACAGTAACATACAACTCTCCTCTCATCATAAGAAATGTCTGAATTGCAGCTTCCTTCATTTGCATGGGAAGAATACAGTATTTCAATATTACTTAGTTCTAATTTGTAATAACACAAAGAAGGCATATGGATATGTGATCCTGGTTTATGCGGTTATCAAGGATATATTTGTGGCAGAACAATTGTGATAGAAATCTGGAGATTCAAGAGGCTGGAAACAACAAAGTTATCAACATGTATTTAATAAGGGGCTTTCTGCAGAAAGGATCAACACTCCAAGAGTCCTAAGGATCTCAGAGTGAAGATGCAGAACAGTCAAAAACACAGATCTTATAAAGGAGGACTGAGGTCTGTCCCTCTGAACCAATCAAGGAAGGATCAATGGGTGGGGGAAAGAGAGGAATCTAAATACAACAGTTGATTAACATGTGTTTCCTAAGGTGATAAGAAGACATACCCTCCTTCCTCTGATGGGTAATTAAATCACAAATGGTCTCACTGTATTCACGTCACAAACAGTTCCGACCGTAAAACAGCTCAAGTCCTAAACATTTGGTCTATGTAAATACAAGTCATAAAAGTCTCTTGAAAAGGCTTCAGACACTTACTAACTAAATACAAAATAGTTTGTTAACCGTGCTTAGTTAATTTTTCTACTACACAGTGTAATAGGAAATTTACCCTGTCAGTTTGTAAATTGTCAATCACTTATTTTATTATTCAGATCAAAATTATAAACCTGGAGGACTAAAGAGCAAGTTATATTTAAATCTATCACAGTAATCATAATAATTCCATGTTTATGAGGTTGATTAAGGTTACAAACTGAAATGATGATTATAATGATGAAATCATTTTCTGACAATACAAAAAACACTTTAAAAGGTCTCTCGGCTTCATTTCTATAGATGTGCGTTAACAAGATGAACAGCTAAATAATTTGTTTGACACTTTAATGGGCAAAAAGTTATGGACTCAGGTAATTCTGTCAAATTCTCTCGACTTAATTTCCATATTTTTTAAAGGAAATGAGAGGTGGCACTCCAATTTCTTTTCTTGCATGTGAACCCAAAATATACCAATCATCAATATCAGCCAAAGATCAAAATGATTGATTGATTTAACTAAATTGTGTTAATCGCAGTGTGTGGAATAGTTTCTTACTAGTTTTTTTTTGAAGGGTTCATGGTGAAATATGCAATAAACCAATCAGAGAGCCATCTCGCTTTCACATTAAAAGCCAGGTGAGTTTCGACATTGGTTATACGATTATAAGATTTCTGTTATAAGTTTTACATAGTTGTAAGAGAGAACATTTGGCTGCAGAGGAAACAAATGTGTGCATGTTCACATGTTATTTATCCATCTACAGTATATAGGTGCATAATACTATTTAGAAAATACACTCTACAGTAGAACAGTGCACCTCTGTTATGTTGGTCAGTACTTTTCTGCTGCTTCATGATATAAATGCACCTGATCCAACCTGACCAATGAGACCAACACACCTTGCCCAAACAATCCTTTGTAAGTCAAAACTTGAATTACAAATGTTATATGTTTTTTTCCCAGAAGATAATCTCTTCCTTGTGCAGTAACTGTCCGGGACTTTTGCCAGTGGAGCAATTAAATACAAACTCAAGGTTGTCTCAAGTGATAAAATGTCAATCCCACAATACTCTTTTCACCTTTACAGACACACACACACACGCACGCACGCAAGCACGCACACATGCACGCACACACACACACAACACACAGCAGGGGAACAATCTGGTTTGTCTGCATATCAGCCACTGTGGGAGACGTTTCATTGGAACCACATTGTTATTCATTAGTTACACCCACCTGAGTTATGTACAACCCTTTAACTCTGTTATCTGATGGAACTTTTTTTTACCTCTCCTGCTCCTCCTGCAAGACATGCACAACAACACAATCGTCACTTTGTAGTTCATATACAGGGGTCGAGGTTTTGTAGGCTTTATCTTGAAATATCTGTACTTGATTCAATGCATCCTGCTCACTTTGATAATTATTGATTAGGTCTGATTAAATCTGACCTTACTCTACCATAACTTTAAACTTATTCTGAAATGTTTATACTGATTTATCTAATTTCATTTCTTTATACTCTTTTAAACGCTTTACCTCTTTTATTTTGATATATTTAATTGCTTTCATTTTACGTGGAAATTCGTTTAAACTTTAAATAGAGTCTCTGTCCCTGTCCAGCACCATGAACTTACCCGCTGTGTATGAAATATGCTTTATAAATCAAGCAGCCTAGCTGTTATGTCCCATTACTACATAAAGTGTCTGCAGGTTTAAAATCGCATGAATGTGTTTGACTGGATGCGCCAACCCCGTGATCGATAATATACGGATAATAAAAATCATTGTTTTGTTTTTATTAATCCTTTACAGCTGACACAGACGAAGCAGCTACTGCATTTTACAGTTGAGATCAAAGATACTATCTTGACTCTGTTGATCATTGCTCCCGGTTTCTTACGCTATCTACCCCCTGCTAAACACATGGAAACACACCCTCAAATTGCAGGCCCTAACTCTAAGTTAATCGTTAATCTTTTTCGAGTATATAAACCGACTTCATATGTAACAGTCCTCTACATCGAACAGTGGGATCACTAATATTTGTTCTGTCTTTGACTCAATACCGTGGATGTGCATCACACCTCGTGGATCATGCCTGGATTTCTATCATGGCTGTGGAGATGGAGGAATTACCTTGTGATCGTCCTGACGCCTCTTCTGCTTCTTCCTCTGCCACTCATCAGTCCAACTCCAGTAAGAACATGAACATGTATATGTGCACTTTTCTGTAAAAGAGATCATCTGCAGACCGTTTTTTGACTCAGATGTGTTGTATAACAACACATCCCTCTCTGATTGGATGTTGTAGTTCAAAGTCATGCACTATATTGAGCCACCACTATGAAACTGTCAGCCTTTAAATGTGAATTTATAGATTTAAATAAGTGTTTCCGCGGCAGGGGCAATTCCTTAACCAAGGGCAAGCAGTCCCCTTACATTCAATCAAGCTGCACAATATTTCACACACTCATAGATAAGTTCCCAACATTTTTTTCACCAAGATCCATGAATTATTCCGTGAGAAAACTGTGAAAATGTTGAAGGTTGCATCGTTTAATTAAGTGCACCAAAATTCCATGGGTTGCTCCTTCACCAATAGTTTTGTGAAAATGGGTTCAGTTGTTTTTGTGTAATCTTGCCTACAATATAACAAAGCAGCCAACGAGCAAACAGACCAGGTAGAAAAGATAACGTAACTATACATACACACAGTGCTCATTATGACTCAGATAACCACAGATGCTCAACTAGGCATCAGTCAACTCTAGACTGACTACTAACACTAATGTGAGGTGTTAAGTTTATCAGTACTGTTGATTCTCCCTAAAGTCCAGAGAATCTAAACTTTAACAATGGTGATAACTAACCAGTATCTATACATGGTGCACGGTGCCCTTGATTCTCAACAACGTAGGAAAGATTTAGCTCAACCTTCAACTCCAAACCTCCAACAAATGTTATAAAAATATACGCTGCACGTTGCTTACAATTGATATCAACAAAACTAAATATCTGTATTTTCATTAGTTATTGTAATATTAATGTCTGCTGTGCTAAGGATTAAAAAAAGACTACACAAAATTAGGATTTTAGCAAGGTATACTTTCTCTAACAATAGTGTTAAAGATAATAATTCAAACCTAATGTGATGACTAGAACAAAAAGCATTGTCAAGGTCCTGGTGCCCTGACTGAGCATGTCAGGAAACTCAGTAAAACATAAGGAAAGCAGTAATAGAGATGAGAGGTGATATTTCAACAGAGCATATAAAGATGAGTTGTGTTTAGAAGTTAATGAGGCAAGTAAAGGCTGATTCTGCTGTCATGGCCGGAGTAATGAAAGTGATTTAAAATGTCATTCAGAGTCTGAAGAGTCCGGAGGGAGAGGAGATGAGTTTCATCAGGGAAGAAGATTATTTTGTGAGCAGAAATGCGACTTAGGTGTGGCAGCTTCCTAAACACAACACGGGTTGAGGGTGGAGACACCAGTTGTTCAAGCATAATTAATAAAACATTCGGCAAGAGAAGTTATTACAGAATATTATAAACTATCATATTCCATTGTTTTCTAATACACTGTTACGTGCTTCAAAGGGGATATTTAAGGTTCATCTCAGAAATGAATATACTTTTTGAATTAAATTAAATGAAGGATCTATTTCTTGATTTCCTAAATCCACAAAGTAGATTTTAAACACCGATATAGAGTATATCAAGTGGTATTGTGTCCAAATCTATATCCAAATTTTGTAAGACCAGTGCATTAAAAATGTAAAGTGGTAAGCCTTGATAATCAAAAAAGGTTGAAGACGTCAGTCCGGTTGTGTGTTTATTGCTTTACACTGTTTTCTCAGCTGTATTGGAAGGGGAGGGAAGGCCTCGGTCACTGACCCTTTGTACCATGTAATCTTTGACCATGATAAACTGAAAACTGGGATCATGTTTAAGAGATCATTCAGTCCCAATAATCCAAAATCAAAGTCCACAATCTCTACTGTTTTCAGCTGATCAGAGACTAGAGAATGTTGAACCAGGATGACTCAGCTGTTGAAGGTTAACAGAGTTTTGTGACTCTCTCGCCTGTTGTTGTAGTTTGATGTGTTGTCTCCTTCTTGACTAAACATCAACACCAGAGCATTTGGAGTCACGTGTGTCTGAATTTAAGTTGCACAATCTTTGTTGTTTGTTACAGGAAGCAAAATGTGGCTATGCGATAATCCTCATGGCGCTGTACTGGTGTACAGAGTGCATCCCCCTGGCGGTGACCGCCCTGCTACCGGTCATTCTGTTCCCCATGATGGGCATCATGGAGTCAGGAGAGGTATTTCAGACTGTTTTCTGTTATACACAAAATTTGAATATTTCTGAGAATTTATTTGACTGGCTGTTCTTTTAATTTCCAAGAATTAGTTCAGGATATTATTTATTTTTCTTCTCTCACTCAGGTTTGTATCCAGTACCTACAAGACTCCAACATGCTCTTTTTGGGGGGGCTGCTGGTGGCCATCGCTGTCGAGAACTGGAACCTGCACAGGAGGATCGCCCTTCAAGTCCTGCTCATTGTAGGAGTGAAGCCTTCTCTGTAAGAGTCTTTGTGTTGTATATACAAACAAACATGTGCACATACATTTACATACTGCAGCTACAGTACATAGAAGCATGAGGACTCTCCTCTCTGTGACTGTGTGGCTCAGGCTGCTACTGGCAGGAAGTTTCAGAATAGAATGATGCCTGACATTAACAAACTAATCAACGTCTCTTAACAATCATGGTTAAGGGTAGAGAGGTATTAAATAGTTTAAAATAATATTTTTCCTACAAATTTCAGTTACACATTTGAATTCATAACAAATCATTATCATTTGCTGAACTTAAAAACGAGCTTCAAATGACCTGTTGTGGGAATTTTTGTGTGAACACAAAATGTTGACTGTAGTGTAAACTAGATTTCCTCCAGTGAAGACATTTTTAGTTGTATTAAAACAAAACTTTGTTTTACAATCCTAACATACATGTTTTCTTCGACCTTCACCTTATCATCTAACCACTTGTTCTGTGCCCTCTCCAGTCTGATGATTGGTTTCATGAGCACCACAGCCTTCCTGTCCATGTGGATCAGTAACACGGCCTCAACAGCCATGATGCTGCCCATTGCAAACGCTGTGCTGCAGCAGCTGTGTGACACAGAGGCCAACGCTGAAGCGAGGGAAAATGCTCATGCAAGGGATAGGAGTCAGGACAATCAGACATTTGAGATGAGCGAAGGAGGCCATGACAAGGAGCTCAAACTAAAGGAAAACAAAATCCGCTTTGGTATGTGCTTGTTTATGATTGTGTCAGTATTTATTTGATTCTTTTTAAACTTTACATGCACTTGTCACTTGTTATGTTGACTGTTGTCCTTATGTTTTTGCAGATTCAGAGGATGATGATGACACCAAAAACAAAATGGAAATCAAAGAAAACAATGTCGATTCAAGTATGTTTTCTAACTTTGACTTTAAACAAAATACAAATCTTAATTCATCAAAGTGCTGGCTCTGTTTCTAAAGTTTAACACTAATCCAGAAGTGACTTTGTCTTTAATAAGTAAAACGGATACAGATAATGGTAAAGCCTGTAAGATCAAGAAGTAAACTCATTTCACACACAGCACTGGACACAACAAATGAATGTTTTCCATGCTGAATGTCTGAGCTCTGTCCCTTTAGGTGTTAATGAGAGTCCAGAGGCCAAGGTGCGAAGACTGAAGAGGGAGGAGTGGTACAAGAAGATGTCGAAAGGCATGAGCCTCAGTGTGTGTTACGCCGCCAGCATCGGAGGCACAGCCACCCTCACTGGAACCACGCCCAACGTCATCTTGAAGGGTCAGATGGATAAGTGAGTATGACCTGTGCTCATGAAAATAAACACACAGACTCAGTCTACGCAAAAGGTATTGGTTTGTAACAAGGAACAAATCAAAAAAAAAGTTTACTCCCACAGAGGTGGTTTACATAAAGTGATTACTAAAATTAGGTTCTTTGGAGTTAAAATTATATTTTGTCCGCAGCACTCATGGAACCAGTTCTCTCCATTTGAAAGCCACGCCAAGTAGATTTATCTATGAAATTCCAGATAGGATAAGATAAGATAAGATAGGGCAGCTATATGATAAAGGCACCCTATTTCTTAATGCACAAACTTGCATGGGAATTGGAGCGGTTGTTTTTGCATAGTTTTGCAGCCGGATGGTCTTGGAGAGAAAAATCATTTCAAACACTGATGATTGTTTTTCCACAGCAGAGTATGTCTGTGCACACCAGTCTGGTTATACTGGTGGGTCGTGACTTGAAAATGTAAAGAACCACTGGCTTAAACAAACAATTTAACAGTAGTTGTAGATTTCCTCGTCTATTATCAAGAAGGTGTTTAAGGTCTGTCACTTTATTAAATACATTTTTTCTCTCTCCTAAACAGACTCTTTCCAGATAATGGAGGTATAATCACCTTTGCGAGTTGGTTCGGCTTCTCGTTCCCCAACATGTTGCTCATGCTTGTTATCTCTTGGTTTTGGCTGCAATTTGTCTTTTTGGGTTTCAAGTAAGTTCAGCGAAGTGGAGTCATTCTCTGTTTCAGAGATTTTTATTTCAACCAAAGCCTGAAAAGTATGAAAAACATAATTTATTTTCCCGTTGTGTTATTCCAGCTTCAAAAAGTCCTTTGGATGCGGCAAATATAAAGATGGTGACAGCGAAGCATTCCAGGTGATCAAAGATGAGTACAGAAAGCTGGGCCGTATGAGCTTCGCTGAGGGCTGTGTGCTTTCTATCTTCATTTTGCTGGTTGTCATGTGGTTTACGAGGGAGCCTGGGTTCATCCCGGGCTGGGCCACTGTCCTGTTCAACAAAGACAAGCCGTGAGTACAGTCATCATTTTTGTAACAGATTATCTCCACTCCACAGATAAAGTCCACCTGGGAATGGGTAGATTATAGCCGGCCTGTTGTATCATTTAGTGCTGGTCCAGTATCACTTGTTTGATTTGGTTATTAAAAATCAAAATTACATACATTTTAAGTTATTGTTATTTTACAAGGTATTATGTGAACCAGGTATTTTAAATCTTCTCTTCATCAGGTACGTCACAGATGGCACTGTGGCCATATTAATGTCTTCGCTCTTCTTCTGCATCCCGTCCAATCTGCCCAGATGTTGGTCTAATAATGGTGGGTCAAGTTTGTGATATGACATGTACAACAGATGCACTAATGTAATCACCATTACAATAAAACGACATGTAAACAGTAGTAATGATGGAGTGATGGAGCTTTTTTTTAGAATCACATTTTTAAGACGGGGAAATCTGAGTCTATAAGGACTGACATCAGGTTGCCTGTTTTAATCAGTTATTTTGATATTTCTTGAGCAACATTGATAAAATTGGGATTAAAAAAACACAGGTCAACAAGATTTTAATGGAATTAAGAGTATTTGTTTAAGGAAAAGGAGCAGGCGCTTATTCTCTTATCGGCTTTACAGTGTGTGTCTGGAAAATACCATGGGAAGATTTCCTCCACTGTTGCGCCACAGTTTTATGTTTGGAGCATGTTAGGTCTGTCGCAGTTTTATAACCTTGTCTGTCCACTCCAAGATCCAGTCATTAAAGTTTACTGCCTCTGGCAACTCATCTTGCTGATTCAGTGCTTCCTAATAAATGTTATCCGAACTCTTTCCCCTTCTTGTAGCCCGATAGCCTCAAGGTCAAGCCTGTGCAACAGCACATGCTGTGCTACTCCTTCCATAAACCACTTCTGTATCATCGATAACCTTTTTCTCTCTTTGTAACTTAAGCTGAGCGTGACCTTCTTCCATAAGCAACACGCTCTTTGTTCCTCCTCAAAGTGTAAAAGAGTGTTTTGTACACAGAGAGGCGACAATGAGTGACGCACACTTACATTAAAAGGTGTCATGCAGACTTTAAGGTGCCAATGTCAATTTGTCACCTTGGACAAGAGAAAATCAGTTAAAAAGTATGACTCCAGTTACAGCACCAGATGTTATTATGATTTCCATGGCGTACCACTGCATCATGTTTCTTATCTTCACAGAGCGCCTTTAAAGTCTCAATATCTTATCTGTGGACTGTAAAAGTTGAGCTTTTCTACAATAAGGATACACATATGTCATAATTTATGACCTTCCTAACCAATGGCTGAAAGTAAACTGTCAGCTTCTTTATCTTCTTCTTCTAATAGGAGCACCGGCTGAAGCCCCCTCTCCGCTGCTAACATGGGACGTCGTCCATGAAAAGATGCCGTGGAACATCCTCTTACTTCTTGGCGGAGGTTTTGCGTTGGCCCACGGAAGTGAGGTATTACAGTTGATCAAGTCCCAAAAAAATTCTGACTAAAAATGTTTTTGTAAATTTGGATGCTGACATGTGTTTTCTCCCCCTGGATAAAGGTATCTGGACTCTCTGAGTGGCTGGGAGAAACTCTCGTTCCGCTGCAGAGCATTCCTCCTTTTGCCATCTCTATCCTGCTGTGTCTGCTGGTGGCCATGTTCACCGAATGCTCCAGCAACACAGCCACCACCACACTCTTTCTGCCAATACTGGCCTCCATGGTGAGACAGAAGAACATAGAAACTTATTTTTAAACTCTTACACTACAAAAAAAAGTCGGATTTGAAACCAACTTTACAACTTGAAGAGTTTTGGGAATCTGTTCAACAGAACAGATCCTACATTGTAAAAGACAAATTTGATCGATTTTGAGTTCAGATATATATAACATAAATATGTTCTGCAAACTGCTTACATTTAGTACCAGAAAAACGGTCAAATCTATTCTCCGATATAGCCCTTTCGGAATATTTGTTACTGTACAGTATCTGAACAAAGATCAACCTAATAAAAAAATATTTACAAATTATTTACAAAATCCAAATCATCTGGATCAACGCGAAAATTATGCCTGTTCATATATTAGTACTCTACACATTTCAGATTTTTCATAAAAATTTAAAATATGGAAAACAACATCCTATCATATTAAAAATACATCTCTCTCTGACCCCGGGTCAAGGTTAACAGCAAAGGAAATTAAAAAAAAGATTAATATATAAATACAAGCAGGGACAGATAGGGAAGCACAGTCATCAGACTGGAACACTAAACAGACACAGAAACATATGGGAATCTATGTAAAAATATAAAGCCAAGACATTGTATGAAAACTGATTTTAAAATATTTATACTTGCCGGTTCTTATCAGAGTGAATTATTTTTTTTCCAGGCAACTGCCATTGAGATACACCCGCTGTACGTCATGTTACCGTGCACCATCTCTGCCTCGCTGGCTTTCATGCTGCCCGTAGCCACGCCACCCAACGCCATTGCCTTCTCCTACGGGAACCTCAAAGTTATGGACATGGTAAGACTGTTCAGAAAAGATAGAAAACCTGAAACTGTGTGTGTTGACATACACGCACTGCTTTGAATAACGGCTCATATCCAATTTCTAGATAAGCAGCTTATATTAATCCCTGTATCTGATCATTATTATGTATTTGTATATAGACAGTATTCTGAGTATTTCCATGGAAACAGCTCAAGTGGACTGAGCAACAAATGCTATGTATATGTAGCTAGATGGTATTAATATTATTAGATTATTATTCTGTAAGACCCATTCTGATTGTGTTGACAAAACATTGCACAGAGGTCCAAATATAATGTTGTTTGTGTTTTACTCTTCATTTCAGGCTAAGACTGGATTCATCCTGAACTTTGTTGGTGTCATAACCATCAACATTGCCATTAACACATGGGGTGTGGCCATGTTCAATCTGAATACGTTTCCCTCATGGGCTAATGTCACCACAACTCCGTGAACATGAGCTCAGGAAAACGGAAACAGGGGAGAAAAAAGAGGGGAGATGAACAATATCAGAACAGCCCGATATGCCATGAGGCCTGTCCCAGAAGGCTGATACAGGTTCCTCTCTGCAGCTTTCTGTCTCACATCCTGACTCACACTGTGGGCTGTGTGCTCAGAAACCAGTAGGAAACACTGGGGAATCTTTTGTTCATGTTTTGACTGAAGTGAGTTCAGTTTAGTTGGATAATTTATCTTCTGGATGGACAAAACAACTGATCAGAAGTTAGAATAATTCATATCCAAGATTGACTTTCTGTATTTTACATACAAGAGATAATTATTAAAATCCAGTGTTCTTGCATAAAAACAAGGAGATTGCTGTAAAGATATATATTTTGGCAAATGTATATATTGTGAGTTCATTGCAGATTTAATAAAGTGTTACACTATCCTTAAACAAATACTAATTTGCAAACATTTACAATCTTTATATTTGTAGTACCTTGCAAGAGTCACAAAGTGCTTTACAGGGAAATAACATTTTTAAATCAGAGTTATACAGGTTTATACATAAATGTGAAATGGTCTGTATTTATATAACACTTTTCTAGTCTTGATGACTACAAAACAGAAAATATACATAGGAAAACAATACAGTACAGTACAGAGTACAGTTAAAAGTATTAAACAGAGCTTGGGCGTATTAATTACTTTAAGATCTTTTGAACAAGATTTGTCTTTATGTTTTCTTGTTATTAAACACAGGATTACATCCCCTTTAAACCAAATAACCAAAAAAACACCAACTTAATAACCTGCCAATACTGCCACCCTGTCTCAGCCGTCCCCCTGTGAGAGAGAGAGAGTGTGCTCCTGTGCAGACAGAGAATTTGTGTGTGCAAGTGAAAATCCTATAGTTAATGCTGCTTCGCAATTTACTCTCTGAAACTTGAAAACAAAAATGGTATCGAATAGAACAGGAAGACAGAGCTCTTTGCCTCACTCTCCCTGTTTCTCTCCCACACAAATACACTGACTGACTTTCTGTCACAGTCAGATTGATCATCATCAGCACTGGTGGAACTCCTAACCACGTTAAGGGTGGCTAAAACACCCATACATTTTACTATCCTTCTCAAGTAGGTAGGATTCTTTATAAACTTGGTAGATTTCACTGTGCACTTTCAAACACCAAACATATATTTCTCTACAGCAGGGGCATCACATCCACACCCACCCCCTACTGATCAGCTCCAAAAGTAAATAATTGCAGAAAAGATTTAAAAATTAACTAAATTAACAAATTGCCTCATATACAATTATTGTCTTTTGAGTGAGGACAATCTGCAGCCTTTATACTCTATGTAGGCTGGAGAGTCTTGGCGCTACAGAGAACATAAATATTGCTAATACTTCAATTGGATGCTTATAGCAAACTACTAACACTTTACTGAGTTGAATTTTATCACTTAAACTATTTCCTGATGTTTGTCAATGTCAGAAAAAAATAGATATTTGCAGCTACAGGTTCAGTGGTACACTGTAGTTTTGGCTGAAACTGTAAAGTTAATGATGGCCTCAAATCTCATTGCCTTCCATAGGATTAGGACTGCAGGGGTCGCTGATTGATTTAAAGAGATCCAAGAGGATGGGAGGCAAATCCTTTCAAAGGTCAATGTGGGAGAAATGTAAAAATGATGATGGTAGGTCACAGAAATCCAAAACTGGTATATGTGAGGGGATTTTAAATTCATGAATCTACAGCACACAGGGGTTGAAGGGTTAGCAGCCATGAAATCCCAAAACATTCTGGGTTAATCTAGTGACCGCTCCTCTGGTGGAGACTGAAAGACAGCATCACGCAACGTAAAAACCTTAAAACTATACTCTCTCTTTTGGTAAATTGGTTGTCACAGTGATGGAGGTTGGTGGAAGTGTGTGGGATGTCCGTTATCAGAGGTAAGTCAGCTACCGTTTTACTTTTGACCACTGTATTTTACTGTATTTGTACGTGTCCCACTTGTAATGTTATGATGCAGCAGTATATTTTCAGCTCAAAACCTCAGGGAGATTGTCAGTACTCTATCTAATTTAAGGACTTGTGTAGGAAGTATTAAGATTTGAATCACTGTGATGCATCTGTAATTATCGTACTCTCTGAAAAGCTATACCACTTGAACTGTACCTATATTTCTGAAAGTATTTTAAACAAGGGACCTGAATCAATTGAGTAACTGGGTATTGTGAATATATCATACTGAAAACAGTTACATGGGATGACATCCCCCTGAGACAGGAAAAAGTAATGACTGTATACAGTACTTTGATTGTTTGGTATGTTCCTGTGATGAAGCCTGTTTTGATTTGTTTGTCCTATGAGGGGATTATCTAGACTGTGACCAAAGACTTAAAATACTAAAGATTCTAATGACATCCTATGGTTGTAAATCAAAATGTCTCTCTGTGAACACGGCAGCAATCCCACAGAGAGTTATAGTGACAGTTATTGATAATTGATCAAAGCAAAAGTCAAACATGAGCTGGTTCCTGCTTTTCAAATGTGTGTATTTGCTGCTTGGAAGGTTTCTTATAATTCTATCGAGGGGGCCCTTAGATATGAAACCCAAAACAAAACAAGAGTTGATAAATGTAGTATTGTGTTTTTTGTCTTTTTTCAGTTGTGTTTTTTGTTGTATAGTTGTGTGTCTAATGTCGTTATTTACCACACTTTGGACTCTTGTAAATCAAACTACTTTGTGTATCTGCAGTGCTTTTTCTTCTTGATGGTGTTGTGTATGTTTGTAGCACGTGTGCGGATGAAAGTGTTTTCTTAATTTGCTGTGTTTTGTATTATTGTGTGCGTGTTCTTAAGATCAGTGTGTTGAACTTCTTGGCCTCGATAATTGCCCCCTATACTCTGACACTGGTAACTGTTGGAGCATTGTGAAGGAAAAAGTCAGACTGGCCATATAGTTGCTATTTACAAACTCACAAAGCAAAGTTCCATGATTTTGCTGATCATGTCATCCCATCGTCAAAAGATTAAGTTAAACATGGTTACCATGGCAGCAAACAGGAGGTGCTATTAAAGATAGATTGGCAGTAATGGTCTCATCTTCAAAGTCAACACTGCACTGGCATAGTTTCTCAGAAACACACCTACCTAGAAACTCTGTGGCTGAATGGTTAGATCTCACACCACATGGACACACACATTGGTCACCTACCATCTGGCCAGACAATGTCACCTTCATTCCTTTCACTCCTTCACTGATCAAATGGATCATTAATGTCGGCACCCAACCACCAAGTTTGGAGTTGACTGGATGAGCGGTTGAAGGAGAAGTAAAGACAGAGATGATGGACAGAGAGACAGACATATTCCTCTGTTTATTGCCAAGACATTGGCTACCTCACTCTGAGCCAAACAGTGAGGTATGAAGTGATAAATCTCAGCCTCTCACTGCCTCAGGGACAGAGGTGTGTTTTCCTCAGAGTTTTCCAAAGACATTCATAAATCAGTCTTTCTGATAACATGAAATCTGGAATTGGAATGAATAATTTTATTAGAGAAAAGTCAATACATCTACACCGCTTATCCTTTGACGGTCACAGGGCAGTGGGAGCCTATTCCAGGTGGCAGTGGCTGGTGAGAGGTGGAGTATCTGCAGGGGAAGGTCAGAAGGAAGGCAGCAAATTTGTCCTCTTCATATGTCAACACAGTTCAATTTAATTCACCTTAAAGGACACAAAGCAAACAGTGGATTTTGTTATCACAGAGAACATCACAACATGATTTCAGAGACAAACAACCATTCACACTTACATTCTCACCTACGGACTATTTAATTACCTAATTTTGAATTTAGTCTATAGATGAAAATACTCTTAGATGCATAACAAACAACTGCGTGCACAAGTCAACATGTCTAAATTTGCATATGTCAGAATATAAAGTGCGTGCTCAGATATGTGTGAGTCATCATGATAACATCATCAACTGACATAAACTGTCAGCGTGTCATATATCTGTTCTTTGTTTTTACTGTGGTGTCTCAAAAATACATTAAAAGGCCAGTTTCTCAAATTAAGATTCATCCACGTTACAGTTAACACTGACCGTAAACTCACTGCACTACTTATGAATTATAAAAAGTTTCATAACGTGTTCAAGCGCCGCACAACATGATATTGCAACTGAGAATGCCCGAGCATTGGAGCAATTATTTCCCAGAAGACAATGAGACTTTCACCTAAGTGCCCCCTGGAATCTCTTCCCACATTACACCCTCCTCAAGAACTCCGGCTTTGGCAGAAGAAGCCTTCGGCAGGAGCCTCGCTCTGCAGAGGCCTTGCACTGTAACACAAGAGTTTATTCAATCTGTAATTAATCCTCCGTCTCTCTGTCATTCTGCCTCGCCCTCTCACTGAGGACAGGGTTTGTTCAAGGTATAGCTACGAGCGAAGGGTTCTGATGTTTTTCTGGTTCATCGGGAGGATAGGATAGGAATCTACCTGTATTGACATACCTCTACTCCCTCTCCCTCTCTCGCTTGCCTCTTATTTCTCTGCCTTTCGAGCTTCAAACCTTGGCTGTGAGCGTTTCAGAGAAGAATGCAAGTTTGAATTTATCAAGAAAGAAGAAATTCATTGAGAGGCATTGCCGTGGATCCTCCTAAAACATGTGTAGGACCTGCCTGAGGGTTCTGAGATTATAGTTTACTCCACGGCCTGCTGACCACAGCAACCTGATGATAGGTACGTCCATCAATTGTGACATTAAAGTGTAAATAGTGCATTTGTGCATGCTCCAAATGCTCACATGCTCCTGTCTGTGTTTACATGTGCAAATGTTTGTTTGAATGTGCATCAGTTAAGTGGAACTAGATTTGAGACTGCCACTGCCACGGGCGAGCTCAGAAACTCGGGCACGGTGCCCACTCGCTCTCTGCCACGGGCTGTAATCAGTAGTGTATCTTATGTCCCACTCAGACAAGTAACCATTCAGTGAGGCAAAGAAAGAGTGATGGAAGGAGGAAGGGAAAGGAAGGGAGCGCTGCCAGCTGCCACTGACTGCACCGGCAGATCTTTTTTGGAACCTGCTGGAACAGGTTTTTCTTTCTGTATATCTTATTGCTGGGCTAGCCTGGACGAGTGCCACAGAGAGAGCCACACACACACGCACACACACACACGCACACACACACACACACACACACACACACACACACACACACACACACACACACACACACACACACACACGCACACATACACACACACACACACACACACACAGTTAGGATGACATGCCGTCCTGCCAAAATGTGAATCCAGCCCATCAACCAGCTCTGTACATATTTAGACAGTCAATCTAATCGAAGTGGCTCACTGTCAGGGCGAGGGAGGCTCGAGGAGCACACGTCCACGAGCTGAAGATGTGGACAGAGGTGACAAGCTGAAACTACAAACCCACAATAAGAGAGAGAGCGCAGAGTCAAAGTTAGGTGAGTTAATTTAGCTGGTTGTGCTCTGCTATAAACTTGACAATATGATTCAATAGTTTTGCCTCATGTTTACGTATGAACATTGAGACACATGCAGCAGTGTACTGTTCCGTTCTGAAGCTGTTGGCACTGCTGCAGGAGCTGACAGCTGGTTCACCTCTGACAATGTTTGAGTGGCAGCCTTCTCATGTCACTGTCAGTATATCATTATGCTTGAGCATATAAACCTGTTCTTATTTCCTGATAGCTGAAGCCATAAAAGATCATTAGCAACTTCAAAACCGAGCTTGTGGTACGAAAGATGGGGCTGGGATTATGACAATTATTGTCTCTAATGACAGACTCATATCAGCTCTACACTTTGTACAAATAAAATCCGTTTAGAAATTAAATACATTTAGAAGTAATCTGTTGTCTTTTATCAAGCTTTTATCTCCAGTATTATGTTACAGCATAACATACCTTTCGAAAATATTCAGGAGCTGCTCCCTTTATTTTTTTACTTTATTTTAAGTTGAACTTTAGTTGTTAAAATGTTTTATCTGAAATAAGGGCTCAATGTGTTTATGTACTGTAAAGTACTAAATAAGACTTTAAATAATTGTATTCCTAAAAAAAATACAATGTCCTATTTTGAAAAGCTAACTGAGTAAAGTTGATTGAAAGTGATTAAACAAATTGAGACAACTTATGACAAATTTTTTAAGTCAGTTATATATACCAGCCTCGATCATAGACATCACTGTATTTATTAGTATAAAAAAACACATGACTTTATTAAACATAGTTTGAAGATATAAAAGCATCTTCTCATCAGACCACAATCAGTATTGACAATTTAGAGACTTAATTTAATGCGTTTGGGAAACTCTCAGCTCCTCATACACTAAACTCATTATTTCTAATCAAAATACTTTTTATTAACTTGGAATGGAAATTGATTGGTCTGAAAATGAAACTAGTGGTCAAATAAACTAAAACATATGAAGAACCATCAGTAAATACAAACAACACTTGCAACCAGAGGATAACTTTACAATTCATCTAATATTTGATAATCTTCTGAATCTCCATAAAATACAGTGATTTAAAGAGAGACATTTTCTCACAGCCTTTAAAGTACTTCCCAAATATAACTTGTGCATTTCAGTTCTTTGGCATAGTTCAGATTCGTCAAACAGATCCGTCAAACTCAAACCTTGTAGAACTAATTCAAAGAAAGTTTAGAGAATAGACAGATATACAAACAAGTTCAAACTTATGTGGATATGTGTTGATGTTATTTGTATTAATAACTTTAGGGCTGTACTCATACTGTCAATAAATTATAATAATAAATATAAAATAGGTTTTAGGACATGGTTTGAAAAACATATTCAGTGTATTATATATGCTAAATATATGCTGTAAATGTGCACTGTCCTTTTATTATTTTCCTCTGTATGTTAACTTCAAGGCAACTTTATACTTTTTTTTAAATAAAGACTGGGTAATAATTGAATGTCATTAATCTTTCAGTTAAATTGAGTGTTAAGTACTAGTTATTACCAGTAATATGGTACTGACACAATAACACTGGTAATTACTTCTAATCGGGAAATACTACCAATTAAAATTATGTTTTAAATTGAAAGTCTAATTCCCTGGCTTAAAATTTTACACCACAACAATGCATTCAATTAAGCAAGGGTAAAAGTCCCCTGAATGAGTGTGCATTTAAAAAAAATATGAATTTAGATCCACAATATAGACATGTTCAATCCAAACTGTGCTATTTTATAGTTGTATGACACTTTTCAGAAGGTGTGAAAACCAGTGAAGTTCATGTTAAGCTGAAAACAAAAAACAGGATCAGATTTACAGATTTTATCACACATGATAGCAATTGTGATCTAAATCATTTCTTGACAATATTATATATGATGTCAGATTGTAAACGACTCAATAAAGTTTAACACATTTAAGTTTTTAATTCCCACAATCAAAAAATAAAAAACTTGCGGCACTACCATGTGACTCATTCATATATAATTACCTATTCATTCATATAAACTCAACTGTTTTTCTTTTGGCCTCTTTATAATTGATAAGTTATTAGATCTAAGCCATGAAGATGAGCCCAGACACTGTAAAGTATAAACACTTAACACCTACACAACACTGTCATGTTAAAAACTTTTTCGACCTTTTTTATACAATGGACGAACTTGATTGAATAGACTGAAATCACTGAGAGCTGTACTTGGCTAATGTCTGCTGCTTATACTGTGCAGCATCAAAGGATATAAATAGTTCAAACACCCCTATTAAAATGGAAAGTTTTTACTTTTCCAGCTTGAACCTGTAAAATGTAAGTGAAAATTCAACTGAAACAATAAAAAAAGGTACAATAACCTGATTGATCTAAAGTGTGCACACCCTCTTGTGATATAAATCTTTTGAGCAAATAGAAGAAGGTTTTGAAGTAGCAGGATATCTTAAAAAGGAAATAGTTAAGCTTGATCTATCAAGGAGAACATAAATGAGCAGTATTTCATACCAAACATATGTCTGAGTTGAGTTATTCTCCTTTCTATTGTGTATTGAATCTGAAAACATCCAACCACAGGTTATGTCTGTTCTACTAGTTTATCTGAGACTTGAGCTGTTTGTTTTGGGTGTTAACCCCTTCAAACAGAGGCTGAGATAATCATATTCACAACCTTGATTCTCTCGTAAGACCAAAAGATCCAAAGATTTATAGAAGCAAAAATATCCTTTAAACATCTCATAATTAGGGATGTGGTTGTGTTCAGACTCAACCAGTCACATTCAACCTTTTAGTTGCATCCAAATATTCACGAAGAGGTTTCCGTGCATGAAAGGGATCTCGTTGTTGAAAGTTATAATTCAGATGAGAGGTGCAGAGCAATGGATATACCACATGTGGACAGAATATGGTTCATCAATGACATAACAACAGGATATTCCTCATAAAATGTATTAAAAAGAAAAGGTGAAAACTGATCATGGAAGCTGCCAAAAGGCCGACAGCTACTGTGTAGGAGCTGCAGGAATTTCTGGCAAGTACAGCATGATCCCTACATGTGACAACAATCTCCTTAATCTGCACACAGGTAACCTGGGCTGTGGGGTAGAAAGGGAAGTCATGCAGTCAGTAGGCAACGCAGAAGATTATTGTTAAGGAAAAAAAGCAGAATTTAGCTAAATAAAATTCTGTTGAACTTTTTTGACGTTATCTATATATATATATAATTCCTAAATGTAAAACAAAAAAAACACAGCACATCACTGTACAAGCACCAAACTCACTGTGAAGCATGGCAGTGGCAGCATCTTATTTGGTGTCTGCTTGTCTTCGGCTGGAACTAAGGAGGCCAAGTGAATCATCAATATTTCACCAGTCGACTTTGGTGTCAAAACGTTAGAAATCTCAAGGTAAAGGTGATCTCCACTTTTCAATATGACAGTAAACTTGAATCTAACTCAAAATATGAATCATCACCAAAGGATGATCAAAGTTTTGTAATGGCTCAAACCATGCTCAGACTTGAACCCAGTTGAAAATCTGTAGGGGGACATCAAGAGAGCCCTGCACAGGAGATGACCTCACATATTTCAGTTCATGTCAAACTGATGGACTCCTAACAAAACTGCTGTGATAAAATCAAAAGGTGCCTCAACAAAGTTATATTTTAAGGATGGGCATACTTATGCTTCCAGGTCATTTTGAGTTTTTAACAGGGATTCACAGAAATCTATAATTTTAGGTCATGTCAGGTTTAAACCTTTAATAAACCAGAATGAATGTTAAATACGCACACTGGGAATTTTCTGTCTTGAAATTGTTGATAAGTGATACAGTTGATATTTTTCATGAAGCTGTATTCATCCAAATGACCAAATGGTTTTTGAACTAAGTTTCAGGTCCAGGGGATCCCTGCTCTATTTGTCAAACACATCAAAAATGATGTACATGTTATTTGAATGAAAATATTGGAACAAAACTTGAGCAGGAAACATAGACTGTATATAAAAAAGGCAGAAACATGTGTTTGGATGATGTGTTATTTCATCTCAATGGTTAGAAGTGTTGTTAGATGAATGGAGTTAACTGGAGGTAATTCAGTTTTAGAATATCAGATGCTATGCTTTGTTACTTAAAAACGAATGTTCATACACGAGACACAAACAACCTGGGGCTAAAATTGTACACACACACACACACACACACACACACTCATACACACACACACACACACACACACGCACACACAAACACACACACACACACACACACACACACACACACACACACACACACACTCACTCACTCACTCACTCACTCACTCACTCACTCACTCACTCACTCACTCACTCTCTCTCTCACCTATGCACACACATCACAGACAAGGTTTTTCTGCCTCAGCTTTATCTGGCTTTGTATGACCCAACAGCCATGGTTTGTTGGCAGTTTTAATGAGCTTGGTGTGTGTTGGGGTTTGAAGTTACCTTTAATGGAGCCTGTGCCACGTGTCTCTCACCTCCTCTGGGATCAGATAACACTTCTTCACACTCCAGATAAGTCCCTGTCCCATATACTGTACGTCAAATGGTGGAGTTTGTACAGAAAAATGATCTCATGTCCCCACGCCAGCTTTTATACTGTCAGAGATATAGATCTCAAAGGATCAGTGACTCTGTCTCAATACTTTTGCATCCTGTTATGTGGCTACAGAAGTATAAATCAAAAAACACAATATAAAGAGTTGAGAGGAACTCTTTTTGACAGCTGTATTTTCCTCTCAATACATCTGTTTAAGAAATCATTATAACTTCCAGTAAAACTGTCATTTCCTATCTTTGGTTTTTACATGAATTCAATCATAGACTGTTAATAAAGACTGAAAACGTATCTTGACCTTCTCCCACAGTCCAGAAATGACCGTGAAATATCCTAGATATGAAGGCAGCCATTGATGTAATGTGGAGCCTGTGGAGTACCTATATCGGGGAGGTAGCCGTGGTGACCATTTTCTGCTAATATATGCGATCAAGAGTCAGTCTTAGCTGCCAATCATGTTTCGCCCTCATGTTTCGCCCTCTTCTTATAGCATCAAATAACTGATTAAAACCAAACTTAGCAGTTGTCAACATTATTGTGAGAAGAACTACCCTAAATGACAGAAAACATAATTTGGAAAAGCTTTAATTTGACATGTACTTTGACTTTTTAGTACGGTACGTGTCCCATCTGCTAACATGGAGGAAGAAGGGTTTATGACTTATACTGCAGCCAGTCACCAGGGGGCGACACTTTGGTTCACTTTTCCGGATCAGTCATGTCGGCCATCTTTACACACTGTCTATGAATCAAACAAACAACATGTATTATATTAATTATTACGTTTTTAATGTTTTTTAGAAGGGTGGGTTTTATCAAAGTTTATCTATGGTTTTAATGTGTTTTCAATGTTTATGCTGTGCTAAGCTAACCTAGATTC
Source organism: Pseudopleuronectes americanus (assembly GCA_038501795.1). Classification (NCBI taxonomy): domain Eukaryota; kingdom Metazoa; phylum Chordata; class Actinopteri; order Pleuronectiformes; family Pleuronectidae; genus Pseudopleuronectes; species Pseudopleuronectes americanus. The sequence goes on along the minus strand of CM076719.1, from coordinate 16,624,215 downwards.
TTAATTATCGTATGAAAAAGCACATTTCCCAAACTATTGCTTCAACATTCTTGTGAGCTTTCATTTAAATTGATGCAGCTCACAGCCTCTTTCATGACGAAGCATATTCTATCCAGACCCCTGTTGAATCAGTCAGTGACAATACGTATCATCTGCTTGAAAAAACACTGCATCATCACAATAGGATCACTCACACACCGCATATATGGAAAATACATTATTTAGATCAATTATTCTCAAACTGAGCCTGTTGTTTTTGTTTCTCCCCGGGTGCAGATTTTGGTGCAGAATGTCCGACTCGTCGACGTGCAGCAGGTCTCAAACATCAACCCCTCAGGCCAACCTTCACACCTGTGAGCCCTCTGAGACGTCCTGCCAGCAGATGGCAGAATCACAGGTACTGAGCTGCCTCAGGCTCTACTCTGGTTTTAACCCCCAAAAAACTTCTCAGGTGTTAATATGGAAACAGAAAATCACAGCTTACTGTGGTTTGAGTCAAGTCTAGCTGCTGTTTGAAATGCATGTTTTAAAAATGGAAGTTACTTGTGAGTTGTGTTGAATATTCATTGAGAAACAGTCTATGCTTTCCAGGATCCAATATTTCCACCTGCCATTTATAAGGATATAATTTTTTGAGGCAAATGAATTACACTTGTATTCAATATTTAAAAAATTACTCTTAATAATACATTTTTGGAAAACATTGTTAAATTTTGTGAGTTTAACATTTTAAGTAAAATAAATATAAAACTACAACCTGCAGGTGCTGAGCTTAGATTAAAGAGTTAAAACAAATGGACTTGTTCATCCAAAAGTAAAATATATCTGCCCACCAACAACTCCGGAGCTTAACAATTAGCATGTTATATGTGGCATGTTTTTAATTCATGTGAAAACCATATTCTGTGTATATGACAGATGTTTGCTTGTAATAGAAAGCAGCTTTATGTATTTGTTTCAAAGGGGAGGGAGACAAGAATAACCAAACTTAGTTTTTATGGTTGAGTTCAGTTTAAATTGAATTATGTTATCTATGTTTTATAATCTGTATCCCCCATGTTAATGATCACACCTCAGACAACTAAGGTCACAGCGGTCTGCTTCACTCAGCAGGAAGCCTTCACCCTGAGGACCGCAGCTGTGAGCAGGAGGCACAGCGCTGATGGCATCATGGGTTCAGGGTCAGCCGTGGGCAGAGGTCCCGTCGAGTCCGACCGATTCCACCCATACCGCCGACAGTACGGAGACAGAGCAGTGACGGCCGCAAGTTGCCTCCAGCAGTGCTCTTCTTCCTTCAGCTGTCTGCAGGAGGGGTTCAGTCCAGACCCAAGTTCACCGGGGTCCAGCAGCGAGGGGCCACCACCACCCTGGGACCAATACAACAGCAACATTCAGGTTCCTGTGCTACAACTCACCTGTTATATAGAATCCAAGAACGTTGACTTGTACAAAGTCTAACATTTTCTCTTACTTGTAGAGTTCATACCCAGAACTACCTGCTGTACCAGTGGAGCCCTCCTGCTTCCTGTCTCAGAGTTATCCATCTTACAGCTCATCCAGGCCTCTACCACAGGTGAGTGAGCGTTCATACATGCACACATGGCTGCTGCAGAAGATAGGACATATGTGATGAACAATAACTCATGTGGCAGGTACATGGGTTTGCTTTCACGATGAAGAAATATAACAATTATTGTTGAAAGACAAGATAATGGCAGATGTTGATGTGGTGTAAGAAAAGGGGGTTTATAATTGATTATAGTTGATTTTATTGATTATAATAAACATACACTCAGTTAAAGCTTTATTGTGGCAGTTTGTATATCAATATATATATATGAGTCAATCAAAGCAAATGAAAGAAAATGTCAACGAAATATCAGAGACCAATATCTCTATTTTATCAACTTCTGGTCACGATATGAATGTGTGTGCATGTGTGCGTGTGTATGTGTTTGCTTGTGTGTTCTCTACAGGTGTCGTCCAGACTCTACTCTGACAATGAACCGTCCAACAGCTCCAAATATTCTCTCCAAAGTCTCGCCACTCAATCTCATCAGGAGGTCATCACTCAGTCCCTCTTCCCTAAACCAATCTACTCTTACAGGTGAAACTGCATCACCCTTCAATATATATATTTAACTCTGTAACAATTAAAGCGTCAATTAAAATGCTAATTAGAGAAATTCTCCTTTGTCATTGCAGTATCCTGATCTTTATGGCTCTGAAGAGTAGTAAAACAGGAAGTCTGCCCGTCAGTGAGATCTACAGCTTCATGACGGAACACTTCCCATATTTCAAGGTACCACAACATGTTTTTATTTTTCTAACCACACACACTGAATCTAACACAATAAAAGAATCTCAGTCTCAGATGCAGAAATTGAAAATACAAGGTTTGTACACTCATATTGTCTGAATCTGTCCTGTATTTCAATATATCTTATCATGTATTATTAGTATAATTATTAAACTAGGTTTATCCCATTGAGATTTGAATCTGAGATTATCTGAGATTATCTTGACTACAACTTGTTGTTGTACTGTTTGTCAAACATGTTTCCTCCGTAGTTGCAACTCTCACAAACCTATCGGACTTTGAACGTTATCTGGTCATAGCAGTGTCAGTTCTCCTCTGGAGATGTTAGAGCTCAGATTTGGTTTTAACACTGTTTACCTATTTCCATTTACCTGTTTCCAAGCAAACCCCAATTTTAATGCAGTAGCACAGAAATTATGTTTTAAAATGAAAAAGTTAGTGTTCTTTAACCATTTTGATTACATTCATAAACAAGCCACAAACATTTTTGAAATAACGTTTTTTTGTTGAACAAACTAAATCTCAAAATGCTAGAAAGGCCCTCAGAGAGTGCATACCTCCATCAAGGCTATCGATCTATCTGACAATATTAAAGAAAGAGAAAACTTCTTGGATTCATCGATTTATTATCTGCACCAAAACATTATGGGTTATTCCTCTGAAAGTCTGAAATAATTGTCTGAAGCCCGATATAATTGTTTCATTCATAATAATGACCTCCATCACTTGTGAACTTAAAATACTTCACACAGATAGGATCAGATCAGACTCAAGGCTTCCAAACAAAATACAAGTTGTCATAATTGTGCTAAGACACAACCCAGAACAGACCAAACTCACCTAAAGCAGTGCTACTAAGATCAAAGTGTTCCACGTATGTACAGTATGATCACACACAGCACGGACCTGTAGCTTGAGCCATGGTTAAACATATTTTGTTACAAGTGTTGAGTTGACGTTATGGGCTGATCTGAGGCCTGTGGACCCTGTGTCATGAGTGCAGCATTCACACTGACTGAATTGTATCTGTTTAAGAGGAGCTCTGTGTGTGTACTTGTTTTTGTTACCTCTGTAGGACCTTTTCCACTATAAACACTGACCTTGTCAGGACCAGCAAACATCATAGGGACCATGAAGTTATAATGACACAGGGGAGAGTGTCTTGATAAGGCAAATGCTAGTTTTGGAGGCCCTTGTTAAGGTTTAGGGTAAGATGGGAATTGTGGTTATGTTAAGGTTAGAATTGGTCATGGTTAGGTTAAGGAAAGGGTGTTGTTAGGTTGTACTCAATGAATGGAAGTCAATGCAAAGTCCTAACAATGATAGCTACACAAATTTGCTTGTAACAGTGGTTTCTCTGGTTTGGTAGATGAAGGGCTGATGTTCATGTTTGCAGTGTTTTGCTCAAACCACATCTCTGTTGTAGCTGACATTAATTACCCCTATGAAATGATTTATGGCACTGTGCAGTGTGCAGTGTGCAGCACCTGCAGCTGGGTGGCTCTGGACCAACTGGACAGAAGCCTGTAAAGGTGGGAGGCTGGTGTGTGAATTTGGATGAAGGGCTTGTTTTATGTCTGTTTGTTGTATCACCAGCATGTGTTTGTACGTGAGTGTACTGTATGTAGGTGAGTTTTGTGACCAATCAGAAAATCAAGCCTTCAATAGAACTTATCATTCTATTTGTATCCAATAAATTGTGTATATATTCCACTGTAGTGATGCCTTTGATATCCACAGTTCTAATCATTTCGTTTAGTCAAGATGGTAGATTAAAACTCATCATAAATCCACAAACCTGGTATTTAATAACGTTGAAGCATTCACCTGCGGTGTCAGACCTCGGTTTGAACCCTCAGTCGTCACACACGTGGTAGATTTTGCAAAGGAGTCACGATATCTACAAATCTGTTCACATTCATCTCTGGAAGGAGCTCAAAGAGTTGCCACCGATGTATTATTCAAGAAGGCCCCTTATTGATGGCCCCTTTCCAAACAGCTGCCTGTGACCTTGAACACAGGCTGCAGAGCCATAAAATACACGTTACACATGACAGACTGATACTCACTGGAGGAAAGTCAGGTGGATTTAGCAAAAGCTTTGAGATTGATTGAAATAACTTTATGAATATTGTCGAGTTTGTGTGAGTTCAGTTCAGTTCAGTTCAGAGGACACTTGCTATGGCACGCACACATAAATCATTGCAGATTGCAGGAAAATGAATACATGTTTTAATGTTGCTTCAGGGGAGGGCATGGTTTCTGTCAGTTTGTTAAAGTGCTCGGATTTGACTCATAGTCAGTGAAACACAGTCAGATTAAAGGGTGAACCTGCAACAAGGCTGGACGCTTTGTTTATCAATCTTAAACAATCATGAGTGAATAATAAACATTTACTTCAAAGAAAAAAAGCATGATCAAAGTGATTTTAATAATTCAAGTAAAAATTTAACGGTTTTAAAGATTTGCTTGATGCATTTAGATGATTCATAATTTAGTCAAATCAGATTTTAGATTTTTTCAATGTTTGTGAAAAACATGCAAAGGGTTAACAGGTTCAAGGTCATCAGTCAGAGAACATACTGGGTGACATTTTCTCTGAAATTTTTAATAGAAAACTAGAATGCCAATCACAATACCCATGAATTCAATCAGTGCTCTAAATGTGTATGAAATTGTTCATTATGGGCCATTAATTATTCTCTATAAAATATATGAATATGTAAAAAAACTCTAAAAAGAAACCGGGATCTGGCTCCTAATCCGGATCCAAACCAATATTTGATAGATTTTTCCCTGAGTCATACCACATCCTTCCACCAAGTTTGGTTGTAATCCGTCCAGTATTTTTTGCATAAGCCTGCTCATTGATTGATGTGAGTTTTTTGCCAACTGGTTTGTCATTCTTACTGTTTCTTCAATGAAGTATCTGGGTATTACAAAGCTTGAGAGCTGTGTCTTTAACCTTTGGCATTAAAACCTTCCCCTCCCCCGTTGTTCAGACAGCTCCCGATGGTTGGAAGAACTCAGTGCGTCACAACCTCTCCCTGAACAAGTGCTTTGAGAAGGTGGAGAACAAAAATGGGAACTCGTCTCGTAAAGGCTGTCTGTGGGCCCTCAATCCTGCCAAGGTGGTGAAGATGCAGGAGGAGCTGCACAAGTGGCGACGCAAAGACCCCGTCACTGTTCGCAGAAGCATGGCCAAGCCAGGTGGAACCCCTCAATACACTGAACAAAAAAACTGAAAGTGAAAGTTTAGAACTCAATTTGAAAAAGAATGATTTTTACCATGAATTCATCCCAGTGTAATATTAAAGTCTCAAAAATGACAGATGTTTGATTATAACTGAATCTAATTGAAACTTGATTTGATCCTCACTTTTCTCTGCAGACGACCTTGATCGTCTTGTGGGAGAGAGACCAGACAAGCTCAGATCTTTACCTCCTTACACCAGCTCATCCCTCTTATCCAGAGGGACTCCATTTTACAGCACCTCCTCGTCCTCTTGCAGCCCGGCCCAGCTCCGACCGCCCTGCCGACCTGTGCGGCGTCCACATTACAACCATATCTTACCACAGCAGCCCCGCTTCATCCCCCCCACATCAGCTTACCCCGGCAGCTCATTTGCCCTGTGCTCGCCCTGTGGACAGCAACCTGCAGCTAGAGGCCTGAACTCATCCCAAACAGGGAAGATGCCACCGGTTTATAATTCTGCTCTGCAGGCTGATTACAGTGTTGGCCCCAGGAGCATGCAGGACTTAATGTTGGAGGGAGATGCCAGTTATGACATTGACACGTTTAACACCTGTCTGACTGACCTGCAGCTGCAAGGTATGACAGTGTCACCGAAACAGTTTGTATCTGTTTGTGTCGCCTGATTTAAGATCACTTAAAACTCTTTGACATTTGACCCATAAAGCTAATCAGTTCTACTTTGAGTCCAATTGTATGTTTGAACCAAGCTTGAATAAATTCCCTCAAATGATCCTAAGATGGTGTATTCACAAAAGCATGATTTGTAGGGTCAATTTGAACTTTACTTTTGGTCTTCAACCAAGAAATTCTAATCAGTTCATCCAGGGGGCTAAATTTTCTCAAGGCGTTCCATAGAAATCTTGTTCACAAGGTAGAAAATGTGTTTTGAGAGGTCATAAGAAAACTTGACTTTTGTCAGATTATGTCTGTGTTCATTGCTCTATATGACAAACTTTGCTTCTCCCTGTCTGATGCATGTTGCTGACGGTTTCTCCTGTCAACTCTTCACAGGGTTTTCTTTTTCTGAAAGACTCCTTACCTGTAGTTATTGACTCAGTTGTTCTTTTGAGTTTTGAGTCTTTTTGTGCAATGTATGTAGTATTTGCTATTGATGGTATCTAGGTTTGATTATTTTTCTATAAATAGTATTTTGTTATTTTTGTATGAAATATTGGAAAGAAGATGATGATTGTTTGACAATTTGATCCAGAAGTTCCTCCCTGAACAAATTTTAAGATTAAATAATATTTGGATGAGGAAAATGAGATAATATCAATCGGGAATATGAAATTGTTTTGATCGTTTATCCTTCAACAGCGAAATAATTTATTTCCGTGAACTCAGCCTTTTTGTCTTTTTGTTTTGTTTTAATACTTTCCAAAACACACCTGATATTCCCTCTGTGGTTTCAGGTCACCTCTGGGATGAGATGAGGGAGGACACCCTGGTATCAGATCCACAAGTTACCGCTGCATTGCTGTCCACCCCCCCTGTCCTGCAGGAGCCCCACATCCACAGCGGCTGCCTGCAGGTGATGCTGCCTGAGGGTCAGACGTCACAGGTGACTCCTCTGGGTCGATGTAAAGCAGAGTATGAAGACGAGGATGCCGGAGGTGGACGAAGCTTGGAGCAGCATGGACTTCATCCTGTGGCTTATTCAGGGGTGGAGAACATGGCTGGTTATCTGACCTCCTGCACTACGTCCATCTCCTTAATGTAAAGACCTGATGGCGGATCATTGTCCCTGAAAACTGATATTTAACAGAATGTGAAAAATTATAACAAGCAGCTCTGTGCCAAAGTATTAGTGTGGTGGTTATTCAACCCACGTGATTCTCTGTGGAGGAAATGATGTAATCACATTCACTGTTTGCATTCACAAAAATATCTCGTTTCAGTTTTTTCAATTTCAATTTTTTTTCCCCATTCTATTTGCTAGAGATGATATATGGTTGATTAGCAAATGATATACAATATAATTGTAATAAAGTTTCCTTATTGTATATGTTGTTAAATTTATTTGTGAATTTAGTTATTTATTTACCTTTTATAAGCCTCATTGTCACATTGTTATACAAATATTTCCTTATTTTAGATTTTAAAGCCATTTAAAAAAAAAGCTAATAGTCTTGTCATGTGTAAATACATGTTCCTATCAAATTAAATATAATTGTCACTTGTATAGTTTGCCCTTTTTTTTTGGTCAGTTCCTTGATATCAGATTTAGTTGTTGTCAGGGTCTAGTTTTTCCATAGGAGAGTTTAAAAACACAAACAAACAACATGTAAATTAAAATGAGGACGTCCTCTTCTAAAGCACCTTAAAATCAACTGACAAACCAGCAGTCAACACAACAATCAGACTCTGATTAGACGGCATTAAATACATTCAATGTGTTATTCTATTGAAAACCTAACTGTGTTTATTTTAATTTATGTGACATTATGGGTCCAGTGTCATTGGATCGTTAGAAAACGCTTGTAGAAGTCGACTTGTCCTCAGTGTAATAAGACTGTTCTCTCAGAAGATGGCAGCAGAGACACTTAGTTTATCCTTCGTAATGACCATAGGTTATGACGCCTGATAAACGCTGAGGTAAATCACATTCAATCACATTAGGTAAAATATATTAGCTTCAAGTCTTTGGGTTCCCCAGTTAATTTATAAGAATGACCAAAAACTAGGATAAATGAAAATACAAGTTCTTTTTTTTTAAGTTGGACAACGTTCCACGGCTTAAATGTGAAATTCAACATTATCGGCGGATGCTTTTATCAAAAGCGACTTATAATGAGTTTTTCCTACAGATTCAGGCTGTTAGACCTCAGGTTCTGATGAGACTCTCCAAGACCAAGAATCATTTTTAATTAATACATTAATTAAATTAAATAATGAGACAAATACAGCCCTTTAGGCCAGTTTATACAGCTTGTGAATATTAGACATTGCATTCATATCCATATTCATAGATTCTGGATTGTTTAATGGGGAGAAGAAGAAGACATTTAAATATTCATAAATAAGGCAATTACAGAATTTTTTTATTTAAATTTCTTTTTTTTTATGTCTTAAAACAACTTAAATCAATGCTTTAGGGGAGAAAAAATATAAACTGAACAACATCGGGCAACTCCATTATTTTGTTTTGAATATATTTCTTCCCACCAGTAGGTAAGTGTAATGAAAGTAACACTTTATACACTAATATTTAATGTTTAGATAATATATTGTCTGTTCAGCATGGCTTTTACCTTATGGTTTATTTCTCTTGTTCTAAGTTTCATCCTTTGTGGAAAAAAAACACAACGTATATAAAATCTTTGAAAAAAATCCCATATTTATTGCAGTGATGGTATCTCGGCTGTCAAAACTTTACATACTTTTTTTAATTTAAAACATTTATCATAAAATATACATAGTGCTTCAGTACTACAGAGAACATACTGGTTATCAAAATTGATATCAGACCTTTGACTTTTGACTAATGAATGTTTTCTGACACTTCAAAATGGCTATTTATTTAGAAAATACTCCTGACGTTAGTAGTACAACTATGAACCAGAGGTCGTAAAACAAATGACACGTTAACATAGACAAAGTACACATCTCTGTTTGTCATTCGACTGAACAATGACAACGCTCACAGGAGGACGACTGAATCATTCGAAAGAGAATGACGTCTACAAATCTGAGAAGCTTCAGGAGTAAAAATGTAATGAGATTCTATACAAACTATATAAATATACTGTACATCCAAATGGATGATTTAACTTTTTTTTATTTCAATTTAAACTCTCTCTTTGTCTCATGATGTAATTCAGGACAAATATTGTCTCCTCATTCTTTTCACACTAACGACTATGAAAACACACAACATGTAAATGAATCCTGGTTTCCCTAATGATCAAGTGGAGCCCACATAAACACACTGAAATCGACAGCATGTACAGACACTGCATGTGTTTACTGCCCACACAGACATACACGCACACAAACGCACACACACGCGCGCGCACACACACACACACACACTCATGAAAACTGATGATAAAACTGGCAGAATTCAATGTTCCTGCAAAAGAGAGGGAGAAACCGGACTGAATACCTGAATTGGAATAACATGTTAAAGTAACAGGAGCGAGACGAGAGTGGTTTGTCCATCAGTTGTGGTCAGACGTGGTGCCTGGATCGTGGAAAATGTCTAGAACAGAGGGGGAGTGAAAGGGTGGTGGGTGGGGATGGGGTGTCTTCTTAAGGCCCCCCACTGTAGGAGTAATCCGCCTTGTTGTGCATCACCAGCTTGTTGTCCACAAAGTAGAAGCTGTCAGACTGCGTCTCGTAAGGATGCAGGATCATCTCTCGCACTGACAGAGAAGAAGTACACAACAACATCCAATCCTGTTAGATCTGATAAAACATCAACGTGTGGATGTATTTGTCTCTTGTGATTCTTGTGTGTGTGTGTGTGTGTGTGTGTGTGTGTGTGTGTGTGTGTGTGTGTGTGTGTCACACTCACTGATTTCCTCTGACAGTGCGGGGAACTCGTAGATATGCTCGCACGTGTTCTTGCTGCTGGGCATGCAGAAGCCAAATTCGAAATCAAAGCTCTTGAGCAGCTGATTGCGGAAGTAGTGTCTTTCGATCATGCGGAAGTTGTTGATGGGGGTATCGCCCACTGTGAACTCCACCCTGCAGAGACACAGGGGGAGAAATGAAATGTATATCTGTATTGTAAACAGGCAGCTCAAAGGTCAGGTGAACTTTAGAGGTTACTGACAACTTCCATCACTTCTAAGTGAAATATGGGAATCGAAGCAACATAATTTCAACAAAGTCCATCAGATTAAGAAATATGATCAGTCAGATGATCACAAACATTAAAAGTTAACCTTTTAAACACAATAACCCACCTTTGGCTGTTTTATGGTACTTCTACTGTGTATTTTTGGGTATATAGCTGTAATGCAGCAAAGGTTAACAGTGTTGGTAGCACTGCTCTTGGTGTGTTTTGGTCTTAGCTGGAATTAATCCTTACACAACCTTAATCGATTATATAGAATCTATTATATTGTTTGAAGACTTTAATAGCCAAAGCCTTTTTTTTCAGGGAAAAATTGGGGGATCTCTGCGAATGTTTGTGTCTTTTTAAGTTTGGTTCAGTATATCTTAGACTAAATCTCAATGTGTAAAAGTTGAAGTCATTACTAATCGGTAAAACGAGAAGAATTGTAAGTGTGTATATCTATGGTCAGTGCTCTATAGGCTTGCCCTGTTTCTGACCTCAGGAGTTCTATGATTTGGTCAAAAGAGTTCGCTATGCAGACCAGAGTGTCTGCATCTTCAAAGCTGTTTTCATGATCTAATTTTCGGTCCAGATTGGTTTCCTGGTGTGAACCCAACTTTTATATCCAAGTTTTCCACAGATTGTGCTGCTCTGCTTTTTCTCCATCATTGGCATCACTAACCCTAAAACTTTGATAAATTACCCTTTAAATTTATCCCCCAGAACAACAATCGACATGTATCTTTTCTGAGGTTCTGCCAATGATATCTAAAATATACATTGATCTTTTTGATTAGATCTAGATGAGTTAGTTGTTGGCTTAGATTGAAATCTGTAGTCGGAGTAGGAGTCAAATGATAAACATTGCTCAGGAGCTCCGACAGTTATTTGCTGCCTGACTCAGGAGGTAGGCTGCGTCGCTCTGTGTGTTCACACTCATAACCGTCAGCCTGTCGCCACACACTGAAGCCCACACGCCTCCTACATCTGCTGCGTGTCTTCTGTCAGAGCAGCAGGGGTTGAAAGGACGCTATAGCATCACTGTGCTCGTTCAAGGACACTGGTCTCAAGTCTTCATCTCGCGTGTGGAGGAAACGAACACACGGTGAACTTACGTGGCTCCAACCTGCCGCAACTGCAGGAAGGCTGGGGTGAACTGGTATCGCACAAAACGGCCGGCGTTTGGGTCACAATGCTTTTTATCTCCTGCTAGACAGATAAAGAAAGAAAAGCAGTCAGATTAACAAAATCAAACTTCTCCAAATCCTTCATTTCATTAATTTCATCAGGGAGATAAATGTGGCTATAGCTCACTGTACATGCAGTCAATATTAAGTGGACAAGAAAATAAATTCATTACTACTACCATTATTGTTGTAGTAGCATATCTTTTACAGTGCCATCGGACAAGGACTATTTTAAATAATGTTTTGAAGCCTTCATTAACTCAATCTGGAAAAGGTATGCTACAGTTTGTGTGTCAGGTTTGGGAGCTGACCTGGTGTTGGAGGTTTAGTGATCTCAAACAGGACTGTCCCTGTTTCCATGTCACGGATCTTAAACCTGGTGAAGTCGATCATGTGGACGTTTTCTTCTGGAGAACATAGATAATCTGCAAAACAAAAAACAGAGAGGAGAGGAGCCTTTAGACTGTATACATGGACACAAATATACTTCACACTTAACACACTTTGAATAAAGCAAACTTTATACCAGGCAGCAACTGTCCATTTACAAAATTGTACTAAAGACGCCTCTGTGACCTATTTTTGAATTGTCACCTCTATAACTTCACAATCCAGGGACACAATTTCTCTCATATTAGCTATTTCTCTATGCCCAAAACTGTTTACGTCAGTTACAGAGGCTAGACACCTTACATTCTTAAAGCCTTGATTTTAATGTGGAAAAAACTCTTTAATGGGAAACAATAAAGACAAATTCAGAAGAGGAACAGAGGAGGGCTCTCTCTGCAGGATCAACAGAAATAACACAGTATCAAGTATACACAGCCCATATTTACTGCAATATAACACAACATATTCATGTGTTATAGTGGTGGTAGCATAATGTGCAAACTGTGTGAATGGTGGTTTCATTTGTTTATTATATCACCCTTTGGCACGTCTTAGTTTTTTGTACTTTTTGACTTTGTTTTATGTCTCTAGTGTAGTTAAATGTGTTTTTGTTCATCAAAACAAATTATAAAATCCATTTTAAATATGTTCATTATTTTCCAGAATGAAAAAGGAACACAGGACAAACAAAAAAGAAAAGGATAAGAAAAAAAACAAAAAAACAGGATCAGCTCATCCTAGTAAAGAATTAACAGAAGCCACAGTCATGACAATAAATTAAACATACACATTTACAAAAGACTACACAAAGTGAAGAGTAAACTAAAAGATACACACAGCAGGCGTTTCACAATGATCCATACTTTAGTCCTTTCCTTGAAACAGTTGCAGTACAGGGTCCCACATCCTATCAAATATGTCTCCCCTGTCTTCATTATGGAGTCTCAGTTAAAATCCAGTTTTTACTCTTGAATTGAATGGTTTATTGAAGGATTACATTTGTAATCTGAAACTTCCAAAATTTCATAGCAGTACACACTTTCACCTATTGACTCTTGAATTTGAGAAATGGACGGTTTGCAGTTTACCGGCGATACAGTAACTTGAACTCCACTTTTCTCTGAACAATTTTTAATTAAACAACAGATTGTCAGGTCCAGTGAACACAAACGCAGTGGAAGAGTGTATCAGTATCCTGAGCAGAGGGACAGATTTGTCCATGTGCTGGCACTGCATGCGTGTGTGTGTGTGTGTGTGTGTGTGTGTGTGTGCGTGTGTGTGTGTGTGTGTGTGTGTGTGTGTGTGTGTGTGTGTTTGATAACCAGTTGGTCCATGTGTTGGTAAAAAAACAATAAGCCTCTTAGGCCTAATCCTGCCCCGTTGGGAGGGTAGTGTCTCACCCATGCTTACAGAGAAAGAGAGAGAGAGAGAGTACACCCCCCCCCCTCTCTCTCTCCCACACACACACACACACACCACACACACACACACACACACACACACACACTATCTCATTAGGGTTATTATTGGCAGTCTATGTTGCATAAGCCTTGAAGAGACTTTCCTACGGCTACTTTCACATGTAACACATTAAGAAAAGACAAACGCGGAACATTAACTGAGGTCAAACGTTACACAGACTTTATCACAAACACACATGGAAGATGATCTGTGTATTTATTTGCCAGCATATGGTCACCACTACACTAACACTGTTACATCTTCTTCTGTTTCTGAGGGTTAGGGAGCAGATGGGTCACACCGGCTTTAGCCACCTGCTTGAAGATATTTATAGACCTTTTCATAAAGTACAGCACACGGTAGCTGACACCTTGTACGAAAATGTCACTCTTGTGAAACTGCGCTATTTAGAGCTCACAGCGGATGGAATATTTTGAGCGCTTGTGTAAAAGACAGATGAATCGAAAAATAAAAAGTTTCTGACAGAGACACTACAGCAACAATGTCTCGTTCTTGGGCTGTGACAGTAATGCAAAGAAAATGCTACTTATTTATTGGATAATTTAAATGATAATATATTATATAAATAAGAGGTGGAGTCAGGCTTCATCGCTGTCGACCTACAGGCATAACTTTACAAACCTTATTACCATGTAAAAGCAGCAGAGCATTGAGAGGGTGCTGGATCCATGCCGTGCCACAAAACGGATCTAGGCAATTTCATTTATAAAGCAAGCTTTCAAAAGGAGAAAATCACAGAGCTTCACAATGAAAATAAAGCAACTGACTGACAACTTGAGCTTCATGTGAATTTGCCTTTATACCATTGAGGTTCTGCTGTGATGTACAGCTGGTCAGCAGGTTGATTGGATGTTTAAATCAAGACTATTTATTCAAATGTATTTTATATAAATCTCTCTGATGCTTATATGACCTTTTATATAAAAGTGAAGAATTTGATGTCTTCTTCTTGACATGTGCACTCATGGTTTTCATGTCTGGATGGTCACTCATAAGAAATATTTGAGTAACTTTGGACAAGACATGTCCAAAACCAAAGTTATACCTATGATGACTTCATGTGTATTAGTATGTATGAGCACTGCATGTACACTTTTTTCTGTTGCATCTTTCTGCACACACTGCAGCGTGGACAGGCCTCCTCCCTGGTGATGAGTTCATGTTAATGTACTGTCGATATGAGCGCAGTGTTTCCATGGTGAACGTCACAAGACTGGTCAAGAGATTTGCACGTAAAGCTGCTCTGGCTCAAAAACGCAGTCTCCTTATGTTGCTTTCCAAACAGCAGTAAGAGGGTTAGCGGGCCGCCACTTGATGCAGTGCCCTCTAGTGCCAGTTCATTTGATGTGAGGCGCTTATCTGCTCTGAGAATATTACTATAAGCCTACTGTTTGTCCGGGACTGTGCGTTTTTCTACAGCAACAGCAAGAAAAAATAATTCACACGCTATATATAGAGTGACTGCATGTGGCCTGAGTCACTGCAGAGTTAGTTTAAAGTGACCAGAATCATTTCTGAAGACTGGAAGATAAAAACAAAATCATCAAATACTACAAATAATACATGTTAATACTGTACCAAACTACTTTCTACAGCTAACACATATCGACACTGCATGTCTGTTCAACACTTAGAGCACTGATATGAACACTACATGCATATATTTTATATATAAATGGTCGAAGAGTCTCCATTTCCTCCCACTATCCAGGAACTAAGCCAAAATATCAAACCATCTTGCACATTCAGAGCCAGATAGATTCAAATAACTAATCAAAACATAAAAAAAACACTTGGAGAAACATCAGTGTGATAAGAAACTAAAAGAAAGGGTTAGGGTTATAAACCATATTTGAGGAACGTTTATTTGACGTTTACTCTGATTTTTTATTTTGATCCACGTCCCATATACTAACATGGGGGAGGCAGGATTTATGACCTATACTGCAGTCTGCCACCAGGAGGAGGGCAATCAAGACACTTTTGTCTTCCCTTTTGGAGAGCTGTCATGTCGTGCAACTTTATATACAGTCTACGGTTTAAACACTTTCTCAGAGCACCAGTGTTCATCCCCAAACCACATAGTCATAAGTAAGAAATCTTCTCTCTCACTGTAAATTACTGTCTGCCAATAGAAAATTAAAATCTGTTGTCTCTGTGCTCTGAATACATCTCGCACAGCTATCAGTGAGCTCGCCCTCTCTGTGGGCAGATGACCGCGGGATGTATTTTGTGAATCAGACAATACTACTTGCTGAAAAAGACAGATGGAGCGTTTAATCTATTAGCACAGCCAACAAAGTCACTTTCACACAGTCCACTTCAAGAAATCCCACATAATCACATCACACCTACAGTCACATGAAGCTCAACAAACCACAAACCCTCTCTGTAAACGTCTACCACTGAATCTGACCAATGAGGCCTCTTCGATAGGCTTCGGTTTGATCAGTTTTTTTAATGAGCAACCAAGGCCTTGTGTCAGTGATAACAAATCTCTATAGTCTTCCAGTTGGGGACGTTTAGGAAATGTATAAGCACTATTGCGACAAAATATCTCCAAATATCTTGTAGATTTAAATTTTTGAAAAGATATATCTAAACATGGCTGTGATACTGAGAATAATTTACAGGCCTCATATGGAAGCTTTTCATTAGAAACATAGGATGTAAGCTGGAAATGTGGGTGAAGAAACTGAGAAATAATTCCAGAAGCCGACAGAACATAAAATCCCACTTGTGCAAAAATGAAGAATTGTTGAAAGAAGAGTTTGTGAAACTTGCTTATACTTGCTCGAGAAAACAGATCAGACCAGTTAGCGTCACTTAGCCTAGCTATGAAATAGTCCACACAAAACCACAATCTGCTTTTGTTTTAGTTTAAACAAATGAGATGTGTAAAGTTGTAAGTGTACATGATTGTTTTCCCATATCATTTTGACATGTTTCTTGTTTTCTCCTGTATTTATACCCTGTTTCCCTGATGTCAGTGCCAGTTTGTCTCATCAGTTCCCCTGGGAACATACCAGAACTTTCTACTGTGATCATTCTTTAAGTTAACAGCAAAGCTTTGTCTCTAGTCTCTTTGTTTTTGGAAACCTTTGCATGGTCGTGTTTTTACATCCTTATCCTGAACATTCTCGTAAAAAGACTGTTTTAAAACTTGTATCCTTTCTCAGAGTCTTGTCTTCTACCTTGTACCAGTCTAGAGATTTTGGTACAGACATCGAAGTGGTATCGATCTTATCTTTGAAATCGTTTCACGAAAGTGAATAATTGCAATAATAATTAATATCGAAATATTCCTTATAGGATTTATAAGGAAAATGGTGTAGTATTTTTGTAAAAAGGAAAACCATAATGCAGGCATTATTGCCATATTTTCTGTTCTTCTGACAGGAAAATACAATATAATGCTAGGAGGAATTAACCATTAAAATCTGCCTCAATGAATCACAATGTCTTGAAATTATCATGGTAGATAGACTCCAGTACAATATCCCAAAACACCAAGATAAACACATTGGTATCTCATTTCTTTCTTTCTTTTTTCCTTTCTTCTTTCACATGCACAACACACACACACATACAAAAATGCTCCACTTCACTTCCTTCAACACTGTCGCCTAGCAACGCTCCTTCTGATAGCACGCCAGCTCGATTAGTCCGTCTTGTTGCTTCCCCTCATCCACCTGGCTGCTCTGCAACAACAGGGTGCAGCAGCGAATCAAAGGAGCGTATCTTGGGTTTGACATCAGTCGTATGCAAATTGGAAATGTTCCTCGTCTGACACTTGATGAACGGCAGGCTTAATCTGAGGCCTACTCCTATAAAAAGAGGCCTACCTATCGTGTAGTTTCACAATCATGAAGCAGCGGAGCAACGAAGACAGTATAGATTGGAGGCAGAATATTAAGAGGATACGTTTATATTATTGGATAGATTAAAACATTCTTTACTGTTCCTGTGAAGAAAGATATTAACTCTCAGCACAGGTGATATGACACCATTACACACTATGGTCCTTCTACTCTCACTCCGAGGAGCATTGTTTGATTCTACATTTACTTTTTATGTCTAAACATGATTTCGAGTTGATGATTTCTTGCATTAGAAAGGATTTTTTGTGAGGTTTGAAATAATGGGTCATCTGTGACAACACCAAAAGCAGATTTATGTCAAATTTCACTCTAAAATTCAATAACGTCCTGAAAAGATGTGTTTGGCAGTTGCCCCCATACGGAGTTAAATTAGCACCGGGTCTTGAATCATGATGTGTTCCTGTATTCAGATACTCGAAGTCTGTCTGACACCAAAGTGGCATTCATGAAGAGCAAGCGAGCTGCCACTTATAGCTCCTTAATCCCAGAGATTAGCCCGGAGTTACAGACTTTCAGCCACAGGGATTGACTTCACATGCCTTATTCTTTCCGTTTGACTTTGTGGTCCCGATCGGTGCCGAGACTATGTTGAATTAATGCCACAACATGAGGAAACACAATACAGGCATGTTGACTTCACATTAAAATAATCAGTAGCTGCAGGCGGCTTTAGTGACGTGAGCATTAAACCTTGTCCACATTGTGATATATCGTGCACCTGTGTATGGCAGGTTGTTTCATGTTTCCCTGTTCATATCACCTGTAGGCAAACTGGCAACTGGTGAAGTTCATGGAGAGGCTGCTCTCTGAGCAGCTGAATGCAGATTAGATTATTATCTCTTGCTGCTCTCTGGCCTGTGTCACAGAATGGAAAAATAAAATAACGTACCTAGTTTTATAAGTCTAATCTAAACTTTGAAACATAGGGCCATCCATTAAAGTACAAAAATTACCTTTTTCTTCCATCAACCTAAAACCAATAGTTGGAGTCTCTGGCTATACGTTTATTAACTCTCTTGCTTCGTGAGAAGATCCACATGACTTTTTAATCTGTCTACTAAATATAAACTAGAAACTCGAAATATCCCTAAATCTCCCTGTCTCCTTCTTTGTCATTTCCACCGACATGATGCTCAGGTTTGAAAGCTTGCTGCTTCATATAATATAAACAATTTGACATCTCCCCAAAAGTGAGGCCAAATTGCAACCTGGTGGGTGGTTACATTATAGGTCATAAACCCTGCTTCCTACACATTAGTGGATCGGGCATGAACTAAAGTAAAAAGAAAAATTACTCGTCAAATATATCAATATTAATATATACCTCAGAGATGGTTTCCGTCATTATTGGCTGTTAATATCAGTCCGATGTTCTTTCAAATGCATATTTTCCTGGTATGCTTGGTTTTAATTAGTTAAAATTATTTGAGTTATTTGATGCGATAATAACGGGGTGAGACATCATGAGTGAAAGTCAAGACTGACTCGTGATTGGTCGAGTATGTACTGATGACATCTCAATCATGTGAACTCCTGTTCGATACTGAGCAGACTCACGTACAAGATGGCAGCGTTCATATGTGGAATGGTTTGGCTTCATCTCTGAGGGACTGAAGAATGTCACATACCTCCAGGGTTGAATACATCTGTTCAAGAGGTGCATTGTTGAACCCCTTTCTCCATCAAATCAAGTGACAACAGTATCAAGCACTTATGTTAGCAGCGAAGTGGTTGTATGCTAATGTCAGCTTTTGTTAAATAGCTAATAGCTGATTGCTGACGAGCTAATGTGCCATATGTGTTGTTAAACCTTGAAGCATTGTTCAATTTCCCTCCAGACTCTCACATTGTAATGTCGTTTTCTATGATTGATCAATAGAGCAACAGTTAATTTGTAATTATTTCTCTATAGATACTGTTGATACGATTATTTTTGTTATCTTCATAGCATGAAAAAGTAAGAAAAATATATACTGAGATAATTAATAATCTTTAACTGTAATCAAGGATCAGTGGGGTTTGTAATAATTAGGGTTATGTACTGTGGAGCACATCACGAACCAATAGCACGCTACTGAGTGTGTGTGCTTCAGGTGAACCCCATGACACCACTTCATTACAGAGTATTATAATCTCCGTGTCTGGGAGCACACACACACTCTCAAACACACACACACACACACACACACACACACACACGCACTGACCACTCTGTCACATTCAGGGTCAGACTGTGAGAGGAACCTGGAGGGACATCAATGATTTGTCTGTCTCACTTCAGATCACGCCTCATCTATTGACATGATCTAAAGCGACTTCTGGAAACAAGTGCAGAATAAAAAGAGTTTCATTGAAGTCATATTATCTTAGGCATTTCATTAAACAATTTGATTTCTACATGAATAAAATGCAAACCCTAATCCGCCAGCAAATAATAAGCAATATAGAGGTCCCACCCACAACCTCTTATTAAAACAAGTAACCAAAGCATTTCAGGTGCTCTGATTTCTTTCAATATACATATCCAGTAGCCCTGAAAAACTTCTGGTTTTATTATGTTTGCATCCATGTATGTTTTAGGAAGTCTCTAAATTTCACTCAGGGAGACAAAGGTTCCTTGTGTCAATCTGCAGGAACTATAGTTATATCCATAATGTATGTATATACTTTTTTATAAATGAATACATCCAGGGCCCCAAGCTCTGCAGGAAATAGAAAAATAGAGAATATAGTAGGATTCTCTCTGTTTAGTGTCATCACTGTTTAATTTGAAATATTTTGGCCATAGTAAAAAACACATCACCCTAACCCTAACCCTTTTTTTTGATGTATCATTCTTTAGTGGATCTGGTCACAACCCATGGACATGTAGCACCAGTAAAGTTAGAAAACCACTGGCTTAGACTTTAGCATCAAAGTATGCTCTGTATTTATCTATCTATCTATCTATCTATCTATCTATCTATCTATCTATCTATCTATCTATCTATCTATCTATCTATCTATCTATCTATCTATCTATCTATCTATCTATCTATCTATCTATCTATCTATCTATCTATCTATCTATCTATCTATCTATCTATATAATTCTCTCTCTCTAACTCTATCGCTCTCCATCTTTCCATATATCCATATATCTTAATAAATATCCATCTCTTAATATTTCTGTATCTCTTTACAGCTTTATATATCTACCTTTATCTCTATCTCGCTCTATGTATTCACCTTTCCATATATATCTATCTCGATATGTTTATGATTATAATGCACCTTCCCAATGATAACATTTATCATATTTGACATGCGGTTCTCAGACTAAAAACAGATGCCAGATTTGATCTGATGAGCGTGTGTCACTGAAGTGGACGTAAAAATCTTTACGTCCACAAAATCATACAAATCATACAAATCTCTCTCTCTCTCTCTCTCTCTCTCTCTCTCTCTCTCTCTCTCTCCTCTCTCTCTCTCTCTCTCTCTCTCTCTCTCTCCATGTCAAATCACTCTGAAAGAATAACCTTGTGACAGCTGTGTGCATTTCAGATTAACTACCGGCTGCACCAATCAATTTTAATTAAAGCTGCCTCTATTGTGATGGTAGAAATCACAGAGCAGAGACACCACCCACCGTAGAACAAGGGCCGATCTGTGTCCCCGACTTATTAAGGCCAAATAATTGATGAGCCATTAGTGTAGAAGGAACCTTTGAGTCAAATATACAGCAAAGCAGGGGTTCAAATTTGGTATCCCATTACACAATAGCAATTAATGTTGTTTTCATATACTGTATGGTATCTGTTCTTAGAAAGCATTCTGCTGATGCTTTTTTAAGTGGGAATGGACAAAAAGGAACTGCTGAAATATTAATTACAACTATGTGCAACACTATGAAGGCCTTTGAGAACAGTCTGTGAATCTTAGTTACTTAGTTATCTTTATTTTAAACAATATATGATTCAGTTTTTACAGTTAACTCAAACAAACAAGACTTTTATGTGAATATTTGTGGAACTCAGGAGCAGTGATCAACTTGAATTTGACTTTAATTTTGAAAAATGCCTACAAGATTTTCAGAGCCATGGGGGATACATTGTTACAATTCAAAGTATTAAACACGCTTTAATTTATTTGTGAGTAATTCATTGATTAATTTATAGACGCGGTGAAATGTAAACAAATGATTCCTTGATGCATATGTTGTTGTGTATTGAATTATAAATATTGAGTATTTTCTGTATTTTAATATTCAAATATGTTGTATATATTATTTGATGTTCTACATTGTGTACGCTGGAAGAAACATCAAATCATATATGAGTATATATGAGAGACTAATTACTGATTATTGGTTATTTTTGTGTTTTATGAGAGCAAAATATGGATTTGATGGATTTAATAACAGTTATTGCTTTATGTAGCTCAGCCTTATATACTTCTCTCCATCTGCAGACCAGGCATCTACGTTTGTTATGAGTGAATCTCTATTTTTACATTTGAATCCCCTAAGTGAAAGACTAAAGCACATTTTTAGAGCATTTTTGGTGATTTTACTTTTAGCTTTTTTTGTTTATCAAAACATTCTGACTGCTCTCTATAGTCCACTTCCATGCAAACACAATGGGACATGACGGTTGAGAGGTAATCAACATTCTCCACACAAAAATGATCCAGAAATGAATTTAACATCACTAAAACACAGAGCCTCAAAAGTGATTGTTATTGCTGATTTTATGTGAGGATGATTTCTATGTCACACTTCTATTCCGACAATAATTATTGTAATTCTCTACATTGTAAGGTCACAAAATGTATATAGATATATTAAGATATATTTGGCTTTGACAGTTTGTTTGCCTGGCTGCAAATCATACCGTAACTCATCCATCATGTAAACAGTAAACTGATAATGTGTCATTTTTCATATCATAGCGGCTCTTTTCATCTGCCTGGATTATATTTCTTCTCCTCTCTGCCTGTGGGACAATGACGCGCTGCGCCTCGCTTATCAGCACTGAACCACCGTGACAAACTGGAGCCAGGCTGCACCAAAACGGTGGTACAGTATTTACCTCCCAAAAGCACTACTGGGAAAGTCATTTACAACAACAATTTTCTTTCCCTTGCAGCAAAAAATGATGAGTCTAAATTGTGCGACCCTCAATTCTTCTCTATGTGGTGTACATCGCTTGTATGGTCTGCCATTTAAGATGGTTGGGAGACATTTTAACTGGAAACAAAGAAGCAGATCCAACGCTAGTTCATTCGTATACAGACCCAAATATCATCAAGCTACTGTTCAAATCACCAGAAAGGACATTGGTGGCATGTGACAGATGCCATCTTTGACCATTAAGGATTCATTTGAGTGGATATTACATTTACTGCTGTCAAAAGCCAGAAAATATTTGACTATGGCTGCATTTTAATGTGACCTGCAAGGTCATTAATTACCTGAGGTGCATCTCGTCATTGCAGGATGCTGTGTTACAGCCGTCCTGACATAATCCAGATTACATGTCAGTGGAGAGCAGAGATTACTGCACCATCATGAGTAATTTCGGTTTTATCACACTGATGCAGCACGACTATTGCATTTTGATGAGGTGGTACAGAAATGAAAACAGATCTGGTACTCTGAGAAGGGACAAGGGCGGAGAGTCGGTTTCATGAATAGTTTTCATTTTTGAGAAATTGAAAATGAATGCAAATAAACTTTTGCAGTAGCAAAAGTAGTGGGTTTTTAGTCAAGATGTTTATTTAGATGTTTAGTTTAGGAACGTATGATTCAGAATACCATTAGACATTGAAAAAAATGTGATTACAATGTTTTTCAGAGCTTTAATACCCACTCATACCCTGATGATAGACCTTACTCACATTTAATGACCAAGATATTCGGGGAGGTTGAAAGCTCCTAAAAACGTTAATTCCATTTTGTGATTTAGGATTTTATTTTAAATTAAATTGTCAAGTAATGTTTCCTTAGTGGTTTAAACTAGTACCTTGACTGCTATGCTCATTATGAGACATGTTAAGTAGACTACCCAAATATTTTATTTATTATTTTATAATATTATTCGCTCAATGGTAAATGATTGGGTAATGCCACTTCCACTAAATTTACACAATGCATTAGTCTGACTGGACTTAATTAGCAAGATTTAACAAGCAATTCACCAATTATAACAGCATTCAGGAGAAAGTCATCCGTGTAACGCTATAGGATATTATGAAGTATGTCATAAATTGTAGTACTCATGAAACAAATAATAATAATAATAATAATAATAATAATAATAATAATAATAAATGGTAATTTTACTGTTTCAATCTAGAGACACCTTACTATATATCATCAGTTAACACATGAATAAAACCAAGAGTTAAAGAAAGATTAGGAGACACACACCTAATCAATATGCAACATATGTAATATGAGAAAAGTTACAAAAGGAAAGATTAAAACCAAGATTAAGAACATGTTAAGATGCAATGTGTGAACACAAGGCTGGGCACAACTCTGCTGATATTGGTGCTTGAAATCAGATCTACCTGAGTTACTTGATGTCCTGTTTCCATGACCTAACGTGGGAACAGATACCATTATATGTCAAACAACGTGCTGAGAGTTTTATTCTCTTGTGTTTGTTACGTCAGATTACTCGTCTGTGAGGAGCTATAATCGGCAGGTCACATCTCTGGCCACCTGTTACCTCACAGCCACAGGTGCCTTGAGGAGAGACGAGGATGTGGTGAGTGCCAGGATAGGTTTTTTGGGCCAGGATTTTTGGAGCACACACACACACACCTTCAATTTCTTTCCATGCCCACACACTCAGCACACAGAGATGCAAACCCAAACAAACACATTTAGGAAATCATACAGGAGCACTGATTGTAACCTGAACTCAGGTAAGGTCAATAAACTGTTCTCCTTATTAACAGAGGATTATAGGTAATGTAGTCGGGTCAGACTTTGAACCCATAGCTGTTCATTGACTTCCTCTTATTCTAATCTATAGAGACTCATTGATGACCTTTCTGACTGTGTCGCTGTCCATGGTATCTATGTCAGCTTCCTCTGCACAGCCAATACAAACAGGACAATTACGCACAGAGTGTATATGTTAGTGTCAGGACACAGGGATAGGAAGCAGCAGCAGATGGGTGACATTAATCAGGCTTCAACTACAGTCTCAGTTTCAGCAGGTTACACTCACTCTTGGTGATCTTCTGGAGCCCCAGCACATCATCGGGCGTTATTACGGTATTTCTGCGCAGCTCTTCTTCGGTTGTAACCGGGATCCCCATGTCTGCTGAGTTGCAGCCCTGCTGCACTTTCATGTCCAGCGGAAGAGCTGCTGTTTGAGTCGGCGAGCGACCTGACGGGGAGCCGGGGGTTCTGCTGGAGATGAAGATGATGGTGATGGTGATGATGATGCTCTCTCGGCGTCGTTCGCCGCAGGAGCCGATTTTACTTGCGTCGGGGCTTCTGGTGACGCGCAGGCTAATACTCTGCGCAGCAAACAGGCTCTGTGTGGCTACAAGAATAACTCATTCTCCGTGCCGCCTCCTCCTCCTCCTCCTCCTCCTCCCTCCCTCGATCCGGTAAAAGATAAAAATCAGTCCTTAGCTTTCCTCCTCCCTCCCTCCCTCCCTCGCCCAAGGCTCATCGGCTCTCTCACAAGCTATTTAATCCAAATCCTGTGGCTTTAAACCGACCAGAGGTGCATGGCCGACAGGTCTGCGCGCCTCGTCATCTGCACACACATATATACAAACACACACACACACACACACACACACACACACACACACACACACACACACACACACACACACACACACACACACACACACACACACACACACACACACACACACACACACACACACACACACAGAGATATGCACATTCAGTGTCTTTCCGTACTCACACACTCAGCACACAGAGATGCAACCTCTACAAACACATATAGGAAAACCAACAGGAACACTGATATTAACCTGAACTCAGGTAAAGTCAATAAACTGTTGAGCAGAGGATATGGGTAATGTAGTTCAAATGCAGAATTTACTCGTTACTCAATGCTAGCAACTTTACAGAATAACAAGAGATCCCCATGTACAGAAATAAATAGATGTCAGCTCTCACTTTGCTCCCTAAACCTCAGTTTAATTAAATATCCTGGACCTTGAAATTTGTCCATGTTGCATGCTTTTTATTTACAGTCTATGGTTGCATGTCTCAACATGTAAGCTATCATCATGTGGCCTGTTCTTTTTAGAACAGATTTAATGTTAATCACTTGTTGGCCACTAAGGGCAGTAGAACAACCTGCTAATCAACCTTGGCATATTATGTTGTCATGTAAAACCTGTTACCCACAGTTAACAAACTATTATTTTGGGGTGACATTTTACACTTCATGATGGATGGAAACCAACATTTACTGTTCTTTGTTGCTTTATTTTGGTCTCCACCAGCTCCTGATGGATCCCGGCCCTAGCTCCACCTTCTAAACACTTCACTATATTCACCAGCTTTTTTTGTTGCCAAGAGCGACACAAGAAATATCCGTACACCCTCATGCTTCCACAACCCTTTTAGTTATCTCCTAAGTAATGTTTCAGGCACAGGCCCAAGACATTACCCAAATATTAATTAAAAGTTGGTTTGCATTGCTTTGGTCAACAGACCTTACCGATCAAGTTTGGATATGCTTGCTTTCATGTACTTTCTGAAAACAAATGCCTGACCGCTCTGGCCACAACTTTTTACCTGAGCTGAAGACCGTTATGTCCTTTTAGAGAAAACAGAAAAAAAGGAAATGAGACAAATGTCCAGGTATGATATTTTTATTTCATTTTTTCTAATGGAAAGTTGCTTTCCAGATGCCAGCATCCCTGAGAAAGTGTAAAATCCTCTGGACAGCCCCATCAATGAGCTGAAACAGGCAGGCCATAAGGATATTCACATCTGCAACACACAACCCTGCAAGGCCACCTTTCTGTTGTTTAATCACAGATTGGCCTGTACCCTCCTCTGTTCACTGAGGTGAGTCTTGAGCTCTGTGGTGAGGAGATAGCGCCTCCTTCTGCCTGGTAACCTTACTGCAGGGCATGCGCCGAGCTGAGAGCTGTTCATGGTTGAACTTTGTAAGGTGTGATATTATCTGTTTGTCCCTTAACTCTCTAAAGTCTGTGGATCTCACGAGCAGGAGATGATGAACAGGCTTATTGGCATCATTTCAGCATTAACTGAGGCAAATAAATACAAATTAAATCAAAGGTTTGTTGGTGTGGTTGCGAATAGCCTTGAAACAAACTAATAAAACACAAACTATGACCTTAAATCTACTCATCCCCTTTATTCCCCCGTTCATAAATAGGCAGAATCATGTAATCTTAATGAGGTCTGTAGACAGAGAGCATTGCTACTGATTTTACCAGTGTTACAGTTACTATGGAGGTCTGTGACAATCAGAACATTATCCCGAACAGAATCAGTCTCGATGGCACATACTCCCAAATCCCACCAGTAAAAGCAATAACAATATTCAAAAGCCATTAACTTGTACTAGCTAAGCGGCTCTCGAAGAATCTCCAAGGGATGGTTAGCAGCGTGGCGAGCCAGACCCCTTGCTATTCCCTTCGCCCACAGTCTGTATGACCCCTCTCTATGCGTTCATCTCGAAGCAGCCCCTGCGATGCGTCTGCATGTCCCTCACCCTGCGGATGGACTGGATCTGGGGCTGGTGGGCCCCCCACTCATTCCAGTGCTTGTAAGGGCCCATTTCGTACACGTACTGGTAGCCACGGTAGCCTGGGTACTGGTAGCCTACCCAGCTGTGTGGGGAAGAAGAGAGAAGTAGATGTTAACCACGAGACCGTTATTATGTTGACCCAAATGTGTATGTTGTTTTATTAACCTCCGCCATGGAGGTTATGTTTTCCCCCCTGTGCCTTTGTTTGTTTGTTTGTAAGCAAGATCACACAAAACCAACAAAACAAATATCCACATTTTTTTAGTGTGGGAAGTTTGTTGCAGCTTGATGGTGAAGTTAAATTTGTATAATCTTATCTCTCACCTATTTCTACTGCTACTCTTCACAGTTAACGTTATACTCGTTCAAATGATCTTGGTTATTTCACCTTAATGAAATAAAACTTAAAAATGTGTGTGTATCACTTTAAATCTCTCTCCTAAACTAACGAGAGGAGAAAAGATGTGACTTACGTTCCACCAGTGACCTGAATGCTGGCAACACGGTCCTGGAAGCCGTAGGACCAAAGGCTGGGAATGTCCTCGTCACACACCTCCATCTTACGACCCTCGAAGTTTGTGCTTTCATACAGGCAAATCTTATGGTCCTGGGGGTCCTGAGAAAAACACACATTACTTTGTCACCACATAAAATACGGACACTTCGGATGTTGTTGTTGGTGTTTAACAAAAATAATCTAACTCTTGTTTTAGAGACCAAGGCCAAAGATCAAACCCTACTCACCATGCGGACGGGCCTGACTGACATAAAGCGGTCACACCTGTAGCTGTTGGACCAGGTGTCCCAGCGAGGGTACTCTCCCTTCTCCAGGATGAACATCTCCCCGGTCAAGTTCTGCTGCTCATAACCCACCCAGCTGGAAAGATAGGTATTTTACTCTTAATCTCATGAGAAAAACAAATACAAAGTTGTCACTTATGGGAAGTTTGGTGGCTTACGGTCCATTCTCCACCCTGATGGAGCCAATCTTCTCAAGACCCTTCTCAGCCAGGTTACGGCACTCTGCGGACAGGTCAATCTTACGACCCTGGAAGTTCTCGTGTTCGTAGAGGTACATCTGAGTAATAAAAACAAGCAAAATGCTTTTATTTCTGCAGTCTTAATTAGTCTTTTTAGTTCTTGGAATCTGTAATATTGTTACCTTTGAACTGCGCAGCCCGATGGTAGAGTGGCTGCCAATGCTGCCTTGAGCACCTGAGTGAGACATGATTCTGGAGAAAGCAGAGGCAAAAAAGTCAGAGGTCAGTCGATGTGCTACAACACACCATAAGTGGCATGTAAAAGACCATATGTGTGAGCACAAGGATTCCTCTTGTTATAAGAGTCACTGGAAAGCTGCTTCTTTTACTCAAGTCAACATTTAACTACATTCATCAACATCAGAGCTGCCTGAAGGCCCTCAGCAAATGTCATGGAGTGAAGAATATAAATGTGATGAACGTCAATATGAAGATATAATATGACTCTAACATAGCCTGAGAGCTTTGTATTTTGCAGGTGTTCATATGTTCACTTGACTTTAAAGCTACATACTTTCATGCAACCAAAATGTAACATAAAAAATAAAGGACAAGAATTCAAAATAGCTTATATAATGAAATCTTGAAAGAGAATATGTCGGGCAAAATCAAAAAACAAAACTATTGGCTATTAACAGGAAACTAATCAGAAAGTAATCAAAAAACTTAGTTCAAAAGTATATGAAAAATCATAAGAACAGGCAAAAATATAAATAAATAGACAAATAAATAAATAGATCACATTAAATTGAAATTCAATAATATCAACATAACCAAGGCTATAAATAGCTGTCTGAGTTTCACTGTCCTCACTAATTAAAAGATTTTAGTAGATTTCACCTCTGACCACACCCAAC
Source organism: Pseudopleuronectes americanus (assembly GCA_038501795.1). Lineage (NCBI taxonomy): Eukaryota > Metazoa > Chordata > Actinopteri > Pleuronectiformes > Pleuronectidae > Pseudopleuronectes > Pseudopleuronectes americanus. Next base: position 16,595,252 of record CM076719.1, on the reverse strand, counting down.
GTAAAAAAATCTTCTGGTATATGCAACCATTGGTAGCACAATTTTGACTGTATTTCCAGTCAAAGTGAAAATTCCCAGTATAAACTCTGACATTGTGTCCTTTAAATTAGAGCAGGAATACTCAACCTTTTAACAAATAAACATCCATCCATCCATCTTCAACACAGTCCCTGATCTCTGTCATAAATTCTACATCTGGACATGAGAGCAGCTCTACAACTTAAAAATCACATCCTACTGCATTTTACATCATATCAGTTCAAAGTCAAGTTTCAAGAAGATTCAATCCTCGTCTGGTTCTATTAGACTAAAGTCTGCGCTAACAGTATGGTAAAACCTAAAATGTCCCCATAAATTAGTGATTTTTTCAGTTCTGAAAGAGTTAAAAGACCAGAGATGAGACTTACACTTACAAACAGCAGGTTGAAAAGGACCAAGCTTGGGAGAACGTGATTGACGCAGGCGTTGTGAGAGAGGTAATATATATATATATATTCACATCCAGGCCTATTGAGGCAGGATTCTGGCTCCCTGATTGGCTGCGAGCTGTTTAGAGCGTTGTCCAGGGGTTAAAGGTCACGCTGCTTATCTGTGCAGGAGTTTTGCTGACTCTGCGGACTGTTTTGTTGTCCAACACCATTGTGGGGGACCGAGGGACAGTCACTGCCATCAGCAGAAAGTTTGCTTGGCTTTACACTGCACCACTCTCACCTCTCTCACACACATGAATACGCACATGCTAACGCTCTCACTGTCTGTTCCTAACTTTCTTTATTAATTGTTTATATATTTTTTCCCTCTTCTATTTTCATTTGTTCTGCAGTTTCTCTGTGATCTCTGTTTTTTTTCTTCACCTCCATATTCTCTCCGTTTCTCTTGATCCTTGCTGCCGCTGCTCCAAGCCTTTGAGCCTCTGAGTGTATGTAATGTGCTGACTGCAGGAACGACATCCATCTCTCTATTGTTTGGAGAAGCGAGTGCTGGACACTCTTTTGCTCATTATAGGCTGTACCCATACATACATATCTCACATGTACATGCACAGTGACATGCATACATAGTAAAATATTGTTTTCGGGAATAATTGTGACCAAAGGGCCACAGATTCCTCTGTAAGCAAAGCAAAACATTCAGATTTTATCTGCATGACTGTTTGCTTTGTGTTCTAATGAATGTTGGGTATAATTTGTTTTATTATATTTTCAAATGTTTGCAGACAAATGTTACGAGATGATTTCTCTCAAATGGAATTTCAGATGCAGCTCTCATATGCAAGTCTGTGGGCAAATGAACACAGGATGAACCTTTAAAATGAATTATAACAGCATAGAACAAGAACCCAGAGGAAATGTCATCTTTTGTTTTTTCCCAGAACAAGGAAAATATCCATGAGACAATCAGGTCAATGTCTCTCCTTATTCGAATCATTTACCCACTAAGGAATTATAGTATAATTGTCTAAGACAATTTCACTGTTACTGATCAACTAATTTTTGATACATTTTGTGGTTCATGCAGGCCTGGGGGATTTGTGTTAAAAACAAGAGCAGCGGGACATTTTAGTTGGTTCATGTTCTGATTTTTGTCGCAAGGATTATGAGATTTCCTTGTATTTGCAAAACAAACTACATTTCCAGTGACACCATTAGTATTTTCGTAGTATTGCTGGTCTACAGACAATGTAGCCTATGAAATATCAAAATCACAGTTAAAGATCTTTGTTTTTAGCCATCATGTTTTTATACATGTTCTTTGTTGAGCTTCAATAAACTTTAAGCACTTTTGCTCATGCTTAGAAAGGAACTGATAGTTTTGAAAATTTAAGTTGATTCAGAACAGGGAAGGGCACTGACCGTTGGAAACTGCTGACATTTTGGCCCCCTGGTACGCACTTCCCTTATCTGAAGCCTGTTTTGCATTGATTTATCTAAAGCTTTGGATAGATAATGTGATAATTATCTATATTTCTGAGCTGTGTCAACTACTTTAGTACAATCTCTAGGAATTGTATCTATAAATAGTAAACAAAATGTTCTCACTATGGAGTAATTCATAAGTTATGTATTTTAGTTACTTAGGAGATAAACATACATTTTATGAAAATAATACAAAAATAACACTATATGTGTATGTGATGTATATATAGCTGTGCAATACGTGTATAAAATGATAGTGAGTTGTTTTAATATAAAATAATGTTGTTTTTTATATAAAGTTTTGTTAAAGGTGATTAGTCTACAGAAGTCAACAGTTTACAAGATAAGATAAAATTTCTATAAAATACAAGTTGAATGCACGTCCACGATACTTTTGCCCAAGGACTCTTTTAACTACAGTTATATTATTTTAATAGAAACATCAATTTATGTTAGTTTTACTGTTTAATGATGAGTCATAGAATAAGCAGGTACTTAGGTGATTCATCAGTATCTAAATGTTTAGGTGTGCGTGTTTCTTTGTGTTCACTGAATGTCCCTTTGCATGTCCATCTGCATGACAGTGTGTGTGTGTATGACTGAGCATGTGTGTCCATAGGAGTCAGTGAAAAGGTGAAAGGACCAGAGATGTGGGTCAGTAGTGGTGGACATGAGATCGGAGACGGAACATATGGCACAATGTGGAGAGAACTTAATGATACCACTTGGAAAATACAGGATTATTGTGTAGATATTAGTAAAGGATATTTTTGGATCCAAAGATCCTAAATGTTCTGTTTGTCTCTTTCCATTTCTCTTTTCTTTTAATCACACTTTTTTCTTTCACACCAAACCAAATGGCAAGGAAATCCACATGTGTGATGATCTGTTTCCTGCACCAGGCCATTCCAGGACTTGGTCCTGCCCACTGGTCATGGCCCGTTTGGAACATGTGCTTATCTGCACTGGGCACGGTGCCCTGAGTCCAGTACCACTGCTGCAAACTAAAGCCCAGCAGCTCAGCGATGAACAATGACTGGACCAGCAATGTGCTGACTCCTGCCCTGACCCACGGGCCTGCTGCTCCTCAGTACCAGCAGGTATAAATAGCTCCTCTTACTCCAGTGGCCAGGACATCGTTTTTGTGGAGCCCCCCTGTAGCCACTGAGCAGCTATTCTTTGGGGCCGGTCAGGTAAGCCCTCCATCTCAATCCATTCATCATCCTGTAGACCATTGTCCCTTTACGTTTGTGTGTCTTTTGTCATTGTTTATTCTGCTGAGCCACATACATGTATAGACTGAGGTCAGACATACTGACCGTGCACTAGGGGAACAAACATGCATTGTGCCTGCATCAATGGCTGGCTCCAACAAGTGTGAGCGTGTAGTCGGCCTCAAGAGAGCTTTCAAACCGATATACACATGCAACCGGTTATGTGTTCTGTAATATAGATATAAATTGAGTGCTAAAGCTGTGACATCAGGTGGTGCATATATTTGTAAAGGGATTCACACAGATCTGGGAGAGAATCATACATGCTTGGCAATATATTGTATTAATCTTCTAATTGCTCTTTACTCTGAAGGTAAAGAAGCGCTGAGAAACACACCAGTATGGCTCTGAATAATCCCCACCCACTGGGACCATGGAAGGTGAGTCCTGTCATGACTGAGTGACAAAATCAAAGATTAACAAATGGACATTTCACATCTGGCCTGATTGTGTCCATGATGACGTGTGCCTCTGTGCATACGCCAGTGTGTGCGTTTGGCATATGGAAGCTACATGAATGCATTTGTGTCACACACACACCAGATCACAGTTTATGACCAGGAGAACTTCCAGGGTAAGCGTCTGGAGTTTACTTCAGCGTGCCAGAACATTATGGAGTGTGGCGTGGACAACATCCGCTCGCTGAAGGTGGAATGTGGAGCGTGAGTCAATCAAAATGCTTGGCAGAACATTTGGCAAATAAACCTCTCAGTGAAAAATCAGCACATGCACTATCTACTGTGTGGGTATTGAGACATAATATAGGAACACCAACTTAATATCTGATAATTAGTCAATTTGTATTATAAATTTCCCAATGATCCAATGACGCTGTCCAGATGTTTTTAAATATACTGTGTGTCTGCTTGCTGGGGACAGCTGGGCAGGATATGAGCACTCCAGTTTCTGTGGACAGCAGTTTGTGTTGGAGAGAGGAGAATATCCTCACTGGGAGTCTTGGAGCGGCAGCAACGCCTACCACATTGAGAGGATGATGTCCTTCCGCCCCATCTGCTCGGCTGTGAGTGTCCGTCTCAATTCAACAACTTCTGTTTTCCTCCATCTCACTTGTTGTCGGACTTGTGACTTGTAAAAATCCCACTTGAGTTAAAAGGTTCTGATGAGAGTCCTGGTTTCTAAAGAGAGACAAATGCCAAGCGCTTTTCCCAGCTGTATTGCAGTGTTATCTTATGAACTATTCCAAACCCCACCACATTAAGATTATGTTTAAAATTATACAATATTTTGAACTTTCTGATGTTTTTTATTTTTAAGATGATTAGCATAGAAACATAATAACAAGTACAAATCAAATGATCCTAACCCTCTGGAGAAACTCTTCAAATGTATTTGTAGCATCCATTGAACCATCATTTGAACCTCATTTGGGATCTATAATGTATTGGTGTTCACTGTCCGATTATCAGAAACCCTTTGCCACAACAAAAGGGTTGAGTTTAAGATCACATTCAGCACCATCATTGATGTCTCACTCCAGCTACCTTCCTCAAAACAAACACAGTGTAACCATTGCGTTTTTTTCTGTTAATAACTCTGACTAAATCTATCTTTACAAAGCACCACAAGGAGTCCAAGATGGTGCTGTTTGAGAAGGAGAACTTCATGGGACGCCAGTGGGAGGTGAACGATGACTACCCGTCTCTGCAGGCCATGGGCTGGGGCAACAACGAGATTGGATCCATGCAAGTTCAGAGCGGAGCGTAAGTCTAAACCTCTGTATATGGATCCCACCCCCACAGGGTTCTGACACGTGAACACTGATTTAGATGAACAGAAGGGTAAATCCAGCCCACTTCATCCAAATGGCTTTGTAATGGAAAGCTTGGTTTCTATTGTTTACGCACATACTTTATATATTTGAGGACGCTCATTGACATTTCCTTGTCCCTTACCCCAACATTAACCATTACCTCTAAATGCCTATCCTCAACCATTACCTTAACATTGAACTAATTATAACCTGAAAGGTACAGCTAAATCTTAATCCTCCAGCAGCCCAATGAATATGTATATGCATATAAAATATCTTTATATTATAAATATATTACTTCATAATTTTTTGATTATTTCTGTTTCAGAAACATTATCCTCAGGTTCGTCTTTAAAATTGCACAGTTGTATGCCATATATATTTTTTCAGCTTATTAATTCTTCACATGAATTGCTCATTTCTTGTCATTATACTGACATAGACACTTGGGTTTTTCCCTGTGGGATATATGAAATATATCCTACCATGTGCTATAAGACGACATTGTTTAATATTAGATTTAGCAGTCGGTTTGTAAACATTAATAAGGGAAGTTTTTTGATATTAATTAAGATCAAATAAGCTATAAAGATATGCATAGTTCCAATACATCCATATAAAATAACTGGTCCAACCTCAGTTTGTCTTTTCACCTTTCATATTTCACATGAGTGAGATACTTTTCATCAAAATGGATTTCAAATCATGTACGCGACACCTCCCTCACTGTGTAAATCACACGTTTATCACAAATCTCCTCCTCCCTCTCTCCTCCTCCAGCTGGGTGTGCTACCAGTTTCCAGGTTACCGTGGTTACCAGTACATCATGGAGTGCGATCGTCATGGTGGCGAGTACAAACATTACAGAGAGTGGGGCTCCCATGCTCAGTCCTTCCAGGTGCAGTCGGTGCGTCGAATTCAGCAATGAGACCTGCTGCCTCCTCCCCCCCCCACAACTGCTCGCTCTTTACCTCCTCCACCACCTCTTCCTCGTTCTCTTCCTCCCTTCACCCAGTCATTCCAGCACTTTCTGGTGCTTTACCATCAAGACGTTAACAGCACTTTTGTTTTGTTCTGTTGCCAAATGAAAATGATAAGAAACGAATTAAGAAAGCCACCAAAGAGAAGTTCCTAACTGATGCCCCTCTGAGGAGAGAAGATGTGGGAATTAAAGCCCTCGTGGCGGCAGCAGGGTGGTGATGTCACTCAGATGACAGAGATGAGTAAACATGGTGCAACCAGTGATCCATAAAGAATGAATTGGCAACTTGAAATAAACAGAAATACAATACTCTGCTGCTAAACTCCTTGATGCTCAGTTGTGATTTATTTCCCTATTTGTAGTTTTTGTGAAGTTTTATGTTTAAAAACATTCACACTAAGCCTCTACAATTTGTTGCTACTATTTACAGTCAAGATATTCTCATGATATGATGGTTTTTGTGAAGTATTTGCTTCGTACCTTAAACATACCAAGAGCTTCCCAAGTGCCTTTGAATCCTTATATCATATAATGTGCATTTCGAGACACAAAATGAATGCACACACCTACAGAAATGTAGTTGGTTAAAATGTAGTTAGTTACTGGTTTATTATTAGAAGTCAAGCACAGCAGTTATTTTGTGAGAATATGTCATCTGATACCCTTGTGACAGAGAATAAACACTTAAATACTTTATCGACCTTTAATGTAACTGTCAAAGTGCAAACAACTTAGATGTATTGTAGTTCCTCCACCCGTTCACACAATAAAAACTATTATGGAACTAGGCATTCCTTATAATATTTAACAGCATAACATAACAATAAGGAAACCAAACTGCGGTGAAGGAAATTCACTCAGGCACTTATGGTTAAATCTGAGTAAACAACGGGCCATTAGTGAGCTTAATCAGTAACTACTTAATTATTCTTTAAACAAATTAAACGCCACAAGGGAGACTTTAGTTTACTTTATTTTCTTCTTTTGTGACTCAACGCTAAGTGCCGAATTATTGTGTGTATGGAGCAAGAAAAACTTGTTTGTACAAGTATAGGGGATATATTAGTAGGTGGTGATGGATGTTAAAATGTCAGGCCGAAGAGGGAGAGGAAAAGGTTCAAAAAGAGGGTTCAAACAATGAGAGACACCGCCCAGGCCTGAAGCTGGTTTGTTTGCTTTCTTTGCTTTATTCTCATCACTCCTAATCCAACAAGGGGGAAAGGTTTGCCCTGAGGCTACAGAAAAATAAAAACTTGAAAGTTATATCAGGTAACTAAAGCCATGAAAATAATAGGATTAATTTCAATTAGAAACAAACTAAATAATTGTTTATTATGATGCTGAATTTTGAAATTGTAATACTATTAATCTTTCAATAGTGCCAAAACATGGTTTCTCTTATTCTGCAAAGAAACAGGATGATCGAATGATGCAAATCTGGGAAGATTATTTGTAAAATACATTTTAAGATAAAATGGCAAAAAAGTTACTGATACCCAGCTTCTAAAATAAGAATATTTATTCAAATAAACCTGTTGAAGTTCTGATTGTAATGCAGTATGGACTCGGACCTCAGGGAATAATGTTAGGCATATTAATCCTACTTAAAGATATTTTGTAGAATAAAGAACATATTGAGTAAACAGTAAAAAATGTAAACTGCTACCTTACAAGCTTTTTTAGACTAGGCTATTCAAGAGTTAAAAAAAATGGAAGTCAGCAGGCGATTAGAAACTAAAAAGTGGCAGTATTAATATGTAAGTTTCTCTTGCAACCAATGCTAGGAAGTCTACCTGGAAGTAATAATGTACTAAAGGTTCAGTGTGTGGAGTTTAGTGACATCTAGTGGTCAAGTTGCATGTCTCAGCTGAATACCCCTCATTTTACCCTCCAGTTTGGACTACAGTAAAAAACATGGCGGCCTTGTTAGAGTAAATCTAAATATAACGTATGTAAACATAAACAGCTCATTCTGGGGTAAAGAGGACAACAATTTGTTACATTAAGATGATTAAACACAAGTGAAAACAACACTAGGATTATTCCCCCTTCCAACTAAATCCTAAACACTGGGCCCTTAAGTGGGTTTCTTATAATTAAATATGGAGTAAACTCGGGCGCCAGTGCCGCTGATGACCTGGACGTACTTGACACTTGAACTTCTTCAGTTACATTCGAGTGGCACCCGACACCTCTCAGGTTGTTTCTATTGGGATAACAAAAATAAACAGTAAATTGATATCCAGGGGTATTTCGACTCTTGGCTCTAACTCCACAGCTCCACCTTAAACTTCGGCGTCATTGCGTTAAACCCCGCCCCGGTGCGGTTAGCGGAAGTAGATGGAAACAAGGCAGAGGCCAAACAGACCGTCACAGCTGCTGAGAAACCCTGAAAACACAGCAGCCTGCGGGTTGTCCTCTGCTCCCACGGTCCGGATGGTGTAAGAGAAGAAGACACGTCAACATGGCCGACACATGGAAGCGTCTCCCCACCGTGCCCCAACTACCAGCGTCACTTTCCGCCTGTCTCCTCGCTCTGCTCCTCGTCTGCCCCGGTGACGCCAGCCGACACCGGACACGACGCCCCGGCAGCCCCGCCGCCGAGGACCTGGTAGAAACTTACGACAGATACTACGACTACGCGAGTCTGACGGGACGTCTTCAGGCTTTAGCCCAGACATACCCGCACATAGCCAACCTGTCGAGCGTGGGTCAGTCCGTGGAGGGCAGGGAGCTGTGGGTGATGCGCATCACCACGGAGCCCGACGCGGACTCGCCGGGGAAACCTAAATTTAAGTACGTGGGCAACATGCACGGAGACGAGACCGTGTCCCGGCAGGTGCTGGTCTACCTGGCGGAGCACCTGCTGCTCAAGTACGGAGAGGATCCGCGCATCACGGAGCTCGTCAACACAACGGATATTTACATCATGCCCAGTATGAACCCGGACGGCTTCGAGAAGTCCAAAGAGGGAGAGTGCATGGGAGAAGACAACGGCAGAAGCAACGCCAAAAAAATTGACCTGAACAGAAGCTTTCCTGACCAGTTCGAGGAGACCAGCGTCCCTCCAGAGAAAACAATACCCGAGGTCATGGCTGTGATCAGGTGGATCCAGGAGAAAAAGTGAGTTTAGGCTCCTACCGAGTTTTCCCTCTGACACGTTTTGGTCGGTTTCAGTGGAGGATTTGAAGAATGAGAAGATTTGTACAAACTTTTTCTCAATGAGCAACTTATTTGTTGTTCATTCATACCTCGGCAGCAGCAGCAGGTGACTCAGTAATCTCAGGAACAATGACTGCTCTGTGACTCTGCTTAAGATGGACGTAGAGATTAAACAACTAGTTTGTATTCGGAATGGAGGATATGGAAAAAATTAAATCAAGATTAAAATGTTCATATGAGTCCATATCTACAATGATGATGCTGTATGTTTCAAGTTGTTGTTTTTTAAAGTTAAAAAACAGTTTTTTTGCTTCTTAGTGAAGGTTCTGGCTCTAAACTCTTTATGTTCTAAAATCCTGGATCAGCCTGTCCATCAATATCCAGCCCAGTCCCATCCCTCCACCAAATCAGTTCAGTAGGTTTTTCATGTTGCTGACTGACTGACCAACCAACCAGCAAACAAATAAGCAAACCAACCATGGCCATCTGATCAACACATGGACAGGGGCGAAAACACAACTTCCTTCCTACTAACAGTTACCCGCTGCCCTAGTTTGGAGGGAGACAAACATTGTTGTCATAAGTAACTCAGTTCCCCCTCATTTCCTTCTTTATTAGCACCTCAGGGGGCAATAGTCTCTCCCCACTGAAATCCGCAATGCTGCCTCTCTGGACAAAGTCTAAAAAAACATCAACACCACCACCTGTTCACTGAGGCCTCTGTGCTCAGTTAACACTCCACCCTGCCATTAGTGCTGTTTATTTCTGTCCTGTTTGGTGCGAATTACTTTCTTTCGTTTCTCTTTTGTCCCTACTGACACATGTAAGGCATCATTGGGTCTCTTGAAAAGCGCCATTTAAATTTAAGCTGTTATTATTATTATTAATACTGTAACTCATAACAAAGTCAGCCATCCTGGGACACCATAATAGTATGATATGTAAAAAAGACTAGACTTCAGCCCTGCCATGTGCACCACAATTAATTTAGATAAAGCAGGCCTGTCGGCTGCAGGCTCTGCACAAAGCGGAGTCCTCCTCTTAGAAACTTCACACTACATTACAATGTTGATTTCTGTAAATAGGAGCACATTTCTCTCCTCATGACTTTTTAAAGGGCAAAGTTTATTCCAGTACAATGCAACCCAGCATGTCAGCTGAGGTTCAGTCCTTGTTACTTGTGAAAATTCAGCTGAATCCAATTTGAGAATTGACCAGCCAGAATTGGCTATATCAACCAGGTGTCTCCCTAATTCTGTCATACCAGAAAGCTTCTTGACAGCACATCTCATGTGGACAGGAGGAACAATCAATGGGACTGTTTTTTTTTGGCATATTCAGAAACATGAATACTGTTCTTCTTACACAACATGTGTAAACTGTTCTTTAAGACTAAGCTAAACCCGCAATTTGTTTCTGTAGATTTGTGCTGTCAGCGAACCTGCATGGTGGCACCGTGGTCGCCAGTTACCCTTTTGACGATTCAGCCTCCCATGAGCAACAGGGCCACTACAGCAGGTCAGAGGAGGACAGCCTGTTTCGCTACTTGGCTATGACGTATTCCCAGAACCATCCTGTGATGAAGACTGGTTTCCCCAACTGTCCCGATGCCATGGATGAAACCTTTACAGATGGCATCACCAATGGGGCTCAGTGGTACGATGTACCTGGTAAGATGATGATCCATTATTCATTGTTTTAATGCACATAGTTTAGAGATAAAATGAAAACAAATTATTGCAGTTGAATAAAGTGAAATCCTGTTGTTTGTCCTGGACCACTATTATTAGTTTTATATGAGCAGAAGTCAATTCAAACTCCTCTCACTCTAACATGTGTTCTTTTTCTTCTCATCTTAAAGCCAAGAATTTGTTCTTGTTGAAGTGTCTGAAGCTTTTAAAGGTTTTGTCAAGTTGTATCCACAAGCTACAGTTTGTTTGAGGAGGATGAGACAAAGCAAAGTTCATGTTAGTACTGTTACACTTCATATAGCTGCATTGTAGAACTTGTTTTAGACAAATTAAGACTTATTATACACATTGTAGAACTGACTGATGCCTCTTACTCATCTTAATTGTTAATGAACCCAGGATCATTTCAGTGATTCAGTCTCAGGTCTTTCGTCAGAGAAGCTGAATAGTGTGGCTTGGTTTGGGAGGTCTCCAGGTGTGGAAGCATTTAAAAACTTGAAGTAGTTCATTTTTGCATATATAATATGCAAAAATATATATGTATGTGTCCATGATTTCTGTATCGCTAGACACATTTACTTAGTCACAAAAATTCTGATATTAACCAAATTAGTCATAGTCTGAATAAGCCACTGCCATTTAAACAACATTTTCTGAAGAGTTCTGATGTCATACTTCAACTCAGGAGTATTTGAAATAAGAAATGTGGAATATTCTGACCACAGTCATATTATATAGACATGTTTTTTTTTAATTGGATTTTTTACAGCAAACTGCTCGATGACACATGCCTTAGATTTGAGTGGCAGCAAGTTGTAGGCGCTAATGTTGACGTGAGTCTTAATCAAGTTTATCTCTGTAACTTGTAAACATAATTAAGAATGGTCTGTTCTATTAGTACTTCATGTTAACATCATAGTTGACATAATCTCTTATTCCTAATAATAAATGTAGTCGGTGTCTTTTAGCCGCTGAAGTAAATGCGTCTTGTGTTGTTTCCCTGACTTCGACACTTCATTCAGCTTCAGGAACAGGGTTTATTTGTATCCCTCAGGCAGAAACTTGATCAGAATACTCTCTGATTCTGCATTGTTGGTTTGTCTGTGGGGCTGGTGATGTAATGTCTGCAGATTAAGGTTATTGTACTGCTTTTCATGTTGAGTCTTGCTATGTTGTGTACAGTTTCAGGTGACTGTAGTGCGTACTCTTATCTCTGATTTCCCACAGATTAACATCCAGACGCCTCCAGACAGGATAGTTTGTTTCAAATTCCCATTCAAAACTTGATTGTGCACTGTAACTCTGACTTTTCTCTATAAAGTGCCAATATTAGGAACATCTAGTCAGCTGTGGGTAACCTACAGGCTGTTAGACCGCCTCTTATTCACCTGTTTACCTACTTCAACACCCCCCAAAACGGACCCTAAATTTCAGGATTCCTGAAAAACTAAAACTAGTTCCTGTTGCAGGTCACTTCAGATTTGATATTATGTCATTACATGTGACACTGTGTGTTTACCACCTCAAGGAAATGGGGCGGTAAATCATTACTAAAACCCTGAACAAACTCCTCGATCAGCAAAAGTTTGCTTTTACTTTTCCGTGTAAATCTGGCTTTTACTGTCATCAGAGACTAGAGGCAAGGCGAGTAGAGAACGGTTGTTACAGCTTGGAGATAACCTGTTTCTTTTTATGGTTTTTCAGTGTTCATACAAAGTTCAGGCTGTTACAGGATCCAGTTATTAAAGCTCTCAGCAGCAGCAGTAGCAGGAGGAAGATCATTATCTCCTGATGAAGACAGACAAGAAGAAGTTTGAATTAGTAAAATAGACAATGCTTGTATCTGTCTGACACGTCTCAGTGGATGGAATGTCATTGCTAAAACTGGACTGGTGGCAGATGGAACCATCAGGAGATAGTGTTACATAATGACCGGTCAGGGCAAAGAGCCAGGACCAGGAGTCAAGATCTGAAGGTTGCTTTGTGTGCTAGTCTGGGAGGTCTTTGAAATAGTGCATCAAAACCTTCTTGTGTACTTTTTTTTTAACGATTCACAGTTGTATCATTTGCTCAGAACTGTAGGCTTTGACTATTACTTCTGCCAACTAAGAATGTTATGTTTTCATTTCATTTCTTTATCTGATAGTTAGCAGGAAACTTGGTGGAAGAAAGTGGTCTGGGTAAAAAAAGAACCTGTTAAACTTTTGTGAAGATCCAGATCAGGGTGAGAGATAGGGTCTGTTTTTTCAGAATTCTTCAAGAATAATGAATGGATCTTGATTGAAAAAATCTGGCATTCTTAGTTGACTGATATTTATAATAGTGTGCACGTTTTAAGCAGATGCAAATTAAAATCCACATGTAGTGAATTTAAATGTTGTTTCATGAGGGGACTGTTGGGCCTTTGCGGAGGTATGTGCTCTCTGAGTGCCTCTATAGTTCTGATATGGTATATGTGGAAATCTACACTTACTGCCTTCAGACCTATGAATGAACGAGATCAAGATTTTAATTTTACTGTTGGAGCGCTGACTGTGGCTCTATTGTGTGCTCAGTCAGTGGATTGATGCTAATTTAAGGCGTGTTAACGGATCTGCTACGTGGACAGGATATTGAAGGTTGGGCCCTTATTTGTCGAACTCTATCAACATGTACTTAAGAGATTTGCGTCAAAGACAAAGTGCTATTAGTGAATGGAGGAGAGGGCTTAGTTTTGTCATGTTATTGCAAATAGGTATAGGATTTTCCACAGCTCAATGCAGTGCTAGTTGTATTTGTTCATCTTTAGCAGGGGATTCTTTTTAGACCCTGTTTGCTTATGTTTCTATAGCACACTGTTGTGATGGCTGCCACCACAGAGGGTAAATCCTCTAATAATTCACCCGACACGTCTGCATACCGGGGCTGTTGTCTCCTGGTCAACTGCTCGACAAACCAAATTTTCATTGGTCAGACAATGTTATGAATGTTACACAATATTAGGAAATCCAGTCAATCAGTAGCCTTTCAGGGTTGATCCATAAATATTTGAGGTTGGAGGGACAGACTTCCTGTGAAAATCCAATGTTGAACTCGTCCAACCTAAAGAAGATTATTTGGTCTTACTCATTTAATCATACCGCATTTTGGAATTGGCCCCAAAGCATCGGCGCCCAAAAATACATGTTAGTCAAACTAAAGTTACTAAATTATGGTAAAGTCTGACTCTTGGGGCACATGTCTTATTTTATTTCATTAAAACATCTTAAATACATTTATTTTAACCATAGGAAGAATAGGTGTATAGGCCAAAGAATGTGCTTTGTGGCGCTTCACAGATCAAAAACCTTTTGTATGCTAATAATTATTATTGCACTATAATTCTGGTGTGATGACGTCTTTCTCTTTGAGGCTGCTTATTTGTCAGTATTTGGTGAGTGAACACGTTCTTATACATTGAGTGTTGCAAAGTGGAAAATAGTGGCTGGTTTATTGGGTTCCTGTGGCCACACAGCAGGGAGTCATGGCAACCCTCCACAGGGTGCCCCTGGCTGCCAGCTGTTGCCCCAGAGGGACGCCCGCTGAACAGCCTACCCTCCTGTGTTTCACTCTGTTTACCTTAGGGGAACGTTGGGTCAGCTGGTACACTGCAGATGTCATGGCTTTTTGCCACCTTAAACACCATCTTGAATTTGAGGAATTAAGGAGACAGAGACAGAAACCGGCCTGACCTGCCATTACTGGGAGTAACATTATGGAAGCAGGGCCTGTTTCAGAATTTATTCTATGAGTGATGTTTCACTTGTGTTGAACACATCAGTTAAATCCCTGTATTTAGACATATCTTTGTCTTTTATATCATATATAATTTAATTTGTTGAGCAATAATATTTGGTCTGTGATATTTCTGGCCTGTTACCTAGGAGGGATGCAGGACTACAACTACCTCCATGGAAACTGTCTGGAGATAACCATTGAGCTTAGCTGCTGCAAATATCCTCCTGCAACTGAGCTCCATAAGGAATGGGATCTGAATAGGGAATCCCTACTAGCCTACATGGAAAAGGTAGGAGGTATTTGAAGGATAGTGCTACAATCAAACCCTGCATGATTCCTTTGTCCTACTTTTTTTCATGTTCAGCTAGATTTCCTTGGTATTAACAATGACACTGTCTTCCAGGTACATATAGGTGCTCGTGGATATGTGAAAGAAGCCGTCACTGGTGCTGCCCTTTCCAACGTCAACATTATGGTGGCAGGCATTCAGCACAATCTGACCACAGGAGACTACGGGGAGTACTACCGCCTCCTGCTTCCAGGAACATACAACATAACTGCTCTGGCCCCAGGGTGAGAAATAAGATTGAACTTCAACTTGCATAGCAGCTTTTGAAAAACAGAATTCATGCATTGCAAAACAACATTAGCCTTGTTTCACATTTTTATCACAATTACTGATGACAGACAACAAGCAGTGTGTTCACTGCTGCTTGTTTCCTGTAAATTTTTGCCAGATCACAATGAGCTAAATTGTGTAACCAAGCTCTCTGTCACTATCTAACAAGGAAGCTCAGACAGAAACACACAATATACATTTTTCCTGTTTAGCAGGAGAGTAAGTCTTTGTCATTGAGGTGAAGAAAACTATTTTTCACAGGGTCACTGGTAGAGAGCTTAATTTCTTTTTTTTTAAATGCAAACAGTACTGCTTTCAAACTGTAAAATGTACTGAACTCTGAGATCTTCCTAATTTTCTCTGCAGGACGTCCCTGTCTAATTGTGTTGCTTACTGGTGATTTTAAGGTGGACCTTAAATCCTCTTGCATGTGTTTTTTTTTCCTGTTCACAGGTATATACCAATGACTTTTCACAGTGTCCAGGTCGTACAGGACAAAGCCACAGAACTTAACTTCACCTTGGCACCTGTAGTCAGTCAGGCTGCAAGCAGCAGCACTGTGCCTACGTCCTCTGTCCCATCCAGCCGTGATCCAAACATTTCCATCACTACAACAGATTCTTCTAACTCCACTGTAGCTGTGTCTAGCGGAGACGGGAACAACCCTTCAATGCCTCCACCTGAAAATATACCCGTCCAGCCGCAGGAATTCCGTCACCACAACTATGCAGACATGGAGCTCTTCTTACGCAAGTACAGCAGCGAGTTCCCCTCTATCGTCCATCTTCACTCGATTGGCCGCTCTGTGAAGGACAGAGAGCTCTACGTGATGGTCATCTCAGACAACCCAACTGTTCACGAGCACGGTATGTGTTACACCTGGGCCACAAAGGAAATATGAGTGGCGTGTGTACTTCACAAAATGTCTTAGGTTTCTTGCTGGCACCCATGTTATCAAGTTAAAGCTGCCACACTGCCTGCGTATAATTCACCTGAGCCAGGCTGCTCTAGAGGGTCAGGGTCTTGACAATATTCTTTGCATGCGGTTCACAGCAAAATAGACCCTAAAAATTGTCGTTTATGTAACACATGTAAATATTTGCACTGCAATAGTGATGAGCTATTTTTGTTTACACACAATGAAGAAGTTCCTGTTTATGCTGTGTATTAGTATGGATTTTTATTTTGCTTCTCTTTCTTTGTCCCCATGCCAGGTGAGCCAGAATTTAAGTATGTGGCCAACATGCATGGTAATGAAGTGGTGGGCCGAGAATTGATGCTCAACCTCATTGAGTATCTGTGCCGTAACTATGGCACCGACCCAGAGGTCACTCGTTTGGTCAACAACACCCGCATTCACATCATGCCGTCTATGAACCCTGATGGGTATGAGGCAGCCAATGAAGGTAAGAGAAAAGGACACCCAATAAGTGTTCACTTAGGCAACAATAAAGTGATACTATCAGCCCAGTGTGAAATTAAGGCTTACAACGTTATGGAAAATATCAAGTCAAGGAGTTGATAGATGGAGCATAACGGGTATAACATACAGGACTAATTACTTCAGTGTATGTTTACAAAATGTCCGGACCACATTCACATACAGACACAAAGAAATGGGTGGTATTTTCTTTGTTCATATGATGTTTCAGAGACCATCACAATTATTCATGAATTTGTGTTGTGTCAGTGCATCATCACCATCAAGCATACGTATAGGGACCTTTGACAAAGTTGTTAGCCTCCGCTCAAACAAAGAAACAGGAAGTGCAGAGGCAGAGGTGGAAATGAAATCTTCAAGCAGGAAGAAGCTGTGGTTACAGATGCAGATAACTCTATTATTTCTTATTTCCCTCTCAGGTGATGTGAAGGGCTACAAAGGGCGCAACAACAGCAACAATGTTGACCTGAACCGGAACTTCCCCGATCAGTTCACTTCCGCCACAGGGACCAGACAGCCAGAGACTATAGCTGTGATGAACTGGCTGAAGAGCATCTCCTTTGTCCTGTCAGCCAACCTCCATGGAGGCACGGTGTTTCTTTGGTCTTTTAGTGATTGTAGTATTTCAGATGTTTTTGTTTTTGTCGTCTAATTTTTGTGTTGTGTAATTCAGGTTCCTTGGTGGTGAACTACCCCTATGATGATGACAAAGAAGGTTTAAGTCAGTACAGCCGGTCCCCTGATGACAAGGTCTTCCAGCTGGTGTCCAAAGCATACTCACAGGTAACTGGACACTGCTGCTGTCAGATCAGTTTCATGCTGGGATAATGTCTGCTCGTGGTTTCGTGTTGTTATTGAAAGACAGCTGTGGAGTTGAGCCTGCTAATAGAAGCCCTGTTTTTTTTATGAAATGAAGGGACACGCAATGTTTAAACACTTGACCAGAACAGGTCTCTTTGTTGAGTTCTCACTTTTGTGTTTTTGTGTGCACAGGAGAATCCTCTGATGCACAATGGACACCCTTGCGAGGAACTGTACCCTGATGAATATTTTGAGGACGGAATCACCAACGGTGCAAACTGGTACAGTCTCCATGGTATGTTTTTTTTTCTCACCCTTCTTACTTACCGAGCACATATTTCCCACAGGTTCAGGAAAATCTGCCTTTATATTTAATTTTTTTTTGTTCATTTACTAAAAACAAGTTTTACTTTCACCTGTTAATTGCCACTTTCAACCTGACAATTTGAAACTTCAAATATCATTGTGTTATGTATAAGTTTAGTCATTTGCTTTGTCTACAAATTGTGTTTTCAGTCAAGCTTGAGTACTTGTGGGCTAAAAATTGGTTCAGTTTTGCAGTTAATTATTTCTAAAAGACACACATGCTGGGGATGTTTTAATTAATTTAAAGACAAACACATGACATTGTAGATGCTATAATGATTTGATATTCAAACAACGACCCTGTACTGCTACACACTGGCTTTACACGAATCCTTTACAACTTGAGATGGACTTAAATGGAACTTTTTCCCCCAGGTGGGATGCAGGACTGGAACTATTTAAACACCAACTGCTTTGAAGTGACCATTGAGTTGGGTTGTGTAAAGTACCCTTTGGCAAAGGAGCTGCCTAAATACTGGGAACAAAACCGAAGAGCCTTACTTCAGTTTATACACCAGGTAAGATGCATAAATCTCAAAACTGTCCCCGGCTTCCCTCTCACTTTTACTCAGTTTTGCATGTACTTATGTGGTTTTTGTGTCTCTTTAGGTGCACACTGGAGTAAAGGGCACAGTGTCTGACAGTAGGGATGGTACAGGAATACCCAATGCTACCATCACTGTGGCAGAGATAGACCATAACATCACCACGGCTCATACAGGAGACTACTGGAGACTTCTAGCCCCCAACACTTACTCAATCACCGCCACTGCTCACGGGTAATATTGCAATATCAGGAAGAAGAAGTAGAAACAAATTCATTAATGTCATTAACAAAAGATACGATTCACTAACTTTTAAATATCTTTCTCTGTGTCCAGGTACATACCTCAAAGCACCTACGCCACAGTCGCCAAGGATAGAGTGGAGGTGGTGGACTTCAGACTGACACGTTTGCACTCAGACTCTAACGGCCAGTCTCAAAACGGACCCCAACCCACACAGAACCCGTCTGAGAAGGTGTTGCAGAGCTTGATCAAAGAGCTCTCTCTAGGCCAGGGGATGGATCAGTTGGTCAAGAGCACAGCCACAGAGAGCAGCTTCCGCTACCATCTTTATAAAGAATTGTCCGAGTCCATGAGGGGCCTCACACTCAACTTTCCAAAAATTACATCCTTACACAGGTATGCAGGCATTGCCTTCCCAACGCACATCATTTACCCTTGAGAGCACATTATTGTTTGTTCCACTGCTTTGTCTTGAACAAGTCTTATGATACTGACCTATATCTTTGTTTCTTCTCTTTGTCTAGATTGGGCCAAAGTGTAGAGTTTCGAACCATTTGGGCTCTGGAAATCTCCAACAAACCAGAGGAGGCTGAACCATCCAAGCCCAAGATTCGCTTTGTCGCAGGGATCCATGGCAATGCCCCTGTGGGCTCAGAGCTGCTGCTGGAGTTTGCTACCTTCCTTTGTATCAACTATGGCAAGAACCCAGCCATCACTAAGGTGAGTCTCGGAGCCTCCCTCAGAAAGTGTTTTACATCTTGAACTGTTAAATTACACTGTATATTACACAGCTTTTTCAAAGCCAGTTTCAGTTTGGTCTATAAGCATTAATTTTGTTTGAATAATGAAAAAAAATACTCTATCTGCAAATGCTCCTTCTCCATTTTCTTTCCCTAGTTGATCAACGAGACCCGGATCGTCATCGTGCCTTCGATTAACCCAGATGGACGAGAACTGTCTGTTGAGAAACAGTGCACCTCCACTCAGGGTTTGACCAATGCTCATGGAAAAGACCTGGACACAGATTTCTTTGGTCAGTTCTATTGATTTGTGTATTTGTGCAACAGAGTGACTGAGACTTAAGAAGTAGAAGTCATTGTTTGTACATGCATTTGCCATGGAAACCTGCTCTAACAACTGTCCATCGTGTCTTTTCTCTATAAGGCAATGCATCACAGCGTGTGGTGGAGGCTCAGCCAGAGACCAGAGCGATGATGGACTTGATTCTAGAAAGGAGTTACTCACTATCTGTAGCTCTTGATGGAGGCGCCCTTGTTGCTACCTACCCTTATGACAAACCCGTCCAGCCTGGTATGCTATGCAGATAACAGCTTCTTACTGTTGCTTCTTTTTCAGAGTTTGTAAATAGTCTCTCTTGTTATAATGGCAGTGTTATAATTTGTGGCCAGATTGCTTTAATATTTAGTATGTGTATACACCATCCAGTTTATTTCTATGACATTTACTAAAAACTGTTATGCTCTCAAAAAGATGAACCCTCTTAAATTGGGCACTCCATGAATCTTCTTAGTGCTACTTTTGAGCCAGAATAGCAAATATCTCACAGCATGTATATTTTATGTAGAACCTGCTTGGCTGTGATTCCAAAATGATAAGCCTCAAGTCGTCTTGATTTGAAGGACACAAATGTAGCGCCACCCTCAGGACAAATATTGTACATATTGCACTTTTATTTATAAGGCTCCCTTCACCTTTGTTGTGTCCAACACTACACACAACATCTAGATGGCGCTAGTCGGGCTTTAAACTTTGTTTTGATTATATTACATAAAATGTTGAGAAATCTACAGTAATTTACTTATTCTCACAGATTTGACAGGCTTTTCATTTTCATAACTTACAGAGTAGGACAGACTATTTTCACTCTGAAATAGATTAGTGTGAAATATATATATTTTTTAACTAGACAAATTTTTTGTATTCTTTCATTTAATCAACTTTGTAATCTTTCCAGTTGAAAACGAGGGCACGTTGAAGTATTTGGCAAATGTTTATGCCAAGAGCCATCCCAAGATGCACCTCGGAGACACCGGATGTTCAAATAATGGGCAGAGTATGAACTTCAGACACGATAAAAAGATATTGTCATCTTAGTCACTAATTAGACAACGGTGGCTAATGGAATTTTCCTGTCACGCAGCAGGGCAACATCCCCGACGGAGTCATGAGGGCAGCAGAGAGACAAAGTCACATGGGGAGCATGAAGGTGAGTCAGAGTTGTTCCTTTGTTCACTACACAATATATCGGTTGAAAAAGCGAATTATGTTTTTCAGTGCAGTTGACCAGTGTTGAGATCAGTTTAGCGAGATCTCTCAGATTAAATGAGTCTGAAACAGCCCTCTGTTCCAGCGCTGTCTCACTTGTCGTCTTGTGTCTATGTTTCCTCTCAGGATTTCAGTATGGACTTTGGCCACTGCCCAGAAATCACAGTGTATACTGGCTGCTGTTTGTTCCCTCCTGTTGAGCAGCTGGCCACACTCTGGGCCGAGAACAAGAAGGCTCTCCTCAGCATGTTAGTGGAGGTATGAAGAAAGATTTCAGAACCCCAAGAAAACAATTAAAAAGATCTTTGTCACATTGATGACGTTTTTCAGATGTGGAAACATGAAATTAGTTAATTAGCTCATTTTAAGACATATTTATTTTTTATGGTTAAGATTCACATCAAGTATTTAAGCTTTTTGATGACCTGTTTCGTGTATAATTTTCTCATCAACTGCTTTGTAATTTCCCCTCCATTTCTACCCCCTCCAGGTCCATAAAGGTGTGCGTGGAGTGGTGAGGGACAAGAGCGGGAAGCCTATTGTTGGTGCAATCATTGTGCTGAACGGAGGTGTAAGAGTGTTTACTACAGAGGGCGGCTACTTTCACGCGCTGCTGGCTCCTGGCAACCACAACATTGAAGCTGTTGCCGATGGCTACCAACAACAACGTCAAGAGGTACACAGTTAGACACAAGTCATGCAGTATGTGGGCCAGGAATGTTAATTTCCTCAGGAAGATGGCCATGATTGGATAAAACACGAGTGCCTTCTATTTTTAATCATATATATCATAGATGTTATATATTATGATTTGATACTTACGATATCTGGGAGGCTCTGAGTCACTCTTTGAACCCGACACTTTATTTTTGTTCTTCTTACTTTTGTTGAGGGTTAAGGGCAGGGGATGTCAAACCTTGTTAAAGCCCTATGAGACACATTTTAATTTATGAATATGGGTTATATAAATATAGTTTGATCTTCGGGAGGACTAAAGCAGACCAAAAATCGGGCTGATAATCCTCTAGTGTGCAGCAGGCAATAATTTGTACACTTATTTAAGTAGCCATGAAATAGTGTGTGGAGATAAAATACATTTTCCTTTTGAAACATTCATAATCATAGTTGTAAGGCATCACTGTAAGGAAAACCTTAGGAAAAAAACTGGAAAACTGTCTCATGATGTGCAACCTGATACAATTGTTGAAGAGGCAGTGTTTTAATCATTTACAATCTATGAACAAAGGTTTCCACCCATTACACATTGGAAACACAAGCCTGGAACCTGTAGCTCATTGATTAACAGGTTTTTACAAAACAAAGTAAAATAACACTAAACAACAGTAACTGTATCAGATATGTTTCAATAACACAAATAAATTCAGTTTTGTATATTTGCCTCAGATATAAACATGCCCCCAGGTGCTCAAGAACAGGAACTGGTTTATTTAACTAGTTACATTATGCCATGAATTAGTCTGGCTATGATTGACAGATTTTTGTGACAATAGCTAATGGAAAGTATAGGAATCGGCTCTTCCCATTATGTTAAAACATGAACTTTGAACATTGCCATGTCAGATGTTGATGCTTGCAAACAAAGAATTTGTCGGATTGAGCTCAGTCGACTCAATAGATGCAAACCCGATCTAACAGTCCAGTATTCACAGATTTTGACTTCAGAGGTTTAGCATAATTTGACTGTTGAACAGTTAGTAAGAAAAAACGTAACTTTCAGAACTTTTTCTTCTACATAATTGTTAAAAAAAAACATTCGAAATGTGAATCTGTCTTCCACATTACATTATAAGTGAAACGAAAAAGGACAATTAACAAAACAAAGTACCAAGAGACTCGAAAGAAAACTAGCCTCTGTCATAGAAAGTCTGTGGAAGAATATTAATCTTTTACTCCTTAACTGTCGATGTATATGAAAGGTGTAGGACGGAGAACACAAAACTTCTCCATCACCTCCACCCTTCCATTTGGCTGTTCTGAAATCTGAAGCGTCGGGTAGGCCAGCTCCTTGAACAGCTGCTCCTTAATATTACGCCCCAGTTCCAGACTGTTGGCTGAGCGCCTCCCGCAGGGACTGAAGAGAAGGGGATCCACCACAGAGTGATATGTCTGCTGGTACTCTGGTACCGTGAAGCCGTGGATCATCTCAGGGCCCGGCGGAGTGGATGAAACACTTGTAGGGGGCCTCTCTTCAGGGGAGAAGGCTCCTTCATCAGGGGGCAGTTTGAGATCTGGAATAACAGCAGCGTTCCTTATATACCTTTCGTCCAGGGGTTTCTGAAGCTGCGTTTCACTCTGCTCACTCACAAAGTCCAGATCATGACTTGGCGCCAAAACAGATGTCCTCTGCTCAATAGCATCCCCATATTTCTTAGGACATCGAATACTTCGTCTTAGGCCATAAGGACGCATCTCACACCTCTGCAAATTAAACACACAATAGGCTTATTGGATGCCTCTGGTTCTTTTGTGGCAAAAAACAACAACCAACAAACCATTCAAATATTGAATAAAGTGAAAGGAACGAGGATCTGAAGGTGCACTTACTCTTTGGGTGTGTGATCAGATCACATTACTGGATCAGGTCTGAAACTACATGGTTGGAAATTCTTCTCTCCTGAGTTCAGAGTTTACTTTCCCCATATTTTAAACTGCATTTAAATAATTATTCTTGTAAATCACTTCTGATTTTTCACGAGCCAGTGTTTAAATCCTATTTTCCTCATGCAAGACAACCTGCACTAGATGATACTAAGCAGTCTCACCTGCAGACGAGACGTGTTAATGAAGTCATTAACAGCCTCACTTCAGTGTGGAGCTTCAGCACAGAGCTGAGTGCATTTCACCTTCATTTAAAGAAACATGTGGTTGAGCCTGATATTTTCTTTTAGTTGTTGCTTTTGGGGTGATCGGGTTCAGGGCTGTCAAATTAGTGAAAAGTTAGTAAGAAGGTTAAAATAAGTGGAAATACCAATCAAACAAAGAAAAACTCATCTTGAGGTTTTACAATTCAAATGCTTCGAAAGTACTTTTCAAGTCACATTTGTTCAAGCTAAATAAATTGGCTTTATTTTAAAGGCAGCAGGTTGCAGTTTATGTTCAAAAGCTACCACATTTCAAATAAGAGCAGAAAAATGTTTGGAGTTAGGAGTGTTCTACTATAATCTTCAAAGCGTTGGTGAACCAAGTGTCAGGAAGGCTCAGAGAATTACTGAAGTGTTTACTCTGTGTTCCAGGTGGTGGTATCATCCTATGAAGCTGCTAGCTCCATCATCATTGAGTTTGACATGGACAACAATATCTTTGGGCTGCCCAGAGAGTTTGTGGTGGCCAGTGCAGGTAAGCATCAGAGTTTAGAATCATCGGCACCGGAAGGGCCAAGCCCGGTTCAGATAAAAAATTGAAGGGAATTTTGTGTCTGAATTGATCCCAATGGTTTTGCTGATTTTATTTATTTAAATTTTTTTTAAACACTGCACTTAACAATAACCAAATGCGTTGCAGGGACAGGGTAACACAAAGTCAGGGCAGCTTGCATTAACTGCATCAGTCTTGGCTCGGGTTTGGACACCATAAAACAGAATGCATGTCTCAAGGGCTGGGACAGAAAAATGTGGCACGAACACCACTGAAGTACCTGTTGGTACAGTGCACTGTAGCTCCTGCTTGGGAGGAGTCCATGAATTAAACAGTTCTCTAATGGTTTTTGACTCCATCAAGTAAATTAGTGCTGTTTTGCTAATCTATTTTTCTCCCTCTGTGCAGCGGCCTCCATGACGGCACTGGTGGTGACCGCGTGCATTATCTGGTGTGTGTGTGCGGCCAAGTCTAACCGTCAAAAGGACGGCTTCCACCGTTTGCGACAGCACAGAGACGACTACGATGACGAGATCCGTCTCACGTCCATGGGCTCCAAGAAGTCCCTGCTCGCCAACGAGTTTCAGGACGAGAGCGAAAGTGACGAGGATACGCTGTACGCCAACAAAATCTGAGAACAATTGTGCCAGTTTTTGCTGTTTTTTTATTTTGATCTCCTGCCTAGAAATTGAACTTGTCCAACAAGGAAAAGGTTGAACTTTGGGCACCATCCCAGTCCATCTTTAAGACTTGAGATATGAGTGATAAGACACTTTTCTTCTGTTATACCAGCAAGCTCTGTGCACTAGCTTCTGGTCACACAGTTATCAGTGCAACCAAATGAATAGTTAACAGAACACCATGCTGATGTCTGGAGTGAAGGGCTTGCCTTTTTTGTGATGGATCTCTGTTTGACTGGGTCAACAAGAGGACAGAGAGAAGGTGTTAAAGAGGAGCGAGAGAATGGTTTGTTCCATCGGGCTCTCATCCGTCCTTTTGGTTTTTGAGTCCCGCAGCTTTTTTATTTAATTTGTTTTTCGAGCCATTCAGAGTGCTCTTGAAGATCGCTACGTGTCCCATCTGGCTGAGGAGTCAAGCCGCAAAGTCCAAATGAAACTTTTTCTTGTTTAGTGGATGTGTAAATGAACTCTGAATGACAGTACTTAGTCTCACACAATCGCCTCACTGATATCTGTCATCACTACGCCTTTCTTTCACAATGACTAAGGAGCTAGGAAGTTGCTTATTTTAGATGGCGTTGAAAGGTTAAAGTGTCCAAGCCTTTTGGGAGACTGAATCCAATACTGTGCCTTGGCTTCTGTAATGTTTACAGTCCGGTCCTGCTGCAGTATTTAGTAGAAAGTAGCAAATAGATGACTCTCAGTCCATCCTGTAATTAGGCGGTAGGAGAAGATTCAAGATGATTGAAAGTCTAATGTTGCACTGTTTCTGCACAGATGACTCTTGGCTGCCTGACCTGGTATCGGTAGTTTTATATTTTATTTTACAGCTAATCAAAGTTGTGGGCAAAACCCTAATACAAACTTTGGGGAGAATCTGTAACCATCCTCCTTGAGAAGAACCATCCTCAGTTTGTGCTGGAACCCCTGTGTGAAGGAGGCCTTCTAGCACTAAATTGAACGTGAGTATTGTCCCATATCATTGGCCATGAAAAAACAAACAAGTAAATTAGAAAAGAATGTATTTTTTATTTTTTATTTAACAGTTTTGATGAAGGATAATCACAAACTGTCGGTGTAAAGTAACAGTTTGACACTTGTCACATCAAGCCTGTACCCTGTTTCGAGTCAGGAATGGATATTTTTACCACGTCTATAAATTACATACAAATACAAATTATCAATCAAAATCCATATAACTAAGATGTGATTTGAAGCTCTGAAAAGGCTTTCTACATTCAAGGTCTAATATCCACTTGAAGATAGTCATAGTTCTTCAGGCAGTTGTCAGGGAGAGTGAAAAAGAGGTTGATAAGCGATTGCCTTCATGGATTTTAAAGAACAGCGTTATCTGGTATGAAATAATGCAGTAATTGACTTCTAAATCTGAGCAGGGTGTAGGGACAAATCCAGGGAAACGGGTTTGTGCAAACATGCAAACTTGAGGGGATATTAGAATAAGACAATTGGAGATGTCAGTTGTTAATCCTGTGCTCAGATATCTGTATTGGCATAGAATTTCACCATGCAATTCAAGGGAAGACCAAAAAACCAGAAGACATCTGTCCTTCACACAGTAGTTTTCATCAATAACAAGACTTTGCATCTCTCAGTATATTCAAGCCTGGTGTCTGTGTAGAAAGACTATTTTGTGCGTTCTTTTTTTTCCTACTCCATGTCTGTGAATGCCTGCTTATGAATTTTGAAAGATTAGCTTGTGTTAGGGTCATGCAGGGTTTGCTGTGAGGATTTTTAGATAAACTGGAATCAATTTGTAAATATCGTTTGGCAATGATGGGGAATAAAAGTGCAATTCATGTGAACCATGAATCTACACGCAACAAAACATTTGATAAAGTACCTCTGTGTGATCGTGACCTGCTAACATGCACAAAGATTCATCTACACAATGAAATAAACCTTTCACTACGCATCTGTTGTATTTCTGTTGCTTCATAATGTGCTGCTGCCATTTTTAGGGCCAGAAAACTGACAGAGGCCCTATTGAAATTTTAAGAAGTATTATTTGTCAGGCAAATTAATTGGCTTTTTGAGGGCTTTAACATGATCAAATTCTTACAAAAATAAAAAAGTGTCAATATTTCCTCAGGGTCATAGCGCCACCTACTGATCAGTGTAAAAATGAAGTAATTATTAACTTTTTTCAGGTAAAAGGCATGCAACGCTTCAAAATGCATGTGCTCAGGCCGTTCAATGAGAAACTAAGCACAGGAAGAAGATGGACAATTGATTGTGTCTGTGTCATTCTATGCTGCTTTTGATACACATTTCAGAGAAAACCATTGTCTTTTCTACTTTACTTCATATATTTGACAGCCTTACTAAAAAATTACTTTTTATATTTTTGGAATTTAGATACTGGATGATTTAACATGCTTTAAAAACCTATTAGAGAATAAGCCAGTAGTTTCCAGCCTTGGGTCAACAACCAGAGAGGTTTTTTAATAAAGTGCAATGATTATCCAGTTTTACTGATGGAAACAGAGCATTGCACTTTATTGTGTGAGTTTATACAGTGGTGCAAAGACCAATGTAATCATAAACACTACATGTAGATTCATTTTAGAAAGAAGCTCAATAGCACAACCAACAGTCATAAAAGGTGAACAGGAAAAGCCTGAATGCAGCGTGTGAAATCTGGCCTCTTTTGAGTCAAACTCTTTCATTATGACATATTTTATTGAGAGTGCCATGGCTGATCCTGTATCCTCAGCTATGGTAATGCTAATGTTGGCCAGAATCAATTACTCAGTAACAAAAGTGACATAGCTTAAGCCTTTTCATAAATGTTAAGTTTGCTCCTTCATTCACAGCACCACTTTCATCAGGCTGTTGTTTTTAGGCCTTGTGGTAACAGAACAAGGAAATCATTTTTACCGTCACTTACCCCTCTGAGAGGTAGGTGAACACACTTTCCTGCTAAAGTGAGTTTCCTGCACTCAGCAGAACAAACGTTTAGGCTGCAAAGCCTAGTGGTTTGGACTTCGCATTGAATCTTCGCACTAGTGCAATTTTTAATTACTACAGGATAATACTGTCAAGTGTTGTGTCTACTGTCTACTGTCTACTAATTATACCTCAACTGTCTAATTCTTGTCTATTTTACTTTTTCTCCCATCTTTATGTGTACATGCTTTTTCTGCATATCACTTTCCCTGAAGAATAACAAAAGTGTGCAGAAGCCACACAAGTCAATTAACTAAATTAAGGCTACCAATACGGATGTAAGCGTTCAAATTAAAATTATGTTTGTTTTATCCTTTTAGTTTTTCAAATATTTTGCTTGACAATGAAACAGTGAGAGCATAATTTAGAGACATTCAGAGACATAAATGTGTAGAAAATACTTTCTTCTATCTTTAGCACTGGTGCATGTAGAGTCTCAACGTGTTATGCCAGACTCAGCTGAGGGTACAGGTAGAGCTTAGTGGTGTACTACCTGAAAGACTCAGCTGAGGGCGACAAACACATTTCCTTTTACTGTTGTTTATTACGTCTTCTACTGACACGTGACACATCCCGGAAGTTGGTGACGTCGCGGAACAACAAAGATGGCAGGACTAGGAAGCAGCAACTACTGGGAAGGTATGAGATCGACATTAGACTCATTTTAAACACGACACTCTGAACAACAACACACGGGACACATTTCATGCTGCAAACAGCATGTTGGTGAGCGCAGCTGCCGACATGTTATTCACATACGCCAATGGTTTAAACATCTACATTCGCTACAACGGCCGGCGAAGCTAACGGTGGCTAACTCAACGCCGTGTAAGTTACTGGTGTAATCAGTGTGGCCCCGCTTTCCGCCATGAACCAGCTCGGCACATGTCGAGTTAACGTGACAACTGTTAAAGTCATTAGATGTTAATGAACAGAAACTGCTTTGTACTGTTTTTTTAAAGAAGATAATTGGTTCATCGCCTTGCTTTAATTCAAGTGACTGAGACTGTTAGTTATAGTGGAAAGAAATGAACAGTAGACGATATGACCAAAAACCATAAATCAGTATCGATAATTATCATGATAAACGTCTCTAGGCTGATTTTTTGCTCTGAGTAAAAGTTGTGGTTTTAAATTCTTACAATACACCTTTTTAATACAACAGAAATTGAATGAAAAAAGTAGAATTGAGTTAATCTTCTTCTATCGGAGAGCAACATTTATTAAACATGATTTGGTAACTTCTGGTCTTTGAGAACAAGTTTAAGTTTAACCTATCAGCAACTAGTCGTTGTACCTGACATTTCAAAGGTAAATAACCTATACCCAACATTCTAATTCTATAGGTGACTGCGACGGGAATCATTTCGAACATTGTACATATTGTCAGGTGGTTTTATTTACTGTATAACTATACTGTGTATTTTGCGTGCATCATCATTATAGCTTTTACTAAATGATGATATACAAAGTAACTAGCAACTACAGTGACACACTACAGGTAGAGGAGAGAAGTACAACATTTTCAATGGAATTGTTGCAGAGATGAAGTGTTAGGTTGCATAAAATAAAAATTTAGTAAATGCACATGGTTACTTTCCTCCAGTGGGTGTACATTTTTTGTATGTTTGTGTGTTTCAGACCTGCGAAAGCAGGCCCGACAGCTGGAGAATGAACTTGACCTGAAGTTGGTCTCCTTCAGTAAACTGTGCACCAGCTACAGCAGCTCCAGAGACGGACGTCGATCAGACACGTGAGTTAGTCTTCTGTTGGTCACAACAGTTTTAGACAAAGTCTGTTTAGGTTCACAGACATACAGGCTTTGAGATATTCTAATGTAGTAAGGAAATTATTTCTTTCACACAAACATTATTACCACATTTAGTTGAGAAATGAGAAGATCTTGAACAGGGAAGGAAAGGCTTTGGAGATAGTGGTGTAAGTTTGCTATCACAGTTAAGTGTTGTAAAGCAGATAACAATATTAGTTTCCCACTGTAATGTCAAACCTATGCTATTTGATTGGTGTTGATAATTGTTTAACAACAAGCATTAAACTTTTCACATTAAGTTTTTGTGCTAATCTCCACTTAAGTTTAGGAAAGTATCTATTATTAAGTGAAACAATCCGAAACAGTCATATTTTTTACCATTTCAACACATAAAGACTGTACAATGTTTTAAAAATTATTTCATGCTAATAGCTTTTCAATTATTTTTCTTTCTTTGATTAATTCCTCAAGGTCGGACACCACCCCACTACTGAACAACTCTACCCAGGACAGGATGTTTGACACCATGTCAGTGGAGATTGAGCAGCTGCTGGCCAAAGTAAGTAAATTCTCCAGAGCCAGTAGAAAGATGTTAGCAAGAGTAGCACTGGATTTATGTCAAGGTTCTTGTCTTTCAACGAGGAGCAAAGCAAAGTGCCGACTCAGCTTCTTTATGTGGGCTAACATTGGACCCAGAATGATTTAATATAATTGAGTTCAACCTAAAACTCTACACTTTTCTGTTTCTCATAGAGCAGTTTAAAGGCAAAAGAGTAGAATCTAATGGTTGAGTATAATTTCTTTAGGTAATTACACAAATAAAAAAGACTTTCCTATGATATATATATATATTACATCCTCAATTGAGAAAAAAGTTAATATAGCACACACAGTTTTATTTATGTTTTGCATATGCACCATATTGTTATCTTTTCCATCCTTATGGCTATCCATTCATTTTCCATCTCTCTGTCAGTTAACTGCAGTGAATGACAAGATGGCGGAGTACACCAATGCCCCAGGAACGTCTTCTCTCAATGCTGCACTCATGCACACGCTTCAGAGACACAGAGACATACTGCAGGTTTGGCCTCAGATTCCTTTCAAATTTAACTATAATCCTTCTATTTTCAATACTCGTATGTGTTAAAACTTTGGACTTTTTATTTTCTGTAAAACATTGTAAAAAATGAACGCAACTATTTCAACATTGATATTTAACCTTGTTTTGAGCTTTTGTTTTTACCCAAGTTTTCTTCTGCACGCTCTTCATTTTCATGTTTGTTTAATTCTCAGGATTACACACAAGAATTCCACAAAACTAAAGGAAACTTTTTGGCCATACGAGAGAGAGAGGACCTGCTCGGCTCCGTCAGGAAAGACATTGAGTAAGTACTCACTCACACCATGTGTTGGTAATATGGAATATGCCGTAAAATATAGAAAAAGGACTGACGAGTAAAAGTACAATAAATGGTTGGTCAGTGCCAACCCAAAGCGTGTTATCTTCTCATGCACATGGTCATTTCGGAGGTTTGTTCACTGATGAAGTGAGTGATATGTCCTTAAGTCATCCTCACATTTGTGTGAACTAATGAACGCACTGGTAAAACAAGACAAAGTGAATTGAATGATTTGAATGCAATTTTTTTGATCCACCCTGAGCCATGTGATATTGTAACAATGTTTGACAGGGTACCAGTTGGACGTCTGCAGACTGTTCTCAGTTGCCACTAGTCTAGATGACTGAGCTACTTCTACATCAATATTTTTTCTGACGTTTACACTTTTTACATTTCACTCTATATTTTATTATTATTTTTGGAGTAAATCTGTAGGAGTTTGAGTAAATTCTTGGCTGTCTGACAACTTCCCTCCTCAGTTAATTTCTGTAGTGAAGATGTCAGGAGACACTAAAAAGTCCCTTTTACTTGCAAGATTTTATTTGCTCTGTGGCAGCAGAACATGTTACACAAACATTTGGTTTAATCTGGACTGAACAAACACAAACAGACGCTCTACAGACAGACTTGGAAACATTAACTAGCCTGGCAACTTTACGGCTACAAACAACCCATAATGCATGACTGTAAAAAACACATAATTCTTAGCTTGCGAAAAAATGTTTTTTTTCTCATTTAGAAAATATATTGTCTAATATTGAAACCAATATGAAATCCTCACTCTCCAGAATATAAGAAAAATGTCTGAATAGTTTTTAGTTTATTCAGTTCAGGCACTGCATGTCATGACGGTTGGTAAAAAGCTGTTAGTAGCCCTGGAAGAATACAAACTAAAGTATTATTCATAGTGCTGCTGTGTTGTAAACCTTTTTCCTTAGAGGGACAGTTGAACCTTGACTTCCACTTGGCACACTCCTGAAAAATGTTGGCTATTAAAACTGGACAAGAGTTATGGCCTTGCTGGCCTTGTGTTGAGAAAGTGTGTCCTCTCCTAAGATTGGCTCAGTTGTGAGTCAGTGTATTGAAATGAGATGGAAGCTCCCCCAGACCATGACTCTTGTCGTTTTTTTGTAATGGCTTATTGATCTATAAGACGCAGTGGAGAGTTAATGGTGAGGACTGCAGGATTCCTATTGATCCGCCTCCATCCATCCTTTATGCAAATAGAATGCGGCTGCCTCAAGCAGGCACACACGTTCCACAGACAGTCACTGTATTAGATAATTATTTCTGATTAGACTCACATGATGCAACACTAAAATGGAGCTGAACCCCTAGTGTGTTGGTTTAATGGTAGCTTGTAAGGCTTGTTTTACTGAATAACAGTTTCATAGTTTTTTTACTGGTAAAATTCTATATTGATATGTGGTCATTGATGAATATGCACATGGATGGTTTTTGGGATATACATGCTGCTCCTTTGCCCACTTGACAAAAGTGCCTCTTTAGAATATTGTCTTTTCATTGTAGTACTACTGGTATTATTGTTGCTTTTGTTGTAGTTGCTGCAGCCATCTTGTCCTATATTCTAAAATTATTACATCCACGAGGAGATTATAATTTTTTATGGATATCGTTTATAAAAAAAACCATACATCTAATGGGGCTAATATTAATGCCTGTGTGCAGTTTGGTGCAGATCCAAATACAATCTGGATCTAGTGCATTAACATGTGGTTTCATAAAGGGACTGTTGGGCCTTGGCAGAGTTATGAACTTTACTGAGTCCCATTCTTGTTATTAGTATAATAGCAGTGGTGGGGGAAAAAAATCGATTCTCTTCTGTATCGCGATATTTTGCGCACGTAATTAAATAGATACAGTAGTACAAAGTATTGCTATATATATATATATATATATATATATTTTAAGTACTACATTTACAATTTTTACAATATTTAATTATATATGTAACAGCCCCAGGCTGACAAAGCATGACTAGTAGAGTTTAAGACTGATGCGTCACGTCTCTTTATTTAAACCTAACATCGAGGCACCGTAGAAACACCGTAAAACTAGAAAACCACAAGTGCAACATAATCATTTAGTAAAAGACAAATACAACCGTTAAAATACCTAAACATCAGCTAAACAAACACATAACCACGTGAGACAAGTTTGACTGGTTAATGCCTGTCAAACTTGTCGGGCATGATACAATGTATCCTTTCCTACTCGCTAAAAGATACCTGAGCATTCCAGGCACTAGTGTGTCTGCTGAAAGGGTGTTCTCCACTGCAGGAGATAGAGTAACAGCCCAGAGGAGCACTTTAACATCTGAGCATGTTGACCAACTCCTTTTTCTGAACAAAAATGCCAATGTTCCCAAATTAATTTAACATTTTGGTTCATGAGCTTGCAGCCAACTGGACTGGACTTTAGCAGTACACATTTTTGTTAAGTTAAGTTACTCTTATTTATATGATTATTTATTTATTTATTGGTGCCGGCAACTTCTGTGTTTTGAGGTATTATGTTTTCAAGTTTTATTCACTCATAGATGAGTTGATTGTAATTTTGTCGTGTAAGGTCCAGGTCACTGTTACCTTACTTTTTACGCTATATCTAAAGAATCTTTTAAACCAACTTATATCAGACCATTATCTTTTGATAATTCAAATTCAGGCTGCACCTAAGCAAACACGTTCTCAATTTGCATCTACTCAGTAACATCCCATGAGGTCAGCGCTACATGGAACAGTTCACTCAATCTTCTCATTAAATAACACTGGTAAGGAGTTTCACCGACCCCTCTAATCGGCTGAGTGCTGATGATTGTAATGCATAGAAATGAGCCAGTGTTGTTGCCCCTGTGCTCAGCCTAATGATGAGTAATGTGCCCGGGGGCTGCTAATGAGAGAAGCATCTGAGCTCATATGTGAGAGAATTACAATGGCTGCTGTTAAGGCAAAGTGCAATGTTTCGAGTAATGATTTACTTGAGACGGTTTCTCCTTAAAAGCAATATGCATCCAAACCTCCCCTTTTCACCTTCTGCTGCGGGGGCATGAGGATAGATGAGGATTTGAAAACACATGAAAGCAACATGAAATGTTAGATTGTTATCATCATTTTCTTTTTGTTATTGCTCTTATGTAACTCATTAGAAAGAAATAGTTATCACTAACACATTTTTTTATCACATTTCTTGCGATTGACAAAAATCTATGTGATAAATCTTCTCATTTTACTGTGCACATTACTCACAATTGTAAAAAGTCAAAACTACAAATTTAACTTCCTCAAATCAAGAAGCAGGGATTCAATATTAAAAATGTTAAGTCTGAGACCAGCCAGTTTTTGGCATGAGCAGTGTAGCTTAAAAAGTATAAAGCCAGTTAAAATATGTGTCGACCTACACCCAGTTTTTAAATCTGCTGTTGAAAAAGTAATGTATGTGTCAGCCAGGGCTGAACCCTTTTTCCTTTTCATCAGGTAGAGGGCAGTAGAGATCTTGGGTAGGAGCAGACGTTTTCAGGAAGCTGTTCATTGTAGATGTTTATGTTTATTAAAGTTGTTTACAATGCACACACACAAAAATTCTTAACAATTAAAACAAATAGCTAACATCGTATAATTTGGCTAAATTTGCAATATGCTATAACATTTTATTTTATTGATACCGTGCAAAGAGGGCCCTCTCAACAAAACATGCATGCACGTTTACATTTCTTGTGCCATTAATAAGCGTTCTGTGGAGCTGAGCTGAGCTCAGACCTATTGCTCCCTCTGCTCATGCCCTCATTTTAAATGTCAGCAACAAAAATGACAGCTAACCTGTGATTTACATTGGTACCCTTTTAAAAAGCCTTCCTGGAGTGAGGAAGCTGTCACTACAGGCAATTCTAGGCCCACAAAAGCAACATCCCTGTCGGGGGGGCAGCCATGCAGGCCGGGCTGAAGGCAGCCACTGTGGAGTGTGCTGTGTGTGCACTGAATATAGTATTTCCACTCAGTGGCTATGAATGGTGCACTGGGGATGAACACAAGGCACATTTGCTCTTGGACCGCTTAGAGTTAGCTGGGTGGGGTAGGATGTTAATGGTATATATGTGTGCAGACTCTTATACAGGTCCCCCTCCTCCCCTGTTCTCTATTTCATTCTCTCCCAGCATCAGGGTGGGGCTGTTAAATGACCAGAAACCCAGGAGAGAGCTGGGAGTCAGCTGTTCGTGGATGCTGAGAGCTAGAGTTGCATGAAAGAGCTTAAGAGACTGGGTGGCGCAATGTGTTTACTCTGTGAGTGGTATAACAAGCCATCCATTAACTTTGACTGCTTTGCTACAAATCGCTTGTATTCTTTTATTAACCTGGGGTTGTGTGGTGCTGTCAATTTGTGGATATAATCAGTTGTCTCTAACAAAGATAATGTAATCAATGCTTAACCACTCTATGCTCCCCCGCTCTCACTCTGAAACATCTTACAGATGTGGTGCCCATTTACAAAATGTCATACGGATGCTTGAAATATTTTTTCTATAATTATTCTTTTTAATCTGAACAAAGGGCAATTTAATGGATCTTCGTTTAATCAGTGGTTCTGCTCTCCCTATTAATTATTTATGGCTTTTAAATCCTTCAGTTAAAGTGGGTAGTTGGTGAGTTGAAGGGGGTTATGAGGCCAAGTGAGAGTGAGTAACCCAGCTTGTTTAGCTCAGTCCACGCTCAGTATGGCATTTTTTAGCAGGGTGGCAACATGCTGAGCTGTGTGGTGGACATTTTCCTTGCTGACACTTTAGAAGGGAGAACTTGGCTGTCTTGCTATGACTCTGATCAACAACAGGATGACTCTGCCCATCCAAGACGTATTTTTGCAGTTTGCTTATAGGTTCAACATATGTGGTTAGCCAGGTGACTAGAAGGAACCTCTGCTTTGTACGGCTTTCACTATGTTGGCAGCTCCTGCTGTTTATTCCCCTATTACCACCTCCTCTTGCTCTCAACCAACACACAATGCTTGTGTTGTTTTCTGTTCGACAGCAGCCATTCTGGTGCTGTATTTGCTGTGTTAAGTTACTCCTAATGCAAACTGAATATGTCCTGCTGCTGCTGCTTCACATTAAAAGCTTTCCACTGTTGAACCACAAGAGGCTTTTACTGTAAAGCAAGTAAAGGGATTGCTGTCGCATTGGTGCCGTCTGCCATATAGAGGCTTCTAGAGACAGAGCTAATTTCAAATAATTTGTATGGTTTTTTTAAACAAGGATAAATCTGAAGGCTGGTGAAATTATTAATAGGAAAGGAGAAAATACATATGGAAACAAGTCCAGTTTTTCAATTTTTGGATCAAATTGGGTCCTTTGAGGAGTTTGAAGGGAAAAAGGCATGAAATGTGACTCTGGTGGCACACTGCTTATGAAAACACCAAAAAGGTTCTTAAAAAGTGGTTTGTATTTTAAAAGTCTGCTCTATTATTAATTGTGCAAAATGTTCAGACAGAAAAGTAGAGATGTCTTTTAACTGTAGGGGAGTAGAAAGAGCAATATTTTCCCTTAGTGTAGTGGAATGGAAGTATAAAGAGGAATAAAATGGAATTACTCCAGTTAACTCAAAATGATACTCAAGTACAGCTTTTTAGTAAGGCATTGATACATTTACATCCACACAAAGAGTTTTTGAGACAACATGTCAGAGTTTTGAATCCCTTTCAAAATTACACATCCTTTTTTGACTGTTTTGATGATATGAACAGTCAACAGCACCAGACGTATTGTAACACTCAAGTTCAAGGCCGTCAACTGTCAGCTCAATCTGTCAGAACACTAAGACTCTAGTTGAAAGTGTCAGAGCTGTGGCTCTGAAGTCTGGGTCTTTGAAATGTTTTTGACCTTGATGACATAACAAGGACTTGCCTCCTCGTCATTGCGCAAATGTTGTTACATCACTTTCTTTTATAGTTTTTTTTTACTTTGACTAGAAAGCAGGGAACCTGGTTTAATGAAATGGGGAAAAAATAACAAGTGAGCTTGACAATAAATGCAATGAATTCGGAAAATTACTGAGCCTGTAGTGGAAATGCTTGCCTTAGTAAAACGCATACATACAAATCGGTTTGTTCAGTAGGATAGCAGATGTTAAAATGAAAGATCACCTCGAGATATTTGTCCTTTCTGTCGGTATCTCTGAAATTTTCAAATTTTCTAATAATGTATCTGATTTCCTTTTCCAGAACCTATAAGAGCGGATCCGGGGTCAACAACAGAAGAACAGAGCTGTTTCTAAAGGAGCACGAACACCTGAGAAAGTAAGACTCAATATTTCAGCTTGATCATTCACATATGTTAAGCAAAGGTGGTAACTGTAGAAACCATTGTTGTTGCTGCTGTTGCTTTTTAAGCTCTCACACGCCTCAGTACTTTTTGTATGCTTTTACTTTCAAACAGATGGGAGACGTTTTCATCATGTTGCATTAATTTATCTAGAGCCTTATATATAATTCAGCGAAGAGAAACTAGAGTTGATTGTATGTGAGTGGTGTCTTGGGTAGTTATAACTAAACCCCTTTGTGCTGTGCTTATCAGAACGAATCAGGAGGGACAGATTTGGGGTGGTAGGGTCTTAAAAATCACTTTTTTCTCCTCTGTGACATGACTTTGCTTCTAAAGTGGCAAAAAGTTCTGCTTACTTCTTCGTGCTGACACAGTAGGGCAAACCGTGATCTGCCAGCATCCTAATTACTCTCTTTCTATCATTTGGCTGACTCTCAAGCACTGCAGAACAACATGAGGTGGGGAAGTTTGTGAAATCTGTGTGTGTGTACCTGTGTGTGAGAAGCACCCCATGTGCAAAGTAAAATTAAATGTCAGCAGGGCACACACTGGCAACACGAAAACACCAGAAACTTGAGATTTTAACATTGCATATGTTCTAGCATCCCATCTTATAATGTGGACATAAAATAGAGTGATTGATTCTCTCTGTGGGTAAATGTTTGTTTTCTGTTTCAACCTCTCAGAGGAAAAAAATACACATCTCACAGCACTCATCTCATTTAAAAACAGGCTTTACTTTCTCTGACATGACTGATGTTTATCCCTCAATTAAGATGCTTTTAGAGTGACTTGTGCACTGTGTAGAGGTTACTCAACAACACAAACACCTGAACAATAAAAAAATACACAATTCTGTCTAATAAAATAACTGCAGTCCAAGAGCAATATTTAAAATGTTAAAAGTCTCATCAGTTCATCCGTGAGTCCAAGGGTATAGTTGTACAGATATAAAGAGTTTTAGAGATATTGTGCCTCTGACCTAGCCTGGGTGCCAGACGAACTTAGCCCCGCCCACAACATTTGTTGTTCGGGAAGTTCGGTCTGGAGTCGCTCCGTTGGGGAGAAACTATGCTCGTACAGAAGCTGGTCGATCCAATCAAATCGTCAGGGCGGGCTTTATACGATGATGGACAGGTGATCAAGAGTAACGTAATCAACCACGTCATCAAAGTAGGCTTGGATAGAATGCCTGCCGCTGGAGAGTGGAGATGTGTAGATGCTGCATTTGAGTCTGTTTTAGGAGACATCGACAGCGCATTCATTTTGAAAGAGGAACAGAGAACGCGGACGCGACGCCAAAGCGCCGCGTCGCGCTAATCCCTATCGCGCCGGCGCTTGGCTGTTAAACACCGGACGCTGACCCGCCGGGCAGCGCTAATAATATCACCGGTTGATCCAGTAGTATTCAAGCATATACTTACTTGTTGCTCCAACATTAAGCAACAGCGTCCCAACATTTGTCTCTCTTGGTGTTGTCTTTATACAACATGTTCCGAGGATCATACAACTCACTGCACTTCTCCACTTCAATTATTAATTTAATGTCATCCATGTTGAAGAACTTCTCCGCTGTATGCTCCGTTAAATGTCGGGTGTGGAGGGTAAATTACGTATTCTCCACTCAAGCCTATGTGGCCCCCCCCTCCTCTCTCTTTTTATCTTTATCACTGCTTGTGTGGCTGTAGTGGATGGGCAGAGGGAGACATTTAATAATGTCATTGGTAAAACTCCAGGAAAACAGAAGGGGACTTCAAAGTATTTAAATTAATTTCAGTGTGTTTCCTGTCGCGATACGCTCGCGTCAAGCGGAAAAAATAGACTCGACGCCGAAACGATCGCTGCACGGAGCGAGGCAGCTTTGGGGCAGAGCGGCGCTTCAGCCTCCGGTGTGACCCGTACAAAGGTTTAACATGGGAGTGGATGGGAGCCAGCTGTTATTTAAGGCTTGGCGCTGCGCTTCAGCGTCAGGTGTGAACCTGGCGTTAGTAAATAACTCACAATGATTCGCTTAACATGCGTCACATACTACGTTGCTCTGATTGGTTGTAGGTCTATCCAATTGAGCGAAGAGTAATTATATTTCCTGGTTCGGTTGAAACACGCCCCATAATCACAGCCCAATGGAGCGGTCTCAGACTCACATTCTGACTAGAATTGTGAGTATGACAACGTCAGGCTACCTCTGACCACTAAATGTTACCCGCATGTTTTTGTTCAAATTTAAAATCAGAGTAAGATTATTAATGTGGCAGCCCTAATTCAAACTCAGGGTTGTTGAAACAGGGTAGGAAAATCATGTAATCGCTGTGGCCCCAAGCTGTGAGGGGTACCATGAGAACAGCTGATCCACAGCGGCAAACATTTTGGGGGAACCTCTGTAAATTCTATGATTGGCTATGGACAGGAGACTGCCCCCTAATGTGGCCCCATGCCACCATCGCTTTTTACCCAGACCTTTTAACATTTTTAGAGGCTTTTTTGAAGAAAGTGTGTGTCATGTTTCATGTGTCATATATTTTCAGTCAGTCAGTATGGTTTGCTGTAGGGCTGCCCCAGGTCCCTTTCGCCTGAGGCCCCCAAAGTGTCTTGAAAGGCTCCTGTTCAAACCGAACATGAAGTGAGAACGTCGTTGCAGGCAGCTACATCACCAGCTATTAAGCTCTCGTGCCACTCTAGCAGATTTGATCAGGATATTGATAATGAAATTATTTAATTAAAACACAAACCATATTAAAGGGCTTCCCCACAACAATGACAATGACAGAAGGGGATAGATGGGATTGGAGATAAAGATCAAGTTACGCTTGATTGATCCTATTAGAGCCATAAAACAGGAAAGAGGGCCTGAGAAGTAAAGAGCATGTGGTAGTGGTCAGAGCAGTGGTTTGAAGTCTCACTTGAGGCAGAACACGGTTCCTCGTTGAAGATGAGAAATCTGGGCTTAAAGTCTCTTCATCACCTTCAGACTGTGATGGGTCTCTTTAAAAACAAGAAGATTTAAGGAAATGCATTTTGAATGATGAGAGATATTCTAGGTGAATTTACATTATCTGTTTGTGTCTAGAAAGAGTTTTGTTCTTTTTATTCTATTTAACACTCTGGTCATGTTATAGAGAGCTTGTCATTTTGTAGCTCAGCATGCAAATTCACTCTGCATTTTTGAAGAAGAGAAGATCCACACACCTAATGGTCTTCTCAAATGATTTATTTGCCAGTGACGATTCTAGCCCTAAGGATCTTCTTCAGGCGTGTGTGGATTTTCAAATAGATTTATTTTGTCTTGATCCAGCACCCACTGAAAGATTTGGTTGTTTTGTTTTTCGTTGGAGAATGTAATGAATGATCAATACACATTTGCATAAGAAGTGTAGAGACTGTGTTTGTGTGTGTTAGAGTCTATGATATATTGGCATGTGATGGTATCAGCATGGCCGATAAGACTAATCACTTCTAAACAAACAAACCAAAAAGAGACTACGCTGCCAGTTAATCTACAAATGACTGGGGTAGTTGTTCTGTTTGCCAACTTGCTTTCATTCTCAGGAGAACTTAATCAGACAGATGCCGGGATTGATTTTTCAAATGCCTACTCTCTTGCTGGTACTGATGAACTTTGTGTTGTCAGAGCTCCCTAAATATTAGATTGAAAAGCTGTCTTGTTAGATATGATGATATATACATCAGTTACAATTAAAAATCAAGGTCTGAATCGAATCATGGATTTGTAGAATCGTTATATCCCTAATGTAAACTTTAACTTGACACAGTTTAGCTTTTTGAGCAACTAAGTGTTGTTGATGCTTTTCTCAGTGTGATATCTGTCTCTCTCTACATCCCAGTATCTTTTTTTCCATCTCTTTAGGCCATAAAGGTCAGTGTTCATGAATAAACTAGAGGGAGGGAGGGGAAAGTCCATTAAATGTTCATGCTGGACCAGCTCTAATGGCGGTGGCCACCTAGATAAGGACTTCCTGTCAAACTGACACAGTGAAGTGAAGGGAATTTACACTTCACATTGAAATATATTCCCTTGCATTTCATGGTGTGTTGGTTCTTTGTTTTTATTTGTCATCAAAAGCTAATGTCTTGTTACAACTGAAGTGTGTAATTGTCCTTCAGATGCAACTCCTCTTCCTCATGGCTCTGCATATACATGAAGTGGAGTCATTGGACAAAATAAAAAATGCTTCTGTTCACATCAAGTTGCATGTTTCCATTGTCCTTGTATGCAATTGGGCAACAGTGTCCAAA
Source organism: Pseudopleuronectes americanus (assembly GCA_038501795.1). Lineage (NCBI taxonomy): Eukaryota > Metazoa > Chordata > Actinopteri > Pleuronectiformes > Pleuronectidae > Pseudopleuronectes > Pseudopleuronectes americanus. Next base: position 16,553,621 of record CM076719.1, on the reverse strand, counting down.
TTCCTCAGCGGTGCTTGGACCATATTTGCTTGTAATTTAGGTTTCATTTTAGCTGTCATGATATAAAAATTCTCCTCTGCATTTGTGTGTTTCTGAAAGTATTGTACATCTATACTCAGGGCACCTAATGGCCACATGTCACCAAATTAAAATAAGACGTTGCTTTTGACAAGGTGTCTGTCAGATCCAATTAATTGTTAAAACACTTGTTGCCAACTTAAATATTTGAAATGCTGGAAAAGCTGCTCAAGTTTGGCCTTGAGCCCTCAGACTGACCAAAGCTGAGTTTGGTCTCGGTTTGGAAGTTTAAGTGGTTCAGTTTGAAGTTTACATAATATGAATTTCAGCGTGTTGGGAGCATTTTATATCTGAATAATTTCTCTGCTTCACTCCTGCCAATAAAGGAGAAAAATGTAAGCCACTAAGCCAGCTGACAAAGAGTTCTGAACTTTAGAGTACTTTGAGTGGCACAATTTCCGTTGAATGCATAAACCATGTTCAATGATTAGCTCGTATGTGGCAATCTATAATGATCTATTGAACTGCATTTTCCTGAGAGGATATTATCAAGATTGAGATTGAGACCTTATCATCATCTAGTTCCAGTGAAGGAAGGGACCTTTTTTATAATTGACTCCAGTGGGTTTAAAGTGTTTTGATGTTCATTTATATTCACTGATGAACTCTGGTTGCTTGGTGCTTTATCTGCTGAAGGTTCTCCTCTTTGAACAATGATCATCTGTGAGCAGCAGCAAAATGTTATACATTGTTTTGTCCCTGCTGGCCAGGAACATGTATGACAGCCCTAACAACAGAACTGTCAAAGGCAAACTGGAGAAAGGGCTCCTGTCGATGAGAACACTTGCTATTCAATTAAATATGAACTTTTCCTAAACAATATTGTCATGCAGGTTTTTGTTCTCCTGTTACTTTTGTTACTTCTATGTCTTTTATTTCCTGATTGTTGCTGCTATCTGTTGTGTGCTAACTCTAGCTCACAATTGTGATGAGTGTGATCAGGATGAAGGTTTTCAAATATCTGCTTTTCTTCTTTAAAATGAAAATTTTCAAAAACATAGCCTCCCAGTTCACTAGTTATCACAGATTGTCTATTCACTGCAGTCCATTATTTGCATCTCTAGGGAAGAAACCATGAAGTTTGGTGAGAAGCAGCTTCACTCTAAGGAAAATAGTATGAATCTCATCTCCTTTTTACTGACACAGTTTGCTGTCTGTAAGGGTTTTTCTGCTTGCATGACAAAGTTATTTAATGTTTCAGTTTACGGTTGATTGCCTCATATTGTTCATACAGCCAACCTGACAGAGCATTACTCTCAGAGTTTTTTTATTTCAGTATACCAATTAAATAGTTTAATAATTGAGTCAGCAGAAAACAAATAAGTAATTGTTTCTTTGAGTGCTAGTTGCATAACACCAATGCAGGCATTTTGCCACTAGTCGTAGAATTTCCGACAGCAAACAGAAAATGGCCACATGCATGTGAGCATTAAACAATTAAAAAGCAAGGAAGCTTCATATTGGAAAGGGCTATTAGCTTGGAGCCTATTAGCAAGTTAATGACTGCAGCAAAAACACCACTGACCAGGGGAAACGGCAGGAACCCACTCGTGCACATATACATGAAAGTGACAGTGCTTCTGCTGCGGCTTGATGATTGACGGAAGAAAACATAAATCCTTTCCCCCCCATCCCCTCCCCACATGTAAAACCTCCATGAATCAAGGCTCACCTCAGCTCACACCCACTCTTCTTTTCACTCCTCAGCTCATGGTTTACAAGGTGAACCATGTTGGCAGACAGACAGTTAAAGGTTTTGTTTTCTCTTTCAGTTTTAGTCCACCACTGTGTTATTTTATTCTTTGAACATTTAAGACAGTTGTCTTGTCGTAATTTTTTTCAAAAAAGGGAGTTAAAGCCGCTGTAGATTTTTGATATTGCAGTCATTTGTTTTTTTACAGGGGGAAAGATATATTTATTAGCCTGTTTTTTTAAAATCACAATTAACCATTTATATTGTTCATCGCTGCACCCCCTTTCTCCCACAATCCATTTGTACCAAACCTGCCTGCCAGCCCTCATTTTGAATTGTCTGCCAGTTGTCATTTCACCAAATGATTTTATTCCTGTAAACAGTTCAGTTTCTGTATGACAAAGACAAAAGAGATGCTTTTACAAACAGCCGCCAAATCCCAGTTTGATGCTGAGCAGTGGTCCAAGAACAGTAGGTTGTCCAGTGTCCCTCGCAGTATCCACAGTCTCAGTCTCCCCACACTCCCATATAATATAAGTTGTGTTCTATTTCTAAAATGTCTCCCATCTTTCACATAATAACTATGTTAAATGCTGACTAAAATGAACATTCAACAAATATATACATGGCAGTCACAAAAGTGAAATTCATATAAAAGGGAGAAAGACCTGCACATTACATGTCATTTAGAGAGATTAGATGGTCATGATCTTCCGTCTGAATAATCTAGAAATGAAGACACCTTAATGGGGTTGGATGTTTTTTTTAGTGTATCAAATCTTACAGTGCTCCTTCAATTTACCTTCTGAGGTTATTAGAGCTTCCTTGAATTCATAATATTTGAGTAACTAAATCTTATCTCATACACAATATCAAAAACACGAAATAGAGGGAATTTCATATAACGATACCTCAGATAAGGTCTCATCATGTAAATTCATTAATTAGTTTAATTATCTAGACTGTGGCATCCCATCATATTTGAGTATGACACGCCATATTTTAAAAATGAACAAAAATGTTACGCTTCACATGATAACACAAGCTGTTTACTAGTTATTTTTTTCCATTTGCTAATTGCTGTGTGCTTGTCCGGCCATCCTCCATCAAGTTTTTACCATCCACGCAGACAGTCACTGCACATGTTATAGCTGCAGATGTGTGCATACTTGCAAGTGGCATGCAATGCAGTTTTCTCTCATGAGAGAACTTGTCTTACACTCTTAAGTCTCTGTAACTCAGTACCTGTTACACAAGAGAGCTGCCTCTGTGCATAATGGCTACCGCCATAGATGGAATTCCCTGGGAAATGCTGCAAAGAAAAATTCCTTGATATGCCCTTTTATTCAGATCATCTTCCTGGTTCAATTTGTATAAATCTGTATAAATATTTTCAGATATAATTTGTTACAGTAGCCGTTATCTCCCATCTTTTTTAGTCTTCGCCCATTCGCCATACAAACAGTCTGGGCTTTGATTTTTCCTCCTGTGTCACATTCACTCTCCTCCATGTTGTTTTGTGTGGCCTTCATATTGCTTTCCTGCATACATCTGTTGCATGTGGAGAACCTTATGTCACTATCCAACTAAAGAAAAATATAGCCATATAAAATATCAAAAAAAATAAACAATTGCTAGGGCACAATAACAAACAAAAGATCTTTTTCTATCATATTGTTCAGCGTTACTCTGAGGGCTGCCAAGCATCTGTCAGATTAATATAAACGTCTGGCTCAGCTCACATCCTTGCCAACAATGCATGTGCATGTGCAAGGCTTAATTTGATGTTTTCCACTCGCTTAAAAAGAAAATGGCTGCAGGGCAGAGAGGAGTCAAACCTTTAATCGTGAAGAGACACTCATCCATCTTTATTTACATGTGTAACAAGTTATCTATTAATGAAGCAAGTGAGAGGCATTGAGAAACCTCCCTTTTGTTGGCTTCATCAGAATGCAATGAGCTGAACAGAAACCACATATTGGGCATGACAATGAGAATGTGGAACTATGAAATACAATCCCTGCAATTTTGTTTGTTTGGTTTGCTTTTTCCGCTCTGGAACATTATCCAAATTGATTCCAATTAGCCAATAAACTGCTGAGAGCATTGTTGTTTATGAGCAACATGAGACGTGTGTGTTTCTTCCAGTATTCACTGTTGGTCAGAAGCAAACATCTGACACTCCCTGTTTAATCGTTATGCAAAAGACATGATTGAGATGCAGAACCAACATTTACCTTTTTGTCTGTATCAGTTTCCCTCACGTGATCAGAGTGCTGGGCCAGTTAACTCTGTAGTGATCACTGCCAATCGGAAACTGATATTGACCACTGCCCTCAGGTTGTTTCTTTTCATGTTTTTTTTACTACACTGCCTCAGATCAGTAGCTAACCAGCCTCCTTCTCTCTTCTCCCCCTCCTCCTCTCTTTACCTCTAGCTCCGACCGACTGATGGATGACACAATAAGGTAAGACCCGCCATGTCCTGCACATATTTGCACGGGGCAGCCTTTCCTCATTGTCTTTTCTACCTGCTGAACTCGTCTGAAAACACTCAGTGTACACGACATATGGAGATAATATGGCCTAAATATCTTGATTATAGGAATTGACACCTGTAGAAAAATTACCCATTTTATTTCAGTCTTCAATAGCCATTATAAATAATAAGAAGTGCAGGGATTTTCTAAATAAAAAATACAATAAATCTTTTTTCCCCATTTGTTTCCTGGATAATTCAATCTTAATATTGTGTTATGTGTTGTTCCAGTTTCAGAGAAATTATCACTTTGCTATGAAAAACTCCCGAAATCCAACTGTGTACATGAGGCTCAGCTGCCGCTGTTACAGAAATGTCAAACTTGTCAGCTATAGCACTATTAATCAAACAATCTGAAAAAAATATTTTCCGTTCCAGTCAGGACAGTATATCTAACCATAGTCACTGAATTATTTGAGAATTAATCCAGAATCTGAAATATGATCTAACCTTTATAAACATCCCATTATCATCAAACATGATATGTCTCTTACTATCGACCTCCTCAGGAGTTTTAATTGAGTTTTTATGTGTCTTGTTTTGGACCTTGGAATTTTATCACTTAACTTTTCAATGCCGTAGCTCATTCTTTGAACTGATGATTCAACTACCAGAGTTTCATTCTCATCAAAAGCTTGGAGCTGAGCCAACCGCTGGTCACTTAATATATAATCTGTGCATAAAATGAACAGGACTCGCTCAACCCTGGATGACAGAGTACTTCTTTTCACCTTATTGATGTTGCTTTGACATTTAACGTCCTTTGTTAGAGTTTGCTTCATCCCTGTGTCCTCCCAGCCATTCCCTTCTCAATTTTCAGCCCCTGTTAAAACAATTGTACCCTGAGGACTGTCTTGAGCAGCCTTCTGATTGGTTGATTTTATCATTAAAATCGAGGACAAGTTAATTTTTTTTCTCCCCCTTTGTTCCCTTTTCTTTGTTTCCTTAAACTGCTCATTATTCGACAGCCTTCTTTATTTTCTGCAATGTTTTTCTTCATCTTTATGAACCTCTGTGTATGAGCTCAAGGGAACGTGGTGTAGAATAGTAAAGATGTGTAGCAAAGACATGGTGCAGAGATGTATATTCTGATATTGAAGTATTTTAAATTAGACTTGATTGTTCTTGTTCATGAGTTTATTGATAATTCAGAGAGACTTTAAGGTAGGTGTTTAACTTGATTATTTATTTGTTAACTGTGCTATGTCAATGTGACTAGATACTCTTCATGGTGTGTGATTCCCGGATTATAATTCACAGTAGACAAAAAAGATTCCCATTTCTTTTGTCATTTTTTATTTCATAGGTAGATGATAAATGGAATGATCATGAAAGTCCAAATTATGTTCCATTCATATTTACATGAAAAGCACTGAGTTACTCATGTGATGGCCCTTTCATCTGATGACCACCGTGACAACTCGGTACCTAATCCTCATTTTTCTGTGGTATATACATATATAAATTTATCTGTAAACAGTCTAAAAAGGCCTAAATGTCTTAAATACATAAAAATTCACATGTTACATACGTATGTTTAAATAAGTTGTATTTTTAAGAATATTTTGGAGGAGTGCATAGATTATAATGTCTCCGTGTGTTGTGGTTCTGTCACAACAATAGAGATATTAGCTTGTTTTAATAAATAAACAACAACTTGGCTAGAACTACAGCCTGTAGTCGGGTAACATGGTGTTTTAGCGGGTTAGGTTACTTCACCTGATATTCCATAATTCTGGGACTACGATATTCCTTCATATTTTTGGACCAAAGTACTAATTTCATACATTAGGGTCATATATGGGTATTTAAAGTTGTAAATTTAACTTCTTGAAACCTTCAGAAACCCTGTAATTTGTGATATAAGATTTAAATATAAATTAATAACTGACTTCATTCAACAGGCTCTTTGACAACTTGAGCCTTGTTCTCCAGTTTATTTTTAAGCAGCGATCAGTGATCACATGTAATTTTTGTGTGAAGTGAGTCTCTATTCTCCAGCTCTGATTCTCATGAGCTGGTTAACACTGAGATAAAGGCTTGTCCATGATGCTGGAGTCAGCAGAGTCATTCTTCCTGACTGAGGAGAACATGATCCCCAAAAGACTGATCCAGGCCAAGACTGCGGACTGTCCCCTCAGCAACCTCCACCCGCAGGAGATGCCATTACCTCACCTGCTCACCCCACCTTCCACACACTCAAACTTACACACTGCAGATTTTGGCATCTACGGAGTGCCCACATACACACCCACACACACACACACACACACTCACAACACACAACACACAACTAGTGACCAAGAAAACCAGCGATTTGAGGAACCGTCCACTATTTCATTGGTTTTAATTCTGACAGTTTTTCCTAATAATTTTCCTGAACATGTCCCCTAAACATTTGTCTTTATTTAATGTATTCTTTCCAATGCTTGCTTGAAGTAGAACATCAACATCTGTCACAGTTGCTGGCATGTGGCACGATAGGTGATTAGGTGAAGTTGTTCTAATCTGAGTATGCATCTTGGCAACAGTTTTTTCAAGAAATATATCTAAAGAAACTGTATCAAGCTGTTATATTAAGTGTTAATGTAAAATTATGGTCATCACCTCATATATCTTACAAAGACAATTAATGCCTGAACCTAAATATGTTCTAGATACATACATGTAGATCAGATAGATGTGGAATGGTTGTTGGATGAAGTTCCCTCAAGTCAAATACTCTTGTAGTGACGGGCTCGATAATTCCTATTGATTATTTATTGTAACAGATACCACAGACCCCCACATAAAGCTGCAAGAGAACATGAGGATTCCCCTACTTATACCATGTAGTCTTTCAGTATCGATCTTAATCAGTACAGGAGGATTTTAAGGTTACAATCTACTTAATTCACATCATCAAAAGTGTAAGTTTGTTACTTTGTAAGTGTTAATGCGAAGCACCGATTTTTGCCATTCATTTGTGCAGCACTTTCTCTATCACACAATAAACACTTTGGGCTCAGTATCTTGCCCGAGGACACTTCAGCACACCGTTTAGAGATGACTGGAATCAAACTACAGATTTTTTGTTTAGTGGACAACAGGTCTACCTCCTGAGCCACAGCTGTCCTATAGGCCAATGTGTTTCATTCTTGTTATACCGGTGCCAATCAATGACATTTTCTGGGCCTCATTTGTTTTATTGTCATGTGATAGGAATTTGTTTTCAAATGAATTTACCATTTATGGATAAATCAAACATCCATTCAGGTGTCGACACCTTTCAAAGATGATGAAAAGAAAAGGGAAACAAGTGTTATAGCAAAGGGTCTGAAATTCAAGTCAATGTGATTTTTCAGGTTGCGTAAAGATCTGTATTTCAGTTTTCTGTGTGTAATCATGGGATATTTCATTTAAATTGATGAGGGGAAATTATTTTCTTTTGTTTTAGCATAAGGGTGCAACATATCAAAATGAATATTGTCCAAAAGCACTGTATATTTGAAGTGATTCTGTCTCCTCAGTGACAGTTTAACACTTCAAACATCACCACCTCTGACCCTTTGAACTGACGCTTGTTTCTCCTGAAACATCCCCTGGTATTATTGAATCTCCATTAAGTGGTTGGCTCATTTGCAGCCAAAGGTAATTCACTGTAATATTGACAGCAGCCGCATGTGGGATTGTCACCTCAACTCGTTTCCCTCTGCCTTTTTAGTATTGCCATGGCGACCAAGGAGAACATGACCTCCCAGAGGGGATTGCTGAAATCCATACAGGGCAGGGTCAACACATTGGCCAGTATCCTTTTATGATGCTCCGAGTGTGTGCATGTTGCGGGGGAACCAACCGGAAGATAGCATGCAACAGATTGAGATCAATATGAAACCATAGACTGTTCATTAAGATGTCTTCACTTTCTCCTATTACCCAGAAATGAAAAAAACAAACAATGAGTGATGCCATCTTGTGCTGATGACATCATTTGGAGCCAGAGTCCGGGATCGAAGGATGGAATTGTGGTATCAAGGTCTCGCCGATACACAAACGTGACCAGATGCAATGTCTCATCTAACAATCATGACTTTTCACCCAGTTTTTATAGCATCAAATAACTAATTCAAACCAAACTGACAGAAAATGTGCATTTGAACAAACAGCAAATTATAAACAGAAATTATATTCAGGTCAGATTTGGTCACTTTAGCTTGGTTAAATACCATTTTTTTAACTGAATGTGTGTAATGAACTTTGGTTGGGTTCATTTCACTTGGGCTCTCATAACAAGATCTCCCTAAAATGACAGAAACCATCTCATAAAAATGGATTTGATATGTGTTCTAACTCTTTAAATTGGCCCATCTTACATCCATTGACATAAAGGGGGTGAATTCATCACCTATCCTGCAATCACCCACCAGGGGACGATTGAGACGCGTTGGTTCTGTTATTGGGGAGCTGTCATGTCTTCCATTTTTATAAACAGTCTATGATGAAAAGCATTATTTGTTCTAAGATGTTGTGCTACTCTTGTTTAACAAATCACTGTCCACTTTGTAAAAGTGTCTCTGTTCTGTGTTTTCTAATTCCAAATTAAAATTTATAAATTCAGGTACATACAGTTTAAAGATCTTCCTTAACTTTTGATTCCCAGACCGTTTCCCCACAATTAACAACCTCATCCAGCGAGTCAACCTGCGGAAGAGACGGGACTCTCTCATCCTCGGCTCAGTGATCGGCATCTGCACCATTCTCCTTCTCCTCTACGCTTTTCACTGAAAGCCGGGGCCCAGTGAAAACTTTGAGGAAGCAGGACTGATAAGCTCTTTATAGCGTGGGACCCCCAGGAGAATGATCTCTGTGACAGGAGGAGCCCTAACGGCCCCTGAGCAGAAAGACACTCTCTACGTCCAGTTTCGGGACAGATTTTACCAGCATGAACTACTGAACTTGTATTTAGCAGTGGGACAGATGTGGGGGCTGGTGGTTGGGATGCTCTTCTGCCAACAAGGGAACAGAGACCAAAAGTACAGATTAGACTAGAGAATCTTATTTTATTGATAAGTCATTTGGAGAGAGAGTCTGTGGCGTTGAAAGAGTGAAGACACTGCGTCGTGATGCATAATTCTTTTCACCGTTGAAAGTATTTTTAGTTTACCAGTACTTTTTAATTGATGGAGTGGGATTGATAGTTCATTGTGGGCTGTAAAATGTGAATTAATAAATTATTCATATCATTATGTGCAAAACAATGTGTGACGCTAATACATACAAATCATAAAAACGTTTTAATATATAATGTGACATGTGAATTGAGCCTCTCATTTCTGACTCCGATAAACTGTGAGGATAGCACAGCAGGTCTCTTAAAAATTAACATCTAGTACATTTTATATTTAAAAGACATTCTGAAGCCATATTCTGCTTATTTATTGTTATTATAGAAGACAGGGTTAAACTCTGGATCAAAATCTGACTTTGTTGATGTTGTGTAGAAGTATGAAATCGAGGCAGCTGTGTGAGAACCATCAATGTGTTTTGGTCTCACAGCCTCAGCTTGCGACTCGGCCGGAATGCAAACATAACAGTGTTTACACTTATGAGGATACATTTGGTCTCTTGTCCCCATTCTCTCTGTTTGATGCTTTGCTCACAAAGGAAACAACTTAATTAATCTGACATTCTTAAAGGAATGAAAACAATTCTTGTTCTGTTTTACAGCACTTTCAGTTTCCCAGAATATCTCACTTGCTTCGGGAGGAGACCCCTGTCTGAGCTGATGACTAAATGTGGTTCAGACAGGTTCGTAGACAGCAGAGTTACTGGTTCACTCAGCTCCTGAATATTTCAGCTGCTCAAACTGAACAGCACCCAAGCAGAACTAAGCACCAGGTCCAGTACAGTTACGTAGAGTTGAATCTTTATTCTGAGACAGACCGTCTGATGCTCTGTGTCTGTGAAGAAAAACAGACAGCTATTTTAAGCAATGCTTTTTAAAGTAAACAGCAGGGAGGATGTCTGATGACAGCTTGCATCACTTCCCCAAGAAATATCAGATAAAAGTGGTACACTGTCCCAATTGAGGGGCCGCGTCCTTCAAAGGACACGTTCTATGGTGCCCACGGCCGCTTACACAGCAAAGGCCAAACCCAAATGAGACAGTCTGGTCTACAGAGGATTTCTGTGATCCACGTTACCAGCGTGTCCTGCCCTGAATATTGTTGCCTAGCAACAAAAATACAGTTGGACACGATGGGAAAGTTGTATTGCCCTTTGTTTTGTTTGTTATTTAACGTGTATCGTAGCTGTTCGGTTGATTTTAAGCCTGATACTCAAGCATTTGGAATCTCCTTGCTTGCCAGCACCATTAGGTCTTTGAAAAACAGTTCATAACCAAAGCGTAATGAGTCATGGGATAGTTTGTTCTTGGACGGATCCACTCGTTGAAGCCTTCTAGATGGGTGACTGTGACACAGTTGGTCTTCAGATACAGCCTCCGGAGGGTTCAGCCCATGAATGGACACCAGGTTATAGGAACGTAGCCCATTTGTTGGCAATATAGTCTACAGCTTGGAAGATGCTCTTTGAACAGGAAACCCAGACTGAGACTTTACCTTTCATGGTTTGTACTCAGGTTTCCTTACACAGCTATGTCGTGTTGTCAGAGCTGCATCAGTCCACTACACCCTGCAGTGTGTGGAGGGAGGGGGCTGGAAAAGTGATGAACGGTGTGTCTGCTCAGAGGCACAATTGTGTATCAGGACCTGCTGTATCAGCTATGTCCTCGGTTTAGATCATTATAAAAGCAACAGATCTATATAATAGTGCAATCCACTGCAACAGTAGTTAAGACTGCAGCCTTAAAGACTTAAATCCACAAATGTAACTGTAGAATCACATGTTACAGCCCTTTTTGTGTCCATTTCCTCAATATGTGTAAGGTAAGTGTAGGAAAAGCATTAATGTACTGATGATGACCTCTCTTGTTTCATTAAACCATTGTTAATTATCATCCACAGTCTACATAATTTATTTAGGAATGAACTTTTTAGGTGTTTAAAAAGTGGCCTCATCATTCTTACCCACACACGGCTCTGAGAGTATGTTAGTCAAATCCATTGTTTTGGTCCAGACTGAAAGATCTAAACAACTATCGGTTGGATGGCCTTGAACATTTGGATCACGCATGATCCACTCAACTGAAGCCGTCTCTCTGTGGTGATGCCCCAAGTTTACCTCTAGTGCCAGTTTAAAACAATGGAATGTATATAAATGCGATGTGTCTACACTTCCGCTCACCATCCAGAAATGAAGCCAAAGTATTCTTAAAATGGAGGCTGCCATCCTGCACATGTGGAGAGTCTTTGCAGTAGTGATCAAGGGATGGATCAGCAGGTCACACTGGTGCACGACCAATCAAAACTAGTGCAGTAAAAACTTATATAGCAACAAATAGGTAATCAAAACCATACTTGCTGGAACTAGAGCTACCTCAAATGACTAAGATGACAGAAAAGGTATTTTAAATGCTTAGGTTGTTTCATGTTCCGTCCACTAACATGGAGGAGGTATAGGCAGCCATCATTCTGGGAATAGGTCATGTCGTCCCTCTTTATTTACAGTCTGTGATTTCAACAACTGTTAATTGGATTGCCAGTTTGTTTTCTGTAGAGTCATCAGGTTAAATTTTTAACTTGTTCAATACCTGCAAAACTAGTGACATCCCCCCATCCTCAGCTGTATGTTGTATTCCGAGCCCAATGGGAAATGTTAAACTAAGTTTAATGATTGTTATTACTATTATTTAAAATCCTTGCTGTGCTTTTGTGTTGATTCCGAGCAGCTCACCGTACTGTAACTCTTCTAAACTAATATCTGTATATAAACTGTACATGTCATAAACAGTATTGTCAAGAGGCAACACTTGGACCATGCATGGTAACATTTATTCCAGACATGCAAAATGTACACTACAGAGATGGAAGCTGGCACATACATTATACTGCAAAGGAAACACAATCATATACAAAATGAAATGTACGTTATAACTGTTTTACCGACAGAGCAGTGCTTACAGGCTATAGACAGTTGACTCCTGACCACCAGTATCACAGATGGAGAATTTGAATGTTGACACTACCGCACGTGGCGTGATCTCCAGGGATGACAGATACGTTGTCATTTGGTAGCAATGTAATGTGACGTTTTTTTTCTTGCATTTTGTCGTAAACATGAGGAATCTTTGGATTTTGCTGCTTTTAGATGTTTGGATACAGAATGTCATTTTTTTATGTACAACTATGAATTGGAATGGACATTTGATATAAACCCATTTTGCACAAAACATTGTGCTATATTGAGTTACTACTTGACATTTTGCCGTTGTTCAGCTTTAACGTTGATGATGTTTAGATTAAGAATAACTATAGCTGCATAGTCTGACAAATTTAATTTCCCATCCGTCCTTAATTAGCTGGTGTTTCTCTTGTGTCACTTGTACGAGCCCTTAAACGAAGAACAACCGGAACTCAACACATGGTCATCACGTCACATTAAAGGGACTTAGTCCAAATGATTCCTGATTTAGATTTTACACATGTAAGAAAGAAAAACAAGCATTAATGCACAAATAAACGCGGTGGCTTTAAGTGACGCTAAGTAATCTTATACAGTGACATTACCTGTGCTTGCAGCATAAGCCTGTAATGAGTCTTTGTGTCCACAGAGACGTCTCTGATAAAATTGACGTTTACAGGCGATCTGTCGTGCTTTAAATGCTTTTTGTTACTTGGTCAAACTCAGACCTGCTCATTTACAAAAAATAAGTGTGTGAGCTGGTTCGGCACGTAGCATGCGTACATATTGCATAAATATTTTCCAATATAAATACATTTCATACCAATACAAGGAGAGGAGAAAATCACATTCAGTGAAACATTGGTATTTACCAGTCAATGTATAACAATGTAAGAATGGGAATTGGGAGCGATGTGTGTAGGGTGGTAGTAAAAGTGTTTAAGAAAGATGAAGGAAAAGAGACACAACTAAAGCAGACACTTTGATTTGAAGGTGAAGAATGACAGGGTGAGACAGAAAAAGAAAGAATTCAAAGATGGCGTGAGGTTTGGCATGCATTTCTGTCTCTGCCGGAGCGGGGGCAAGGTTCAGGAAATGTTGGAGACAGAGGGGAGAACTTCAGAGGGTTCGATTACACATTCTACAGTGGCCAGACTCACAATGTACACAAATCACTCCTCCATGTGCAAACCCATCAGCCTCCCTGAAGATGACTAACAACAGTCCAAACAAAGGCAGAAGATTGGTTATCTACATTCAGGCATGCAGTTGGTCTCATTTGTTTAATTAAAAAAATAATTAAATTCAAATAAAAAAAGACGTGTTCCCTCTCCCCTTTATTTAATCAAACCCTTGAGTTTCCACTGATAATCCAAGCACCAACAAAGCAGCCGTTGTGACAGTCTTAAACCCAGCACCACTTGGCATACAAACATTTTTATAAAATTTACATTTATATATATATATATGTTCATATACCCATATTTCAAATATTTGTAGCTTTATATGCTTTGAATGCAAGAGGTTCAGTTAGGAATATATGAGGATAAATGCAGGTGTCCAAAATCCAAACCCAGTCCGAAACCCAGAGTCAGTTTTCCAAAGGAGCTCCATCCAGCACGTAGAAAAAGTCTGCGCTCCCTCTCCCATCATACGCGGATCATCTGCTTCATTTCAAGAAGTCCATTATTCCAAAAATGAAACTTTTATTCTCCTAACCACACTTACATCTGCATTTCCTCCCCCTCTCTCTTTTAACCTGAACTTTTTAACATCAGGCTTTAGGTTATTTTTGTCAAGCAAATGTTACTGGATTCTAAAGCATGCATCTCTGAGTGATTTTTTTATTTTGTATTTGTTTAATTGCTGCAATACTTACTCTTGCCTGTTTTGTTTTTAGTTTTGCTTTCTGAGGTTGGTCTTGATGTAATAATATTGTAGCATAATGTTATGAATTGGATTTATTTTTTTGTTGCCTCTGTGGTTTGGTTTTCACGGTGTTACGGGTTCCTCTCCCGCTCAGACTCTCCATGTCATTGGGTCGCTGTAAGAAAGAGACAAGCAGATAGACGGCGCTGTTATAAAGAGTCATGTTGGAAAAAAAGGACAAATAAAATTCACCCTTAAGCTCATATTTTGACGGGTGCTGGTCTGGTGCTGAGCCCTCGGGGTTGCTGCCCTTGCCGTCAGCCCATACCCTACAGTTGGTGCAGTGCTAAATCAGTCTACACACATACTCTAACACACACATATGCTGAGTTTGGACATAAAAATACACACATCTCATTCTCCTGCTGCAGTGTCATATATCACAATGTCATCGTAATGCAGGAGGTATACTTTGTTGGTGAACACTTGTTGTTTAAGCCTTGTGTGTGTGAGTGTGTCAGTGTGCGAACACACACATCGTACATCATTTTCAACTGATACCCCTTTGCATATTCATAAGTTATAATGAGCAGAACGTTTATGAATACATATATTAGATGATAGTGATTCTGCATAATTACTGGTTTATGAGACATTATTCAGACATTATTCCAAAATGGGTTTGTTGAGGTGACATCACTGATGACACTCTATGCTTTAATTTGTCCTGTTTGTCTTTATTTTCGTACCTGCCACGGAGACGTAGACTATGACGATGACCACGCCCAGGATGATGGAGACGATGCTGAGCAGACGAGCCAGTTTACCCAGCCTCTTGGCCCCGTCCATGTCGCCCGACTGGAGACTGTTTCTGGACTGGAGGAACACAAAAGCACCAGGTATAAACGAGAGACACATTCCCATCATAATGTTAAGCCACAAATGTTGCAAGTCATCAAAAGCAGATTGTGATTTTCCAGAATCCTAGGATGGCCCTCAGTAGAGCTCATAACTCCACCAAGGCCCAACAGTCTCCTTAAATTCAATCAAGCTGCACCAAATTGCAAATACTTCCCTAAATATACCAGATTTTTCAAATCAAAATTCATGAATTATTCTCTGAGAAATCAATAATAATGTTGTGAAATACCCCTTCTCTAAAGACAGAGGAAAAAAATCTGAATCAGCCCCCTAATCTCGATCTCCACCAAAACTTAATGGGTTAAGGGAGAAAAAACAAAACATTCTTGGTGGACATGTGCGACAAAGAGAGCAGATAGAATCAACTCACACCACAACTCAAATATTTGGCCCGTTTTATTAACCTTCCAGCATTTTAAGGATAGGACGGCCGTCAATGATAACATTGTTATCATTGGCAGTCGAAGAAAATCAGATTTAGCTGCAGGTGGAGAAATAAGCCAAGGGGCAATAAAAGTGAGCTTCAAACAGCTGTTTCTCAGAAAAGTCAGAAAGAAAAACCTGACAGGCACAACCTAATATTCTCTTATTCATACCTAATGAATTAAGCTGCTTTATTAGATATTATCAAATAGAATACAACATTTGAAATATTTACTTTTATTTCTTTTACAAATTTATTTTTCACCATGACTATGAGAGTAATAAGTGTTATTTCCACCTTTTTTGTCTTTCGTAGTAGTGACGTTCATGTATCACATCCAACAGCATGAGTAAAACTCTCCACTGAGCCAGGACAAGTAACCAGCAACTCCCGACCTTTATATTTCTGTGACAACCAGTTAACATGTGAAGAAGGACTAAACATCTTGGCAGTTGAAATATTTATTACGTGGTTTTCAGTTAATCGATAGTTGTCACATTTTAAACAGTTGAAGGAGACAGATGTTGTACAGCTATGTTGACACATCTATCGTTTGCTGTAGAGTCGCATGGGATAAAAAGCCAACAATAATTTATTCTCAGCTGCGAGCTGAAATTGTCTGTGTCAGTTTGTCAGACTGGGATTGATGGGAAAATGTGACATCCAGAACCAGTCGGATGAAGGAGCAGGGTGAAGGGGTTGTAGATCAACTTAATGTTGTATGTATAATGCTTTATGTAGGCTGCAGATATACAGACAGCATGATGCATGTGTGTAAATGTTTTCATGTGTCAGAGTCTCTAAAATGATAAATCACTGACACAAATATTGTCTCTTCAGC
Organism: Pseudopleuronectes americanus; assembly: GCA_038501795.1. Classification (NCBI taxonomy): domain Eukaryota; kingdom Metazoa; phylum Chordata; class Actinopteri; order Pleuronectiformes; family Pleuronectidae; genus Pseudopleuronectes; species Pseudopleuronectes americanus. Next base: position 16,537,196 of record CM076719.1, on the reverse strand, counting down.
TTTTCATGTGTGGAAAAACTCTATGCTTGCTGCATACAAGCAATCACAACAATTGCTGCCATCAAAATGTGAAAATACCCTCAGGCAATCAGGTATCTACCTAAAATGGTCCTCACAAAGATATAAGTACGCTACAACAAACACATGCAGGCACATAGCATCTGACAATTCTTCATTATTTAATATTTTACAAAGTAATTACTTATTTTACAAACAGCTACTGACTGAACAGAACTGCATTACTTCCGGCACAACACAGCTGGAGATTCTCCATGTGTTCATCATGCAGCATGAAAACAGTGCAGACTTGTAGCAGGTGTGATGGTTCTGCTTTTGTTTGCATGACACAAATAAAGCCACTTAGCAATCAGCATTTAAATGCCACAGGACTGCAAGTGGAGTTTTTTTTTATCGGAAACAAACCTCGAAACTATCTTGGAAAAAAAGATTGACAGCAGGTTAAGTAGTCCCCTGTCTGCATTCAGTTTCGGCCCAGATCTACTTGAGTCTAAATACACTTTACCATCTAATTTGAACACGGTCAGCATCCCTGCAGGGTGGGTTTGACACTGTGGTCAAACTCAGAGGGAAAAATACTTGAAAAGCATCAATGTCACTGTGTTAAACCGAGAGCCAGAGCACAGAGATACAATTAAGAAATCACATGTAACAGAGATTAGGTTCTAAATTGAAACCTTCCCTGCGATGGTCTGATGCTCCTGATGATGACATCTTTTAATTTGAAAGGCTGATGAAAGCTTTACGAGCTGTCTGTGGTGCTGAACGTGGTTTATTCAACCAGAGGGCAGTGTGAGAAACCATTACATATTGCAATACACTCTATATATTAAATGACAATATGTAGTGTGTGTGTGTGTGTGTGTGTTTGTGTATGTGTGTCGGTGTATGGGTTATGTAATGTTTAACATTACATAACTAATAAAATAATAAACAACTTGTCAAAGCTTGAGGTTGATGGGCAACAACAGCGTGTCTGGAATAAGGCTACAGTGACACAGACTCAATGACTCAACTGAATCCATAGACTTGAACTGTCTTGAGTCAACTGGCCGGGCTGATAGCGTTGGTATGATGGTGTGGGGTATTATTGCTTGTCACAATTTTGGCCCCTTAATACCAATCCATCACTATTTCAATGCCACGGCCTGACACAGTATTGTTGCAGTTGTCCCTTAATGGCCACAGTTTACCATCTTTAAATGGCTAATTCTAAGAATAAAAATCCGATATAGAATTTAAGTATTTCACGTCAGCTCTTGCACGTCAGTGTGAGTTATACGACAAAATCTAGATCAATGCACATGTCAGAGCTTTATCCCTCCAACACACACACACACACACATACGCGGGGAAAGGCTTCAGCTTCTTATGCTTCCAGGACTGCAATGTGAAAACACCGTCCCATTGGAGCCTTGTATTGATCTGGCCTCACATCACAGAGAAGAGCAACATCAGCACCTTAAATCAACGGCGGCCCCTCTCAGAAAACATAGGGTACTTAGCCCGCTCAGAGAAAATGAATAAAAAGAGGTCAATTCAAAAAATGATCAATCGTAAATAAAAGATAAAGAAGAAGAAAGGGATATTGTGTGTGTCTGAGTGTGTGTGCATGATGTGTGAAGGAGGGAGGTATCCTTCGTCTGGCTGATGAATGTCTATATTGATTCACAGCTCAGTCATATTTGTTTTCTGAATGGGAAATTCTACCCTCAAAGTGTCTTGTCTAGTGTTCATTGTAATATCACGCAAATGCAGACACACACACACACATGCACACACATGGTAGTGAGGACACTTATTGGCATAATGCAGTCCCTATAGGCCCTTAACCTAACAGCCCTTTGAACCAGCCAAAATGTCCTCACATTGATGGTATTGAACCAAAATTGGCCCCCATAACTAAAGACAGACAGACGCCCCCCCCCAAAAAAAACCACACACACAAGCCCACACACACACACAAGCCCACACACACACACAAGCACCCCACACACACACACACACACACACACACACACACACACACACACACACACACACACACACACACACACACACACACACACACATTACTCTCTCTCCATAGCTTCCAGCAGAGGAAGGTGGAGGCTAGTAAGTGCTCCCTTTCTCTGTTGTCATTAATAATGGAGAGCCAGCAGCAGCAGCCGCCTGGCAGAGAGGGACTGTACAACCAGGAGCTGTGTGTGTAGGAACTATACGTTTGTGAGACAAGTCGCCATTTTGATCAAATGGAAATTCTTGATTTGTTGTTCCCTGTATTACATTCATTCTATTTTCATTTACGTTTTATTTGACCCTCTTAAAGCGATGGATATCACTTTCCTTGTAAATTTATAAACCTCAACCATTTTTTTATTCATTATTTTAAATTCCTCTCAACCACTATAAGAAAGATCACTGTATGTTGGATTCTTATATTCGGTTTGCTTAAACCTCTTTAGTCTGTTGGGTGCAAGGAACCTCGCAGCCTCGAGGAGCCACTAGCAGAGCTTGTAAGACCCAAGTCTTGTTACACTTGACTCACCATTAACATTGCAAAACACTCAAAGTGCTCAGCTGATCAGATTAGTTTGTGAACTGGAAACACAGTTCAAGTAAGCTAACAAAGTGTTAGAAAAACAAAAACATGAAGCCATAAAGGCACTGGCCGTGTTTCCATTTAGCTCATCGCTGATAGTGAACCACAGGCTCATTTAGATAATGCAGGGTCAGGTTTACAGTGTAGCTCAGAGCTCAAATCACAGAAGATTATCAGAGGATGCTGCAATTAAGGTTGTTAGTCAAAGCAAAATTAGGTTATCACTAATCGGAACATCTATAACATGATGTTTCCCTGTCCTGAAACAAATCAGATACAGGAAGTATGAATTAGCACTAAAAACAAAGTGCAGCTGAGGTTTAAGGAAATTCCAACAGCTGTAAATAGTTTTACAGCTGTTTAGACATAAAGTATAATGTTGACATGATGGTGGCGCTACAGCTCTCAGATCGTCCCAATAAAAATGATAACCAATTTAAATGGTAATCATATGGAGATGAAGGATACATCTAGACTGCCTCCCACTATCCAGAAAGGAAACCTAAATATCCAGGATATGAACGCTGCCATCTTGCGCAACTGGAACCAGAGTCTATGCAGTTGCAATAAGGGAGGCCGCCTCAGTAGTGAATTCCTCGCAATACACACGCTCGACCAGTTGTGAGTCTCAGCTGTCAATCATGATGCCTCACCTCATTTTTATAGCATTTAATAACTAATTAAAACCAAACTAAGGGGAAAAATAAACACTGGAACAAACATATGTGTGATATGATCTACCTGGAATGACAGTAACCATTTTTGAGAAAAATGTATTTACCTGGACTTTGACTTTTTAGTTGGGTCCATGTCCCATCCGCTAACATTGAGGAGGCAGGTATTATGACCTAAACTGCAGTCAGCCACCAGATGCCGATTAAGACGTTTTGGCTTCACTTTTGGGGAGCTGTCATGTAGTCCATCTTTATCTAATGTCTATGTGATCAAATTGCTACTTCAGTCTAGACCTTTAAGTGTATTCCAATACGCAAGATATACACAAGCAAAGTGACAGAAAAATCGGTTAAACCAGAATGTGGTAGAAATAACGGCAATGTGTTCAGATTGCACCTAATTTTTGGGGGAGTTTTATTGACAAGAAAATAACCAAATTCAAGTCACCTGTCAGCTCTTTTGCTATAGTAACAAAAAAGCCTCTATAGGGCTGAAAGCACCCTCCCTCGATGCGTCATAGGTTCCCTAACGTCATCACTTGTATTCACAACATGAGAATGTTAGCTTTCCGCGTATTTAGTTTGATCTACAATTGAATTATAATCATTAGTTGCTCTCATTTAATATGAGCTTTAATAAATAATTCTGGTATCTGTTTTAATTTTGAGCAGTTTAGCTTGAGGACTGTGATAGACTTCATATAATTGGCCACAGCCGTATGAAGCTCTCCCACTATGTCTGCGAGTATAAGATTGCAAATAAGAAGTAATTTACGTACACGCACACACACACATTCACTCACACACACACACTCACACACATACACACACAAATACACAGTCATCCATCTAGTGCAGCCCTGCAAGTCCATATTTCACAGGCAAATCTGCCGAGCGTGCAATAACGCTCCTGCAGTTTGGGCCTTCCCATTACTGGGATAGGCTGGTATGGGCAGTAAAAACCTATTACCCCGGCCTCTCCAATCCCCATAATTGACTGCACCGTCTAAGCGTTTGCCAGCCGCAAGCCTTCCTCACCAGAGCATCTGTTAGGGATCTGTGGCAGCAGCCAGCTGGAAGTTGGCTTCTTTCAGTGGTCCTTCTGTTGGAAGTGGTGGCGGGGGTGGTCGATGATGATGGATGTAACTTTTGGCGTCTCCTGCTGTTGTTAGCATTGCACCATTTGCTGGTAGAGAAAGATGCTTTGAAGACCTTTTTTATGAGGCTTAATGAGGCTTCAACAGAGGCTGTACATTACCATTAGGTATTATACACCACACAATACATTACATCAGTTACCTTTCTAACATTTCCTTTCTTTGTTTTATCGGCAGTGATGACTCATCGAGTTAGTTATATTTTTGTGTATGTTGCATTTCTGAATTGCAGATTTTGCAGGTGTACAGCATAATGATAAGGATGCCACCACAACATAGAAACAGATTTATATATTATTACATGTCATCCTTGTGCCTTATCTAAAGAAAAGGATCTATGCTTTTCCAACACTATGGCTGAAATAAATGGATCCCCACAGCCAGGGTTTGTGATGTCACAAATTTAGGAAAGCAATCTTGTCCACTTTGTGGGCGGGGCTTAGTAGAACAAAAAGACAAGTGACAAACACGGAGACGTATCTCCCAACTCTGCTGATTCTCTAAAGTTCAACAGAGCCTTTCAGTCTGTTTTGGACAATTGTTTTGGTTTTTGGACCTCATCTCCACTTTCGTTATTCCAGCAGCAACATGCAGCTAATCTGAGCAACGCAAGCTGTGATAAATACCACACACTCTACCTGCCCAGCAATAGACAGACAAGTGACCACCAAGCATTTAGCAGCTGATGTTTGTGATAAGTTGTTAAAATTATTATCGATCATATGTACAGGACGTGTTTGGCATTACAACTTGTATCGAGGAGATAGTGGCCCAAAAAAATCTAATATTAATGCATCTTAAGTTGCTTACACCTAACTTCAAACAGACATAAATTTCAATGATGACGCACTTGCCCAATGTTGCTTTGTGTAATGAACATGCACCAGAAACATCAACAATGATATTGACTATACACCAGTTTCTTTATGGTTTGTTCGCCCTGATATGTCTAATAACAAGTTTGCAGCTAAATTTAGCATTACCAGCATTCACAGGCCTCGCCCAATATTCCATTGTTCTTTTCTGGTATTTGATGAATCGTTGACGTAGACTTTATCGCCACCTCTTGGCCCGGCATGCTTTTGTGAGTTTGTATTTGTCTTTCTGTTATCATCTTGACAAAGAGGATTTGTAAAATTAAGGTCGTGTGGGCAGAATCTTTTTTTTTAATGGAGGGAAAATTTACTGCCAACACTTAGATAAGTAAAACTGAGGTGGTTGCAGATTAAATACACTTATGAATGATATATCCACAACCAACATACTACATATAGCACTGAACCATTTCATATCAAACAACTGTTTATGATAAAAAACATTTTCTCTTTCTGTTTTCATCCTCCTTGAGTCTTGAGTGTTTCCTCTGACTTCAGCACATTATCACCATTTTAACAGAAGACGAACAGATTCCATTTTCTCTGTTCGACTGTCCTGAGGTATCCATTTCACATGGGCATGGAGATTATTAGCACTTAGCAGTGATCTTGCATTCCGGGGCTGCATCGTGTGGTATCAACTACATCACTGTTGATTAATTTGTCCACAGCGGGTGTAAACCTCGGTTTTCCTGCTCTGACTGACTCACACCTATCCGGCATCACTGCGGTATCCGATTCAATTCCTTTCTAATCCAGTGAGAGGAACTACTTTATGGCCTTTTTCTGTCTCTCTCACACTCATCTGCCCTTGTAGCCAAAGATGTTTTGATCTTCTTAGCAAGGGCCCGTATCCCATTTCCATACATGAGAGGGAGGATGTCGAGCGCTGCCACAGAGCTGCCTAACTGCTGCAATCTGCCCTCTGCAGAGAAACTAAATTGACTTCTCTTGCCATTTATTGAGTTAGTGGCCAGCTCCAGTTTCTCCCTCCTTCACTCCTCTTTCTTATGCCCTCTGTCAAAGCCTCTCTCTCTCTGTCTTTCTCTCTCTCTCACGCACTCACACACACACTGTCGAGATCGCTGCACCATTGCCAAGTGGCTGACTGGGGAATGTCACGATGATGGCTCTGTGAGGTACAGGCTGTCTCGTGGACACCGCATGATATCCCCTTTGGTGTGTAGCACCCACAGGAGTGATATTACAGAACTAACGGTTTCACTGCATTGCCTCTGCCTTGTTTCTCTGTATGCAGCTGCCACACAGTGTCACAAGTAGAACACACATGTCTTTGTCAAAAAGACAACTGGAGTTACAGTAAAATCCTGACTCAACTGAGTTTCTAAAGGTGGATCTTAAGGACTTATTTAGCCTTATTTATCTGCACCAGCTGATTCTCTGCTGCTGTTTCCTGGCTATAGACACGTTTCAAGGGACCTGGGGGGACCACAGGCCAAAGGGACCTGGGGGGCCCAACTTCAAACCAAATTAACACCCGCCTTCAACAAATTCTCTACAATTACGAAGCAAAAGATAGAGGCATGGGATCCGCTAGGGGTTTCAACCTATGGTGTTGTTGCAGTGTCCAGTACAAAACCGATCATCCTAGCTTTGCCTACCTTGTTGCAACACCTCTGCTCGGCTACAAATAGAGGCACAGGCGCATTATTACAAGACACAATGCTGGATATTGTTTTGGTTGTTGCAGAAATGATTGATCTATAAGCGAAAAAGTAATTTTACACTTGAATGTTCAGCTCACAGCCTTTTATTATATTTCGTTCTAAAAAGGTTTGTTTCCTTTGGTTTTTTATTCTCTCCAATTTCTAAACATTATCTCTTAATGTAAACACTCATTTCAGCTGTGAATCCCTCTATTAATATTACAGTGTTAACGAGTACTTACACTTAACTGTAGGGATGGTGACAACTGAATATATATATATATGTATATATAGATATATAGTTATATATATGCACCTCATTATTATGTAATTTATATTTTTAGGTGAAAACTGACTTTGCTTTATTACACAGATTTGAAAAATAATCACAACCATGGAAGAAATGTTGAGGAGATTCTTAATACACCAAAATGATTGTCTCCAAATGACAATACAATTATATCATGTTCATCAAAGATGTGAACTGGAAAGAAGCACGACTCCATTCAAGGAGATCAGCAGTTGTGCCCTCTGCAGGAGGAGGGCACAACGACACAAGTACAGTTCTAATAGGCTGTGATAAATCATGCCAGCTTCTGTAGGAGCTTCTTCTTACAGGATGTTTTATTATACCAGCTTGCACCAGTGTAATTTGAGGACAAAATGCAGAAGGGATTAAACTGAGCGTGCAGGGCAGAACACCACTTTGTGTTAATATGTTTTTCCGCTTTGAGGAACACTGGCGAAAAAAGGAATCATAAATATATTCAGCAGTGCCGTGAGGAATTGTCAGACACATAAAAGTGACACGTTTCCCTGCTCTCCAGGCGACCATTTTTTACTGCGTACCCCTCACCACTGCAGAGTGGCAACGGGACAGTGTCGGCTTACATTTTTAAAGACCCAGAGCAGCCTGGACATGGATCTTTGTGAAGAGTCAGCATTATCCACAGATAGGCTGGATGTAATCTTGTAGAATAACATGATTTTGTCCCTTAAAGAACATGCACTAAGTGGAGAGCAGTAGACAGTAGCAGTGTTCTGAGGAGCAGCGTCTGTGTGCTGTGTGTCGGCTGCATCATTTATCAGTGTTTTGAGCATCGAGAAACTTTCAGTGAGAGAATGAATCACCTGTCAGCAGCAGACCTGAGCTCATTTAAAATATCAGCAACGTGAAAAATTAGGACACACTGAGGTTTGTGTGTGTGTGCGTGCGTGCGTGTGTGTGTGTGTCTGTGTGTGTCTGTGTGTGTATGTGCGTGTGTGGTGTGTGTGTGTGTGTGTGCAGTAAGCTATATACTGGTAAACAATATTAATGACTTTATCAGGGATCATGGAGCCATGTCCTGCACTTATACTGGTATAGAAATGGAAGCAACATTTGGAGGAATTTAGGGATGATTACATTTGAATAAGACATAAGACAAGTCAAAATAACTGAAATAACTTTTCTATTCATAACTATATCTGAGGGCCTCCGTGGTTTTGATGTAGTTGCTTGAAAACAGCATTTGCAAACATTTCCCCTCTAAGTGTTAAAATAAATGCAGCGAAAATGATTAATGCAGTTGCAGACACTTTTGTCTATTTAAATTATTCCAATCAAACATATGCAATAAAATGGCAAGTTTAACTGTTGAGTCATATAAAGAAAATGAATCAGTGGCTATTTTGATAATTCATTAATCAATGATTGTAATTCATCTAACATCAAAACTAAAATGTTAACTGTTTCCACCTTCTTGTGTACAATGATTTGCTGCTTTTATCTTTATCTCTGCCAGTCAGATTGTAGGATGCTGTCCTAGTATATGCAGAAATGTGTGGAATATCTCTCTGAGCTCTGTTGACTTGGGATTCACACTTCACAGCATTTGTTTCCCCCTTTATTTAGGAATTTCTTCTTAAGGGTTATTTTTTTTTAAATAATGATTGATCGATCTAAAAGGTATACATGAGATATTTCTATGCATGTTCGGGATAACTATTCCTGAGGCTCTGATCCTGGCAAAGATTCAATTGCTTAGTTGAGAACAATATTCTCATTCTCTTAAATGTTAGAATTATATGAAGATGATATATTATTAATAAAAGACATTACATAGACATAGGATGTGTTGTTTTGGGAGGTTTCTTGCCTCACTCCTTCATACCAGTTACAAAACTGACATTTCTGAACCAGACCATGTTTATATCAAACACTTTAAATTCTTTGTTAATGCTTATGAAGGATAATACATGAATGTCCATCTTTATGAATTTAATGAAGTTTAAAAGGACAAATTGGAATAAAAACCCTTATTTCCTATTTAGCAACTTGCCTCTGCAGATATTTAGATATGTGGTTTACACTCCTCAGACTCCAGATCTGAGATGTTGCTGTTCATCTGCATCTGGTCTTTATATTTCATTGACAATACATACAGTATTTACTCATTCATCATATCTCTCTGCCCGGCTTCCAGCCTAGTTTTTCCTCCAGGGTCAGACTCATACATTCATTTTCCTGTTAGTTCTGCTGACCCACACAGACAATTTACACTTAAGTGATGCTCACCATGATGGAGTAGACCAGAGCCACGATGCTGACGGGCCACACGGGGCAGAAGCAGGAGAAGATGACCAGTAACAGGTAATCCTTGGGCTTCGGGGTCTCCTGCACGGTGGCGTTCCCGGTGGAGGAGCGGCTCAGGCTGGCCTTGGACGGGGAGAGCGGGGCGGCGGCGCTCAGCTGCCCCACGGAGCCCGACCTCACCCCGACTCCGTGGCCGTTCTGGTCGGCGTCCAGGCCCTTGTCTCCGCCCACGTTGACCGTGAAGGAGGTGGACATCTTTACCCCGTTGCCTCCGGGCTCGGTGGTCACCGCCAGCAGCTTCTCTGTCTCCAGAGAGTCTGCCAACTGTGCGCCACCTCCTCCTCCTCTTCCTCCTCCTCCTCCTCCTCCTCCTCCTCCTCCTTCACCAAGGCTGGACTTCTGGAAGTCTGTGTCCGTGTTGATGGCCATGTTCAACTCTCACTTTCAGCAAATTACACCAGGGAATCTATGTTGTTGTCGTTGTTTTTAACTTTAAAACTGATCACAAGTCAGGAGACACCTTCTTTCCATAATAGACTTCAGATGAATGTTAACTTGATTAAAAAGTGATCAGCAGCAGATCAATGAAGTTAGACTATAGAGATGTGCAGTAAAAGCTGCGTGTGTACTGACTCTGAATGTAAAATAATGAAATCAGAGGTGATCATTCTTTCCTTCACATCATTCCTGCACAGCATCAGATGAATGATAACCTCTTCTTCTCTCATCCAATCAGTCAGAGGAACAGGTCCTGTCTCCCACCGTCATGCACTGCCACCAGTCTCCCCTGGGAAGTTCTCCACACGTTCTTTCTTAATGTTTAAAGGAAGAAGGGATGACGATGTCTGGTCTCTCTCAGCAGATTGTCCTGAGCCTCTCTCGTCTTCTGCCTCCACGATGCAGCAGCTCAGTGACCGGACTCAACTTGGGACCAGTCAAGTCACAGCATGTGAACACAGCACTTCCGGTGATTGAAGCACAAAATAAAAGCCTCATTTGCCAACACAGTGCTTTTGAATATCCTGTAAATGAACAATAATTAGCCAATAATTTGTAATATATTTTATCCAAAACAAAATAGGACCGAGATCATGTAATTTGGTGCAGCTTGATTTAATTTAAGGGGACTGTATAGGAATTTTCTTAATTATTCTCATTCCAGCTTGTAAAGGCTTTTGTGAGCGCTAGATTTTTAAAATCTATTTCTGAACTGCTCAGTTTTGATTTGTTATCGCAATATTATTATTTAGGTATTATGGTAACACATATTTTGGAGTATATTGCAATATCTGTAAAATTACAAAACATTCTTTGTCAAGCAATCTTGTCACCTTTGTGAATACGGAAACTCTAGTAAGTTTCTCTAAACAAAATCATTTGCCAATTAGAGTTATCAGTTATTCATTGAAACAGGAAGGAGTCCATTTCAAAAGACTATGAGCTACACGTATAAAAGTTAGAATTGAAATAACTCAATCCAAAGGGTATTGTTTATACAAGCAGCTTTAGAAAAACAAAAGAAAACTCACTTACAATTAAAATGCTTTTGTTATTATGACATTGTAATAGGAAATCTAAAGTCCACCTTGTCGCTGCATGGATGTTAGAGTTATCCCAGCTAAACATATTCATATATATTTATCTTTATTTCCTTCCTCGCTATAATTTGTATCTTATTTTGTTGAATCCACAACCATTACACTTCCTGCATTCTTATAACTTGACGCATCTCATGATAGCTCTCCCTCCTCCTCCTCCTCCCCTCCTGCTCCACCATTCCTTCTCTCCCCCTCTCCTCAGCATCAGCACCAATAGTTTATGGAGGGAAGCCTGCAGCAGATTGTGCTGCTATGCAGAATTTGCTGTAGCCTCCGTGTTGTTGTCCGGGACAAGGTTTCTTAAGACTCAGACAGACATCCCTGAATCAAATCAACCCTGGTTCTGTCATGTTAATAAATGTCACTGAGAAAATTCTGAGGTGCATTTTCACAAAATATTTTTTTCCATGTGTGAATACAATTATATTCATATAATATTTATTTTTTAATAAAAGTCCATCGTTTGTCAGTGTCTTTATCTACCCTTCTCAGACCGGGCTATCGGACCTGCAACAAATGTGGTTGTAATGGGTGGAATGCTAAGTTGAATGTTAAATCGTGATATATTTTTCTTTACTCTCATCCTCTCCTATTGATTTCCCTCGTCGTTAGACTGGTGCATTAGCGGCCGCCTCATTTTCTCAGAGTGGCTGCTGCACTGCACTGTGACCTTTGGTGGTGGTGAGGGGGACAGTGGTGCAGACGGTGATTCCGTGAATGAAACTGAGCTCAGTGTGTTGCAACACTATCGATCTAAGAAGAACATTCAAATGAGTTTTTTCCCAGTGAATTTCTGTGGTTCTAAGTAAACTCAGAGGAGGATGTGTGAGGCAGAACTCCTCATTTCCATTAGGCCTGTTTCCTTTCTTTTCTCACACCACTTTGTTATAAAGACTCTGCGGTAAACGCAAAAGAGAGACAGGAGGGAGAGGAAGAGCAAGTACCAGCCACATCATTTATTTTTACAAGCCCCTAGACTCCTCATGAAGATTTGAATGCAGCTCAGGGCCATTTCGCCAGGAGGGTTAAGGCTAACCCTGAGGATGTGGTCACAGCTCCACCTTGTGGGAGGCCAATGTGATAACAAGACTTTGAGACTTGATTTGGTTTTCAGCTGACTTTCTAGGAGTACTCTTTAAAAAGAACATAGCCAGTACTTCAGGTCTTTACTAGAGGGCGGAGGCTGTCAATATTCTGGGACAGACAGATGAATGGTAAGATGAGTTCCTTAAAAAATGTCAAATGAGTATTCCAGATCAAAACACAAGCATTAAAGGAAAAGTTATATTTTAGGAAACATATTTGCTGTTCCCCTGAGACTAAGTTTGATAAGAAGACTGACACAACAAAATACAAACCATCTATCAGTTATGAATGTCTTTGTTTGAAATCTTTTTTGTTTAAACCAGTCTACAAATAATACATATCCCTGTTCCCCTGGATTAAACAAAATAAATAGAATGTGTTATGTGATGACCTTTAACTGTGCTAGAGGTCTTTCTCTCTCTTCGACAGTGCCCAGCTACCTGTAAGATAAGATAAGATAAGATAAAGTAAACAAAGATAATCCAAGCTAAACTAAGTGAAGCTAAACTAGGCTAAATTAAGATAACGTAAACTAAACTGGCTCCCGCTGCATGTTTAATGAGAGATTTATGGATTTCCTATCTAACTCTTGACAATAAAGATAAACAAAGATATTATGACTTACTATTCTTAAACACTTTTTAATAATGTAATCATTATTTTTCAGGCGAATCATGTAATGTGATGGTAATAGTGGCATTTATGACATATTGCTGAAGAACTTTTTAAAGATAGTAATATATTTAGGTGAATTTAACTTAAATGTCATCTCAATCATGGTTTGGTAAAAAAAGAAAGATGGGCCTGAAGAGTGGTGTTCATACAACTTCCTGATTAATTGAACCAGCATCATAAATGACATAGTTTTTTAATTCAACAATTTCACTCAGTCTTTGTCACATCACGTCACTGATGGTCCAGCCTTATAGTCGCAGTCTGTCCTGGTCAGAACATGCCCTTGTACGTTTCCCTGTCCTCCTGGTTCTTCTCTTCCATGCGCATATTGAGCACGGCCAGTTCCTTCTTCACAGCCTTCTTCATGCGAGGGTCCAGGTCCAGCACCCTGCTGAAGTCCTGCCGGGCCTCTGCCTCGTTCCACACCTCCATGTGGGCTTTCCCTCGTAGGTAGAAGGCCTTCATTACGCCTGGAGGACAAGTAGGAAAACATATAGGCTGTATATGACAGTGTTGCAAAAGAGGCTGAACTATTTTTAAGCGCTCAGAGTTTTGTAGACACATGAGACATATAGTAAATTTACAGCCACAATAAAAACTCACAAATGCACAGACACTGCAAAAAAAAACATAGCCAGCTTGTTAAAGCCTGGATAAACTGAGAGGCTGAGGTAAGACTTACACAGCACACTCGTAAATCAACCAACTGGAATGTCATTATGTACTTTTTCTGCTTTCTAACGATTTTCTGCTTTAAAAAACGACACTATTACTCCTGCAGCACACATCACCCTAACCTGGGTGCTGATTGATGATGTCACTGGTGTGCTCGATGACCTCGTAGTACTCCTCCATGCGGTGCAAACATTGGCAGTAGTTCAGAGTCAAGGTGTTGGCCATTTTCTCCAGTTTCATCCAGGGGACCTCCCATGATTTTTTCTGAAGGGCGAACAGAGTGGATATCTAATTATGGTTTGGTTTGGTTTTCAACTGCGACAAATAGCCAGAGTAAATACCTAGAGAGAGATATCCATGCATTCATAACCTCCCGTCTTGATTATTGTAATTCCCTGTATGAAGTACAAATACAAATCCTCCATTAAACGCCTGCAGCTAGTCCAAAATGCTGCTGCTCGCCTGCTGACTAAGAAAAAAAAGAGAGACCATTTCACACCCATGTTGCTCCTTCTACACTCGCTTCCTGTTTGTCACAGGATCGGGTTTTTTTAAATCGTACTTTTAACTTTTAATTCTCTTAACGGACTGGCACCATCTTATTTATCCGAACTTCGTTTTATAAACTCTCCAGTTAGGGAACTGAGATCAGCCACTCAACTGCTTCTTGACAAACCTCAGACAAGGCTAGTTACCAGAGGTAATCGCGATTTTATTTATCTTATCATATGTCTTTTATTTTATTTTATTTGTATTATTGCACTATAATGTTTTACGTAATGTACTGTCCTTTTGTTGTACCATTACACCTGTAAAGCACTTTGGTCGACCAATATGGTTTTAAATGTGCTATATAGATAAAATTAACATTGACAATGACATTGACAGCTATGTCAATTCATACTGTAAGCTTCATCCATCCATCCATCCATCCATCCATCCATCCATCCATCCATCCATCCATCCATCCATCCATCCATTAAAATTTGAATTGATTTGAATCCATCCACCCCTCCATCCCTCCAACCACCCCTTCATCCATCATTCAAATTTGAATTAAATCCATCCATCCATCCATAAAAAATTATTATATAGAAGCAAAACATGTTCTATTTAACAGCATCTAATTTGATGTAATGACCTTAGTCTGAACATTTTTGATGCAGATGATGGCCTCCTTGTATTTTTGCGTGGCGTCTTGGTAGCGTCCTTGTTTGAAGAGCTTGTTCCCTTGGCCATGCAGCACAGGAACGATCTTCAGCCGCTCCTCATCGCTCAGAGCCCACGACTCCCTGTTGTACTCACTGGGCTGCTGCACCTGCAATATGCACGGGAGTTTGATTCCACAAGTTTCATATTACAACTGTTCCTTTACAAACCTGCGTGGATGCGCCCTGTCATTTCTCACCAGGAGCAGCTCGAGGACAAAGTAGAGGGGTTTGGGTTCCTTCATGAGCTCATCCAGGTCGTCGTAGCCAAGGGTGTGGTAGGCGAACATGTTAGCCATGCCACACGTGTGGATGTGCCAGTCCACAGGGTCTTTGCCTTCAGCAATGCGTCGCATACTCTTGGAGACAAGTGGGTAAACACCCGTGTGCTGGAGAAGATGGTTAACACAAGTCAACATTATGAATGAAATCAGTATATAATGGTGGTCTGACTATAAATAAGTGGTCTTCAGTTTAGACTCAAGGGGACTGAGGGGACTCTGACATTAGAGTTTCGTAATGTAAGTAGCTTTGCTTTTTCCTCAGACTTTGTTACATAATTCTAATAACATAAGCATAACAGAAAATAACAAAGCATTTTTATTTTTTTATTCTGATACTTTAAAATTCTGGTCACTGGACATGTGGAAATAAGTTACGCACAGACCCCAATTCCTTTACTTACACATGTGTTCTATTCATGAGAACTATGATTTATTATTACAACATTAACTAAGGGTTTACAGTAGAATGAGTGTTGAGCGGCCATGTTGCTCAGAGTGAGAGTGATGAAATGCTAAGCCTCAATCACATCTAATCAGAGTGGAGGGGAGTCAGTGGAGTGCTGATTCAGCAGGAATCAGAGCCGATTAGAGGAAAGTGAGGCAGCTACAGATTAATAACAATATGCCTCAATCCATCTGTCTCTGACACACACACACACACACACACACACACACACACACACACACACCACACACACACACACAACACACACACACACACACACACACAGGAGGTATGTTTGCATCACAGGTATTCTGTTTGTGCGTACATGTTTATGTGCCAAATATCTGTGTGAGCTTTTATAATAGGGGGAGGTTCCACAGAAACAAACAAAAGATTACTCACACAGAATTATGCAGGGAATTCAAACTGTAACTGGGTTTGGATTGTTCGTTAATTATTGTTATTATAATTATGTAAGTGTTTCTGCTTGGTGTAGCCTCATGATCCAGTTTTGAGAAAGTAGTCATACATCAACTCTCTGTAGCCGACGGGTCAAAGTTCACTGGTGTTGAAGCCCTGCTGTGGATTTGCTTGCCACAAGACCAGATTGGAAGTGAACGGAAGGAGAAGGTTCACCTCGGAAATATTAAGTATAGTGATTCTTTCTCTCCTATAACCTGCCTCCATATTGATTTTTTCTATTTTTATGACCATATGACCTATTTTAGGAGGGTTGAAAAATATGCTTGTGCTTCATGTCTCAGCTGTAAATGTATAATTGTGTCACATACAATATGTGTTATTGTGTTTATTTGTTGCTTGTTATTAAAATCAGAGACTGTGACCTCCACATCTGCAGCGTGATAACGTGTCTAACGTGAACAGTCACACGTCTCAGATTTTAAAATATATAATCCGCTGTGCTTTAAAATCAAACACAAAACAAGGTCCCACTTAAAAACACTCACGCTGATGTCACACCAGAAATCCGCCACCTCACCGATCCTCATGGAGGCCAACAGAGTCTCCCATATGTCCAGTTTGAACATGTTGCCGATCACGATCTCCATGGGCGTCCCGACCACTTTGCTGTCGTCTATCACTGTGCGTTCATCATCGCACAGCTGGGTGCGGAAGTGAAACGTCACCTGGAGGAAAAAGAAACAAATTAACTGGAAGAAGTCAGATTTTTTAAAGTCAAAGAGAAATTGTTCCTTGCTTCCTTGTATTTACTGAATGAGTTCAAACCACTGCCGTGTTGTGTAGGAGACTGCTGGTCCCACAGTGGCAGGCAACTTACACTCTATCACTCACAGATAAAATGTTTGTTCTGGTGGCAGCATTACACATCTCCTGTTTTTTGCTTCACTACATTTATGGCCCTTAAATCCAAGACTCAGGCCCCCTCTATGTGAAATCTCTTAAAAATGTATCCACATATGTATTTGCTCCTTTGGTCCCATAACAACACAGCCTTATTGCTTCTTTAATATTGTATTTTTATGTTTCTTTTTGTTGTTTATGTCTTTGTCCTCCATTTCAACATGTTTTCCTTATTTTATATGCGTGTGTATATGCCTCTTTATATTCTCACACAATTAAATAAATTGACAATTGCAAAAAAAATAAAAGCCCACAGCAAAATAAAAGATACAGGAAGGGTAACATCTAGCACGGATATTACCATCTACTGTAGAGTGATATAAAGAGGGACAACACGTCTCCACTTCCACTGTCCGGCAATCAAGCTTAGATATCCTAGATATGACACAGTCTTCTTGTGCATTTTGAGCCAGAGTCTGCGCCGAAGAGATCGCACACTCAAAAAACCTCTTTATCAAATTGAAGAATGGTTTTATACATCTTGTCAAAACAGTTAATCTTACAAAGACTTGGAGGTAATTTCTTCCTTTCCACACATTAGCATTCTTTATGTTTGACTAATTCTCACATGACGCAGCTGATTCAAACCATGTTGGTTAAAGTTCTGTAACTACTTTGCTCATTAAAGGGGCTTCGGGTGATATACATCCTCTATCAACCTCTGCTGGCTGCCGGTGGGAATTGTAAAAACATAAACGTGCCTCCCCTCACTCATCCTGCTGCTGCATCCTACGACTGCTGGAAACTGGCACAAGTAAAGATAATTACCAATGCATAAATCAAAGGTAATGAAACTTTCCATACTGAGCAACAGCCCTCTGGACCTGGTGCGAATATATTACAGTCGTACTCTTCAACAGGCCAATAACAGTGGGTCTTGATATGGAGCTCGTGAATATGAAGAAACATCCTCAGGGAGACACTGCACACAGTGCTGGTTCTTAATGTGCAAACAGATGATCTGATCCTTTGTTAGAAAAATCCCAGGCCGCAGAATACTCTCAGTGTTCTGTAACGTCAAGCCTCTGTCTGGACATCCTCTCATATCTTCACGCCTTGTAATTGTTTCACTATGCTCCGGATAACACTGTTCTCCTTTGTCTGCACACAGTCATATGTGCATGACAATCAAATGCATATGTTAGATTTCATTCATAGCTCTAATTAGATTTATAGCATAGAAACAAGCTTTGGGAGTTTTCTTTGAATTCATCTTGTTTCATTTGTCCAGAACAAGATCCCTCGTAGTTGCTATTTATCTGAAATAGGATTTGATACTCATGGTAAAGTAGTTATAGGCCCATACAGCCTGGTTTATTCTGGATGACTGCAAAGCCTAAATGAAAGTGCATATATATCTCTTGCGTAGCCACAGATTAATGTAAAGTGCAAATAAAGTGTCAAAGGCCAACAGTACCTTTGCCCCCGTGATGAACTTAGGAATGTCTCCGGTGCCTCCATGCAGGATTGTTTTCTTGATTCCCTCTGATCCCAGCAGCAGCGTATCCTGCATATCCGACATCTTTATTGGAATGGCTCACCTGATGTTATCATGCACAAACACAGTATATCTGGCATGTATCATGCAACATGTGTCTGTATGAGCTGGAGGTGTTGGCCATGGCGGATTAGTTTGGGTTTGGGATAATGAGATTAGAAACTCCTTCTGGCATTAGTCCGTCATCCTCAGCACTTTCTCTGAATCATCAGAAACCTCCAGAAAGGAGGAGATACAGATCGAAGCTAATAGAATAGAAAGCCTTCATGACTATTGTACAAGAGAAAGCAGGACAATATTAGAGGTTCTACTTCTGAAAAACAGATTATTTACAATTTATAAAAATACAAGTTTAAAATCTGACAAGAGACAAAAAACAATGAACAAACAACCAATAATGAATAAATTTGCAATTGCACGTTACTTATATTGGAGTTAAAAAAACGAATGTGAAACTGATAATATTACATTATTGGTAGAGTTTAGAGTTCTACAGGGAGTCAGAAAGAAAGAAATATAAAGTGAAGAAAGATTTTGGATGCTATTATTGCAGCAACATGTGCTTTACATGAGCAGAGAACTGCAGTGTTGTTTCTGTGTGTATGTTTTTGTGAGTGTGTGTGTATGTTTGTGTGTCCTCATATAAGAAACAGAAGAGAAAATATAGGCCTGAGAGAAGGACATTGTTTCCATTCTGGAGGAAATTTCCTGGATTTACGTGGATGTGGTGACCTGAACAATGCCGAGAATACTGAGAAATGGAGCAGACAATTACAGTGTGGACTCCTTGACCTTGTCTATGAAACATCTGTCTCCCATCTGGGTCATGTGTGCGTGTGTGAGTGGGCATGTGTGTAGCTGTGTTTGCATATGTGTGACTAATCCAAAGCTCCTGTAGTGTGTGTGCTAACAAAGTCTGCAAGCAGTTTGAGCAGGCAATTATTCTCGAACATTACCCAGTGTTAATGCCTTACTCCGTTATAATTGCACAAATAGAAAAACCCTATAACTGCACCTTGGCAGTGCTCACAATTGCATAACTTCACAACCCGTGTTTCCTGTGTGGAGCAACATGAAGGAGAAGGTGTCTCAACAAGAAATATCGAACATGTCTGCTGTCTTATCCCTGCTCAAATAAATCCTTGGAAAGTGCTGCAACACTCTATCTGTAATGGTTGCCTTCTTTTTCACACTTATGTGACAAACAGGATTGGGTAACAGTCTGGTGTGCACTTGGCAGCTCTCCAAGGTAAAGAGCACCTTTAGCGCCCTCCTGTGGATGAGATTGGTAAAGCAGCAGGAGCTCTTCATATTGGCCCTTGTCCTGAGAATGTCTAATGTGGACTAGTAAATCCCCTGGGCGATCTTTAGAGATCCAGTGTGTAAAATTAAGGGTAAAAGGGAACTATTTGCAGAAACTGAATATAAAATAATCCCAGTGATGTTTTCACCAGTGTGTTTCACCTTAATTATACAAATTGTTTTTTTCTTTACACTAGAATGGGCTCTTTATACACATCTTAATAATTCATCATTAACAGTCGCAGACTCTTTCTGGATTTGGCTGTTTCTGTGGTTAACACTGGGACACTGAGAATGCAACATGGGCACATGGTGGGGGTGTTTCTCTTGGATGACAGGTTTGGGTTGCTATAGTTACAGCCTTTTACATCATCATCATATCCCAGAGTTTAAAAGAGAAAGATATGTCATTAATCTCATTTGTTGGACACCTGATTTTGGTATTTAGATCTTAATTTTCAGAAGAGCCTTGTTTTGACAAGGGGGCTTGATTTAAAGTGGCCTCAGCTCAGAGAGGGACATAATTGTTCCATTCAACCTGTGGGAGAGGTAATGCTGAGTCAGTGAGTCAGCTGTGTGTCAGAGGGACTTCTATTGCTTGCGTAACACTGCCTATACCTTCCTCAGCCTGTCTAGGTACGTTTGTGCATATATGCATAATCCAAATTTGCCAGATGCACACTGTGGCGCAGGAAATCGAATGTGCCAGTGTGCTGAGGCGCATGCATTTACTTCTTTAAGAACAGGTTGAGCTACCAGCTTAAAACCTGGTCTCCAACATGCTCAACCCTGATGGAAACTCGTCACTGATGCATTAGTTCCACTTTAGCAAGTCATGTTCTATTTCTGGAGAGTACAGTCATGGACTTTCTGGGGAGGGGCGCACAGCCATTCATTCATATACATAACCCACACGGGAAGTATCCTTCCATGACGCACGGCGCTCAATGTTTATGAATGTGTAAACCTTTTGTGCTGCTGCTGTGGGAATGAGGAAGAGAGAGAGAGAGAGTGCGAGAAAGAGTGGGGGGGAGGGAGAGAGAGAGACAGAAAGAGATAGAATCCTTTCTTTCCTCTGTCAGATTGACATGTAGAGCTGAGCTAGCAGATGCAACAAGGAAGGGAAACTGCCAATAAGAGGAAATACACACAGCACAGACACACACACACACACACATGCACAAACACAGATCAAGGTCAAGGCACCATGTATCCACGACTTCTTGGTTTGCATATTTGTGTGTTACAGGTTGAGGATTAATGACAGGGTGAAGGGTTGTGCAGTGAATCACAGCCTCCCTGACTCCTACACAGACACACACATATTCATATTACTCTACAGACCAATGCACAGATATTTGTTACACACTCTGTTCTGCAGAAAGATCACTCACATCTTAGAAACATAGCCACGAGCAAACTGTCCAGATGCTGTACCCTCAGCTGGAAAGTTAGTTCACACACGAATACTTACACGCACACGCACACGCACACAAGTAATGGGTATTACAGAATTCATAACATCTAACATTTTGCCAGAGGTTTCATCTGTTCAGGCTTTGGAAGGAAATCATAGAAACTTCGATCCTACTGAAGCTTTTCCAACGATCCCGACAATAATGATGACGAGTCCGAAACTTTCTTTGTTGAAGATTTACTGGTTTGAGATTATCTGACAAAGCTGTTCCACTACTACTTAGCTCTACACATTTTGGTCAAGAAGGAACATGATTTACATACTTGGTAAAAGATGTAATTTTAGGAAAAAAATCTGGTTGGTGCGATGTCCCAGAGCTTTATTTTACATCTACAGTAATTTACAATAAGTTACGATATAGTTGTGGGGTTTTAGCTGGTTAGCTGGTTTATAATCTCAAGAAACTACATGTGAATAAACAGGATTAGTAAATGAGGGACGAGATTTTGGAGGTGTAAGACTTTTGTTTTCTGTTCCCAGTCCGACCAATCAACAGTCTGCATGGAGAGTAAAAGATGTGGAACACATTGATCAGATTGCACCAACTGGCGTTAATAAATCTGCATCAATATGCTTTAGATGAGCCAAAATGTTAAAAGCCTTGATGTGATCAAATCTGGTCATATAGACATCTCCTGACTTTTTGTATTCTTTTGCTTCACGTTGCTAGTTGGACTGTAAACATTGCATCTCAATCAGGAGAAGGACTCCTGGCCTGGATTTCCACTGTCTACACCGGAGGAACCAACATATTGGCTGTTGCCCTCCGGAGGACGATTAATCCTCAGATGAATGATGACAGGATCAGAGATTGGCCTGTTTTGTATTTATAGACGGTTCGGTTAGGTTAGCTGCTAGCTTGTAAGACAAACAGTATGTAAGATGTGCTGAGATGGAGCCTAAGGCTTAAATCACTGACACAACCTGGAAAACGTGTCTGTAGGCTATTTACGTGAGGATATTGATTCAGTTCGGTCCATGTATCCTGTCATTAGTGGGTATCAGCTGCTCCCATCAGGCCACCGATGCCAGATAGAGTCTTAAAGTGCGGAACAATTAGGGCTGAGGTGTTCATGTGTATATTTGAGATTCACTAGATACAAGGGTTGGGACGATTGAATGTACTGAGTAGTTTGAGTTTTTGAGTATAAGCACTTTTCCGGCCACAAGAGCACAGGAAGACTAACACATTATACAAGATAACACAATAGTGAAACAAAACTTTCAGTATCCTCTCAAAACATTGACTTATCGGCTGCATCAGACTGATAAATCACTCACCTGAGTGCCATTTTATACATTTTGATTTCATTTCAAGTTCATCCTACATTAAATATATACATTGTAAAACAATTTACAAACAACTGCTTTGCTTAACATTTAGTAAAAGGACATCAGTTACATCAAACAATGTACCTAGACTTGTAATGCAACTGTGTGATGCATAAAATGTAAATGATCTAGAGAATATGCTTTTGATGTGACATTTCTTCTGCGGTGACATGAATATTCGATCAAGTGACAAATTATAATCGTCATAATAAACTGAATAGGTTTGCGCATTTACTAATTAGTCAAAAGGCATTACATGTCATCACCACTCGCAGAAAACTGACAGTAAAACTGATGAAAGGGACGATGCTGAGTTTCTAATTCTTCTCTTCTCGTCTTCTGGATTAGGAGAGAGATTGTTACGATTTCCAGTCTGTCGCTCATATTTCCTCCACAGATTTGAAGCGGATAAGTGAGATGGCAGCAGAACAGTCGAACCAGTCAAATCCTCCGGGCGCAGACACTTTCATATTTGAACTTTTGTTATCCAAGTGACTAAAATGCAGGAAAGCTGTGCACACAACATCCATTCATAGATCACAGATGTCTGTGGAATGTGAACTATCCCTCACTCGGCTTTTGTTTTTCCCTTCTGAACAAATTTCTGCTTGAATGAGAATCTCCTGCTTCCTATTTCCATGTGTCCTCATCGTTATATATAATGTATTCATCATCAGATCACACAGGTGTTTGGGAAATTGTTTCCAGCCCTTGTTATGCTCCACTCACACACACCATGTTCTACACACATATTGCAGAAAATAGTTCCAGATTTGAAAAGATTGTGTAACAAATAGCTCAACGGATTACCACAACATTGTTGGAAGGATGCAGTGCTGGTCGGAGAAGAACCCATGAAATTTTGGTTTGGATCTAAATCAACCATGTCTTAAAAAATGCTGATGCTAGTCAATGATGATTTCTATAATAAAGACAAAAAAACAGCACATATAGCAAAAGAAGTTTGTAACCTTGCATCACACTTCTCATTCGTGATAAATACTTGGTTCTGTGTTCCTTGTGTCAATCCAGTGTACTTGTGCAGTTAAAGATGTCGCTGACATGTGCATAGCAGACTGGCGTCTGCGTGGCGAAGCAGAGATCAGAGGTCAGAGTCACTTCGCTCTAAATCACAGAGAACGTTTGACACTGCAGTACTTGTTTTGACCAACAGGAGGACTGATGGATAGCTCATTAAGTTGGTGCGTGTGTGTGTTTGTGTGTGTGTTGTGTGTGCTGCTGGAGCTGTCCTGACTTGCAGAACAGCCTGTGCTCCGAGTCGTGTGAAGTCATGCAGCAGGTCACGACAAGCGAGAAGTTTCAGCCTGACAGAGAAGCTCAGATTCCCCATGTGTGAACATCAGGTGCTGCTCTTAAATGACACATGTATATTAGCTTCAAAAAAGCCAAACTACAAAGTGCTACATGTCAATGCAACTTGACTTGAGTGACGTAATGCATTCCCTGTATAGGTTTAATGAAATGGACATTGCTCAGCTTAGTTAACTGATTATTTCCTCTCCGATCTATAGCCTGCAATCTGTTATCTCATGCAAAAGGATGTGTAGTGTTTTCTTTGATATTCAAGGTCCCGTCCTGATCGTCCACATCAGAGATGTTGGACTCTGTGCTTCTTCCCAACTTCAGCTCCCCCTGATCGGGCCCCTGCCATCCTGCTCTCCGCCTGGCCCCGACCTTTAGCTACATACCAGAACACATAGCAGCGAGGACAAAGGGCAAATGCACACTCACGCTGTAGGGTCTATGCTTAAAATGGCCCTCACAAAGACATAAGTGCAGGAACACAAACACGCACACAGATACATTATTACAGTCAATGCAAAAGTACTTGATCTAGATCACAGTATTCAGGAATGCTCAAGAAGTTTCACTAGAAAAAAGCAGAAACCCTCTTGAAATTGTTCTTGAACATATTCATGTTCAATACAGAGAAATCAGTGATTTTTGTTTCATACTAATGTGTTCAGTAGTTTTTGTGTAATATTGCTCACAAACCAACCAACCAGCCAATAAACAGACAGAGGTGAGAATATAACCTCTTATAAAAGTCAGAAATTACTTGAGATTAAAGTCAGATATAATACAGGTAATTAAAAATGAGATTAGTGGTTTGAAACAGTACGACAGACAAATGCAATCACCTAGATCAAATCATTTGTTATTTTCCTCTGAATAGGCTCAGTCCTGTCTCAGTCCTGTCTCTTTTTATGATAATATATGGATTCTGGGCTAAAGCAGCTATTTCCTTATTGGTACACAAGTATTTCCTTATCCAATTTCATACTTGATCAGATCATAAGCAGCCATAATTCACGGCAAGCGGCAACAACGTCTGTGGTGTGATGAGGTTGATCCAGTCCTGAAGTGATGAGAATTCTGACCAAAGAAAAAACGTACATACTGAATTGTATAACACTGTATCATATGAAACTATATTATAGTTTATGAGAGTATATGAGTTTTTATGTTAAAATGTATGATTTTGTAATGTCAGAGTTTTAGATTCTTTTTTCTTGTAATTCTGTGAGTTTTTCTTGTAAATTTACCACTGTAATATTAGAGTATTCACGTTCTATTCTTTTTATTAAGTATTTATTATTCCCTCCCCCGGCTCCACATGCTCTTTTTAAAACCTACTCTAGTGAAACTAACTAGCTGTCATCATGGAGAACAGCAACTTTTCAATGTAACACAACAGGCGCTGGTTGTCAGATGGTGTGAGGGGATTAGAAGACACTGAATTAAAAACTGATACCCCTCAAAAACGTATCCGGTTAGCTGTATCACATACTTTGCTGTATATCTATGACTGCATCTTGTAATATCCACGTGTCTGTAAGTTGTCAGTGGTGCCAGCAGTAATTGAAAGTGTAGTTTTGATGAGACACTGACAAAGGACAAAGCTAATCCCGCCCTGTCCATGCTGAGAACTAATGGAGTTAACTGAGCTGATCGACCCAACACGTCTAATCCCACTGTTAACTTTCGACAAGAGCTCATGTCGTTATAAAGACATCTGTACATCTGCATATGTCATAACTACATGACAAACATCAAGGATAATTAGTTCATGACCTCACAACTACCATCCAAAATATTAAAATCTGTTGCTTGTGAATGAAAGTGAATAAATAAAATCAACCTCAAAGTTTTACCTCTCTTATTGTTTCCAATGTGGAATTTCAACAAACTCTGATTCCTTCATGGGTTTGTCAGTGAAACCCACTTTAAACTATGGTGCTGTATTGACCGTGTCTGCTGGGAAAGCTGGGATATGAGAGGAGGAAGCTGGGTATTGAATGTGACTGAAGTTCAGCCAACAGAGAGCAAAAAGATCGACCTTCCGCCAACGAACTGGACTAATCTGTTTGTTGGACCACGTCAGGGGATTAAGCGGGTGGTGTTCAGCGGCCATCCTGTCTGACCTCAATACACCTAACCTGGCCCAGACCTTGAGACCAACGTCTACCTGTTCAAGAGCAGATGGATAAAGCTATAAAGAGATGTGGGAACTCTGAGATAAAACCTTATTGGTGGCACATTAACAGATTTCTGTTTGTATAAAATAATTTAATAAGCTCCACAAATGCAGATCCATTACAATTTTTAAGTATAACATTGTTAACTTTTGAAACAATTTAACGATGTAAAATACTGTTGTATTTAAAGAGCTTTATATTATGTTTTGTTTTAATGTAAAACTTACCTCCATTTATCTTTTACGAGGGAAATTTTGAGGGCAAACAAGTTGCAATATTGCAAGAATAAAGTTTTAATTTTAAAGTCGTTATATTACTTTAAAAAACATTGGAAAATGACCAGAATTTTGTTTTTAATATTATCAGGGATAATGGATTGATTTTACATGAACAAAGTTTTAATATAACTAGTAAAATACAGTAATATCAAAACAAAAATAGTTGTTAAATTAGATTAAAATTGGTATTAATTCAAGTTGTAATATCACAAGAAAGAAGTTGCAATTTTACTAAAAGAGATGATTCTATAAGAATGAAGTCGTGGTATTACAAAAAAAGTTGTATTAACACAAAAAAGTTGTACTTTTAAGAAAAAAGTTGTAATTTTTATTACAGTCGTTATATTTCATGACAAGAATTATAAATAAAGTCTTATTGTATAAATAATAATATACTTTAACAGAAGTTCTGCAGTCTAGTGGCTGTGAAACCCTGGAGCCTGACCAAGTTATGTGCATAATGCATTGATCCTAACTTCATTACAGTACCACATCCACTGGTCCATCTGCATGACTGAGCACAAACACAGGGGATGTGGAAGTCTTTGCAAATACTCCTGGGGGAGATTATCCACTCAGGAACCCTATTTCAAACGCAATGTCATTTCCTGAGTAAGGGAGTCCGGTGAAAGCACCAGACATTTGACGGGAGAACCTGATGGTGAGCACGGCCTTGTTGGAGACTACAGCGCCTGACGGGCTTTAATGTGGCCCATGTGCTGTGAGAGGGCAGGTCGAGGCTGAGCTGGGTCCTGGTCTTCACCAGGAACTACTGGCAATTTCCTCAAGTATGCGTGAGATGCACACAGAGAGGGACACTCCCAGATACACACACACACACCCACATACACACACACTTTTTCCATCTTAGTGAGTGCAGCGAGAATCAAAGGTCAGCCTGTTCCCATGTGGGTCCTGCATGTGGCGAGCAGACGCATACACTTACATGTATATATATATATATATATTTGACACTCTGTGTGACACGGTGGTCAGTCGGTGTCTTTCTGTGGAGTGTACACGTTCTCCTTGGATTTTCTCTTTCCAAAGACAGGCAGATTGAGGTTAGGTTAATTGGAGACTCTCATTAGTCTGTGTGAATGAGCCATGTGATACTCTGGTGACCTGTCTGGGGTGTATCTTCAATAATGGATGTAAATAGAATTATTCCAGCAAACACAGATTAATTATTATGATATATTCACAGTTATTAATCACTGATCTGTTATATTTATTATATAAATTATTAAAAATGCTAGCAAATATTGTTCTTCAGTTTTTTTCTGAGAATTACATTGGAAGATTGATACCACTTTAATGTCACTTCAACAAATATGAAGCTAAGACTTCAAGCCAGTTAGCCTCAGCATAACGACTGCAATCAGGGGTAAAACACCCACCTGGCTCCATCTGAAAACTAAACTGTTAAAAAGAAGCCAAGTTGTGTTTTTATAGTGGGGAGTTTTATGTGTTGGACTACATCTTGGATAGGCACGGTGACTTCCCGGAGTGATAACTGTGATTGTTGCCAGGCAACCGGCAAAAAAATCCATGGTGATATTGATCTTCTCATTTTACTCTCAGCATGGGAACGAAGAAGTGTGTATTTCCTAAAATGTCAAACTATTACTTTAATTTCATATTGTGACTCAACCATCAGGGATGACGTAGAGCAGAACAAGGTGTGGGTTTATGGGTGATTGTGCTTGTGGTACACACGTGTGTATCACAAGCTGAACTGTATCCTAAAAAAAGAGATGTTTGCTGTACTGCTCCGAGGTGCTAATGAGCAACACTAGCTTAGAGATCCAGGCCCATGCTCCCCAGCCTCCCTCTGCCTCTCTCTCTCTCTTACAAGGGATTAAGTTGTCAGGTTACATTGAACTCTGACAGCCCTCCACCCAGACAAAACCGTCTTAAGGTGCAGGACGTCCAGTTATTTATATCTCTGTTGGGTAAGCCTCCGCTCTCTATGGCCCACTTCAGCACAGAGACATGTATGGGCCTCAGTGTTCTGCTGCATTATCAAGACCACATCAGGTCTTTATGTATCTGTGTTTGCATCAACGCTGTATTAAAAAAACGATGTGATATTTCATCTGCATGTTCCTGTGTGTTTGTGTGACAGTGTGTCTGTGTGTGTTTATGTGTGTGTGTGGGCTGTATTTGTGTCTGCCATTTAACAAGACTGTCTGGCCACTATTGCTCAGACTTTCCGAAAATTGCATAAGAGGCCTTCACTGAAGAGCATCAGACTGACAAGAGCACCTTTCCTGACGTCACTGCACACACACACACACACACACACACACACACACACACACACACACACACACACACACACACACACACACACACACACACACACACACACACACACACACACACACACACACACACACACACAAACACAAACACACACACACATGCAGTGACTTGGCTGTGACTGCAGACGATATTAAATTAAATTATCTCTAATTTGCTTAACCCTAACCCTAACTCCAACCCCAACCTCAAATCCAACCCCAAAGCTAACCACAAACCCAGCTCCGACATTGACGCCAACGCTTACATAAAACAAGCACTAACACACACAAAGTGAAATATGAGTGGAGGGCGCAGGCGGCAGATTGCAGACACACAATACTGTGTTACACTATCCTGTGTCCCACGCTCACTTCCTATCCCACTTTCTCTCTCTCTCTCTCTCTTTCGCCTCACAACCCACCTATCTGGAACTGAAGTCTATTTCTGGAGTTTAGTGCCGGCCAAGTATCAGCTGCAATGTGTAGAACACATCCCGGGCCCCTATGAGACAGGATGCGCTTTGGCTTAAAGCAACGTGGTGCGTGGGTGCATGGGCTACTTTGTATAGTCCTCTAAAGCCTGGCTGTACATGGTTTCAAATCAGATTGAAAGCTTTTGCCACATTATAAATGATATGCAATCTTTGATTTAGGGATCTCTCATATTAGATATAAGGGTTTAAAGTTGTGCAATGTAATGACACGTTTACTTCTCAATATACAATATTCATGAAAATCAATTTTTTTTTAAAATTACATTAGCTGTACTTAACACTTTATACCCCACTTTATAGGTCTTTACATGATTCATGGCCGCCTGCATAGTGCAAAGAAATATGAAAGAAAAGCCTTAAAAGACATATATTCACAGTTACAATAAATTACTTTATTCACTGTCCATTTATCAAAGCTGGGCATCCCCGCATCAAACAGCTACATGAGACAAAACAGACGACCGTTGTAATAAATCTGACTGAAAGACCCTGAAGAAAGACAGCAGGAGAAAGAACAGACCTCACCACATTTCAGCCGCTGACATTTCTACAATTACTCTTCAATTCTCATGAGCCAGTTGCTGACAATTTTGTGCATTTCACAAATTTTTATTTTATTAAGCAAG
The DNA here is from genome assembly GCA_038501795.1 of Pseudopleuronectes americanus. Classification (NCBI taxonomy): domain Eukaryota; kingdom Metazoa; phylum Chordata; class Actinopteri; order Pleuronectiformes; family Pleuronectidae; genus Pseudopleuronectes; species Pseudopleuronectes americanus. The sequence continues at coordinate 16,507,461 of CM076719.1, read as the reverse complement.
TGAATACACCTATTAAATCAAACCTCACCAGAACAGAGAAACCCCGCTGGCGTCTATTCAATGGTGAATAATATTACTTTATTTCTGTATACAATGTGGAGACAAGATGTGATAAATGCTGATGTTGGGCTTAAACATTTACTTGTTAGTCTGTGGACCAGGACGATAATCAAATGAATCATAAATCAAACCTTGAAAATTAGCGTTTTCATTGATTTAGAACAGCAAATGGTCTTTCAGTCAAAATCCTCATCAATCACAATCAAATGACATGTAAATTAAGTCATTGTTGCAATTTCAATGTCTGTGTAATTTTTGGTCCCTGATAGCTTCATATTTCACTAAATTGACCTAAAAACCTAAAAAGTCCAACCACTTATTAATCTAAATCTTCAGAAAAACAGTGTTTTCTATTTGGATTTTTCTTTTTTCATTCTTATTCACAGCAGAAAATATATGTAATTATGTTCTCTGCTTTGAATCAGACTGTTGTCTAGACAATGCATTTGTTATACCGGTATTCAGCTTCGTGGGCTGTGTTCTGGTCCCTGAAATTGCAGTTTTAAAATAATAAACCATAGTGTTTCAATGCATCAGCTGAAAATAAACTGTATTTTATGTCTTTGTCACCTCAGCTCACCATCTCTCTGCCACTTCTGCATTTCTTTATTTGGTTGGACCTGGTGAAACTTTGAAGCACTGCGACTGATATCCCTTCATTTTTAATAAAACTTCATAAAGCTGAGTGTGTGGAGTGTGATAGGACATGGATTTGGTTGGAGCATTGTGTTTTCATGAGGTGACAGTGCTCCTGGGACCTCATTAAAACACACTTGGAGGGAGACCATTCCTCCACTTCTGACACACTTAATTAAAATATGACACTTTGTGTCTTTAAATAAATTGCCAGGGACTGACACATCTGAGCAAATGTGCAGAAGCTTCACTTCCCCAGATTTTAACGTCCCAAAGATAAATCTGGACTTATCATACCTTATAGGCCACAGACCACATTGTGAGCTGAATACAGTTCAGTTGGCTCGACCTTCTGATGATATTCCTGTAACTATCAAAAGTCCACGTGACGACGAGGCGGAGGAACGGAGACTGTTCCACATTAATCACATTTCATTTTATTATTCACAGGAACAGATGACTTGAGTGATTATAAAGCTCAACTTTTTTCAGTTTACAGTATCACTGTCACAATTGTAGAGAGCAGGTGGAACCAAATTCAGGAGCGAGGCAGGAGACAGGTCCAAGGCTGGGCAGGAAAAAAAACTGGTGAACTGAAACTGTCCAGGAAAACAACTTGAGAACATGGAGACAAAACTGGCAGAGACTAATAAGACAGACAGCTCGACAGAGAAAGAACTGAGGTTTTGACATAAATACAAACTGAGCTGATGACAAACTAGAGACAGGGGTCAGCGGTAAAACAGGTGAAACAACTCAAGGCCACAAAACTGGAGGGAAAAGCATACGGGCAGGAAGTTATTAAAACAGAAAAACATGAGGGAGATCCAACTTTCAAAATAAAACAGGAAACACACAATGAACACAAACATGTAATAGTCAAATAACCAAAAGAGTTCGTAATAAGAAAATGAGTCATGACAATCATACTAGCTCTCGATTCACTTATCAAAACAGACAAGAAAAGGAACAGTGGCTAACAGTAGTTACTCCTCTGCCAAGGAGGTTATGTTTTCAGCCCGGTGCTTTAGTTGATTTGTTATCAAGATTACGCCAAAACTACTTTTCAGATTTCACCAAAACCTAGTTGAAGGATTTGGTATGAGTCAGGGAAGAACCCATTAAATTATCAATCAGGGGGTGAATTAAGGAATTATTTTTCTTTTTAAGGTATTCATCCAGTTTTTACGTTGGTTGGTTTGTTTTTGTGTTAGTTCATCAGTTAGAGTTGTTTTTGCTGTGCGTCTTTGGTTAAAATCACCAGGATCGATGATGATGGAAAGAAGTCAAGAAAACTATCATCCTGTCGTCAACAAGTAAATATGTTAAAATATTCACAATAAACCAAAACCAGAACACAACTAGAATGGCTCTCACTAGACTGCATTCCTCCTCCAAGGCCTAACAATTCTCTGGACTACGAAAATATGTCTGATTATTTTCATTAAGATTTATGACTTATTCTCTGAAATATGAACCAAATGTTGAAACACTCCCTATCTCAAGATGTTGAAAAGCACCGGATTTTGTTTGGTCCTTCCTTGAGTCAGGCTGCACCCCTTCACTCAATTTTATGGGAATTGACTAGTTTTTCTGTAGCCCTGATAATGTACAGACAAACATAGACTAAGAGATCTTGTGCTTCAGGCCACAAGATGCACTTTTCCCTCTGGGGATAAAGGTCATGGAGGATTGAGGGAGCACGCTGCGCCACAGGCAGCGGTTGCGTCACCGCTAGTATTGAGTCAGGTGCACTCCCAAGGATCTCGCTGCCAGCTGACGTCGAGGCAGGGATAATCTGCCTAAGCAGCTTTCACATGATTTCACCTACAGGGAAGAATTTAGGGGAGGTTAGTAAACCTCTCCAGACCATGGCCTTGGAGCTTCCTCCTGCTTTGACTTAGGAGGTGAACAAGGGCTGTGCTGCAGACACCACACCAGAGAATACTTCACTCAAAAAAATGCTCATTAATAAGCCCATTTTTCCATGAGCATGCACAAATGTGACACACACAAACATACATATGTAAATAAGAGGATATGTGAATGTTATGCATAAATACTTCTTTCTCTTACTTTAAAACGTCCTAAAACACATTGACTTTTTCTCCATTATCCATTACAAGTGAAATAAGTGATATTTAAGGAACACACAGAGAACAATCAGATTTATCCACTCAGAAAGACTGTAGGAAGTGTCTCTGATCTTCTTTTTGACAGTCCCATGAAGTTAATCTACTTAGAGCCAGAGGTCAGTGTCATTGGCCTAATGTGTATACAGGCTGTGCAAAGATGGGACTGCTATTCCAAATTCCAAAGGGCACTGGCAAACCCAGTTCTTAAAGGAAAGTCTTTTCTTTTCTGACTATTGGATTTCAATAGCATTGCACATAAACATTTAAAATATCTTCAATTTGGATGTAAAGACCAAATCACTTTTGCAAGAAAAAAAGGAATATTCAGAGTTAAAGTTAAGATGAAATGAGACTCAACCATGAAACCCAAGCCTGTCACTTTGCTTATTATTTAAATGTTGTATTTTTGGTCTTTTATAGTTTTGAGTTCAAGTAGACTTTCAATAGCTCAGATAGATAACAGTCGCTGCTTGATGTTGAAAACGTTGCAATAGTGAAATATTTGCCATTTGTAAAAAAAATGTGAAACTGACCTTTGGCAGTTAAAACATTGCATTATGGGAAAGAAAATGTTCTATAACTGAGTCAAACTTCACACTGTGAAGGGCCTGGTTTGTATCATTAAACTTAACCGACAAAACCGATATGGAGATGAATTGATTGAGATCTTTGCAGGTTTCAGCAGACTTGAATCTTAGCCCAAAACATCATGATAATTCCATGTTATGAGCCGACTGAGAAATTATAGCGCGGCACAATCTCATCGTTAGACTGTAAATTGCTTGAATAAGGGATGCTATTACTGCTCACACAGGATGCTTGCACCTTAAGAAGATTATTGTTTATGTTCTCACTGGCAGTATAATGTATGTCCCCGGCAGGAAGTGACTAAGTCCATAAGCCTGGAGCACAAATGTGCTGTGGTTTAGTGCTTAACATGTGTCTGAACTTCCAGTCCAACTCAAAAGGTTTGACAGACGTCAAAAACAAAATACTGGGAATGTACTATACAGTTTAAGGTTGTATTCATATTTGCTGTTTGTTGGATAAGCTCTTATATAACATTGCTGAAGAGCTGCAGGATCTAATTATTTATTTTTAAAAGTCTGGGTGAGAAGTCACAAAAGCCTACACCTGGGTCAGACTGGATGAGTGACACGTGTGCATTGCAGAACATCTTGCTTGTCAATTCGGTGTCCGTGTTATCAGGTTAGAGCAGACACACTGCCCCCTGAGCCCTGCTGTTCTTCTAGGGAGTTGGGGTCTGGCTTTTTTTTATCTTCATATGGTGCATTTTACAGCACAAAAGATATTTGAAAATTATCTTTTACTACAGTTTAAAAACACATATTTGCAGCCCTTCCTGGACCCGTTTCAGCTCCCCAGCGTCTCTGCTGACTGACAGTTTTTATTTGGAAATATTTTAAGAAGACGCACAGCCTTAGTTGAGGATATAGGGCTACTTTTATTCAAGAGTGTACAGTAATAGCAGTGGCCTCGGGTCGCAGTAGGCACACAACATACATACTTCAGTACACTGATCAAGCCGTCTGTCGTATGTCAAAAGCTTCCCAGTTAATGGTAGGGTATTTGCTGTATGATTGATGTGATGTAGGGTTGACCCAGCCCTGCTTTGATCGTGCTCCTCTCTGTTTGCAGCAGATGCCAGTTTGTCTCCTTCTGGGACGCTCTTCTGCTTTTCCATCATGCACATCTGGCACAGCAGCTGGCAGGAGCACAGGTACAGGCCACCCAGGTGCAGTGGCACTGGTGGGGCACATCTTAGTGAGAAATATTAGGGGAAAAAAAGGGTTGGTTGCACACACATTTATATACACACAAGCGAAAGGCACTGTGGTGGCATCCTGACGGGTGAGTCAGGTGGACTCCTCTTACTGCAAGTGCTTCTCCACCTGGCCACATGCATTCCTCCTTCTGCAATCTCTTAATGCACTCACAGACAGATTCCCTGGGAGTGGATCAGGCTCATCACTGACCTAAAGCAATTCTACAGAACACACAAGGTCAAGGCGTGACCCTTACATGCACTGTTATGGCGCATTAATGCAGGGTACTGGCAGTGCTGCATGAAGAGGATCTTCAGGAGAGGGAGTGGAATAATCCTGTGCTGGTGTTTCCCGTGTGTGTGCGTGTGTGTGTGTGTGTGTCTGCCTGTGTCTGTCACTGGAGTAAGGGATTGTAGGCTGGAGGGGGTTGAGGAAAAGGTCTGCCAAGCATAAGGACATGAAGGTAAAGAGGAGCAGACAAGAGGATAAGGAGATTGGGTCACAGACAAAGAGCTAGAAGCCAGACCACATTAAAGGTTGTTGATAAAGACGATGATGCACCTCAGACAGGGAGCCTGACCAGCTCTCCGTTCCATCTGTGGTGTTAAGTAAAAGCTGGAGGAGCGGGAGAAGGCAGCTGAGAGCATGTGTGCGGACGGAGAGTAAGCCGGGGCATCTGGTTTTGTTAAGGCCCCAGAACATTCCTTCCCTCTGTTGGACTCTTGCTGGCAGCTTTTTAAGGGACACGTTTGCACTCATATCCTGCTCCGGGTATTGCCCTCTCTCTTGAAGTTCCATTTATGAGAGATGAGGGTCACGGACAAGATGTCTGTCTGTGCCCTTCTGCCTGACACTCAGGGTTGTTACAGGGGAGAAAAGTTATACGTCTTTTATGACACCGGAGTAAGAGCAGAAGCATGACAGCAGACCTCAGCTGTCTGTTTATAGGTTTCTTATTTATGTCCCTTTACTTTAGGTCCTTTTCAATATTCAATAGGATATACAAAAAGAACAAGACCACTATCCTGGTTCCACAAGCAATTATCATTTTTCTATGCATTAAAATGTATCATGTTGATATATGTCCCCTATCAATTGAGTGTTGCAACGTTTATGGAGCCAATCCCAGTCAGTGCAGGACAAGACGCGGGTCACACCCTGGACGAGTGACCAGTCTGTCACAGATAAGATAAAATAGATAAGATACATTTATTAATCCCACACACATACACAGTCACACGACATGCAGATGAGGGAAATTTGTCCTCTGCTTTTAACCCATCTGGTGAACATTACAGGACACACAGAACAGTGGGCAGCCATGCACAGCGCCCGGGGAGCAGATGTTGGGGGAGTAAGGTGCCTTGCTCAGGGGCACTTAGACAGTGGGGCTAGGGAGAGTGCTCTTTGGAGTTTTGGAACAGATCCAGGTGCTGTCCATCCAGGTATGTTGTTTTGTCACTGCGAGGAGTCGAACCAGAGACCCTCCAGTCCGATGTCCGTAACTTTCTGCCCATAGTCCAATTTATCTGCCACTAGTCCACCGCCTTTCCCAAGCAATTAAAATAAAATCACTTTCACAGGCATTTTAGAGTCTGCAATTGACAGAACCTGAAATCTTTGGCTGTATTTGGAAGAGGAGGAGGAGGCCGAAGCACCTGGAGTAAACCAACGTAGACATAGGGAGAGCAAGAATAGCAAGTATTTAATTGCTGAGGCGACGGTGTTGACCACTGCGCCACTCATCCATCCAACCATCCACACCGCTTACACTTTAAGGATCACTTGGGGAGCTGGAGCCAATCAAAGCTGATATTGGGCGAGAGCCTTGGTTCACCCTGGACAGGCCATCAACCCATCACAGGGTTGACACAAAAAGACAAACAACCATCAATGCTCAGTTTGGAGCCTAAAATTCCTATCTGCATTTCTTTGGACTGTGGAAGGAAGCCGGACTACCTGAACATACATAACCCGTGCTGACTTAGTGAGAACACACACACAAGAAGGTTCAAACCCAGAACTTTTTTGCAGTGACGCAACAGGGCAATCTCAATTTTATTATTGCACCGCTTTTTATTCAAGCTAAACATCTGCTGATCATTTTCTGTGATTTCAAAACACTATGAAATAAATTCTGTTGCTTCTAAATGTGCCAAAGTATATAAATGAATGTGGCTTGACTTGACATACCCTTCAACTACCATTGATCTACCAAGTTCCATGTATTACAAGAGTAACTACAAACTCCTCAAGAATTTCCTTTTTTTTTAAGTCGCTGCGGAAATCCATTGCAGTTCTTCATTACATGTCATTTGGCTGACGCTTTTATCCAAAGCGACTTACTATTAGTACACTCAACATTAATGAGGGGCCTTTAGGGGTTCAGCATCTTGCCAAGGACACTTCGGCATGCAGATAGGGAAGAATGGGAATTGAACTAGGAATTGAGAGTGGGAATTGAACTGGCAACCTTCTTGTTGGAGGCCACACCGCCCCCCTCTTCACTTCACCTTATAATTTTTAATTTTTAACAAGGGACTGTATTTTAAACCTGGAACTCGAGACAGAAAAAGAACATGGCTGCTGGTGCCTCACTCAAATGCAATTTATTGGATGATGCAAGTCAGGTGAAACTGAGAATTGTGGCAAAACTGTGCAACTTTACAATAACGTACCATTAAAATGACAGAGCTAGAAAAACGCTAACCCGAAATGACAGAGAACCGATCCCATGATGCAATACTTTTGTTACATGATACAGCAGGTGTCATGGTATGAATCTGAACACATGAACAAGCCGCACAAGTGACAGGGTTTTTAAACGGTGAGGGAATGTGACTCTTGTTTTATATCGTTGTCAGAGGCTGGACTTGATTCGGTGATTGTCTTGGCATCGCTCATTCCGGGGGATTCTTCAGTGCAGGAAAGAGCCGACCACAACAGTTCTTCAGCTGGCAGCTTTAGTTGGTACATGAGGACATAAAGCTTGCCAGTGAAGAACTGCTGTAGGTCAGCCAAAGAGCACCTTGAGTTCCATATACATTAAACATAACCTGTAGGGGAAAAGTGAACAGAACATCATATAAGTCAAGTTTCTCCTGAAAAGGACATTTTGAAGCATTGATTTCTGTCTGCTGCTTTCTTCCACTTGTAGCTGAAGCAAACACAACCTAAGTACCTGTACTCCTATTTAAGTCCTTATCTCTCTAAAGCTTGGGTTGGTAATCCTGGACATGCTAGCACAAGCAGCCTACACTTTGAGAAAATGCAAATGATAAAAAAAAGTCTACGTTTTCCCAGATTACTTTATTTAGTGATGGTTATCAGGAGGTGAAGAGGATTTCAGCTAATTCAGACTTTTTTTAGAGCCGGTATCAAGCAACCACTACGTGTGCTTCATCTTAAGGCGCTTCCACTTTGCTTTAAGCGTTTGGCTAGGGTGGCGGCCACTTGGCACTCAAACACACACACTCCTTTCTGTGCTAGCTGTGAGAGGAACTTGTTGTCGGAGAGAGGTGAGGAGGTAGAGAGAGATATACAAGAGAGGGAAACAAACTTTACAACATTCTTTTGTCCTTATTTGTGAACACTGCGGTTTACAAAAGTGTTTAAATGTGCATGCATAAACAAACAAGCTGGTTGTGCGTGCACACCGCCATGTAGCTAGCCTACTGTTTTAGCATTCCTTCTGCCTAAACCCTAATTGAATACAGAAGTCTTTGCTTGCTAGATAGCTTGGCCTCTGGTTACAGCCTGGAACTCCTGATAGAAAACAGCTCTTGTCCTGTGGGGCAGTTCATTTTACAGCCGCCGCATGGGCAAGAATGAAGGAATTTTCCTTGCAGTTTAGACACTTCCACTCCATTGGGTGTGAGACTGCTTCACAAACATGTTAAGTATTTTGTTATTTCATCTTGAGAAAATCTCTCAAATTTCCATCCTGATCTACAGTGTCAGTTTAAGAACGTTTGTAGAAGGATTAACATTTAAAGCAATGATGCAGGGCCAAATTGGATCGTCATCTTCTTAGCTATGAAATACTTTTTTTGAAAGTTTAGCTATTACCTAATCAAGAATAAGAGAATAAAAGTGACAAGAAGACCCTTGATATGATGTACCACTTGTAACATCCCGTTTCAGGCAGCAATCCTGAGAGTAGCTCAGGATTTGTCTTGACTGGATTCCGTTCAGCTGGACAGACTTCAACTATTGCAGTCAGTCGGTCTGAAAAGCCTTTCCCTAGCAGCATTTTCTTTCACAGTTCAAGGACAGGACTTTGGGCAACTAGCTCTCAGCAGCACTGCGAACCCAGCAACCCCTACAAACTCAATGAACTCCACGCTGCTCTGAGCAACAGTGGAAAGCTCTGGGATGCAGACGCACACACAAACACGCACATGAACACACTGAATCCACTGAGACTAGTTTGAGAATGAATTCTGAATGGGTTGTGGGCCTTGAACTTGTTCTGAATCCAGGAGGATCCATTGTGGGTGTGTAATATTGGAGATGAGATCCAGGGCAAAGGCTTCGCTTTTGTTTTCATTGAGCAAATTTGTAAAGAGGCACCTGATAGCTCCACTGGCCTTTTGTTAACAGAGGAGATTAGTTTCCTCTGCTGTATGACGGATTGTATTTAAACTGAGAAGTAGATTTGCAGAAGGATGGAAAGATAGGTAAACAGATGAAAAGGAAAAGGATAAAGAGAGAAAAGGGATAACGAGAAGAGCAGCAAACACCGACAAGGTCAGAGATCAGCATTGCTACATGAAAGCAAGCTGGTGATCATGTAATAGCTCTAATATGACATAGGACGAGAGAAAAAGGCTAGTTCTGGCTTAACAGTAGAATCCATACCTGTCATATCGGCTGGAAACACATAGTGCAATAAAAGAAGGGCTTAAATCCTAGAGCATGCTCACCATGTCTTGCAGAATTATTCTAATATCTGAGTTAAGTGTGAGTATTAAGAAATCCGTCCAATATTTTCGACAGAGAAACACACACACACATTCAAACCTTACCTTGTAGTGAGCATGAAAAGAAAGAAACAATTTTCATAAACGTATTCCTATTAATGATGAATTTGTTTTATTACCTCAACCACAATTTTTTTTACACTTCACACTACAATTTTGATAAAAAACAACCCACGCTTTGGGGATTGACATTTGTGAGTGTGTAAAATCTGGTGCAGATCCAAAATAAAGTGAGGATCTAGTGAATTAAAAATAGGCTTCATCTGACTGTTTGGCATGTTCACCCTAGTTATTCAGTCATTTCTAAACATTACTTTATGTTCCTGATGGTGTAGCTTCCTCTGCTACATCCAATCAATCATTATGAAATAGAAATAAATCTTTGTTTTCTATACTCTCAAGACATGTAAGGCTGGAGAGGAAATTGAAAGATACCCAAGAATGAGTAATAAAAGGTAAAGCAAAAAAACAAAAACAAAAAAGGAACCTCATGACAAAGTTTGCCTCTGGCGAATTAATAACATTCTGTTTTGACAGGGGCTGCAGTTTTTTTTTCCCCCCGTAAATTTAATTGTCAACCCCTATTATTCCTTAGCAATGTTCCTTCTCTGCTCACAATATGTTAAGCATGCACACAACACGCACGCAGTGGCCATCCCAGAGTGGAGAACACAGTGTACCAGAGGAGTGATTTATTACACAGAGCTGACGATTCCCAGGACAATTACAGCCAGCCAAAGTAACTGAAAATGGCTGCTCACGGTGTGTAAGCACAAACACATAAGTAGGTAACACTGCATACTGTGTGACTTGTTCAAACACTGTTGGCAGTGACACTTGCGTCATGGAGAATAAGGCCTCCGGCCCCCTAAATTGAGAGGATACTGGTTAACAGTTACAAAGAAAATTATCATATACTTTAAATGTTGAATTTCAAGTGTTTTCTCTTTTTCCTGGGCAGCTCATAGATGACAGATGGCTTGTCTGTTAAGAGCAAAAGCAAATATCTGAAACACATTACAGTTATGTTAAAACAAGGCCAAAGGTTGTATTTGAAGTTTAGGAGGTGACTTTAACTTTGCAAGACAGCCAGTTGTCAACATACCTTTGACCTGACCCATAGTGCATTCTCTCCAGGTAAAGGGAAACACCCTTATTAATTTCCGGTGCAGACTGACAAATTTTGGGACCCGACTGTGGATTAAATTTTAGGTGTAATGGTCTTCGTCTGTAAATTTGACTGATATCTAATTGCTAAAGAAAAAAAATACTGAGGATGGAGAATGGATTCAATTTATGAATGTTTGCCAATATCAACATTTCTCAGAGGTGTGCAGGGAATGACTTGGCAAGCACAAAAGAATTGGCAGCCTCAAGTAACATGCGAATAATGTTGTTTCTTATCCAAATTCAAATGCAACAAAAGAATCCCGTCTGTACAGTCTCATTTGTACAGTTTTGTACAAAGTGTCAGGAGAAAAAGTGTGAAATAGAAACTCAAAAGTTTCTCCTTCAGAGTGATACAACAAAACGCTAACATGGATATTCCAAAAAACCTCAAGACAAAAATCTGAAAAAGATTTCATGCTGTTTGTAAACAGTAATACATTGTTGTTTAGCAGGATTAGCTCACATATGTGCTTGCTATATGAGGATGAGAGAGACTTTGCAACAGACTGTGGGAAGTCTCTTATCTCTCCTCCAAAGGCATCGCCAATATCCATCTCACAAGCAGCATCACCAGGCCCTCATCCTTTCTGGTAAAGCAGTCATCTAAAATATTTCCCTTTGAAAAGCTGCAAGCTTGGCAGAATAGCTTATGTTGGATATGTCACCCCCAAGGGTAATTAAATCAATACTCGCATAACAATCACAAATGTCAAGGTCCAGTTTGTCCCATATAAAGTACATCTCCATTATATAACGACAAGAAAGCAATTGACAAAACTATTATTACATAAAAAGAAACATGCAGGGATCCCATTTTGGATTTTGCTTGGAGAGAAAAAAACTAGGACTAAAAATTATTACAGATGCCATTTTCCCTTGCTTCTAATACCTGGACATTTCGTAACGGCTGATACAAAGTACCGAGCTGTATGCTACTAACCCTGATTGGAAGTGAAGATTGCATGGCCTGGCTAGGGTCAAACACTTTGAAACAAATATATATATGCAGCGATTAATGCCATAAAACTTATTCTATCATCAACTTTGACAGTCATAACTGTGCACATATAAACCTACGGATACACAACAACAATTACAATTCTTTTAATAGCCCGAAACGAAAGTCTTGTATACAACATATCGGTGTTTTAATTGTGGGACTTTCCAACGTTAAATGTTTCCCAGACTGAATTCTAGCTAGCTACACTACCAGATAGTACCTCTTCACTATTTATAATTTTTTTTATAATTTTTATTATCAATAATGACTCAACCAGTAATGTTGATTATGCCAATATACATCTAATTAATGACTATTGCTCATTCAAGCCACCTCAAGCTAAAACTCTAATTCTAGCTACATTAATCACATTTTGTTCTATAAAGAAATGATGACCAATGTCGATCAGTAATTTTCAAACTAATTAGAACAAACATGATTATTCAAATTCTATTCAAATGAATTCCCCAGTGTCCATCTGAACATATAGTATGTGCACAAATGTAGTAAGATAAGGTGTGCACACAAAGGGGGCCACTGCCCCAATCCTGACTGGTCTGCACTCGATCATCTGTGCACCCCCGACCTCCATAATCTTTTTCCCAAGGCCATGACAAATTGCTTCGGGAGTGGATCAATATACTATATTTGCCAGTGCTTTCCTCCTACAGCCTTGAATTGGATTAGAGAGTAGAAAGGGAATGAATTTCAGGAGACATATATAGACACACAAACACACACAAGCAAACATTGCTGAGGTGTAAGTCTGATGAGGGGCATGCTAAGACTAGCACTCTGTCACTGTTCATCATTCCCACTGCAGGCTCCATGATGACCAAAGTAGGAGAGCATAGCTGGGAGTGAGTGGGACTGATCATTGTGCGTGTGTGTATGTGAATGTGTGTAGGGATCATGTGTATGCATGAGGCATGTGAGCAAGCAAATGTATGCATGCATGTGCGGAGAGAGGGGGTGGGTGGGGGTTAGTCCACGCCCTGTTTTAAAGAAACGCAACCAGCTCGTTCTCTCAGCACACTGCATGTGAATTATCAAATGCCACTTGAGACTGCAGACAGAAAATGTGTGTATGTGTATGAGCGTACATGCCCGTGTATGAGCCTTGTTCATCTATATTGAATAACCTTTATATGTGCCAACCGCTGTTTATCTTTAAATGAATTAATGATTACAAAAATCTAATCAGAAACATGCGTCAGGCATTATTTAAAACGTGGACCGAGGCCCCATAAAAAAGGCTAATGTCTTCCTCATAAGAGGTTTTGTCTGGTACAGCTGTTCCCCTGGCAGGAAACATCCAGTCCCAAAGTGCCGTAATAAGAAGGTTTCTTCTTATTTGGGGGCGGAAGATGGAGGGTTGGGGGGGGGAATGCGGTAAAGACAGCAGTCAGGGTGGGGCACGTGGAATACGGCATTAACAAGTGACTCAGCCACATGTGTGCGCACAATTGTATCTCAACTAGGCAAAATACATGTCCAACAACAACAAGCTGATAACAATAATGCTATACGGTCATTATCCACACAGATGTGAAATTCTGCAGCACCCTTTGATCCAGAGAACAGCTTGTTAATGGTCTGATTTCCTTCAAGTGCATAGTGCTATTTGCTTATGGAAGAAGTGATGTGAGCTCAGCAGGTGGGGAAGAGGAAGAGGAAATGGCCCTTCCACTAAAGTCTTACAGGATTTTACACCAAGCATCTGTGGGAAGGAATGCATGGGAACAGCATAGAGTGTCTGTGTGTGTCAGAAGAAAGGGAGTTTAGATGATATCTGACTCAGTGATGTCATAACGTGAGAAACTGACAACCTGGCCGGTTTTCCCACCAATGCACATATGACACAATGACGCAGCATGAATTGGAATCCGCTTATATGTGTGTATGCGCATGTTCCTTCGCAGGTTTCCTGCGAAGGACACATGCACGGACACACACAGAGAGAAATGATCATATCATCTTTTGGAAAATATTATTGAACAAGAGGGAGAGAAAAAACCTCCTGAGAAAGGGAAACACAGAAACAGAGGGGTGGAAGTAGGGGTTGTGAACAGAACACTGGGTAAAGGGGCCCGGCATAAAGACAAGATTTGTGTGCTTCCTCTGGCTGTCATCTCTTCCTACCACTGGGAAGACGAGTGTCAAAGAGAACATTGTGTCTATCTATGTATCTGTTTGTGTCCATCCCTTGCTCTGAGTAAATGCCGCTGTAATCACCATGAATTTACCCGTACTCTTGCTCTCTTTCTTTCTGTGTAGAATATGTATACACATATAAATATACATCCTTTGTCACCCTCCCCCTCTAACTAGAATTTTAGTTCACATGCTAAAAGACAGGAAGAGCCTGTAGGGCAGATGAATGTGAAGTGGTAGCTGCCCATGCGTGGTGCAAATCCATAGATTCTCCTCCATGTCGTCCCTTCACCCCACCCAACCTACCTCAAAAGAAAAAGACACAGTGTGAAGAAACATGTCATGGAACATCTCCCCAGTGATTTGAATCATTTTATATTACTTTTAAAAACCCACTTATTGGACAACATACCAAAGTAGTCAAACAGCTAATAAAAAGGATCTCTATACACCCACTGTACCCTACTTGCCTGGCGCTGAGCAGCACACAGACACTGATAGTGACAAACTGGTGAACACAGTGGAGCATTTAGCAGCTGCAGAGCCAGATATTTCCCTCAGGAGTTGGTGGAGACCAAAAACAGAGCTAAAAGGAGAATGAATATTGGACTTGCATTCATCAGGTGGCCAGAGAGACTACTTCAAATGAATCATAATGTTGTTCTCTATTAGATTTCCAATATTGGATTTCCATAATAACTGGAAGATGATAATACATATTTCCCCAGTCGGAAATCAGTTATCGCTGGTTTAACATTAAGGGGGGAAAGAATAGCCACTATTTTACAGAGATAGATGGAGACCTAATCGTGTATTCTTTTTTTTGTTTAATGGTGGATTACTAATGTTTAGTGTTCTTGTGATGTTTTATTATGAAATAGTAGGTGGTGGTTCTTTCAGGTAAGTTTAAAGTCTACATGAAGAAATGTTGAAGAGGGACTGGTTGGTCTACTTTCATAAATAAAATCTATTTCTGTAATTGCCAAATGGCTCATTCAGTCATGACACTCCACGGAACAGGGTGAGCATAGGGAGCATAGCCAGGGTTAAAAAAAAGGAAGAATGTTTGCATAAGTGTGTGTATCTGTGTGTGAACGTGTTTCCTGCTGTTCTGGCCCCAGCTGTACCCCGATGGCCTGAGAGAACAGAGTGCTAAACTAACAGAGACGAGAAGGAGACATTCACCCTGAGTTAGTGAGGTGGAAGAACACTGTGGTCTGACACCTCACAAAGAACAACACCATCTCGACAACGTTTACCTCGTGAACCAAATTTCTGGATGCACATGCTCTTTAATCCACGTCAGACGCAGCCTATTAAATATCCTCTACGTGTACCCCAGTTTAGGAACCGATGCTCTAGTGCATTGTGGCTATTTACTGAATACATTAGATATGACATGAACTTAGCATCCAAAAGTTAACAAGATTGAATGAAGCCTGTACGAATGGTTACAAAATGACTACAAATGATATAATGATAAAAGAAAATACTTTGATTAAAAGAATTGATTGAAAAACTGATTTTCTGAATTTATGCCAATTCATAATCTGTCAATTGACCAGTTGTTTCTGCTCTTGCTGAATGTAATTCTTCTTCAGAATACTGCATATGGAAAGACATGATGGAAAGTAAACCAACGGTAAAATACAGCAATAGAAAAATGTAGTTACAATAATATCACCAGTCAACTAAAATTTATAATTATGGAATATGTATCTACTTGTCTTTATGACTTTCCTGCTTTTAAGCTTGTCCATTTCCCTTTTCTATCACATCTCCACCCTCCAATCTTCCCCACACTCATTTCCCATGCACTTTGTTGAGCCCTCCTGATATACCATCCGCTCTTTCATTTCCCTCCATCCCTGCGTGATCTCCTTTCGTCCTTGCTCTGCCTTCATTTTCATCCCTTTTCCTCCTCCCTATCTGTGTCTTTAGGTTGGTCAGTTCAGCGAGGCCGAGTTACATTCTTGGGATGCCTGCTACATATGGTCCACATTCCTGCCGGTCTGCCGAGAGGCCCACCGCTCCTCACCGCCGGCCCTGCAGAGACCAGCCACAGCAAAGTGTGCTACAGCGCTGCTCTGGCCTAAAATTATCTTAACGCAGTTTAAGAGCAGCTCACCCTGTGCCTACATGAGGCTAGGCCTTATTTAGCTCACCAATCAAAACTCTGGTATTAACACTCAAACTGAGCCTAAAATTACTTTTTTTCCCGTTGTTGCATACAAACTGCTATAGTTTCTGCACCCTCAGGCTACTAGCTTGGTCGCTGTCTGTGCGTGTGTTCAAATTGTACAAGCCACAATACACCCTGGCCTTTAATTAGGTCACCAACAGAAAACTGTGAAAATTAAACCTGGCACTTCAATTTTACAAGAAACTTCACAGGATTAAGTAGTGCAGGTCAACTCATTACATTTGTATTTAACAAAGGCGCATTCATTTGATGTTCGTTTTTTGATGCTAGAGAGAACTTTTCCATTGGACAGGCATACATGGTCAAACATGTGCAGTCCATATAAGTATGGAGCTGGTCTAGTAAACCACACAGAGTCCTGCTGAGGTGTGGTGACAGTGTCTCTTCATATGAAGCAGTTAGCATATAGTGTGGGACACAGTTGGAATACCATTCGGCCGGCATCACCGACTATCATATCCAAATCCCGATGCAGCACACACCCACTTGTTCTTGTCCATTGCATGTGTGCACATGCGATACACAGTATGTGCACATCCGTCTCTCCATCAGAGGACAATCTATATACACACACACACACACATATCTACGCACAGCATGATAAATGCCAAGGAGCTTTGGGTTTTCTTAACCAGACACAGACACACACCCTTTCAACCCACTCGCAAATTCCTGCAACTGCATATGGATATCAGAGGCGACATTTAAATATCCAACAAACATCCTTAAGCATGTAAAATATTAGCTTAAGCTAGTCAAAGTTAGACCTATGTGGCTGTCTGGGTGTGGCCATGAAAATGTGCAACCTCACTGCAGCTACCGCAGTTCCACCGCAGATGAATGTGATTGGCCGTCAATACCAGTCAATGTGCAGTCGTGCTTGGTCACAGCAAGTCACTTGATGATCTAGCCATTCATGAGCTTAAGTTAGCAGAGGAGGAGTGACTCATCAAATCATACATTTTTATATTCTATGGTTCTGATCAACGGTAGAAACACTGAGGTAAAATGGTTCCTTCTGTTGGTTTTCTAGAAAATTTAGTAAAAATCATGTTTTTCTGGCCAAACCCTTCCCAATATGCTGACCCAGCAATGAACACACATCTTCATATAATACAGCAAATACAAAAACATTAATATATTTAATTAAATAATGAATTTCAGAGTTTGACATTTGACTCTAGATAACAGGACACGGGGACAGAAAATGACTAGCAATAGATTCCAATCTTTCTCCCGTCGTACATGCCCTTTCTCTGTGTATGGTGTGTGTGCGTGTGTCTGTGTCTGGGGAGTGGCGCAATGGACGTCACTGCTGGACGGCTGTGTTAATCACATCTAGCCATGCAGATATAACAACTGTGCTGGCAAACCACAAACACACACAGGTTAATCCAACGTGGCTAAATAATCACAGCCCAGACAAAGCAAACACTCAAAAAAGATGGCAAAGGGGAGAAGCATTGAAAGAGGGCGAAAAATAACTCGTAAGTAATTAACTCCTTATTAGTATCAAGAGTTTAACTATTCTGTGCAGTACATAATAGCTGATTGTATCTATCAACGGATAAGGATGTCACCATCCTTCAATTGATGATTCATGAAAGTCATTTGATTCTTCATAAATCTACAATAATAGCTTTGATTCAGAAGAATGTGTCTACTGACACTGCAGGTTCACTTCCTTTTTTTGTTTTTTTTTACATAAAAAAAATATGACTTTGATTTGCACTTCTAACCCCGAGCACATTTCATTCCGATACAATTCTTATAAGTCCTCAATGACACTTCTAACAATAACCCCATTTTCACATCCTTTTTGTGTCCAAGTATTTGAACACACACAATGTGCCATTGTAACCAAAGTCAATGACTTCTTGTAAATACATTATCACACTCCATACGAGAAACTAGTTCCAACACAGCACTTCCTGCATGGAATGTGGTTGGGGCGTGAGCTGAGACTCCACTGAGTATCATTCTCATTAAAAAAAGGGACAAGGGCATGGACATTCAAATGGTGGCACCCTGATAATCCAGATGTGTCCAGTGGCCCGGAATCTGAATGGCCTGCAGCATAATGTATAATTTACTATTCAAGGCCAAAGAGGGGATAATTACAGCAGGCTGGGCGCTCTTGAGGAAGGGTCTAGGCCACGGGGGGAAGCCGATGTGAATGCTGTGAAACTAACAAACATTATCCTGAGCTTCTCCAGCTGGAGACGTGCATCGTCAATCAGATATTATGTCAGAATGAGGACGAATAAAAAGGCGGAAAAATAGGACATTACTACTTTTTGCAATTTTACCCAATCAGCTTTTCAAGGAGCCTCTAATGAATCCTCCTGGAATAATAATCTGGGAGGATGGGCAGCCATCCATCAGAAGCCGTTATGGCTTGCATAGATCAGCCAAGACAAGGTCCTAGCTGTCGTTTCGCTGACACAGATGAGACGCAGGTGGAAAAAAAGCCACCGGTTGCTACACAGCTCGGCAGCCACATCCTCGCTGAATCACAACCAGACTCTGAGTGGTTTTTCTACCAAAAAAGGAATTTGAGCTTTGGAACCTGCACGTTGATACGTTTGTCATTTGTTAACCCACAGCCTTCCTTAATATGGAAATCTTTTAACTGGGATTGCATAAGCGTAAGGTTTGAGAGCACTGAACACTGCCTTGAAGGATTACATAAGTCCTGCCCGGTAGAATAATAGAAAACAGGGAGGTGGGATGAGGGGCGGCAGGGTACACCATCAGCTAAACTTGCAACAGGTTGACGAGCACAGTGTTATAACCAGGATACAAAATTGAATGCAGGAAATCAAAGCAGGTCAAAATTTAGAGTTTCAAAAGATATAACCGGTCCTTAATATGTTACACGGACAAAACTGAGCTGTAAGAACTCCACAGGTTGACTCTTACCTCCGATAATTAACACCTCTGCAGACTCCGGGAAGGAACTGTAGATCCTGTTGGTGAGACCTGAAGTTGACCAAAAGAAAATAAGATCAACTGTGGAAACCTGGAGATACTAAAGAGTTAATAATATAGTAATAAGATAAGCGTGAGAGGGGAAATTAACGACGCGGAGAATGGAGGAGGAGGAGGAAGAGGAAGAAGAGGAGGAGGAGGGGAGGAACCCCTTGACATCCATGTTGCAGCTACAAAGGGTGGGGCCTTGAGGAATTCACGCTATCTCTCTATACTTAAAGCTTCTGTTAATTAAGCTGCCCGGGGTCAGTCTGCCTGTGCACCCAATTATGATTGAGTTAAATGCGTCGCATCGCCACAGGATGACTCCTCCATGTTGCTGGACAGGAAGAAATCAGACTGTGCACCGCTAATAGAGATCTCTAACTCTGTCTGCCCTCCTCCGCTTCCCCTGTTGGATTTCTAGATCCATGGAAAAAAGACACACCCTCCCTCATCACGGTACAGAAAAAGACAGAGAAGTGACCCAGGCCCACCGCCACAGACAGAACATTATGTGAATTCCCTTTCGCCCCTGCGGCTTCATAACCAGGGTACAGTACTCTCAAGAAAATAGCCGTAGCACACCTTGTTCCTGGGTCCTACATGTCACCTCCGCTGGAAGAAAAAAAAAGTTTCAAAACGCAATTGACACTCGCACTTACTTTGATCCACGTCAATCCACGGCGCGGCTCTCGTCACATACGATCATATTGCGTGGATTTGTTTGTTGCGCAAATGCTTCATGAGGATCATCAGTCCGTGTCCGGACTCTTCTCCCCCCCAGACCCCCCCCACGCCCAGTTTTGCGCCGGTGGCCTTCAGCAGCAGAGGGTCGGCGGCTGCGAAGTTGCCACGTCCGTTACATCTCGCACAAAAGGAGAAAAGACCAGAAAACGCTGGACTTTCTTCTCAAACTGCGGAACAGTCCAGTTGATCTATTGCTGCTGGTGCGGAGGACGGACGCCAGGAGATACGCGCGTCGAGAGGCAAATACGTTAGTTATGTAATGTGTTCCTTAATGGAAATGAGTGTGGAGGCTGTTAAGAGCCGCTTGATGTTCGAGACCTTGTGTGTGTGTCCGCTCATGTTTCAGAGCCTGACACACACACACGCACATACGCACACACAGAGACAGACTCAGCCACACCTTAACTCGGTTTTCTGACACTTCCAGAGGTGACGACGACACCCGAAGTTTCACCTTCCCCTCACCGCGGCCCCGTGTCCCCTGCACGCCGAGCACTAGCGTTTAAATGTCTAAAGATACGAGCTTTCAAACGCTCCGGTGTGAGTATCCGGTTGTCCGGTCCCCACCCCGCGCTGCTGGCCGCTCCTCGGGGCTCCCTCCTCGGTCTCCCTCTCTCTCCCTCTCCGGTCTAACTCTTCTGCTCGAACCGGCTTCTCACTCCGATCAGCTGGCAGGGCCCTGACGTCAGAGCGCAACACCGGCCAATCACAAGGTGACCCGGAAGAGCCCCGCCGCTGACGCCCGCGATGATGATCGGGCGCGTAGGCCAATGACAGCGCAGAGGTCTGTGAGAAGCGAAGCGGGCTCCAGCAAAGGGTGGCCAATGGGATTGCAGCCGCCCATGGGAGGCGGCTCATCCTCTGACCTATGAGGTGTGAGGAAGTGATGAGAAGTTTTAAAGAGCTGCAAACTGAACTGAGATTACAGTTGAGGTAAATTAAAAGTGTTAACCTGGTGCGACTGTGGGTAATGACAGGTCACCAGTCTACCCACAGAGGGTGATCATTGCTATTTTCAGCTTGTGTTTCACAACAAATTTCAAATAACGCCCGCTAGAGCAGATTTACGATGTCAGAGCGTATAAAAATTAAAAGGGACAGACGTGGACATTTTTATTAAAGTTAATCCTGAGAGTGAAGCAAAAACCTTTTCTAACCCTTTCTTATCCTTTTCTAAACATCCGCTAACATCAACCAGTGGTAGGAATTAATGAGCGGTAGAACATACAAGGGATATTCTCCATCTTGTTCTATGCTCCAAAATGGGACAGCGTCTAGTTAAAATGGTACAGAGAAAATTATGTCTGATTTACTGAGCGGGCCACATGGCTTCCATAGTATAACTGAGGTTATGTCCATAATTTGGTGCGGATACTAATCAGGGGACAGATCCAATAATTTGTCATCACTTTCTTTAGTAATTATAACATTTTGGTTGATTGCTTAGGGAATAATTTATGGATATTGACGCAAAAGATCTGGTACATTTAGGGGACTGATATCTATGAGTGTATGGAATTTAGTGTAGCTTGATTGATATTAAGGGGACTTTTGGGCCTTGGTGGAGATATGCACTCTTCTGAGTATCATTCTAGTTAGTCTTTAATCCTGGCAGTTATTGCACTTTAGAGAAGCTGTGCCTGCTCGAGTAAATGAAGCGGTGCAAGAGTACTTCTCCCCTGAAAGTAAAATGGATCTGCATCTGTGGTACGAGAGCCTTTTCTGATTCGAGACACACACACTAGGCTGAAACACATCTCTCCACTCACCTCTACAGTTTGCATCAAAAAAATGACCATCAAAGGTCAAGGAAGCGAAACTCTAGAATTTTTTTGTTGTTTTTCAGCATTCAGTCAGTTTGGCATCTTTTTAAAGCAAACACAGCATTCCTGTGGTGTGGAGTGGTCTAGGAATTGGACTTTACTACCAAATAAGTGATTGCACTACTCTGGGATGGAAACCTCAATTGGAGGCTTGCTTGCTGAAGTCACTACAATTCCACATTTGGAAAAAGAGAATGGTGTGTGGTGCATTTTCCACCTCAAACTGGAGACAAGATGAGACATTTGTGTGCCGGCTGTGGAAATAAGTCTCTGAAGGTGAAATGAAGATGCACATGATGATCATTTACAAAATAAGGCCTCTTTTGAATAGACGAGCCACGCTACTGTTTGGACTAGCGCAACAGCACTTGAGGAAGAGTTTGTGCATGAAGACATGAACAGCAGATTTATTCCTGAAATGCAGCAGAGCATTGCATCTTTGATACTGACGGGGCCCAGTGCTGCATAATTGAGGATACCTGAAGTCCTCTCAAGCCACCGCAGTGCATGCATGAGAAGCACCATTTCTTGAGTGAATTTTCCAATTACTTTTTAATGTAGCTGGCATTTGTGTGCATTTTAGCACAGGCATATTGTCAAATATTACCATGGGTTATGAGAGTGAGTATTGTTTATGCTTCTACTTGCTTTTCCTCATGTGGTATTCAAACAACTATTGTTATATTTATGTACAAACTATTGTAAGTGTGTGTATTCACATGCAATTCATATAATGCAGTATCAGCCCGTCTTTTAGATGTGGCACAGAACACTGAAGTTACGCAGATCAAAAGTGACAACCAGTCACCCCCTTTGTTGTAGAATATTTTAACCGAGCAGTAACACAATGCCACCTCAGCACGGTGACACAGCTTTTATTCCGTGCTTGAATTTATGTTGATGCATTCACAAAGCTGAGAGGGAATGCGCCACAGGCACACACCGTCCAGGAAACCAATCCTTCCCACATTGTCAGGTGTCTGTTTCTTCGCCGAGCAAAAGGCAAGTGTTTTCTTTCCCCCTCTTCTTTGTGTCTTTTGACTTGAACCCATCAGGGCAGGTTTGCACCATTAAGTTCATATCTCAGGGATGGTGCATTCTGATACATACTTGCTACTGAACTAATGAAACTAGTCCTGGCGTCTTGGGTACATACACATAGAGGGAAGCCAAACTAGTTCAGTTTACAATGAGTGACGCCCAAGAAGCTGTTGATTCAGAATATGAGGGTAAATTCCACCTGAAAATAGTAAAAACACCATTGAAGACTGAACTGCAAGGATTAGTAATGTGAATATTTTATCAGCAGCCTCTGCGTTGTGCTGCATTAACAACAGTTTCACAGTGTTCTTACTTGATGTGACTTACATTTGGAGCAACATTTAGTTACAACTAGTGAACTGTGACAGGTTTTGTTCATATAGTTAGAAGTAGAAGTTTAGTACAATTATATATGTATTTTTCATTCATGAATAAATGGGGTTGATGTTGTTTTCCACACAGGACAACAATTCTTTAACAAAAACATACCATCCCATCACTGAGCAGTGTAGCAACATGCTAAGAGTTGAAAAATCAGCTATTAAGATGCAAGATACACCGTGTTTGCTAATCCTTTTAGAACAGTTTTCTCATCTTAACGTTATGAAAATATGTAAACATTTATTGTTATAGTATGAGACAGTTGTGGTTTACACTTCATTATTACAAGTGTGACTTCAGCACCATCTCAAATCAGCCAAGCATGACCACAAGACGTTTAACTAAGATTTTCAGCTGTTAGGGAGATATTAGTAACTCCAAGAAATGGTTGTGACCCTGAAGCATCCTTTAACTTGTATAGTCATCGTCATCGTCATCGTCATCGTCATCGTCATCGTCATCGTCATCGTCATCGTCATCGTCATCGTCATCGACATCGTCATCGTCATCATCATCACAACAGTAACTGGGTTAAAGAGTATTGGTGAATGAGGGAACAGTTTGATCTTTTAATGCATGTGAGCTAAATTGGAGTAATTATTTCTCTAGGGCTTGAGATGGCATACTTCTAATGTCAATTTTAACAAAATGGTGTACCAATTGGTGTTATTAGACTCACTGAATGATAGTAGCATATGTTGCTAACCATCTTTGAGACTTTCATCAGAGAGAAGAAGAGCTTTTAGACTTAGCCTGTATGTGATGTGTTGAAATGGAAACATCACGCTTCATCTTTTTCTGTCTCTCGTAACTACACAGCTCAGAAGTGCAGTTGTACAACCTGTTACTTAGAGCCACACATTTTCCATCCCTTTCTCATTCATCCTCTTTTCTCTCTCTCCCTTGCTCTTAGCAAATCCCAATCTTAAATAGATTCCAAGAAGCGATCGGCACCTCTGCCAGGTAATGAGTAATCAGGAAACTATTCAACCCAGGTAATGGCTCTCCAAAGCCGAACAGAGGGAACACATTGCATAGTCACACACAACAACAGGTGGAGGACATTCTGCTCAGAGTGAGTGAGGCTGACTCTCGCCGATGAAACCGAGACCCTGAAACCATGAGTCAGAGGGTTCAAACCTGACAGACTGCAGAGGATATTACCAGAACCATTCTGACCACACAGGATCAAGGCGTCCGTGAAAGTGCACTTCAATCATGAAGTGGTTTTAGTGAAGAACTTAGGAGGCTCAACTTTCCACCTTTAAGCTGAGTGAAGTAGACTGAAGCAAAGAGGGCAACTGGAATAAGAAAGTGTATATTACTATTTGGTTTTTATTTCTACACTTATGAGTGTATATATATACACTCATAATATATATATATATATATAAATATATATATATATATATATATAGTAAATTTGGTGAGTAGGTTAATCTCAATAGTGTGAGCATTGTTGAAAATGTTTGTGCAAGTCATGCTAGCAACACCAAAAGGCTGTACTTGGAAGCTTGGAGCTAAAAGCTAGTTTAGCTTGTTAGCATTCTAATCTTTTTTAAATACTACCAATCACAAAGAGCAACTGCAAGTGGAATGGCATTAGTTTTGCAGGTACTTATGCAAAGGTATGAGTAACCACTTATCATAATTGTGCCAGTTGAAAAATTACGAATTTGCAGAATGACTGCACGATATCCATGAAATAGATGTTGAGATATTTCAATCCAGAACAAAGTGGTGGACTGACGGTTATTGCCTTATCTGCTGGTGTGGCTAAAAATCAGCATCTATACATGTCAGTGTTAGCTGCATTTTCACAGCAACTGAAGCTGCTAGTCAGTTGCTCCGGACATCTTCAGGAATGTTTCTGAAATGTGTGAGTGCCTATGTGTGCAGTGAAGCGGGACAATATACAGACAATGCACAAAGAGAGAGTAGGAAAGCGAAATAGACATATCTCGGATTGAAAACAAATAGAAGACACCAATGACGATGTCAGCTTGAGAGGATGTCAAGACCTTTGGGAGTAAAGGCCAACGGCAATGTTGATGTGTTGTACCAAATCACGAAATTACATTATGTCCTTCATCCTGCATGCATGATGTTGGGAGCGCACCTGACCCTGACAATTTCCAGCTGCATTTTCATATGTAAAACCCATCTTTGGTAAATGTCCGAATCAAATTTTTCTTGATATTTTTTATGTCTGAAAACCGCTTGTCATAACTCTTACTGTTTTTATTACAGAACCCTGACCCTTCCCCACCTCTGTCTTAGATATTGCCACCATTATTGTCCATCTCCTACAACCCTTCACCACCTGTCCTCTCTTTTAATTTTACAGTTATCTCCTGCACAGCCCCTCTCTTTCTTCAATATGGAAACTCCTATAGGCTTCTTGGGCCTGGTCTTCTCATACTGTCAGTCAGACATCAATCTCAGGGGAGTTAGGGGACTACCTCTGTCACTTTAAGAAATGCCTCTGGCAAGAAGAAACTGATTAGTAGTGCTGGCAGCCAACCACGTGGACTGCTGTGAGGAGGCTGAAGCCAATGAGAAGCTCTGCTGGGTGGAGGTTACAAAAGCAGTCTGAACCCAATGACTCAGCAAAGTTGGGTGCGTGTGAGATGACACTTTGCAGCGATTTAAAGGGCCAGCATGCCAGCTCACAGCTCTCAGAAGGAAGCTGAAAAATGCACTTCCAAAATCAGGCCAAGTGTCGACTCCCTCCCCCCTGTGCAGATCACGAAGGTATGTGGCCCAGGTTGTTTTGCAGTGTTGCCGGTAAAGGCCGAAATGTGTCCATCACAGGGCTACACCCATCTTTTTTCCCTAGAGACAGTGCCTGACTGTGTTTTGGTCATTGGAACATATGGGTGTTTGTTGCAGAATTGCCCTGTGCAATCTTTGCTGAAAACCTGCTTTAATAAGTGTTGTCACATCACATTTTGTCATCAAAGTTTCTCACAAATTGTATAATTCTGGTTAAGCAAGGAGTTGTTTACTGAGAGATCATAGTATCCAACAACAAATGGAGGAATCTGTCTTTCTTTTCTCAACAGGTGCTATATATGATCTACTTCAAACTTTGCATGTGTTGGACTGAGGAATTGCTGTAAAGTTCTTTGGAGGAAGAAATAGTAAAGAGAAAAGCATTAAATGACCGTCAGTAAACAAGCAGCATAAAATCTACATAGGATCATCTGAAGCGTGGGAGTATGAGTCAGAACTGGAGCTCTGCAAATTGGAAAAATACTTGTCACAGCAGAACAACAGCTTTGTATGGTTGCTTAAGCTGAAGCGTCCCAGACCTATTTTTTTATTAAGATTAATAATTCGCAGAACAATAAATTATGCACTGCTGTTGTTGCAATGGTAACGTAATGTTACACTGTGCGTCATTTCATATTGTTATATCTTGCATATTTTGTCTTTTCTGAAACAGCAATGTATTTGTGAGAAAATAGCTTTAAGACTTTAGCTTTCCCTCTTTGATGCAAAAATACATGCGCAAGTGATTATTTTACTTCTATATTAATCCAGTGATAAAATTAATCCATGTCATGGTGATCAAACTTCTATCAGCCATTAAATTAATCTGTACTCATAAGGAATAGAACATTATAATCGTAATGAAGGGGAGGAGTGATGGCAAGCCTGTTGTATTGTATTGCAGTAATGTTATATCAAGGTCTACAAATAGATTAGCAAGTGAGTATATGGGTCCAGAATGTTCTGATCAGGTATCTGTTTCTGTTATTATTGTTTTTAATATCATAATACAACAGTGACATGGACAATAGAAGACCATAATCGGAACATTTTATAAAATCTTGAACTAACAGTGCAGTAGTTTTAAATAGATAAATGGCTGAGCTTAATACCTTTAAGTTCACTCTTGATGTAATATTTTATGTCTAACCTACTACACCCACAACAATATATCATCTACAACTGCTGCAAGTTCTGCAACAATGAGACCAATTTAACAGCTAAAATATCCTGCATTGCAGTGTTTCCCCTCTGCACTACAGATACACTACACCTACACACCAAGTTTTTCTTAGGTAGGTAACATTGAATGAGCTCAGCTCCAGGAGCTCAGTTGGAAGCTAAGTTCAGTTTCATATGGATGATGGCTATGAATGGAACACCATGTCATGACAGTTGTTAATTTAGTTTTGACCTGATTCATATTTTAAGTCATTCTCTAGAGAATATCACTCTAAAGATGGATTTCATTCCCCGCAATCAGAATCTATTTCATCCTCCTCCTTCTATCAGTTTCTTCAAATAAGACCGGCCGAGTCCTGACAGTGGAACAATGATTTGTCGCTGATAATGAGTTTGCCCTGTCAGGTCTGTTATAGATTGAATGACCCACATTATTATCTGGTCAGGCACTGTTCCTTCCTCCTCTCGATACTCTAACACTGAGCAGTATGTGAATAAGTAAGGCCTGAGAGCAGCAGTGAATCTTCCATTAGGCAAAAAGAGAAGTATACTCCTGAGTATTGTACTGGTCACGCCTGCAATAGTCAGCATAGTACAGCACACCTCTATGACAAGACAGGGGATATATATATATATATATACTATGGCGAGCAGTAATTCAGCAACTGCATCCATCTCCAGCATCCCAGCTATGACTGCATTGAAGGGGCCTCTTAAAGACACAGTTCACAACTTAATTTCTTTAATAGTATAGGTATTCATAGATATGTGTCTAGTTGGTTTCTTGGCTGGTCTCACTCCTTGGGTGAGGAGTTCTGACATACGGAGGGATGTAGGAACTGCGGTTGCTTCACATGGAAAGGAGACAGTTAGGATGGTTAGGATGTCTCATGGGTGCCTTTCATTGGAGGTATACCAGGCACACCCAATTGGGAGAAGACCCAAGGGTATACTCAGATACTGCTGGATGGACTACATTTGCCATCTGGCACAGGAATGCCTCAGGATCAACCTGGAGGAGCTGGGAACAAGAACATAAAGAAAACCCGACCTGGCCGTGTCTACCTCCATGACATAAGCCCAAATAAGCAGAAGACAATGGATGGATGGATGGATGGATGGATTGTTTGTTGCCATTTGATAAATGAGGACTACTGGTATTACTATCAGATCAGTAAAGGTCATTTGTGGCCATTAATAGCTCTACCAAAGAAGGCCGTAAATTGTTTTGGCTTAAAGAGCTCTTAGTAGCATCATCATCCCTGCCACCTGATCAGATTCGTCACCAGAGAGAACCATCCAGCCGTCACTATAGACGTTGGTATGATGTGTTAAGTGATCGTTTCACTTGCCCCTTGATAGACAAAGTGATACCTGGTGTAAGTGGTGCATTGGGAGAACTAAGCAGGGGGGGTGCTGAAACTTCAAATAAATTTAACTTTGGCCCCAGCTGTGCTGAAGATAGTAGGCATAGCACATCACTTTTGACCACTTCTTCAGTTAAGAGCCAATAATACCAATTAAGAACAAAGGCAGACAGGTGATTCCCTTCGGCCAAATATCAGCAGACAGAAACACAGTAATAATCCCATTCTAGCAACATGAGCACTTAAGCTAAAGTGGTGCCATTTCGAACACCGACAATATGCAGTGTACAGTTTTACTGCTGTAACATGAATCCTACTTAACTCTCAGAAACACTCTTAAAATTATTGGTGATAATTTAAAATAATAATTTAAAATAGAATTGTGGAATATCTGTACATTCTTCTCAGCAAACAAATTTTCACTCTAAACAAAAAAAAAGTTGTGCAGAATTGTCAACCAAAGGAATGTTATGAATGTTAAAATGTTAAAATTAATATTTACACAAGACGTTTTCTTTTTTTATTCACGCCCAGAGATAACTGTTCACATAATAGTCATTACAGTAATGCTGTTCCCAACAGATTAGACATTGGTTCAATGTACTGTCTACCTCGTGCTCTCCTCGCTGTGCCCGTTGTACTCTTACAGTCAGTGAACTGTAACTGCTGCCCTTGCTCTCCGTCACCTGTCCACGTTGATGTTTGTTCCAGGAAATATTCTCACTTGAACTCTGAACCCTTTAAGTTATACACTTTTCTCCACAGATCATGGCGGAGAGACATTCAGCTGTTTCCTTATTGATTCATGTGATCCACGTTCAATTTAATAAGCGTGTTGTGTCTCTGATGTCGATCCCACTACGTGATCAGGATTAACTATTTGTCACATTGTCACAGTGAGCATGAACCTCTGAACTACAGGATGTAAAGTGGTACATTGGGCCTTGTGTCTCCTGTTGTAACACTCTACTACTCATTACCTTCTACTCCCATCAGCAAACAGGGAACTATGATCCCTTTGCATTGCATGTGAGGGAGAGGAGTCCACGGCAATGTGCAGTCGTGTCTGAATTTCCAGAGAACAGCATTTACACAAGGTTTATCTTGGTTGCCACATGCAGCACCAAGGCCTTCTTACTGATATGATTGGCCTTGCTGCTGGAAAAGAATCACATTATCCTCAGTCAGTCTGAACCAACCTCACTTTCTTTCTAAACAACCTTATTTGTCTGACGCCCATAATGACTAATGATAATAGTAGGTTAATACAACTCCCTTTCACAACAAAGAAAAACAAATGACAGGGTGAGGGTTTTTGAAGCTAATAAGTGGAGACAGGCTGGCAGAACAAAGGCTGCTGAAGGCGATGACTTCACTCTTATAGGGAGACTTTGAGAGAAGCCATGTTAGCGACAAGTGGTGGCTACTGTTTGCTGACAGGACACTCTCGGACACTTTCTTCTTCCGGCGCTTGTTTTTTCCCACTCAACTAGGTCAAATATTAATTCCATCAAAATGTCTTAATTACCTTTGATAATAAAATCTAACTCTCATTGGATTGGTTTGTGTCAGTCAGTTAGCCCCTGCAGCAATACTCTGACATGTCTGCCTTGCACGCTGTGACACCATGTGACAGCACTGCAGCAGGCAAACCAGAGAACCACCCCAGCTGTAACTGTCACTCGGTTTTCCAACATGCACATTTACAGATCAATAA
The DNA here is from genome assembly GCA_038501795.1 of Pseudopleuronectes americanus. NCBI lineage: Eukaryota > Metazoa > Chordata > Actinopteri > Pleuronectiformes > Pleuronectidae > Pseudopleuronectes > Pseudopleuronectes americanus. The sequence continues at coordinate 16,477,328 of CM076719.1, read as the reverse complement.
CCTCTTACATAACATTATGGTTTGGACTGGAGGCCAGATTCCAGCTGACTGGAACATGTGACAGGGCTTTGACTGCGTTGACCCACATTTTCCCTTCCTCCCTCCCTACTTCCCTCCCGCTATCCATCTCCTCTTCCCACCATGTGCCTCCATTAGTCCAAACCCATCTCTCCACACCCTCGCACCCCTCAGGAAAGCAGTCTTGTAAGGCACTCAGATCCAGTCTAGGGCAGGTCAGGCCTAGCGATATGCTCAGGCAATCACCCAGACAGAATGAAAAAACACACAAAGAGAATAGCTGGCGGATGTTGTTCCTGACAGATACAGTGTCGTGGCATGATGCTGTTGCTGAAACTCATTTTTATCTGCAGTGATGTGTTAATTATTCTGCATTCGCACAATTTGCTCAGCTGTTTAAGAAGAATAGAAAACGACTCCCATTTTTCCAACTTGGGTGTGCTCAAGCATTTTGCAGGGGGGGTTACCCCTAGTGCTAGCCGTATAGCTATATTATCTGTATAGTGTGATAAGTTAATGACAGAAACCATCTTTGAGAAAGATGTATGTCTTGTCATTCACTTTTGGGGAGCCTCATATTGTCCATCAGTATATACAGGCTATGATTTGGAGCAGTTTTGTTAACAAGTGAATTATGTGGGCGTTCAAACGGCGTAAAGCTCCTTTGACTTGAGTTAGCGTTTACTATATTTTATTAAATGTTCCAGCCAGTGATGGTAGCAGACATTTTGCTCAAGTTTTATGGACACAATTTCAAATTGGAGCTGTCAGAAATCCCTTATGTCTCCAACTCAAAATGAAAACTGTGCGGCTGATAAGATGAGGTTATCTGACTCAGTAATACGATCAGAATGACATCCAGTATTAGCTTTTACTAAAGGATGAGAAATATACTGTGCCACCCAATAACAGAAATGCTGCTTGCTGTCACTGTGGTTAGGCTAACTCTATCTGTTTATGGTTAGAACGTACATCCTAAGTGCTAAAGCCTCAATTTCTTGCAGTGCTAATTACAGAATAAATGAGGTGTGGGTGTGACAGGTCTTTGGAGATGTTTAAGCTGGGCCCAGTAGCAGATGTATTATATGTCATGCACTAATAAACAGCTAATTACTTTTGCTGCCTGCACTTATGATGATGCAATGTTTTTTTTAATTAGCGGTAATTCGATTGATTTAATTGTCCAACAAAAATTAGATTGTATCAGTGTGATTCTTTATTTGTCTACTGTTTGTCCAGTTTTCAGATTTTGTGTTCATTGTGTTCAAGGTGTTGGCGCTGTAGTGAAAAACTCATATTTCAATACACAACATAACCTTGTTGTGTCTTCAGCAGAGAGGGAAGATCGTAAGTTGTACGCACAGATTGTATCTGTGTGTTTGGGCAACACACACACACACACACACAAACACACACACACACACACACACACACACACACACACACACAGACACACAAACACACACATACAAGCATTCCTGCTCCAGCCTAAACCAAACCTTGTCCTTAACCTTAACCATGAGCAATTCATGTGTAACCCTAACCTTACCCAGGAGCTCAGAAATGACGTTAAGCCTAACTAGCACCAGGCATCGGTCCCATGAGGTCTACTGGTCCTGACAAGGTCAGTGTTTATGATGGAAAAGGGTACAAAACAAGTAAAGACACACAAACACACACACACATAAGTATTCTGGACACTCTTTGGCATGATGCATTGCCTGGCCCCTTACACCAACATAAGTGCTTAACCATAACCTTTATTTTAACCCTAAGCTAAACCTAATTCTTACCCTAACTCTAAGAGCGAGTCTCAACCCTCATGCAGATATAGAGCCGCACACACATTGTCCGTACAATGTTATGTGATGTTCTGAGAACAATCAGACAGAATTACAGTATGAGACAGAGTTTGAGTGAGGTGAACCCCATCCTGGTTTCCTGCCACATTAACCTGTCTGACTTCGCATTACACTAAGCTGATTAAGACACCACTCATGTTCTATTTAAGTGTTGGTTTCACTCAAACATCCTCCGCAGAAGTGCAGGTGTCTGAATCTCCTTCATAAATATCTATAGTTAATAGATATATATCTATAGATATATATCTGATAATCAGTTTACCCTCAGAGGCTGAGTGGTGATTGTTCTCAGAGCTGAGCGATCCTTGTCCAGTGTATCAGAGCATAACTAAGCAAACATGTCGAGGCTTTTCAGCACATAATCATGACTCATCCTGAGGGACACATTCACTCGAACATATCTCAATACTCAACATACAAACACTGAAGTTCTGATTCTCTTCTCTATAAATTTATTTGGTTTCTATGTCGTTTGCTAGCTACAGTATGTGGGTAATTAGAAGAATGTGAATTGCACTGGGCCCGCAGTGAGGTCTTTGGGAAGTAGCTGTGACTCATCAGGCTTGCTTCCTGCTTCTATAAATAGACAGTTATTCACTAGATTGAACACGATGAACCAATAAGACGACAGAACCATCTCTTTTTTCATTGTTTTCTGGAAACCTAAGGATCTGTCAATGACTTGTGCATTTCCTATTAAACAGAAAATAGTGGTTTATACTTCATAGATCCAATATAATAATTGATTTAGAACCTTGTGGCTGCAGTTTGAAAAGTATAGGGACACCTTCTTCAGCAGGAATCTTGATAAAGGAAATTGTTGACAAAGATCTTTGGGTTGTGTATATAAGCGTAAGTTTACTTAGTTTCCCTCATAGTTACAAATCCACAGTCAATCACGCTCTCTCATTTGTCTTACAAGATCCAGCTCTTTTGTTTAATAGGAAATAAAAACATTAAAGCTTCCAGAAGTTATCCAATGTAACTTTTTGCAGATGATTGCAAATCAAAAACAGTGACATCCTGAGGCCATGCGACTTTCTTACACTCCCGTGAAAGGAAAGCGGAGACCTGGGGGGAGAAGAAAAATGTGAGGAATGAAAGAATGGGGGCAGAGGAGAAGGGCAGGGTGCCACCACCGCCGCCACCGCCCCCACTGCACGCCGAGATGGGTGGTTGGGTGTTAGTAGTGGTGCTGGTGGGTGTGTGGGTGTGCAGAAGGACAGCCAAATGGACTGTGATGAGACGCACAAGTGAAGGAAGCTAAAGAAAGAGGCTGGTATTTTTCCAAGGAGGTTCTGCTCTCGCACAAAGCACTGCAGCCACACACGCTTCTCTCATGTCTCCACATCCAACATCTTGCTCCTATATTTCCATCCAACCTCTTATTTTTTCACTCCTTTCCTTGCCAGTGCTTCCCTCCACTCCCTTTTCCTCTGTCTCCTTCCCCATTCCTCGCTTTTTACTCTCCCCTCTGCCTCTCTTCCTCACTCTTTCCACTTTCATTTCCCTTGTTGTCTCCCGCATTCCCTTCTCCGGTTCTCCCTCAGCCCGTCCTCATTCCCGAGCTCCCCTTCAGTCCCCGTCTGTGGCCTTCGTCAGAGCCGCCTGTAGCAGAGACAGTCACCAAGGGCAAGGAGACATTCCCCAGTGACGCCCTGCTATCGCCCACTGATATGAGGTTGTTAAACTGAAAAATCTAACAAGGAATCTTTTATTTCCTGGCTGAGCATCTTAAGACAGCTTCAGTTTCTGTGTTACAACATGTGTGTGTCTTTATCCGTGATTGTTTGTAGACAAGAATGCATCCTGGATTCCATTTTGAAAGCAGCTGCTCTCGGGCTGTTTGCTTATGTAAGCTTGTACTGTAAAACACAGCAGAACAAGAACAAACTGGCTGCCCGGGACAAAGGCCCTGCCCTCACTGCTGCACCGTCAGACGTGAGTGTGTATGTGTGTGTGTTTCTGCGTTTTAGGAGACACAAAATGAGAGAGGCAGAAGATGAAAATTAGAGTCACCAAGTCCTCCTGAGATTAAAGCGCTGTATGGGTCACACTGTACGCGGCCGGTGCGCTGCAGAGGAGGGGAGAGATGAGCCCCACTGTGCCCTGGTAGATCACCTGCTGCTCTACGGCCTTCATCTACTACAGCCCTGTCACACATCACACTCACTTGCACAAGACTCCACGGGTTGCACAAGGAGAGGGAAAGAGACAGAGGGGAAAAACAAGATAGCATTACAGGCAGAGAGAACAGAGATACAAATGAGTGGAAATCAGAGAGTTGGATGTACCTCTCCAAACGGAGCCCTTTAAACTTGTGCAGATTTCTGTGATTTTATATCTTTTACAGTCACAATCTCCTTCCGCCACAGACTTGGTTTGTTCTTTCACGAACCACGTTTCCCTAATTTTACTGTAAAATCATAATTTGCATTTCAAGTGGAGGGTGCTGATCTGCAGCCAGCTCTTTCTTGTCACACATACACAGTCATAACATTGTTCGTTTTTTTTCTTTTAGGTGGAAAAGCAGAAATAACCCGACACAGTTTAAGTGGTTGCACGTGACAATCATTTCAAAGATGAAACACGTTACAAACGGCAGTATTTTATTCCGCTGATTTGCTTGAAAGGCTTCATTATTAAAGCAGCTGGCAGGTGACTCTTGTCCTATTCTCTTATCTAGAAAGATGCTCTGCTTTCTATTTGCCAGGGAGGTTGGGAATGTGTGCAGTGACAGTTGGGCAGACCAGGCTAACTGTCACGTTGCATTAGATCTTTCAGTGTTAGCTGACTCCAATTTAGCCTGAAGGAGAGGTGGTTACCTACCAGCAGCCGCAGATTATACATAGAAGAAGGACATGCATACACACGCAACATGTGCAGACCCGGATACACACATGCACTCACATGCTAACAAGCAACATGAATGTCTTTGTCCCCTCTCGTGTCCCTCACTCATGTCTCCATTGTCCCCTCTCTCGCCCTTTTTCAGGCCTCAAACAACAAAACGACACCATCACACATCCTCCTGCTGGTGGCTACGCCGAGCCGAGCTGCCCTGCTCCTTACCAGCGGAGAGTATAGCCACACCCAGTCTAATCCATGTTGTAATGTGACAGCTGAGGAATTTGCCGCAGGTTAGCCGCAAATACTTGCAGCCTGAGTCCGAGATGCTCGCACGTCACTGGTGGCGTCACAGGCCTGCTGAAGACAATCTACAATCCTTTGACAATTTTTTTTGACATTTGCAGATGCTCAAATATTGTTTTTTTAGATACTTGCATTTGTAGACAGACTCTCTGAAACTCACAGAATTTGCATAATTTGACTGTGAGATTCTCAAGCCTGGTCTTCTTGGTCCTGCTGTCTGTGTGATATAGATAGTGATCTCTAAATTAGGACTGGTTTTCATCTGAATACATTTAGAGGAATATTTACCGTAGCATGTTGTCACTTGTATCAGGAAATATGAGTTGTTGTTGCCTGAGGTGGTTCAGATACAAATTCTGTAAAGAAAACTGAAAACATATTTACTTAACAAGAACAAAGTTGTGCAGTTGAGTTTGGAAAGTTTGAGCTTCATGCATTTTAAAGTTGCTTCAAGAATGTCGAGGACTTTACACTTCCTCCATTTTCTCCAGGTTAACTCAAAACGACTGGATCATGTGCCGCATGTTAAACCTAAAACATTGGTGGAGAACCTGTCGCCTCATACTTTCTGATGACCTTGGCATTAACCAGTTGAGCAGCTCAGATTTACACCAGCATTTAATCTACTAAATCTACTAATGCTGAAAGCTCACCAATATGCCCTAGTGGAAACCTGGCACACACAGAACAGAAAATAAGTTTTGGGATGTATTGCATTGTATTTGAACTCTGCAGGGGCAGCATACTTATTTGATATGAGTTCAAAGTACATATATGTATTGTTCTGTGTTATATTTGTTCTGTTTCTCTAAAATTAATTATTTCTTCTCATTTCCTGAATTGAAAATTTGGATCAAGTTGCTGAATGTTAGACAAAATTTCTCTCTTCATTGGATTTTCATTTTTGTCTTGTCGTGCTTTTAAGGGTTCTTATTTACCTCGTCTTGCGTTGTACATTTTCAGATTCTTCAGAATGCCAGCCCTGTGGCTCACTGTCCATTATCAGGCCATCAATATCTATTGATTTATGGGCTAAAAGCAGCAGACACAAACTGATTAATCTCTGTCAAACCTTTTTCAGATACTATTTGATGTGTTTTTTTTGTGATCAATAACTGCACAAACATCCAATGCTATTTTAGGGCTGTTAATTTTATTTTAATGCAAATAAGTGTCAACATTAAATAAACACTAAAGAGGGTATATATCATGATCAGAAGGGACACAATACAAGGTGAGCATTCACACTGATGCTCAACCACACAGTATGCTAACATGCGAATGAGCTGCAAGATAAACGGTCCCATAAGATGATGTGACACTAATGCTGACACACTTCAAACAAATGCTTCACTACTACATGATAAGAGACAAACTACAAATATAGGACACCGTCCCATACTGAGAAATATATTTAAAAAAAAATTGAACATAAAATCCATTCATGACGAACTAGCAACAGTCCCCTTATGAAAAATACAAAGTGACTAATTCATAACCTCCTAGCTGGAGACGATTAAACAAAAAATTTAAATGAGATCGAAAATAACTCATTATTCACAATAGATGATTTGAATTCAACTTAAAGTTTTATTTGCTCAGACACAAAAGCTCCTTAATAACAAACTAGTTTGTTCACATGGCACATTGACACATTCAGGTGCTGTCTTTGCGCTCCTCATGTCTCTTCTGTACAGTTAAAACAATTCAAAATGAGTCAATATCCCCAACAGACATTCACATGAAACTATATCTGCCTACAATCAATTTCATTATTTGGTTTGTAGCAATGCAACAGTTTTAACTAATCAGTTGGCTCTAAACAGCTTAGTTTGTTCCCATTTCCTCACTGTGGAGTCACGTGACTCAAAGTAACCTTTGTAACACATTTCATGAACGCACAATATACACGGAGCATGACTCCGCACAACTAAGGATCCATTTTGGATACGCAGCAAATTAAAAGCTCAGTCAGAAAGTTTGAACTTCTTCCCATCCGTCTGCACAGTAGTCTTTATGGACATACAGTATGTGTGCGCTGAGTCCAATTTGAATGACTTGGCAAATATCTATTTTAACTGCCAGCTAAATTTATTCCCCATGTGCTGAGCTCTAATTTTAAACGGGGTGCTAAATATACAGACAGTTTCCAAGCCAAAAGCAGAGATAGCTGCGTCATTGTGTCTTTGAGAGCAGCGTCAACCCCTGGAGGAGTCGGAGCGCGGAACACCCCACACAGAAACCTTTGTTGATGCTGCCATCTATGGGCCAACACAGAAGATGATGAAGAGGATGAAGAAGAGAAGCAGGAGGAGGTCTCCATGGCGACGTTGGATGACATGCTTAGATAATTTGGATGAGCAAGTAGGTCAAGTGGTCTTGATAAGGCATCATTGAAAAGGAAGACAGACCTATTTAAAGGGTTATGAATGTAAAGCAGTGTTAAATAACAATGTGACTCAGAGCTCTGCAGTGATTAAATGTATTATCTTCATTATTTATCATCCAAATCTTTTTATAATGTCAGGGGCTAAACGATGTTCCGACCTAACTTTTAAATCAAATTAACATTATAACGGCTTAAGAAACCACCTATCAATGCCATTATATATGATATTACAATCCCAGTAGTTTGTATTTTACCCCCTCATGCCATTATCTTACAATACTTACTAATACTGTACACATCCAACTAAAATAAGTAAAAACACGTATTCAATTCATACAAATAAAATGATTCTTTAAGTTTCCCTTCTTAAAAGCAGTAATGAATGGGTGGTAACATGCCATAACGTACTAGGATTTTTACCAACTCCCATAGATGGAGGCGGTGGTATAAGAGAATGAAGAAGTTATAATATTAGGAAATACTACATTAAATGTTATTATTATTGTTGCCCCTGTAGATTCTTACAACTGCAACATATTTAATACTTGTTTTTATTGTCACAGAGGCAAGTAGTAATCCACAAGATGGCGCCCATGATCCAAGTAGTTTTCAACTGTATCTCTCCGGTTGTACTGAGAGTGGGTATTTAAATTATTTTATTTCATTCGCCGGGCTCTTGAATACTTCTTTAAGAGAACAAAATGAAAAACACGACAGAGATAATAGATCCTGAGGTCATCCAAAAACAATACCTGATTAAAACACTAAAGGAAGAAATTCCTCACTCACGACATAGTTTAGGACTGGCTTACTTTTCACTCATTGTTATGTCATCAGAAGGTGAAAGGTTAAACAAATAGAAGTAGGTTGTGGTTAAACACTTTAGAATTTATAGGACAATAAAGATTGCAGATTTGAAACTGGCCTCTGTCCGACACTTGCCTGTACAATCTCCCAAAACACTGATTAAAATAATTATTCTGGCAGTTCTCATCCAAATTTCAATAATTCAGCAATACTCAGAAATCTATCGAACCATACACACAAAGTAATAGACTACATGATTATCTTTTCTTAAGAAATGTGACTATTAAGGTAACATGGCTGATCTTGACAAGACTGTGTTAACTTATTGAAATAAACACGATGTGGCAAATTCACTTTATAATCTCTCTGAACTGTGTTGTGGGAAACACTCCATTATAAATACTGCAGGGTTTTCAACTCATTAAAAAAAAGTATAATGCAAAAGTCTTGACATTTTTTTATAAATAGTAAAACGTATATGTTAATGAGTCTTAATTCCAATTTTTCCCATGTGCTAATAGCTGGTGCCTACATTCAACTCAACTCTGTATGTCAAGGATAATAATCCAGTTTTCATGCTGCGCTCTGGAGCTGCAGAGCCAACATGTCACACAGAATTAACATCAGCCAAAATGTATATACCACAGAGGAGCAACCTTTTTTATAATAAACAGAAAACTGGGAGTCATATAACAAAAAGGAACTATCTCTGGTGTTTTATCTTAGTTATACGATGATGTATACACCAGATATACCAAAAGTCCTCCACTATAAACACCACCACAGCTCAGTATAACTCTTACATAGGAGCAGGGCCAACAACAAATCACTGAACACTCCAATTCCTGACTGGCTGATTATCATGCAAACTATAGTACAATTAAACTGTCAGTGACCCAGAGCTGGACATCTGGTTCGTATTATTATTGGCCCGCTGGTTGCTATGATCTCTCTGATTACTTTTATTTGTGTTGGCTCCAAGGAGACATCTGATAACGCAAAACTTTTTAGCAAAAATGTCCCTAACGTGACTGTACTAACTCTCTGGCAGTTCAGCTATTTTCTTTGAAATCGAAGTAAAAACACGAACACTCCAGTTAAAATATACGGTCGATTTTCTTGACGAACTCTGTTTGAAGAGTTGGATCCTGTACAATAGACATTTTTACGGTTGATCTGCTATGCTGAGCAGTTTGAGGGTTTTGTTGCTCTTGATCTTTAATGATTTTAGGTTAGATTTTGGGGAGAGTGGTTTCGAGCTGTCAAGATAGCCAGTGAAGACACTGTTATCAAAATGCTATAAAGGGATAGTTCACCCAAAAGTGATTATCTACTCACTACTATGCAGATTGAGGGGTGGGTTAATTGTTTGAGTTGGAGTTTCAGGAGTAAACAGCGTTGCAGCCAAATCCAATACAATTGAAGTAAGCGGTGAGCACTTCTTCAAGCGTAAAACAACATAACACAAAACACAGGAAGCGCCTCCATACGGCCCCTGTGATCTCATCCAAGTGCCCATAAGATTTAAAGATCAGTAAAATTTGACTTGAAACTGCGTCATCCATACCGTGTTTTTAGCCTAAATGTTCTCTGATATCATTCTGCGTAAGTGAGCCGGTTTAGCGTGAGCTGAAGTGGAAATATTGGCAACTGTGGGATAAATGCTGAAAGAGATGATGTGTAACAAAACACAAGAAGAGAACAACTATGAAGCAAACACAACTGACTTAAGTTCATGTATTTTAAGTTTGTTTGCTAACCAACAGCTACAGCCTGCAACTTCGCCAGTAGATATCACTGAATTCCAAACACTGAACCTTTAAGGCCAAATCATGCATTTCTTAATCGCATCATGTCCTTACATCTTGCCATTGGTGTCTCTGTCTGGCGCATCTGTATTCGATGAGAAAGTCCTAAAGGTAGACCCAACAATGTTCTGTTATCTACAACCTGACCTTGGGGACTGAAGGGAGTATATGTGAACTAGACAGCCACAATTCTCCTAATGGTGTACAGATATAATGTGTCATATACAGTAATGTGTGAGGCAACATATCTGAAGGTTTATGTTTATACCAGACAAATTAGGCTTTACAGCAGCAAAACTACAAAAGCACACAACAAGGCTTGAACTCTAATCGATCAGAAGAACTTTGGAAAAACAATCAGTTGTTAAATCTAACCATCTTTTGCTGTTTTATACTTTTCTGTTCTATATTTATTATATAAATGTTGTCATTAACCAGCCTCTCACCACCTGGTCACCTCTTTATTCCTGCTGAGGTTATAATGCAACAATCACTGTGAACGTACGGGAGAAAACAGACGTCAACAAATCCCCAATTAAGCTTGTACCTCAATTTAGTGGAACCTGTTATTAAGTATAATCAAAGTGATGGAAATGTCAGTTTCTGTGTTGATTAAATATCCATCATTTTAATTAAATCAGTCACCGAACATTGAGGGAGACAATTGGCACTGAGTTGAATAAGCAAATAAGCAAAAGGGCAATTCAATCTGAATGGTTTAATTTGCTTGGGGCCATTGAAACAGTTTCTACTTTTGGACATAAATTATTTAACATGATGTCAACAACAAAACAAGACAGGTTGTGTGAAGCCGTTTTTGCACGTTCCCCCTGAAGTCCTCTCTTTCTCAGCATGTGCTGTCCACATGTATTTAGAGGTGTAAGGCACAGATGCTAGTCTATGATGCATGCTTGCAGTTTACTTATCTTTCCTTTATGCACACTCAATAATGGACTATACTGCTCTTAACGAATAACAATGTGTGCAACATCTGGAGTGTGTGTGGTTTGTGATTCTTGTGTTGTCTTTGTGTAGTGATTATAAATCTAACCTGATGATTACACAAAAAAACAAAGCTTTATCAAGACTGAAAAATAGACAGTGAAGAGGATAAAATATGTTTGCATTCCTCTGTCTCCGTGCGGATTTGTATGTCATTACAGTCATAAACAGTGTCATCGTCATGGCTTGAGAGGTCTACATTATTTAACAATGGCAACAAAGTCAGTAGAATTTGTACTACAAAATGAATAGGAAATGAGATACAAGGTTTTTTTGTTTCATTCTCCACTTTTTGAAACTCACATTTTCAAAAATACTCTATATTTCAGATATTTCAGTTGAGTTTAGAAGGAGCCATATCTTTTTATCTTGGTATCGCTTCAGGTTACTCTTACATAAGCCCTGTCTACGATATGAACGGTGTCATTTACATGAAATTGTCACGTATCTGTGTCAGTGGGTGTATCACAGGACAGTGAAGGTTACTGTGGATAACGAGTATGAAAATATCCTATATCTAAGTGACAGCTTCATTACTGTTGTGTGTCTTAAGTGTGTATTTTGAGGGGTCCTGATCCGTTTGTGTGTGATGGCAAAGATGTGGGTTGACAGTGTGTCTGCCAGCACATTTTCTGGGTCTATCTTTGTGTACACTGCTGTGCTCCAGCTGTCTGAGTGTATAAGGCACAGTGGGTGGACAAACACTGAAGTGACTTTCAAACACACACACAGCGGTGAATGGCTCGAGGGCCTGTGCTATAATAGGGAGTGTCTGTGAGTGTTGACTATGCAGGAGTGTGAGAAGACAACAGATTACAACATTAGTGTAAAGTGCTTTAAACATGACCATTGATTATGAGGAATGATAATGAGAAATCCAGAGCGAGATAAATACAAATGACATTCAACCCGAGTGTTTGTTTGTCTGTCTGTTAGTTAGCAGAATGACGCTAAGGACAGATTACAATGTAACGTGCTGTGGGTCAGAAAATAACCCAATTAATTTTGGTACGGATCAGGATCAGTGGGCCGACAGGAAATTTAACCCCACCTATTTTAACATTGCAAAAATAGACATTTTTCATTGAATTCTCAAAGAATTGGTCATGGAACTTGATGGGAAAAAAATCTGCCATTCTCACAGTTACACCATCATCAGATCTGAACAGAAAACCAGAGAAACCTTGGAGCACACAAGTGATGAGATGGGAAAGCTCAAAGAATGCTTCCAGTTCCTCAGCTCATTAACAGATCATAACCTCATGACACAGACGTTCCTCTAAAAGCTGCAACAAGCTTCTCTCTTCTGGGAACCACGGCCATTTCCCAATAAAGAAGAGAACATGGTGATGATTAACACAGTAAACTTTCTTTAATGTTTCATTACAATAACACTTCACAAGTCCTTCAGACTCATTTGAGATTTGTTCCCCTTCTACTTTCTAGGCACAGGACTTTCTTCACAAATAATATCCCTTCAGAAATTCAAACATTACAGTTAGATCTAGGTTTCAAATATCCCAAAGATGGCTGAAAATGTAGCAAACTGTGTAAAATGTGGGGCAGATGAACTGATGAATCAAAAACTGTCTAAATAAAACAGCTGGCAGTAAGGAGACCTGAATCAGTCCATACAAAAATATACAGCCGTTCATCTTGAGGGTTTAGTATCAACTGCCGAGCAGCTGAACATAACAACTTCATGGCAACTTGTGGCCTGTCTGTTTTCTAAGTCCGAGTGTTTTATGGCTCACTTTAAAGTACTCCATCAACTCAGCACGGGCAGAGCGTCATGTCCCAGTGCATCAGTGCAGTCCATTAACTTCCATTAATCTCCCTCATCGTGTGTAGGACCTCTGCCAGTTGTAAATGGCGTGGATATTATGGGAACACTCTGGCACCTTTTTACATGTACTGACGCTGCGGTGCCGAAATAACCTGCCCCCTGCCCCTGCCCCCCCGCCCAGTCCCCTCCTCCTGGCGGCGAGTTGCTTTGCTCTCTCTTCAGCGGCAAAGAAGTCTGTGGTCGCCCTGAAGAATTCCAGCAGAGCTCTGTGGCTCCAACTGGTCCCACGGCTCGGCACGGCTGGAGAGCCGGCTGCACTTAATGCACCAGCACCACTCCCCTCAGACTGGGTGGAGAAACCACAGTGACCTCCACGGTCCGTTAGGAGGAGAAAGAAATGTGGGTTGGTCTCAAAGAGTTCCAAGGGTATGGTGGAGTGGGTGTCCCCTCGGACCGGGTCATCCCGAGCGCACACGCTCAGAACAGGAATGGCCACTTCGTCCACGTCTCTCAAGGGCTCGTTATGTTCCCAGTAAGCCTCCCAGGTACTGGATGTATTGGTGCTACCACTGCTTCCTGTAGCTGCTGCTGCTGCTGCTGATGGTGCAGGGCCTGCATGTCCAGTCTGACAGAACAGCGCCTCCTCCAGGCTGCGCAAAGAACAGCTGGAAAACAGGGTGTCTGTCTGTATAGTCTCCCCCAGCACCGTCCTGTACCTATGCACACAGACACACACACACACACACACACACACACACACACACATGGACACACACACACACACACACACACACACACGGACACACACACACACACACACACACACAAACAGGTAAACAGAGTCAACAAGACAAAAATACCAGTAAATCAATTCTGAGGAGCTGCACTGGTCTCATGTTCCCTATTGACATTGATTCAAGAAACTTCACCCGGGTCACGGTGCTTCTCTGAATCAATGACCTGCCCAGCTACAGAAACTTGATTGTTTCCTTATTTGTCTCGGCCTGTCCAATAAGTGGTTAGTGAGGATCTGCTCTCACTACAATCTCATTTGAGCTGGTTTCAGAATTTAGACCATCCTGTTCATATCACATCCTCTGTGATTTACTCGCGGAGTAAAGTGAAAGAAGAGAAGGAGCCGTTTATCTCTTCCCCTCTTCCAAGACTCTTTATGCTTTCTTTCACTAATGCACCATTGTCCAAGGGAATAGGATGTGCATGTGTTATATATCAGCAACCCCCTTTCATGTTACCAATTAATCATATTAAAACCAATATTTATATTCATTGATACATTTCCATGATAACTTCATTGTCTGACTGACTCATGATTATCTGACAACAATGGGACCTTGCTACATCCACTGATCACTTCTGTGCAGACTCTGGTGAGTATGATGTTATTGCCAAAATTAAATAGAACTGATGGCCAAATCAATTAAATAAAATCCAAGCAGTTATAATCTAGATCTACTCTTTAAAGGTCCAGCTTGTAAGATTTAGGTGAAAGGAATCTATTGACAGAAATGTAATATAAAATAATCCTAGTGATGTTTTCAAGAGTGTGTTTCATCTAAATTATAATAAAAATCGTTTTATTTACCTTAGAATGGGCCCTTTATATTGAAATACTTTATATTTACATCAGGGGGGTCCTCTCAATGGAGGCCTCCATGCTTCTTGTAGTAGCCCGGACTGGACAAACTAAACACCCTTTTTTGATTTTATGAAAACTATAGGTTACTACAAGTTCTCTCCCATGTTTGGAAGGGGAGGATCAGGTGAGGGGCATTCAGCTGCCACATGCAACTTCTCCACTTTATGTTACCAAATTCCCCCACCTCAACTTTAATAGAAAACAAAGTAGAATCAATCTTACATACATACTTTACTCCGAGCTTTTAGGACCATGTTTTCTACCCATTTCTCATTATCTAACTGATTAACAGCATCATCTTTATCTCATTACCTGCTGAGACAAATCTTCTGGTAGAGCACCAGTGCCCACTGCAGGGGCCAGCACAACCCGTTCTCAAACCAGCTCTGGCAGCGGAACATGGGCGACAGGCAGACGGCTGCCGTCACATAACTGGACGATCCGCACTCCCCCAGGTACGAGAGGAGGAGGCCTGACCCGCTGCTCTCGCTCACTGCGTACAGTCTCCCCGCCGGCTGCCTGTGGCGAATGTAGCGCACGGCCTCGCGCAGATCCGCCGGGTCTCCAAACTGCTGCAGCTTGAGGGTGGTGAGCGGGGTGCTGTTGTGGCTGCGGCGGTTGAAGATGGCAGGCAGGTAGCCGTGGGACAGTGCCGCTTCACACAACTGGAGAGAGGGGTCAGAAAAATAAATACAAGGATGAACATGTATCTCCAAAAATGCGTCAGCTCAACGATGGCTTTCTTCAACATCTGGATTTATATGGGGGCATAAAAGACTGAAATGGTCGACACTCCAAACACAAAAAACGCCAAAGTAATCTTGGTTACATAACTTCCAGTCATATCATTGGTCTCCAAATGGTTAAATCCTGCTTCTTGTGTGTCCTGGAGCAAGTAAAAGAGAACACAGTGTCCCCTTCACATGTTACAATATATGATCTACTTCAAAATTTCACTGAGTCTAAAATCAGGAAGGAAATTTGGCTCAGTAACGACTTAAGAAAGCTCTAACTGGTCTTTTGCTGCATTGCAAACTGTCGTCACTCTCATATTTTTCATAACAACAGCCTTCAATTGGGAGGCCAACCAATTTACTTCCTTAGTACCTGTCAGCCTCCAAGCAATTCACGATATCAAGAAACATTTAAATCTACTTGGCACGTTTTAATTTTTCTATCACCACCTCTGCACAGCAATGCACACTAATGTGCCTTGGAACAAATGGCTCTCCACACATCCATCTCAGACAGCTCTGACAGCCCCAGTGGACTGGTCTCAACAATTTATTCTATTACATCCACACTTTATTTATGATCTATCAACTTGGAAAACTGAGCATGTGTGTAAAATGTGTAAGTGTAGTGGAGTGGCAGGACCTGCTGGGGAGCTTGCTCTTTTAAATTGAAATAAAAAATGTTTTAAATCCTGTTGCATCTTACATACATCTTTTGCACCTAAATTAGCACATATATGCAGGTTTTCAAACATTAGTAAACCCACTTAAGATGTGATTGACTTCTTTCCCACTGCCAGGAGAGGAATTGCTTGCCTGATTCTACATGTTTCATGTCACAAACGCATCAAAAACTGAGGCGCTCTCTCACCTCGCTGTCTTGCCATCCATCACTGTTGATGTTTGTGTCCATTCCCATAACAGACAAAAGCCAGATGTTAGAGGGTGTTAGTGCCTCATGGACGATTTTGTGTGGCCTAATCACTTAGTTGTTATATCTCAGAATTCAACCATGCCTCCTTTTAGAAGTCAGTTTCTATTTTGCTTCCTGAAATGTCTTCACTGCCTGCACATGCATGGTAGTGCTTTTAATTGCATCGGAAAATAAAGAACCATTTGCTGGCAGGGTTAAGTGTTGCTGCCTTTCACTGTGTTGTTTATCCATGCTTGAGGTGTACACAGTCATTAGACATGAAGTGGATCAAGTGCAGTCACTTTACTGACACAGTAAACATGTTTGGCATACATAACATGGAACCATCTGTTGTTAAACATATATAAACATATACATATACATAGACTCATCTCCATCAACAAATCCAGGTGGTGCCATGCACTTGGCAAGTGTAAGATGAACAGGCATTATAGAGGACATTTTCATACACAGTGGGGGGATTCATGAAAGCTATTATGCACAATGTAATTTGCTTGGATGATGCCCATGCAGCAAACAGTCGAGAAAAGCCTCAACCTGCACAGTGCAGCGTTCCCTGAAAAGGACTTTGAGCTGTGTTGGCAGCAGGAGAGCAGAAAGGACTCGAGTGTGGAAACCTGTGATCTCATGTGTCTGGCAGTAAGAATTCACTTTCACCGGGGAGAAATATCACTACTCACTGTTTCTGCTGCATGAATGTGACAACATGAGATATCTGGGCTGTATAAAGTCATTGGTGCCGCACAAATATATGAATTCTTTACAACTGAATCAATGCTGATTAAAATGTGTGCACAAATGTGGAATTGATGCAAAATTTTGTTCTATTCAGCACATAAATAAAAGTTTTACGATGGTTGAAATCTTTGGAGGCTGTAGGAGAATGATGCATCCTCAGAGGAAACAGCAGAGCATCAAAGGCTCCATTAAACGTGATGGTAAGGTGAGGGTCTTTGTCACATTGGGTTGCAACTTAGCTTACTTTACTTGCTCATTCACTAAATTCTTGATCTTGATAAAGACAGTGAATTTAAGTGTTAAGTGAGGTACAGCGACTTGTACTTTGCAGAGGTCGGCCGTTCAATCCCCTATCTCCTCCAGTCCACGTGTACCTTGGGCAAGACGCTGAACCCCATCTTGCAGTCTTTGAATAGTGTTGGATTGAAAAAGTCCAGCACATAGTAGCACTGTATGAATGTGTGTATGAATGGGTAAATGGTCGACTCAGTGTAAAGAGCCTTGAGCAGACGATAAGACAGATAAAGTACAAATAAAGTATAAATACAGTCCATTTACCAATAATCCATATATCTTAATAAGCCTACAGCCTAAAACTGCATTAGCTGGGGGAAATAAATCTGAAAGGGCTTCAACATTTGGATTTGAGCAGAAATGACATCCCACATGTATAAATTGAGACGCTCTCCCTGCAGAGAAGAATTGGTGATTATTCCAGTCAAGCCTCAAAAATGTACCTTTAGAATACATATTTCATGGCAGTGTCTGGAAACTAATGCAGGCAACTTGTCTTTCCTGTAAATGGGCAGCGCTTATAAGCACATAATATGTCAGGTTTGAAATGAGTTTCATTTTTGCTTTAGATTTACAGAAACCACAGGATACTGCAGGTGCAGCTGCAGAATCGCGGCATTAAATATTTAACAGCTCAGAGACACTGCAGTCGCATTTTTGCCCCTTTCTATATAAAAAGAGGATTTACTCAGCCAGATACAGTCATTCATTCAGTTTCTTTCAAAGATAACATTGGATCACTGAGATTCAAGTGGAACACGTGAGGGGGAGTGGAGAGCAGCTCTAAATGAGTCTGAATCACTTCAGTTCACTTTCCATCCCACAGGTATTGAGATATTTAACATTTCAAATGAGCTGCAGCCGAGTGATGCATCTTGTGTCTTAGATTGCATCAGGTGAAGTTATGTTGCCCCGGTTATGTCTGCATGCTCCAGTATTAGTAAGCTACAGCTGCACGGTGTAAACCACCATCACACAGTGTGGTAATGCACTGTGTGAGTCACCCAGGCTCACTGAGTGATGAGGAGGCACTGCACTGCGTTAACTACTAAACACAGAGTGGATGGAACACAAGAAGAAAGTGGTCGGGGAGAATTGACCACATCCAAGGATATTGCACCTGCTAAATCTGACACTGAAAGTTTTTGCTGGAGATGAAGCAATGACTCATGAACAAGGAGGACTCATTTTTAACTGTGAAGACAGTGGTTATAGCACTATCGCCTCACAGCTAGACAAACCTGCTTCTTTCAGTGTGCAGTTGGCTTTTCTGTGTCTGCGTCGATTTTCTAAAGCCCCTTTTTCTACTGCTCAAAAAACACACTAACATCTGGCTTTTGTCTGCAGTGGGACTGGATACAATCAGCGCTCACTCCCAGCTCTAATGACTCTGCAGAAGAAAAGGGGTTTTAATCGCCGTCAATCGCCTGCTTTCAGCTGGTCTGCCTGCGTATGAAAAATCTGCGTATACTCACTATATTTGGTGTAAAATAGCTGTAAGATTGGGTTTATCTCCGCGATGGGGATGAAAACAATAAGCATTAACTCCCTGCTGTAATAGCTCTGCAGTAGATGTCGGTTTTTACATGACACAAGGATTAACGCTTTAATTTCTTTTGCGGTGTGTCGTTATTATGTCCACTGCACTTTCGGACATTGGTGCATAAACAGCCAGAAAGATTTGTTTATTTATTGTATTTTTAAGTCTTGGTAACAACGTGCAACAGTGTTTTTTTGTACCATGCAAGATGCAAGGTTTCTGACGTGATGGTTTCTGATGTATTTGTGACGTTGAACATTACTCCCCCGGGGAAATAAAAGGCAAACTCCTTGACTGGCAATGAAAGGAGTTAATCACATTTATTTGTCTGTTTTATTCATGTTTAATATACTTGTGTGTAAAAGAGGTATACGATAGCCCTGTGATACGCTAGTGAACTGTTCAGGATGTACCTGATGTCAGCTGGGATTGGCTCCAGTCCACCGTAACTTTCAATTTGGGATAATGGATGGATGGATAAATTATAAAACTGATGTTTTCATACAACCTGTGATATGCCCATGACACATGCAGCTAAACACTCGATACCGATCATGAGATGTTATTTCAAAAGTTGTTTACATCACTGAAAAAAAAGCAACTTCTGCTTTGTTCTAAACCAGATTTGCAGACAGAAGGTTTCAGGCTGTGTGTTATTTTGAGCTGTGCATTTAGTTTTGTTGAGCTGATAAACTGTGCAGTGTCAGTGCAGTGATAAATTCCTTCAGCAGGGACTCCAGACGCTGCACAACATGCCAGGGCTGTCCCTCCCACACACACACACACACACACACACACACACACACACACACACACACACACAGAGCGCCACATTTCTTTCTCTTATCCCACTCCACAAAAAACAATGACAAACATAAATAAAAGAGGGCCCCTGAAAAGTTCAACAATATTCCTCTCAAATCACAGTGTAATGTGATCTGTTTATGTGAGACCACCACTTCTGTCAAACTAGCTTTGGCACACGTTGCCAAAAATCAAGTTAAATTAAGGATCTTATTTGATTAAAACCAACAAAGCATCTCACTACAGTGCTCCATCATCTATCCGGGTCATAAGTTCACCTAAATACTCTTCAACAGGCCTGTGACAAGGGCCAGAAATGGATTTACTCCTCTGGGTTAGGAACAGGGCAATCAGTGCAGACATTTGAGAGGAATTATGGCGATTTTTGCTGAAAATCTTATTGATTATTTGTTTTGCTCTAAATCATCCAGAAACTTCATACTGTATAGGCAATATGCAGTATTAAACACATTCGAAGTGGAGAGGAGCCATGAATATTTGAAGACAACATCACCACAATTCAAAACACCAAGGAGCACAAGCAATTTTTCAAGGTAGCTTCATTGTCCATAAGACTGTATTTTGTCAAAGAGGGTTTGCAAATTGCGTTTTCTAAGATGAATGAGAATCTAGTGGTTGGTGAATGTCAATACCTTTTCATTCTAGCTGAGAAAAAAACAAAACATATCCAATGAGTCATTGGCGGAATTGCTGCCAAAACCCGATGTAGGGCCAGACACTGATGTAGGAAAAAGTGGGGAGACAAATTTACATTTTGCTGAGCGTGTTGGAAAAATGTCTTCAGTGTCCCCTGTGTCCACTCGACATCTCCCAGCTATATTGTTGAATAGTACAAGAGGGCACCTATGGCCGACACCAAAGATGTATGTAAACAGCTTTAAACTAAATTCAGCTTTGTGCTTATTGATCACTGTCATCACTGAGTAAGTATCGCTGCTCTTAATGAACAGTTTAGCCTCAGTGCATCAACACCAAGCTGTAAAATTCCCAAAGAGATGAGAAGAAGACAATGCACTGATCTAATCCTTGTTTCTTTGCCCTGTTGAAACTCTGACATGAACAGACGCTTGATAACCTGAGACATTCAGGCCTTGTTTGAAATGGATCACGTGCCTTTTGTCGCTGGTGATATTGACACAATAAAGACATTTCCACAACAAGGTTTGATGATGTATTTCTGCTGGTGTTACTTCCCTCGCTGATCCATTCCAGGCTGAACATGTAAAAACGTTTTACTGCACACGTCTAGGGCTATTATCACTTCCCACATGGAATTTGGGGAACTCCAAAACCGCTCCCTCAGAACTCATGAAGTGAAAGGAATGGTCACAGAAGAGTGAAACTATAACGATCCTACCTGCTCTTTCAGGAAACTACGATGGCCGTAACACACAACATCTGACACAGCTGGATTTCTGCTTATGTGAACATATACAACCTTTGAGCACGTAGCTCTAAACACAGGCCACTGAATAAGAGACTCACCGCTTCACGTCTTTAGACACCTTCTGATTTCACAGCAGGGTTATGTGCAGAACACTACACTAAAGTTTTTATTTTCATTAAACAAATAAGATCATTA
The DNA here is from genome assembly GCA_038501795.1 of Pseudopleuronectes americanus. Lineage (NCBI taxonomy): Eukaryota > Metazoa > Chordata > Actinopteri > Pleuronectiformes > Pleuronectidae > Pseudopleuronectes > Pseudopleuronectes americanus. Next base: position 16,456,199 of record CM076719.1, on the reverse strand, counting down.
CCTAGCATTTCACTTGATGAGTTTTAGAGCTGTGGATAGATGGAGGTTTGTGTTACTCGGATTTAGCCAGCGAGTTGCTTCCCTCTGTTTCCAGTCTTTATGCTAAGCTAAGCAAGTCAGCTGCTGGTTGTAGCTTCATATCTACCACAAAGATATTAGGTGATATATCAATCTTCTCGTCTAACCCTAAGCGAGAAAACAAAAGACCAATTTTGGCTTAATGTTACGTGACCACTTTACGACATATATATAAAAAAAAGGATATATAATTATAAAAGGACAGAGATGGAGCAGAAGAAACAAGGCAGAGAGACCAGTGTAAATTCACTGATTAACAACAGAAAGACTTAATGAACTAATCCTAAGTTTCATCTCTGCAAAATTCAAATTCAAACTGTCCTATGTGAACAGCAGCAGACTAAATAAGAAGCAAACGGCAAACCAAGTGTAAAAATATAAATTATTTAAGAGGAGATGGTTCATTTATAAATTCATCGGTTCCTGCAGAGTGCTGTGAAAAGGAGACATTTCCTCTTCTGTCTCCTCTCTGTGTCACAGATATAGACTCGTGTGTGTATGCCCATGCAAACATGACCTCTTTTTTATCTCTGTCTGCCACGCACACGCTGACTGCTTTATGCAGTGAAAATCCCCAGTGACAGAAGAAATCGTAATTGGTGAATATCCCTTGTGGTGCCTCTGCTTCCTGTCCTCCCAAACGTAACTGGCTGACTCCATCACAAATGCTCTCTACCCTGATGATGGCCCAAAAAAGAGGCACAAATCGGTCTGAACGTGAACTACTCATCATCTCTTTATCTTTTTCCTGAATAAATATTTAAGTAACCACATGTTTACTTTGTATAATACTGTTATTTTTCCCTCCTCACCTTTCCTCCTCTTTCCTGCTTCCCCCTATTAATATACGATGTTATTAACTCCAGGCTTATATCAAACCCATTTTAGTTGTGGTGGGACAATCCAGTTGTTGCACACTTGTTAGTTCTGACACGGAGCTGACAGGAAGCCGATGACTAATTTGCACACAGAGTTTACAGTACCAGATGAAATGAGCTAGCTAGCGCGACGACCAGGTGCCCAGAGTGATGTGAGAGCCAAGAGGCATTCGTGTGGAGCAGCACTGCACTCCCACTGGCCCCTCGAGTCAAGGGATGCTTTGTAATCCCTCACTCGATTACCTCAGTCAGGGCATTCAAAGAACAGTTGAAAGACTCGTAATGCTTCTGCTCCTCTTTTCTTTTTTTTTACCACTCTGCCCTTTCTAGCTACCCTTTCTCTTCAGACTGAGTGAACGTTGCTAAAAGTCAAGTGGTTTCCTTTGCCCCATGGCCATTGTTGATTTGCACAAGCATCTTCCCATTACTTCTTTAAATGATTCTGACATCTCTTTGGATTAGTTTCCTTGTTAAAATACTTTGTGCAGATGACATTTGTGTGTAAATGTGTTCCATGCATTTCATGGTTTCTATATTTCTTCATTTGAAATCCGTTTGCTCTTTTATTGGGGATCAGGCAATCTTTTTTTTATCTCTTTCTTTAACAGTGTGAGATTTTATCCTTTTAAGTTTTCAATATTTCTCAAAGACTAATCATGGAGCATGATAAAAAAAAACAGCCATTAAGAGAACTGCTCTCTTCAAAAGTGTGTAGTTTAGTGTAGCTTGATTTAACTTTTTTTTTATTTTATTTAGCTTGACTGGTGTGCCCTGGCAGAGGGATTGCGCTTTACACCAAGTGACAATCCCTTCTTTGAATTTCAGCTATAAAGCTACTCATATGTACCTTTTTAATGTGAGGAACTGCTACTGTTGGTGCAATGACACACACACACACAGTGCCTTGCAGCTTACAATGTTAATCGTGTTGATGTCCTAATAGATTCAAGACACATGAGCAGCTACCAAGTCATCTAGTGAGGAGATCTTGATCTTTATCAATGAAGTGGAAACAAATGGCTTTTTGTTAGCAGCATCATGATGCTAGAGTCTGCAGATGGCTAAGATACCAGTTTGAATGAGGTATCCAATCTCATTAGCTATTTCTAATAGAGCTAATTATAAATAATTATTTCTGGTAGTACATCTCTGTAATAAAGTAAATGCAGTGGACACCATGAGTGAGACGCATGGATTTACCTTCAACACGTTTCTAGTGATTTTCCCAAAGGAGTTCGGGATGATGAGGAGAATCGGACTGGTGGAGTGGCTGGAAGTTCTGCGTCGCTTCTGGTAGGATGGCACAGCCCAGTCCAGGGCCACCAGCCCGTCATCGCTCAGCTGCAGGTTGTCCCGCACGAACTGGACCGGACAGTCGTAGGGCCAGCACGCCTCGTACGCGCTCTGGAGGAAGGCGCTGGCCCGCCACGTCCAGCCGACGCACGGCGAGTAATGGCTGAAAGTCCTGCAGTGTTTCAGGAGGTAGTTGGCCAGCGCGGAGGGTTTGCAGATCAGTGCCACGGTGCGCGCTTTCTCATCGGCCGGGGCACCGTCCCTCTCCTCCCGCTCCGAGACGCACCTCCCGGTCCTGTCCCTCGCCGCCTGCTGTGGAATCCCCAGTCCTTGGAGCAGAGCATCCGGGGGGCTCTCGGTGCCAAAATATTTGGAGCCCGGCAATATCAGGACCACCAGGATCACAATGCACAGAGCCACGAGCCATCCCAGCATTTGCACGGTTAGTGGGGGTGCAACACGCACGTTTCCCACACTTCAGAGCGAAACGTAGTCAAAGATTTGCACGAGAGGAAACAGTCAGTGGGGACATGCTCGGTCTTGCAGATCTAAATGGATCAGCTCCTTACTGAAGTTTGGTGCCTCCGGAGCCAAAGACGCACCAGTTCCTCGTCGTCACCGGCGTGCGTTCTCGCCTACTCTGCGTTTCCAGGTCGATCCGAATCAGACGTCATGTTTCCATCTTTCTTCAAATAAAGAATGAGAGTCTCTCATTGTTTAGCTTAGTTCCAGACTGTGTGTGTGTGTGTGCGCGCGCTCCACCGGTGCTTCCACACCAACAGCTGGGAGCGCAAGAAATGAGTAGGAGCGACGTGAGGCTGGGGTTGGAGCCGCCCCCGCGAGAGAGCAGGTGCCGCGTGCACGAGAGAACCCCTGCTGTTAATGTCCTTTTTAAACAGAATAAATATTTCCAATGTGAACAGTGCAAGAATGTAACTTCATCTGGTGTGTTTTTATGCGTGGACTCTCTCTCCTTTAATTAATTATTTCACGTCAAGTCCTCTCTCTCTCTCGCGCTCTCTCTCTCTCTCTCTCTCTCCCCCAACATTGTGGTTCACAGCAGAATAAACAGAGAAGATGGTCTTTCACCTGATTTGTAAGTCTTTATCTTACCCTATTAATGTCACAAACAAATGGTTGCAACACTCTCTGTATGCCTTTTCAAAATAAAAGCACTGTTGATGGAATCCATTCCCTTGTTTAAAAAGGCGTTATTATTGTGAAATATTTGCAAGAGCAGAAGATGCACGGCTTCGTACTGTGTAGTACTGATATTTAATTGAGTACAAGGGACTTCTTTCATACAGGTCAATAATCATATTTGTGGCCATATTCAAATCAAAGCCTATATGTAAAAACATTTTGCTGCAGTGACAGCTCTTCTGCAAAACATGTGGTGGAACTTAGAAGCTACATATTTTGCATTGTAAATATTAATTGATATTAATTTGAATATTGTGCATTGAATAGAAAAATATGCACAACTGCCCTTCTGTGTGTATATTTATTTCTTGTACATTCAGCCTTTAACAGAAATTGCAAGAAATAATAAGTATGACCCTCCTAAGTGGTTATTTTGGAAGATATCAAGAAAATCACAACTGTTTGCTGTCCTGGCTCCTAAATGGTGGATTGAGCTCCCTAATGACATCAGGACAGCAGAAAGTCTACACATCTTCCAACGCAAACCAAAAACAAACCTCTTCCGACTATACCTTGAAAAAAGTTTAAACTAACAATTTACTAGCACTTAAATGGCACTTACTTATAGCACTTTGTAGTTTGGCTTTGTTGAAGAAGTGTACTTTCTTGATTCTTGTTGTTCAGGGTTTGTTCCCTCATGGTTGAATGCACTTATTGTAAGTCGCTTTGGAAAAAAGCATCAGCTAAATGAAATGTAATGTTATGGTAGATCTCGACAAAATGTGATCTTGGGCTGGTTACCACAGCTCTAGGCTATGGTAATCTGTATGAGAACATAAAGTGGCCCATGTAGCAATTGGTGAGTATGGCCCAAATTGCACAAAACAAAGTCAGTCCACCTCTGGCACCTTTGGTAGACATGCAGTATTGCTATAGCTTACTTGTGGCTCAGATCTGGCAAACATGAGACAGTTGCCTCAGCCCCTCAAAAGCCCCAGCATCCATATAGGCTCCGACGGGGGGTTATAAGTATTTGTTCATCACTCACATCATATCTTTGTAATCATATCTGAAGTGATTAAGTAGGAGCCGAGATGCCGAACACTCACCTGTTCTACTGTTACAATAAACCAGAGATTTCTGTATTATTGTGAACGCCCCTGAGCGGAGAATCTCCTAAAGCGTTGTTTATGTTGGGAGCCCATGGTGCTGAAACTGGCTTGTGTGTAGGGCCTTTGAGCACCAGGTTAAAATTACATTTCCTTTGACGTAATCACATCATATTGATTAAAGCCCATGGCTGTTATTGTGCATGACTCAAAGACGCAGCATTTTCCGCCATCATCTCAGTCAGTCACAAACAGACTTTAGTGGTACCGCTCTAGTAAGGTTGATGAATTCATGGAAAGTGATCTTTGTCATCTGTATGTCAGGAGCACGTTGTTTTGGACTCTGGCAGCAAAGCAAAGCGCAGCAGCACAGCGAGTGTAAATTGATGGCAGTGTGGACCGGTGGTGAGCAAGCGAGAGGAAACAAACCCTAATGGAAAAATGACAAGACAGTACATCATCATCTGTTAGCTCCAGTTTTCAATGCCACTCTGCTCCAGTGGATTAGTCAGTAGAAAACGTAAACAAGTTGGAAATGCCAAGAGCGAGCAGAGAATGGAGACAAACGAGTGGCTGAAGGATGTTAGCATCACCTCAGAGACGCAGCAGAGCAGTTTACAGAGCCACTGGGGAGAAGATGTGTTGTGTTAATTTAACCATTGTGCAGGGTACGGGGAAATATAATCTCTCACTGTGAAATCGAACCGAGTTTCTGTGGTGGTCTATAAAACAGTTTGATCATTAACGTTAATGAGATGTTTAATTCCTAGAAATGTTATTTGAATAACACTAATTTAATGCTCTTCAAGCTTCCAGGAAACTTGTTTTGCCCAAAGTAGAACACTGTAAAATGTACCTGATGGAGACATGTGGTGTTAAATAGAGGAAAAGACGAGCAAGAACAAACTTGAGTTCATGAGGCTTTTCTTCCAGGATAGACAGCTGTTTCAGAGGCTACAGTTTGTCTGAGAACTGCGGGAGCTGGATTTTCTTTTCTTTAATTGTCATATAGACCTTGACATAATGCAATTATTGCCAAAGCCAGAGTAAAATGACTGAGAGCAACCTGGTGACCAAGGAGAGACATATCCTGCTGGAAGTCTTTGGCAAAATCATCTCATATGTGTGTGTAAAACTTATATATGGTTGTATATTCTTTGGGAAATAAATAAGTAAATATAGAGGAAAGCTTTTTTTAAGCAAAAATGACACAGTCTATCGAGTAGCTAATCATATAAATAACTTATATCACCCTGCTATATGTGCCCGCCAACCAGTGCAGTTAAAATTCAGTGACATACTGTATATTTTGAAGCAGCTTAGTAGTTGTATCAATGTCTATATGAAGTCAATAACTGACTCAGTAAAATAAGGAAAGGCTAACCCTAACAACTCAATAGTATTTCAACAATGTTTATTATAGATTTTCGCATTGAAATGGAGGGTAATCTAATGTTAAAATAATGATTAAAATAAAGAGCTTTTAAAAAAGGCATCTTGAAATAAAGATGAAAAAATAGAGATGTAGTTTGAGTTTTCCTTTCCCCTTACTCAACTAAAATTAACAGCCAAAAAGCTTTAACACTCCTTTTTGCTCTTTATTCCCACTTTTTCTTGTTCACTGAGCGATGTAAACTACGCTGTGCTGCCAGGATTCACTACCGTAGAGACAAAAAATGTTACGCAGGTTAAATAGAAACGCTCCATCAAAATGTAATAACAGGTCTGGGTCCACAGAACGTTGTCTGGGTCTGGGTCTGGTCCAGGCTGCCTATCGGTGAACTATGTTTAAGATGATTGTGGGTGCTTGCTTTGATTAGACCCAGCCACCTTCTGTATGACGCAGGGTTCCATGGTGTAGCAGGGTTCCATGGTGTAATGGTTAGCACTCTGGACTTTGACTCCAGCGATCCGAGTTCAAATCTCGGTGGGACCTGTTAAGGATGTATCTTATTTATAGAACTCTGTACTTGCTACAGTACCTGAAATACACTGATCGTACTGACTCTGTACTTGCTACAGTACCTGAAATACACTGATCGTATCAACGTGAACCTTCATAACACCTTACTACCTCAACAGATTCTTAATACATTCTGCAAGATATTTTTAGGGTGGAGTAGTGGGAGAAACTTGGACTACTATGGGCAGAAAATGTCTCTGGTTCGACTCCACAGAGTAACAACAAAATATGAACCTCGATGGACAACACTTGGATCTGTCAAAAAATCCAAGAGGATTCTCCCTGACCCTGAGCAAGGCACCTTCCTCCCCGCACATCTGCTCCCCGGGCACCGTTAGGCTGCCCACTGCTCTGTGTGAATGTCTGTCTGTCTCAATCCCTCCTATAAAGATTCCATTTCTCGCTTTCCCTCATCTTTGTGCCAAAGCCGAGATAAGAGGAATGTTATTCAGAAATTTCTGCATTTCCCTGGAAAGAAAACGTCTGTGAGGTTTCATGCTGGAAAACTGTTCAAATTACTCACATGCCATCTCTGTTCAAACCATCTATGATTTCAAAAAGGCCACAGGAGATCGAGGAACATGAAAAACAAAACTATGTTTTGGACTGACAGGAAGAGACGAACAGGAAGAGAAAAAAGGTCACTAAATCAACATTAACTTTTGGACCAGATAGCAGAGCAGTCAGAGAGGGAAATGTCACACATGCTTTCTCAAAACAAACAGTCACTGCTGTCCTGGGTTTGAAAACCCTGACCCTCATCCTTCTATTTAATGACAACGGATAAGAGAAACAAAGAGTTGGATGGTACGAGATAGATGGTGGAGACAACAAAGGCTGAAATTTGACTCAAATATCTTGAGGCAGGTTGATTTATATTTAATCATCACTTGTCTGTGTTCAATAAATGCAAGCAGATACAAAAGACTATTCCATTAGTGGCCGTGAGATAAGAACGACTGAACCCAGTTACTTTAGGAGTTCAATAACCTCAGATAACAAAGGCACACACTCAGACACAAACACGCACACACACTCACACACACACACACACACACAAACCTACTCTGCGATCAAACATTGTGCCTTGATGTGCAGTATTTTCCCAGGAGTGCTGCCAGAATAGGAAAAGTACTGGGTTGAAATGAAGACATGGCCTGGAGGTTGCACTCTCTCTAAGCTGAGATTCTGCTGAAATGTTCACTGTGACAGACGTAAACAGAAAGACTGAATATTTGTGATGGAGTTATGAAGATATCAATTTCATGTCTTTATGATGAATATGAAGCTACAGCCAGGAGCTAGTTAGCTTAGCCTAGATTATCGACACAACCTGAACCTGTGCAACTTGTTGGACTGAATAAAAAAACTTGGTCCTCATAAATGAAATCATAGATTGTATTTAAAGATAGAGGACCACACAGCTCTACAAAACTTAAGCAAAAGCATCTTGATCATCCCCTGGTGGCCGGGTGTAGTATAGGTCATTCACCCCACCTTCACTCTGTTAACGGATAGGGGCAATTAAATGTATTTTCCCAAGCATGGTCCTTTCAAAAATGCGTGTTCCATCTTTATATACAGACTTTGGTCTCTGTCTGTAGTTTGGTATCAATGTTTACGTGGCAAAATGATAGCAACAGTAGAAACTCAGCCTCTTACCTGGTGACCTGTCACTCAGTGAATGTTTGACATCTTTAAACAAAACTTTAACATGTCCATCATCACATGTGAAAGTGACAATCTGAGACAAAATGGCTGAATTCAAGTTACTAAGAGCATCGGAGCGAGCAGGAGAGAAGAGGAGTGAAACAGGGACGCCATCGAGGAGGAGAGTAGAGAGACAGCATTCGATGCAGCCTTATGACAAATGGTTTCATCTGTTCAGATCTAATTTGCGACCCAAACCAATATTCCTCTTCACAATCTAAAACGTATTCTCATTCGCTACTCGAGAGAGATGCAAACCAGCTGTTGTCATTTAGGAGGATTGTGAGTCAATTGTATATTGAGACTGAAAAGTTCGACCCCACATGTCTCGGTTACAGTGGATTGTTTTTGTCCTCATCCTTCCTCGCCCCTGTCCCTCCCTCTCCTCTGTGGGCTCCTCCCGTCCTGTCACCATGGCACAGCCACAACCTCTAACATCGAAACAAACAGAATCTGCCGCACAGCTCCCCACAGATTAATGTTATTCAGTCGGCACAGACCTGGTTTAGCTTTTCTCAGGACTGGTGTTTGATTGTTTGAGGGCCAGGCTTATCGTAAATGAAAACTACAACTTCTCACCTATGGGTGAATTAAACAGCTGGTCCCCTCACTTTCTCTAAGTGCAACCATGAGCAGAAACCATGTTTAAGTTGGCGTTACCTTTTTTAAAACATCAAACTTTATTTACTCTACAGTTCATGTCCTCCCTTTGAACCTGGACTGTGACGTAGGTCCAGAGTTGAAAGAGTCTTAACCATGATCAAACAGATGTGTTCACTTCAGTCTGCTGGAGAAATAGAGACAAATCCAAACACACGTCTCCGGTTTCACTAACTTGCTTCAGTAATATAAATCATATAAGAATAAAGTGCATAAACATTGTCCTCCACAAGTGTCCTGCAGAGAAACATACAGTATATCAAGTTAACTGCAGCTTTCTAAATTCACGAGCAGCCACATCCAGCCGCAGCGTTTCATCCCCGGTCTCTGACACAGATCAGTACAAGACCACATCCTCGGGGTGGCCTTCCTGCACCATTTACACTTCCTGCAACATAAAAATTAGCATTTCATGCAGAGGCATAAAAAGCCTGCTACTTATAACCTAATGGTGTGTGGAGGGACATGGCAGGCTGAGCCATCGAGGTTAAGATTGAATTGTAAATCAGATCTTGTAAAAGCCACTCTGGGATAGAAAACTGCAAATCATAGTAACTTTACTTTATGGAGTAAATCATGAAATAAATTCATGATTTATTCTGTGACTCAAAATACACCAGCTAATACACCACTCGTGATTTTTTTCAAGTTTGTGTTTGTATGAGTTGCTAACTAGTGGGTTTGGGGCTTTCGTCATGATAACTTACACAAACAAAATGTACTCCAGAGTTCACCACAACAGCCTAACTGTGTTTGTCTTCTCACAGACTACTACTAACTTTCCAGGAAAAAAGGCTTTTGCAGAACAGATAATTAACAGTGGTGTGTTTTTTTCTTTATAAGGTAGTCTTTAAATAAAGATGACAGCTCCACAAAAGATAGGTCAAAGCAACATAATCACTACCTGGTGACTGGCTGCAGTACTTTTACAAACCTTACTCCTCCATATTAGTGGATGGGACATGGATCAAACTAAAGAAGTCAAAGTATACATCGTCAAATCATTGTTTCATCTTTGGTAGTTCTTATCACACTGATGTATGTAAACATGTAACATTTTCAGGTAAGTTTGGTTATATTTCCTTTATAGATGCTATAAAAACAGGGTGAAACATCATGATTGACAGCTGAGACTGACTCACTGTTGGTTCAGTGTCTACAAGACAAGACTGTGGCTCCAAATGTACAAGAAGTCAGCGTTTGCATCAACGATATTATTTCTGTGTAGTGGGAAATACAGCCTCTTGTTTACAACCTAACATGAGCCTTTTACTTGAGTTTCACAAATCACAAAAGTGGTGTTCATTTGTGAGGATTATCTTACTGTAAAAAATGTGTGAGTATAATAACGTGTGTTTGTTACTGAGGTTAATTCCTGCAATAGTTCCAAAGCCATTGTAAAAAGGAAAAAAGGCTTTTTGTCGAGGGATTTATATCCATGCAGCATTTTCAAGAAGATTAAATAAAAAACTGGAAAAAACAGATACTAAAACAAAAGGAAAGAAGTTACAAAATTATTGCTGTGGCAATACAAATGACAGGGAACAAAATATCAGACAATTATGCAGATGTGCTTTTTAGGGCCTCTTGACCTTCACTGCTGAGCTGAATGAGTTGCCTCTTGGAAAACAGATTAGATGGAGATTAGCGAGTCTTTGGTGTGAGTACAACAGGTCATTTCTCCTGGTCTCTTTCTCTCAGCTAAACCATCAGGAAGGCATTTCAGGTCATATTCTGAGTGCTTATGACAAAGTGTTGTCAAGCATTAAATGTAGACGCACAAGTTAATCCCAATGGTACACTGAGGGAGAGAAGCTTTACATACATTTCTGAAAAGGCTATCAGCTCGTATTCCCAGTCAGCTCCTAATGAGTGATGCCTGAAAACATAACCGTCTGTATAGTTTTGGAGTTTAACAGTTTTGCTTATTTTCTTTTAAATAAGTGTGTTTCGTCTTGGCTCTTCTTGGTTTGAGGTTTGAAAAAGTTGATATCACACATTACATTTTTTTGACCCCAAAATAAAAGTAATTTATGTGAAATGAGTGCTAATAACAGGGTGATATTCTGAAGTGGGTTAGTATAGTAAGTATTGTAGTAAGTATTTTATTGATAAAACTCATTGTTTAATTTATGGTGTTGTTCATTTGCTATCATCAGTTTTAGGGCCTTTAAATCCTATATGCATAAAAAACAATGATAACCTTTCCTCTATATTTAGCTTAAACTGTTACCTCCACCCAGGAGATTATGTGTCCATCCCTGCATTTGTTTTCTTGTCGGTGGGTGTGTCAGCAGTATTTAGCAAAAACTAAACAGATTTCCAGTAAGGTTGGAGGAGGGACGGGACACGGTCCTAAAAATAACCTGTTAGACTTTGGTGGACGAGCACAAGAAACACAGCAAGTGGTCACAGGTGGATCTCTGGCTTAATCCTCTATGGTCGAGTTGGTTCATCATGTGGGTGAATGAGGTGTCATTAGCTGATGAGACCGTCCTCACATAAAAGGTCCTTGAGGGAGTTACTGACCAACTGATGGGAGGTTTTGATTCAGGCAACAGAAACACATGGGAAACGCAGAAGGATTGGAATCAGACAGTGGAATCAAGTCCTTCTATTAATCCTATGCAAATTTCATAAAATGTTTAGGTAATTTGACGCATGAGAGAAAGGCCGAATCACAGATCATTCGACAGTAGCTGTCAAAACGTATTTCGGCCTGAATGATCATCTGGCTCACTGCCTCACTACGTCTCACCTGAGCTGACATGGGATTGTGCATCATCCGCTTCACTGACGGCTCTTTTCCAGGTGTTCAAACAATTTCTTCTGGACTTTGAATTCTAAACTGACGGCACCCAGAGGTCACTGAGAAAACACAAAACCCTGAGCCGGCTGTTCTCCAATTCTACTGTAAGAACACTTTTAAAACAAATGAAAAATCCAGTGGGTCACAATTCCCTGGCCATAATTTGTAAATGATCATAATGCAGATGCGAAAGAAAGTGGTGAACTAAAAGTTAAAATAACCATAATGAAGCTGAATTTAAGTTATATGAGTTATGTGAACTAATGAGTCAGTAACATTGTTCTCCCTCCTCAGAACACACCGTTTATTGTTTCTATTAATCCACCACATGTTTGCAATTAAGAATCATCTAATCAGTTTAGCAGGTTGGGTAGAAACACATTTATCAAATAGGGATTAATCCATCAACATTTGTCAGAAAACTCGGTTCTGCTGCCAGTTTGGAGCTTTTGCCACTAAAACATTAAGAGTTAGATTTTCTTCCCCTGTTGTGGGACTTATAATATTAACAAGACAATTGAGATCATATCAAAAAAGATTTTTTTTAATAAAGCTTAAAATCTATTTTGAGCTCCTGTTGAAATACAAAAGTTAAATGTTTAACGAATATTTCATGTTTTTGTTCAAGTTGATTTTAAGTGATTTATATCAAATTACAGTTTAAATCCAAAAATTTGATGATTACATTTACCATTAGAGGAACTTGCCAACACTAACATGTTAGTAAATGGGGCCCGAAATTGCACAGCATGTGGGTGTTTACTGACTATTATAGTGTTTATAGATGTTTTATAGATAATGGTCATGACACTGACACTGTATAAATATTCAGATTTCTGCCTCAACAGTCCAGCATGCATGCGCCATCTGTTACTTCCTCTCTGCACTTCTTCTTAGTATTTGTCTCATACTGTCAAATTTTCTGGTCTCCTCATGACATCAGTTCCATTAAAGGTTATTTTAATCAAGACCACGTAATCCTCTGGAAAGGGCATTTTTACAGGGCGCTGTTCGCTGAGGGGGCATTTGGATTTGACATGCAGATCTCAATGTTTAGGTTGCCATGGCGATGTACCACATTTTAAAGCAGCCCCATACCCTTCACTGGAAAGCCAGGTTAAAAATGCAGCTCCTGCACTAATCCCAAAGTGAAGCATTGTAGTAGGCCATACCTCTCGAGTGCTTTAAAACAAATTATGATTCATGATTTCAGGTGTATAGAGTCACGATCCAAGTTGATCTCCAACCCGTCGATGGCTATGACATCGAACATTATATACATAGAAAGCACAATGGTCATTAAATGTCCCAAAGCTTCTGTCGCTGCAGCATATGCAACTAACACGATAAAAGCGAATCCTATATGTTTATACTGGATCTCATCCAATTACAGCTGAGGCGCTTCGGTAACCTGTGCTGCTCTGTTTATCTGCTCCATGGATGGTCACTCTCTCTCTGAGCCGCATAACTGAGCATCTTCTATTTTTCGGGTTCTGTGTGTGTGTGTACAGTAACATGGCCCCTCAGCCTCACTGCTGCGACTGAAGAAGCCCCACATTGAAGAATGTCTGAATTTTCCGATGTACAAAATAAATCACAACTAGATTGACACTAGGTAGAGCACTTACCTCCAGCAAGGACTAACAGCCCACTTAAATTCAGTCAAGCTGGACCAGATGGTACACACTAATAGATATCAGTTCCCTAAATGTGTCAGATTTTTTTGAACATTTTGAAAAATGCTCTATTTCGCATTTGATCACAGTTACCTGTGCAAACATGGTGCCCAGATAACAGCATGTTGTCAGAATCTGATGGTGACTAAAGGGCATGATAAGAGGTCAGGTAGCTTTCTAGCAAACCTTTACATAACCTGATGTTTGCCTATAATTTAGAACAACAAAGAGGTTTCAGAGATGCTATTGTGCTCAGATATATTTCAGGTCACCTGTTAATTCTCAGTTTTCCAAAAGCTGGAGGAAAAGTGGGTGATGTTTTTATTTCACATTATTGTGAAGACTATATCTAGAATGGCATGTGGATTTTCTCTCATTGTTTTCTTCTTCTTCCGGTAGATTTCCCTTTGCTTTATCTAACGTCTGCACACACCCGCCTCAGTTTCAACCCTCCCATGCACATCACCAAACATTTGTTTTTTTCACGACAGTTTCGTGATGTGCTCTTGAAATAGCTCCAGTGACATCATCACTGAATGGCAGGAAGGAAATCTCAGCACGAAGGCATCTTTGAACGTAGAAAATGGCCTTTAATGGAGCCTCGGACAACAATGGAGCCACACGAGCCCATCACATGGCAACGTCCATGGGATTCAGGAAAACAACCATAAAATCCCTGCGCCCTGCAGAGCACACATCAACCACATCAACCTCTGGAGGTGACCTGATTTACAAATGAAATTTAAGGAACAATAAGAAAACAAACCTTTTAAAGGACCTTTATGTTCAGTTGGAGGTTTCAGTTGATATCACTGAACAAAAACAATCCTCTGAGATGTTCCCTCATAATCCTGACAAGCCTTCGAAGAGTGTGAGAACATACAGAAAACTACTGGATATAAGGTCACTGATTTCCCCCATAATTTTATAACATTTTAAAATAAAACAAAACCTCTAACCTCTTGGACATTACTTTGTAGCTTTTATGTGATTAATTTTCTTTCTATTTGCAGTCAACACACAGTCAAACTTCCCAAAAGGGCCCGGCCTCATGTTTATGGATTTTCAAACATGATTCAACAAAACAAATCATTCAGTTACAAGCGAGGCGGTCTGCTTTCTGTTTTCTTTTTCATATCATCTAAAAAATACATCACTGAATCTCTGTGTAGTTGTGGATACAAAAAACAAACGCACACCAGCTCCACTGCAACAGTAACGAAGGTTGACACAGGCATTGTTGGCATGATGCCTCAGTAAACTATATATCCTGGTAACTCTACAATGCTCTCTCTCACACACACACACACACACACACACACACACACACACACACACACTGATGCAGTGTTTATATTATTCAGCACCTATTTAAACTTTAGCCTGTTGTAATCTGACCATAAACACACATATCACATGAATCTGCACCAGCTCAAAGTGGGAATAAAGAGCTCCCCTTGATAAATAGATGGTTTGTTTTACTCCAGAGGAATAAATACTACTCAAGTAAAGATATGAGCCCCATGTACTGCAGCTCTTTATGTAACAGACCACACACACAGTCCTACAATGAGAGGATAATAATATCGTGTGTGCTATATTCTATTTACATTAAATAACATTACATCACACTACAATACATTATATTATGGTTCAAACTATTTGCAAACTATGGGCTATAACAATATTTACACTACCGTCCACTTTGCTGTATTTCTTTTATTAAGCTTGGTTGGAAAAAATGACATATCCAGGTTTTACAAAAAAATAGGTCAGCTATTGTGCAGCAGATGGACACATAGATGGACACAGTGTGCCCGTTTCACTGAGATGCTCAGGCTGAAAAGAAAAAAAAGAAAGAAGAAGAACTGTGTTTGTGATACATTGTCAGGTCAATGTTTTACTCACAATTACAAGGTTAAGTCATCTGACCTCGAAAGTGAAACAGAGAAACAGGGAATCACAATGCAGGATTATGTTATTGTTCTGCTGCCATTGTTCAGCTGAGGGAAGCTGCACTAAATATCCCCCATGAGACTGATCTGAATAATGAAGCTCTGGAAACAACTGTCACATGTGGAACCTGATGTTTAATTCAGTGTTCTGAGTGAAGCCCCAAAAGACATTTTAAAAAAGTAGGTATCTGCTTCAAAATACAGGATTTATTATTTATAATCGATTGATTTATTTAGCAGACCCAAATACAGTGAATACAATTGACGCTAATGTGCACGAGTTAGCCAGGAGGCTGCTTTTTTAATTTTTGGGTTGAACATGTGATACAGTTTAGAGGAAAACTGGTTCATTAACAGTTTTTAACATTAGAGCAACATAAACCTGAGGTTTTGGATGAACCTCAAGTGTTATTTTCAAATACTGAGGCAGTTGCCATCCAAATCGAGAGTGAGTAACATTCTCCTATTCAAAGAAGCATTTGAAATTTATAATGTAGAAGCAGCAACAAGAAAACAGAAAAACAAACAATTGATTCCGTGAAACCTAACATAGCTTTAACTATTCATTTTTGTTTGTGTTTGGTATCAAAGTTTACTCAGATAAGTCAATAAAATTATACAAAAAATGCATTATGTATGTATAATCCATGTCAAATGATATCATCATAAATAACAGCGTTTTTTGTATTTCTATTTGTCTCGATGTAATGTCAGCAGTTTCACTTAGCCAACACAAAGCATCATAATGGAAAGGCAAATAGTTTTGTGAAACATAATTGAAGAGATCACTCAAAGTACTAAAGTGACCCTTTGTTAAAAGAGGTGATCTTCCCTTTTCTACATTAGCTACCGTTATGAAACAATCTTTTTATCTGTAAGATGATGTAAGAACGCTACATGGTCTCGATTTGATGCATTAGTGTGCAGCCCTCTTTTCCAGTATGCTCCATAATGAAGGATATTGAAGGACTTCTACATCAGACTAATGCACTTTATACAATCTTAGAGAGACTGAGCAGTGGCTGACAAGATCAGCTTTCCCAAAATAGAAAATGGACTCAGCTGCAGTGTGTGTGTGTGTGTGTGTGTGTGTGTGTGTGTGTGTGTGTGTGTGTGTGTGTGTGTGTGTGTGTGTGTGTGTGTGTGTGTGTGTGTGTTAGTGTGAGAGACAGAGTGGAAAATAGAGACTCTGAGCTCATGGGCGACAGACAGAACATTTACCCACATTAAAAGTCATTGACACTGGATTCCTTATTCACCACAACAATGACACCTGATAAAAAAAGAATATTCATGGTCTGCTGTTCCCAATGTTTGGATGTGATTTAGAAACAGGTGTTAATTAATATACTGTCTCTTACTGTGAACTTAGATCACAACAAACCCACACACACATTTATTAGACTGCAAATTATAAGACGTAGGACTAAACTCTGAAATATAAGCTTCTTTCCAAATACTTCAGACTCTGGGCTCTTAAAGTTTTTCTCATGGCTGCCAGAGAGCAAACTTCTGTTGCAAGTTCTCTCTCTCTGCCTATGGAAATGAATCAAGGAAAGATTTTTGGCCGAGTGACAGTGTCACTGGAGCTGCTCTGGATTCATGCTCAACAAAAAAACAATAATTTGAGATATTACCTGTACGATATTATAAAATTCAGAAGTTTAATTGACACATTGTGGGTTTAACTCATATACTAACATCTTGTTCAAAGAACTGTTTTCAAGATCATAATATGGAAAGTTAGGTGTCTTCACACAGTCAAAGTGCGGTGCAGAAAAAACATATTCATGAATACAAGCACCCAATTTTTGTTCATTACTTGCTTTTGTGTCCATCTTCATATGATGCACAATTTATTGCATCCTTATATCTTACTAACTTGTTAGAGTTGTTTAAAGTTGGGGTTGCGGTTGGTTTAGTGTTTTGGGGGCGATGGGAGAGGGTGAGATGTATCAGTTTCATTTTTTCAAAGCCTAGCCGGCTCTCGTTTCCAGGATCACCAACCCTACCTTTAATGCGAAAAGTCAGTTTAGGTGCATTGAAATCCACCTCTGCATTTTTTCTGTTTCATTTATTCACATTACTGTTTATTTATATTGGAGAAAGTGTTTTTTGTCATAATGGAAACACCCCACATCAACTATGTTATCAGAGATAACAATGGGCCTGTCTCTTCTAGAAGTGGTTACACAATGATAGAACTCTGTTAATTCAGTATCTTGTTTATCTCCATCCCACGCAGTCAATAATATGTTGCTTATATCAATGAAAAGGGATCAGTATGATTCTTTCACAGTCTTCCTCTCTGGGCTGATGCTGCTGACTCAAACCTGTTGTTGTTGAGCTGCAGAGGTCATGGTAATGAACTGGAAGGAGACCATGGTTCACTAAGAGCTCTGTTCAGGGAGGTCAATGGCCCAGACATCCTCTCTCCTGCAGCGTATCCGAACAGCACGATAAGGGCTCCGTAATTAGGAAGACAGATAGACACAGTATAGGTAATAGATTGTAAAAACTAATGGACTCACATCACTGATGTCCATTAACAGGCTTTCTGGGGGTGGCGTTTTTTTACAGTATAGGAAAAACACACTCTCCTGCCTTTATATAGGTCACCGTGTTTACATGAACAACGCTGACATTGAGTCAGAACATTGAACCTGTTATTTTGAGACATCTAAATTATATGTAACAAGTCCAATAAATACATTACTGTAAATATGTAATTTAGTGGGTCGACTGTTTCAAATGAAGAATTTATATCCGAGAGCTGTAGACTTTGTGCTTCAATGTTATTGACCATAAAGAAACTGTGGCTAATCTGAACAGTACTTCTTCTGTAAATTTCTAGAAATGGTAGGAATATTAACTTGGAGTCTTTGCACTGATACAAAAACATATTACGCAACTTTTGATTGCTAACTACTATTGTTATCAGGATTTGGATACAGGTGGGCTAAGTTCTGTCTCGACAGGGAGCACACGATCATTACTGACATTACGCTACATTTTTTCTAATTGCAATTTTTTTCCGATTCAGTGAATGTACCAAAGGTATAAATTACATTATAGTAGATGGAGTGAAGTAGAAGACTGAGTAAAAAGAGTAAAAACTAATAAAAAGGTTTAAAAGAAGTATAATATCCAAGGTTGCATTTCAACTGAACTGCAGATATTTTTTGTGCATTTTCAATTTTAAGAAGAATATATATATATTTTATGTCTATAGAGCTTTTAACACTGCTACACTTACATAGGTTTTTATGAGCAAATGAAAGCAAATAATTACAAATATAAAATACACATAAAGATTACGATATACAAACTAATTTGCCCCCTGCTCTATTTCATACTATTTTGATTTAAATGACCACTGTATATAGAAGGCAGCCTTCAGCCACAAGTGGTCGGGGACCTGATTCGTACATGAAGTTACTCAGAGCTTGTTTGATTCACTACAGAGTTTATGAGGCTGCATTAACACATCATATTGCTCAGTACAACACGTGGCGCACACAGTCAGGACTCAGTGTTGAGGGGAGCATCTGGATTCATGATCCGACACCATTAATTAATAACTACATACTTGATCATTAGTTAATCATCTACATCATCGTCTCCCAATAAAAAATGAATTGTCGACGAAAAATAGTTCCTTATCATTTATATAAACTGAACTTTGAACCGTTTTTTTTGTGAACTGGCTCAACACTGAGGATTACGTCCGCAGAATATATATCAGCTGAGAAAATGTTCTACACTGGAAGCTGCTGTTGTATAAATGGACATTTGATCTTGTTCCCTTAACTCACTCAAACAGTATCTGAGGTGTCTGTGGTGAACTAACATCATCCCAGAGACCCAGTTGACTGTGGGTTTCGCAGTGTTGAAGGATTTGTGAAAGTAATTACTCGCCTCAAAAAGTATTTGGACAGAATGTGACCTTTTTCAGATACATTCAAGTCAATCAGCTCTGATGTCACATGGTTTCAAAGAAACTCTTCACTTGCTGATCAACCATTTAGAAGGAAGTGAGGAAATCAAGCAGCCCCTTCACCCACTATAATATATGTATACTAAACCCAGTATCAGCTGAGAGTCTGAAAATTGGTCAAGCAAGGAATAAGAGAAAGGAACAGAGGAACTATATGACCCATATAAAAAAAAACATTAGACCGACAGAGCTCTGTTAATCAGCTGTGGACACACACAGCAGCAGTGAATCTTTCTGGCTGATGTGAAGCGACAGATTGTTTAGTGGGGCATAGGAGGGCAAAGGGAAGGCACTGGGGAGAACTCTGACCTGCCATCAGGGCGACAGTGAGAGCTTTTAAAAGCCGGAATAAGGGATGGCGTAACTTCATTGGAGACCCTGGGCCGCAGTGAGAGCAGGTGGAGAGCAGGTGGAGAGCACTGAGCGACTCGAGGGAGGAGGGAAGATCCCATATGCAGCCAAACAGGCAATTAGATGCACAGAGTCTCCGCGGTTGATGAAGACTGCCGTGTAATTATGAACGCTAATCAGAGCCATCTATCTATCTCTCTCTGTGTGTGTGTGTGTGTGTGTGTGTGTGTGTGTGTGTGTGTGCTCCCAGACTTTACACACACACAGGCCCCGCTCCCACTCACTCACACAGTGACTCACACATTGAGACAAGATAAGAGGAGCACAGTCTGTTTCAGCTTCTCTCTGGTCCACAGCTGCTCAATGATCAGAAGGTTGGTTTGTACCGAGCTGGAGTTTCTGTGTCCTCCTCCGCTCTGCTCTCAATTTAATTAATAAACGCTCATCACAAGTTATCAGGACCTGATCAGTACATGAAGCTACTCAGAGTTTGCTTGATTCACTCCAGAGTTTATGAGGCTGCATTTAGACATCATGAAAAATGACGAGCCAACATGTTATTGCTCACTACATCACTCGGCGCACACAGTCAGGACTCTGTGTTGAAGTAAGCAGAGGATCTGGATTCATGATCCGACACCATCGATTAATAACTAAATACATGATCATAAGTTTATCATCTATCATCATCTTGCCAATAAAAAATGAACTGTCAGTGAAAATAGTTCCTTATCATTTGTATGAACTGAACTTTGAACCGTTTTTTTTCAAGTGTGAACTGGCTCAACACTAAGGAGTAACATGAGAACGGGGAAGTGTCAGACTCCATTTTCACTTGGATGAGCAGAAGGAAGAAAAGTGAGAAGGTGAGTGTTAACAGACATTTATGAAAGTTTTACTGTCACACTCTCACACCTGGTGCTAACATCCGTCTGTGGTTCACACGGCTCTAAGTTTGTCAGTTCACACCTGGTGACAGACATAGTTTCAACGTGATCGGATCACCAGGGACAGATGTGAACACCAGGTGTGGAAGAAAGTGCCTTCAAATGACTTATTAACAGAGTTAACTCACAATTTCACTTTTTATCCTTATCACATCTGTTAATCAAGTGTTTGAGGTTGTTTGAGAAACATCAACCTGCAGATCCAGGTACATAGGTAGATATATATCAACATTAATATTATTAATTAATATCATTTTACTGTCGGAGACTCTGAGTCAGCTTTTTCTACACCTGAACTTTCGTGAGAACAAGATCAAGGATGACCTTCTGTCAATCAACAGTTTGACGCAATTACATGATCGGCTGAGTCAAACACATTAAACTTACAACTGTCTCAGGTTACAGTGACAACAGGGAAACTTTCATTGTGTGTGTATTTGAGCTAAGAGTCAGTGTCATTGTTTTTCCACTCAGACTGAAGATGAGTGGTTATGAGGAGGAAGTGGAGGACAGAGCGGAGTCTCTCCAGAGTAAACGCTCCAAAGGAAGACTCCTAGACTTCAAAAATAAACCTGGACCCTCACACGCAAAGTAAGAGACTGTTTTTACTGTGAACTGATCAGAAGAGGATTTAGTTTCCTTAAGTGTGACCCCTGCATTAGGACACGGCTTCATCGAAATTGGTGAAATATATCTCAGAATCATTCTAAGAGCTCAGACCTCCACCAAGGCCCAACACCCTACTTATGAAACCACTTTTAAAGGGTCTATATTGTGTAAAATACATTTTCAAGGCTTTTACTATCCGTTATTATTGAAGGGGGTCAGTAGGGACCCTCAAAGTCTGAAAACAATCTTTTTCTCTCTAAGTCCATTCTAATAAATATGTTATTGAAACGTTGCGTTTGGTACTTCCCCCCCGTATGATGCCATTTGGAATCGCACTCGTTTCTCAGCTCCCTCCAGCTGGTGCCGGTCCAGCCTATGAACCCAACATCCCCACTTTAAAACACTGATATATAATTAAGGGGTGCCATTACCTCAAATTAAATCCCAGAAAAATGTCAAATATGGGCCCTTTAACTTCACTAGAGACTCATCTTTATTAGGATCTGCACTAAATTTAACAAACAGATAAACATCGGTCCCCTGAACATGTCTGTGAAAGGGATCTGTTTGACAGATCACATCCTGGTTCACCAAGTCTACTGGTAATCTGTTCAGTCGTTTTTTATAATCCCTATAATGAAGGAACAAACAAACCAACCAACACACAAACATACAGGGATGAAAACAAAACCTCCTTGACAGAAGTAGTGACAACCTTTGACTGTGACATTTGAGTTATCAGTAAATGTCTTCGCAGAGAGAGGGAGAGCAGTCTTGATTCTGAGGAGGAGCAGTCGTCCTGCTGTGCTTCCTGTCAGGATGTCCTGAAGGTCGTCCAGTCTGGTTCTTCAGGAGACTCCTACTGTCCCAGCTGTGGACAAAGATCCAGAACAGGACCTGGAGCTCAGACAGCCGGTCAGAGAAGCACTGTACATCTGTACATCTTTATAAAACCACAAAGTTAAAAAGCTTTTATTTTCTGTATTTTTCTGTCTCTGATGAAAATAATCAGCAGATTCTCAGATTCTCTGTCTTTAGTCTGACATTGTTTCTTGTCTTTCAGAAGATCGGGTTCTGCAGAAGGTTTTAAATGAACATAAGATCAGTCTAAAGAGGAAATGTAAACGCGTGACTGAAGGAACTAATGATACAGGAAGTAGAACCCGCCTCAACAGGATCTACACTGAGCTCTACATCACAGAGGGGCAGAGTGAAGAGGTTAATACTCAACATGAGGTGAGGCAGCTTGAGACGGCTTCCAAGACGAATTCCCTCCACGACACTCCGATTAAGTGCCACGACATCTTTAAAGCCGTAACTGACCAGCAGAGCAGCATCAGAGTCGTCCTGACCAATGGCGTCGCTGGTATTGGAAAAAGCTTTGCGGTGCAGAAGTTCGCTCTGGACTGGGCAAAGGGTTTAGAAAATCAAGATGTCAGCCTGCTGATTGTGCTTTCGTTCAGAGAGCTGAACCTGGTGAAAGACCAGAAGCACAGTCTTCTCACACTGCTCCGTGTTTTCCATCCAACATTACAGAAGATCACGGCAGAGATGCTGGCTCTCTGTAAACTTTTGTTCATCTTTGACGGCCTGGATGAAAGCAGACTTTCTCTGGACTTCAACCACAGAAAGGTTGTGTCTGATGTCACACAGAGGTCATCAGTCAACACACTGCTGACAAGCCTCATCCTTGGGAATCTGCTTTCCTCTGCTCTCGTTTGGATAACCTCCAGACCTGCGGCGGCCAATCAGATCCCTTCTACATGTGTTGACAGGGTAACAGAAGTACGAGGCTTCACTGACTCCCAGAAGGAGCAGTACTTCAGGAAGAGATTCAGTGATGACGAGCTGTGCAGCAGAATAATCTCACACATCAAGACGTGCAGGAGTCTCCACATCATGTGTCAAATCCCTGTCTTCTGCTGGATCAGTGCTACAGTTCTGGAGCACATGTTGAACAAAGACGAGAGTGGAGAGCTGCCCAAGACCATGACTGACTTGTACTCACACTTTCTGATGGTTCAGACAAAGAGAAAGAAAAAGAAGTACGGTGAGGGACATGAGACGACTCCTGAGCAGCTGACGGAGAGTGACAGGGATGTTCTTATGAAGCTGGGGAAGCTGGCGCTTAAACATCTGAGGGAAGGAATCATCATGTTCTATCAAGAAGACCTGGAGTGGTGTGGTCTTAATGTCAAAGAGGCCTCAGTGTACTCTGGAGTTTGTACTGAGATCTTCACAGAGTGTGTGATCTTCCAGAAATCAGTCTACTGCTTTGTTCATCTGAGCGTTCAGGAGTTTCTGGCTGCAGTCTACATGTTCCACTGTTACACCAACAGGAACACAGAAGAACTTAAAAACTTCTTGGGAACATATGGGAACACACAGGATACCTTCTCTCTGGATGACCTCCTGAAGAGAACCATGGAGAAATCCCTCACCAGTGAAAATGGTCATCTGGACCTGTTTGTTCGCTTCCTTCACGGCCTCAGTCTGAAGTCAAACCAGAAACTCTTAGGAGGCCTGCTGGGTTGGACAGAGAAAAATCCGAAGATCATCAAGAGAGCCTTAGGAGGCCGGCTGAGTCGGACAGGGAACAATTCAAAGATCATCCAGAGAGTCATCAACAACCTGAAGGAGATGCAGAGTGATGACATTTCTCCTGACAGAAGCATCAACATCTTTCACTGTCTGACTGAGATGAACGACCACTCAGTAAATCAGGAGATGCAACAGTTCCTGACGTCAAAGAACGAGTCAAAGGAGAAACTCTCGGAGATCCACTGCTCAGCTCTGGCCTACATGCTGCAGATGTCAGAGGAGGTTCTGGATGAGTTGGACCTGAAGAAGTTCAACACATCAGATCAGGGTCGACAGAGACTGATCCCAGCTGTGAGGAACTGCAGGAAAGCTCTGTGAGTTTAGACATGATCAAGAACACATTCGATTCGACCGTGTAGATTAGTTGTTTGTCAAATACCCACTGTATTACATTTTTCTAATTTTTTGGGGTAGCATGGTGTTGCAGTGGTCAACAATGTTAGTGCAGCCATTCTATGATGTGGAAAGTTTTTTTTCTGACTTAGCACGCTTAGCACTTAGCACAGTTTGAGAAGACAATCACTGAAGAAGTAGGACTGGATATATCGTTTATTTTTCTTTCCAGTCAATTATTACCCTGCAAACTAGTGCAGTGTCAGTCCCTCCAAGTTCTTGACATATTACATTCACAATAAGATGAGGTCATGTAACCTTTGACCTTTGACCACCTGAATCTCATGAGTTCTTCTGTTAATCTAAATGAATGCTTGTATCAAATTTGAAAGTATTCTCTTGAGGTGTTTTTAAGATAACATGTTCATGAGGCAAAAAGGGGATTTACCACGGGGAGGGTCAAATGATCATGTTTTGTATGAATGTTGTGTTTTCAGATTTTATGCTAACAGATTTTATATTTTCTCTACTTACAGACTCGTTGATTGTGAACTCTCAGAGACTCACTGTGAAGTCGTGGCCTCAGCTCTGAAGTCAAACCCCTCACATCTGAAAGAACTGAATCTGAATGGAAACAGCCTGCAGGATTCAGGAGTGAAGCTGCTGTTTGCTGGACTAGAGAGTCCAAACTGTCGACTGGAGACTCTGAGGTCAGGTCCCTGAAATCTTGAATGTTAATTTTTTTCAACTTTTTTCTTATTTTGTCATTATTTGTTTAAATTGAATTAGATTTTAATGATTCTGTTCCAGTCTGCTCACTGTCCCGCAGTCATCTGTCACTCACCGAGCCTGTCAGTCACGTCCACCTCATCAGCCTAACTCCATTCACCTGCACACACCTGCTCCTGATCAGTAATAAAGTGTCAGTAACTTGAGGAGGCCGAGCAGTCGATCTCCTCAAGTTTCCAAAAATAAGACACATTCTTATTAACATACGTTTGACAGTTGATAAATATAGAAACAAACAGGAAGTGACTGTCAGGAGCCATCCCTTCTTTAAACAGCGTTTAATTCAGAAAACCTACTACAGTGACCAATCACACATTTGATATTTATCTTCAGGTGCAGCATGTTGAGAGCCTGTGTTGACATCCTGATGATCCACAATAACAGGAGGACAAATTCAAATATTCATATTTCTTTTTCCAGGTTGAGGGGCTGCAATCTATCAAAGATCAGCTGTTCTTCTCTGGCTTCAGCTCTGAGGTCAAACCCCTATCATTTGAGAGAACTGGATCTAAGCTACAACGACCTGAAGGACTCAGGAATGAAAGAGCTTTGCGGTTTTCTCGAGAGTCCAACCTGTGAACTGGAGACTCTGAGGTCAGCCATCGTGTGTTAACGTTAAAGGTTCAGTGTGTACACTTTAGTAACATCTAGTTGTGAAGCATCACGTTCCAGCTGAATACCCATCACTTCACCCTCCCCTTCCAAATATGAAAGAGAACCTGTGGTAGCTTCATTCATCATAGAAACTCAAAAGTTTAGTTTAGTAAACTAAACTTTAGCTTTATCTGTATGTACAAACAATGTTTACAGATAAAGCAATTAAAACATCACTACTATTTTATATTCAGTTTCTAACAATAGATCCCTTCACCTAAAACTTACACACTAGAGCTTTAATATCATAGTGCAGAACATTTGTTCCTCACAGTGAACACTGATACTGAGCTGAGAGAATGTAGAATGAGCGTTGAGGGCCGATCAATATGTGACTGAAGTTTTACTGAGGGATAAAAGGAGATTGTCTGGGTCAGACCTGTTCACAGGTGCAGGGAAATTTAGGATCATTCAGACGAGTGATGGAGCCAAAATATATACATTCTGCTTTGGAAAGATCAGTGTTTTTGTTTACAGTACATGATCACCAGCATTGGCCCTTATCAACAAACGCTCTGGAATCTCCTTGTCTTTCCAAGTTGACCTCTTTGTCTTCTACATGTATGGCTCCTCTTTTTCATTCTGCGATACTTGTATTCTTGCAGTTTCACGTCCTTCAGGTGTTTGTGTTCTTCATCAACACTTCCACCCGCTCAATGTGAATCTGCAGGAAATTTACCTGCTCTATTCTCACATGGACTCAATCAGTAATTTTATTTGGCGGCTGGCAGGAAAGTTCCAGAAAATGTCCAGAACAACTAGACTTACACTTCAATGCCGGTCTGAAAACAGCGACAAGTGAGGTATTTTATTTTACCACGTGAACTCAGTTTAATTAACAGTTAAGTTTAATCCTTTACACTTTATACTATTCTTCTCTAGACTTGACTACTGTAACTCCATCCTCTCGGGCATCAGCCCAAAGACCCACCTCCAACTAGTTCAGAACAGAGCAGCTCGGCTTCTCACTGGTATTAAATGACAACATCACATCACCCCGATCCTTACTTCTCTCAGTTGGCTCCTTGTCTGTTTAAGGATTGATTTAAAAATTTTAAGAATCTGGCCCCAAGCTACTGTCAAAGCATTTTCTAAACTCTGTTTTTAAAAAGTACTGTATACATAATTTTACATTATTATCACCATCCTTTATTCAGGTTGGAGGGCTGTGGTCTGTCAGAGATCAGCTGTTCTTATCTGGCTTCAGCTCTGAGGTCAAACCCCTCTCATCTGAGAAAACTGAATCTGAATAGAAACAACCTACAGGACTCAGGAGTGAAGGAGCTGTGTGGTTTTGTAGAGAGTCCAACCTGTCGACTGGAGAGTCTGAGGTTAGTTCACCGACGGAATTTTGTAGATCTCATATCTTTGACACAGCATTTACACCCAATTTATCCATTTTAATTCTAAATTGTCAGCTACTTGTTAAAACACATCTGTGTTTAGTTTTGGATTTCCTAAACTGATCTGCAGGACAGAGACTTGGTCCAAATAATATATTTTTACTGAATCAGGACTCGTTTTAGTCCTGAAACCATATTTACCTTTCGTTTTACGAGTCTGCACTGACATGACTATTTGTATGTTATTTTCACAAATGAACCTTATCCAGGTTGAAGGGCTCCAGTCTGTCAGAGATAAGCCGTTCTTCTCTGGCTTCAGCTCTGAGGTCAAACCCCTCTCATCTGAGAAAACTGGATCTGAGACTTAACGACCTGCAGGAATCAGGAGTGAAAGAGCTGCTTAATCTAAAGCAGCCTTCAGACAGTTGACTGGAGACTGTGAAGTGAGTCAGTCCACACCACTTTCATCAGTATTTAAATAAACAACATCAGTATCACAGTAAAGATCCAGGCTCTTTACTATGAAACAGGGTTTGTGGTTATCAGGTTAACTTCAGGTTTAGTTTTTTAAGTCCTACGAAGCTCATTCACTTCTTATCGGGTAAATCACCTTGATAACCGAGGCTAACCTGCTCCGAAGCAGGTTAAGTTTGAGAACAACCCGTATAAAAGCTCCGCCCACTGACCAAAGTGACTCTACACTGTTGTGTGGTGCACTCTTTGCTTAAAAGGAAGGATAAGGCAATTTAAAACAATGTCTGGTTGGTTTAGTTGATCTCTGCCGCTAACACACCCAGTACATCTCAATCTCACCAGACTCATCCAGTCACCAAAATACCAAATGCACTCAGGGTCCTGAAGTGCATTCTCCGAACAGGATTGAAATCCCTGCTGCTCTTTATACTGGATGCGCTGCATTACTGACTTACAGCTGATGAAGTGAGTCTCTGTAAACACTGATGTGTTCTTCTATCAACAGATTGAGAAAGTGATCTCTGTAAAAGTGAGTGTGAAGAAAACGTGGATGGAGGCTGAGCTGTGTCCTGATCATCAGCTTGTGCATAGAGCGGCTCTGACTGGGCCTTGTTGCTGGGAGGCAGAGTGGAGACAGAGCTCCAGAGGAATCAGAGGAGGTGAGCTGCTCTGAGATCAGATCCATGTCACGCAGTGTTCAATCCACCATCCTTCCTTTGTGCTCCTGTTGATGTGACACAGCACAATCAGTGTATCTGCTCTGCTCTGCTGCTGCTCTGTCTTTTGACACAGAAAAGTCAATTCCTAAATATTTCAAAATTATGTGCAGAAAATTTTTACTTTCAAATCTAAAACGTGACATTATATTTATTGGTAGGGACACGAAACTGTGGGCAGTCAGTGTTATAGATATCTGCTGATTGGCATCATGTTAGCATGTTGTGTTGAAAACTAAAGGAAACACGTGAAAACCATGAGCATTGCAAGTAATCAGAAAGTGTAAGGTCTTGTTATTTGAACACAGATTAATTAAACCATGCTGTAAATAAAATTCTCATTACACTGAATTGCATAGTCAACAGTGATTGCTAAGAGTCGAAGGATAATGACTTGGAAAAAAACCTCTTCAGATTACAAAAATATTTTTAATCAGAAAATGTTATTTTTCAAATAGTAAAATAAGTCTCATCAGACTGTAATTTTACAGTCTAAATTATACCAAAAATATTTTACAGCGTTTTATTGGATGATTTGTTTGAGTTTCTAAGTTTCGATGTTTCACTGTTTGATAATAGTTATAATAATAATAATAGGAAATCCAGTTTGATTATCACGAAAATGTCTCATTCAAATCTCAGTTATTTTTTGTGTGGCTGCTTTTTCAACATGAATCATTTCTTCATTTTTACATGAAAATAAATATATTCCACTTCATCGAAGTTTCTTTGACATCACATGGCTTACTGAGGAGACTGTGGCGGCGTCGTGTAACGAGGCAGAGGGGGCGAACCCGCATTTATGAGATGTATTCATTCGACAGACAAATGGTGCCATTTGGTGATTGAGGCCTAACCAGTGTGTGTGTGTGTGTGTGAGTGTGAGTGTGAGTGTGTGTGTGTGTGTGTGTGTGTGTGGGGTCTTTCGAGTAGCACATCAAGCAACTGTCTGCAATTGGGGAAGATTGAGGCCGATGAGAGCACAAATTGATTACTGCCTATTTGTTGCTATAACAACAGGGCAACAGTTTGATTAATACTTTGCGGTAAGAGGTAAAATACAAAATATCGATTCGTTTTTTAAAAGCAAAAAAAAATCTACATTCACTTAGTTTTATGATGTGTATCAAAACAAAAGAGTTACAATTTATGAACAGAAGAAGTTCCAACTGTGTCATCCACAACCAAACCATCCTTCAGGCCTCCTCCGTCATCTGAGAGTGCATGGTGTCAATCAAGTATTTTGTACGTTATGTTCACATCACATCTATTTGGTTAATTCAACAAAACATATGTAAACAAATTAATATAATTAATTTTATAAATTCAACAAACAAATACAATTTCTCAAACTAAATTGTATTAAGTGAATTCAAATGAAATATAACTATGATAAATGATCTAAATTATTTATATTGAATTTATAAAATAAAAGCCAGCAGTCTGACAGTTTGTATTTCAGTCCAAATCAGGCACATGGCTTTATTCTAATGTTTCATTATTAGTATTTGAAAAAAATCATTAGAAAAGTGTGAAATGCTTGGTTTGTGGATAGGGAAAGCTCACTGTGTGCTTTGCCCTGTAGCGTCATCTAGTGGCTCAATGTGGTTCTGTTCCTGAAGTAAAGTATTATATATTAAATCATTTAAATCGCACAGATATGTATTTTAGTGCCCAGAAACATGATAGAAATCTTTAAACAAAACAAAACTCAAAC
Source organism: Pseudopleuronectes americanus (assembly GCA_038501795.1). Lineage (NCBI taxonomy): Eukaryota > Metazoa > Chordata > Actinopteri > Pleuronectiformes > Pleuronectidae > Pseudopleuronectes > Pseudopleuronectes americanus. The sequence continues at coordinate 16,426,394 of CM076719.1, read as the reverse complement.
AGGTTTACTGCACAATTTTTGATCAATTTTAACAGTCGTCATCTTGTACTGTTCATGCAAACAGGTGATTTGTCCAGTTTATTTGAAGCACCTAAAGGTTTATTAATAATTATTCAGTAAACACAAGCCATTAGGGCTAAGACGACACTGTGATTGGTCATTAACTGCATTAGTGCTGTTATATGTGTATAGATTGTGTGTTTTGAGGAGAGTGACAGATTAATTCAGTGACATTTTCTTAGGTTAGATGGACTCTGACCCAAGAAAATATAACAGAATGCCTGACTGACTGTAGGACAGAAATAAAAGTGATCAACTGAGGGGGAAGATTCAAAGATTGTCTCTAATTAACACACACAAACACACACACACACACACACACACACACACACACACACACACACACACACACACACACACACACACACACACACACACACTGTCTTAATCATTTTTGAGGACTCTTTCTTTTTGAAAATGAATTGTAGGCTACTAGGTTTTCAGTATTTATACACTGATACTATTAGTGACCAATTCTCGACTACACTGGATTGAAAATATTAGCTTTTTGTTTCACTTTGCCATTAGAGGGAACCATACTACATCATACTATCCCCCCCTCTCCAGCAGTGAGTTGCCTCGAGGCGCCTCATTACTGTGACTGAGGCAGCTCCTAGATGTTCATGTGAAAAACAAACAAATTAGAGTAACAAGGAACGGATAGACATAAGAATGCTTACCTCAGCATGAGGGAGATTTATTGTAACACACTGTGTATTTATATCATATCACGTGTGCACACAGGGTTCTCTCCTCTTATTCTTCCATAGTGTACTGCTTGTATATCCACATTTAACCATGTTCATATTCTATCATGTGTTGTGGTTTCTAAACATTTACCTTTTCAATGTAGCTTCATCAAAATTATTTTCAGAAATAAATAAATTATGACTCACAAATGTTTGACAGGGACACCAATGGTGCCATCATGTGGACAGTTATAGAGGTTTTTCTATGTCCTGCTCCACGGGAGCGTTCGCCATGTGATGGGATGTGACAAAGTACATCGACTCCATAACAGTAGACAAGAAGACTTTTCATGATAATATACTTTCATATACTAGTTTAATTTAGTAAAAATTCCACAAAATACAATTTAGTGTAGTTTACGTAGTAAATTCAATGAATTCAATTAATGTTATTGAGTAAATTCACTTATATTAAGTGAATGTTTTCATACTCTGAGGGTCCCCACTGACCCCCTTCAAGTAATTCCGGATAGTAAAAGATCACTCAATTTATTTTACACAATATGAGCCCTATTAAGAAAAATAAGTAGTTTATTAATATCACAATGCAAGTATTTATAGTACTTAGTTCTATTTCCTTTATTAATATGACAAGACTATGTACTCCCCTGGTGTTAATCGAAATGTCCTGTATGCACAGTAATCATGTGGAACATTGCATTAGGGTTAGGGAAAATGCTTTACTTTTGGTACTTAAAAAGCAAGTATCACTTTTACTCAAGTAGAAAATGTATTCAATTTTTACTTTAACTTGGGTACATTTTAGTTTATTTCTTTTTTCTTTTACTTAAGTAAGATATTTGAGTACTTCCTCCACCACTGAATCTCCATCATCTTCCTGTTATCCCTTTGCCTTCGTTATAACCGATGAAGTTTGTACTGTATGAAATATAAACCAAAGTTACCAGGATGTTACCTGATTCTACGAATACATACATTATACTTTACTTAGATGTACAGCTGCCTTCACTTGTTCCTGGTGAAGTGAGTTAATCTGCTGGGTGTTCTCCCGACCAATCAGCTGAACCAATAGTAAAGTCTGTTTAAATACATGATGATAGAAATGGCATCACATACAGGTAACTTCCACATATATTTACTCTCTAGTATCTGCCCTCTGTGAGTAATCAGTCTGAAATTACTCGACCTGTTTAAGAAACAACACACTATCCCTGATAAGCATACGCAGCAACCTACATAAGCGAGCTTGAGCTTCCTCATGCGTGCCCTCATCTTGTGCCATGCAAACATTTATTCACATATGCATGACTGCTAAAACAGACCAACATGCAATGGACCTTTTGTGTAAGTATTCAATGTTCCCACGCACACAAATGCACCAGCTTCATATCCACTGAAGCAAAATAATGTGCTCTTCCTCATCACCATTCGAAAGGAAATAGGACACTGAGTCAGACCATATGGGAGGAATAAACATAACCAGGATAATATTAACCTATGAAATTAGAAGCTAGGTACAAACCATTTTACAAAGACTTAATCCGCATTGACTGAATATGCATCTACAGACTCAAGCGTTCGGACGCACACACGGCCTGTCTGTCATGATCAATATTTTGCTTCCTGCGGGCCTCTTGTTACTCTCCTGTCAGCTGGATGATTGGCCATTTCTAAGACATAAGGGAAAAGTGAACTGCAGTTCCTGAAGTGGCACTAAAACATCTGGCAGCAGCAACGGCAGTCCACATCCCATTCCAAGAAGCCACTAAATGCGTATTTTATTGTCCAGTTTAACTGTACTACAATCTATTTCAACCCTGTCTACACATGTAAATGGTAAATCTGTCTGTATTAATATAGAGCTTTACTAGTCTTGATGACCACTCAAAGTGCTTTCCACAACAGTTTATTGCCATTAACACACATATTCATACTGTATATCTATGGGCAGCTTTTTTTCTATGAGGGACAATTCGGGGTTCAGTATCTTGCCAAAGGACACCTCGGCATGCAGGTGGAGAATACTGGGATGAAACCGCCAACCTTCAGTTCAGAAGGACAACTTCCCTCAGCCACTGCTGTCCAAAAAAAAGTATTTAATAGAAAATGCATATTTTATAAATGGAATCAAACATTTTCTTTGACATATATGTTAAACTTAAGACACACATTGGCTGCTCTAAATGTTTTAAAGAAGAGTATGAAAGATCAGCCCATTTTCCAACTGTACACTGACTTCACTTGCTGGAGACCCTTCTGGTTCGTGGACGACCCGCTCTTCCACCTGAACCACAGCCTCCACTATGAGACACTATGAATATATGGCCTGTAGATTTAAGGTCCTTTTGAACCCGCATACTGTACATTATGTATTATATGATTGTACTGTATAACTGCTAATATATCTGTAAAGAGATTTGTACCAATATTCTGACCGATACCGTTGCAGTAAAATAATAAATATAGCAGAAATGAAGAGTGAAGCAAGAATGTATCGTTGTGGTGCATGATATATATGCTTCACACGCACGTTAAAGTACTGTATATTAAAAAATACTACACACACACATGCACACATATATACACACGTGGGTTCAGCTGTGTAGAGGTCTATTCCTGTTTCTGACGGCTACACGCATCACTGGCCAGGTTTTCTCTGAGCCAATCAGCAACTGGCTCACTGGGTGTTTCCTTTTACTGCAGCGTGAGGGCAGAAGAAGAAGGGGGCAGACTAGAAAGGGAAAAAAGAGATGCTGAAAGGTGTGTGTGTGTGGGAGAGAGAGATCAGACCACTTACTACAGTGACGTGAATTTGTTAACTGTACGTCAAACGGGAGAGCTGTGTCACACCGGATGGGCCAATGAGAGGAGGAGAAATGGGGCCACTCGTGACATCATCGCTGGCATGGCATGAGAGTTGCCTGCGTGAGGGAGCTCTCCAATGAGTAGACAGACGGCGTGAGCTGCATACACTGATACTTCAATTATCAGCAATACAAAAACACAACCCATCATCTGCTCGCTGCTTTCTAATCCATGTTCGGTGCCTTCTTCTGTTTTCATTCACACGCGCGTATGCAGCTGTTTTGCATATGAAAGAATGAATGTAGAATCGAGCATAATTACAAAGGGCTGTCCTTTTAAATATATAATACGTGGAACGCTTATATTGTGCAATTATTGTTTTGCATTTGGATACTTCAAATAACACTTGAAATGTGCTATCCAAATAAACTTGCTGTGCCTATAATGTACAGTATGGTAATTGTCATTGTGAAACAGCTAAAAACCTTTTTATGGAAGGACTGTGTTCATTGATAAATAAATAATTTAATTGAAATTAATATAATAATATATTTTTTATATGTTGTAATATTTCCCTGAAGCTACATCCAAGATTATACATTCCTAACATTCCTGCATTATTATTATTATTGTATTATTAATTATTGCTAAGCTATTATTTCATTATTACAATTGAATTGAAACTTGAATTTTATTTTCAAAAGCATTTCCTTGCATTATAATATTTAAGTATCTGCTTCTCCTGTTGAAATGCAGTATTTAAAATGTGTAACAAAGTGAAATAAAAAAGTAGGTTCACTAACACATCCCTATGCTCATTCCCAGTTTACTAATATATACACACTTGAAATAATTTACCTTGGAGGCCTTCAGTTTCATGTGAAAATTATGTTGACATAATAGAAAACCAAAAATATACAGCAGGCAATGCATGACACTGACACAAAAGCAATAGTGTATCTTATGTTGTATTTGACTAGATTTAGATTTCTTTTGTCAAAGTGGGAAAATTCAGATTTCCCGATTTATTCTGACATTTGAAATCTCATTCTAGCGGAGGGGAAACACATTTGTCTATAGGGAGGGATCCTCCCCCCTTAACGACCCCTGAGCTCCAGGTATGTATGCATGTCTGTATGCAATGCAAATCTGCAAGCATGAATGTGTGCACATACATCATTCATGAATATCAAAGGATGTGTGCACACACACTTCTGTGGTAGGGGAATCAATAGCTTCAACACTGGTGATGGTAAAACTGTATTGATCCCAGAGAGAGGAGTGTAGGGAGACATGCTCCCATGTACTTTATACAGGCACACACACACACACACACACAACAACATGCTCGTACACATGCACACCTTTTTGATTGACCTTCACATTTAAATAGATGGAAATCAATGACAACTTGTAATGACTTTTAAATCGTACCTATTATGCAGAGAGCAGCAGCATTAATCCCTGGAGTACTGCCAGTGGCTAAACTCAAGCATAGATGCTTTGCACAATACACAATACACACATGCAAACATTGAACTCACACGTGTTTGTGTTGGACCTCTCAAACCGGAACTCTATTCATTCAATCATCGGATGGGATGACGTCATGCGTTGCCAAACTGCAGTGTGGTTCTGTTGCATCACTTTGCATGCACTTCTTTTTATATGGAAATGAAAGCATCAGACAATCAAATCATGTGTAGACAGACACTCAAACACTGGACAAAAAAATCACATTAATGTGAAAGACGAGACAGAGGCAGCCGCAAGCATCCGGCACGCCCACCATCAAGCATTAACCCAATGCACTAAGTGTGAGTCCAGTGTTAAGATATTCCCACATACGCGAATGTATCAGGTGCAAACCCTCGCCTCGTGTTTACTTCCAATCTGAATGAGCCAGGAGGCAATTAGCTATCGCTTCCTGTAGCGAGGTAAATCGCAGGGTGGCTTTGCTTAGAATACAACTTTGGAGAACTTTGACCTGCGATATTGGCTCCACATTTGCATATATGTTACCAGGTCTTAACACTTCGGTGGCTTGTCTGAGGCACATAGGAGGTTTTTTACACTAGATTTAAGAAAAATTTGTTGGATTGCTGTTTAAGATTTAAATATCAAATTTAATACCGACATGTTAAAAACTGCTACTTTTACTGTTCCAAAGTGAATCCGATCCCAGTCCCTTCATACACCCTGTAAACACACCCTCACTTAGCATGTGGAAATGCTGCCTGACACTTGAGTCAAAAAAAGCCACACGTACAAATTCTGCAGATGCACTTCTTTCTTCGTGCTCACTCCACAACAAACTTCCCAAGAAAACATCAGAAATGTTTTCCATCATTGGCAAAGATTATCGAAAAAGCTGCACCACTGAGTAGACTGAATACATTCAATCAATTATCAGAGTTGTCCTAAATAAAAAGCTAATAATCATCATTATTACTTCTTAGTGTTCATGGTTCCACAACAACACAACTGCAGGCTCAGTGTGACTCAACAGTGAGAGAATTTCAAAACCTTAGTTGAGCACCACCTCTGGGAACTGTGGGAAATTGATGACGTCACGGTTGACTGCTGCGAACCGGCCATTTGTCTCTTAGGACACTTATGAGAATGAGGCCGGGAAGTGGCTGATCGGAGGGGCCTGCCAACTCGCCCAGTTTGTTCCCACATTGTTGATGTGATACACAATTCTTTTTCTGCAATTTTTCTTTGGAAAGATATGAGACAAACAAAAGCTGTGTAACATATGAAGCAACTTATGAAGACCACCACTCTCCACGTACACTGTGAACAACAAGATTATCAAGAATAGGCCTCACCATATAAATAATGGATGAGGAAAATGTTTTGTAATAGGTTTCAAAACATGCATCTGAAGTGTTGGGAACAAATGACACATCTGTCTGCACTTGCACTGCTAAAACCACAATGTGCATTAGGTTCACACCAACCAGAGTAATAATGTGAATTTTCCATGGTCACTTATTTACACGTTTGTGGCAGGAAAATACCCTCTCAATGGAGGAGACCCCTGGGATTTTACTGTACATTAATCTACATTTCCATCTACTTTCCTTCTTTCTCACCATCACTCCCACCCTGGGCTCCTATGGGAAGGTGTTGGGACGATAAGAAACACACAGTCTGGAAAGCAGGGAGAGGCAGGAAAGGGGGGGGTGGTGGCGGCCTTTACAGCTGTGCCTGGTGCTTTATTCTCATCCCATTTTGGATTCCCTGATGTTTTTAAGGCAAATCTTAGTTTGGAAGAAGTCCACATGCATGTGTATACGCACAGTTACACAGAGCACAAATCAGTAAATTGTTAAATACACTGAGGGAATGTAGCACCTAGCTTCTGAGAGCCAGAGCACCAGGTGGTAACTTTGGCATGGAGTTCTGCAGAGAGACTGAATACAAATTCTAAAGAAACGACTTTAAAGAGAAACATGAAGAGGCAAATGAGGTAATGATGCCGTAATATCTTTATTTGTCAGTCTTTACAATCATAAATGGATACATGGCGGGATGCTGCCCAGAACAGCCACATTCTTTCACCATTGAGTCAGTGCCATCGTGGCAGCGGGGAGCGTTTGTTCGTTTACTTTCTCCTCTGTAGCTTTCTGCTGCTGCTCTGAAGATTCAAGGCAGCAACTGTCTGGACAAGAGCAGATTTCAACTTCATGTGTACCTTCACCTCCTACTTTCCTAACGGCAGAGCATCACCATGCGTTGTGTCTGTGTGTGTGTGTAAGAGAGAGAGGGAGTTTGATGTTTACTTACGTCTTACTTTATTCTGTCTTTATTAACCGGGTTTAGCTCCAAACTGTGGCATAAGGAAACTTATCGTGTTTACCGTGTATGTGTCGCAATTCAAATTTAAATCCCAATGGGTTCTTTAATGATGGTGAACTGTTGTTTTTGCCTTGAAAAACAGAGAAGATCCTTTTCCACTGTTGTGTGTCATTGTGCTGAACGTGCTCTCCTTCCATTACATCTTGGTAGAGGATGAAACATCTCAACTCAAAACCACTTTCCAGGGCCTCTCTCCTCATCTCTCTGGGTGCACACTGCTGGGTTTATGGCTTCACAAATAAAGCCAATTACACGTGCTTCCGGGTACGCCTGCTCTCTGGGAGCCGGTGTGACACTGGTACAATGGGCCAATAATGGCTCTCTTGCTGTGCAGTAAGCCCATAAGGATGATGACTTAATGGAGCGGGCTTTTCCCTCATGACTGTCCTCCACTTTCTTGCTTTTTCTGTCTTTATAGTGCATCAATTTATATGTGCAGAGATTGGGCAATTCCAAGTTGGGGGGGGGCTTCAAAACCTCCTTTGAAGGCCATGGTAAATTATTGGACACATTATATTAATGTCTTTTAAAAGAAAGCTGGAACTGCTTTTCTTTGTGAAGTGTGATGTTCGAGGGTAGAGGTGATGACACAAGAAGCCGGTGTTTCAGGTATGGGTCAGTAGGTCCAGAGGGGTATCTGGTTTTGGCAGGAGCTTTCAAAAGAGCTGCAAACATCATGAGATTTTATCAAAGAGGGATGCAAATCCAGCAACATCCGGATACAGGACTCGGGCAGAGGCAAGTTGTCAGTGGCTTTGTGATCGATGAGGCTTTGTATTTTTGTGTTGTAGGTTTTCAGACTCATCAGCTAAACAAATATGCTCAGTTCCTGTTGTTGACTTTTCAAGTCCCGAAGCGTCTCACCAAAAGTCCTTTGGGAGGTTTGGATATTCAGACGTTGTGTTCTTGCAGAGAGAAAAACAGTGTTTGCAAACAATAACACATGTGCGCCCGAACTGCACTGCTAACACAGCCAGTGTGACCCATGCACATTCACCGCTGTTTACTGTAGTTGCATGGGGAAGAACTCCTGAACATTTATTATCCAAGCTGAGCGACACCCATGAGTCTGACCAACATGTGCAACATGTAAGCAGGCCGGTCACACATCTGAAACTCTGCATTTACAGATAAACTGTCGGCATCAAGGAGTGTAGCCATGAGTGAGCCTTATTTACCCTGTGTGTGTGTGTGTGTGTGTGTGTGTGTGTGTGTGTGGTGAAATAGAGCAATGTCAGGTAACAATATGTGAGGCAAAGGACCCAAAAGGCCATCAAGGTCCAGCATAATAAAGATGGACAGGAAGATTTGGTCTCTGCTCTGATCTGAGTTCAACCAGGGACAGCAGCAAGAAGGGAGGGCACAATGTGAGGATGATGGGAGGTCTGTGCGAAATGGACTGGTTCTGTCAGTAATGGTCAGATCAGCAGGGATGTGAGGTCTGGGCCTTCCCAGCAAAGATGAATGTTGCATGAAAATATAATCCCTCACCCAGCCGACCCACGTACATTTACACAAAATAACACACACATGCCGTCACTCCCTGTAAGGATAATTGTTACAGAAAGTCAGACGTTTAGCTTCTACGCCCTCGGCTGATTCTGGTCCCGGAGCAGGAGCTGTTTGTATTAATTCTGCATCTCCATTTTCCTCTTGAGTGTGTGCATGCGTTCGTGTGTGTTGTTGCTGGCTGTTTTTTGATCTGGAGTTTCTGTACAAGCAGGTGCACCCATGCATACATGTGACATGTACAAGTGTCTTTGCATGTCTTTCCAAGTACATAATCGTTTCAGCACTTGGACTTTGCGTGTTGAGGATGCGGCTGAATGCTGTGATTTCGTCATGTTATTTTCAGGAGACACCTTATTAACAAGATGGGGGAACAATTCATTCGGAGACTCTACTGTATTGCTCCTTATGACTGCACAATTCAGCCATTGTTAATTAGAATATATTACCATCCACTTGCCCCACTTTAAGACTGGATGAATATTGGATTCAAGAGGAGGTGATCAGCGGTAGTAATTATCACTGTGCGTATATATGAGTATATATGTGTCACTGCTTGAGCTCTGTGTAAAGGAGGTCGTCAGGGATATGGAGCTGGTTTGACGATTATCAAGCTTGGCACGATTACATTACCTTCACTGGCCCCCACAGGCTCTCTCTCCTTCTTTGAATGTCCTGCACCTGCTTCCTTCCACCTTCTCTGTCAACCAGCTCGATGCTCATGGGTCAAACGTTTACATGGCTCTTTGGGCTCCCGTGCAACGTAATAACACTGTATCGAGTCGTAAGAAAACACTGTAAAATGTAATAATGAAAAACAAAAAACAGATGAAAGGATCGTTTCAATATGGAAACTGGAATGAAGCTTATACAGCCAGTTCTGCAATGAGAACAATAAGCTGCTCACTGATACTCTCAGGGACGTCTTTAGCATCTGGAATGCAAGTTTGACATTGAGGTGCCTGGTAACCTGCTAACTTAGTATCCACACCTATATATCCAATGCAGTAGCTGCAGAGGAACCATTATATCCCAAACACTGGAAGGTAAAGGATTAGTCAGGATTGACAAATTGGGAGAATACAACTGACTCCAAACAGTGGAAGTTGAGTCAAAGGCACCTTGACAAGAAGACTTGTCTGTAGCGAGCAAAGATTCTAGGTTAGATCCTGATTATTATTATTATTTCTGCTCTCTCCTTAACTGGAAACCCCCCCCACATATTTGTCAATGAGACAAAGTCACACCCACAGAAATGTAATATACAATGGGTATTAGCTATTAGTCAAGCTAGAGAAAACTTGAGTTTTCTCTTGGTACTCTGGCTTCCACCCACAGTTCAAAGATTTAGGGTAATTGTTGACTTTGAATTGAGTGTAGGTGTCTCCAGGGTGTTCCTCCCCATGTTCCTCAACATGTACCTGGTACAGATATAGAAAGGATGTATTTGAACACGCAAAATCAGATCCTTTATGGGACAGAACTTCTGAGACCAGATGTTAAGATGTTAATTTCCACGTATCGTACTGATGAATATTTTAGCTTTAACAATTCATGCGCTGCTTCACTGGTTTGATTTGACCTAGATCCGTACTCTATGTATTTGCACCAAACCCTAGTCAGTACCATTTTATGACCTATGTTTTGTCTTGTGTTGGCAGGACATGACACGTATTAATCAGCTTGTTGTTGGGAACGTTTACCTCTATAATAACTGCAAAGACACGTTTTTTTACTAACTTTACTGTGACGCACAAAGTATTGTGAAACTAGAGATTAGGTAAGTACTGACAATTATCAGCTGCCCACACACAGTGAAATGTGTTGTAGTGAGACAAACAACAAACAAAACATTATTGTGAATAGCAGAAAGGTATAAATAGAGTATTAGCATAAGGGTTCAAAAGCAAACAACGACTCCCACTGGATGGGACACTTGTCTGAAGGACAACAAGAGGCTCTTGGAGCTGCACACATAAATACACAAAAACACAAATGGCCTGTGAATACTGTCCCTCCTCCTCCTCCTCTCTTGCTCTCTCCTTCCTGTCTCGTCTCCATCCGAGCGCACATTAACCAAATTTCGAGATTAGTTTTATTGGGCTCGGACACACAAATGCAAAAATATTAAATTTACATATTAATGGAGGCAATGCAGTGTATTGCTCATGTCTGATTTTGCAATAATAATGAATTATGTAGGGAACGCGCGGCTGACTGCTCTTTGTTATGACGTCGATTTCAGGTGTGTGCGAGTGCATGCGTGTGTGTAAGCAGGATTAGCACATACCGGTATGTAGCTTTGACATATACTTACATGCTTGCATGGCCATACGTTTACTTTATATGAAGTACTTGTGGTACAAGCAAGCTCTCCGGTGCTGCACTGTTCTGTCTAATCACATCATGAAAGAAATGTATCATCCTGCCCACTATGAGGTGGACTCATAAACAGCTGTGTGTGTCTACGCATGAGCGCACAAAGCATGTACATGTACAGAACCGACGCACACCAGCAGCTCTGCTCTCATGATACCAAACTTCAGTAAAATGAAAAAAACCATTTCACTCAAAGGCATCTTAAAAATATGTTTTCTTGCAAAAGGAGACCATGTTTTTCCTCATACTGTTCATTGCTACAGCTCCTCTTTTCTGTCCAACACTTTAAGCCCCTCCCTCTTTAAGCCCTTCCTTGCGATAAAGCCCAGTTTGCTCTGATTGGCTCGCTGACTCACTCTGTTGTGATTGGTTACCTGCTTCTAGAGCGCGTAGGAAATGTCAGCCTTCGCTCTCACTTTAGCTGCATGGCTTAGAGCGCGTGCCAGGCTGTGCTTGTGCAATGTCCAAATGTGGGACTTTTTTATGTCAACTTTGCTGACCTTTTACATACAGAAAAAACCTTTATACAACTTAATAGAGAGAAGAAAATCTGAAAAAGCTAAATACATCTCCTTTAATTTGACATGCAATGCAACAACTATATATGTAGGCTAAAAAGCTTTTCTAGCTGGATAGACATTTAAGATTATTTGTCATTTTAACATGAACTACTTTCTTTTATCTGACTTTGACCTGACTTCATGACATATTAAATTCATGTGTTTTACAGATTCAAGCAAGACTTTGCCCATTACCCACCAAAACTTGTCAATGAAAACACACAGAATTCACTCAATTTGCTTAAATATCAACACATTTTAATCAGTCAGTCAATGAACTGGCAGACAAAATCCAATAATCATAAAATAACGCCTTTCTATATAATGTGCTGGTATTTTCCATAGACAGTACCTTGCATCTCTTCATCTAAAGCCAGTGATGCACATACACCAGGTTAAGCCTTATATTTGTTCTGTTTGTTCTTGGATTTGTGAAGCACAGGAGACTGTGTAGCCTCTTCTTTGTGTTAGTGAGTGGTTTGCAGATGGTTGGACAAACACAGCGAGAGGGTCATTCAGAGGTGTCCGATGTGAATGGGAGACGCACAAGAACGGAGAAGACGTGTGCAAATAAATTGGACTGAGGCCGGTGGTGAAGCAAAGGTACACAACTTTCATATTTTCTGTCCCTTTGAGGTCTCATGGTATCATACAAGTAAAGGAGCCGGTAATTACTCATACTGTAACCACATCCTCTATATCCTATCTATATACTACACATGTGGCACACAAACATACTATACTTTACAATGGCAAACATGGAAGTGCACAAAATGTTTCACAGACTGGCCCTTTCCTGTTCCCAGGCCTTTTGACTACCTGAGTTAAAGTGACACACACACACACACACACACACACACACACACACACACAAGCCGCTATCTCAGCTCCTGATAAGCAGGTTTTTTATCCGTGGATTCCTAAAGGGTTAGCAGACAGCCTATCATGCTGCTGACGTAAAGCCATCCTGCTGCCCAGTAAAGAGACTCTTTCAAGTTCGACCAACATGGACTGACTTTGGTTTGGTTGAATTTCCGGACCTGCTCTGTTGAAATCTTGTACCCACACTTGTATCAGACTGGACGCCTCTTTCAGTTTGAAAGAAGAGATTGAGTAGACGATGCTGCAGCTTTTCTACTCATGTCACAGATTTTATGCCAAGTGTTTTTCCTCCTTGTAAAACTGGGGAGCAGGATACAGGAACATTTAAGTGCATATTTTACGATCACAATATAATTATGTTCTTCCCAGCTATCACACACACACACACACACACACACACACACACACACACACACACACACAGGCACACACACTGACACACACACGAATAAAGATAAGAGTATTTGAGCTATATGTTCCATATCATTGTACTGACAAGATGATGTTGAAGATTTAACCCGGATGCATAGAAACAAACAGGATATGGTGCAGTTTTTGACAGCTGTCATATGAGAGACACGGTTAAAAAGGTGTTTTGTAATAAGGATATTTTCTTGTTTAGATAAGCATGTACATCAGATTAAATTGAAATATGTTGATATTTCGATAGGGATAATCACATGGCTGGATGGTCAGTCGGTTGGCGGTTCGATGGGTTGGTTAGTGATATGGTGGGTTGGTTGTAGACATGTTATGTATTAATGAATTTTGCTTTTGTGTAACAGATCTCAGGTAATACATATGAGCTAACTCTGAGGCATTCCAATGGTTCCCACATAATTTGTAATTTAGCCAATATATGTAACTCAAATTTCTTAAAATTATCTCACTGCCAGATGACTTTTATCATCAATCCTCTGAGATAACTTTGGTGGTTTATTTTGACTCTCATTAAGATTCAGTGATAATTTCATTTTCCTGCTTTAAAACATAAATTTAGATAAGAGTTTTAATGTCGGAGCATTGCAACCATAATATTATTGCATCATTGTGGCTGACCGTAAAACTTAGGGCTACAATTCCTTAACTTTTACCCTGGTCATCAGCCATGCTACTGTTTATCAAATCGGAAAAAAATATATAAATGTATTCATGATCTTGATTTTGGGCTCTCTCTGCCAGAGAGGCTTCAAGAAATGGATCCCAGATTGATTTTAGGAGGAAGTGGAGATTCTAGGCTCCACACATATATAAACAAACACTGAATGCTCATACTCTTTTTGTTCCTCTTCGAAGGTTTTACAAGCCTTCTGAGCCTTTCATTTGATCAAATTTAGCTTTTTATGTGACATCCACGGGCAATCACTAATTCAGTATGGATTGTTTCGAGCGGTGAGTCATTTGTCCTTGGAGTACAGGCTGCAACTAAAACCAGAGAAAGCTACGGGCGAACGCAAAGAGTTTCCTCCCTCTGAGCTGAAAAGGGTCAAAGCGGCACCTTCAAATAACATTTCTGGTGTTTGGCAAAACACGGAGAGGCAGAGGGAAGAACAGTCACCTCGCTGCTCCACAGTTCTTCCTCTCTCCTCACATTCACACACTGTGGCACAGATATACATACAGAGTGTGTGCGTACACACAAACACACACAGGGCAGCAGCCTGTGATGTCCTTTAATAGGCATAAGCACGGGCAGTCTGTTGTCTCTGGCTGCCAAACAACGAGTCAATGACGTCTCTCGGTGTGTCAGAACGTGATGGATAGTTGAAATTGCCATTATCCAAAAAGGTTATGACAACAGAAACACATCCCATGAAGTCTGAAAAGCAGAAGTTTACTCAAGAACACTTAGAGCAGGACGAGGGTGCAAACTGTACTCTTGTGTGTGACTTGGCAATGAACCAAAAGCGGGGACATGCTCTGTTTACATTTTCACAGACAAGAAATAAAAACACAGAGAGGTGTCAGTGGAGTGCGTAACCATAAATCTTACATGGGTATGTTCGAGTGTGTAAGTGTGAGAGACAGCTGGAAATTTCTGACTCTTTGAAAACGGACGTTTGCTTGCATTGACATGATTTGTCCTTAACAACTTTTTACTGTTCCTCATAAATTAAAATGGAGGAAAGGAGAGGAGAATGATGAAGAGGAAAAAGAGAGGAGAGGAAAGGAGAGGAGAATGAGAGGAGCCTATGAAAATGTGGATGTTATTTTTCAGGTCTTAAATCGTGCTTCGTCTCTCGCACCTCTCTGTGCGTGCCGAACCTTCAGAGCCTCGAGGTCTTAGTAAACCACGACAAAGCTAATTAGTCCACCACAACAAAAATAAAAAGCTATTATCATGAGTCACCCCTGGCAGTGTTTTGAAAATACTGGCTGTTTTATAATGTTTTGTGTTCTTTATTGTACCTGTTGTACTTTTAATACACAAACACTAACTGTGAGATGAAGACTTACTAAAATAAATGTTTACTAACCCTAACCCCAGCGAGGTGGGAAGTTAAACATACAATATGTAACTGCTGCCTCTAGGGTGTCTCTCGATCAAAACAACAACCAAAGACCTAGTTTGATGATGCAGTGAAGCAGCATGGAATCCTGGGAGTTGGAGTCTTAACCACCATTTGCTGATGAAAATCTACCTGAGGTACAAATGGGGTTCACTGATGAGTTAATGTATTCAAATTAGATTCACATTATGCAGCAAACGGGCAATGAGTCACACTGATCAATAATGAGTGACCAATACAAACAGAGGAAGGGAAGGACTGCTGACTAGCTAACTGGCTAACAGCGTGTTTTTCCTTCATCATATATCTTTTGCCCATTAAGTTAATGCAGAAAGGGACAAATTAACCAGTGGATATACTGACATGCAGAGAAAATTAAAAATGTAACTAATTTGGAATGTCCCTGTGTTTGAACATTGTTGGAAACACCTTGGACACAAGTCAACAAAATAACATATAGGTCTCAGTGTTTTAAGAAAAAAATCTATTTTTATATATTTTTTGACTTCAGTTGCTGCTAAGTTGTTCGCTACCTGCTCAGATCTTCCTCTCTTTGGTCCAAGCAAACAGTGCTGCCTCTAAAGTAAAACACATGGTTTATTTATGTCCATCAAAACTACTTCAGAGGAAGAGGAAATACTAATATATGTGATTTTTGACAAATATTAACCATGATACATGAAGAATTGTCATAGAGGCACAGGATTAGTACTTGGTATAAAGTGATATGGGTTGAATGGCTTTCGACATTTATTCATAACAATGTGTACATGAATAAAACTGCTTCAGATTAAACAGCAGTACAGTATGACCTGTAATATGCGACACACATGACACAAACCCACACAGGAACACTTTGTGGAGAAGGCCCGTCGTCCGCTCCGACACGTCAGAACATAAAGCAGATGACAGTATATGTATACAGTCAGGATGTACAGGAGTGGTTGTGTAAGCAGCCTCTTACAGATAACCTGATGAGAGCCAACCATGACACACACACACACAACAAAAACATCCAGTTCTCTTCAACAACTTCACAATGATAGATGACACGGTTACAACACTTCCTCATAACAACTGGAGGAGTGTGTCTGGACAACGTCTCCAAGGGCAAAGAATGCTATTATCACGGCTACCTTTGCCAGATGTGATTTATAGGGTGTTTATAGGGTGATGTACAGCCACGACAGGGCTGAACCCTGCTGGCCACAGACTGACGCCGTTCCCTTATAGTGCGCCTGCGGGTCGCCATAATGGACCACATCACAGCCGAGTGATAGATGTACAGTTGCTTGCTGACTTTATTCTATTATTGTATCTATTTACTTGACTACATAGGAAGTAATCAAATAACATGAAGTAAAAACAATGTCCTCCCTCAGCCCCTCTGACATCGTAAAGGCCGATTAAATATAAATGTAGAAATCATATACTGGCACATTTCCACTGTCCATTGTGATGGGATGACTGAAACATGAGATTTACGCCCTGATTGCACTGACCCATGTTGTGTAACACCACTGTAATAAAACCCAGCTCTCACGTTACATCATAACTCAAACTGCTAATGGGGGGAGAGAAGACACCTCATAAAATTCTGTTGCATATACACAAAACAAACTGTGGCTGATCTATTGGACAGATGTTTAGACAGATTGTTTTCAGATTCAGACATAGCAAAGCTCTTGAATACTTTGTTTCTTTTCAGAGAACCAATTTATATAATTTAGTTGAATTAGATGACGAACTTGAAATGGCTTTATGGGACCGAGTCGCGTCCTTTTTTTTAAATCCTCTCATAAAATCTAGGGCAAGCAGGTGAAGGCTGCTAACTTGTCCTCGACCGTGCAATCTGCCGCATGGGAAGAAGAGGATGATCTGATTTAAGGATTTTAATCCAGGAAATACAAAAAAATTATGAGTAGCGAGATTGTTTGTTGCCAGAGCTAAATTCAGCTTTTTGTTGTTTGTACGTTTCTGCCTTTCTTTTTTTTTGGAAGGGCATATTAAAAATACATGATTAAAAATGTTAACCTTATGATCCTGCTGCAACTGTACAAGTCTGATGCGGCTGCTCTTTGCACAAAATAAGTGCTGTTGTTTTTTTGAATATATAAATGATAATCTGTGTATGTATGAATATATATTGGCATTGAATATAAAATAATCCCAGTGATGTTTTCACTAGTGGGTTTCATCCAAATTGTACGAATTTTTGTTGTCTTTACCCTAGAATGGGCCCTTTTTATATTTAAATACTTTATATTTACATTAGAAGCAGGTCCTTTCTATGGAGGCAGCCATGTTTTTTACAGAAGCCCAAACTGGACAAACCAAACACCTTTTGAGTTTTTATGAGAAATGAAGGCTGCCACAGGTTATTTTTCATGTTGGGAAGGGGAGGGTGAGGTGAGGGCTATTCAGCTGCAACGTGCAATTTCACCACTAGAGCTCTCTAAATTCTACACACTGAAGCTTTAAGGTGAATTAGTTATATTAACACAACTGTTAGCTTTAACTTGAAAAAACAGATTTGTGTGTTATACCAACTTATTTTTTGTTGCTCCAACAATTTTATTTTTTCCTACGCAGGCAGGAAAGTGAATGAACTCACCTAACTTCCTCTTGGCATTGATTATGTTATGCATAGGCCTAAATAAAAAATCCATTAATGTCCCCTTAACGTGTCCTTTACATGTGCACCTAAGACTGATAAATGATACTGTTTAAAAGTTGTGTGACAGGTTGTTCCATTTTAAACCCTTGGTAATATTTACACAGAGCTGTGTATGACAGGATTACTAAAGTTAATAAGGCTGCTCCATCTTCCAGCACAAGCCAGGAAATGTTCATATAAACACGGGCATCCATCCACCGAGAACTGAGTCACATCCAGGCCACGAATGAACAGAGAGACACAGCGAAGAGAAGAAACGTGAGGGAGGAAGGAACCATGGTGTCAATGGTGGGAGGGGAGAGAGCGTGAGCGGGTGAGAGAGAGTGCAGGCAGTGGCCTAGATGTGTGAAACGCCAGGGGTTGGTTACTTTTGGTTCACTGGTTGACTTTCTCAATCTCTGACCGAATGTGATGGGGAAGTTCTGAGAAGCAGAACTTCAAGAAAAGTTGTGAACCACATCATTTAGCAGTTTTAACACTTCTTCAGGTTGTGTTCTGCGGGCTGACCATCACTTGGCCGGTGTTTTTGTGCCAGTGGCGCACGGACACACGCACCATCATGGGGAAATACAGGTGGAACAGGTAGACTTCCACTCAGAGACTGAAACCCCTTGTTTCCCCGGGACGGTCAGCGCTAAGTTCCTCCTGAGTGACACAGCCATGGCCTTGGAGGCGGACGGCCACAGAGGTTCATCAAGGAGCGCTCATGAAAAATATCCCCGGGCGGCGTTGGAGCGCAACGGCTACGTGAGGACATGTGTCACCCCGCTGCAGCAGGACGCAGGGAGCCAGTCGTGGCTGAGACTCGCCGTGGCATGGGCTTGCAGAGGAAGATTGTCGTCTGCGGCGTGCGTCGCCTTAGTCTCCGTTATTCTCGCTCTGCTGCTCACATTGGTCGACTGGGATGCAGGCAGCAGCAGCAGCAGCAGCAGAGGAAATAGCAGCGGCTCCGGCTCCGGTCTTCACTCCGCGGCGGGCTGCGCAGTGGAGCTGCTGTTGACTGGGTGTCACTGCGTCTCCCCGCTTTTCACCCTCGTATGTGCCTTCTTCTGGGTCGGACTGTATCTGATCCGCTGCGGCGTGCTCGTCCGCAACGCGCTCTTCTTGTTAGCGGTGTGCCACTTGGGCGAAGCCGCGGCGCAGTCGCTCCTGCGCGGCGCCGAGGAGCAGCTGCTGTCCCTCCCCGCGACCCTGGTAGTCCTCGGCTGCCTGGGCAGCGGGGCTCTGCTGGTCGTCCGGCTGGGTCAGGGAGTGTCAATCCTTGTCTTCGTCAGCGTCATTCGGGCCGTGTCCCTCGTCTCTCTGAGCAGGGTCCGGGCCAGCTGGAGACCCTACCTGGCCTACCTGCTGGGGCTGCTGGGGGTTTTGCTTGCGCGGTATGCTGACCGGCTTCTGCCGGCCCCAGGGACCAGCGGGACGGGGTGCTGTGGCTCTGTGACCGGGGCGAAGGAGGAGGACATCCCTGTCTTCAAAAGGAGACGGAGGTCCAGCTCCATAGCGGCCTCGGAAATGATGGCTCATGGTCACAACAACAGCAAGTCCCACCGCAGGACTTCGTTGCCATGCATTCCGCGGGACCAGGTAAGACATGTCCAAGTGTGCACATCTGGACACGGGGAAGGTCCCGTTACAGCTGTGATTGTGACCTTTCTCCACACTGCGGGACTCTGGGCTTCTCTGTGTCTGATGGCATGTGTGGCAGCTTTACGCGCGTCGGCTCCTGACATCGGGCCATGTTCTAATAGAGCTTGTAGCCGTGCACGCTTTATTGGGATGATGGTAATGGTTTGTTTGCGCTACAGGCCCACGTCTACAGCATCTCGGACCCAGCACTGGTCCAGTATTGCAACCTGCGCTCCGTGAAAACACTGCTGTTAGTTTGGTCATCACCACCGTGCCGTGCGCTATGTTTGTGCTGCTGATAAGCAAATGGAAGGTGCACTTAGCATGCCAAGTTACAGTGTGTCCCGTGATCGCCTAAGTGTGTCTGTGCGTGTGTGTGTGTGTGTGTGTGTGTGCAACGGTGTGAGTTCACATCTAAATATTTTGAAAGCCTCTGTGTTTATCAGGGTGCTGGCCGGTGGCGTGGCGCACGTGTTCCCAAACTTACATATAATGGAGCCACATCATATTCAACTGTGACCTTATTATAAGCTCGTGGTGTGTTGAGCTTAAAGATCACTGCAGTGGAAAGAGGGGGTGTGAATAATTATGTTGCATATATCTCTCTGCTGTTGCTCTAATGTGGAAATGTATATATATGTATGGACATCATAGAATGAGAGGATTTTTAGCTGGATGGGACCCTACATGTGTATGTAGGGTCCCATACACATATAAATAAAGGCTATGTATGCTACTGATGGCCATAGGTATATTGATCCATTTGTAGCGGAGATGGTAGTTTATTGGTTTTATTGCTTCTATTCACCTGCCCTTAACAAATTTAAATTTGATATAGTCACCAAATTTGTGACAAAGCCTCTTTTCTCTTCTGTTTGAGCTCAATGTATTATGTAATTTCACAATTTAAAAATGATCCTAAGCATCTTTAAATATATATATACATATATATATAAAAAAAGTTTCATATTAACATTTATATACAGATACCCATGACTATGCCTATATCGGTTGTTGATATTGGCCAAACAATATATTGGTGGGGCTTTACAAAATAGAACTGCTTTCAGCATCTTAACACACTTTTACATACTTTAAACATAACCCTGTTCAGATTTTGTTCGTGGTCGTTTAAAGACACGCCAAAACATATATGGGTTTGTTTAATGAATAATTTCTTTGCAAAATAATGCTGACAAAAATAATAATAATTGACCTAGATTTAGACAACAGTGCTGGAAGTCTGTCGTAAAAACATTCTTGTATGATCCTGCTTTTGTACAAAGGCAACATTACAAATGTGAATTGAACAATTTACTAATTGTGCTGGACTTATCCTGTGAGGTTCTTCATGTGCATAATCTACAATATTTGTCTTAACATCATTACTGAGCCCCAAGACACCAACTACACTATTCACTTTGCAGTAAACAAGTATCCCCTACACTCAGTACACTTATTAGTGTCACACTATGACTTGATATAAAGTTAAGTGTTCAATTAAAAAAAGCCACTTTAAGAAGTATCATACCTGCAGGATTAGTCCTATATCCTATATCATATCTCTCTCTCTCTCTCTCTCTCTCTCTCTCTCTCTCTCTCTCTCTCTCTCTCTCTCTCTCTCTCTCTCTCTCTCTCTCTCTCTATAAATATATACTAGCCCCTATATAGCCCCTATATTTACTATATAATAGTACTTCAGCGATTTTATTATATGCAAAACAAATGCAGCATGGTGAAACGGAATCTATTGAGTAACACAAATGTGAGGAAAATAATTCAAGAACACGTTATAATGCATCAGATGAAGCCGTAAAAGAAAGAAAGAAGATAATGTTAATAATCCTGTTTAGGCACAGAGAGTGGAATGTGTGTTTTTCGTCTGAATTGATTTACACAACTACTTATGATGGTTATCAGTATCATCACAATATTGTTATTGACAGATGCTGAAAAAACTATGATTATTATTTTATATCCAGTCAATTTGCGTGGATGTAATCACCTCATGTACAACTTGCAGACACACAAAGAGTAATAACACAGTGGAGCACAACTGTCAGATTTAAATAAACAAAACATGTTGGTTGGTTGACTGAACTATGTGACGTGTGCAATAGACAACAACAGCAGCAAAACGTGTTGTGTTTTAATATGAGCTTACATTGTTAGTTTAAGTTTATGTTACTATGAGCTATTAGGGAGTTAGACACATAAACCATGATGTTTTCTCCAAATCTGAATCAGTGGGGCCCGTGCGTTGTTTTTTTTTATTTATGCCTGTAAGTGTTGCCCCCTTTCGCAGTAATTCTCTATCTGTATGTGCTGCAGACAGGGTGACATTGGTCCAGTTTCCCTGAGCGGTCTTACAAATCCAAAATACGACCACACTTCAGACTAAACTCCTTTTAGAAGGACTGAAAAATCTCTGGAACATGGTCTCTGTCTTCTGCCATGTTTTCATTGAAGCAAACAAAAGCTATGTTTCACGCTGCTCCTGTAGTGGGAGAGTGTTGCTAACTAGGGTTAATGATGTATAGTATTAACCAAAGGGCAGTTACTTAAAGTTTTATTTTGTAATTCAAATTATAAATGGTATGAATTAACCACTGGGAATTTTTCCAGTGTTGACAGTGAAACTGTTTTAACACTAACTTGTTGGCAGGTTCCTTTTCTCTCACTCACTGCGGTCCTGGCAGCTAGTACGCCATTATTAACATATTTGGATCAGAAATTATTTAAGGTCTGAGTTTTGACCATTGAAAGTCATCCCTTCGTGTCCATGAACGTCTCCTCCACTGAAGGTTGTTCTCTTGCCCCAAACTGTGCTCATGCCCTCTAGTGACAGCCGGAGATAAAAACACGAGACGTTGGAAACTGATTAAGTACCACTTCCGTCAACATGCCAGATTTCTTTCATCAAGATAATAAGGTATTCACTGAGAAATCAAGGAAATGTTGAAAAACAACATATCTGATTATATTAAATAAAAATAAAAAAACTTAAACCCTGGTTCCACCCCTGATCTGGATCTGCAGCTAAATATAATGGGTGCTTCCTTGGGTCATGCTCCAGCCCTACAAAAAATGTCATAGAAATTGGTTGAGTAGTATTTGCATAATCTTAATAATTAACAAACAAACAGAAACAAAAGCATAATCTCCTTTCCGAGGTAATGATTGAATGTCCCATTGTATGTAGACATTTTCCGTT
This sequence comes from Pseudopleuronectes americanus, assembly GCA_038501795.1. Lineage (NCBI taxonomy): Eukaryota > Metazoa > Chordata > Actinopteri > Pleuronectiformes > Pleuronectidae > Pseudopleuronectes > Pseudopleuronectes americanus. The sequence continues at coordinate 16,403,601 of CM076719.1, read as the reverse complement.
TGTTCAGAGTGGACACGGGTTATCACGGCTTAGAATTCCCAAAATCATGCAGTTCAGCTAAGAATTATTTTTTGATTTATATATATTTTTTTGTGTTGTAACATAAATGTGTCCCCTGCCACTAAACTCTTTAAATAAAGTCACTCTTAGGATGATTCTAATCAAGTCTCATTGATTCTACCAATAGCCATTCCCATCGATTCTGCACTGAAAGCCTGAAAGGAGTGTGTCCATTAGAAGCCCAGTTTGCCTGAGATTGTTCTCACTCTGCGCCAGCGAGGGCCCCATCAAGTGCCCCGATGTGGAACCACACACTTTGTCCCGTCTCACAAATTTAAGTCCCTCATTTGGAAACTCAAGCCGAACCCACATCCAAACCTCGATGCCTGGTTGTTCATTGCTAACTGGTATCTAGGGAACGCTGAGTTAGTGGGTGAACTGAACTGTTAGAATGGCTCCATTAGCCATTCCACCCTGTCATGTGTGGAACAGCAGTGATGAGAAATTTAACATTAAAAGAATCTCACAGTTGACCAGATGCTGAGGACAGCGTGTCCTCCTGTGGCGTTGCTGTGTGATCTCTTGGACCAGTAGGAGGGATGGAGAAACACAAACAAATGGATTTTACTTTTTGGAGCCAACAAAGTGCTACTATAACATAAACAAACACTACAACTACTAACCCTTTAATAGATGTCCTTCTATTATTGAGTTTGTTGTTGTAAGTATAAAGACGTTCATAGTATATACAGTAACAGAGTGTACTGATATGCAAAATAATGGGTGATCACAGTTTTTTGCCGTAAGTTCTGTCCTTTCATATGGTATAACATTTCCTGTCGGTTCATCATAATATACAGTACTTTGTCAGAGCCTGTGTGTTGAAAGCAGTTGCCTGCTGCAGCTGCACAGAGTTTGCATGACAGTCGTGAGCAGGAGTCAAAACAACAAACGTCTGAAAGGACACAACAAAAAGCAAATATCAAATGATGCTAAAAAGCTGTTCAGAGATAAATCTCTGTTTGTAAATGGATGCGTGCAACATTTTCACTTTTTCAGTTCCTTTTTATTTGTATTGTGTAAAATCACAACGTACATATCTCAAATGCGTTCGATCACAAGGTCGAGACCTTATATAAGGTTGAGGGAGAAAGGAGAGAAATGGGGAGAGATAAAGGAGAAACAGTTGGGATACTGATAAGCAATGTCTGACTGGTTGTTATACCTACCATAGTAATTGTGATCATGATAACAGTAATGTAAATAGCACTCCCGAAGTCCTACACATGTTTGTCACAAAAAATAAATCCTCCTGGCTCATGATGAAAATAATCATGGAACTGGCATGTGTGTGTGAGCTATGTGGAGTGTTGGGCCTTGGCAGAGGTATGCACTCTACTGAGTTCTACTCTAGTTCACTACGTATTGCTATTAGAAAATTGCATAAATGAATGTCTTCATTACTTTGTCCCATGCACTTCTTTGCTTTCACTTATTGTGGGAAATAAAGTTATGAAACACTTTGCCTGCTTGTCAGTGACAATTTGAGACACGGCCCCAGTCTGCATGGATCAGGTGCCGAAAGTGAATAAATCCTGAACATTATTAAACATTTTCCTTATTCCTCCTGCTACGGCTGCAGATTCTACCTTTGCATGAACACACACTCACTCTTTTTCAGCGGAGTCTGAATCTGTATTTGACTATTTTGGAACCTGACCTTTGTCTCTTTTCATTAGGTACCACAGCGCAGACATTTCAAGGCATTTAACAAATTAGTCAAATCAATTACTCACATTGTCTCTCTCTCTCTATCCCTCCTTCACTGTGTCTCCCTGACACAAACATGGACACTTTGTTCAGGTACAGTTGATCCATACTGTCGATAAAGACGCTCTCCAGAGTGCAGTTGTACCTGAGAGGAGTGGGGGGTTTTCATCAGGCGTCAGTGTGTGCAGTATTTATGAAGCAGGCTGGTGCAGCCTCCAGAGCCAGAGGCAAGACAGGCACTCTGCTGAACTGTAAGCTGGAAAAATATCACTGGCTACTCTGCATGCTTTTATTTTTTTCCTTCTCCTTTTTAAGGTGAATGGGATTTAGTGTTGTGCTGCTGTGATATTGTGTAGAACAAATGAGCTGATGTTGAATTAACGAACGTTTCCTCACTAACATGATGTCTTGAGTGTTAATATTCAAGGATTTGGACCTGAATTCACTTGCTTGGCCTGACTCCACACAGAGGCCTTGTGTTGTGACAGAAGTTGTTTGTCTTTCAAGCGGGGTCTCTGAGGGATGGAGATTTTAGGGGGGGGGGAAAGGCCTCTGCTCTTGGTTTTTTTCCGGGTCACATGCATTTGAAAAGCACTCGCTCCAAGATAACGACGGCCATAAATAGAACGTCTGAAAAAAAAATCTGTAAGCGATTTGTTGCAGGATGTTACACCATGAAGCTTTCTCTTCCACCCTAACACACAGTGCTAATTGTTCAGGACACAATTGCTACTACAAGACCAACAAAAAAAGATAGTGTGCACAACATTGCACCACGTTGACGCACAAGCCTGAGTTATGTGAAACAAGTTCGCTTCCTTTTCTTGTTTGGAATATGGAGGTCAGACCTTGAACACCGTGTTGCGTAACCTCTACCACCTCATCATCACATACGGTATCTGTGTCAGACGGGAGGTGAGAAGGATGGAGCGAGGCCGGTTTTAAAGCGGAAACATGTGCTCTGGAATCTATTTGAGGGAAGGCCCACATTCTTTCATTGACGCACATTCATTCCCTGGGAGACACACAACCTATTCCCTGTGCCAGAGTTACAGGGTCTGACTCCGAGCGGCCTCCAGGGTTATTAAACCTGCAACTAGATGATGGAGAAACCCGTTAATATGTTTGGAAAAAGGATAATAATATCAGGTTTTAACAACGTTTACCAGAAAGGTTTGTGATATACTGGATGATGCAAAACCTGCAACAATCAAATTTTACATCATTACCTTCACTTCTTGTTTTTCATTTATTTCATGCAAACTAATACATTTTAATGGTGTGGTATCGGATCAGTACATAGATCTATGTATTCGTTGACTCACAACCTGGAATTTTCTGCAGTGTCAGAGGTATTTCTGATGCGGTATCGTATGTTAACATCTCTAGATCAAGCTAGGCATAAGGAACATAAATTATGGAACTAAACTTAACCTTTATATATAACAAATGGCATGCAAGTATTATGCACTGCACATTTTATATACACTCCACTCAGAGTAAGGACATGCAGTTAAAAGGATTATACGTTCATCCAATGTAAATGTAAATACATGTACAAAAAGACAAATGCAAATTCAATCATAGGGCAAAAGCAGCAGAGCTTAATCGGATCAAATATCAGTTGTCCTGCTCTCAGGGAGTCTTGATTGTTTATAGCGTGAGAAAGATAATAAAATAATGTAGAAATAGATAAAGTGACGAGTAATGTAGAGCACAGAAAAAGGAGAACGGAGACTGTTGGAATTTGGATGTGCGTCAGCAGCTGTGCAGCTGTAGCCTTTCTGAATGGATCGTTTCATTCAGAGGAAGAAGGAGAAAAAACAGCAAAGGTAGTAGACGGAGGGACAGACGCTGAGATGAGCAAAGATGTGTCTTAAAAAAAGTGATTGAAAGAAAAGAACACACTGACATTAGCACAGGCTGCATCCAGCCCCAAGCTGCAGTCGGACAGCCAAATGCGTGTGTGTGAGAGAGGGAGAGAAGAGCAATGTAGCTCGAGGGGACCTATTGCAGGAGCGACTGCACGAAAGAGAGGGAGGGAGAGGGAGGAGGAGGGGGATAAGAGAGTGCTGAACGATTTGTTGGGGAGGGTGAGGGAGAGACGAGGAGTGAGAGGAGGTTCGCTGCCAAGCACAGCAGAAGTGTTGATGATGAAAGGACAACTATCTGCTCCCTGTGTTCAGCCTCCAACACACCATCGCTCTCAGCTCACACATGGACCTGCACACTGTGGGAGCAAGTTTGTGTCGATCGCATATGGTTTGTGCGACAGATAGTGTGTGTGTGTGTGTGCATATTTTTGTGTGTCGGTGTCCTCATAATGTGAATATGGCTCTTTGCCATATGCTCCCACAGAGAGAGTAGAGAGGCCCGGGGAAAGAGAAAAAAGGAAGTGTGTGTGAGAGTAATCGTCATGGCTGCTGCTGAAAGGCAACAGCAAATCCTTTGAACCTGGGCTGGGCCACTACTGTATACATGTGCTCATATACTCACACACACACACAGTCATGTTTCCATGACTTGAGAGGACATTACATTGACTGGCATTCATTTCCTGGAGGCATATGCATCTAAACCTTTCCTCACAATAACCTCACCCTAACCTTAAAACATCTTCACCTTATCGGGACTTTTTATCCCCATGAAGAAGACAAGGCCCCATAATGTGACTATGCAGACTGATTTAGGGTCCCCACAACATGAGGAATACCTGGACACACACGCCGACACACACACAGTGGCGTCTCTGCGAGCTGTCCACATGAGGCTTGGTGGCCTTGGACAAGGATTGCCTTGTTACAGGAGTCAATGGCGTGTTTTAGCTCCAAAATATGCCTGGTGAGAGGCGGGAGGGGGGGAGGGGGTGGTTAGGCTGGGCAGGGGGGCAGCATGGACGAGCAGAATCTGGATGTGTCCATAGGTCTGTCTGTCTGCTCCTCTCTCACCACAGTAAACACTCTCGCCAATGTGATGGACTCTCAGCGCAGGAGAGTTATAAACAGTGCTGCTTGGACGGTTTTTATTTCCATGACCTTTTGGAATTTGAGTTTTTATGGGAAATTGAAATTAGGGATTCCCCAACTTTGCTGTCGTTTGTTGTGAAGGATGTGCTTTTTGGAATAAGAGGAAATATGTTTAAACTGTATTTTATGCAGGAGTGACGTGGCATTTCACAGCTGTGTCTGTAGACTTAGTTCATCCCCACTGACCTGACATACCTGAGAGCTGCCCAATGGCTCTACAGTGGTGCAGTGTTACCCTCTGATCGTTACTGTTATTAATTCTGAATTTAGCTCTTGAGTTCTGTTTCAATAATTTTTCAACACATCCTCCGAAAAAGATAAGTGGGGTTATTTCACAACACATTCGCACTACCACATAATTCGGTCAATTATTCATCCAAAACAATAGATAAACAATTACTAATCTAAATATTATGAAAATCACAATGTGCCCAAGTACAGTACACAGCTGCAATGATTTGAAAAATATCAAATATGTCACAGCATGCCAATATAAACAGAGTGGTGAAACAGAGATTATTTAAAGATGCTGGTTTGGTATTGATGTTAGAGGCAAAACAAAAAAAACAGGATTGTCGTTATCAAACCCATATGACAAAGAAATGTAATTGAAGTTTGATATTTTATAGGTTAATTGTAAATGTATCACACAAATACAACTAGATATATAAAACATGAATTAAGAAAATAAAAGTTTTCATTTCAGCAAAAATTTACAGATACTGATAAGTCTGTGGTTGGCTCAAACCGCCCAACAAAAATAAGGACTCGTATCACAATTGCAAAATCTGTTACAATGTGATTTTTTGCATACCATTCATCTCTGTGTGAAAATTGTCATTCAGCTTCAAAGCTAAGAAAAATGACTTGGATTCAATGGGGCTACTTTCTAAAATGGACTGTGAAAATAAGAGCAATATATGACAGTAAATTTTGTTTGGGAGAGCAGCTATAAACACTTCCCAGCAAAACAGTACATCTGATATGACCCACAGCTGTCAGTATTTTATAAATATATTTACACCCATCTCATTTTACAAAGTCTCATGTGAGCAAAGATAAATGTGTAAAAGCATCAAAAGTTTATTTTAGGATAATTTGATGTCTTTTCAAAGAGAATTAAAAACTAAATGTAACTGCTAATCTGCTGTGTTAGTCCTAAATAGGGATTTTCCACTGATCTTCAATTTTATTTATTTTAGTTTACCCATGCTTTGCCTCAAATGTCTCTCTGGTGAGATTAATGCTGAGCCATTTCCCTTTTCTTTACTCATTGATGTGAGGACAGACACACACACACACACACACACACACACACACACATACACGCATGCACACCCACACACACACACACACACACACACACATACACACACACACACGCACACACACAGTGAGCCTGACCTTGGAGAAGCTCCCAGACGAGCTGTGTCCCCATAAAGTGGAACCTCTATTCAGATAGTGTTGGGATGTCATTGTGGATTAGATCACTGCCCCAATCAAGCATCATTGTTCTCACACATTCAAACATATCATTTTTTCAAATAACTGCTGGTCTCGTCACACATTTCTGTTTGATGTTTGCTATATCTATGCATCGTTGAGCAAACTCAAATACAGCAGTGTATGTGTGTGTCTGTGTGTGTGTGTGTATGTGTGTCCTAGTTAGTGGTTTACACTCGGTCAACAGTCTGCCGACAGTGTGTTTGTCTTGGACGCTTCCAGCCTGCCTGTAGATTACCCAATCAGATAATCAAGGGTCTAATTGCATCACATGCATCTGGGAGTGTTTTTCCCTTCCATTATCCCTCATAATGCACACATACACGTCACACACACACACACACACACACATGCACACGCATGCTGCACACACACATTGATGACGTACATGGAGCAGCTAATTGCCAGGGGGTCGCCTGTGTTTAGAGACAATAAATTCACTCGTGGTCTCATCTGGATATAAAAATGTAAAAAACTGTGTCTTTACCTGCTGTTATCTGTTGAGAATCACTGGGAGTAGAAACTATTTCATCAGAGAGACTGTGGTGAACCTGCTCCTCTGAAACTGGGAGTGGACCATGAAATGATGGATAAGATAATAAAATTATACTTTGCTTTTGATGGGCTTAATGAAATGAAGCCTCATTTCTAAAACAATCTAATTTCCTACTTTGTTCTAATACACCAGTTTTTATATAATTTTTCCATTTTAAAACATTTAGTTATTCATGCATTTGGGATGTAATTCAATTAGCTTGGAAGTACATTAGACTGATACAACTTTAAAAAAGGTATTCTCATCTTCTATAAAGAATAAAGGCACAGGCGTGTGCATATCTCCTCTTAGGCCAAACTGTCGACTTATGAAATTATTTAAATCCACCTGATCTGGACTTTTATTTGGATCTCCACTAAATTGCAGACACATACATTACAAAGCTTCAAATATTTGTTTTATCCAAATTCATATAGCGCTATTCTCTGACATTTAAGTTAAAATGCAATGCCGAACAAAGTGAAATAAAACTCCTGGATCTGCCCCAACATTTCAGGGGTTTCATTTCTACCCATATCCATCCTCCAACCAAATGTCGTGGGAATGCAATGTTTGAACAATTATTGTTTATGTAAGATTTCTTATTGACTTGAAACAAATAATGTAAGTTTGATCAAACATTGTGTCTAATGTGATGTTTGCTAATGGTATATACCATTTAGACGCAATGTAGCTGTTAACTACGCCTACAAAAGATGGCTGCTTCGCATATCCTGCATCTGTTTGGTGCATAGGTTGTGTGTCTGGGCAGTAGAACGAAGTAGCAGAGAATATTTAAGACAACATGTGTGACCAGGATTGAAATGACCCACATTTGTATCATGTGTCTTTTCTGTCTTGTTTGTAACATTAACCGAATGTTGATCTCCTCGAGTGTACTCATCTTTGTTTATGTTTACCACACGCAAACTCAGACAGATCGGTCTGAGTTAGTCTTTAGTTCTGGGGTGTGCCATCTACTGGTACACGTGCAGTGCCTTAGCAAATATGTGAACAATAATGGTGCAGCTGGTTCCCCACGCGTACTCTACGTGTGGTCAAACAGCAATTACCCCAGGCCTGATGCATGATAGTTCAACCTCTGGATATGAATATACTCGCCTCAGATGTAACTTAGTTTGTATCCGCGCAGAACTTGCTTTAATCTTTGATGGTGCATGAAATAGAGTCATGTAAAATCTGCTTTGGTGTATCATAGTCATATACCACATATGGTGGGGGAGATTTAGCTTCTCTCGATGAGAAGGAAAAATGGGAAGACATGGAAATGACTGCAGCTTTAACTTTGGGTGATATTTTCCCCCCGGGGCATTTTGCCTCAGGCTCATAGGCATCTGTAGTCAAATAAGATAAGGAAAAAAGGTTCTTTGTATCCGTTTCTATCAGTCGTTCTCTGCCACTTTCTCTCTCTCTTTCTCTCTCTCTCTCTCTCTTGCTTTTTTGTCAATTTCTCTGCCTGCCTGTCCTTCTCTGTTGTCTTTCCCACTCACCCTGATTTCCTCTCCGTCCAACGTTCACATGACAAATGCCAAAGGCTGTATTATTGTGTCCTCAGCTGCCATCACTCACTGTGTTATGTAAGACACTGCTGATGCATTCACGCATGTGTGTGTGGTTATGTTTGTGTGGGTTTGTGTGTGTGTGTGTGTGTGTGCCTGCCTGGCTTCAGTCATGATATGCCTTCTCTGAATTCTCAATCATCCCAGCGTATCCAAGCTGAAGCCAGACCGGTTACCACTCCAGATGTGTGATCTGTTTCAACCTTGACCTCTTGAGCTACGACCACACTGCGTTTTGAATCTATGATCTATAGAATAATAAGCAGCGGCACCATGGCGAGAGTACAGAGAATATGGTGCTTATTTACCAATAGACTATTCAGGGCTGTCACTTTATTCTGAAAATTCAAACAATCATCCATTTATTCACAAGTGGGGAAAGTTCATAGTCAGGTTTTTCCAGCCTAGAAGTGAATTGGTAAAAAAGAGGATTTTCTCTTGCAGATCAATGCAAAATTTCCTTAGTTGTCATCATGCAATGTAAAGTCTATTCAACATGAATTGCCACTGTCATTGTGTAGTTCCATACAATTATAATAATTAAATACATCTCTGGTTAATTTCTCATATTAATAGTATTTGTTCTGGATCCAGAATTTGTGCCTGATTTCAGGATATTTGAAATCAGGCGCAAATTAAGTGTTCATCTGTCGATGATTTTCAATTCTTTGTTTCGCTCTCCTTTTTCCCCAAAACTTGAGGGAGACAAAACATTTTTGGTCTTTGTCTCAATACACAAAATAAATCTGACTACTGTTACACAACCGAATTGTTATCTTCACTCTGCAGGTAGAATGTGCATGGAAACCGTAGACAAAAGTGATGCCAAAGTGTCACGATCGCCACCTGGAGGCAGCCAGCAATATAGGACATAAATCCCACCTCATCCACATTAGTGAATGTGACAAGGACCAAAGTAAAAAGTCAAAATACACATGAAATAGGTTGTTCTCAAAGATCTCAGAGACTCGTGATTAGTTTGCTGGCGTGACCTCGCAACCATCCTCAAATCACTACCATGCGGACTCTGGCTCCATCTCTTTCCAATATGGCAGTGTTCATAACCAGGATATTTTGGCTTCATTTCTGGATATTGGGAGGAAGTGGAGATGTATTTATTGACAGGCTATGGCCGTAACCATGAGCAGATGCACCAGACTGAGAGTCGTGGAAAACAAAACCAGTTTTCATTTTCTATCAGTCAGTAAAGCATTGTGTGAAGTGAACCGTGGTGACCTAATTTGCCCGATTACATTGCCTTCCTTTTAGCAAGGAAACTTCATATCTACACATATTAACATGTTAACCACAATGTGCTGAAATGACTCAAATTGTTAATTGGTATCTAATTTAAAAATGGGAAAAACGATGACCAACTTTGCATCAGTTAAAAACCTACATCATCAACCATATCTGGATTTCTTCAAGTGGATTGCTCTCTCTCAGGACTTTCAGACTAGATTTGAGGGACAGGTTTACTTCAGGTCAAGTTTTCATATATTCAGAAGTAATTGGATGCATTCTAAAAATGGCACCCTGTTTCCTCTGATCTGTGCTAAAGCATCACAAAGCGAGCACTTGGATCTCATCTGAGGAGCATATGAAGGAGTCGGGAGCCTTGGGCTGTGATGTGTGTACAGGATGGTACATACACACCACACACCACACACAATCTCTCCCTCTCTGCCCGTCTCGATGGCTCACTCATGATCGACCACACATACACACAAACACACACGTACATGTGTGTGCGGCCTGCGGTTTCTTTAGGCTTGACATTAGCACAAGCTGCATCTTATGCTAATGTCAACTTGTTCTATTCTTTCATTGAGCTTATTTTATCTCATCGTCTATCGCTGCCTTTATTCTCCTCCCACTTTTTTCATTCCCTCTCTCTCCCCCAATCTTTTTCAACAAGGAATTCAATGAGTAGGCCCTTATTGGATGAAGCTGAGTATCTTTGGTTTAGCCTGAAGACAAGGCTACCCAGAAGAGACACTTCTTTCTTGTTCTCCTTCAAATTTACAACTTGGTGCCTACCTGTCTGTTGTTGATCACTCAGACCAGTGTGTTACCTTAACTGTGTACAAACAACACATACACACACATTATTATGTACCATAGGTTTTATATGACCGCTTCAGTAGTCTCTGTAAATCAAATTTTGGATCTGCCCTTTTCTTTTTAATCCAAGCAAACATTTGTTGGAGTCCTTCTTGAACCATGTTTCATCCATCCACCAAATTTCATGGATTTCCATTCAGCAGTTTTTGCGTGATCCTGCTGAAATCAAGCAAAACAACCGACCAACAAAAAGATAGGGGTAAAAACATTACCTTCTTGCCAGAGGTAACTACAATTGCTCCTATTAAAAATGTATCATCTGTGTAACATGAACCACCATCATTCACTGTCTCAAATCAAGGAAAAATTTAAAAACTCATTCAATCAGCCTCGCTACAATGCCTCTGTCTTAGATAGATGCTCGACAATTATCATAACCTTTAATTAGAAGGTAATTTCTCTAAGTATGAGATATTGAGTCATCGTTTCCAGACAGGAGCTCTATTTGTTTCTTATTAAATGCAATGTGATCGCATAGAACTATTTGCACCACATGTCTAAATGTGAAGTGTGGCTGAAAGTGCTTTGCTTCGGCAGAGATGTCTGATATCAGTTATCCTCTTTAAAAAGTGTCATCTGGAAGATTTCAAAAGGGAAAACATTAAAGAGCAAAACTTCAAGAGGCACAGACACAAAATGGGATGTAAGTCATTAGGCATGCATCTCCAAATGGAAGACCGGTGTCTGGACGATCACGTTGTTCCTTCTGGGAATACTAACGCCCGGCAACGTCAGTGTCAATCAGCCGGAGCAGGAAGCTGACAGAGAGATGTGGTGAAGCTGGCGTCAGTGGCCTTACATGGGTACAACAACACGAGGGGAAAGCACTCAACTTAGCCATGGAGCCTTGGAGGGAGGAGGAGACTGGGATGAAATGATGTGTGTGTGTGTGTGTGTTTCAGCTGAGACTTATGCATGCATGAGAACTCGTTCGCATGTGATGCAGCTTCTTCAGTGAAGTAAAGATAACGCAAGAATTCGAATGCACGAAGTTCTCAATGACGGAGTTGAATTTGTTTGTTTGGTTCATTTTATTTTTACCCTCATCTCTTCAATGTTGTATTTGTAGTTATTCATTCATGATGCATGCATACCTCCACTCACTCCTTAATTTTAGCAATGCAGTGATATGAATAGCTGTCTTTTACTGTGCCCACAATGGTCACACCTAAGCACACCATCAACAATACAATTCATAAATTTGTATTGAACATGGGGAATTTAGTGTCAGGATGTGTGTGACTATCAAAACAACTTTTCCCTCTTGTAAGTAGATGGATGAACGTTTACATTTTGGGGGAAGAAGTGACAGCCCTGCAAAGTATGCATCTAGTACATGGGAACTCAGACTACTGATGAGACACTGTATCTGCCGTCACACACCATTTGCCTTTTAGATGATGGATTATGGTATTTTTCCAGGCAGCAAAAGCACCTTGCTGACAATATTTAAAGCTTAACAGCATAATGTAGCCGTTCAGTGAATCTGTTGTGCAGTGAATACTGTTGTATATGCATCCACCAGCTCAGTCGCTGCCACCACACATCCCCTCAACATTACACACAAATAAATCACACAGGCCACATCTTTAATGTCTTTTGTGGCATTTGCTTTGCAGGGAACGAGCCATTTTAATGTCCCGTGTTGTAGAGCATGTTGTCTCATGAGTCAGGCTGCAGTTATATTAAGCATTAAATCCATCAATGGGCCGAGGGCATCATGCTACAGGACAGATGATCACATGCTACAGTTCATGCGTCAAACATGAAAAGGAGAATGTGAAGACGAGATGGAGGGATCTAAAGTTGAAGACAGATGCATGCATGCGTTTGCTTGACAGTACATGCAACTCCAGAATGAAACAAACAGACACACACACTTGCCTGAGTCTATGTGATTGGGTGTCATCAGCACGATCATTTCACATGGGATAAAAAATTGCAGAGATACCAATGAAATGATAAAAGAAATAGGCTCTTTTACTACAATTCAAATCCTAATTCTTCCATATTCTCACTCAGCATTAGGTCATTTTTTTCACATACATGTATTTACTACTCATTATGTTTTAGTTTTAGTAGTTGTTGTCTTAGGTGCAGAGATCAGATGGACGTGTCAGTCAGTACATCACACACACAACGCTTTGCTTGACAGAGTGACGTGAGCGTGTAATGAGATCAATAAGCAATCACTAGTGTGGTCTGGTTTCACTGGGCATCGACAGGAGCCCTGATACGCTGCTTGGGAACAATTAGCATCAGTGAGCAGCGCTAACGTGATTTTGAGTGATGTTGATGATGAGTGCATGTCTAAATACGTGTGTGTGTGTGTGTGTGTGTGTGTGTGAGTGAGTGTGTGGGTGGGTGGATGAGTCACCCTCATCATCCTGCCCAGGAGTCCCATCTCTGGCACGCACACACACACACACACGTACAAAACGTGCACACACACACACACACACACACACACAAACCCAAGCTTTGCCCAATCTGCACTCGCTGTGTTGTGTGAGTAAACAGTGATTCTTGCAGTCAATATGAATCAGTTTGTTTGTAAAACCTTATGTACTGCACCATTCCCTCAGATCCTCAGATTATCTTATTACTGGGCAATAACTAAATTAGCAAATTGACTGTGATATAATTAGACATTTTTAATTCTGTAGTCCAGATGATTGTTAGCAAATCTTTCTAATACAATTGAATTATTCTGAACATAAAAAAGAGGAAGAGGAAGAGAGGAAGAAATTAGATGCATCCTCTGATACATTATATGCTACTACAAGGATATCAATTTCTGTTCTTTTACAGTAGATTCTATTTTTTTGATTCATGGTATTTTTTCTGTCTCTCACCCCATATATTTCATATGTCTCTCCCCGCTCTTTGTTTTTCTGTCTCGACTGGAATCTAGTAAGAGCAGTCGCGGCCCAGTGGGGGTTTGGGTCTGGACAGCTGGGTAGCTTGTCTGAATCGTGCCACTGTGTGTGTGTGTGTGTGTGTGTGTGTGTGTGTGGGGGGGGGGTGTTGTTGCACTTGCATACATGTATGCTTGTGCCTTTTCGTGTGTGCAGGTGTAAAGACAGACCCATACACATTCATCCAGGCTGGCCTTTAGTCCCTTTAGACCTTACATGACTTTAGGATGTCATAACACTCACAGTTACACACACACTGCTAACTGGTCACATGGTGTGAACAGGGTGAGAACTGTTATGAACTCAGGTGGGATTTCTCTCTAAAAGCCCTTAAATATATATATTTGAGATAAATTTGAGATATTTGAGATAAGCAATTTGTTACTGTATGAAATGTAGCTTATGTGGTGTTTGTTTGGCTCTGAGTTATTATGTTACTGCTAATTGCTTTGGTTTAACACACAGAGCACAGTGCTCCCCCTGCAGTGTGAAGTGTGTGTATGCATGTGCTGGCTATTCTACCAATATAACATGAAGGTGCGTGTGCTAGATGAACCATACTTGTACAGGATAAATGATAAAACATGTGCACGTGACACACTAAAGGGAAAAAAAATTCCATCACTGGAGATTTTAGAGATTTGGGTCTATTTTGCCTTCACTCAGTATCTCTAACATTCAGCAAACTTTGCAGTTTGCTTCCTGTCAATGTTCTGAAGGGATTTTGCTCAGGGGTTTGTTCTTGTATCATTCATAGTTTGATTTAGATTTATTCCAAAGACCTGGTGAAAATTGATTATTTTTAAAGCTGAGGACAGAGTTTTTTACTTATGGAGGAATACCCCAAATCCCCTCAGTAAGACCATAACCAACCTCTAGAAACCTCTAATAAATCAACAAATGGAACATGAATTTTGAACCTGGTTTCTGTAAAATGTAAGGAAAAAAGATAATGTCTCATTTGCAAAATACAAACACTAAAGACGGGTCCTGGTGATATCTACAAGTTAAAATTGTATCATTCACCTTTAGAGCTTTGTGTTACAGTTGCACCAGTGAAATTAGAAGCTGTCTACTTGCAGCTGAAGGAGGGAGCCATCAAAGATTATGTGGTTCAGGACTGCATTAGGTCTGTGCGATTTCCCAGCCTCCTATTCACTTGATGTGCGAACTGCATTTGAACCGTAATGGACGCCACCAAGGGACGGCACAGCACAGAGGAGCATAGCGGAGCATACAAACAAAAGAAGCTGAAATGTGTGTGTTGACTGTGATAGAGCGTCTCATTAGGTTCTTCTCTAGTCTGACTCCTATATACAGTATATACTTTACAGGATCTGCAGGAGCTCAGTGCGATTCAGCAATACAGACAAACAACTCTTCCATCCTCCCTCTCATCCTGAGGGGCTCGCATAAAGCAGGAATCCGCTGTATTAGTCAGATTATTTCATCTGCCATTCAAAATGCAAAGTCATCTCTTGTTGGGTTGTCAGGTCATCTCATTTTATGACATCAGCCTACGAACTATGACAGCTAGGGCAGTCCACAGACGCTACACACGGATATGGAAACTAGTCCTGGGACGATTGATCAAATATTTATAATTAGATTTATTGAGAATTAGCATTATCTATCGTTACAATGGGGTTTTTTTTGCACTAAAAACATTCTGCACAACGAGTCGAAGAAAACCCAACATGACTAAGCATTAACAGTTAATGGGTCAAGGTTACCTTCACATAATTAACATTTTGGTCAATGTTTGTTCAAATATACTTTTACTGTGTTTGTAACCAAATTCCATGTAAGTGAAAGGGACAGTCTTTACTTTTATGTCTGGAAATGACAGCCGAAGCTAACTAGCCTATTCCTGAGCTTCCAAGTTACTTCGCTGTTTTCTGGTGAATTTAGAGATACTAGCCAAACTCTTATTTGATATTTTAAATGAGGATTGTGTGTTTTGCTTTTCAAAGGACAAGCCAAACCCAAACCCTAACTCTGTCTACATGTTACGTAGTAGTTTGACCTTTAAATAGGAGGTTATAATGCAATCAAGACATCTACCTGTGAAAATAATGCAACTAAGAACAAAACAGTTGGTCTATCACCGTTGTGCTCCCTGTACAAAATCGTTCAGAATTTGTTTACCTGCAAAACAATCTGCTGTTTATAAATGACAGTATGCATCAAATGCGCAATAAATGCACAACCAGCTCAGACAGAGCACTTTCTTTCCTCAGTCTAAACTTGACTCCCCATCCTCACTTCACCAGCTGTTGGTACCATTAAAGTAGGTCAGAGAAGCACACTATTTATTTATTATTATTTATTTCAGTCCTCAAATGTCTGAATTCAAATAGAATTCTTACTGCCACTTGAACTAGTTGTTTATTGCAACTTTAAATAAACCCTTCACTATCATGGTGAACGCAAGAGGTGCTGACCACCTTGTCAGTCAAGATGATCAGTTTTATCTTTGTGTGTCCAGTGCTTATGTTGTGTATGGACTGTTTTGTGTTCAGTTTCTGCTCAACACAGATACTGGGACTGTTAAATGTGCCATCCGTGGACTTCAAAGCCGCCAGACTTAGGGAAAGTCATCGCACATCTATGAAATTAAATTACACTTTTCTCATATTGAAGAAATCTGAAAAATCACTGCAGCGAGAGGAGAGGCATGGTGGTGGGTGAGGGGTAGAGCCATATGTAGATCAGCCCTCCAGCGTTTAGCGTGATGCGTATTTTACTCTTTCTTTTTTTTTCTCTCTCATCATCAGCACCTGCTCTTATTTCATTTTTAGATGGGATGACGAAGAGAGGGACGTAGGGAGGGTTGAGTGAAGGAGGGACAGTAGCAGACGTTCTGTCCTCAGATAGTTCTCGGTCGTGTCTCGGAGCGGGCGGGTTTTCTGACTTTAGCCTAAATTCTCCATCTCTTGATTATGTGCCTACCAGAATGGGACAACAAGAGAGTTCTGAGCAGATCCCAGGTCAGTGCAGCCAGGAGAGAAAGAGAAAGAGAGGAGGAAGGATGAGCGTGATGTGTGTGAGATTGTTGTCTTTTCAGCTTGAGTTAGAATAGCACTTACTTAAAAAAATTATAATAATTCTATTTTGTTTTTCAGATTATGATCTGAGATGCATTTTGCAGATAATATTGACATATCTAATGAATTTAGATTAATAAAATACACAATTTTTTGACAATTCTACATTTAAATGTCCCAAATAACGACTCGATCTATTTTATATTTATGATTTACATTATTTACATTATCCAAAATGTTTTCAATGATGTTCAAACCCAGCGATACATCTCAATTTTATTGAAGGTGAAGGAATGTTTCATTTTGTTCGCCTTTTAGGTGCATCACATGCTTTACCCTTGGCTTTGCCCCTCTCTGCTATAACTTCCGGGGAGAATGAATTTTGTTCACATGACCTCAGCCATGAGTATGATTTACCCCTGATTCCCGTCAGGTCGATCCTCAGTAATGATGGTGGAGACAACAACTCCCATGATGGCACGCTGCTTTACGACATCATTAAACCACGTCTTTTATTATTATTGTTTTGATTGAGAGACCCCTAGGGGCAGAGGCTACTGTTGCTATTGTGCGTTTAATCCAAAAGGATGCAATTTACTACGTAGATTAATTATAAAATCACTGAGGATTATTCAGACAGAAGAATGACCTGTAAATTACGACATGGACTGAGAAGAAAAGGAAAAACAGGTGATGCTCCCTATGGCCACATCAGGACTAGGTTTCACTGACACTAATACAAGGAAAGCCTGGTGTCTCAAAAACATTTTTCATTTCCACAAAACTAACTCAAACCATTAAGCTCATCTCCATGTCAGTAAAAACATTCTATATCCACAGGGGTAATGGCAGCAAAGGTTTAAGAACCACTTGCCCCCAGATTTTAAAAGTTAGCAAGATCTTTTCAACAATCAAAAGAAGCAAATGTGAATATAATATTTGTATCATACAGTATTGTTTCCTCACTGGTCATCCAGCTTTTATCTAACAACACACCTATCATTTTGAAATTGACTTTTATTAATCAATGTGCGCCTCAGTTTCCTGATGCAGAAATCCTCCGTTGTGTTAATGCACAACCCTCGCTGCTCGGTTGTCATGCATCACCTGCTGTCACAGGAAACGCCAGATGAGTAGTGGGCGTAGTGTAACTGGGACCAATTGAGCCCCGAACAACTATTTTATGGTCCGCGGACAAGTCACTTTGATCTTTGTCCTGACGTAACCTAGCAACCAGGTATTTTCAATACAACCGATTTCTATGTACCGCAGGTCTCCTCCTTATCACCGAGCCGTCAGTGAACATTTGCAATTGGCAGAGAAGCGCAGGCAGGGGCGGGTGAGAGGACGGAGGGAGTTTCATGAAACAGCAGAGAGGAGAAGAGCCGAGGCGAGGAAGAGAGTGTGAGGAAGTGTCTGTGGGCTACATCACTGAAATGTCAGTTGCTCTGGATTGAGACTCTGAAGGACATTTGTACAACGGTGGAAAGAGATAGCATCTATTGGAATCTAGATTGTGTTCATACTGAACACAAACGATGCAGAGGAGACACTCGGCAACTATCATGGGACGCCATCAGGACAATACACATCCTCCTAAACAGGTTCAGTATTGGTTTAATTGGAGTTTCTTTGGTGTGTGCATCCATGTGTGTGTGTGTGTGTGTGTGTGTGTGTGTGTGTGGGTGCGTGCGTGCGTTTGTATGTGTGTGTGTGTGTCTGTGTGTGTGTGTGCAGAAAAAGGAAAGCCATTTAATCAGTAATGATGAGATGGTTTAAATAGGACAACTTGAAGCAATGTCTAAATTAAGCTTCTTGTTACAGTCGAGTTTTCAGGTCAGTTACACATGTGAGAGGAGGCTGCTGCTCCCAGAGTGAAGCCCCTGCTGAGGGATTCACTGTCACTATTGTTCTCATACTAGGTACTGTGTGTTGTTGTTGTGTTAGGATGGATGTGGAAGCTTCGTATGTGGAAGCTTCGTAAACAACAGCGTCACAAGACGCTGTTGTTTTTTATCTAAAACTTTAGCATCAAAATCTATCCAATTTTCCATCATGTAAACAAATTAAGAATATGGGAGAAAAGGTCAATGTATTGCAAACCGATAGTTACAAACTCATGTATCATCATTAACAAATCTATATAGAGTTTGTTTAGGATTAATAGCCTTGCAACTTTGAGGCAACGCTGCACTGCAATGCTGCAACTGTTTACAATTCTGCTTCCACCCTCCTCTATCCGGAACATGAAGTTGGCCCCTGTGGCTCTGAGCTCGTGCTCGGCTGCATCCTCCTGCTTAGCCTATAGGAGAGATGTGGAGGTATTCTGTATGTTTGACAGTGTCTCTGTACTGTGGGTGTATGGCCAGTTCCCTCGCTGTAGTGCTGTATTTACAGTTGTTGTAGAGTAAGACTGCAGAGGAGCTCAGCTGGCCTGACACAGTGAGCTCTCCTCTTTCTTACTTGACTGCCCATGGCCTGCCTGTGGACTCAGCTCCTCTTTTGCTCTGTGTCCATCACTCTTTTTCTCTTTATCTCTCTCCCCCTCTCTTTTCACCATCTGCCTTTCTGCCTGATCTGCCTACATATCTACCGACTCGCTCTCAGGAGAGGGCTGGGGGATGGGGGTCCACTGGGAAATAGCAGCGATGCTACAGGAGGGAAAAGGGGAAAGAAGATGACATTTATGTGGCATTAGCTTTGAAATTGAGTTTGGTGATAGCGTACACTCCCATGAGGAAATGGTCACACAGTGTGTATGGTGTAAGAATTGTAGCTGACATCAAAAGCAGTTTAAATGCATGCTTCAAAAAACATATGTGCAGAAATGACCTATTCAAGCTCCTTACCTTTAAAAAACAACAAGTTAATTCATTAAAATGTCTAAAAACAACTAGACGTATGTGATATGTGCACTAACACAATCCCAAATGTTTCCGACAATATTTCGAAAACCTAGAGAAATTGATCCTCTTTAGCCGTGACTTTGCCCGTCTCTGCTTTAAAATCAACGTATGACGAAGGAAAAACACACTGCTAGCCAGTTAGCTGTTTTTTCCCTCCACTGTTTGTATCGGTCACTCATAACAGATCACGATTATTCACTGCCGATTGCACGTGGACATGAATAGAAGTTTAAATAGATGGCGTCAGCCGTCAACCTTCTCTACACCTGAGGCTCGTCAGACTTTCATCTGCAACGATGGTAAAGACAACAACTCCCATGATCCCGCGCTGCTTCAAAACGTCATCAAACAAGGTCATTTGTTATTATTTTGATTGAGAGACCCCTGGTGGATGAAGTTACATAAGCAGCTTTCAGACCTGCACTGGGACTCCGTAGTTTCTTCATCTTTTCACCAGAGGAGTTGCATGTGTGAACACAAATGCTCCGCAGCTTCTGCAGACTTTATCTGCCTTGCCTCCTGGTATAAAGTAAATGGGGTCAATTCCTGCCTCTGTCTGCTGCACTCGGCTGCTCCACCTCTGAATAACGGTGGATTAGATGCTGTTGTGAACGTGTCTGTGCCGAGAACCTCCCGCTGTGTTGTGCACGTGTGAAAGACAAACTCTGGGTGCACTCCATAGCTAATTCTACAGATTTTAACCGGAGTTCATGTCTGACAACGGCTATATTGTCCATTTAAATCATAGAATATAAACTAAATTAAAACAAAATATCAAGGGAATTCCCTTTAGTGTAGGTTTCCACTGAAACAATATCAAGTTCTCTAATTCAATAAATCACATCAACACCCTCACACAAAGCCACTCTGGTAATTCAACAGAACAGTATGATCATTCTGAATGTACTGTAGATCTAAAATGTTGGTCAAGTTCTAAATGTCCTTTGTCTGAATGAATTCTAGTTTACCTTTTAACATGGATGATAATGTGGCCTGGATACTGATCCTATCAGTGTTTCTATTCTTAGGAGCTTGATGAATCTGATTTTACTTATCTGTGCACATCATCACAGACCACAGTTTAATAATGTCTTCTGTTACAGTGCGTTGCATTTGTTATGGGAATATGACTCTTTGTTCTCTGTGCAGTGTGTACTGTATTATCCTGAAAGCCTCACAGACTGATCCCAAGGGGCGATGCTGCTACATGCATGCATGCATGCCTGTGTGTGTGTGTGCATGTATGTGTGTGTACACATATCTGCGTGTGCCTGCTGTTGATTCACTCATTGACCATCGCTCACCCTTCCGTCTCCTGTGGGCCTTGATGCTGGGAGGAATCGATAACCTTCTCCCTCGCTTTGCCTCTCCGCTGTGTCTCCACTAGAGCAGCACTGTGGAGCACTTTATCAGCTCAAATGCTTATGCACGCTGCACAGAGTGCTCTTGCAATGCAAACACGTACTGGAGGTTGTTTTAAAGTAAAATGCTAAATCTGCAAAGTATTCTAACAGAGAAAAGTGACATGAAAACTACTGCAACACACACAATCAGAAACACACACACACACACACATGCTCCCTTTATCTCAGTCTCTCCCTGACATTAGCTGAACAGAGTCCATTACTGCCAGGTAATGGGTAAATGTCACAATAGCAGGATGTCATAAAGCTCTGGAGTGGTCTAATGGGTTTTGTTCAGGTTGAGGTGACACACGCACACTCGTACGTGCACACTTCCAGGAAGCTGTCGTCCAATGCGCTTGATGCATTTACTCATCACATCACAGCCGTGAGCCCCAACATGTTTGAAGAGCTAATACGATCTGTGGAAGGAAGAATATTATGAGATACATCTGTCACTTTGTTTGGATAGTGTGTGTGTGTGTGGGGGGGTATGGAGGGGTAAGCTGTTCCACAAGTTGGGGGCGTGGACTGCAAAGGCTTGATTGCCTCTGGTAATGAACCTAGTTTCAGGCAGATCTAGGAGCAGCTGAGTGGCTGACCTCAGCTCTCTAGCTGCAATGTGAGCATGAAGAAGTTCAGCTATGGGTGGTGCCAGTCCATTGAGAGATTGACACTGACATGAAGCCAGTGGAGAGAGCACAACACAGGTGTTATATGGTCCCTCGCTTCAGATGTGTCAAGCTCTTGTTCCGAGGTCCAGTCACTGCCTGTCATCTTTGTTATCTTTAACACGTTATATATTCACGATTTAAGGTACGGTAAAAGTGACTATATCACACATCCTACATAAACAAGTTTTAGATGATCTGCAAAGATGATCCACATGATGTGATATGCAAACTGCTTTTGATGTTTATTTAACTAAATGCAGCCACACCGATGAGTAAACGGTCAGTGTGTGTCCGTGTGTGTGACTGTGTCCGTGTGTGTGTGTGTTTGTGTGTATAGTACTGGATGATTGCATTGGGGGCGGGTACATGTGTCTCAAAGAGTGTTGTAATTGATTAGAAGCTTAAGGAGCCGATGATTAGCACATGTTGACATAAACATCAACATCAACCAAACAGCGTTGACCTTTGACGTGGACGGGCCTCTGGGTTTAACAGTCGATATGATGGATCTTTGACAGCTGAATTATATTATATGCTATAGTAGCATATATATGAGCAATGTTTAATATATATATATATAACACTTCCACTACTCCTTATTCAACACACACTCACACGCACACACATGCACACGCACACGCACATGTCTCCGTCCTCTTTCTAATTCACGTGTGCGTGGTAGTGTGATGTCGGTTTACTGCATCATCATCGCATGACATCACAGAAGATTAACTCATTGTCCTTCTCTTCCTCCCCATCTCTAGTCGTCGGGCACCAGTGTGGTAGTGGACATCGCCGTGATGGGGGAGGCCCACGGTTTGATCTCAGACCTGCTGGCCGACCCCTCACTGCCCCCCAACACCTGCATCTCTCTGAAGGCCGTCAGCAACCTCCTCAGCACCCAGATCAGCCTCCAGCCGCTGCACCGGCCTCGCATCCCAGCCGACAGACAAGGCTGTTCCGACTCGGAGGAGGGGCCCGACAAAGCAGAGAGACTGGCCATCCCAAAGGTAGATGTTTGTTTTTTTGTTTCTTACCATTTCTTTTACAGGTTTGAAAATACATGTGCTGCACCACAATTACCCACAGTGCAACTTGATCACTGAGAGTCAGGGATATGGATGTGTTATGCTAGTAGCGGCTTGTAGCCTAACCAGAGCAATTCATCTCACCTCACACAGCTCCCCCTAGAGCCCAAAAAGCTTTAGTCAACCTTTTGTTTCACATATGCAGTTGTATTCCCCAAGTCCTGTAAAACATTTTTGTTTTTAATCTTTAATCTGCCAAATTAACTTCTTCCTGCTGCACAAAAACAACGCTAAAATATATATCCAGGACACAGGCACGGCAAATTTTGTGCTTATGATGTCATGTGGAGCCAGAGACTCAACTTATCTCAGGTCAGTCTCAGCTGTCAATCATGATGTTTACACCCCGTTTTATTTATAGCATGAAATAAATTATTAAAACCGAACCTTCCTGAAAAAACAACACCTGAACAGCAATGTGATGAGAACTTCCTAAATTGACAGTAACCATAATTGAGAACAACTTGTCAATGGAGTGGCCTTTTAAAGTTAAAGAACGTTTCCAGGTAGGAAGCTGTGCTTTACTCAAACAGTAAATTAAATTATTCTGAATAAGTGATGTTATATAACGTTAGGTTTAAGTATTGTTGTATAATGCTATATATGCCCACACACACACCCACACCTCACACACCCACACAGGTATACCTTTCCCTGCACACACACACACAGCTGTCTTCGTGTGTGGCTCTAATGTAGTTAACAATGACGCACTGGCTTCCAGAGGGCTTTGAATGTTTAACAAGGCTGCTGCTTCAAAATGTATGCAGGCACTTAAGGCAGCAAGGAAACTAAATAAAGCGTGTGATGCAATGCAGGATAGTCTACCAGGAAAAGTGACTAGCAGCTTTATCGCTGCCTGAACGCTCGGCCCATGTAGTGGAACTCGATGAGACGCCGCCGAATATCAGCTCATTGGCGAGTTGGGGATTCAACTCTCTTGTTCCGCCCTGTTGTGCGTCTTTGAGGTGAGGACAGAAATAGCAGATGTCAATTGAGCTTTACAGGACAGCAAAGCATTTCATTTTTTGATGAAAGTGCCCAGAGAACAGTGTCATTTGGCTTTCACGTGTCTTTTCCCATCATTTGTTAAATTGTCCGATATAAAATTTTAAAGATACAGGAACTATTTGATATACTTTTATCTCGTATGACAGGCCTAAATAGAAAAAGAAGAGCTTTTTAAAAGAAGAGCTTTGAGGCCCTGAAACACCTTGCCTGAGGAAATAGAACAGGCTGAGACAGTAGCTTCCTATGAATCAAAGCATAAAAAATACCATGTCATACCACATTCTCTGATTTTAACCAATTCTAAATTGTATTCTTGTAACGGAAGTATAGCTTGAATTTCCGACACACGTTGCATGTTTTGTTTTTATCTTGTTTTTTTTGTGTTTTTACTTGTGTGTGTTTAATTTCTGAAGCACTTGTTAACTTGAAGTGCTATTATAGATATTAGATTCTAATATTATCATGTATTTAAACTTAACTAGATAATTTCAGTGCAGTTAAAAGCAAGGACAGGCTTACCTTAAGTAAAGCAGAAGTGAATGTGGTACTTTTTCTTTTACTGAATTTTTTTTCAAGTTTATTTGTACTTTTTCTTAATGTAAAAGGTCAAATGCTTGTGTACTTCCTCCACCACTGCTGTCTATTTGTCTAGTTCATAGCATTACATTTACATTGCATTACATTACATTTAGCTGATGTGGCAGCTGCCACGTGGCAGCCAAACATGCGACCACCCTCTGTTTTACAGGTTTATATTATTTCATATAACTGCCACAAATTCTCCACAAGTGTCATAAGATATTCATTTCATCATATTAAGGGAATAAAGCAGCTGAGATTAACATGCAGCCATCCATCATAGTGAACATCAGGGCTGCTTTTATTTTTGTCAGCTACTTTATTGTTGCATAATGATGCAGTGCAGTGGTTTAGATCTGCACTTTAAAGTGCATTAGCGCACCATAATTGAATTCAGAATGGCAGAAGATGTTCACAGTGATTGATCACCACCATGTGCCCTGCCAGTCTCTCCCTCTCCCCCTCTCTCTCTCTCTCCCTCTCTCCTGTCATTCTTACTCTCACTATTAGAGACGTTTGATTTGATTTGCTTCACTGCACGAGAAAAGCCCATGTGGGGTCACGTGTGTATGTACGCTCAAAAAGTAAATAGATAAAGAACGATGGAACGATGGTTTTTCATTCTGCAGTGTGTGATATTTAATCCTCTGCTGCCCTCTATATTCTGCTCTCTCCCTGTGATGTGCTTGTGTGTGTGTCTGTCCCTTTTCGAAAATTCAACCGACTGTAAAATGATACAAGCTGACAAATAACTGAGTTTAGTTCATGGCTTTACAATAAAATGTACAACTGTGAATAGACTGACACCACCGGGGAAATGAACATGTCTTCTTTCTGCTCAACATTCTGTCTTCTTTATCCCTTAAAAAAAAACAAATACAGGAAAAGGCTGGAAGAGCGAATATGGCATGAAATTATTCTAGCCTGGAGCATGAGATTGTTAATTATATGATTCACTAACTTGAATGGTATATTTTCTTTTAGGATAGAGGACGTGAATATGGGCTATAAAAATAATAACAACATTTAAAAAAAAATATTAATAATTAAATATAAGTGAATATAAAGGAATTTGAGCAGAAGTGTAAAAGGACCAGTAGGATTTGTTTCTGCACAGAAACTCCAATATACTCATTTAGGATTTTTTTGCATCACAAGCTGTTAGTATGAAGAAATGCTAACAGTGTGCCTGGTATTGCTTGGAAGTTTAGAGGAATATTATGTACGGGGTCCTATATTTGAAGTTTCTCAAGTATCTTGAAAATATTAAATAAGTGTAACACAGATGTCAACAGCCTTACTGTCATAATCGTGTTTAGATATTTGTGAAATTCCAAATTTCTCATTTGAACACAGGCTTCTGATATTCCCCATCTAACATGACACTTTAACTAAAATGATGACTATTTTTTTAATGTCAGATTTATTTCCCCTTTCAGTGGCCCTAATACTCTGTCGCACAAATGTTTGTCATTTGGCACAAAAAATTCCTGAAGTCTAGGATTCTGTAGTGGTCCTCTTGCCGCGTCCATGTCTGAGAAACTTGTGAAGGTGTATAAACATGTTCTTTGTGCATCTGCATTCCAGCGCCTCAGGCGGAGTCTGCCCCCAGGCCTGCTGAGGAGAATCTCATCAACGTGGACCACAACCACCTCAGCCACAGGGCTGCCCACCATCGAGCCGGGCCCTGTACGCCGAGACCGCTCAGCCAGCATCAAACACACCACAGACAGGTAACGACACTGACTGACTGATACACACACATTTACTGCAACAAGACCAACACAATCACCTTTATTTATCTGTTTTCTTTAAATCAAACCAGTGAATCATGGAACAACTCAGTGATGATGACCATCTCAAAGAGCCGCTCCATGTCGGCCTCCTGTGCTGCCTCCGTCACCTCCAACCACCTTTTCAGCAAACCAATGGGAAGACCCGGTGTGTGTGCATATCTAATTCAAACACTGAGCAAAAGTGGGTATAAGTAAGGTATAAGGAGTAATTTATTTTTATTTTGTAAATTGGAAACTCTTTTTTCCAGGTTTCCCTCCCTCCAACGTATCACCTCTGGGCTCTCCATGCCCGTCTCCTCCCGTCCAGGGCACGCCCGTCTCCAGTCCTACGATAAAGACATGTTCAGTGCAGTTTCCTGAGCCGGCTGGGCCGCTAACCGAGTGCCCCCCTGGCCCTGTGGCCCCCAAGAGCCATCACAGAGCCTTAACTCACAGCCAGAGCGCCCCGGACTCCACCACCCCTCACTGGCGGCCTCCATCAATCTGCGGCAGGTAACGTACTACATCAAATCGCACCATGACATCTTCAATATTAAATTCACCAACATAGCTTTTAAAACATGAGTGAGTCACCTCATTGTCTGTATTGTGAGGACAGGAGCTGTTGGAATTATCAGATTAGAGAAATTGGTCAGAATTTGATTTCTGAACGCGTCAGTGATTCTCTGCTCTGTTTCCAGCAGCTGTGGCAGGCCGTTCAACAATCGACTAAACCACAGGGTCGATTCTGTCGACAAGGGGGACAGAATACCTCGTCCAGGTAAACAGCAACCTGCAAACTCAATGCGTATAGTCATTATTACACATTTCTGTCTATTTCAGCTGCAAAATGTAATGAAAACTTCATTAGAGTTCATACCTCCACCAAGGCCCAACAGTCCCATTATTAAACTTGTATAATGGGACTGGATTTTTATCTGGAACTCTCCAAATTACACACACTCATAAATATCAGTTATGTTAACATGGCTGATTTTATTCTCTGTGAAATGTAAAAAAAACACCCAATCTTATCTGTTAAAGGGATTGTTCAGCCAAAAAGTAAATCTCACTCATTATCTACTCACCACTGTGCCAATGGAGGGGTGAGTGAAGTGTTTAAGTCCATAAATCCCTTTTAGAGCTTCAGGGGTAAACAGCGTTGCAAAAATCAAGCCAAATCGACTCTAATTGAAGTAAATGGCGACCACTTCTTCAAACGTAAAAATCAATTATACTCCTGTGGTGAGAATGAGAACAATATGATTAAATTTATGAAACTTGCAGACTTTTACCTCAGTGATAAATGTACATTATTACCCATCTTATAGTTTGATCATCTTACAATTGGGTTCACTCATCCTGATCCTCGTAGTAATTTTGCATAATCACAAATACAGATACATTAAATTGCAAATTTCCAACACGTGTAATGTTTCCCCCAGACGAGCGTGCAGTAGCGTCATCCGACTACGACAGCACCTATGACAGCACCTACGAGACCAACCACAGTGACAGCAGCGACTTTGCACAGAACGAAGAGGAGGGAGAAGGAAGGAAGAAGCTGCCAGAAGCAAGGGAAGGATGCAGAGAGTATCCAACAGAGGGCGTAGTTCTCCATCCACTCCTGCCGTCACCAGGGGTAGACAATGAAACAAACGGGCTTAATTCGGTTTAGAGATTTGAAGTCTCCGTTTTCTATTATGAACTAATTTGCTGCAAGTTCCCTCCATAGATCCACAAGAAATAAAGTGATTTAGGACATTTTAAAGTGATGTTTACTATATATATTGTTTTTTTCTATGGATAATCAATGAAACATTTTTGCTGTGCTTTTCCTTAACGTTAGAAACCCAGCAGTATAGTGCATTTGCGGTGACTGAAAATCATGAGTTTAGTTTAGTTTATTTTATTGCACCTGCAGATAACATCCTTTACCTCTCTGACCTCTCTCCTCTGCACCTCCTGCCTTTACCGGACAGGACAAGCCCATCCCGGCACTGGAGAGTCTGGTGATGCCAGATCTGGAGCCTCTGAATAGTCAACTCAACAACTGGAACTTTCCAATTTTCAGTCTGGTGGAGAAGACGCACGGCAAGACAGGCTGCATCCTCAGTCAGGTAGAGGACAATTAGAGATGTCACAACCCCAATGACCTCTCTTTAATTAATGGAAACATATCAATACAGAGTCAATACAGAAAAAACAATACTTACGCAAATGTGTCTCATCCACGTATTTAGCAGTATAATGTTGCAGAGATACAACCCATCAATGCAGGCAGTAGAGAGAGTTACAACAGCAACAGATAATAGAAAAAGAGATAGAGATCACTACTCTCTGAAGCCATAAAAACTACAATAAGGACTGAGTGTCTAGAGATCCACAGACAGGCCCTTCACCGGACCATAAACGAACATACATGTTAAGAGGACTCAGCAGTCATACATGTTACTGGATTACTGATAAGTCATACATGTACTGGACTACTGAGCAGTCATTCATGTACTGGACTAGTGAGCAGTCATACGAGTACTGCTCAGTAATCTAATAACACTACATAACAAAATTATTTTGACCCTTTGTAAATGTTTCATGTTTAAATGTGGTTTATTCGACAGATTTTAATCCGTTATTGAACCCTACATGTTTTTAAACAACATGGTAATCACTTGAGAATAATCTGTCCACAAAACTTAGAATATATATATAAATTTAGGTAAATGTAGTTTGTGCAAACACCTATTGTTGAATTCAACACTAGATGTTTTTTGACCCTCAGTAGTGATGACGGTTCCTCTTTAATGTCTCAGGTTTCCTATCGGCTCTTTGAGGACACAGGTCTGTTTGAGACCTTCAGGATCCCTATAAAAGAGTTCATGAACTACTTCCACGCTTTGGAGAACGGCTACAGGGACATCCCCTGTGAGTAGAGGATCCACCAGCTTATCAAATGTTCTAGTGAATTATTGATGCCCTGCATTACCCTCACCTGCCACAAGGTGGACGTGTTGCTTAGTCAATGAAATAAAGCATCAAGAACCTGAATAAGCCTTATATCAGCTGTACAGGGATGTAAAGTATCCTGATGGTTAAATGTTGGTGTTTAAAATATTTTTTTATGATTCACGTTGTGACTTAAGCTGGAGTTGACATGTACCATAAGTTGTTAATATGTTTTTACACCATGCAAAACCTTGTTTCTTATTAAAGACATTTTGAATAAAAGTGTAAAACCAAAGTATAAATAATTAATAATAGTCAGTAGTATTGTTTTTAAATGATCTGCACATTTTTTTTATAAACAATGACTCATTTTTTTTTGTTATACTGTAGCTGTAATAACCAGTTTTATACTTTGGACTGTTTTGGGGAAGCAACTATATTTAAGAAACAATTTTTTTCATCATGTATATTTTTAACCAAAGAAGCCTTTAGTTAGATTCTGTTTACTACTTTCACTCAGTGCTTTTACAACTTCATCAGTGGTGGCATCATATATATTTCATTTCAGTGGTCCTACCGCCCTCTAGTGCTGTAAATGAACATGTATTTTACCCTCCCCAGATCACAACAGGATTCATGCCACTGATGTGCTGCATGCTGTTTGGTACCTCACCACTCAGGCTGTGCCGGGCCTGCCCACCCTGCTCACTGAGAATGGGATCCACACTGGTGAGGATTTTAACCACGCTGAGGCTTTTTATGACTAATCATCCATATGGATCCCTCTTTTAAATTTTTGTTTCCATTCTGTTGGATTCTAGCAAAGCATTCCATTTATTCTAGTTTTGTAAATCATGAATCAGTTTTTTTTTATAATCACGATTTCCTGTCGTAACAAACACAACCTCAGTGCACCCCTGTGGACTAGGGGTTAAGATGCCAACCGTGGACCACAAAAGGTCAGATTTAGCCAGGATCCTTTATTTATCATCCCCTTTTACTTTTCCTGTCGTGCCTCTCTTTCTTCAATTTCTCAAAAAAGGTCAAAAGACTCCCCAAAAAATAACTATACAAATTAAAACAAGAAGTGAGTAGTAGAAGAAATCACACAACGGTCCCAAACTGTTGAATTATTGAAGGTTACATTTAGTCGTCCTCATGGTTCCTGAACCAGAACCTTGTCAATGTTTCTGCTTGATATGTATTTTTAAAGTTTAAAATTAAACTGTCCTGCTACACACACTCTCACATCATAACTGCAGAAATGTTTGGTCCTTTTGCCATTTGATATTACGGTTACACATTTTACAGACAATACTAATTGTACTAACTAGTAGTCTATAATAATAAAATAGACTAGTGGCATCTTTTACTCTAGTTTGTAAATAACAAAGTGGCAGCGTCTAAGCAGAGAGCCCCATTTATGACTCAGGATTTGTTTGTGTTGTCTCTCTGTCCACAGCCTCAGACAACGGCATTAGACCTGGGGCCACAGGCTTCCTGGTGTCCAAGATGAACCCTGAGCTGGAGGAAGGCTGCGGCTCCCTGTCGGGCCTCATCCCCGGCCTGGAGCTCATGGCCCTGTATGTAGCTGCTGCCATGCACGACTACGACCATCCTGGGAGAACCAACGCTTTTCTAGTCGCTACCAGTGCACCACAGGTAAATAAACATAAAACAGTGTGGTCTGACTGATGAACTGAATGAAAAATCCATTACATTTTTGTCAAGTTTAATTAACTGGCTGCAAGTTCAGTCAACCGACAAAATATCTGTGTATAACGTGAATAAAGTGAACGTATAGCCACTTTGCACAATCTCAGAGATTAACTAGAATTGCACTTAGTAGAGCAAATATCTTAAGGCCCCACAGTCTCCTTAAATTAAAACAAGCCTAATAGCAGAGTCCACATTACATGTTTGTTTACACATGGGTGGTGGTTACAGGTTTCTTGTTCTGTTAGTCACTGGACAGCGGCAGTAAAACCACGTTTGCAGCCATTAGATCCAGTTTTTGTGGATCAGCACGAATTTATACCGACTTGGTCCGGATCCACAAAGAACTCGAATGGTTTCCCTCCTGACCCATAACACACTGTACAATGAAGTGTCATACTAATCTGTCCAGTAGGTTTTGAGCAATCTTTGATATAAACTTCCACCAACGATTGTCTCAAACCCAATAAACACATCAACTTGACCTGATTGCAGAAAATATGTATCGAATGTAATTGGTGCATTAAATAGATACATCCAAACTCTGCCTGATATGCACCAGCAGACAGAGACATGAAGCCTCAGCTCTTCATCAAATAATTATTCATTTAAACATGTTAAGCTCATGAAAATACAGATTCTGTTATGAAATGTCCGGTTGCATTGCTAAGCAACAGACCTCCTTTGTTCCCTGAATCGGGCTATGTGTGTGTGTCTGTATCTGTGAGTAACAGCAGGATAAGTGAAGCAAAATATTGTAATTCTTTGCGAAATATATAAATCACACGTCTGGACACATGTGAATGAGGCAGAGTTGTATTATGTGCAAAGGCCATATTAAGGCAGCATACAATTATAAATAATTATGGTCAGAGTAAGATAACCATTCCATACAATCAGAGCAGCAGGAGAGTAGTTTAAAGCTTTCACACTGTCATTTCAATCTTGTTTTTCCTTCTTTTTCATGTGAAATCAAACTTCCACACAATAGTGAATGGTAATTTCTCCTCTCCCCTGCAGGCTCTTCTATACAACGACCGATCGGTCTTGGAAAACCATCATGCAGCTTCAGCTTGGAACCTGTTCATGTCTCGACCCGAGTACAACTTCCTCATCAACCTCGAACACGTGGAGTTCAAGCGCTTCCGCTTCCTCGTCATTGAAGCCATCCTGGCCACCGACCTCAAAAAGCACTTTGACTTCCTCGCAGAGTTCAATGCAAAGGTAATGATTTAAATCTATCCATCCATCATCCTGCTGTCGTAGTATCATTTGATATCGCAACCTGTTTTCCTGTGTAATATTTAGAGGAAAGAAACAACCAATTTTTCATTTATTCTTTTACACATACGTGCACCATCAGGTGGGTGATGAAGGCGTGTCTTGCATCGACTGGACCAACGAGAACGATCGATTGCTGGTGTGCCAGATGTGCATCAAGCTGGCTGATGTGAATGGACCACTGAAGTGTAAGGACCTGCACCTGCAGTGGACAGAGGGGATCGTCAACGAGTTCTACGAACAAGTACGTCATAAAAATAAGTAGTTTCATATAAAATAGAAGTTTATGGGTGGTCCCGAGAGAAATTTATCATCACACTTAGCCTTTGGAGCATGTAGACAGACAGAACATCATAAAAAGATTGGAGGTCGTTGGACTTAACACTGTTAGAAAGTTACATTCACAGCAGAAGACTGATAATTTTGAAGTTTATTGGATATAGTTCAAACAAATGCAGGCTTATAAAACAGTCCGATAACAATACGCAAAGAGATAGAGAGATAGATAGATGACAAATGCCTTCCTCCTTCTACAGGGGTCATAGGCTACAGTCACCTGGATGCAAAATGGCCTTTCATTTCATCAACTAAGGACCATTCAGTCGGGTGTTATGCAGAAGAGAATGGTCAAAACACTTAGCTAAGGGCTCATTAGTTTGTCAGAAACTATCGCAGACGGATGCCTGGCAACAAATCCTTCTCCGAACTAACAATGCCTCTGACTGGTCAGCTCATACAGTCGATAAAGATAAGATCTGATTCGCCACAGAGATATGATTACTCGCCTAGCAACCACATATTGAATGATGAATAGCACTAATTTGAGACTTTTAAGCCATAATTGAAACTCATGCGTATTCTTTTCCTCTGTGTTATTCAAGCTTTAAAGCCTTTGTATTTGTGCATAGATGTAAGGACTGCAGCATAGGTTACTTAGCATTCTGCTCAGCATAATAGCTTCGAGAAGTATGTACAGTCTATCCTATGAGCAGGAGTGAAGGAGGGAGGGAGGCGTGAAAGATTGCAGTGTATATGTTGGCCTCTTCAGAGGGAAAGTGGCTGACCTAAATAGGTCGTCCTAGATGGCGTTCATTCACAAAGATGTTACTGGGGATTTTCAGTACACACACGCACACACGATGCTCTGAAATTCACTCTTAACTAAATGTTCCCAGGTTTTAGCATGCAGAATAAGCCCAAAGATGAGGTTCCAATAATCTTGGCGGTTTTAAAACATGTGCTCATCATAACTTTAGCTTTAAATAGAAAACAAGGCTAAAATAATGAATCACAAATAACCCAATTCCATTGTGGACTCCATTGTAAACCTCTGATATATTGTGGTGGGTCTGTTACGTGGTGGTGAAAGACAATTAATCAGAATGTGCTCCTGCGTTAATTAGTGGTGACCTTTTGGCTGCAGAGAATGAGATTCATATCAAGACACAGTAACAATTCTCTGCAGACCGTATGAATTACGTGATTGATATCTGCAATCCGCCATCGATGTTATTTTCTATTTGTAGTCGTCCTGACCTACTTTCAGGAGGAGGCTGCTCAGAAGCGGAAGATGTGGGACTTTCTGTGCTTGCCAGAGGAGTTCTAACAAGGGACAAACTGTATATCTGCATTCAAACGACTTGAGTGTACACATGTATTTGTCATATTGTTCATGAAAGATTTAGAAGTTTCCATCATCAGGAAAAACAAATAAAAGTAATTGAAAAAAATTATATCAGATCCAATGTGGCTATGGTTGTTTGCATTGCCTTTAACTGGGTTGAAATAAAAGGCTAAAACTCCCTGAAGTGCCCCCAACCCATCAGTGGTCTTAGTAGTCATTAACTAACAATATATGTGATCATTTTTATTTTCTCATCTTTATTTGAAATACACAATCTGCTTGAACAAACAAATATTTTTCAATTTATATTGAATGACATTTTTCCATGTTTGTATCATTCTAGGGTGATGAAGAAGCGAGCCTGGGTCTTCCCATCAGCCCATTCATGGACCACTCGGCTCCGCAGCTCGCTAAACTACAGGAATCCTTCATCACTCACATAGTTGGACCTCTGTGCTCTTCCTACCACTCTGCTGCCCTCATGCCGGGACGTTGGGTCGACCCACCTGAGGGACCGATGGAGGAGGAGGAGATGAAGGAAGATCAAGATACAGAGGAAGACGAGGAAGATACAGCAGACGAGGACGCATCGGGTTTGGACACATCCCGTATGTCAACCTTTTAAGTATACACCTTAGATAAAATATTTAGCTGATTATGTTGAGGGGCGTGTGCCATAAGTGAGAATTTATTCATACTACATCACTGTTAGTTGGTGAAACCAGAGTAGATTTGACAAGACCTGGAGAGTTTTATTTTTTGTTGTCTTTTGGGGTAAAATTAAGGTCATGTAATGGCTCAAAATCAGCATTGTTGTTGACTCTCTTTCTTAGGTTTCTTAGGGTCCCTGTCCCTGTAAAGCCATTTCCAGGAAGTGCCCCGTTTGACCTCTGCTTTATTCACCATGAGAACCACAATTCATTTCTAAATGGAACATACGGGTGTTTTGTTACTTATTGAATATGTAAAGGTGGTTTCAAAGCATTCATGTGCAAGAGAGCGCCGATATCCACACAATCATTATTCATGATGCAGTACATTGTGTATCGCTCTAACTGGTTCTCATCCGAGGCCAGCTGCTGAAGAGCAAAGAGTATTTTATTCTTACAGACCGTCTCATAGCGATTTTATTTTTGGTAATTTTTTTTCTCCACTGGAGTCACATTTATACAGCTGCATAACATTTGCGAAAGCTTCTGACAGAGATTGCATTGATCGTTATGTTGCTTAGATACCGAGGGGCCTATTTAAAGAAGAGTTTATCATTTCATTTTAAATCATTTTCTTCCTGAGAGTTGAATGAGATGAATGATTCCACTCTCATTAATCTGTACTTATACTTTGGATTCACTTTGCCATCATGTCGTCCATCTTTATATATAGTTCACACATTGTGGAGCTGTTACTACAAAACTGAGGGGAAACAGTTCCTGATGTTTGAAGGTTTGGCAATACATTTTAGCTAAATGCATAAAGTGCAACCTCCAATTCTTATAATATCTCAGCAGTGTCTCTGGCCCAACCAAGGAATAGCATATAACCTACACTGCCACATTTTTTACTTTTTTACGTTTTTGCGTACTTTATAGACTAACTATTTCTTTTTGCCGAAATAAGTTAATGTACAGACACAAGAGTGGTTTAATTTTATCAGCTGTAATAAAGCAAACAAGGTCGTTCTTTGTGTAATGTTGTTGGTTTTGTGTCTAACAGAGCGTCAAGAAAACAAAAAGATGAAGAGGAGGAAAGTGTTTTGCCAGATCACACAGCATCTTTTGGAAAACCACGAAATGTGGAAGAAGGTGATTTCTGCAGAGGCCCAGGAGGAGGCGCAGAAAGAGGACCCAAACCGCTGCCCAGCCGCTCCAATCACAGCCATTCATGAGGAAGAGGAAGAGCAAGCAAGCAAAGAGGAGGAGTCGACCGACAGCCTTGTTGAAAGGGAAGAGGTGCCGGCTTTGGACGAAGAGGAAATCCTTCAGCAATCAAAGACTTCAGGGGAAAAAGAGGAAGAACCGGAATGATATTACAGACTTGGACCTCCTCTTAAACCAGGAATCTGAACATTGTCTAAAAAAAAATTGTTTCTTACGTAACTAAACTCTTGATATGGTAGCCAGCACATCACTTTGACACAACACTGTAGAAGATGTTTTGGGTAATATGTGCCTAACAAACACAGGGTTCAAGGATATGACTGAGAGGCAAGTAAGTTGAAAAAGAAAAAAAGAGAATGATTGAGACTGTATTCACATTTATTGTCGTGTTTGTTTTAGTCTGGATCTGGTGCCCTGCCCTCGCCCAGGCTGCCCATCCTGCACTATGAGCCAACCATGCTGATTCACTCCTTCACTCCACCAGTTAGTAAAACACTGTCACCAACCCGCACCCCCTCCCACTCCCCAATCCCATCCTTCTTGTTGCTCTCCTGCTATCAGCACACTGTGTAGCCCATGTCTAATGCCATCTAGATAAGGACGTGCAACAAGCTCCTTCTCCTTGAGGACAATGGGATGAAAGCCAGGGGAAAAAAAGCTTCAGAGGAAGACGAGAAAAAGAAGAGGCGGCTGTAGTGCATTGTGTAACCAGACATGCACCCACACGAGTTTCACAGACACACACACAATGCTGCACTAGAAACACAATCCACACACAGAACCGATGGGAAGCTTAACAAAGAACCCTACTGCTATAAAAGCTTTATTTTCGCTCAAGGAAAAACATTGAAAACAATGTTTTGTTCATGTCCAACAATGTTTGTTCTCAGTTGCATGTTTTCTCTCTGTCTTTTGTTAATCAAAGTCGGTCCAGTACACCTACATGTTTCCAGGACACACAACTCAGGAAGGAAGAGACCTGTGGAGAAAAACAAAAAAACTAAAGGGGGACTTATAACGTCCTTCTCATTTACTTGTGACTGCTACAAGATTTTCTTCCTGTGCAGTTCGAGATGCAATTCATTTTACCGATCACCCTAAATACATTGTTGCTTTGTGCACAACGAAAGAACCGCAATTTATGACCAGATTACACTGTACAAAATGTATTTTATATTTTCCACAAACTATAACACATCAGCTTATGCTGTTAATCACATTTGAATATACAAGAAATAATTGTAGGTATAGTAGTTGGGTAATGGGTTTTGTTGTTCTATGTCACTTTACAAGTCTGCTTAATATTTAAACTATCTGCACTGCTGGGCACGAATTCTTTATAATTTATAACCTGGTATTTAGGCCAAATGCTTCAGAAAGTGAGTAATCCAGTAAGCCATAGTGGGCCAGGCGTGCTCTGACTCACGGCTCAAAATGACTCGAGAGGATTTACATCAAGACAAAAAAACTCAACATCTAGGGATCACACCAGGAACGCCGCTTGTCAACATGTCGACACTTACGACCCATAACTCCTCAGTGTTTAATACTCAGCGGTAATTGCTATGTGACCTCACTGCTCATGAATTGGACAACACTGATCTTAGAACTATGCCTTCTGTTTGAACATAACTACACACCTGAAAGTGTCGTAAGTGTGTCTTGCATAGTTGTGACACTTTTTCAGAATCTGTCCACAGACAGACTGATATATATATACGTGCCAAAGTGCTCAAAACCACCTCTGTGGTAGCTCCTGCTACTTATCGGTATCCAGGACCACATTTTGCCATGATGACACACCCACTGGCACATGTTAACCGTTTGCGGACATGATCTCTGGAAAATGTCCAGACAGTTGGGAGTTTGCCTTCTATATATTAAGAACACGGCAACAGGTAATTCAGCAACAGTCAGGCGAGGGGTGGCACCGGAGTAGAGCATCAAATCCGAAATAAATCAATCTTACAGTGGTTAGTTGCACAAAAAGTCAAATGAAAAGAGTAAGGTAACCAAGGCAGAAACAGAGCAGTAAGAAATGACCATGGACGGTTTCTCTGCCTCACTGATGACATGGCTTAACGGGTGGTGTCACTCTGTGCTATGACGTGTTCAGATATTCCGATTGGTGGTGACGGAGGAGAAGTGTAAACCAGGAGAACAGCCTGGCTCATGAGGCTTAGCAACATAAGAGGAGGAGGAGGAGAGGAAGAAGACGCCTTTTAGCTTGATGTGTAGCTGCTTATGAGAGGTCAGAGGTGTGTTAGATCTTTTCAGCAGATTCCTCGAGGTGTAACTCTTTGAAGACGAGCCAGTTTAGTCGTATTCAGTATCATGTGATGATCTATGTTTCCAAGTTGGAGAAAATGTATTACAGGGACCTGCAGTGCTGTATATTTGATTTGACATCGTTGAGCAACAGTGGCACTTTATGGATGTAGATCTAAAGATTTCCGGATTCTTTGTATCAAAACCACAAAGCGAACAAAGACAGGTGTTAACACAGTTGAAAGAGTTTCTTGGACAGCGTGTACTAGAGATGCTGCCTCACAGAAGAGCTGAGGTGGATAAGGAAAGCAGTAAGGATGTGGTTGTATCCACAGGAGCACTAGTTGTCAGAGGCATTTAAGTAGCGGTGATCAGTCAAAAAGTAAAAGCAGTCTAAGCAATCTACTAATCAGGTGTTCGTTAACACTGTTTATACTGGCTGAACTGTTCCTGCTGTGACCCAATTTCTTAACACAATTAGAGTTTTGCTAAATCCTCAGCTGTATCCATTGCACTGTTATCAAAATGCCCATTGTGCAAAGGAGGGTTAAACTGTGCAGCATAATGCCCTTGACCGCTTATTCCCTGGAAGGGTGCAGTGGTTCAGCTTGTTTTTACTGCTATGAAAAAGAAAACCTGTGCTGACCAAAGCCTGAGCTTATCATTCGTGTTTCAGTCTCGTGTTGAGAGCTCTTAATAGGTGTTGAGAGTCGCTTTATTGGTTCATTTTAATTTACGGGCGCTATTGCAGACAACAAAGGAAACTGTAATCCAGCATAATACACAATTAAAAGTAAAAGGACCTCCAGTGTTGATGTGAATCAGACAGCCAGGCCTGGTTGCTTGGCAACAAAAGAAAGGGAAACCCGAAGTGATGTCTGACCCCTGAAACAATGCTTATCTTACCTATCTAACATAAATGTGTATTTGTTGCGTATGCAATAAGTCACACTTGGATCTACAACTCCCCTCCTTGACCTGATGTCTTCCAGTAGCTTCCCCTTGCTTTGGCCTGTCATAACAAGTGCACATGTAGCAGTTACCGTCAGCCGAGACACGACAGAACCACATGGCTCCGGGTCATGTAGGACATTTTACCAGAGCATTTTTGAAGCTCTTTAAAGCTACACAGCTTTTAAACTTCAGTTACTATAAAAAATAATTGAGACTGTAAAAAAATCTCTCTAAACCTCCTTCCTCCAAAAGGCAGTTGAGCTGACGTGAAGGAGCTTGAGCTCCATGCACTGTATATACAGTATATCGTTGCCTCACTCAGTGTGCATACTTATGCAATGGATTTTGTTTCTCACGTCTAACACATGTTCTGTCACATGCTCCACCTCTTTGTTTGGACATTTGTTCTCAGACTCCCCTCAGCTCTCTTGCATGAGTTCTGTGATCAGAGAACATAAAGCTCACAGGGGATCAAGTGTGTAAGAAAAAACGCTTCCTGCCTCTGATCTCCGTTCTTAGGCCTGCCTCAATACGTTTCTACACTACAGTGCAGCAGTCAAAGAGACTTAATCAAAGCTGTGATAGAATTTCAAAGTGGCTTTTTCTGTCATAATCGATTGAAAATATTGGAGGTTGCGTGTGCAATTATTTAGAGAGATTGGAGTAAGTTGTATGGGAGTGGTAAACTGATACCTTCAATCCATAAGGAACAGGTTTCAGGTTATTAACATTGCAGTGTTTTGCATATACTATATACTGTAGGTTTAACATAATTGCTGGCCATTTTTAAATGTAGGCTGATCAGCTTTAGATTTTAAATCCATCCATTGGTTTCGTAGGATTTATGTACAGTATGGAACGTTATTAGCATTCCCACAAAAGTTTAGTTGGTTCAGTCAGTAAAATGATGCAGACTTGATGGATCACACCATTTTAAAAAGTTGCCTGAATTGTCTGCACACGTGGTTAGATGTGTAAGAGTAAACAGTAACTGATTTGTAATAAATGAGGTGAGATTTTTTTATTAAATCCAAATAATGTAGATTAGATCGAGACTCAAAATTGCATAAAGGCTCACATCATTTGTTTGATTTTTGGTCACGAGTACACTGGCTCATAAATCCTAAGCAACTTTCTCTTGCTTTATGAAACCTGACCTGAAAGTCCAGCCTTTACAACTTCCACTCTGATTAAAGCCAGTATCAATGCTTTCAAGTAAAGATCGAGAAGAAGGGGATTGCTGCACACTGGATTAACTTGTGCAAACCAAAGAAACTTTTTGAACTCTGTGGTTTTTTTTGTGATTTGCACAAAACGAGCCCTAATAAAGGAGCATGTTTCATGCAACTTTTTTTGTTTGTTTTCAGTGCCATCCAGAACCTGGTGAGTGTGTGTAAATGAATACACTTTGTTCTCCTGCAAAGACAAAGCAACACAAGATTCATATTAGCGTTCAACTAACGGACCGGAGCTCATGGGTTGTCCACGTCTTGATTGTGTGTTGTTTTAATGCCGTGTCAATAGGCGGCAGTAGCACTACAATGGGACTGGCCTAACGTTCCATTCTCAGACTGAAGCCCTTGTACTTTCTTTTTGATGGTTTGAACCCAAAACATTTCTTTTTTGTATTGTTTGTTGTTCCATCCATTTGAAAAGGGAGCTATGCGTCTGTGCCATAACATTTCCATGTATATGTATGTACCTATACATTGTTTGAATGAGATATACATCAGCTTTTCTTGTTTGACACAAAGGAAACCAAAACAAAAAAATTTTCACCACCTTTAAGGCTGAGACAAATAAGGCTGGTATGTTTTTATCTACTATAGCAGGCGCTTCACACACTCAATTATTTTCTTCTCTCCAATATCTTGCACTTAACACATGTAGCAATACTTACAGGATGGGGAAATTGTGTGTTTCACCAGTATTTGTTTAAGTGGAATATATGATATTTTATTTCTAGATATTGTTTGACTTTGTATAACAAAAAATATATGCTGTACAGATTCAAAAAAGTATATTATAACAAAACAAAACTTTTAGAAAATATTTATTTTTACCGTTTTGTAATTTAGACACAAAACTGTAGCTCCTCTATTGCCAGACTTACTGGAAGTGCCTCTCGACAATGTATTACAACGTAACTATACAATATATTGGGATTATTAGAACCTGTCACTAGCAGAGCAGTGTTGATGTTGTAATGTGAATATTGTTGAATAATAAGATTTATAAATGCCCCATGTGTCCGTCTACTTCTTCAGATATCGCTCCACATGGGAGAATTTACAGTTAGATTTTACACTGGATAGTATCACAATTAAAATAGTAAAGTGAACATGCGCCATAATCATTTTCAAGCATTTTAAGGACGTAATTGTTGTATATTTTTTTAGATTTACTAATATTCTTTTGCAGTTCTGACTGTCAAACTAGTTAATAAAATAAGGTCCATGGCATTCATTCTCTGTATATATTTGTGTTTTAAACGATATTGTTCGATAAGCAAACACCGGGTATCGGAATCAGTATCCCATCCACTAACATAGTGGAGGTAGGGTTTATGACATATACCGCAGTCAGCCACCAGAGGGCAATCAAGGAGCTTTGGCTTCACTTTATGGGAGCAGTCATATTGTCCATCTCATTTAAATCTCTATGGCCCCCCAAATGTTCCAATCACACTGATGCATATTGTCAGCTGGTAATGACTTGCATGCACTCTCTATACTTGCTTTCTTTAAGTATCTCTTCCAGTCTCATGGGTACACTTGAAAAATAAAGCCACAAAGGAAAACCACAACATAGAGAGAATCTGTAAACTTCCCACAGACAGAACCAGCCCTGAACCTGCTGCTGCCACCACTGAGATTTTGTGACTTCAAGAGCAAATGTATTTTTACAGGTTGAGTTAGGAAAGGCAGATGAGGCACGAAAACTGTACGCCTTATGTTATGTGGTAACTGATGGATAAATTACTTTTTATAACAGGATTAGAATTAGGAACAGATTGTGTTGATCTATAAATTAAATTTTCTTTGGTTCTTTGTTTCGCACCATATGCTACACGTTTGCACCATAGGTTTTAGATAAACATGACTTGAAAGCTCCCTAGAAGTGAAGCCATAGTGTCTCAATCGCCCTCTAGTGGCAGCCTACAGTGCATATCATAAACCTGTCTCTTGCTTCTCTTTGCTTTTCATCCTGAGCCAGGTATAGGGTGAGTATTAATGTTTACAAAGATTATCCGCTGGAGGTGTGAGTCTTTATTGATACTATTTTTACACTCAGAAATACAACATCTAGTTAATTCTTTGAGATCTTTGAAGTATATTGTCCTTAATAATTCAGCTGCAGAGGATTTGACAGACTGACTATGTTCTTCATAGACAGCGAGTAATCCTCTGCTAATCTTGTTTCATTGAAGCTGCCTTTTCTTTGAAGCTCTCCTTGTCTGATCAGTTTTGCCTCAGCGTTTGGATTTTACCATGTGGGTGTGTTGAATATCAGGAGACATTCTTTTGTCTTCCAACCACTGGGTGAAGTACAGGATCGATGGGTGCTGGATTCATACACTGATATCCACATATTGCCCTGGTGTAGAGATATGATATCTACTATTGTATCATCCATGTTGTCACATGTTTCTGCTTATTTTGTGCTCTCTGTCATGATCTTTTCAACTTTCTCAGCTCTTCACCTCGTTGACTTCTCCCTCACTCCTCTTTCTTTCTTAATCTGTATCATTCTTAGGTCCAAAATGAGATGTCTGTGGAAAATTGTATTTTTATTTTATTATTATTGTTTTAAAGATCTCAGTCGAAAGAAGTCTACAAAGACTTCTTGGAAATATCAATTTGACATCCAAGTTATTAACTCCACTATGTATGTTGTATTGTATGTGCAGGATTATGATAAAACTGCTTGTTTGATTTGCTCCAGACTTGAATGGATAGGTCACATGTCACAGTAAAACCATTAAATTTACTTGCTGATCGGGTTAAAAGGGGCAGTTTCAGGAATTCTTAAATCACTTCACTAAAACAAATCCCTAACATTACAAGAATTGTTTGACCCTTTGGTCAGTTTCTAAGGATTTAATGTTAATCAGATGTATTAAGGATTATTTAGCTCCTGCAGATGTATGGGCTCCACTGAGTGCCAGTATAGTTTTCACATTTACATAGTAAATGGTATTTTCAGATTTAACAACCACAGTTTGACCATGGCCTAATTACCCCTGGTTCTGTAATCCCTATTAAATTCTCACCAGGGAATGAAAGAAGGAAGTTAGCCATTTAAAGCCAGAGCCCTCTGACCTTGAGATCCCTTAAGCCCTTTTATAACTACTTTATAACTAAATTTAAGGCTGTCAAAACTCACAAGATGTTGAATTATCAAGCATCAAGTGGTTAATTCGTAAGTAACAAAGAGGGTCAAGTAGTTAACAAGTTGCATGAAGAGTATAATTCAAGTCCACAGTAAAGACAAGGCCAAGAACTGAGAAATAAACGCAGAGAAGTCGATACATGCTCACTACATTCACACCCAAGTATATACAGGACTAGTGATTATACAGGATCCTTGAATTGCATTGACAGACATTACATGGTTGTGTTTGGTGCATATGTTCCATGTCAGTTGTTCAGCATGTGATCAATGGGCTCTTCACTCCTCAGGCTGTGAAGACACTTGAACTATCTGGTGTGTGACGACATGACTACACACATGTGTGTAAACCAGACTGTGTGTCATATATCAAAAATTAGTTTCAATCTGTATCTAATCACATGACATTGTTACTTGCAGTTCAAAGCCATGGTCACTCCACAGAATTCCTCAGAAGAATTGCAACAGCAGTTCAGGCATAATCGCCTTGATCTTTTCTCACTCAATGGCAGCCACATACGACACAGGGCAGGTTTCAGAGAAAAAGTAAATCAATAAAAACAATAAAGCTGTTCAACAACAGTCACACACATACAATCTGTCACACACATACAATCTGTTACGTTCACAGACTTACACTCATATCTTCATTTTTCATTGTTAATTTGGCACTAATTACGTAACTTACTATTCACTGTGAACATAACGTTTATTACAACTGATGGCAATGCAGATATCATTGATGAAATACTATTTTTTTTTCTTTATCTCTTTGTCAGTACTCATTTTTCTATGCTGAAATAGACTGCTTTGCACAACACTGTACAACTGTGATATCGTAATATGTCATGTGATCTATTTTGGCCTGGTATTCTTCTTTTTATCTCTTATTAAAAGGGAAACTCCAGGAAACTACTCGTTTTATCGCTCTGATTAAGCACAAATAATCCGACCTACAAGACGTTTTGCATTCAGTTGGGCTCAGAGCGCATGAGTGGTTTTCATAAAGAGAAAAAACTAATTCTATCAATGTGTTGAGTAGAGCTTTGACTTCCTGTATTTTTTTTTCAGTTTTTTCCTGTCAGTAATTAACTTCTCCTCTCTGTGTCTCTATCATTCGGGCTGCGCTCTGCCAACCGTATTGAGCCAGAATGAGTGCAACCCACTATTTCCTCCAGCTCTCCATACATCGACATGATGCTGTTACCCAGTCTGAGGCTACACATGTGTCTGATGACACCGTTTGTTGGTGTAAGTGCTTGTGTCTGTAAGAGAGAGGAAGAGAGCCAGCAGAGTCGGGATGACCTGAATGAATGAATGAATCAGGCAGCTATGAAGAAAGATTTTACTAATTTAAGAAAAGTAT
The DNA here is from genome assembly GCA_038501795.1 of Pseudopleuronectes americanus. Lineage (NCBI taxonomy): Eukaryota > Metazoa > Chordata > Actinopteri > Pleuronectiformes > Pleuronectidae > Pseudopleuronectes > Pseudopleuronectes americanus. Next base: position 16,359,238 of record CM076719.1, on the reverse strand, counting down.
TGATCATCATGTGGTGATCAGTGTTGATTTGTGGCTTCATTTCAAACAAATCAATGTTTAAACTGTAGCGGGTCAGCTGAGTCGGTGTTTATAAGAGAGACAGAGGGAGAGAAGTGATGGAGTTATCAATTCGGCCCGGACAAACGTGATCACTATAATCGGATTCCACTGTAATAACTTAACAATAACTAAAAACAAAACAACTTGAAAACTACTGGTAAAGAGTATATAGCACAGACTGTAAATAAAAATGGACAAGGCATCTCCAATTCCTGCCACTATCAAGAAATGAAACCAAAATATCCCAAATGTATGACTGCGTCTTCCCAGTCTCTGAACTGAAACACAGTAGAACGGTGGATATTACCCATGATCCCAACTGCCTTAACCACAGGAGCTGACGCTGTAACAAATGTTCCAAAACTCTGAGACTGTACTCACTCACCTAAGATACAAAGAGCAAGAAGAGGCTTTAAGGGCAACGAGCATGAATGAAAGAGGCCGCTTTCAAGTCAGTGAACCATCAAACTAATTTTGAAGCTACTATTTGAAGGATAAAAAGTTCGATCATGTTGATATAACTTTATCAACAGTAACCCATTTTGATCTGATAAAATTACTGAACTCACACTAGATGCCACTAACTAGGGTAGCATCTCCGTTTGTTGAAATCCTCAAGAGCATTAAAGCAGCAGACTAACTAAAAACTTCAAAGTTATCCAAGCTTCCTCGTTGAAGTTAGACCAGGAGGAATTGTCTGCAGCCTGAGACTGCTCATCTTCACGCAGTGAAGAAATTCATAACAGTTGAGTTTCGAGCATGAAAAGGTCAGCATCCACTAGAAACTGAAAAATCCCAGGAGTCTATATAAGATTGCGTAAAACGTAAAACAGTATTTTATTTTTCTTCTTCTTTAATCTTTATGTGTTTGGAGTGGCAGGTCAGGCAGGATGAAAATATGACAGTTTGGGATGGAGTAGAAATGACTGTTAGGCAAAGACAAAGGTGAAGGTACCAAAAATTAGCTCCCTCCTCGATTTCATGTTTGGAGAGAGGGTCTTGTCACATCGGCCTCCTCCCAAATTTCTGAAGTACGCCCCTGTTCGATCAGCCCTCTATCACTGTATTGTAACAGAGTAGAAAAAGTGTCCCCCATTAAATCCTCTAAACCACCTTCCAATGGAAGTATAATATATAAAGATGTGAATATAGATATGCCACCTCCATGCTAGTGGATGGGACATGGAAAAGTACATGTATAAAAAAATTCTCAAAGGTTGTCTCTGTCATTTTAGGTAATTATAAATTCCAGTACGTTATAAATTTTAATTAGTTATTTGATAGTATAAAAATTTGGCGAAACGTAATGATTGAGAGCTGAGAATGACTCCTGATTGGTTGAGTGCTTGTCTTGACAGGTCCTCGCTACCCTGGCTCCATCCCTGGATCGCTAATGCGCAGACTCTGACTCTGAATGCACAAGAGGGCAGCATTAGTATGTGGATACATAACAGGGTCGACATTCTCATAGCTTCATTGAATTGCATGTAATAAAAAACTACTTGAATCAGTAGGTTCCATATGAAACATTTAGAAAATTCAAGGACATGAGTATATCTATAGCTACAGTATGCTATTTATATATCTGACAGCTGTGACTGCCAGTTGAATCTGATACAGCATGGCAGGACAGGTGGAAGTATGTCACCTTCTGCTTCCACATGCTTACCTAATATTGATCTGACCTCCAGCTGTAATCTGATCTACAGGAAGACGTTAAGGTCTGCACTGCTGCCTCAGATAAACTGAGCGGTGAGCAAACCTGAGCACCTAACAGGGAAAAGTGGTGGTACATAGCTGTGCTACAAAATATTGTGCAAGTTCCCAAAAAGTCATAATATTATCGGAAATATCTGGGCCCAGAGTGCCTCATTGCAATGACTGAGAAAGCCACAGCAGACATAACAGGAGGCTCTTATATCCCATAATAAAAAATTTAAAAAAACATATACGGGCAGGATTTACACAAGGTGAAGACCAAGCAGAAAGATCATACTGTAGAGGGGTCAGGAGAAACTAAAACAACTCAATGAGGAAATCCCCTAAACTTAAACCCCTTACAAAATCCAGCTGAAAGCCAGGGACCACGACCAACAGTTGTGCAGCACATTCGAAACCAGAAAAATTACCCGAGAGCTCCCAAATTATACTGTACGTATGTCGGAAAGTCCTATAAGATGTCTTAAATCAGCAGACTTAACTGAATACCTTGGAAAGGGTGTTGTTCAGTGCCTTCTGCCACAATCGTTCACAAAACTTAACTTTTTATTAGAAGAATGTTCATCCCTCCAGTACATTGCTATAGTCACATATGGAAGCTGGTCGTCAGGGCGTTGTTAAGACTAACAAAGCAGACAAAACAACACTATTCGACAGCCAGTACAACATCTTCATAATACTAGCACATAATACTAGCACATATTATCCTTATTCATTTATTTGTAATACAATATTTTGTTGCAGTTGAAAACAAACCTCAGTCAAATATTGTTCAAATTAGATTTTCTTGATGAGATATTTGTTTTCTTAATATTCACTCACCCGAACACCATGCTGCTCCAGGAGGTGAAAGACTAATCACTTCCTCGTTGCAGACATCATGATGATTCCTTGGGTTAAACCATTGGTATAATATGTTTATATGATTAAGGTTATATTATGATACTTCTTTACAAAATGAAGATTCGTCCGTTTTAGTTTAGAGAGTCCCCTGTCATCTGGCAGATTAAATTAGGTTTACATAATGTCACGTTTCTTTTTCATTTTAACATTTCAGGACCATGTTGGAAATCAGAGTTTTAACTTCCCTTGCATATTTGTCTATGATAATTATTATTACAGTTCTTGGTTTGTTGGCACTGTAAACAAAGTTGTTACCAATCAGTAATTTACCTCCAGTGTTGATTGAAGACACAAACCTAGCTTATAGGGTTAACTTTCAATCTAGAGTAAACAAGAATTACAAAAAACTGGAGCATCCTTGTGTAATGCAGCACGTCATGATATAACACCACCATGTGCCTGTTCTAAATTTGGCATGTGTGGACATTTTATTACAGAAAGTTGCAGGGAAGGACCTTGCTATGAGACTGTGCTGCCATTAAAGAAGAGCACAGATTAAGACTTGGATACGCAGCAGAAGATCAGTGATGGAAACAAACCAAACATGGGAACAGACATCTGATGAAAGTTGCTTTCACAGTAGGAATATTATATCCTTATTTTCTGATCTTGCAGGAGAGTGAATCCCCTCTGTAAAGCTGATCAGTGACAACACAGCAGCCACTATGTACAAATTGGAGGGAGGAGGAGAGAGGGAGGTATAGAGGGGCTGGAGAGAGAGACGGGGGAGGCAGAGAGAGAGAGGGTTGGGGGAGAAAACAGAGAGAGAGAGCGAGAGGGAGGGAGGCAGGGAAACAGAGGTTGAGGAGACAAACAGAGAAGCAAGCAGAGTAAAGACGAGCCTCTCTCTCCCTCTCTTTCTGTGCTTCAGTGTTTTACTGAAGTCCGTCCATCTGCGGAGTGTTTGCGCGGCGGCTGCGGTGAGGTCTCTTTACGCACCGCGTCTCACCGGCACACACTCACACACACACACACCCCCAGACATGCTGTATCGGGAGATCCCGGTGTGATCCGCTCCGGACCGCCTCAGGGTGAAACGTGGAGTGGGATGGAAATGAACTCTGAAGGTTCAAGTCGGTGTCAGAGCATTCGCGATAAGAGCCGGCGCTTCTCCTCCTCTCCCATCCGCGTCTGAGGCTGGACCGCGGCCGGCTGACCGGAGGTTACACCTGCGTTTCCCGATTGGATCCACCTTGTAGTAGTCGCGGTGGATGTTGGACGGGACAGTGAGGTAAGTTGGTTTGTTCAATTACCCTACACACATCCTGGTGGGTAATTACTCCAGCTCTATGACTCATTGATTCAAGCAGTCCCCTGTTCTTTGATCTATTTTATGATGTTGTCAAAATCTGACGTTGTTGCATTTATTCTGGTTCAGTTGATAAGATACTCCTCTTTTAGAAGGCCGTTTTTTATTTGTTCAAATTAATGTTACCAGTGCAGTTCCATGAAGTGTGCAACTCCATGTTTATTGGAGAGATTAGACGATGTCAGTAGGAATTTGTTGCACCTGTTCTTGTACCTTCACGACATGGCTATATATTTGCCATCAAATTCTGGCCCTTAGAAGTTCTAAGAAAGGTCTTATTAATGATCTGAAAATGTATCTTAACCAATAGCCACTCTTTGTTTTCCATCTGTTCCCACAATATGCACACACAGGGATATTTGCTGGTTCCCACCTTGAACACGTTGGTCTTGACACCTTCATGGTCAGTGTTGACAGAACCAGACCTCAATAGTTAGTCATTGCAAACTATCTTGCTGCTGTTGCCTGGAAGCCTTTAATGTCCATTAGTCCATCATTGCTATGTATTTATATTGTTGCTGTTCAATGATGCATACAATGGTGAATTGTCGATGAGAATGAAATGAAGTTCCTCTTCAATAAACAATAAAACTAAGTATCAAATTAACTTACTAACTCATAGTGTAGTCACTATGTCAGACTTAGGGATTTAGCTATTATGCTTTACTCACGCCTATGCGTTGCATTACAACTTGATGGGATGATGGCAACCAAATGAACACACACCAGATTAGCTACCTGCCTCTGCAGCCTCTTTCGTTTTAACACAGCTTGGTTGGCGAGGAGCTTGAGTGTTTGACTGGCAGGTGCCTCCAGTGTAGCATGACAAGTTTTGGCAGTGCTCAACTTCTGCCATTGACAGTGTGACCAACGTGGTGCAACAGAGCCATAATCAAGTTCTGTAATGCATGACCTCATTCATTCAAGAGGAATACCAGTTGAAGGCTCCGAAACATACATTTGAGTACTGCGTTTCTTTTACATGATCATAGTGCTTATCCATTAGTGCTTAAACAAATACACATGGATAATTGACATCAGCTGTACCTCAACCATCAACAGCACTGAGATATAACTGATATGGTTTTCCAACCAAAGCCAAGATGTTGGAGCTAATTTTTTTTCTGGTTTGCACCTCTTATTTCTCATTAAATCCAATTGGCAACACTCAAGATCATGAACATTTACATCTTATTCTTGCCATGCTACAGATTTAGCTGGGAGTAATATCCATAGTTCCAAATGTATACACTACAGCACCCTACAGACCATATACAATAGAGAGAGATTGAGAATAGTATAGAAAGAGAGAACAATTATATTTTATGTATATTCATTTTATAAGCAAGACACGAGAAAGGAGGCTGGTTTGGGAAGTACAAACACCTCATCAATCACTTCAATCTCTGAGAGAGATATGATGATGCTGATTAAAATGGTATCTAATGCTACTTCCTGTCTTTGTTTATAGAGAAAAGAGATTAATATGGTGACAATATCCTTTCTTCAATATGCAAATATGTTTACAAGTGGCCGTTAAGGCTGCTGCTTATGAGCTCATTTTGCAAACTTACTCTGTGTTAGCATAGTTTCTGTAGGTTCTTAAAAAGTCAACAAAAACTTTGATATTCAAAATTAGTGATTGTTTCGATGGCATGCATAATCTCCATGTGTTGTAGCTCTTTCTCCACATATTCGATATTAGCATAATGTGATAAATCTACAAATAAGACCTTTGGTTTGTAAGTTGGCCTATATACTTGTGGCTTTTTGTTTTGTTGATATATACTTAAGAGAAATCTAACTAAGATAATATTAAAAAAACTACAAACAAAACCAGTTTGGGACTGATAACTTAAAACAATTCTTGACTCAACAGAATTTATCTAATTACAGCTCGGCTGTGGGAAAGACTTTAGATACCTACAGTCTCTGCCTGTGAGATAACATACTGTTTCTGGGATTCTTTTCTACTAGGCTCATTCACCCCATCTTCAATTACGGTGAAGTAATTCCGGGAAACTGAAGTTTCATCTTATCTGTCTTACTTGACATAGATATTCCATTTCATTCATTATGATCTTAAAAAGTGTGCAATTTGGGTCGGATTTCGCAGAAGCTTTCGTCATCTTCAGACAGTAACTTATTAAGAACTGCTTTATCTCAAATCTTAAAATGATGATTTCATAATAATGATGGGAGCAAAGCAAAATGAATGCTTGTGATCAGCTATTTATTCTTTGGAAACATTTAACCATGAAGGGAGGACTGATGTGTTATATTTTGAAACCTGCTGACTCTGTACGCCACAGCTTTATATTGGTCTTCTTAGAGCTGCTATCTAATTCCTGGAATGTAGGTCGAACCTGTTGCGATTAGCCAGCTCCTCTGTTTTGCTCTGGTCCTGAACACAGACAAGTCATTCATGCAAAATGATTGCAAACACGTTTGTTAACATAACAGTGGCATTTTCACTGTTAGATATGGTGACGGTATTCCGATAGTGTTCTTTGCTGCATAGAAAACAATAAGTCACCCCCCTGGAGCAATTGCATTCACTGTTTCACATGACCGCTGGAAAAGGACCAAGGGGGAGGAGAGGGCAGTATGTGAAATAAGCAAGACAAATGTGTCGAGTTAGAAAGACAGGGAAAGAAAGGAGTCATTATGAAAGAAAAAGATTGACGAGATGGAAGAAAACATAAGAAGGAGGTGAAATCTGCTCGTATTAGACTTTTTTATTATTGCTTAATCTACAATTGACCGGAACAATACTGATCATGCCCAATGTAGGAGTTCAAAAACCTAAACTAAACTAAAACCTCCCTGCAGCTTTTCTGGTGGATATTAGATTGTAATCAGTTATACTCCAAGATTTGTGTCACAGCGATTTACATTTGATTTGTTTGACTCCTTTCTAATGAGTAAATCAAATGGATTTAATGCGTATATATATTTAAAAAACAATTATTCACTAGAATTGTTGCTTGTGCATCAGCCATCGAGACGAACAGCAACAAAAGGAATCAGATCAGAAACCACCCAGCCTTTTTTCCTACGATGAATTCAATCAGCAACAGCTCCAACTTTACACAGGAGCTATAAAACCAGTGAATGGTTGGCATATGTGAGTTTTACATGCAGCCATTCTTTTCTTTGTTCAAGCCACTCAGTTGACCAAGATGCCAAGAGAGCTCAGCCGAGAGTGGTACAGTCATGCTTGGGGCTTGCTCACAAGCCCTGCTCGGATACTGCATAGTTTGGCTCAGGAATGTGCTGCTGCAAATGCATGTTCGATCAGTTTTTTGCACAACACTGAAGTGAAGATGGATATAAAGATGGATAACAAGTCTCCTCTTCCTCTCGTTGTCGTTTTTACTTTTGGGGAGCAGTCACGTCATTTATCTTTATACACAGTCTATGGTACAAGCACATGTTGAATTCTTCCTGTAATAACACCGTCGAACAATTGCACCCTAGTCTATAAGATGATTATTGTACCTTAAAGCTAGGGTGGTAATCCTCGAAAAACTAGCAAGTGCAAGCTTACTTTGAAAAAAACCAAACATCCCTCCCATCAACCCTCATCAAAGTAACACACCCAAAACACATGAACGTGCAGTGGTTGACAACAGCTTGAAGCCAACGCTTCTGTAAATCGCTCGCTAACTTCTGACTATCGTCTCTGCCTGAGCGGTGTATGCCTTCCCGGCTGAAGTCTCAGGTCATGTGCAGTGAGAGCTCGGGCTGGGTGCGAGCAGGCACGTTGGTTCGTTACAGACAGGTTCACCAGCCAGGCATTTTAGTTTTGGTCGAAATTAAATGATTGGTCTTTGTTTCATACAAAGTTTCCTACACTGACCAAGAGTAGCAATGACTCTCAGCAAATCAGAGCACTCTTCCTGTCAGTGGTTCATGTACATGAGTAAATATACAGCATTGAGGTTCAAAAGCTTAAGGGTGTACAACCCTTCACATCCACAGTGCCTTATTAAATTTGGTCACATGATGCCAGTTACTGGCTGAACAATGTAGTGCTGATAAGTAGGAATGTTTGGTTTGGACACTGGTTTTAAAATGGTTAACTGAAAACAACCATCTGTTGTTCTGAAAAAAGAGCAAAAATAGCATGCGTCACTTCCATGTTGACTGTTTAGTTGTGATTTGAGATTGAAGATCTCCAGAACAAATACAGGGACACATTGTTTGTGTGTTTTTGTCTCTCCTCTCTCCTCTTCCGACTGCTGTAGACATGTTTCTGTTTTTGTGACGGAGATGAGAAGTGAGTCACATGCTTGAATTATCCACTTGCAGGGTTGCATGCATCAGTGCCAAGAAATTAAATTACGTGGGAGACTTCTGTTAAGAAGACACAGAGACATTTCTGGAGGATGGAGGACAGAGCTGAGCAAGGACACCCACAGGAGAATGGACGTGGTGACGGCGCGGCCAGAGTACCCCGCTCCTCTGCCTGCAACGGCCTGAAGGTACACACTCCAACATGTTGTGTCAGTTTCGACTGTGAATATTTTACTTTTGTTTATTTTTGTTGTTCAAGTACTTTTTTTCATATAATAAATATGTTCAGCAAAAGATGAATCCAAGCAAAGTGTACCGGTCACACAAGTCTTAAAGCAACATTTTATAAACATTTCCCCATAAAACAAACCTTTTCTAAAGAGCCTCATATTAAACATTGAAATTAAATTGATAAGACAAACAAAAGCTGCTGTGATGTTCTGAAAATGCATCACTTCCCTCAGACTGTCCACTGCTGCAGCTCCTCTTTTCAGCCTCTGCCTGAAATGCTTGGTTTCAGCTCCTGTCTCTTTAAGGCCCCTCTCCAACCAAAGCCCAGTCCACTCTGATAGGCCAGATGGCCCATTTTGTGTTGACTGGTCAACCACTACCAGCGTGTGTAGGAAATCAACACCTCCGCAGTCTGTCATACTCTTACTTTACCGGGCTTTGTTAGGCAATGTGTCAGACTAGTGTAGAATAGTGTGAATTATGCAAATGAATTATGCAGAGACTGTTCTGTGCTTTTTGGATCATCTCTGTCCTAGAGAGCAAACTGATTATGTTCTAGTTGGCTAACAAGACGATCAGTTTAAGCAGACAGGGACAGTCTGTATTTTTCATTAACTCTTGTCTGACAACTGCAGATTATATGCTTCATCTTTTTAGTTTATCTTTGTTTTGGTTCAGGGAGTCACTCAATGCATATTTCCCCAATTTAGAGAACTTAAATGACTGCCATATTACCCCATCACGCTGTACCACAATATCAATCTTATTTACTAAAGTTGAACAAAAAAATAAAGGTTTGGAAAAAAAAACTCACTGCAAATTTAGTTGCCTGAACACATCACAAACAAATAGGAACATTGTCTTATTTATGACTGATTAAAAAGAAGTGAGCAAGCACCACTAAGCAGGTAAATCCTGGGGAGTCATATGCCCAATTAGTGTGTATGCTGAAGTGAAAGTAGATGTGTGTGTATAGATCAGAACCAACTAAATAACAAGATTACAGCCCTATAAGTCAACAATTGGACTGTGTTTGTGTCTTATACCCATGACCTATTGGTCTTAATGTAAAGACATTAGTCCACAGTCAGACTAACTGAATCCTGCTCCTGTACTTCTATTCATCCCATCAGTTAAACTTCACATGGTAATTATGTCGGTTCTTTTAGTTCATGAGTACAGGACAGGATATAATCAGGTAGCCAGTCTACACGCAGTCATCCTCATATAAGGGTACTGAGTTTAAGTATGAGCCTCACCTTTTGCTGGAATTTGTCAGGGACAAGTCATGGCTGCACAGTGCTAATGCTTCCTTCCTTCCTTTTGGTCACAAACAAAACACAACAGATCAAGTCCCCATTGTTGTTCGTTGTCAAAGTCAATTAAATCTGATTTCAAAGTTCATATTGAATTCAAGAAAAGCTTGTAGACAACACAATTTGACCTCAAAGTGAGCAATAGTTACTGTCAGGGGCTTCACATGATCTTACAAGGCAGAGGGAGTTTATTTACGTGTCAATGCATTTTCAAACAAGGTAGTTGCATGGCTGCTCTGCAGCTCTCTATCATGTCACATGTGTATAATTATTGCTGTAATTATTATTATCACTATAAATTTGCACAGCTCTTCCTAGTCTCTCCCTCTCTTCTCCTCGCAACCTGATTTCCCTAGGTCCCTTCAGATGTAGCGTGAAACCCCTACAGGAAGTGATGCAAAGATGCCATTAGTAATTTGTATGTAAATCACTGCAGTAAGAGAACCTAGCAGAACACAAAACAATCAGGCTCCAGCAGTAAAATTACAGAACAAGAAGGACAACAATGAGCATTCTAGAGCTAAATTAGCAATATAATTTGTCAATTTTTGGGGGGGAATAAATTACTAACCCTAACCCTGGACTCGAACAGCTTGAATTTCACTTAAACAAGATAGAATGAGTTGTTCTAAACTTTTGTCCAGTTATGTACATGTTTCAGCTCAAACCTTGCAAAACTAACTCATCAAACTAAATCGCGCCAGGTTCTTGCTCCCACATTATGGTTTGATCCATACATCGAATCAGTAACAGATTGATAGGAGCACCAAAGTGATCGTCTTTAGGCCAGTCAGCTGCTAGAGAATGTGTGACCGGAAAATGTGACACAATTGACCTCTGGCATCTTGCACGCCTAATCAGGGTTGTGACTCGACATTGGACATTAGAGGGAGGGGAGGGGCTTAGCAAAGAGTCAACCGGCTGTAACCATTTCCTCTGCCAAAAACATAAAAGTTAGCAAAGCCCTAAATGAGATCAGACACCATTGTTGCCTTTTTCCACATGAAAGTGACATTAGACAATGGTGCTTAATCAGCTTATCATAATACAGACTGCAGTGGCAGGTCAGACTTTCACTTATTCTCAGAATTGTTTGGTTCCCTGACCGGCTGGGTGGGTGGGCCATGACACACAGCCTGATTCAACTCTAATCCGTTGCTTTATGTTAATTCCGTCAGTAAGACTAGAACTTGGGTGCAACAATGATCATTCATTTCTTATTAAAGTATTATGTATTGTACTTTTTCTTCTACCGTTTTGGAGATAGACAAATCGGAGAAATTTCGGTCGGTCTTCACATTTTAGGGCTGTTTGAGTTTGTTTAATAGTTGGTGTTCGGGTTAGAATTAGTTCAATTTAGGATAAGATTAAAGGGGTTAGGATGAGGTGTATGACTATGATTGTGTGTGTGTGTGTGGGGTTAGGGTTAGGGGGGGGGGCACAGATTCAGTGTGTACATTAGTTGCAGTCCTTTACAAAAGTCAATTAATGAGATTGATTGTACATGCGTCCATTGTCTCTTTTATCTGTAACAGAACAAGGTTTTAATACAGGGGTGTTGTCTGACATGGATGTCCCTGCTGGCATGTGATTATGACCTGGACGTGTTTTATGGGGATAATCTTACCTTTGCATGACACTGCAACTCCAGCTTCTTCTGGACAATTTGTAATTTAAAACAGGGGTTTGACATTTGGGAAAACACACTTTGTTTTCTCGCAGAGAGTAAGATGAGAGGCTTGAATCCACCCTCACATGTGTTTGCTAAACATGAAACTAAAGCCAGCTGCTGGTTAGTTTATCGTAGCACAAACACTAGAACAAATGCTAACCTGGCTCTGTTCAAAGGTAAGGAAATCCTCCCTTCTCACAGAAGTACGTTCTGTACTAAAATAATTTTCCTTGACAGGCATAGTAGCCCAGGTTTTGTGAGTGTAGGTGTGTTGAAATTGTATATACAGTGCAATTAAAGCAATTTTCACTGGGACAGTGCCTGCATTGTAATTACAGAAGATTAAACAATAGTACATTATAGTGCTGCATAAAAGTCTTCCCCTAAGACTAAGCTCTCAAAGACCATCAACAAAAGAGTGACTTTACTTAAATATAATGGGATTAGTCGTTTCAGTAGTGCAGCTGGTATTGTTCTAAAAGCCTTTAATTGTTAGAGAAAATGATTTACGTCCCCTCGTACAAAAATTGGCTTCTACAACACTTTAATCTGATTTCTTTACTTCAGTTCAGTTTCCATGATCTGGATTGAAATAGTTTCCCTGCTTAAAGAACATATCACCGCACGTGTCTAGATAACATTATACTTATAAACTTATAAATGCTTTTTATCAGGTGAAAGGTTTCTGAGGTCAGGACGTGCAGCAAAGGTTTGAAAACAATTCTGTGTAAAGGAAGGAAGACGTCAAAAGGATTGAAGCACCTGGCGTCCGCCCGAGAGGTGGGGAGACAATAGATGAGGAGTTTGGAGCAGAAGTGTTTTCCTGTATTCAGCACTAAAACTATTGTTTTGTGTTGAATTAGTGCAGTGGACCCCAACCCCCGGGCCGTGGGTCATTCGGTACCGGGCCGCACAGAAAGAATTAACAACTTACATTTTTTCTGTTTTATCTATAATCCGGTCATTGTTTATTTTGAAAAATGACCGGATCCTCTCCTTTATGACTCATGCTTTACGCATTTCAAGACGGTCTTGGTCACGTCACTTTTTCGCTGAACACAAACCAACACGGTATTTGTCGGACCCATTTGTCAACAAACCAGGTGAATCCAGCATGTCTGTTTAAGAAGAAGATCAGCTGCTGGAGGTTGCAAATGACGGCGGCCTTAGAAGAATGTTTGAGAAAACAACTCTGCCGGTGTCCTGGATTAAAGTCACAGCAGAATACCCTGAGATCGCCACAACAGCACTAAAAACTCTGTTGCCATTTCCGACATCCTATCTGTAGTGACATCGGTGGAATTTTTTTTAATTAACGAATTAATTTTTTATTTTAAATAACCAAAAAAAAACCTCTCAAAATTTCGTTATATAAAAAAAAATCTACCGCTGTCACCAGGGGCCGTACCAGAGGGACTCCGTAGTGAGACTCCGTAGACACACCTTAATGTCCGGTCCGTGAAAATATTGTCTGACATCCAACCGGTCCGCAGCGCGAAAAAGGTTGGGGACCACTGAATTAGTGTAGTCGGGTTAGGTTTGATCTATTTTTTTATTTTGTGATGTAAATGTGTTAAGAGTTCTGTACAGAAATGAACATCAATAATGTAATATTAATAATATATAGGTAATAGAGAGATTTTTTCTAATTTTGTTCCAGTTCTTGCACTTCTAAGGCATCAGTACTAATTCAAAAATATCAATATAACACCAGTATGGTAAAAAACTCAAACAGTATAAAACCCTAGAGAGCAAATACCATCACCAATAACCGTAAATCAGAATTATGGTTGTGCTAGGGGCAAACATGAGTCAGCCGTTTTATCAGTTTTTAGTTTGCCCTTTTTCTTAAAAAGCAATACATTTAAGGAGTTTCCTATATCAGAGAACACAGAATTGTAAAAAAAACAAGATTATTTCAAATAAGAGGGATTTTCCACAAGCATATGTTTGTATTCCACTCAGCAAACCCGTTCTGGTACAAACCATGTCTTTGTGAGGTACTAAATAACTGAAGTGGCACAATTGGAACTAATCTGCCTCTAATCTACTTATGGCCACCAAAACTGACACTGGTGCAAAAGCTTGAGTTAGCTCGAGCACAATGAACTGTCTCATGCAGTTTTAAAAAGAAAAATTAAAAATGCTACACTGATGTTGACTCAATTATTATTGCTGCTGCACACAATGAGGATAACTGCAATTATTAACAAGTTTCACATCAAGACCACCTTGAGTTTCTCAGAACCCACCATTAGATTAAATAAGGATAGCGTGGAGTTGTAATTATGAAAGCCTTTTACTTGCTTTGGAGGGAAATATACATGTATGCAGGCTTGCGTGTGAGTGAAGCCCCCCTCCCCAGGAAATGCACATGTGATGAACCAATTTTGATAAATGCCCTGCAGCATGTCCTAGTGGTCAGCATGGTCTCAAAAGAAGCCTGTTTGCATTGACAGGCACTCACACTTCACAAATGGAGTTTCTGAACGAGGAGAGGAGCAGGGAACTGTTTCTCAAACTCCTGATTATCACACCACTGTTTTTATTACATGCTGAAAATAGTTGTACTTACTCCCTCTCTAACTCTGTTAACGTGGTTTCACCAGCACTGGTAGTAGAGTCAGCTGCTTCTTATTACGCTGCCATTAAATGGTCCAAAGGTCAAACTGTGTCCTCGATGCTAATTTCTATCTACAGGATATACCCTGTTAGTCTAGTGTGCACGTCAATAATTTTTACAGCCATTGTTCTTTTCTATGACCGTGTATGTCCGTTGCCTGGTCATTTGTTACATGATTATCATGTTTACTAGAAAACCCAACATTAACAGGGGGACAGAGGGGGATCTCAGATACTCAGGCTATAGACAATATAAAGATTGTATTGCTCCGTGAAATCACTCCAGCGAAACCACTGTTATGTCTTCATAATTCAAACTGTAAAGATAGGGGTCGATGCAGAGATTAGAGGTTAATGTGGAGGAAGGATGATGAGAAAAATATAGAAATACAATAGAAAATCAGAGAGATTTAAGAAGAGGATGTTCTTAAATGGGGTATCTTGCACACACACACACACACACACACACACACACACCCACACACACACACACACACACACACACACACACACACACATACACGTACACACACACACACACACACACACATAATAATAATAACTAGAAACAGTTCCCTAAACATCTGTTATATTTCTTCATCAAGATCCAGGAATTATGGTTGGAAAGATCAAGGAAAATGTGGAAATCACAATGTGAAAGAAAGTACGGTTATCCACAACCTCATCTGGATACACACCATCATTTAAGGAGAACTTTTTTCATAGAAATCGGAAGTGGAATTTTTGCGTGATCCTGCTCTACAAAGACAAATACATGACCTCACAGCAACTAATTTGAATTCAACTCTTTTAAAGGGTCGACACCACAAAGTGTTAATTTAACGCTTTTTGGAGAGTTAGTACCATAAAACTCATTAAGTGTAATTATTGACTCTTTTTGGGGTTCAAATTAACTCTTCTTCTTCAGAATTAGTTTTTTTTCCCAACCACACTAACTCCCTCATGGGATAATTTGTTAACTATACAAGTGTTACCCGCATATTAACTCTAGGTGTGAAGATAGTACTTCTAAACATAACATTCAGAGAAACAAACACGATATAACTTTAGTGAAAATGTTACATTTCCGTCTTGACAGAGATAAAAGCAATATTTATTTATTTATTGAAAATTAGTTTTTGTTGAACAGTAAATGTATCTGAATGTGACATTTTGTGAGAAATATAATTACATCCATAAATGAATCATTGAGGTTGGTATGTCCAAAACTGTATGATGTCATCCTTATTCTCCACTGCAGGTTCCTGCGTGTCTGTATGTGTTGTTGGAGAAAGTTGTTGCATTAAATAATTATGTTTTCTTAGACCTGAAATTTAAAATTTACTTCAACCATAATCTAAAGTTAGTGCATTTACATTTTGCTTGACAGGGAGATTTTTCTTAAATACCTGAATAAAAGATGTGTAAAATAGGTTTTATTAGAATGACACAGATAATAATGCATGACTTATTCCTAAAATGATCTATACTAAATATACAATCAGAAATCAGGAACAAATTTCTTTTTGAAACACCGTGTAGTGGAATCAGAGAGAGTGGACCTCGTTCTGTAGAGATGTATTTTCATGCTTCAGATGTCACAGGTGGAAAAGTCAGAGGGAGACAGAGAATACAAACCATATGGGAGGATTTCCTTTCATATGCAAACATGTGACTGTAGATTAGATTAAACCGGTCGTCCACGCTGAACGCCAATTTCTTTTCATTTCTCACAGGAAGCCTGGTTCAACACAGCGAGTGGCATGTTTCAGCATCATTTGTCACTTAATACAAAAAGCTGAAAAAATGCAACATTAAATCATAAAATTCTGCAGACATAAATAAAACTGATGGTAGGAGATATTTAAATCTAAAATTCTAAAAATCGTAATAATATCCACGCAGTAGGGGAACCATGGTAACCTTGGAGCAGTGGAACACAGTCCAAATTATTGTTGTGTCTTTTCATTTCCACGTTGGTACTGAAGGTTCAGCGCTGTTTTCTGCTGGTTGTGTTTACTGTCTTTGCAGACTGGAGACCATTGATCTAGAATTACAATTTAAATTAGTTTGGCACAATTCTAATTAAGTTACATGTAGAACTATTTTGGCTTCATTCAGTCATTGGATCGTGTTGTTTCAGGTCTGAAACAGCTGCAACATTTTGATCATAAGGGGTAGAAACCTTTAAAAGACTGGTCACATTTGGAATGTGGAATAGTGCAAATGTCAAGTCAGTTGCTTTAGATATTTTCTGTAGATTTCCTGCCAGCTCGCCAGTAAAATGTCTGGAACATTTCTGAGTGGGTCCATGTGAGAATGCACCAAGAATATATCCTAAAATGTTCACAGCGGTTGAGGACATTTTTAACTCCTGATGGACGTAAAACTAGCAGAATAAAAATATATCATGATGCAAGAGAGGTGCTATTCACTTAGAAGATTAAAATAATATATGATTTACGCAGAGTTTGTATACGTCATGTCCTTACTGCATTCTCTACCCTGGAACATTTTCCTGCTGTGAACTTAGTCAACCCATTTAATAATTTTTGTTCATTTTGTTTTCATTAGTTTTGATATTTCCTGCCCGTTGGACACCCCTTCTTGTTTTTTGAGGCCCATTTTGATGTTGATAATGACATTTTTAGTGGATGTGTTTATTAGATGGCATTTAGTCATGACTGTGAGAGTTAATGGGCCTACTCAGTGTTCTGCTGTCTCATTATAAAGCAAATTAAAACAATCCACATGATAATACACAGGGGATTCCTTTTTTTTTATCTCAGCTATAGTTATCACCATCTATTTATAGTTATATTTAATTTAAAAGTTGTATAATGGCTATCGTATGTGGACTACTTTACCTCTTTTATTAGTAAATTCATCTGTCCTCAGTCTTACTCAGTTCACACTCTCCAACCCACACTGTGTTCATCTCCGTCTCTCTCCTCCCACTCCAAAGCCCTTTCCTTCATCTGAACCTCATTATTCCTACGACGCTGACACTTCTTAGTGACTGGATGTTGGACCTCTGGAAGTAGGTTAATAAGGGAGTTCATGCACAGTGCTTCCTCTTCTCTCCGCTCTTTGTGGACAAAAACACATCCCACAATCAAGTGGATAAGTTATAATGACGTACAAACAATGTGTTTGTTGTTTTTTATCGCTGCCGTGCATATTAACCCCTTTCTTTGTTTTTTTCTTTTTTTCATCTCGCTCTTTTCCCAGATGTTTCTGGTGGCCCTGTCCTTTGCCTATTTTGCAAAGGCTCTGTCGGGGAGCTACATGAAGAGCACAATAACTCAGCTGGAGAGACGCTTTGACATCCCCAGTTACCTAATAGGTGTCATTGATGGGAGCTTCGAGATAGGTGAGTCGGCCTGCCAGTCACTGCTCTTATTCATGGGCTCCCCTCCCTCCTGTCTTTCTGTCTTTGGGATAGAAATATGAATGGGTCACTGAGATGTTCAAGCTGGGGATAAAGGATTCATCAGGGTACCAAGAAGAGGACAGGTGTGTGTGAGAGGGTGTACGTGTGTGTGGGTGGGTGGGTGTGAGTGTGTGTGTGTGTGCGTGTGTGTGTGTGCGTGTGTTTGGTGAGTCATAGTGTCAACCAGGGACACAAAGAGTCTCCAAGCTGTCCTTTTGCTGTAGAGAGTCAGAATGTGGAAGATTTTTTGATGCTATAATAGTTTCTCTATACTGTTTCATTTTAAGTACAATTCATCGTTTATGTAGTTGGTTTACAAAGGCAAAAAAAGCTACATTATCATCTTCGTATCTAAAACTCAAATTGAGTAAGATTAAATAGTTTAATCCAGTCATCAATTTTGTTTTAAGTCACTAATCCTGTACGTCATTTTCGGGTTCTGGAGCCAATCCCTGCTCCCATGATCACATCGGACAAGAGGTGATGGTGACAGCCTATTAAATGCCCATCCACCGCAGGGTCCGGAGTGTAAGAGATCAGACATTTTGTGGATGCTTTTCATTCTTATAAAACGTTGCTTCACGTAAGCAGAGCAGCTCTGGTTAAATCAATCTAAACATCAAAAATATGAAGCCTTAAGGGGTATCTGTGCATAAAGCAGTTAGTCAGATTATTTCATTGAATGGATTCTCGATCCAACCACAGATTTAATTTGTGAAAATGCACAGCTAGATAGTAGATCTGGCTTACTGGTGCAGTACAGACCATTCAGTGGCAACGTCTCCTCCTCTCGGTGTACCTCCAGATGACCCCAGTCTCAGCATGAATCTCTGCATGTCTCTGACACATAAGCTGCCTACCAACATGCACTGAGCTGCGGAGATCCTCTGCAGTTTCTCCACAGGATGTGCATGTGTGACCGACTTTCTGCAGACTCTTTCCACCTGGCCCCAGTGAGTCTGCTCGCCCACAGGAGCCAATGTGAGAACACGGCAGGAGATCATCCGCTGGATTCACTGCGAGCGAGTGACAGACGCAAATGCGCTCAAAATAAAAAGATAACAAATATCTCCTGATGAAAAAGCGGAGCCATACACATAGAAGCCGACACTGTTGCTAATGTGCTGTTAACAAAATAAAAATTAATACATTACGTCCTGCCTCTGCCTGCTGCGCTTCTGATGCTGGAAATGAGCAGGGAAGTGCTATCGGAGCAGGGGCTGCTCTCTCTATCTACACTTCTTGCAGATTCATCTCTTCTGAGAGCACCTTCTCTACTGTGCATTTGCAGTGAACTCCCCGACCCGATCTCCTAAACCTCCTCTCATGATGAACAGATGTAGCACTTTTACCTACTTCAAGCTCTTCTATTGTACTGGAGCTTTATGTCGGCCCTCGGTTTCATTCACTTTGCCTAAGGGCGGACTCCAAATGACACACAGGAAATTCAGGTTATATAGGTTACAGAGCGAGAGACCCAAAGAGATTCTCATTCTACCTTTGCTCCTTAACTGTCAGACAGGTTTGTTTGAGCCCACATTGACATCATAGGATTAACAAAGAATAATTCACATTTTCCTTCAGTAACATTGTAAACGAGTGTGTGACCTGCCGATGCTCTGATTAAGGTGTATCTGCCAGAGGAGACAAAAGGTGATGACGACACCTCTCACGCAGCCAGGGCCTGAATACCCTGGATATCTCTCCATTTCCTTCGTCTCCTGTGGAAAACATGTGGCTAGGCAACAAGCTTTTTCTATAAGATCGTTGCCCAGGCAACAAAGAGGCAGAGCAGGGCACCGTGAAGAGGAAATAAAAATGGAGGGAAAGTGCGAAAAAACAAGCAAGGAGAACAGAGTGGAGGGAAAACAAAGGGGCAGAGGAGGAGTAGGAAGGAAAAAATAGAGCAATAATGATAATAATGGGGAGAATGAAATATAGAACCCATTAAATACTTGACCTCCGCTCTGTAGGACCCTGCTGATGTTCATGCAGAGTTGTACAAATGCTGCGTGAATAATTCTTGGCATGTTCCAGATTTGTACAGTTACATGTTCCAACTCTGTCACTGTACATACCGCCAATGTACAAGAGTAACTGTAATTACCATGTACACTAGGGAATGAGGTCTAAGAATTTCTTCTTCAGTTAAAGGCTCCGCACGTCCTTCTACTCATGATTACATGACATTTGTCGATGGTCGACTCTCTCTCTCTCTCTCTCTCTCCCCCTTTCTCTCTCTCTCTCTCTCTCTCTCTCTCTCTCTTTATATCTATCTCTCTCTCTCTCTCTCTCTCTCTCTCTCTCTGTCTCACACACACACACACACACACACACACACACACACACACCCATTATGACAGCAGCTGAAGGATTGTTCAAGAGATTGACATCATCTCCTCAAACCAATCTTTACAGTTATAAAAGGGTCATGGCAAAACGACATGAGTTTTCTGTGTCACTGGTCATACTGGCACTGGAATGTGACAATAGAGAGTTAATGTCCAACTGTGTATAGCACAAGGCTTTCCATGTGATACCTTTCCCAGGACAGAAGCCAATGTACATACAGGGGCAGGAATTATTAAATATTTGAATATAGTGTTAAATTTGAGAGATGATTCTTTAGACTTTATTTTGCTTTTCCATTGCATTTTTTGTTGCATATAAATGTACTTATTCAATTTTACCTCCGCCAAGGAGGTTATGTTTTCATCTGTGTTTGTTTGTTTGTTAGTTTAGATTATGCAAAAGCTACTAAGCACATCAGCATGAAACCTGGTGGAAGGATGTGGTATGTGTCAGGAAAAAAACCCATTCAATTTTGTTGCAGATCCGGATCATGGGGAAGATCCAGGAATATTTTTCACTTTCTTTAATACTGTGGAATATGGCCTCTTTCAACATTTTCTTTTATTTCTTAGAGAATAGTTCATGGAATGTGATGATGTTCATGAGTGTGTGCCAAATCTGGATCTAGTGAATTTGAATGAGGTCATATAAGGGCTTTGGCAGAGGTTTCAACCCTTCTGTGTGCCATTCTGTTGAGTTCATTTTCCTATTTCAAATCTTGAAGCAAGAGCTCCAACACTTCACTTATTGTGAAATCTGATGATGTAATTGTGCACAGATATTAGTGAGGAGCACTTGGCCTGTGTACTGTACAGAGCCTCATCCAGCTCTGTCCCATAGATATTGTACTGCTTCAACTCCTGCTTTCTCTTCAGCATGAGGGGTAAACAAAGGTATTTTAAAATCTAAATGACTTCTGTCCTCGCCTCCTTCCTATCAGGTAACCTGCTGGTGATAGCCTTCGTCAGCTACTTTGGGGCAAAGCTCCATCGGCCAAAGATCATTGCAGTGGGATGTGTGCTGATGTCCATCGGCACCTTCATCATCGCTCTGCCTCACTTCATCATCGGACGGTGAGTAAGAGGAGCCAATGGGCCTGATTCTTGTTTGAATTCAAAAATATAACAGTCTCTATCTAACTTTTTTTTCAATGCATTTAAGAAAACATTTCTGTACTGAGATACAAAATAATTTATACTTGCTGTTGCAATGAATCAATAACAGCTGCACAGGACATGTGCAGCACAAAATGTGTGTCTGTTAAATCTGTTGACGGAAGCAGAGTTTGAAAATAAAATTAAAAAAACGCTTGGGGCAAGACAGACATTGTTGTTTACATGTGCATCTCATTCCTTTGACAAGCTGTGACAAACAATAATGGGTCTGTTATTCCAGCATTTAATCATGATTTTTTACATATTGTATCACCAACCATTCCAGTAAAGTCTCAAAAAGAAAGCATTAGCATCAAAGACCAAAGTCAGATTCTGTGACAGGATGTTTGAATCAATACCACAGAAAAACCACATCGCTTAACTTATTTCACGTTTTACCACTCACGTATATAGTCTGAGATAACACACACAAATCATGTTTTATTGTACGTGATGTAGAACTGTAACTAGGTCAACCTACAGCAGTCCAACCACTTTGATGCTTCACTGAGTCTTGACTGAAGCTGCTTCTGGAGGATTTTCACTTTTCCCAAAAGAAATTCTCCCTTGTTGCTTGTAACTTATTCAATCTTCTGGCAGTATTTTTTTTATTTCATGTCAGTTCCCTCTGTGTTTTGTGTTCAGCTATGAGTTTGAAACCTCGGTGCGGTGGGTAACAAACTCAACACTTAATCCGTCTCCCTGTCCGGTGGGTTCAGCAGCTGACCTGACCCGAGATGGTAAACTGCCTGAAGTGCCATCCAAGGGTGAGTGTTTACACTTCAGACTGTATATAAAGATGGATGACACGTCTTAACATTATCTGTTCGGTTATATAAAAAGATGTCCACAATATTTTAGCACTGAGCTTTTCTGATCTGATAAAAACTGTTCAGGAGATATTACAGGTTCAAGTCCCAGCAAATACAGTAAAACAACACAATCGTAGCCTCCACAGTAAGCAGCTACTTCTTTCTACTGTTCAGAAAATTAAGGCAAAATATCCCGGGTACCAACACAAAAATCTTTCCTTGATGACGTCATTTGGAGCCAGAGTTTTAAATTTCTCCGTCTCTGAAACAGATAGAGACATGAATTAAAAAAACTTTTGATAGCTTAAACATTAGGCCAAAAAAACAAACCAAAAAGCTACATTTCCCATGATGCATTCACCATTCCCGGGATAGTTGAATGAGACATACACAGTCGCATACCCTCTTAAATGTATACACCCCTATGTCACATCCGGGGGACAGTCAAGATGCTTTGGCTTCACTTTTGTGGAGTTGTCATTTCGCCCATTTTAATTACAGTCTATCGTTCTCACGCATACACACACACTATGTGAAGATGTGTGATGACACTTGTGCGTTCTTCCAGGTTGTGAAAGTGAGTCCAACCTGTCAATGTGGATCTATGTGCTCCTGGGAAATGTCCTGCGAGGGATTGGAGAGACGCCGGTTCAGCCTCTGGGGATCTCTTACATAGATGATTTTGCTACCGAGGAGAATGCTGCTCTATATGTGGGTAAGAAAAGCACCGCCCAGAAGTAGAGATACACTTCAATACAAGAGCATCAGTGCTCCTCTCAACTTATATCCACTATGTACATAGGGTTTCTTATGACCGATCTAACATGTGGGTCACATTTATGATAAACACATGATTCATTGTGTAACAATAAAAATGGACACACACAGTAACTTCCTCAAGGCACTGATCTGTTAATAGCTGCACCATAGGCAAGCAGTACACATACAGAGGTCATCTACAGATGTCAGTTGAACACTTACATGTACAGAATAAGTCAGTGTACATACGATTATCTGTTCAGTTATATAAAACGATGACCAAGATATTTGACCACAGAGCTTTTTTTGTACTGATCTGATAGTTAAAACTGTTCAGGAGATATAACAGGTGGAGTCTCAACAAATACAGTCACATCAACACAATCACAGCCTCCACACGAAGCAGCAAACAAAATGAAACCAGATTTGTTCACGTTCCACAGCGTCGTTTGGTTAAAAAACAACCAAGGCAGTAAGTTCTAAGCAAATGATAAGATGATAAAACAGATGTAATTTGTCTGTGTAGTGCTCTGTTCCATGATCTCAATTCTTAACTAACAAGTTGTCTTCTCGGTTCTGTTCATCATCATCCCAGGCTGTGTGCAGACCATTTCGGTGGTTGGACCAGTGTTTGGATACCTGTTAGGCTCCCTGTGTGCCAAAATATATGTTGACATTGGATTTGTAAAAATGGGTGAGTTTAAACACAAGCACACTTTTTGTTTTAAGTTCGGACCATTTTGTAAATATGCAAAGCTGCTATCATTGACTCTTCATTCTATAGACTATAGAATAAAAGATATTCTGTTCAGTCTACTTAAGAGCCAAATCGTGACATAATAAGGTGGAGACCTTAAGCTTGTAGAGAAAACCCAACTGCTCCTGAATACAACAAGGCTATTGTAAATGGTATGAGTAACTCCTGTACTTTCAATGTCATTACAGGTCAAAATGTTCTTCTCTGAAAAACCTCAACATTCATAAAACTGAGGCATGATGTTATCAGATACAAGAACACAGGAACACTGTGCGTGTGCTTGTGCTTGTGTGTGTGTGTGTGTGTATGTGTGTGTGTCTGCACAATTCAATGACTACGGGATTAGCATCAATTAGCTAATGAACGAGGCCAGGTGAGGGAGAAGAAATATAAATCCCTCTAAATGTCTCTACTGCAGAGTGAGGGACGGAAAAGACGGAGACAAGAAGGTACAAGAAGAAAGGAGAAAGAGGGAAAAAAAGAGAGCAAGGGAGAAATAGAAATAGGGAGAGCAAAAAAAAAGCTGAAAATATGAAATATGTGAGCGGATTTCTTGGGAGCCGCCAGGTTTGCTTTTGACACCTTCGATTTGCTTGTTTTTCCCTAATTTAAAGTGGGCTCCAAATGTGTGAGACGTAATGAATGACTGGGAAAGTAATTAACTGCATAATTCTGACATGCACAGAAGTACGGACATTTTCATGAAATTATTCAGAGGAGCTGTATGTGAGATTTTCCCAAATGAGAATCCAGCTGGAAAACGTCTGGAAACTATACATTTTTTCTTTATTCAATAGCATCTATACATTTGAAAGCTGGACTTGTTGATTTTATGTTTCATATTTTGTGATGCTCTTCCTCCAAACCCTGCGCTTTGCTCTGCTGGAGCTCAAACTCTGACTCAAGATTTCAAGATTCAAGACAATTTTTTCATGTGAACAACAAATTACATTTAGAAATGAAATACTTGGATCACAAGCTCTCTTCTAGCAATGTTCAAAATATTACCCAAGAAAATTTAAATAAAGAATATAAAAAATAGAATAAAATACAAATACAGTAATAAAATATAATAATATATACAGTGTGCTTGCACTCAGATATTTTGTTACTCAGACAGATTTAGTGTCAGTTCTTCTCCATGCAATCACGCTGCTTCTGTGCACATGTAAAACATCTGGTCTAAGATTTCTTCTTCTGTGCTTTGACTTTTTAGAGTAACACGTCTGTCCAAATTCGAACTAATAGAATTGCCGGTGTAGTGATCACAAAGTGAAAGACCAAGGTCTTCTACATTCTATTTCAGAAGCTGAGGTAATGAAAAGACCAACTACACGTTGATACAGGTGACCTCTGATGCTGCATTACGTTGTGAATATGCATCAGTGCTCGATATCTGAATCCCTTCACTTAGTTATCCAGTCAAGTGGAGAGGAGGTTCAATGGGCGTGAGAAAGCCTGATGAGCAAATCAAAACCTGCATAACTCACTATAAATAGAAGTGTCGCACCAAATCATACAGCATACGCATTGACTAATATCCGTCCATCCGTCCATTCATGGTCTCTATCCTGTGAGGGTCGAAGTGAGGCTTGAGCCAATCCCAGCGGACGTCGGGGGAGAATATTTGCATCCTATTTCAAGAAAGCTTGAGCATTAGTTGACCATTGATTACATCTTACCTTCTGTGTCCCCCCCAAAACAGAAACTATCACCATCACCCCTGCAGATGCCCGCTGGGTGGGGGCCTGGTGGCTGGGATACCTCATAGCTGGGGTCATCACTCTGCTCTCTGCTATTCCATTCTGGTTTCTCCCCCGCTCTCTGCCCATGTCTGGGCCCCGGGGACCAGAGAAGTGCACACCAGAGCAGACGAGCTTCATCAAAACCCCACCCCCCATGAAGCACAAGTATCCAGCAGATGAACATACCAGTTTTATAGAGATGGCCAAAGGTGAGGATGGAGGTTGTGGTTGGTGGTATATTTACATTTTTAATGTTTGCAAAGAAATTTCTTTGCAAACGTTCACTTGGACTGAAGGACGAACTGATTCGAATTTGGTAGTCAAAGGTAAAAAGTCAAGGTAATGGTGGTCTCATAGGTTTTTAGCTTATTGAACAGGATATCTCAAATCTAGCATTTGGGAATTTTTTTCCAGTTGGCACTTGGACAAAAAAATATACTGATTAGATCTCAGTGGTCAAAGGTCACGTCAACCTCATATTATTGTGAATGTAATATGTGGAGAACATCTTAGAGGTTCAGTGTGTGGAATTAAGTGTCATGTAGTGGTGAAGTTGCATGTTGTAGCTAAACACCCCTCACCTCACCCTCCCCTTCCAAACATGAAAGACAACCTGTGGTAGTCTTCAGTTTTCATAAAAACTCAAAAAGGTGTTAATTTGTCCAGTCTGAGCTACTGTAAACAACATGGCGGCCTCCGTAGACAGGACCCACTCCAGATATAAATATTAAGTAATTAGTACATCTACATGTAAACCGAAAATGTCATTACACAGCAGCAGTTACAGATCCCTACATCCGGCAGTCATTCTAACATGTTAATATTTAACTTTTGCAGGCAGTTGTTTGTTCCATCTCACAAATATTTATTTGTTTTTCCCTCTACAGACTTTATTCCATCGCTGCGCAGTCTGCTGGGACACCCGGTGTATCTGATCTACCTGTGTGTGACAGTCATCCAGCTGAACTCGCTCATCGGCATGGTCACCTACAAGCCCAAGTTCATCGAGCAGCACTTCAGGCAGTCTGCCTCAAAGGCCAACTTCCTGATGGGTGTGCTAAGCTCTCCATCAATACTGCATGCACCACATGAATTAATCGTGGGTTACGTACAACCTGGAAAAAAGGGGGGGAGGTGTTTCTGCTTGGTTTGCCTTGTGTAGCAGAACAAGCTCATGAGTGTGGTCTAGTTTACTCAAATTAAATATTGGGTCAGTGCACACATCACTACTCAGATTACACATTAACCATGTTTACCATTCTAAATGCAGAGTTTCTTTACGTAAACAGTCAACTGGTTTTTTTTTGATAATTTATGTTATTTTTGCATTTGCTGAATGCTTCACAAACAGGTAGAGGGAGGATATCATCAAAGACATTTATCCCACTAACCACCATGGCTGCAGAGATGCTGGATTTGTGATAATTAAATAAAATATGAAGATGATAATAAAGTATGAAAGTAAGAGGTTCACATGGATCAGACGAGATGCCTGCGCTGAGCAGACTGGCTGCCTATGAAAGAGAATGCAATATTAGTGACCAGAGTTAATGACATGGGTGTAGATAAAAGTCTTCCCCCTGAGGGTAAGTGACGGTGTAAGAGAAGACATTAAAAGCAGGGATCTGATTTTGATCAAGAAGATTTGAAGGTTGTGAAGCTTTATTCTTCATCTGGATCTGGCTCAGCCGTTAACTTCCATGCGTTATCAGTAAGGGTCAGAGTAGTGATAGACAAGGAGAGTATAAAATCTTCTTTTTGTCCATTTTTCAAATCCATATATATCCTTCAGAGCAACAAGTAATAACAGTATGTATTGATCCTGCTTCTCTTAATCCTAGGTGTGATAAATATCCCCGCTGTGGCACTGGGGATGTTTTCCGGAGGTCTGCTGATGAAGAGGCTCAAGCTTAATCTCATGGGAGCAGCCAGGTTCGCATTCGGCACCTCTCTGATTGGCTACTTCCTCTCGTTGTTCTTCTTTGCGATGAGCTGTGAGAACGCGAAGATAGCCGGAGTGACGCTTTCGTACGACAGGTGAGTCAGGAGTTATTGCTGAGCATGATAGTGGAGGTGTTTGTTATTTAAGATTCGATGAAAACACAAGAACACACTGTCCATAAACACGATTGTTTGTCTCTATGACCCCATTCAGACCTGGTATTAGCATCTGTCCTGTGTGGCCCAGTCACAGGTACACAAAGTAGAGGTGTGAATGGCAACAACGATGTGCCACACGATTCCTGAGACCCGATCACTCAGACCATATTCGGAGGTGGTCTAAGACACATATGAAGCGCTTCCTCAGACCTCACTCGCTAACACACACCAAACATACACGCACACAACATTGTCATCAGATATTGTGACAGGCTGCCTTTCAAATTTATATAGCTGGTTTCAGACATCCACTGAACGCCAGAGATTCTCCGCAGTTTCTCCGGAGGACGTGCATGCATGATGCAAATGTCCAAGTTAGAGCCTCCAGAGTTTCTGCATATATGGTATATATATAAAATGCAAACTGTTTACAATTTTCTAAAGAATATCAACACAAAATTTGTGAAAATGCAAGATATTAAGATCTACCAATACAATTTCCACAGATATCTGTTTTTCCATCTCTAAGTGGAACACATGTCTTGTGAACCGTTGCCTTGTTTGGTGCGATTTGGACAAGCAAGATTAATAAGAACTGAATAAACAGGCGACCGGCCCTCTGTAGCAGTCAGTGGGTTTGTTTGCCTTTAGTCTGTGGACTGAGTTGAACATTTCTTCTTCTACGTCCTCACATAAACTACAGCAACAGCTGCTAACTGGCAGCCTGAGGAAAATAACATGACCTGCAAGATCATTTTGATAATCACATTATTTTTATTAATCATATCGGACTGACAGATGTTTACGAGTGAAAGCACAACGTTCGTTCTGTGTTGTAAAGCTTTATACTGAGCAGAATGACCAACTTGGGTCTGAAGATTGTGACGATGCTTAACAGCATTTTTTTATTCACTCTTTTTATTTTTTATTGAACTTTTTATTACTGACAGACTTTATCAAAATTACGAAAGGGGGATATTTAGACAATATTCCCAACCAAAACAACGTGCAGTTAAATCCTTGGATGAAATCCAGGTTTGTCACAGTAGCTGCGGTCGAGTTGGATTCGGTCTGACTGTATCAGGCCTGATATGTCGATGTGATCTGCCAGCGGCTGCAGAGATGCAGCAAAACAAACACAAAAGTTGGACAATTTTTTCTTCTCGTAGCATCAGTGAGCGACAACCGTGCTCAAGTCTTTTCACATCTCATCAAAGTACTGTTTCATGAAAACATACAGGGTTCAGGGATATGAGGGAAAACACAAACATGTTATTAAAATGATGTGGCCAAGGGGCTGACACGATACTACTCATTGTGCTTATATATATATGCTCATTAACACTCTATTTATTCTCACAGATAATTGAGCAGCAATCTGTTCATTCATCCATGAATTCCAACATCCTCACAACCTGCCAGCAACCATGTTGATTGTTTAAGTAATTGTTTAATAGTAACATGTATTTATAAGTGTGCTCTTTCTCTTTTCTTCCAGCGTGGACAGGATATCTTATGATAAACATCCAGTGTTCACAGCCTGTAACTCAGACTGCTTGTGTTCAGCGAGCGACTGGGACCCGGTCTGTGGAGAGAACGGCATCACATATGTTTCTCCCTGCCTCGCTGGCTGCACCACTTCTGCTGGCTCAGGGAGAAACACTGTAAGTTGACAAGGTACTCATACTATAAAAAAATACACATGGAAAATTCATTAACGTGGTAAATACCTTGCTAATGTGTAGGCGGCAGCTGAACTTCAACAGTCTCAAAACTTTGTCTCAAGGTCTACTGTAGCCTATATAACACAGTCTCCAAACGTCAAATCATCTTTTCCAGCTGCTGAGCTCCACCCACAAATTGAGATGAGTGTTTTTTAGCTTTGTGATGTCACAAACCCCGGGCTGTTTGAACTAGCAATCCTTTGTTTTTTTAAATAAGAAATTCAATGGGATTTTGTTTGAAAAACTTGATTTTCATCAGAGTGGGTCTTTAAACACTGAAAACACCTGCACACCCATTTCTGCTTATATGTTTGTATGTAATTTGTATTACTGTATATACATATATATTTGTTTGTGTGTCTGTGTCCTGCTATACATTGTCACTCGTGTGCGACTATGCGTGTCTCTCCAGGTCTTCTCTAACTGTAGCTGTGTCGGTGTGGCTGGTAACTTTACGGCCACTACAGGTCAGTGCCTTCACAAGGACGACTGCGACGGGATGTTCCCGTACTTCCTGGCTCTCTCTGTCATCACTTCCTTCATCATCTCCCTTGGTGGGACACCAGGCTACATGATTCTCATCAGGTCAGACTTAAGGAAAAAATATATAAATAAACTAGAAGGCATTCATACCTTTCTGGTAATCTGATTATGTTTCTTTGTTGAGTTACAGAATTTTTATTTTGAAAAGTAAAGAGCTTTAGTCTGAAGATTGTGTCGATTGCTTTAACTGACCTCTGATATTGAAGAACTGGATCTGTCCCCTGATCCGGATCCACATGAAGATTTATTGGGTTCTTCCCTGATGTATACCGCTAAATAACATACAGCCAAACAAACACAGACGAAAACATAACCTACTTGGGGGAAGTAATAATGTGATTTCAACATCTGGATATCAAATCCGATCAGATTTGATTGACACCTTCGTTTCCAAAAGTCTCTTACATTTAAAAAAAATATCTCTAGCTCTTCCCGATGTCTATTGAGCCACTGTCCCTCAGTGACAGAGTCAATAACATTTTTCGTGTAATAATGTCCTTTCATTTAACTATTAAACAAAGTTTTACAGAAGTTAGCATTGGATTGTTTACATACCTCCTGCCTGACCTGCAGGAGTCATAGGAGGTGTGTATTTTCATTTTGGTTTTTATGGTTCAAAGCATCCAGAGACAATGATTTGGGTTATTTCTGTTACTGGCCTTGGCTCCATGTTTTGTGTCTTTGTGTCTCTTTGTGTAAACAAGTGGCTTTGTCAAACAACCGCGTTAAAAATAGCCCATTTGTCTTTGATTTCTTCAGGTTTAAATCCCTCAGTGTGAAGGTCAGTTGAGAATCAATCAAAATCCTGAGGGCTAGTGTCTGATGTCTTGCTCACAGATGAGCTTAGCTCAGCTTAATAACAATAGTACATTACATTTATAGGCGCCTTTCACAGCACTCAAGGTTACCTTACAAGGCACAGACAGAAACAAAAACAAGAAAAAAAAATGTATCAAGAAGATCAATCGATAAACAGTGAATAAAACATTATGTAGGTCGGCAAAATAAAAAACAATCAAACTGAATATGGCAGTTTAGAAAGATGGGATTTGAGACGGGATTTGAAAATGGAGAGAAAGTCAATGTTGCGGCTGTCTGGTTGGAGGGAGTTCAAGAGGCGGGGAGCGGAGCGGCTAAAGGCTACATCCCACGGTGGTCAAGCGGGCAGGTGGTACAGGGAGGTGGATAGTAGAACAGGACCTGAGGGTG
This sequence comes from Pseudopleuronectes americanus, assembly GCA_038501795.1. Lineage (NCBI taxonomy): Eukaryota > Metazoa > Chordata > Actinopteri > Pleuronectiformes > Pleuronectidae > Pseudopleuronectes > Pseudopleuronectes americanus. The sequence continues at coordinate 16,328,519 of CM076719.1, read as the reverse complement.
AGGGAGGGTGTGTCGGAGTTCAGAAAGCTATAGAGGAGTGAGGTTATCGATGGCCTTAAAGCTGAGGAGCAGAGTCTTAAAAACAATGCGGTTATGCTTTCTGTGATTCGAGCTAGTTCCATGTCGGTAGGGACAGACATTTGAGCGTAAGTGAAGGGATCAAAGGATGGATCATACGTTTTTTTTTAATGAAACACCTTGCGGCTGACTAGGACTCATGTGAGCTGATTCAGATGTTAACTCATGCCTGTACCCCTGAATTTATATATTTTTTTGTCTCAATTACACATATTTGTAGAGGTTTTCAAACTTATATCTCCTGAAGCTGTGAGAAGCTGCTGCAGAAAATGCTACATTTGTCAAAACTGATTCAGCAACATTGTCCTAAGAGTGACCGATGGCCGATGTCAACAGTGAACTTATCCTTTTTTTAATTTACACTGATGACCATCTCTGATACAGAAAAAAAATGGGACATGACAGCCTGTGCTGCATCCCTCCATCTCGTGATGCTCAGGGGGATTGTGATGTCTCAATGCAACTGCACTGCTGAAGGGCCAAGTGAAAGAAAGATTAGAATGACAGGGATGCAGCGTTTTTGTGCGCAGTATTTGTGATAAGTTGTATGTGGGTCAGTGAGTGCCCAAGCATCAAACGCTCTGAGATATGGATAATCAACAGTGGTTATGAATAAACATTTGGGTTGGTGAGCAGAGACTGGCTGCTCTGTGTCGGTGTGATTAAAATTCAATTATGTTATCTCTGTACTCATCGATGACGTTATTTGCTCAAAGGGAACATTGTAAGACCGAGCAGTAAATAAATGTTTAATGATCCATGTGACTGAAGTTTGAAGAGACACTATTTGGTTAATTCACTCATGGGAAGGTTTCAGTTAGGAGCTAAAAATGTGGACATTTTGTGTATGTGTGTGGTCATTGTATTGCTGATGGAGTGGGAATCTAAATCACGGGGACAAAAAGCAAGTCCCAATAATGTAAAACATTTAATTGTAGCGTTAGGATACGATTAAGTTAAAGTTTAGGTTAGAATAGGGTTTATTACGTTTAGGTTAAGGTAAGTGTGTGTGTATGAGTGTGTCTATTTTATGAACCAGCAATAGATTAGTCTGCACAGCAGCGTCCTCTGCTGGCAGAAACTACACTAAACATCTTTAATCACAATAACGTTCCTTTCTTTTTTTCTGCCTATGTAAAGGTAAAAAGGAATAATAGAAAAGAGACAGACATGGGTTCACATCAAGCCTTACCAGCCGATCCTATTTAAATGCAATGACCTCACAGTAATGAAATGACTTTCTGTGCTCTGATGTTCTTGTACCTTTTCATTTTTATGTCGGCATAAGTGTTTCTTCATTCCTCTGATTTTCAGCGATGTTAGTCCTGAGATCGGAAAAGCTGTTTGAGTCCCTGTGACCATGGAGTTTGAAGTTGTAAAAAGGAAATATGTTTGTTTGAGGAATTGTAGAACTAAAAGAAACTTCTGCTCTCACATTTTTTGCTACGGTTGCTGCAGAACACATTCACCCCTGTTACAAAGAATGTGAGGTCATGGACAAAGTTTGCACAACAAACTTCTCACAATCGAGAGTAAAAAAAACTGTTAGAGTCTGCCGCTATGAGACTCAGATGCAGATTTGTTGTTCCTCCTCTCTCTTGCTTTTGCAACAAATATCTCAGGAGCGCTTTGGGCAGGTTTTGCTCCATGATCAGAGAACCTCATTAGTCAATAAATCCAGTTCTTACTCTTCCTTGGGTTTTTATTGGTGTTAATTAAGTCAGTTGAGAAAAGCTGTTTCTCATAATCGGTTTAGGAAATTATGAGCTGCCCAAGTTTCCTGTTTCCATGTTTCCATGGGCTCTAACAAAGAGATTTCTACCTGACATTGACTTTGTTTTCTCTTTTTTGTGGCTGAGAGTTTCCCACCAGCTTCTGATTTATCCTGAAAAATTCAAATCTACATTTCTTTTCTTTCTGCAGGTGCATTAAACCACAGCTGAAGTCTCTGGCCTTGGGTTTCCACGCTCTGGCAACACGTACCCTCGGTAAAAATCTCCTTGAAAGAGAATTATAATTATCATCTGCTATTCAAACATGTTTGATTGGCTCAGGGCTAAAATGGAAAAACCATGAAACTGCCAATCTGGTTGGAATCTATACATCGATACGCTCCAACATAAGTATTAATGTTTTCAGCTTTTTATGAGTGTGAGTTTATATTGCTTTAGTCTGGACAGTGTTGGCATACTCTGCTTTTTCCACTCTGAAGGATGTGATAATAAAGTATGTTTGTGATCCACAGCGGGGATCCCGGCACCCATCTTCTTCGGAGCAATCATTGACACCACATGTCTAAAGTGGGGTCAGAAGAGGTGTGGGGGCATAGGAGCCTGTAGAATCTACAACACCACCGCATACAGGTACTCACTTCATGTTAGGGATCGTATCTCCTTTTATTCAGTTAAGACTTTAACTGAATTTTAGGGTCGCTACATATGTGATGCTTCTCTGTTATATTTAGTATATTCTATTATACACACTTCATTATTTGGCCTTTGAGCTAATATGAGATTTGAAATGAATATAGAGACTAGGCTGTCAATAAACATTTTAAAACATTTTCACCTGATTGCTGCAATGTCCTTGAAAGCCATTCTATTTCCAATCTGAACCCACATAACACACATGTTTGAATTCAGTCATTGTGGGGTCCATCCATCCATTCAATCATTATCTGGACTGCTGATCCTGTAAGGGTCACAGGAGGGTCAGGCATGCTGCAGGCCCAACATACAAACATTGACACCTACGGTCAATTTATTTCCAAGTGAAAGTCCACACAGACATGGGGAGAACATGGAAATTACCCACAGAAAGACCCCTGGCCAAACAGGGATTCAAACTCAGAACCCTCTTGCTGCTAGGCAACAAGTGCTTACAACTGCACTATTGTGACGTCTTCCATTACAAATAAACATCCAGAAATCTGTCTAGAAACCACAGACAAAAAGATACTTCTCACAAGTGAGAGATACATCGATACAAACTGGAACCACTAGGACGTAATTCTGCATCCTTTAAGGTCAAATAAAAATAGAATTTCCTTTATGCCCCTCCTCCTCAGGATTGCGTACCTGGGCCTGACACTGAGCCTTCGGACCGCCTCCTTCCTCATCTGCATCCCGGGCTTCATTCTGCTCAGTCGACAGCTGAAGAGGGAGGAGAGAGACGCCGTCCATGCAGCTCTAGCCAACGGCAGCACGGAGCTGGAGGCGCTCAGGAAGGAGGAGCTCACAATTTCTAATTCTGACCAGTTACAGCAATTGTCAGATAACAGCACAGACAGGGAGACGCGGCTGTGACCAAGACCGCAGAACTGACTCCTTTGTCCCCTTTACACACACACACACACACATACCACAGATGAACAAATACAACCAACCACACACACACACATACATATATATATATATATATATATCCATCCACAGTGATACTGTACATGCACACACACAAACACACTTGCACATTGAGATTTGCAGGGAATTACACCTTTTAACCATTTATCTCATATAGAGCAAAATTCTATATTTGTACTACTGGACCTTGGGAGGCTTTGTGAATTTGACAGAAATTTGATATACATGAAATATTTCTTGAATGTACATGCTGTTATTTTTATTCCTTTATAATTATAATATTTTGAACATTTGCCAATGTTTTGATGGCAGCACAAGAGATTAGATGAGGAATGTGATCCGTGCATACAACAGCAAAAACAGTGACACCAGCATTTACAAAGTAGTCTCTTTGATTTTTGTTTCCTTTCAGAGGAAAGAAGTCAGAAAAGAAGTGGCCTTAAAAAACAGATTTGTGACTCTAATTTTGATCATGAATTCATACATTTCAATGAGGAAAAATAGGCCTTTGTAGAGACAGGTGGGGAGGACTGTTGTAGCAGGGTGTTGTAGAAATATGTGTCGGAACATGTATTTCAGGAACTCTTAGAGGGCTCGGCTGTTATTTTGACGTCTCTGCCTCATTCACTCGACAGTTTACCTTGGAAACGTGCGCGTCATCCTCCTTGCTGATTGTAGAGAGCAGCAATTTTCAGTCACATCTGAAAATGCTATTTTACTAACTAATCCAAATTTTCATTTAAAAACTCTCTGCACTTGTTTAGGAAAAGTTTCAGTTCTGATGCAACTGAATCTAAAACTTTTGTGCTGTGCGCTTTCGGGATGTGACTTTGTTCCTTCGGTATTCATACTCGCTGAAAATGGCAATGGGGACCAGTTTGGGAACCAGTCTGATTTCACTATTGGCGGCTGCCACAAGGAGGCAGTACCATAACCGTCTTTGCGTGGTAATAATAGGGAAGGAATTTAAGAATACAGTCTGCTAAAAGTCTGCCTTAGTGTTGCTGATTTGTTAAAGCTCTGCTGCTGCGTATCCAGCTGCAGCTGGATATGTTTCTCTGGTCAGTGTTTTTACATTACATTGTTTTGGGGGGGGTTGTGCCAAATTTCCCCAAAACAAACATCAGTTTATCTCAGGTGTTATTTCAACAGCTTCATCCCGGAATCAGAACCCATCCCAATGAAATCTGACAAAATTACTTCTGCTGTTTTTCCTCAACAAAAACAAATTATTTTGCTTCTGTAAATGTATAACATCCCCACTTTGCAAGAATTTGGCCATTTTGTCAAGTTTGTAGTGACTGTATTGTCTTTTGAATTCATGTTCAGTTTTTAGGCACAAGTTTTAGCCACACGTGCAGACTCAGAGGAGTAGTGAGAGCTATAGAGGAAGAAAAGTCATTATCTCAGTTATGTAAGACATGTACTTGCAGTAAATCAGAATGTAAATAATTTCATTTGATTATATTTTGTAAAATTTCAAATAATATCTTAAATGTAACACTAAAAACTATTCATATCCAATCAAAGATGTTTGTGTTATTTTTTCAAGCTGTCTAATAAAACACAGAAGATAAAGAAACAGATCTTTATTTAACACAATGTATTGCATCCACCTGCAAGGCACTTCATTCTGATTCATGTTTTCAACAAATATACCAGAACATCAATTCCAGATGCATGTTTGCAGGAAAAGTAAACGTGAAAAGCCTCGATAATCGCTTTAGCATGAAAAACGTGGGAAACATGGACACATCCTGCGATAACCATCTCAGATCCTCGTTCACAGTCACATGACACTGTATGGATAACGGAAATACAAGGAAAACCATACATGACGATTCTCTGTGCAACTGGTGCCCTCAACTGAAACATAAACACTTGAAACACAGTGCAGCAATATACAAATCTATGGACCCCCTGCAGCCCAGAAACATGAATATATTTGGTTTAAGACTAAAATAAGATCACAAAATCTAAATTCAATTTACTTCGCGCTCCTGCAGAAATCATGTTTAATTTATATCTGCAGGTGAGTCACTCAAAATTATCCTCAACACCCAAAGTAAAATAAACGAAGAATCCGAGAAAGATTTTGCTTTGGTAGCAGTTACAATTTAACAAGACCCCACACGTTAAAAAAAAGTACACATAAACATGTCATGTTGCTCTTACTAAACCCAACTCTACATTCAAACTACATTTGCACAGCAACAGACAGAACTTACTATCTGTGTTTAAGCTCAGAGTGGATGCAGGAAGACTCGCAGCTACACACAGAAATAAGGAAGCAAATTCTAAGTATCAAAATACAATCATAGTGGTTTACCAGTAATATTTTTATCAGTAAGAATATGCAGCTACTGACAGATCTTACACTCTGCACTGTGTACTGGCCTGACACAAACAGCACAAGCCTTGAAGCGAAACTTACCCTAGCTAAAAAGGACTTGAACCAACCAAGTGATCATCAGACCTGGGTCAGTTACTCACTTGATTCTTTCCAATTACCTTGCCCATCCACTTTGAAGCCAGCCTGGTGCCCTAAAAAGCATTTGTTTTCATGCTTTAAAACCATTATTGATATCTGCAAAGCGTCCGTACTTACAAGGAGCCAAACCTGTTTCTGTGATGTGCATTGTGACACGACGTGTTGTATGAATGTAAAGCATGTGCTGCATGGGGATCACTCGTGACTCAGCTAAAGTGATGCTTAAACCTTTACAAAGAACTAGTCATCCTTCTTGTTTCCACTATCTTGAAGATTCTGAAAGAACAAAGAAATGAAACGTAAATGTCAGAATTTTTTGGGAGAAAAAAACTCGATTTTTGGTTGAGCCAGATCTGTTATCGGATCGCTTCTCTGCTTCTAGGAATTGGAATCGGGAAGGTCGGAATATCTGTACTTTTTTAGTAGGCTAACTGTGTCTTAATAGTGAATAATCCAACAAGTCATGATTGTGATGTGTTTAAAGCTCAGCTTTACCTGGAGCTCCTGATGTTCCTTCAACAGTCGCTCGTACTCCCTGGCCAGCCCGTCCGTCTGTTTCTTCATTACCTCAGACTCTGACTGGGACTTGTTCAGAGCTGGAGAGGAAACAATCACTCATTAACAAACGGGATCCTAATAAGAATACAAACATGGTATCGGCACCGGCGTAAACAAACATATCTAAGAGAACATGAATACTAACCATCTCCTGTGGTCTTCAACTCCTCTTTCAGTTTCTCGAGCTCCTGTTTCAACAGCTCCATGCCCGCTGAATTAGCCTCATCCCTCTTTCCTTCCATCAGAGTCTAAAATAAGTAAAAGTAAAGCAAATAACAAGAAATAAATGTCTATCTATAATTGTAACTCTCAAGCATTAGTCTTGTGTTCTCGTCTAGACTTATCAAAGAGATATCTTTAACCCAAGCAGTGTGGAGCCTACCTTTTTTAGCAGCTCATTGTCCTCCGTGTATTTCTTGGCAGCCCGGTTAGCGTTGTCGGCCTGCGCCTGAAGAGCAGCCGTCGTCCCAGACACTGTCGCCAGCTGGTTAATCAGGGTGATCACTCGCTTCATAACCCTATTCAAAAGAATAGCCTGGTTCAATTTTCATTTAAGATTAATATGTAATAAGTCAATGTGTATTACTTTAAAAAAGAGACACTCACAGCCAGAGCAAGACAGCGAAGCCAGAGATGTAGAGGTTCCTCTGGGCTCTGAAAAGCTTCATGTGCAGGTGGTCATACATGCTTGGTTGCAGCTTGGCATCTGTTCCATGTTCTTTAGATGAATACTTTCTCACTTCACGGACAGCATCTGAAGAAAAAGGAGCACGTCACGAGTTAAAACTTCGACTCGTCTTCTGTGCATAACACTTTCAGTTGTTAAAGATGCAGCTCCTGTAACATGGTCTCCAGTAGCTTCACATTTGAGCTTTTTAAGACACCATTGCCATTACAGTCGCCTGATAGCATCCTGACAGCTTCCTCCCAGCTCACACCATCTTAAGTTATATCGCCAACTTAAAGGTTGACCTTACTTTCTGTGTCTTCTGAGAGATGAGTAAGCGTTCTGGTCACATGTACCGGTTCCATTCATACTAAAATGATGGTCCACATTGGTTTTCCACAACGCATGCTTATCCCACATTCCATTTCAGGAGGTGGATAAATTGTACTTGAAGCACGAGTATTTGATGCATACAGTCACAAAAATGTTGCAGCCGCATGGGGATCTATTGATGCCACGAGGATCATAGTGAACCCAAGCAGACTGGTGAATGCCTAAACAACGAATTTGCCCTTTTGTGTTCAAAACATTGACACAGTTGATGTTGCACTTACCGAGGAAGAGAACGATAAGTATTATGATCATCGTGATAAAAACTCTGTACCAGAACCTTTTCATGAAGCCCCAGATCCTCAGCTGGAAAATACTCTGCCATCTGCAAACACACACAGGCACAAGCATTTACATACAGGGCAGTAGGTAACAGGTTTGTACAGGAGCAGCGATGGTGGTTATGCAAACCTAACACATTTCATTACTCACCTCCTGGCAGAGATGAATGGTATAGAGAGGAGGACAAGGACTCCAATCTCCACATAGAGAAAGAGGGCCACAACCGTCCATTGCAGCGTCATCTCCAGTCAGGAACCCTGAATGAGAGAGACAAACTCAGGATGAGATATAAATTCGTACAATTTAGATGATCACACACACACCAGTGAAAAACATCCCTAGGATTATTTCATGTTCAATTTCTGCCAGTAGATCCCTTTCACCTAAATCTCACACACAGGACCTCTGAAGTACATTGAGCTGAATGAGTGTAGATGGGAGATTAAGCTAGCTAATTATCGTGTACAGCTTTTTTATTCCACTTGTTCAACAATGCAGCTTCTGTTAAGAAGAAATGATACGTTAAGCTTCTTATCCACGCAATTCACATAACTTAAAGTAAACAAGCAGAGGCTTATAGTCTACTTACTGTAGTTACAGTGCTAACACAAGTAACACGAGAGACCTAACGCAGTGAGTGTGTGATACTGACGACAAAAAGTACATATCAACACTTGAGCTTTTGGAAATAGTTTCTCTTTTATCTACTGTCATTGTTTAATACAGTAAACCCATTAGTCTAAGCTACTGCCTGAACCACAAGCTAGCGTTAGCCTAACGTAGGCGCCTTCAATAACGAGCCAGTAAAACGTTTTAAAAGACCAAAAGGAAAGTGACTGAGTTCATATCACAACTCAGGAAATAAATAAACACAACTTACCAATAAACTGTCGACACGACACAGAGAAACAACTTTTCAAGCACAGCAAAGTTTGCTCGACTGCTCCACTTCCTGTTCCTGACAGCTCCTCAGACAGAACTGACTTCCGCAATCGTTTCTTCAAAGTAATACATTAACAAATTGATGTAAGGCATACATATGGTTGGGAAACGCACAATTGTTAGTTTAATAGTTGATTACAAACATTTAAAACATCACTGTCTTTTTTAAACTTTTGTTTAAACACTTTTTCCTTTCTATATAGATTAAGGACAGATATTCTGACTTTATTCTGAAGGCCAAACCCCTGTACTTCCCGTGTTTCACCTGAACATGTTTAATTTCACGGAGAGGATTTATTTCAGGAATGTTGCATCAGTTTTCTAATGAACTGACACGTGAGTGTATATTCATACTGCAAAACTGTGACACACAGCAAATTCATCATCATTAATAAAGCAATACTAATTACTTTCCAAACAGCAAGTCTTTCAGGAAATGAATGATTGTAACAGCATCATATTATAGGCTTGTCATTTTCCTGTTGTTTCCTAACTCCAAAGACTCAATGAATATATTAACATTACTGTCAATATCCTTCAGATCAAACAATGACTGAGCGCATTCTAAATAATCATTGAGTAGCAAATAATTCTCCCTGAGTAAGACAGGCATTAATGACAACTAATAATTCTCTTAAATAATCTATATGGTTACTGTAGTTAAGGCTCGAAATAAGAAGACGGACATCAATAATGCAACTATAGCTTTGACATTTTATTTGGCATTAAAAAATATTTATTAAAATCAAATATTTCACATATCAATGAACTGGTGTTTCCATGTCTTGTACTGACCCATATGTGTTCTGGAGGTAATCTATTACAGCTGAGGTACTGGATAGAGAATTGAACACTTTTCTCTCAGGCTGGGAGCTAACCCTCTCCAGCATGTAGATAAGATGGTGGTGGAAGCAGGTGAAGGGAGTGCCCTGCTCGATAGCGATGTCCACCCAGTCCCATATACATTCCAAAGGAGTATCCTCATAGCCAGCGAACATGGCAGGGTTGGTGAGCAGCCCCCGTGCAGCCATCACACCTAATAATGACATTCAAACACACAAAAGATTGAGAAATTACAGAGAAATGTAATTTACATATCCGTCATTATAAGTGTAGGTTTTCACGAGTGCACTTTGGTTGAAAACAAACCTACCATCGACACCAGTGAGCTGGTGAGTGGACTCCACATCACGGAGGTACTTTATGTCTCCATTGGCAATGACTGGTACAGATATGCTGTCTTTGATTGTCTTTATTGCATCATAATTAACAGCCTGGTGGCGTTCTTCAGCTGTACGTCCATGGACTGTTATCCACGACACACCAGCTGATTCTGCCTTCTGGCACAGATCCACTGTCCGCCTCAGATCCTTGTGAATTCTGTTGATGTGAATTAATATCATCTGGTTTTACGGACGTGTCACATAGTCAAAAATTAAACAATAAAAAAAATAATGTTTTAATAAGAATACACAGAGGACAATCTAAACTCTTCACTTCTTTCTGGAATAAAAACTATGTAATGGTGTCTCTAAATTACCTTAAACCTAGTGTGGTAATTCCCCACTGCTTAGTGTCATCTTGATTATCGACCGACAAAGTTATTAACATCTCTAAAATAGTCTATTATTTAACTGGTCTGGGTTACTATACCTTATTTTGATTGATGTGGCATAGTTTGGATTCTCCACTTGGTTTCTGACATGTCTGACCATGTCTTTCACAAGCTCAGGTTTGTTGATGAGACACGCACCATACCCAGATGACATAGCCCACCTGAAAACACAACAACAGAGCTAATCAAACAACTTGAATTTAAATTTCTATCTATGCTGGATGAATGAATAGTCAAAGTAACATGGATGAAAACAGAAAACCAAAATCAACCAGTCAGACAAACTGTGAGCTTCTGTAAAATCAAAACAAATTTGATTAAGAATTAGATCAACTTTTAGATCCCTGCAGGGGAATTGCTCTGTTACAATCGCTTAACAAGCAGTTATAAGAGAGGAAGTCACTGAAAGAGGAGACTAAAATGATTTCAATTACAGAGCCATAAAAAAGGACTAGAGGCCAAAATGTCTCAGGGCCCGTGGTCAGTAGCTGCACCTCTGAGGACAGCCACAGTTGAGGTCAACTCCATCTGAGAAAGGTGCAACTACACAGGCTGCGTCGGTCAGAGTCTGAGCGTCGTGGGCAGCAAACTGTACGATCAGGGGCCGGTCACCTGAGGACGACAGGGAGAAACAAACAATGATGATACACATCTTGGTGATGGCAACATGGCATTTCAAACATGTGGAAAGATGGAAATCTTTGAATTAAGATACAGTGCATTAAAAGTACATTATTACCTCGGCACTGGGGAGAATGTTTGAACAACCATTCCATATAATTGTTGGTTAGTGTGCATGTTTGTTTCTACTGGACGGATTATCACGAAACTTTGAGGAAGGATTTGTCTGAGTCAGGGAAGAACAGGTGGAGGATCCAGAATTATATTTTTTTCACTTTTTCCCTATATATAATTCAAGAATTTTGATGAAATAAGGTATACTTGCTGATGGTATCTATGGCTGTAGATAATTTGTTGCGGCTTAGAATAAAAATCCAAATGAAAGTGACTTAATATGCCTACAACTGCTTTTAATATTACATTATTACTAAAAATAACAATTAAACTTCTAATTGTGCCTGATAAAACATGAAAGTAAAAAACACAGGTCTTACTAAGGAATTAAAGCTCTTTACCTAATTAGAGCACAACCTACTTACCACCTACTTGCTTACTATTTCATGTCAAAATGGCTGCTGTGAAGAGGGTAAATAACATTATAAGGTAACTACTCACGCTCGTTGGTGGTGAATTCACTGTCTCTGGCTTTGACAGATCGTATGAAGTCAGCAGCTACGATCATCGGAGTGAAGCAGATGTCACAGTCGTATTTCCTCACCAACGACCTGAACGCCAGCCTGTGGAAGTAAATGACTTCACTGATCATAACATCAACAACAATTTTAATTATAATATTAATAAATTGTCATGTGCAACAGACAAGTTGGATATTTAGATAGATAGATAGATAGATAGATAGATAGATAGATAGATAGGTGGAGAGATGAACAGATAGGTGGATAGATAGATTAACTGTATTATCCACATCAGTAGAAATTCTCCTAAATACAGCAAAATGTAAATACATTACACAATGCAATGAAAAACATAAAACAAAAACAACTTCAACACAGTAGTTCAACATACTAAAGTTTAAAGGACAGCAAGTCCCTGATGCAGTTTTACAGTGTTTACAGAATGTTTCAGAACACTCGTTTGAAGTGGGACTTACTTTGAGTATCGAACCATGGGCGCACAGATCTTCAGGACCTTTCCCTTTTCGAACATGTCCATGATGCTGTTGTTTCCATTACAAGTCTTCATTCTCTCTCCAGCAGCACCGTTAGCCGGCTAACGCTACAAGCTAACAAGCTAAACACTGAAGAACAGAGTTTGAGATCTATTTCATTGTCGGGCCAGAAAACAAACAGGCTACACAAACTACGAGGCTCCACAAAAACAACAGAGTTTACCCCGGAACCGATTAAACTACAGAGTTTACTGCAGGAACCATTAAACTACAGGTTTCCTCCTCCATGCGGAAACTGAGCCGTGTGGGACTGACCTCTGAACTCATGACGTCAGAACACCCAACGTGTGTTTTTGTATTTTTTTATTTGTAGCTCTTTTGTTGAATCACACTATGTAACAAACTGTTTCCAGTGGGATCGCTCTAAGTCTGAGATGGAATTGTGTATTTAAAATTCTATATTTATATATTATAAAACAGGTTCGACGTCACAGTGATTGTTACGTCACCGCCATTCACGGAAATGCTGCGTTCACGTCCTATAGGCAAAGATAGCTCTCGAACTTTAGCGTCACTAAAACCATGTGGCTCTCAAAGTTAAAAGTTTCCAGATCAGTGGGTATTCTACGGAGCCCCTGAAGCCCCAAGATAAAAGATAAACAAGATTCAAAAAATATAATCTCTTTGTGCAAGTTTACACCTCTCATGAACTAGTTCAAAGTTCAGTTCATACAAGTAAACACTATGAACGTGAATATTTCACGTTCATAGTTCGCATGAATGCCATGAGGAATTAAGCACACTAAGAAGATGGACAAATTATCGTGTGTGTTCTGTGTCATTTTATGCTGCTTTTGATAAACACTTCAGAGAAAATATTTTCTTCTTTACTACATATATTTGACAGCCTTACTTAAAAGTTACTTTTATATTTTTGGCTTTTAGATACTGGATGATTTAACATACTTTAAAAACCTATTGTTGGAGAATAACCCAATACTTTTATATCCCATGTTGAAGTTTGCTTATTTTATAAAATAACTACATTAAGTTTGTGGAATTATAATAACTTGCTGAAGAGTCTCACACGAACACATTTAGGATCACTTTCATTGTCCTTAAAAAATAACTGCTGGTTCAAAGTAAAACATATATAGTAGTAAATAAATATATTAAAACAAGGAATGCTTACTATAATGTACTAAGAGATGGTGAGATGAAGTGAAAGACAAAGAAAATCAGTGCAAAACTTAGCTGTTTATTTGATTTCATCAGTTTGACACTTGTGACAAGCTGTGAACATTTACTCCACCGGTGTGACTACAGTCAGGGCAGCAAAGACCTGGGTCAGATTATGTATAATGAAAAGACAAAAGGTGAGAGATGTTACTGAAATCTTCCTGTTCCTCTGTTTGAATCAGGTCCAGACTGACGGTGGTGGAAGCATCTTTGGAAGAAACAATCTGTATCACAAAAACACTCCAGAAACATTGAACTAATTGAATTGGCCCTGATGCTATACTCACCTTTTATATTCTCTGTTTTGAGTTCATTGAGCAACTTGTAATTTGTGGAATAAGTTAAAAAGCAAATGTACAAACTTCATGCCCATGTTTTCTTTGCCAGTTTATCACTTTAGTGAATGACAAATATCACCCACTCTACTATGTAGTGATTACATATTGGATCATTTTGAAACTAACAGGAGTTGAATGTTATCTAAGCTATCACTGTCTTTCAGGTTCTCAACTGTGCAAAAGTCAAGTCAAAGAAAATCATTATGAATTAAAATTAAGATCTATTATGTTGGAAATTTGATTTGAAGGACAGGCTCAATCTTGATCCTCTGAAATCAAACGGAGGCAGTACTTCTCTCCTTGCGCCACAAGAGGGCAGTGGAGCCACAGTTTTCTAAAGACACGTCAACGTGTGGAGTCTTAAAGGGACAGTTCAACCTAAATATAAGCACATATGTTCCCACATCAACATGTGGACCGTATAGGCCATGTACCCAGGATGCTTCAGTGGGAATAGCTGAGGTTTATATAGCCTTTTTGTTTATAGAGCCTTTTTGTGCAGAGTTCCTGACTCTTTCTGAGTGAGGAAGAAAATCCATTCTCTATCAGCCATTTGAAGGATTTATACATTCATGTGCTTGAGGTTTGTTACTGGGTTTATTACTTAAAATACTGCCATCATCTTTTAAAAAGGACAAAAAAATACCAACTCACAGACAGTTGATGACCTAATGAACACTTTATTTCAAACTGGCACTGAGCAAGTGACGAATATCCAAAAGAAGCGTCAACACACAGTCCCGTTAATCAGCTGAAAACAATCTCAGATCCTAGAACAGAATAAATACACTTTCAAGCCAAGTCGCGTCCAAAAGAAAGTGATAGCAGTGGAATGCAGCTTGTTAGTCTCAATAGTGACGTTGAGTGATATAAAAAATATGATTTCCACGATCCATCTATACTATGTTCTTAATCAATTTTAGCTTGCACGTCACAATATGAACAGATAAACTCCCTTGATCGAGCAACTTTTACATCCTACATTACAGATCTCAGTCATAAACAGTGGCCGGGGAAAAGGCTTGGGAAGAGCTCAGCTTGTGCTACTTTGTGCAGAAACACACACACACAATACCCTGTGAGGAAACACAACACACGTGTGTAAAGTTAATTTCACCACATCCTCTGTACATTGTGGATAAGTTAGTGATTTTTGAGCATGCATCCAAACTCCAGCAACACATTTGTTCACCTTCTCTCTGATTTACACATTAGTCACTTGCTGAGTTAAAAAATATACTCTTCTCTCTTAGATTCATTTAAACAGATTCTATGAAGTGAAACACCAATCACTCTGCATGAAAAGTGATGTTCTGAGGTCAAGTCAGGGACCTCTGCACTCAGCCCATTTAAAGCTGCTTCCATACCTGCACTGAACTCCAGAGAACTCCCAGACTTTCTCAGGAGGGGCTGTGTGTTTGAGATTGTCCAGCCAGCCCCCTAGTAAACAGTCAGCAGAATGTCCAAAGGAGCCGCTGTGAGAAAACAGCAGGAGATCCTCCACAGGATGCTCAGTGAGCAAGTGGGTGTGTCAGTGACATTTCTAACAGGCAACAAAAATAAAAAACACACAAAGAAAACAAATATCTTGGGATGAAACAGCGGTGCCACACACACACAGAGGACACAGACGAACATGCCAAACAAAAACACTGCAGCAGAATGAACAGGTTCCTTCCTGCCTCTGTCTGCTGCGCCGCCCCTCACCCGGACGCTCTGGAGATGTTTGCGTTGTTGTGAACTGAGCGGAGAATCTTCTGCTGAGAGGCAAACTCTGCAAAAAGTCCAGACACAATCCTGAAGATATCCTCCAAAGCTAACGTCTGCAAACAGCTCAGGTCACTTCTAGAGCCAATAAATCAAAATCGATCATGCGACTGGAAGCTGTCACAAGTTAAAAACTGAAGCGCTTGTTGCCAATGAGTAGTTTCTTTCACTGGCAGTGATATACACATATCATACATACAACACTCCTGCTATCTGTAACAGCACAGATGCTTCCTGTCCACAGCTTGGCATAGCTACTTAAAAAAGATAAACAAGCTCCACATCTGTAAAAAAAACACAACACAGCAGGTCCGCCCGCCTCAGGGGAACCACGGAACAGTGGCCCATGGGAAGGACCACCTTTGTGTCCCCGGCCACCCCTCCACCTCACTGAGGTATCATCCTGTGGCCGCCCGCCTCCAGCTCCACGCTGGACAGGAAGCGCCGGGACAGCCGGTGGCAGTCGTAGCTCAGCTCCGTGGTGTAAACTGCGCTGGTTTTCTTTGGGTAGATGATGGTGGTGCTCCTGACGCGCTGCAGCCGGTGGCGAGGCTGGAACTCCAGCTGCGTTTTGTAGTGGCGCCAGGTGCTGTGGGGAACCGCCATGATAGTCTGCACGCAGTGTTCAAGGCCCTGGCCCGACGGCTGCAGGGCCACGTCCTGGATGAAGTGACGGTCCGAGTTGTAGTGCACAGAGGAGACGTATCTGTGGAGGAGGAGAGGGAGAGTGTCCTGGTTTGAATGGGTAAGGATAGAAAAGTACACACATCCAAACTCAACACTAAGTGGAAGAAATGTCCGCGCACCAGTTGATGCTCCCACAAACTCAGGGATCGCAACCTCCTGGTGTCATCTGAAGAAAGCGGTTCCTGCCTGGAGTGTAACATAACAGTTTGATGGAGTGTCCACTGATGTGTGGACAATTTCTCATCTTCTGGTTTTATTTGGTGCAAAATAAAGAAGTTAAACCGGTCTGTGTCAGCGGTGGAAGGTGGAAGGTATCCATCCCACTATCATGCCTGTTGCTCAAATTGAGACTTGACAGTCATCAGTCACTTTGGTCCATTACATATCAAACCCTGCATGTCCTCATAGTGTGCCATGTTTTGACTGTCATCTCCACCAGGTGTAATCCTGCACAGAACAGGTCATGTCACCATTAACCCACCGTATTTCCTTTGCCGGTAGCGGGTCGAGGGCGATGCCTTCTCCGAAAGACAGCGTGTGTAGCTGTGGAAAAGAACCAGTCGGTTCAACTGGAACCTGCAATGCAAATAATAACAAATCAACCACACACTTCACACTTGCAGAGTCAGTCCTGCAGGTTCTCACTGGCTCGGTTCAGTGACCCACTTTCCTTCAGGTGGCCAGAACAAGCAGCAAATTCAACTGTTTGGTCCAATTAACAAAGAACCTTCACAACTATTGTGTTTAGTCAACTGAAACAGAGACATAGTCAGAACGTTTCAAACTGCATTGGTAGGAAAGTTGCTCACAGGAAGAAGTGTGTGCAACGTGTAAGCTAATGCAATATATTAGAAAAGCCGCACTAACACATGTTTACTCATCTTGCACTTGTGGAAACTAAGCCTGCAAAAAGAGTTTTCAATAACAAGCTACATATTATTAAATGTATTATAACCATTGATCTGCAGCAGTTTGTGGTGGTTTGCTTAGTTTACTCGATTAGAGTATAATGTGGTGTGAAGGGTGGGGGGTGCTACCTACCAGGGAGCCCCGTCCCTCGTCCTCCGACACCGGGCTCACTCCCCCGGCTTTCTCCGCGCACACAGGCAGCAGCCAGGCTCCGGGGCTCGGGCTCGGGGGCAGACCCGAGTCCGGGCTGTCGAGTCCTCTCTCCGCCCTGCAGCTCATGTCCAGCGGCTCTGCCTCGCACACATGGGGCAAGTTCAACCTGCCGACCATCTCCGGGACACGGTTACTAAACTCCAGCGGGTGACGACAGACTAACTTTCCAAATTTGACTTCCTTCTGTTTTTTTTATGGTTTTTTTCCACCGAGTCGTTTTCTGCTTAACTTCTGCCCGGGCAGCATGCACGGCTTCCCGCAGGAGACACCATCAAGACACCGCTCCGTCCCCCGGAACCTCTTAAAAAACAAGAAACTTAAAAAGGAGTATTCACCCTGGCTTTAAAACATAATGATCCCAGGCTCCAGCTCCAGGTGATCCGGCGTGAAAACCAGAAATCTGGCGCATTAGAGGCTCCAGAGAGGGGGGACGTGTGTGTGTGTGAATGAGTCCGTGTGCCCGCGGCTCCTCTTCAAACCTCGGCTCCCTCCAGGCTCCAACACTCAAATCTGCTCACACACACACACACACACGCAGCAGAGGAAACGCCTTCCCAAACTTTCTCTGGATCCTGATTGGATGCCAGACTAAGCGGCAACCAGAGAGACGAGGCCAGCCATAGGAACACTGCAAGGATGAAACCCTGGTCTCCAAAAAAGAAGCAGGTTGATGTGTTTTCCTGCAATTGTGCAAAACCATGCGAGTTAAAGCGGCGTGCATGCGTGAGTGTTGCCCGTGTAGAACACAGGTCGGTAGATTTATGATAACTTTATTTATAGAGCACTTCTCTACACACAGGGCTACAAAACAAGAGAATAAATGGTTAGAAAACAGAAGGGAGCACATTAAATAGATTTAATAAAAGAGATTATTATTAAGGCACCCTATGGAAATTCAGGAATATGCCTTATAGAGAAAGTGCATTTGTAGTCAACACCGTCTCAGACAGCCCTATTTCCCATCCTCACAGCCCTGATGGCAAACACGCTGCCATCATCATGAGCCTACTGGGAAGTTATCAATCTTAAAGTATATCCTAATTGGGAGCCAATTTAAAATCAAATAAACAAGTGGGATGTGGTCTTATCTTAGTTGTAGTTATACAGCTTTTAATCGTTTCAGAGTTTTCTGGTTTCAGACATTTGGTATCTGAAGGCAGGAATGTTTACACTAATGCATTTATATTTATATATATATATACATGAAGCCTTGAGACACTGAGAGGCCCTGGCATTAAAAATCAGCGACCATGGAAACCAGACTGCAGGGGAGTTTGGATTTTCCTCCACAGGTCGTGACATCACATGAGGCTTCAGAGACCCAGAGTACTGTACAGAGACAAACCCAACTTGTTTTGTCTCTTCTATGACGAAAAATAATATTTTCCAAACCTTAAGTAATTTGGCCTGAAAGTACAGTGCAGCCGAATGGAAGAATAAATAGACTCCTGCTTAAACAAACATCAGCTTTTATGTCAATGCAAAAAGAGACAGGATTAAATAATAGAAGTTGTTTGGACTGTAAAAGCACAGCACCGACCGCTCACATGTACTTAATGTTTACATAGACAGTATATACTCCAATTATTGCCCCATTCCAGGCAAAGGCCCAAGCCATCAGTCTTCAGTTAGCTGGTTTCCAAATCAACCACGAGAGATTTGAAATGCCAAGACAAAGATGGCTCAGCGACGACGCAGGAAATCCAAAGATCCTCTTTGTTCCACACTCAGTGATTTATTTTAGGTCGCCGCTCACACAAACAATCCCGACACCTATGACGCATGTCCACTTTAATGGATGGCAGGGATGCGCACACACACACACACACACACACACACACACTTTAAATTAAAAATGATCGAGGAAAGCCATAGTTATCCTTGAAGAACATTCTATTCAGAAAACATCAACTTTAATTATGATCAGCCTGCTGGTGATCATTGGGGATTAGACGTGTAGCAGAGAGGCAGCCAGCGGCTCTCTGAGCTGAATCCAGTTAACAGCACCTCATTCGGTCTGTGCGACAATACACGGATGTTACAAAGCTCAGGCATTAGTGTCATGAGAAGAAAGAGGAAGTTACAGAAGCAAAATGACAGATGTAGCAACAACAAGTAGCAGTTTCTTCATAATCCAGCATCAGCTCAGTTTCACATAACTGTCAGTCAGAAAATTCACTCCGATCTTTGCTCTTTCTTTGATTCTCCTTGATGATGGAAGTTTTTGAGAAGAGTGAATGCAAGAGGTCTCATCCTGCAGCCTCTTTTACTATTAATGTGTCTGATCACAGTCTCTTCTTGATGAGTTTCTCCAGTTTACGGATGCGGGACGACTCCTGCTCAGGGGTGGCGGAACTGAAGGACAGGGTGGGGCCTCCGTCCGCCCCGGAGGGTGGAGTGGGTAACCTCTGCCTGAACAGCTCCAGCATGCTGCTCTGCTCACTGCGCTTCAGACCCTACACACACACACAGGGGAAATATCATAAACTTTAAATGTGCAAAATATTCTGATATTAACCTGATGTGACAATGTAAATAAAAAACTACTGTGTTAACAACATTTTCACATTACTTCAATCCTAATCAGATTAAAACGTACAGGTCTACTTCTTGATTGTAATATGACCCCCTGTTGGAGTTTGCACTGCATTTTGAAACATCAACATACGGTGACCAACTGCTTGATGAAGAACGGATTCAAAATTAATAAGAAAACACTCAAATGCTCATTCCGGGTTTGACCTTTTTCAGGTTAAGGTCGTCTGTTTCACTCAGAGTATCGGCTTACTCAGGTTAATCTCAGAATAACATGGAGGTCCATGTCAACGTGTCTCTTGATCTGCTTCACAATAACAGGTTAAATAAGACATTGGAAATTATGGGAAAACAAGAGGGGAGATGCAAAGCTATGTTTTCTTGCATGAGAAGATCAATACCACCCTTGCTTCTCTATCTTAAGTATGAAGCTGGAGTCAGCTGCATGTTATCTTTGCTTGACTTAAAGACTGGAATCTGAGGGGAACAGATACCCTCTGTCTATAAGTAACAAAATCTACGAAGCAAAAACAAGTGTTTATGTAGAAGATGTAGATATAAGATGTTTCTTCTCATGCAACCCTCAGAAGGACAGCAAATGAGCACATCTCTTTAAATTCTGAACTATTCCTTTAAACTGCTGGTCCAACCCACTCACCTTCATGTCCAGAATCTTCTGGAAGGTCTCTGGGTTGCCGTCAGCCAGGAGCTTGATGTAGTTGTCAACGAACACCACTGGTGGTTCATGTGGGGCCATCACCACCTGCAGGAAAGAGCCGAGTTTAGTGTTGCTTTCGAGACCCTCCCCTCTTTTCCTGTGCACCATCACGGGATGACCCGGGAGGTCTTTAAATGATCCCACATGGGGCGGCTGTGGCCCTGAGTGAGGGGGAAGGGGGGTTGTGGTGGTGGTGGTGGTGGTGGTGGTGGTGGTGGTGGGGGGGGGGTACACAACTGACAGAACCAAGTTGTTCTGGCTGCAAACAAAGTTGAGACTATGGTTCTATATATAGAAGCCCACTCTTTTACACATCAATTACTCCACGCATGAGTGGGCAAGAATTAGCTCCAGCAGTAATTATTTTGGAGGAGGGGGGGGGGTTATAATGAGTCTGGGCAAAAAACTGTATTAGTCTAAGGCAGTCAGAAAAACAAGTTTAGTGGAGCTTAAGTCTCTGATTCTCTCTGTTGTTCCCCCCCCCCTCCCAACAAACGGGTATGTGTGGAAAAATGAGGATCAGATAGCGTTTCTTAAAGCCGCGGCAAAGCAGGCGGACCAACACATGGCGGACAGACCCCCGTCTCCTATCTCAAGCATATGCGTGGGCACAGGGACCCTCTCGCTAAACGTCTATCATCTCCTTCACTTCAAAAAGAGCCAATCTGCGCTTTAAAGCTTTACTGCTCCCTTTTTCTCAACCCAAGGTAAAGTAGACGAGAAGGTGAGCTGCACAGATAAGGGGAGAGATGAGAAGCAGGGGAGAAAGAGAGGGGAAGTGCAGGCATGAAAGACTGGAGATTGTGTGGAATTCTTTGCTTTCCTTACTCGCCCTGCTGACTGAGTGATTTACTTAGCAACTGTCTTGGAGCCGGGCCAAGGCAAAGGCCTGCAGCGACCTTATAAAAAAGATTTAGAATGAAAACATTAAAAGAGAGAGAGAAAGAAAGTGAGGAAGGGGAGGAGGGGGCATTCAGGCTGAACAAGGGAGGGGATGGGGGGTGCTTTTTAAACACTCCCCAGAAGAGAACTTCAGAGGTGGGGGAGAGGGAGCTGGAGCTGTGGTGGTGGGCTGGGATGGAAGAGCGTGGAAAACAGCCACGTCTCACGGGCATCGCAGCAGCCAGGAGACGCCGAGACAGACGGACATAAAGAATCCTACGTGCTTTGAACACAACTCAGCACTGTTGAACATAACAGGCGACTCAAGCACATTCATCTCTACTGAATATGATCTGAAAAGATCTTAATACGTGGAAACCTGAAAAATAAACTAAATATTCCAAACGACAGAGCAAGACACCATGTGTAAAGTGAAATTACTCACAAAGTGACAAATGCACACCCAATAGCGCGGTTTCCCCAAAACCTTACAGACCATTCTAGCTTCCTTAGCTCCTTGTTTTGTTTTACGTTAGAATATTAGGTTGACTGTAAACCCAGCGTTCACTTCCTGTCCAGCACTAAAGAGCAGTAAGACAACAAGCACCAAGTTGTAAAACATTTTGGAGCATTTAGCAGCGGAAGTGCAGACGTTTCCTTAAGGATTCAAACATGGAAATCTCCTGATGTTAATAGAAGTGCACTAGATGTATGTATATCTACATTTTTCACAATATTTCATGGATCTTGATGAAAAAAAAATCTGATATGTTTGACCTTGGCAGGAAATAAAATGTTCATTTTATTTGATTATTATTACTAGGGTCTATCTTTATTGTTTTTGTTTAATTGTCTTTATATATTACTAACTTAATTCCCTACATATGTGTTTACTAATGGAGTTTCCCTGTAAAAATGGAACTTTAACTTGCAATGTTGCAATAAAAATTCTGAATCCTGAATATAGGCAAATGATCGCTCAAAAGTTGATTTGTGAATATTGTGTTAACATATTTGTTTGGCTAGTGAGTTACACAAAATCAAATTTAACTAAATAAATGAATAGGATTATTAATGCTGCTTTAAGTCTGAGTTACAACACTTCTGTTGAAACATTAACAGATCAGTTTGCATTTGTTTGAGATTGGTAACACAATAAATAAATCATGCAGATTTTTATATGGTTAACAATCTATCTGTGTGTCTCAGTCCGTCTGTCAGGACTATTTTTAAATGCTCAAGGGTACAAATCCATACTCTGAAATGTGATGGAATCCCACAGTGGTCTGGTTGTTTAAATCTCAAAGCGAGCTTGAAGGTTTAAAGTGCTCCTTCATTTGTCCTAAAGAGCTGCAGCAGCTTCTTGAAGCGGCGGAGCTAGATCTAATCTGAAGTCGCAGCATCACCGAGTGTAATTTAAGACTATTGTTGAGGCTTGGCAGAGGAATTCCTGTATTGACCTTCATTCACTGGGTTTGTCTTTCAGATGCTTTAGTCACAGCCCAAGGTGGAAGCAATTACCTGTAAGTAACCTCCATGTTGCACAAAGTCCAAGGCTAAATCGCTGGCTGCAGTATAAAAGCTTCTCTCCACTCGTGTGGGCTTTTCATTAACAATGGCCAATGACACTCACAGTTATATATGGCTCATCGAAAAAGTTTTTCTAAAAGAGTGATAAAAAGTTGTCTTTTCTGCTACCAGGTAAAAAATGTAATATTTATATTGTCGTGTGCAGCACTTTTGCTCTCGTTAAATTTAGCTTGAACCGTAACATCTGTCTTTTTTAACGTCACTTACAATTTCCTTCTGTTGATTATCAGGCTTTTTTTATTTTGATATTTCCTCTTGTATCAGATTACCAGTCTTTACAATGATGCTTTTGTCCTCCATTGTCACAGTAATGCACGTGAATCACTAAAAGGCCTTCTTGCATGAGTCTGTGCCTTATAGATCACATTCCAGCTGAAGGGGCCCGCTGGCAGTCCGAATCAGAAAAAAGCAGACAGTTGAGGGCTGATGTGAACGCATTCTATAATTCTATAATGTGAAACCTGCTTTAATGTTTGGCAGATGAGTGGAAATGTATGTATATACATTCAGGGCATTTTCCATGGGAACAAAGACACGCCTTATACAGGCTGTGTGTGTGAGACTGTGCATCCCAGCAGAAAGTAATAAGAAAAGGTGAAAAGGTTTTGTCTGACGGAAAATGTTTTACACAGCTTCTCAGACAGAGTCTGTAGAACCGGATCTGAGGCTACATCCACACTACTACGTTTTCATTTGAACATAAATCAAACCTGCTATGGTGACGCCAGGCGTACACACTACTCCAGAGTTTTAGAGCTGCTAAAACAGA
The DNA here is from genome assembly GCA_038501795.1 of Pseudopleuronectes americanus. Taxonomy (NCBI): domain Eukaryota; kingdom Metazoa; phylum Chordata; class Actinopteri; order Pleuronectiformes; family Pleuronectidae; genus Pseudopleuronectes; species Pseudopleuronectes americanus. The sequence goes on along the minus strand of CM076719.1, from coordinate 16,304,737 downwards.
GAAGTTTGAAAACACTGGGGCCCGTTAAAGTCTGGAACATGCAGAACATTTTAAACAATGACCGAGACCCTCATAACTACTTGCTGATTGGGCCTTTACGTCACAACACATTCTTCGCTGATTCATCGGGCTACTATCACATGGCCCCGTTCTGGAAGAAAACTATCTACACTAGCCTCTACTACCAATACAAAAAGCAACATGAACAATCAATTACAAGCGTTACTGAACCTGTTATCTTTGCAAACAGCAGTATTCAACACTTCTCTTTTTGCCATTGCTGTTTCTCGTTTGCAATCTAGCATGCCTTCCTGTTTAGACCAGCAGCAGACACCGGGGGAACGTGAGTGGTACCGAGATATACTTTTTGTCAGGTGTGTGGGTATGGAAATGGATTAAAACTGATACGGCGCCAAAACCCATGTGTGGACAGAGATCCTTTTAGTTTGAAAACAGTGTTTCTTTAGTATGGATGTAGTGTGGTAACGTATAAAAAGACATTCATCCAAAGTATTTTACTGTCTGCCACTCATGCACTATTTTTCAAAGTAAAGGCAGGAAAGGCTCCAAGAATAAAGGTCAAACTGACTGCTGTAAACAGTCCAAACCGGTGTAACTTCAGGAAGGAAACAAGTCCTCCCAGGATCCTACGGGAAATCAAGGGCCAGGCAGGCATGTGTGCATTTCTCTTCACTCCTGGGACTTTTAATTAGCGTGGGGTTAATACATGGCATCCACATACCAGTGTCCTCCAGTGTTTTGTGAGATAATTCTGAGGCTACCGGCTGAATCCTGTGTTTTTCCCTCTGCACCGAACACGACATCCAAAATACAACATGCTATCCGGCGTATATGTGGTTGCTTATTTATTGGCCCACTCCCACATACTGTGTTAAAGAAGATGATTGTGTACGTTGTGTTTACTCGTCTCTCACTCATTAAACCAGTCGTGGTTCGTGAGCTCCATTCCCATTACGACCTCATGGGAGGTGGGTTATTTTGTGGAAACAAGCTCATAAAGTGCTATTCCGAGAGGGGGCTGAAGAGGCAATTAAAGGGTTAGCCTGCCTACAAATAAAATCGAGGTAGATAATCTGCTTGAATGAGTCAAGGCAAAGAATTTACTACCAACCACAAAAACTGGAGGAAAAATGTTGCTGCGTCTTACTGTGGAGCCTTCATCGGTGGAAAAAGCAGTTAGCCGCAGATTGCACCACATTATTCTTTGTGAAGTGTAAGCTTCAACACCAGAGATCATGTTTTACTGCATATGTCAGATTTTCGACATTAAATATGTTAAATGGCAAACAAGAGATAAAGGAAACTCACTCACACAAAAGGGTTTATTTAAAACTCCGATCCTTTAAAGGTCAGAGAATGAAACTCTGGTTGTAAAAATGGCCAAAGTGGATTTTAGCCACTCAAGCTAAGTGTCATACAATCTGAAGTGCCCCGTAAAGATGGAGTGGTTCTGATAATGTGTTTAAGTTGAACTGGTTTGTATTTACACTTGAACTTACTTTCTCTTTAAAATCCCTCAGTTTAAGAGGCAAGTTCCTTCAGTGTTTTATACTGTAAAAGGTAAACGGTTTGAAATAGTCTCTGCTGTCCTCCTCTCACCTTCAGTATCATCTCTGCTCTGGTCATTCCTTTCACCACTATCTTGGTGTAGCTGGCGGGTGCCTTGCGGAGCACCTGGGAGCCTATGGAGGGGAGATCCAACAGAACAGTCTTCAGGGAGTGGGTGTCGAGGAGAAGCTGGTGGTGCCGGGAACAAAATGCAAGATTTTAATATGCATGGCAGTGCACGTATCAAATGGAATGCATGGATTTTCTGCTTGAGCTAAATCAAACTTACTTGCTCAGCTCCCACCATGCTGATAGGCTTACATCTAAACAGGTGGTTGATGAATTTGGGAATGAAAGAACTAAAGAGAGGAATAAGTGACACATATTTCAAAATCAGGAACATTTAAATATAGTTTTCAAGAGTATGCCAGTATAAAAAGTGTGGTATAAATGTGTAGTACTTTGTGAACTTGATGCAGAACTGTGTGAAGTATTTGCGGGTGGAGGCCAGATTGTCTCTGATGATTGGCACATTTTGTTTAATGTGCATGATGATTGACGTCACGTAAGGACTCTGGTCACCCACGTGCTCCACACTCTGCCACGGCATCTGATTGTAGAGATGAAGGACAGAAAAGCTTTAGCATTAGAGATAACAAGCTATTGTTTATCGTCAGGCTCAAGTGTCAATCCATTAAAAACCAAGACATTTTTGATATGGCAATTCTCAGGTTTCTTAATGATGACTGACAGTAAAGCAGTGTTATGACATCTTCTTGGCGGTTTCCTGGTCTTCTGCCTTTAAGTATAGTTTGAACCAAAAACAGGTTGCCTCAGACCTAGCTTTGGAATACAACATCTAAAGAACTATCTGAGCAGGATGTGTGAGTGTGTGACTGTGTCTCACCTTGCTCATAGCAGTGAGAGCAGGGTCACAAGCAGAGTCCAGATCTTGAACTATCAGCTGAATACTCGTTGAGATCACACTGAAAAACATAACTGACACAATTACCACATACTCTTGAGATAATAGAGGGAGAAAAAAGAAGCTATCTATAAGTGTCACTTACGTGCTGAATGTATCCATCTCTCCAGTCAAGTTAATTCTCTCCACCAGGATTTTGTCTACCTTTTCTTTCAGCTTCTCTTCCAGCTGGAAAACAAACAAACATAAACAAAATTTAAATACATTTTTTTGTACAAGTTTTGATGTATTTTCAAAACACTGACTTAAAATTGTAATTTTAACTGTCACAGTTAATTCCTTAAAAGATTGAAACATAAGTCAGAAGTCTAATACTACTATCATGATATTACCTTCACTGTCACTGCCATTCGGATAAATTACACACAAAAATGTACGATACGTGTGTGTGTGTGTGTGTGTGTGTGTGTGTGTGTGTGTGTGTTTGTTTGTGCACATGCCTGTTGTGTGGTAGCCAAACAGTACTCCGCAGTGCTGAGGATGCTACAGATCAGACAGAGCTCATCTACGGTGAACTTTGAAGCATCTGAGAATTCTTTCTCCTTCAGCAGACTGCTGATAGTGAGACCCCCGCTGCTACTGCTGGACCTGGAGCAACAAGAGAATGAGAACATGAGCTGTGGATAAGTGAAAGAAACATGTTCCATAAACAGAAAGAAAAAAAGGTCAGATCCTGCAGCTGCTGCAGAAGGGCTCAAGTTCAGCTCCAACCCAGCTCTTTGTTGCGTAAGAAATAAATTATAAGAATAGATCTGTAAATTATGCCAAAAAAATGTATATTAACTCAAACAAATGTATGTATCTGGTATACATAAATGTGTCTCTATATATATATCTGACCTGATCAAAATTTAAATAATCAGAGTCTGCTATCTTAAGGGGGCATTTTGTATTCTTCTTCAGTTAGACAGATGTCCTGATGTGTTGTCATATAACTGCAATTATATAGATTATCAAAGCATTGCTATATTGAGATATTATTGTTATTGTGGGAAGTGCATTGCAAATAGTATCGTATCATTACCCTCAATCCCCACCCTAAGCTGAGATCAATTACACAATGTTGTGTTGTTATTCTTAAGACTGGCTGATGTGGACCCCCTTTGTTGTAAGCATTAACAAAATTCATTAAACCACAGATGAGGAAAAACATTTTAGAAAGCGATACACAAGCGAATGCGAGTATCAGGGTGCTGAACCAATTAGGTTTCAGTGACGATCCAGTCATTAATTAAACATCATAACAGAGACGTGGTTAAACCAAAAGCTCCTTCTAGGGGCCTCTTTCAAAACCTCACACACCCAGTTCACAAGCGCTCCATATTGAACAAGCATGTTCACATGCGTTTGTAAGTGTAAGTAGTTGCAGAGTATTGAACTGCATCTTCGACTGAGTGTCTGTTTACAGCTCAGAATGTGGTATACATTAGTCAGTTAACGCAAGTGTGTCATTAGCATGCATGCATATCTGACACAGAAACAGAGCACGCCTGTGTCTCACAGCCAGTGATGAGATCCAATGTGGCCAATGAGCCAGAGATGTTTTTGCTGGTAGCCTATTAGGCTCGGCCACAACATAACCAGCTCCAGATCCCTCGTATCGTGCCATCCCAATCCATCAAACCCAGCAGCACTAAAGACATTATGTCTCAAATGAAACTCCCCAACGGCCCCATTACCAGAGCAGAGGGATGAACAAATAAGGGTGTGACATGCTTGTTTGTGAAAAGTTGGTCTTAAATAAATCTGTGTTTATGTTACCGGAAAATCGAATGATTCACTCTGATGGAAAATATCAAAACACTAGAAATACTTTGTTTCAGCTTCATAATCTTTGTTGGACTGATTCAATACTTTTCAGAAGACATGGAGGTCTATGGCAACATAAAACACTAGTATTGGAAGAGTAAATTTATTAAAAATGTTTGCTTTATCACAGTATCTGTTGAAAATTTGAACTTTAACTCCACATTGGGTTAACATAGCAGCATTAGAAGCAATTATTGGAGTGGGTAAATACTGATGCATCACCTTGTAGCACTGTCATGCTAATGCTTACCTTATATTCCCTTCGAAGAAGTTATGTTCTCGCCCCTGCCCATTTGTTTGTTTGTTGTTTTTTTGTGAGTTAGCAGAACTACGGGACAGATTTGCACGAAACTTGGTGGATGGATGGGAAATGGGCCAAGACAGAGCCCATTTTTAATTTGGCACAGATATGGACAAAGGAGGGATCCATGAAATCACTTTCTCTAACATTGCAAGAGTGAGTGTGCAATTTGGAGCAGCTTGACTGAGTTGAAGGGGACTGTTGGACCTTGGTAAGCGTGCTAGTAAGAACCATTCTAGTTTCTGCATTGATCATCTCTTAGATAACTTTTCAGATTATAGAAATAAAAATAAGTGAAAACCAGTGTTTCCCCCTAGTTCCCCGCGATAAGAAAAGTATTTTTGTATAAATAACCAAGACGGAACTGATCTTACTTTGGAAGGTTTCCAGAAAGGATCTTCCAGGCGTACTCCCTCAGGAATTTCTGGAAGATAGTTGTGAGGGCGATCATTGGTTCTCCGGTGCTCAGCTGTGAGCACTGCACCATGCACTTCTTGTAATAGACAAAGAGGTCAGCACAGCTGGGCAGGACCGCTCCGCCTTCCTCCGTTCCCACCTTGGGTGGGCCTTGTGCTCGGAAGTCAGCCACAAACCGGTCGATCAGCTCGCCTAGGTTCCTGCAGATGCCCGTAAAATGTACAGCCAAACCCACACAGGTTCACACGCACATGCACACACACGGATGGTTGGATCAGGGGCACATGAATGAAATCAAAACATTTAAACATTAAAAACACAGGATTGCTGTGTAATCCCAATAAATACATGAAAGGATAAAATAACACACAGACAGACACTGAACCAGATGGATAAACAGGAGGAACTATTTCAAGCATATCAAAATCCTCAGTACTACATTCAACAGGTCCACGGTTAGTTGGTGTGGTCCGAGCCAACTCAATATTGCAACTGAAGCCAAACACAAAACAAGCAGGCCACTGTTCTCTCCTGCTATGCCCCACTAGGGACGAGCTGATCTGGCCATTGCCTGTTTCAGGCCTTTGGACTGAAGTGAAACGAGGTTGTAGTTGTAGAATAGGTCAATCCTGTTCACTTGGACGAACAAACATTGTTCTACGCACCAGCGAGCCAAGAGAAGGGTAGGGGGTGCATGCAAGCACAGCAGAACCAGGACTGTGTTCAGTTTTAGGAGTGATCACCATGACTGTGGGAGGGGAGGGACTGATGGAGGGGAGGCGAAGGAAGGTGGTAGAAGACGAGAGGAGGAAGAAGTGAAAGATTAGGCAGGAGGAAAATGGAAAAAGAGAGGAAAAGATGAAGATTGGAGATGGAGAGGAGGAACCAAACGAAGATTTTACTGTCAGAAAGAGACCAAAGGGACACACACAAAAAAAAATTCAGGAGGTGAGACTGAAAGTAGGCAGATCTGAAATGGCAGAACTTAATCTTTAACCTTCCTCTCTCTATTTCTCTCAGTGTCTGTGGTCGTACAGCTAATGGGAAACATTTCTGCCACAGTGGAGACAGAGGCATGTGCAGGAACAAGAGATGGAAAGACAGCGGAGGCAGTGAAGTAGAATCGGAGGAGGAGGATCTGATTGATGAGCAGGAAATGGAAAAAGGAATGTATGTGCCAGGTTAACGCACAACCTGCTCCTGATTCTGTGTGTGACAACACTATTCAGGTCTAGTCTGGTTGTATGAGTGTGTTGCTCACTTGTCCTGGGACTCTATGTAGACATATAGATGAGGTTCGAAACACTTGGAGACAATGCCGTGGAAAGGGTTGTCAGGAGCTTTGGGCTTCCTGGGCTGAGAGGGCAGAGAAAAATGGGCTGTTAGTGAAACAACAGGGACTAGTTGCAGCTGATGAGTTTAAATCTTTAACAGGAACAGTGGGTTAATGTTTTGCTTTCTATTCTGTGAGCGAAAGGTCAACGTCAAGATAAAGCAGTGTGGGAGACACGTGGGAGACGCCTTGTGGTTAAACTGCCCTCAAGAAAGGGCCACATCTAAGGACAACTGATGGTCTCTATGCTGCAGAAAGTTCAGGTTGGTTCAGTCCAGATCATCTTACCTTGGCTAGATCGACATCCTCACCTGGCTCCTCCTCCAGGAAGGGGTTGGTAGGTTCGAGAGGGCTTTCTGATCTCTTTTTCTGTAAAAAAAAACACAGAATTGTTCTAACATTATCAACAATGATTTTTAATCGATTCATCTCCATCTTTCAATGTTTTTGTAGACCATTTCATGACCACCTTGGATGAACCTGCTACTCCAGTTATACAATTCCACTCAACCAAATCCCTGATTGAATTACAGAGGCCAGCAGGCATGGGTGTAAAATGAACTCAACACAAAAGAGCCTCTGTCTGGCCAAAATATTATCATTTCCAAACATGATTGGCCTAGAATGTGCCTCAACAAAACGAATCTTCTGTCCATCCTGTGGGAATCGCTTCCACCTACACATGCCAGCATGAGTGGGATGGAAAGGTTTCTTCAGGCTATGACACCAGAGTAGCCTGTGTGAGCGTCACTTTTTATGAAACTTGCTACAAATCAGCAGTTTTGTGTTAGTGTCATTGTAGTACAATTAAAAGCACAAAGCAAAACTGATGAAGTCTCAAAGGAAGATGTAGATTATACACTCACGAAAACCTACTTTAACTTTAACCATATGAGAGGATTTTTTTTGGGGGGGAGAAGCTATGATTTCATATTGCAGGGAAGTTACAATATATAAGTTACGCTACAGATCTCTCAATCAAGATAATTTAAGACCTAGTTTGACTATGTCCTGAAGCAGGGCGGGGTTGCAGTCTTCTCCATCTCTGACGATGAAAATCTACCGCAAATCATGTTCACGAATGAGGTAACATGTTAAAGTTTTATTTATGTTAAACACGGCAAACAGCAGTGAATAATCGTGATCCATTACGATCCAGGGTTTCCCTTGTCATACGTTAACTATCCCCATAGTTATAGCAGGGATGGACAAAGCCACAGGTAAAGCTGATATGACAAAATTAAAAAGCAACCAAAATTAATCATATGGTAACCCTGAATACAATTTGGGAGTAAATAGATCTATTGTTGATTTGTGTGTCTGTGTGTGTTTCTCACTCCAGGTACGTCAGTCAAGGTGGATCCTGTGAAGCGTTTGGCCAGTAAACCCTCGAAGTTGGTGGTTCTCTGAATGGCAAAAAGAAGCAGTTTCACCTCAATCTCCTTTGCTCGGGTTCGCATCACTTTGGCTAGCTCCACCCTTAGGAACACACAAACACACACATAAATATGGACATTTGACCTTATCACATTTCAATTTCTACCCTTTCACATCCAACTGTTCCACATAATTCTTAATAGTATAGTTTTTTTAAAAAGGCAAAAACATGTTTTGTCAGACTGGTTCCAAGTGACACAACAATCTACTGGATTTTTTTCCCTGATAGTTGCAGCCTGGAGAATTACGCAAATGCCAATCTATTTTCTTTTCTCATGAAGCTGCAGGGAAAAAGATTGAGAAATGTGGACATTGGGTCATTGCTCATGTAGGCCACCTACGTTAATTACACAGAAAGTGTCACCAAATCACTGAGTCATGCCAATCACGTCATATTTTACCAGTGTGGTTTACTTCAGAATTCAGAAAAGACCAATTTCTCTGTCTGTTTAATTTAATTTCAGAAATGATCATAGAATATTCATTAAAAAAGATAAATCATCTTGCATATCATTCATAGCCTAAACCTATATGTTGTAGATGTGTTTACCTGGTGATGTGGCAGAACTCCACAGCAATCCTCTCAGTCATGCACCATTCTTCAGGAAACATGCGTCCATATTTCTCCTCATAGTCCACCAGCTGCCGTTTGATCCAGGCATAGCGGCGGTCGATCTTGTCCAGCCAAGCAACCTGAGAAACCAATGAGCTATTATCATACATATGTAGATACCAATTAAACATTTACTGCAACTAATTATGATCTCCTAATTTATGGAATTACATTTTTAACTCACATCTTGGTTTTCCTGGAAGAGCACCAGGTACTCTGAGAGGTGCTGCCTGATGAACTTTTTGATGATCTCTTGTTTGATGCGCGGGTCCAGCACGTTGGCCACCAGGCAGGCGTCTCTCAGCACGTTACTGGGACCACCTGTTCTCTGGATGGATGTGATTGGGATTTCAAGTTGAAAGATAAACAGGACAAAGGAAGGAATTTGTCAAGAGAACAAATATTAAATCTAGATTCTTACTCGACACATTTATTTACCTTGGAGCCCTGAGAGGGGAAGGCTTCTTCAAAATCTGCCAGGATCTGAGTCCCCAACTCACTCTGTGCTGCTTTCACTCTAAAAAGGGACAAAGATAAAAACTCTGAACTTTACATTGGGTCCTATTTAGTGCTAACTAGTCACTGTGAATTTTGTCTGGGGATATTTTGGCAGCCGACGATTTGGGGTCACATGTTGCGATCACAGTGGACGTTGAGTGTGCAACGGCCGTGTTCGATTTGGGAGAACTACTGTAAGAATTCATGCAACACCAGTGAGCTCAAAGTGTTCATAGTGTTCAACATATAAGTGAATTGACAGTGAATCCAGTCCTCGGATGGTCTGTTCACTCGTAGGCGTGTGGGATGGGTTAAACACACACAACACCAAAAGTCATTCCAGTCGTCCAGAATAAACAGGCGAGGGTGGAGGAATAGTATCACTGATGGATACCACCTGAACTTAGAGAAGTCATTACAAACACTCACTGTAAACTACATACCCAACTATCCACTTCTCTCTGTGAACTACTGGGTATGAATCTCTTATCCCACACCCCCTGCCATGCAGGTCCTGTTTCAGCTGCATCCCACTCTGATACATTGATCAGATTGTTCTTATTGAATCATCTAGTGTTTACAGCTGTTTTATCTGAATGAGACCGAACAGCAGATCTAACTCTAATTAATAAGTGGCTGCACTTTGTCTACTAAGTGTGCATGTACTGTATACAGAGTAAACGCTGCAGCTAGACACAGCCAATCACAGCATCTCTCTGTTCAACAGTGGAGTATTGTAGTTATGCTGGTGAGAAACACATCAAGCAATGATCAGGAGAAGTCACAGTGTCCAGTTACTTTTGCCGCTTGCTGTAATTTTCCAGACTCTGCATATGATCTTAATACTGTCCCTAACTCCAACCCATTCATATCCATTATTGTGTGATCTAGTGCTCGTCTTTGCATTTGTCTCATTTGATCCTATGTGTCTTACACTGATGAGTCAGGTCAGTCCAGGACTCTCACAGAGAAGTAGTTTGTTTTTTCTATTAACGGTTTGTGTCCAGCTGTCTGCCCTGCCTTCATATCTTCCCCTTCCCTGTGTCTCTCCTATCATCTGTTTCTCCAGCAGAGTCACTTCTTCCATGCAGCTGTTATTTGGTATGAACTCTGTCTGCCACACCTCAGTCAAAACAGAACAGAAGGTCGATCCCTTCTTGTTTTAGATGACCACCACCACTTTGAACCTGAGGAGCAAGTTGGCCAACACGCCCCAAACCGATTCTGGTGGTCTTGGAGAATAAAAAAGAAACAACTATAAAATAATGTACATTGTTGTGGGTGTGTGTTATCTAAATATACTGTTAATATATATGAACCATTTAACATGCACAGCAATCTCAAGTGCATAGTGTAATAAAAGCATCTTCCATCTGCACCAGTAGAAGCACAAACATGGAGATGCAGACACACCCTCAGAAACTATGCCTCTAATCTCTGCCTATGGAAGAAATGCTGGCATAACACAACCCTATTCAGTGTGTTTCCTTCCTTTGTGTTCCTGTATGTGTGGGGTTGTGCGTGCATGCGTGTGAATATCTGCATAAACAGGATGTAATACGCTAAATACCTCCAGCAAAATACTGTAACCACTTTTCAACAGTTCAGCCGGCGAGCTGTGGAATATTACAGCTGAATGGAGAGTTCCAGAACTGAACTGGCTACTGAGACGAGGCTCCTCTTAGTCAGCTTGAGCAAGGCACTAAACCCAAGAATAGCTGTAATGCAACTGATATGCGCAAAGGAAGTATAGTTGAGGAAAAAATGAGAAGAAATAACCTTGTGAGCACATCAATCACTGGTGTGTGTGTGTGTGGTGTGTGTGTGTGTGTGTGTGTGTGTGTGTGTGGTGTGTGGTGTGTGTGTGTGTGTGTGGTGTGTGTGGTGTGTGTGTGTGTGTGTGTGTTACCTCTCAGAAAGCTGTCTGATCTGGGTAATGCCCATGTACTTGTGGAAATGTTCCAGCACATTGACCACTCCCTGCAGCAAGTTGGCAACTTCACCATACTGCCTCTTTCTGGTCATGGCTCTGGGACAAAACACACATGTCAATTAAATCCATTATTTCATAAAAGAAAAAACATTGATACTCATATTCTCTGGACATTTACCACAGACATTATATTTCAAACATACTACATTTTTGTTTAATCTATACTATTGTTGCTTTCATTTGGCTCAACTCCTGTTTTTATTGTGCTATATAAATGAATCTGGCTGGATTGGACGGTCTAGTATCCATGTAACTGTATCTTTTCAAATCTCAAACTGGTTTTTCTATACAAATGTAGGGAACAGAAGAATATAAATCACTGAAATTGATCAGACATAGACTGTGTATAAAGATGGACAACTTGTCACCAATCCTCCTACTGTCAAGAAATGAAACAAAATATTCTGGATACTAATGTTGCCATCTTCCATCTATGACGATAATTTTGAGCCATAGTCTATTCTGCACTTTAGTTAGTGATTATTGTGTGTAGCCACAGCATCGAGGTCCAGCCGCTTGACCAATCGAGGGTTGGTCCCGGCTGCCTATCGTGGTGTTTCACGCCATTTTTCGTAGCCTCATATAACTAATCAAAACCAGAGGTAATTGAAAAGTGAACTTGAACATACAACATTGTGATAAGATCTTTCTAAAATGATAGAGACCATTTTTAAAGAAAAATTCATTGATATTTACTTTGACTTTTTAGTTTGGTCCATGTACCATCTGCTACTATTTAGGAGCTGGGTTTAGCTGAGAAACTTTGGCTTTACTGTTAGGGGGCCGTCATGTCGTCTATCTTTATGAACAGTCTGCGATAAGGCAACCATAAAACTCATCCTCGTAATTATGCTGGTGATTTGGATGTTATGTAAAGGTTTGATTCATTTCAGTTTTTATTTGGATAGTCCCAAATCACAACATAGATTATCTCAAGGCACATACTAAAACAAGATATGTCTTGTACTGGCAGCAAATAAAACTTAACCTAAAAAAACGATCCGTCTCGCAACTACTACTCTAGTCTTATAAGCTAAAGGGGTAAACTGTGGGAGTCATTTGGTGCAAAATGTGATTATACCCACTCTAAAGAGTCCACACCCCCCGCCAACATGTGAAGGTGGTTGAGGGTGGTGATGGATGTAGTTAGGTGGCGCTTGGCATGGTCCAACTGCTTTATGTCCCTCGTAATCTCCTTAACCTGTGCAGGGAGAGGAACAAGTCAGACAGGCTGGTCTACAGAGAAACACGAAGAAGGAGAAGCAAGCATGGGAGTCGATAATAGTACAAATTTGGTGAAGAAATAAACAATCAGAGCAGTTGAAATAATAACAGGGAAAGTTCCTCACTCAGCCCAACGGCCTTTCTCTGACTCTCACTAACACACACACATAGTCTCACATGGAAGGTGCATTACCTTGACTTTAAATAACGCTCCCCACTGTCCTATATTGTAACACCAGGAGGATACAGGTTATATCTCCAATGTGCTGGGGTCATGTCCCTGATAAGATTCAATAAGCCACTGTGTGTGTGTGTGTGTGTGTGTGTGTGGTGTGTGTGTGTGTGTGTGTGTGTGTGTGTGTGATGTGTGTGTGTGTGTGTGTGTGTGTGTGTGTACATACCATTTGTTCAGACTTCTCTGCCTTGTCCTTGATGTCTTTGATTTTGCCAAACAATTGTTGGATGGCAATCTGGGCCTCCTCCAAAGCCTGCACAAAGCAAACAGAGCAATAAAAATAAATTAAAAAAAAGTACAAAAAGTACACATTTTAACAACTGTGTATGAACCACTAAGAATGTGTTTGTGTGCATGTGTGTGTGCAACACTACAAATCAGTGGTCTTGCTTAGCACATCCATGTTAGATGCCAGAATAACAATATAAGCAGAAACAGCAACAGGAAGTGGTGAAGGAGTAAAAAAATTAAATAAACAGTTTTGCCAAAGCTTTGATTGTAACAGAGAGATGATGAAGTTTACATACTGCGTGGACATCTAGTCAATAGAGATATGATGAGTCCAACTAGGGTTGTGAATATACAAGATCTTCTCTGCTGTTTGGCATATAGCAACACCGAGGGGGGGGAATGTTTACACTGATCTGTTTGTTTGTCTGTGATCAAGATTACATAAGAACTACTGAACGGATTACCACAAAACTTGGTGGAAGGATGCCATATGGAAAATGAAAGAAAAGATCTCATAACATTGTAGTCGCAGATCGGGGGCAGATCCAGAATATTTTTCCAATTCCTCAGGCATTTTTCAACGTAGTCGTTGATTTCTCCGAAAATAATTAATGGATTTTGATGAAAAAAATGTATCTGGCATGCTTGGGTGACGAATATATAATTGAGTGTTTGCACTTGGTGCGGCTTAATTGAATTCAATGGGACTATTGGGCCATTCTAGTTCCACATGAGACACAACACAGAAGTGTGTTTCAGATAATAAAGTCCTCTTCCATCTCCATCCCTTACAAGTGAGCTGTCTCCCTGTACCTCTATGCACTGGGCTGACAAACTCTAGTGTCCTGTGTATTAATTGTGAATGATTCAGCCTATAAAATACACATTCAAATGCCTTGTGGTGTCTGTGGAAAAACCCCAAAAATGAAACACGTGGTACAATAGTCCTGATTTTCTTTTATGCACACATTCTTGGGCAGAGAATTTTGAATCCCTGTCAGCAGTTAACATACCCAAATAATTCCTTATTACACGTTTAATTTAATCCCTCACCCCATGTAATATTTAAAAAACTGTCAATGTCAATTTACTAGCTGACCACACAGCCTATAATAATGTGAGTATCAGGGCAATGTGAACATCTGTGTGTCAGTTGTGGTGTGCCACTCTTTGTCAAATTTCCAAGGGATATTTTGTTTCTATCCGGTCTCACCACTGGATTTGGTCCATGTGAAAATGTTGAGTCCAGTCCCGGCTCTAGAATGGGACCGATGTCAAACAGACTAATTGGACTAATTGACAAGCTATTGAGATACCTGACATAGATAGATGGGTTTTAAACTGGCACACAGGCCATACGGCTCAGCTCTGCATAAAGGCTGTCACTGTAAAAGGCTAAAGAGGTCATTAGCAGTTTTAAGAGCCTATAAAGCCAGACCGAGTTAGACAACATTTGACAATACAACTGTACGACGGCTGAGACGCTATTCTACTATTTCCCCATCATCCTGACATGGCAGCTGTCCTTTGATGGTCCTAAACAGAGATTTCGCTCCGACATCTGATGCCAAGGTAATTGGCTTCACTTGGCCCGGTGCTATGGCGGCACTGCAGACACAACTTCAGACTCACACACACACACACACACACACGAGGAATGCTAACAGCCGGCACCAGCTGTGCAAGGAATTTACTACTTTTACAAGCACCTCTCGGAGACAAGTGAGCAGCGAGTGAGCAAAAGGAAAAACTGTCTACGTGCATTCAAACAATCTCTCTCACAAACTCATGCACGCACGCATGCACGCACAAACATACACACACACCTTGCAGTTACAGCAGTGGATTTATTTTCCTTTCTGTGTCATGTCACAGAATAATATCTGGTGACAGTGTGTTGGAGTCAAAGTTAAGACGACCCCATATATAACCATGTCACAACAAATCCATTCTGCCATTTAACCCTCTGAGGGGAGTAAACCTGACTGATCTTTGGCAGCTTTTTCAAACTAAAACAGTCTCTCTGCATTTCAGCTTTTTATCAGGTTTAATCCCCATCCTGAAAATGAATATCACATGAACACCCTTATACACTGGGCATACGTAAACACAGGCAGCATTTGATTGGTGGTTGGTAGTTGCAGAATTGTCGCAGATTGCTTGAATAAAAGTTTGTCTTCAACGCATGTGAATAGTTGTAACGTGGCAGAATTTAACTGCGCAACAGATGTTAGCAAAGACAAACGGGTCAACAACTACTGCTGGTTGCTTTAGTCCGGAAGAGGGTCCTGTGATAGGAGTAGACGGGAAAGACCCAATTAGCGAGCAGTTGTGAGGATCCATCTCATTGTTCCCAAACATCTCAGTCTCTACCTGTTACGACTCAAATGCGCAGAGAGTCTAGACACTCTAGAAAAGTTTCCAAACTTCTCAGTGTGAGCGGCTCTGAAACTCGGATTAGTGTAGATTCCAGTCATATCTGTAGCAGCGTTGATGTGTTTTCAAGTGAAAAAATAGTCGTTTGGATGTAGCATTGAAAAAGCCTAGGAGGTCTTTCTATTCTTCAGTTAAGATGATCACAAGCTGCCTTCAGTTTGAATGTAACTCTTTCTTTTCATGCCTCATAAAACCCTTTGGTTGTTTGGTGATTGGAAAAAATAAAGAGGCAGGTTATGCGATTGCTCTTTGATCTGAGAGTGAGGAGGAAGGGAGTGGCACTAAATCTTTGAAGAGCTTTCCCAGAGCAGACTGCACGCAAAAGAGACCAGAACCTCCAAGGCTACAATTGTCACTAATGCACTCTCGGCTCAGTCAATCTGGCTCGCTTCCTAGCGCTCATTTCCTGTATTTAGCCTTGAGGAAAGCGGAGAGAAAGACCACTGCCCAGCAGGCGCCTCTGTGCCCAAGATGTTATCTGCTCCCACAAGAACATGCACATATGCACACCAGTGTATCTCTAACATGCAATAAAGAGCACATGTTCCGTGGCACACATTAAGTGGTATTATAGAGTTAGAAAGAAGGAAAGGGGAGCTTCTTTCCAAAACCTTAACAGGAGCGAAACACAATGCACTCATTCCTCAGACAGACATCAGTTTGAATTCCTAAAGAAGAGGGTATACTACATGGTACATTCCATTTAAAAGTTGAACCACTGCCCACTGCCCACTGGGTGCAACACTTCATGTAAACATTTCTTTATGTTTAACCTGACAGGGATGAGTTAAGCTAAGAAAATGATTTAAAATTACCGTCTATTCTGCATTTAGTTAAAAACGACTACTGTTGTTTCACTCACTAAAAACAGTTGAGGAACAAACTGAGTTTTACAACTGAAGGAGACAGACAATCGAAACACTTCATAACTGTAAATTAGAGAGAGAACAAAGACAGCAGCAGTTTAGAGTAATAAAGTAAAGTCAAGTAGTGTTAGACAGAGCTCTGAGCAGTTAAAAGCATGTTAACTAAATAAAAGAATCTGTGTAGAGCATTTTCTGGGTCAACATTAAACATTTACATTTAAGTCTATTCTATAGGAAGACCACCCAGAACTGTATCTTTAAATGCAGCTTCCTTGATACCACAAAAGACATAAAGAAAGATGCCAACTTACAAACCTCGGCAACCAGGAAGAACCCTCTTCAAGGATTTTAGAACAACCAGAATTATCCAGATTTTATTTGCAGTAAATAACTTTAAATTGCACCAAAAGAAAAGACCCACAGATCTTTTGCAGGGATTAATTAGGTGGTTTAATAACGGTTTCCTGCAGCAACAGATGTAAATGGAGCCTTGAAAGCTCATGAAAACAATTCCTGCAGGTGCACCAACTTTAGTTGATGACTTACAAGCCCGTTGTCTATACAAAAATGTTGCACCTAACTTTGTTACTGCATGCTACATATGAGAAAAAGACCAGTACCAGGGGAGGTTGGGCTGGTTGGTCAGGGGTTCATCTTATACAACAAAATAATAACAAAAACATATAAAGGTAAGGACAAGACAGTGAGTTCATATGATAGAAGGATAATGATGAAAAATAAGCAGATTGATTATGAACTGGTGGGACGTTATATTTGGTCTGGTTTCCAACCTTCCAGGGCCTCTATATATGGAGTTGCATGCTCTTCCTGTACTGATTAGGCTTCTTCCCACAGGTTAGCTTTATTGGCAACTCTAAACCACCTATAGGTGTTAAAGCAAGCAAGGTTCTTTGTTTCTATATGTCCACCCTGTGATAGACTGATGATTTGTCCACGGTGTACCCCGCCTGTCGCCCAGTCAGCGGGGAATGGCTGAAGCCCTCCCACCTCCTCAAAGGAAGAGTAGTACAGCTAATAAACAAATGAATCGACAAGTGCAACACATTTTTGGGAACTTTGGCACAAAGAGAGCATCGAACAATGGCAGCTGTGAGTAGCAGCAAACTCAGCTGGCATATACAAGTGTCTTATGAGAAATGCACCAATTCACCATACCATCATTTGTCACTTCACTGTGTCAATTTATTTCAAATAACACCGTGGGTTCTGTCCCTCAACAGAGATTTAATCACATCACCAGCTGCTGCGACACATTCAAGGTTCTAGTGCAATAAATCCAATAGAACGTGGACAGGAAAAATAACATGTAAAGTGTAAAACCGCCACTGACACACTAAATACCAGATCGAGTAGCTGCCAGGGATAGTCTCATTTCCACACTCTCATTTAATTGACCAACTCTTGACATAAAAAAACACAAGGAAAATCATTCCGCTGACCTCTTCTAGTTTGTTCTCTCCTTTTATCTTTGCTCTCTACATCCTTCACTTTAAATGTTACCATCTTGGGTTCCAAACTTGGGATCGCATTGAGCTCAGTGAATGAGTTCAGTAAATAGGAGAAAAGGACTAAACTGCTGATCCTGTTGTTTTTATTCTATTGCTGCCTTTATGCCTCCATCACCATCTTGAAATGAACACCTCTCTGCCTTTCCATCTGCAGAACAAATTTTCCTTCTGGAAATGTTGGAATGGCTCTGTGGGGCTGGAAAAATAAACTCAAATTATTGTGTGTGACTGTATAATGTTATTGGTCTGGATGGGATTTAGAGCGTTTCTGCTACTGCAACGGTAGCTGACTGGGAAAGACAGGGCCACCGAGCCAGACACCCTGACGACAACGCACACCTAATCATGTCAGTTGGTCAGAACATACGCCGGTTGCCCGTCAGGTGTCACGTTCCTCTTAAGCCACAACTCCTTGACAGAGCGAGGACCTGGATTAAATCAGAAGGGGCTGCTCTTTTCCGTCATGCTCCCACAAAAAAAGGCAAGGACTCAAAAAGCCTGGGTTTAAAAGAAATCTAAGTATTTACATATGGGAATCCATTTCCCAGACATGTTTTCCGTAAAGAGAGGCAGTTTAAGCAGCGGGAATGGATCTGAGTCATCTTGCCCTTTTCCATGGAAGCATTGTGGAGAAGGAAAAGCTCAGGAGAGGGGGAGGAACATGTTTGTCTGGGTTGAGAGCAACCAATAGCACCATCTAACTTTAGGGGGACACTATTAAAAAAAAACATGTGATGAACAGGCACAGTAGTGAGAGTTTAAAATATGCAGATGTGGTTGTTTATCTCCCCCTACATGGTCACCCTGCTGTGTTATTACAGTGCTACAGATTCAAAAGTGAGGTAAGTTTCCTCTGGACTTTCAGCTCAACTCACCTGTCTGCCATCCTGGCCAACGTTGGTCTGTCCTCTCACCACTGTTCGGATGTTGTCGTCAAGACGCCTGTGAAATGCGATTCAAGATGGCAGTCAACAAAAGATGAAAATAATAAATCCAAAAAGATGACATGTATCATTATATAATTTGCATTCACTCACCGAATCTTGAGACGAATCTTGTTAACCACATCATCAATGTTGGCCAGGGACTGAGAGAGAACATTAAGACAAGATGTCAGAAAAACAAAGAAATATTTGACCATGTTTTCTATAACTAATAACTCTTATTATATCACTTCTGTACCTTATCCTATTTGAGTCGTGCTACTGCTCTTACACAAGAACCATCTCTAAACAGAAGTAACATTCATCTAGCATGCATGTGTCCAAAATATCATAACAATATTTATATCTGGTCTATAATATTGACAACTTGTATTTAGTAATATCACCTGTGGAATACAAACAGAACGCAAGTAGGTGAAAATCAATCCAGCTTTCCACAGTACATAAGCACAAACTATAGGATTACAGTGACCCCTCATGGAGACACAGTATAGATACACATACATGTATTGTTTATGGATACTGCATTGTGTATAGTTTCTTTACGATAAATTGCAACAATATATTTAATAAATATAGGCTATATAAAGTAAGATAAGGATGAATTACATTTTTATCCATGTAAAGAGAAATTTACAATTTATAAATTAATGGCCCTTTGACAATATAGATATTTAAACATTTCATAGAGGAAAAGTTTCAATTAGCTACTTCAGTCTCGGAATCTTGTTTTGTGCATGTTGGTAGGGCTTGGAAATAAAAAAAAATATCAATCATTGCAATATAACATAAGTCCAAAACAAATTGGTGTAATAATTATGCATATTATCAGCACAGTGAGGACGTATTACACATAATTGGTCGACATCAAATTTGTAAACTTTTGTGCTGCTTATCAAGTGTAATAATATAATACAAAAATAATACCACTGTTATTATGATAATTATCTATATCAACTGATATGAACACCTGCTGTGTGAAAGACCCATTATTTATAAAAGACAAAGTATCAACTAAGCACAGACAAAAAACTATCAGTCTCATGTTAGAAACAAGGATCAGTGTTAGTGTGTAGCTGCAGACTGCAGCTGTGTGTGTGTGACAGTTGATAATCACCTGCTCGGTGGGGAACAGTGTGTTGATGTACTCCACAGCATTGAAGTCTGCTCTGTCCAGAGGATCCTGACTGGGAAAAACCTTGTATACAAAGACACACAAAACACTTTAGTAAGAATGTCAGGCTGTCTGTCTCACCGCAAACCTTTGGATGACTTCACTGTGCATTAAGGTGATTCCTTGATTCTCAGATGTACTGATAGTGACAACCTGTTAGATGAGTAAACCAGTGAGATTACAGATGCTGTGTTATCAGATATCTTAATATTATTCCCAGCTAACGTTACCACAATACCTTTCTCTCTATTATAGCTGGTTGTAGTAATTACAGCGTCACACCCAGAGAGCAGCAGCAGGGTGTGATAGCTTGCTAACAGCTGTGTGTGTGTGTGTGTGTGTGTTACAAAGACCAGCAGCGACGTTTAAGAACACCAGTAAGTAAATGTAACACCTACCTGCTCAATGGCGAGCTGCACCTCCGGGGTGAGATGCAGAATCGACTCCAAATCCTCCGCCAACTCAAATTCTTCCTCCTCCATCATCGTCAAAACAAAGCTGCAAGAGACGTCTCCGGCGAAACACTTCCTGGTGCAGAGGATTCTGGGAAACTGTCAAACGGTGCTTTCAGGGCTGTCGGACACGAGAGAAATAAGAACACAAACACCTACGCGCACACATAAACACACACACAGACGAGTTGATTTGTTTTTGTTTTTACATATTTGTATATATATATATATATATATATATATATATATATATATATATATTAAACTTTATTTATAGAATTTTCAATTTTTTTTCAAGCACAGAGTCTGGTATCAAACATGACATTAATGTGCGGACCAGGATGCCCAGTATGACCAGCGTGGTCGTAGTGTGCATGGTAACCAGGGAGATAGAGCATATCAAGGGGAGCCTCTCTTATACTTTATTTTATCCTGAACCTGTATCCTTTGTCCCCAGGATGTAAACAGACTTTAGTCTTCACAACATGGGTAATAGCTGGACCACACACACACACCCACACACACACACACATTTTCAGTTTGACATCAGCCGAAAGTTTTGTCTCTGAGTGTAATTCTTTGTCTGATCCAGAAAATATTTGGGTTTACAGCTGGCAAACTGGTGAATTACTGCTTTCCATTATGTAATTCACCAGTTTGCATAAAGGAGTTGGAATGATTAGAGGCATATTTATACTTATATAACATATTGTTCCCTGATATTCATAAGCACAGATCAGCTGTTTCTTTTTATTGTTTTAAACTCTTAACTTAATTAATACACCAGTAGGACATTTTTACATCTGCCACTGCAGCAGAAAGTTTCCCCTCTTAAGTTTGCAAAAAAAATCTATTTGCTATATTGGTAACTTTGATTATTGGTTATCTTTAATAACATGATCCATCTGTTCATTTGGAGCAGACTCCACAGTGGCAGCTGAGGTCGCAGTCTAAAAGACAAACGCATGTACTTTACAGCTTTCCTGTTTTGCAACCTACCTGAGATAAGAATATTTCTGTTGTTGCTTTCAAATGATGGATTTTCCTCATGAATTTGCAGCATCCTGAACATGCAGTTAACAGCAGGAAGTCACAAGGAGATAAGGATCAAAACGTGTCATCGTTTCTCCTGACTTCATGAACGGATCTTTACATGCATCTTCTTAATCATATATATCCCATATATATAGATAAGATGCCCCTAAACTTAAACACGCTGTTTTTCGTATATTATTCCTCTCCCATCCCTTAAAGCCCCGTGTGAAGTGAGCTGATGAAAATCCCTATATTATCCCTACATTTTAATTAAATTTTACACAGCCTTACAGCTGCTCCCATATTTCGCTGCTTTCCTCGTGTCCTTAAATCTCCTCACAGCTGCTGATTTGAACACATCTTGGTCTTTTCTAACCTGTAAAATGATTAGAATGACAACCTGCTGCAATCTCACAGTGGCCATCAAACAAAAAAAAGATGCACAACTGCATCAAAAAACCAGACCCCTATTGAGTCATGAATTACTGTCATTATGATCTGACATTTGAGGAACAGCAGTGCCCCCTGCTGTTAGCCACCTATCTACATTTAAAGAACTAGACTGAAGGAGTAAAAGGAGGCTGATGAGAGAAAAGGATGAACAAAGAAAAAGGTGGAATGGTGGAAAGGCAGATGTAACAGAAGGTTGAGGGCTAGAGTGGAAAAGGCATTAAGAATAAAGGATTGACACAGGTTGATCAATCTTCACAATACCTCTTTAAGATTTAATAGTGTTAGTGGTGTCTAAGAAAAGTCACATAATTGGAGCAGATCATTTACAATTTACAGAAAAATGTTTCACAGGCGCTGGTTAATTGGCCAAATGCATAAGTGAGTGCTGCCTGATATTTTGAAGAATGCAGGAATATAGTGAAAGGGAGGATGAAAGAAAAACCACGGAGAGAAAGTCGACAGGAAGAGCTGAGGAGACGTCTGCATTGTTTTGTGTCAGGTAGGGACACAGCAGCTGTTGGACACATCAGGGGTCACAATGAAGGCTGCCGACCAGCAGTGTGTGTGTGTGTGTGTACGTGTGTGTGTGTGTGTATGTCCATGCAAGTGTGAGTGTGAGCGTGCATTTTATGATAATCGTGAATGAAAATGAGATGTACAGTTGGTTCATGGTTTGGCTGAGAAGATATGACAGGCCTGGCAGTTGTAACAAAAGAAAATCGCTGTGTAATCCATCTGTTAGACAGATGCAAAAAAACAAAAGCCAACATGACAAAAGTGATGGGAAAATAATTTATGAAACTCTTTTGAGATGAAGCAGTAATGCAAAAATGTAAAAAAAAATCTGTTATAAGTGAGAATGTGAAAAATGTAAAGATCAACTCCACCCCCATATCTGTAGATTCAGGATTAAGCGAGAGCAAATAGCAGGTTATGTTTAAGCTCATAAATTACTTTGTGATACGAAATAGTTCTGATTTGGATTCTTTTTTCATAAAGGTTATTGTAATAAACATGGGTTAAAGGCTGAGTTATGAATAAAAGAAACTCATGATTTGTTTGAAACAACTAGACTGTGTGAAGACTGACAGCATCTCCACTTCCTCCTTATTGCATGAAAATGAAGCTAAAACATCCCAAAGGCAGTTGCCGCCTCCTTGAGTCGACCAATCACAAGTCAGTCTCAACTGTCATCATGACATCATAACATTTCACCCTGTTTTTTTTACCATCAAATAACCAATTCAAACTGAATTTAAGTAACACTTGAACAAGCATTAGTGTAATAAGAAGTACATTAAACAACAGAAACCATCTTAGAAAACAGAACATGTATTTGACATAACAATGTGATCCATGCCACATCCCCTAATATGGAGGTGTTTATATCCTATTCTGCAATCAGCCACCAGTGGGCCAATCAAGACGATCTGGACTCTCCTTTGGGGAGTTGTCATGAAATCCATCTTTTTTTAAAGTCTATGGTTTAAAAGAGGAAACGAAGAGCAGCCTCTTGTTTCAAAGACGTTTGTATTGTTGATGTAACCTCAGTTTTTATGGTAAAATCTTACTTGCAAAGTAACAAATACCTATAGATGTCAGATAAATGTAGAGGAGTTAGAATTAAAATGTCTCTCTCTAGGTTGTAGTGGAGGTATAATCGTCGGTACTTGGTTAAATTTCCTCTCCACCGCTGGTATAAACACATTCAGAGTCAGACTGGAAAAGGCTGAGTAGACAGATAACCACAGTTAATTAGCCATAAGGTTTCCGATAGCTTGTTAAGCCATTTTCTGCTTGAGCCTGAGCTGATTGTGATGAACTTTTTTCACCAGCAGCTTTTTTTCTTCTTCTTTTATTTGTTTCTTGCATTCAAGAGTCTTCAGGTCAAGCAAAGGCAAATGGTTCAGCAAAGCAAAGCAAACACAAGTCTCTGGAGAGGAAAGAGATGGCAGATAATATTAAGAGCTGGTCAGGGGGAAGTCATCACCAGGTCTTGAACTCATTTGTGGCAAAGGACGTGGCATATTTCAGGGGTTGTGAAGAGGTTGAGATGTAGAGCACTTGCAAGAACATTTGTTTCAAAATCCAGAAAAGATACTTACAAATGGAGATTGGGCCACAAACAGGCATCTTGTCTTTTACCTGAGAGTCCACATCCGTCATATGAAACCTTATTTGGACACTTACCAGAGAAAACCCTCAGCCAAACTGGTGAAAGTCTTTGTCCCAGCCTGTTTGGGCACCACTTGCATTGATTTTGGTAGAAGCACTGAAGATTTGCAGAGTGGATGCATGCGGCAGTCAGGGTTTGGAGTGTATTCCAAGGATTTTAGCTATTCCAGGAAGAATAGAGAGGGACCTGTCAAAGATGTAAGCAGAACCAAAATTTCCCTCAACATCCGATCCAAGATGTTCTGCTTTACAGGATTTCAAAAGATTGTTTCAAGCGTCGAACATCAGCGCCTTGTGTACCGAATGTTTTGTTGAATACAAAAAAAAATCGGATTATTGTTGGCTTCATCTTCATGTGCACTTTATGTCGAAATGAATATAATTTATTGAAAGAAACAAAAGGTAACGTGCATCTCAGTCCTTGAGAACACGCGTCACACTAAAAGTCTCACAGTGTTTTCCAAGACTCTGGCAGCATAACACAATACGTGCACAAAGACGAGCCCTGTAGCATCTTTATAAGTCTAACCAAGCTAATTCACTAAAAGCAGTCACTGAGATAAAGCTGCCGAACATTAGCAAGTCTTTAGCTGCATTATTTTTGCTGAATTATCCTCCCCTAACCAGAACAAGCCCTCAGTCAGATGATAGTCAGCCTCTTTCTGTTCTTTCCAAACGTCTTTGTCAGATTTTGGTATATTTTAACTTGAGAAATCCCGTAATTCCTCCAACTAGGATTAGGGGAGGCTTCTGCTGAAATTCAGCTGAGACGCCTGCAGCTCTCGGGATCCAAGCAGCTTGTCTAGCCTCTTCAAAATGATCTCAATGCATACTGTTCATCACCATCCATGACGGAGCAGAAGAGACAAAACAGCATGAAACTAAAAATCCACCAGCGACATCGCTGTAGGTGAAAAACTGCTGCTGAGGAGAGAAACGCTTGCGAGGCTCAGATCCAAGGCTGGCAGAAGGAAAGGCTTTGCTCTCCGGCCAGTTTCTGAGTTGCAGCCAGACAGCTTTCTGATCAAGCTTGAAAACTGATCAAGTGAAGATCTTTCCTTTTTGTATTTTCCCACTTCCAGCACTCATTTACATATCTATGTAATTTTCGAGGAAATAGTATCAGATCTGTGCTAGAGCAAAGTATGGGGGGAATAAAGGTTGTATTAGGAGACATGATGATCTGTGTCACGTGTGTGTTGCAATGAGGAAAAAAGGATATGAAAGATGATTTTTTTTTACATCATTACATTTGATGTGATAATCAAGGTGAAGATTAAATAACAAGGCGGCACTGATAGGCATTCGGCTTAAACCTGATTAATTCAACATGATTGTGGTTTTGAATTAGAACTTTCAGCAACAGTTATTTGTCAGTTCAAGTCAGTTTAGGTCATAGACTGTAAATTAAGATGAATGATGGGTCCTCACTTCCTCCCACTCTAGAAAATTAAGCTAAAATATCCTGGGTATGGGTGCTGCCATCTTACCCTGATGAAGTCATGTGGAGCCAGAGCCTGGGCAGAATTGATCGTGGTGTGAGGCTGTGGTTTCGAGGGCTTACCAACAGTAGCATCTGACCAATCACAAGTTAGTTTCACCAAACTAATTTACAAATTCTTACTAATTAAAGCCAAACCTACCAGGGAAATCTGAACTTGAACAAACTCTAGTATGATATGATCTACCTAAAATGAAACCATATTTGAGAAAAATTTATTTAACGTCTACTTTTTAGTTTGGCCTATGTCCAATCTGCTAACATGGAGGAGGCAGGGTTTATGACCTACACTGCAGCCAGCAAATGAAAATACTTGATACTTGTTTTTAGTGTGGTGTATGAAATGGAGAGCTGTGATTGGTCAGCAGTTAATGAGGCAGAAGCTCAGAGATATTTACTGGGGGCATTCCATGTAGTGTCTTAAAAACAAAGACTCAGTAAACTAGTGAAACAAGGCCAGCAAAGAGATGATGTAACAGTCAGGAGTCTCACTGCTGCGTTTGAAACCAGATTCAGGCGAGATCTGACTGACTAAGTCCTACATGAAAATAATAATAGGGCATAAAGGTCCCAATCATAGGTTAAATTTAACATGCAGATTTAAATGAAGGCTGACTTTAATCTTCTTATTTTGCAAAGATTATCTCCTGAATTGCCTTGAAGCTGATGAAAAGAAGGAAGCAGAATAATTTTAACTCTGAAATTAATTCAGCCTCAGGGATTTTAGTGGCGTAATTATCTGGCAGGTAAATTCAACATGATTGCATTCATGTATTAACAGATATTGGGAGCGGGAGAATGATTCAATCTGTGATTCTGAAGACTGTCAGATTCTTCATTACTCATGTAAATTGTCCATTTAACAGAAACACGTGGATGTCATCGTTATTGTTGCTGGAATAAAGTGGTTAAACCATAAATAAATTTTTCACACAGTAATTTCAGTGTGTCTTAGATCTATGCTAACTACAGCCTGGACATGAATAGAGAGCCTTGTCAGGGAGAGTTAGCATGCTAGCTTAAGTTGCTCCAGCAAACTGGCTGACAGCAAGGGATCCCCTAATCCTACATTTTTGCCATAGTGTTCACTCCTACACTCTAATGTACCAATCACATATTATCATTAGAGAATTCTGTCCATCAGTGTTGCAAGGAACAGCGCACTTGACAAACAGTAGCCTACTATAGGACGTCTATCTAACATGCAACTGCATAAACAATGAGTAATAAATAGTTTTTCCCTGCAATGAACATACGTGTGTGTACTGGGCAAAGTGCAGCATCATATATGTTTGAATGAATCTCTGTGCACTGAAGACCCCATTGAATAACTTCCTGATGTGGGTCTTTGTGCACTAATTTGTCTGTGTGTCCATATCATGATGTGCATTTGTGTTCGTGCCCATGGACATGTCGGAACGCACATGCTTGTTTATGCATGTGTTACGTGTGAGTGTGTCAGGAAGTGTGTGTGTGTGTGTGTGTCATGACAGATGGTCCGTTTAATAACCTTGCAGATGCCCGTGGGGTTGGGATGCCCAAGATGTGGGGAGTGACCTTGTTTTTTATGACCACACAAACAGCAACCTGGTACAGATTGGAGTATTGGTCGTATGCATGTATGTGTTTGTGTGTGTGTACGGTCCAAGATTAAAGGAGATGTATTATGCTCATATATTCAGGTTCATCATTTTAATTTGGGATATTACTTACAACAAACTGTTCATTGCTGCAGCTACTCTTTCAAGTCAGAAACACTTTTAAGCCCAGTCTGCTCTGATTGGCCAAGTGGCCTGCTCTTTTGTGATTGGTCGACGTTAAACAAAATTAAAAAGGTAACAGTGGAATATGCATATTTTGGGATACGCACTTCTTCACTTACTTGTCTTGCAATAGAAATAGGTATACCTCTCTTATATCTGTTTATTCAAGCTGCTGCTCCTTTTTATTTTCAGAGTCAGACTTGCTAACTATAACTATAACTTCCCCCTTTTTTTGCCTTTATTCTAAAAGCTACTGCTATCAGTCTGTCTAAGCATATTTTCCAAAGTGCACAACTTATCATTAGAATTACCCAAATAAATGCAAAATATTTGCTCTGAACATCTCTCACTGTGTCTTTAAAATATTAAAAAACAAATGACTAGCTCAGTCTATCAAACCTACACTCAAAGCCATGAACAAACAAATGTAGCACTTGAATAACACTGCATCATCGTTTGCAAGAATACACAGAATATGACGTGAGAGAAGGACTTTCCACATCCAGGTCTGACAGAGTTGAGTGAGAATAAAATCAGATACATGGAATGTTGCATTGAGACAGAGCATCGGGATAACACAAAAGAAGATGAATCTTTAGAATATATTACAGGAAAGACAAACATCCTCAATCTGCGGATATGAGAAAAACAATATTTGTTTAAAACCTATTTGTTCTTCTTCAGTCTCCCTCCTCCATCTGACTGGATTCTTCTTCCAATGTATTCATTTCATTCTTGTTTTTTCTTTCATTTTCCCTATATATATATATATATATATATATATATGTTCTATCTAATTGCCTTTTTTAGTGCCAAATGGCTGAGCCGAAAAAGGCTATGACAAAACCAGAGAATTACCGTGTGTGGGAGGGTTCTTGTGCATTCGTGCAGGTGTGGGTGCAAATGACCGTGAAGGGGCGTGCGTATGATAGAGTGTGGGTTGCATGCGCTCTTTTTCCCAGGACTCCGGATCTGTGCTCAAGAGCGCCTGTGTGCGTGTGTGTGAAGGACTAATCAGAGCACGGAAGATCCTGTCGTGGCAGTAACAGTGGCAGAACACAGGACGTTCGAGTACAATAATGACTTTCCATGTCAAGTCTCTTTTCTTCCTCTCTCGCTGTCTGAATTTCAATGTCCGTACGCCAAATCAACAGGATACGTACATGCATGACTTTGCTCTTTTCCCCTACTGTCTCTCTGGGTGATGCTTTCTGTTCCATCTCAATTTTCGTTCAGGCTTTTAAGCTGTGTAGTAAGACAGGACTCGTCTATTTCCATTGCCAGACCAATCTGCCCCCAAGCTGTTTTGCCGACACCCGGGCACATGGACACAGAGGCCATCACACACTTCAGACTGGATTTGAGGGCTCTTGAAGAAAATCAACTTGTGGAATGAACAGCTAATGAGCAGAATTACTACTAGACAAATGTATTGTCCCCTGCAATTTACAACATCCTGTTTGATACCACGATTATTCTCCTACATACAATAAACTAATTCCACTGTTTTCTCCATCTTTATTCAAAATGATTCTGTGCTGAAACCAATACTTTTTCCATAAAATATGCATCCTCTTGGCAAGATAATCATAAAAAGCACCACAAAATGTTCCTATTATGCAGATGACACCCAGCTGAATATATCTAAGAAGGCAGATGAAGTTAATCAGGTCAAATTTCAGGAATGTCTTAAAATACATACAGGCCTGTGTTGGTGTGTGCATGAAGTCTAACTCATCTCCAGTTGTTCATGTTTCATATTGAAAAATATCCCTTAAGGGAGGTATTGCCTAATTTCATTGTCTTTTTTGTGAACATATGCAAATTGTTGCTGGGTGTGATCTAATTATTTGATACCCAATGTTGTCCAAATGCTGTTACTGTTTGCATGCGCAGTTGTCACATTGAATAAGGAGGCAAAATGGAATTCAGCTCCACTTAGAGTCAACGTATTTTTTTATTCATCCGGAAATTTCAAATCGAAAAAAGAATAAGTCTGGAGTTGTGATCAGTTATGGCTGCATCAGTAAATTTAAGGAGAGCTAAACTAAAAAAATAGACCAATAGTGTAAATAATGAATATCATAACTGTTGTATTTCTAGTTGTTTTCGCCCAACTTAGTGTGCTGCAGAGGAAGTATACTCCATGCATGATCTGGACTATATACAAAATAAAAATCTGCTGTACTCAAGTCACTGTGGTTGAAAACACAGGCTCACAAGAAGATAGTAAATCCAGCTTCACCGTCACATTTAGTAATAATGTAGAAATTACTATTGAGGACTCATTGGTCAGAATGTCGACATCCTGATGGGCCTTACAGCTGCTGCGATCTGATTGCAGGGTGGTCTGTTCTTTAACCTGATGTCTCGAGTGGACAGGAATGATTGGAACTTAAAGGCGACGATTCACGACTTAAAATGTGGGTCAATGACCTAAATTAGCGAGCCACTTTCCACTTCTTTCTCTCTTATCCCCCTATTTCCGGTATCCTTGCTCGAACTGCAAGTGTAACTGAGCATTCTCGGAATGTCCCATTTCCAGAGTTGTGAAGTCGGAATGTGAAAAAACATGGACACTGTAAATAACATGTGTTGTATTAATGTGTTCAGAGTGTTTAAACATCACCATCTGTCAAATATTTTCCATAACAATGAAGAGAAAAAACAAGGCTTAGGTGTGACAGACAGATTATTAATATAAATGATGCATGTTCATCATAAAAACATCTTTTAAGTGGATATGCAGTTTGCAAGTGACAAAAATGTAACATTTGAAAAGTTCTCATTAGAAGCTACAATTTAAAGATGATTGTAAAATGAGGTTTATTGTCAAAAACTCAGCATTAACAAAATGTGTCCAGACCTTCTGAGATGCCGTTCCGACTTGGAACAGAGTTTATGTTAAATTTCCCAGTTGCTGATAATTGTTTCCAATTATTCCAACATGACTGCACAATAATGCCAACATTCGTGACTGCATGATGCACAATTGTGGCGCTGTGACAAAATCTGTCTGCAGACAACTTTTGCGGTTTATGTTTTGGAAAAGAAAAGTGTCGATAAATTGAAGATGTTAAAGTTTTTATAAAATGTACACTTTAACTTTGTGAGACATCTGTTCTCGATCACTGATTCTATCACTTTTTCTTTTTCAGGGAACTCATTCTTTATTATACTATAATATAAACCGTACTTTCAAAATAATGTAAAGCAAACAAAGAGAGACACTATTGTTTTGTTGTGTTATTGCAGCTTTGGAGGGCATGTATCTCCTGCTAGTTGGTGTTAATCTTGACTTCATAAAACGTGTTAATGCCCAGTGTTAATCAGGGTTTCTACTGAATGTGCCTGTGCGAACAACAGGCTGCTAAATGTCAACTCTTACCGGATTATCTGCTGCCTGGAACCCAGTGATAATGATATATGGAGTATGCGCTTCTGTGTGGGTGCTTCTAAAACTGCGCATGCATCTCTGTGTGTGTGTGATTGCGAGTGTGCATGCAGTGATTAAGACAGGCTCTTTCTATTTCCCTGGCTCCCAGAATGATTCCCCTTTGAGTGTAAACCCTTTATTCTGCCGCTCTTATTAAATCAGACGGAAACAGAGAAATCACGACAGAGTAGGAAGAAAGATACGAAGAGAAACACAGAGCGAGAAGGAGAAAAGAGACATAAAGGAAGAGAGGGACAGTTTTAAAGGGATCCATAATCCCTGTAGAGTGTGTTGTCATTCCTGCGGGGTGGTAGAATTTGAACACTGCATAAAACCCTGGCTTGGGCTCCCAGCTACCGACTCACACAGCAGTGTTCACCATAAGGGCCTCGGCCATTGTTCCATGAACCTGGCAACACAACCAAGAAAAAACGAATGAAATGAGAAGCTGCGACAAAAAATTATCAGACAATGACCTCGAAAACCGGCCCAATCGCCTGTACGGAAACTCACCATGTAACAATACTTGTGTAGATACACAGTGGCATGAATACGTATAATATGCGTGTCTAATTAAGTCAGGTTAGAGTTAACTAAGATTTTGTTGTAGATATTGAAGCCATCTTAACTCTCTCTTCCTTCATTTTTAACCCCCCCTTTGATATTTTTTCCATCTATTCCTCTTCTCCGATGCCTCCTAGTCCCTCACCTCTCGTCCTGTCTTCTTTCTCACATTCTTATCATCTTCCACTTCTTTCGCTCGACCCTGCTCCAATCCGTCCGTCTGCACCAACTTTGCTTTTTTATTTCTTGCCCTCTCTGACTCTTTTGCATTTTTCATGTGTTTCTTTCTTCCACACTTTTTTAAAGGTATTTTTTGGACTCTGTTCCCCTAAAGTATGTTTGTAGTGTTTCCATGTTTGTATGGGAGGCAATGATAGAAGTGTAACCTCGGTGCAGGTGGTATCTATTTTGGTTCAGTTCATCGAGTCACTGGTTATTGAATGCATTGCACAACATTGGATGTAGCATACTCTAAAACCATCTGTTGTATTCACCAGATTAATTCTTCCATGAAGGAAAATTGACATTTAGGTAATGGGAAATTTAGAAATGGACTAAATTAAGTTGTTACCTATCAAATCATCTATTAAAAAACGTCGCTTTCATCCAACATATGATCCAGAATACAGGATTGTGAAGGAAACAACATAGTTCTAATATACAGCACATAAACACAAATTTCACACAAAAAAAACAATATTACTGTTTATCAAGCAGTAAACTGTTCTCACTTATCTTCAAAAGTAGGACATTAACATAGCTAAGCAATCGATTTTTTCGCTTTTGAAAAAAACCTAAAGTGTATTAAAAAGGAAGGAGCTAACTGTTACAACAATTGATACCACGAACACAGTGAAAAGGACCCAAACTCATTCGTAGAGACATTGGGCTTAAAAGGGTCAGAGACTGTAAATAAAGATGGACAACATGTCTAAGCTTCCTCCCACTACGCCAGACACGACGGAGAAGCTCGATCAATCGCGAGTCAGTCTCAGCTGTCAATCATTATGTTTTTATGGCATCAAATAACTAACTGAACCAAACTTACAGGAAAAATTAACATATGAACAAACATCAGTTTGAAAAGAACTACCTAAAATGACACAAGCCATTTGTGATACAATTTTACTTAATATGTCGTTTGACTTTTTAGTTCAATGTCCCACCCAATTTCATGAAAGGGGTGGGATCTATGACCTATACTGCAGCCAGCCACCAGGGGGTCATCGGGGTGCGTTGGCTTCACTGTTGGGGAGCTGTCGTGTTGTCCATCTTTATTCAGAGTCTATTGTCAAAACCAGAGGGATAAATCCAGAAAGGCAAAAACAAAAAAGCAAAAACAAGTCTAATAGGGAAGCACACAGACATACAAACTTAAACAAATGGTCCGAAAATCCAACACGATGAAGGCATATAATAATTCAAAATACGTTCTGGCAACTGAAAGGGGGAAAACAAGGCTATAATAATAATACAGGTGAAAGAAGAGGACGCCGAGGCACTGAAGGATTCTCGATGCATAAGTTGTTTTTGCTCTACTGTGATAGTACGTAATAGACAGATGGTTCCTCCAATCACCTGCCAAGTATATTCTTGAGAGCGCCTGCCCCTCTCCATCGCAGCCTTCCCAGATGGTTCTGTGTAACAAACCATCTGGCGCGTCAGGTTAAGAGGTCACCAAATGTGTTTGGATTTCAAAGCCTATTTCACCTGCAGAAATATTTCCAGGAACCCACAGACTATTTTAGAAACTTGACTTGCTTGATGACTTGAATAAGCAGGGTATAAATTCAGAACTTCCTCTGGCCCAGTGGAAGTTCTGGTTAGCTCATCAGTTGATGGAGACTAAATATAAGAAATACCACCTTGTGTGATCAAGTTCTCAACCCTTGTAATTTGCGCAAAACTGGCCAATTGTTTCTTTGAGTAACCACTGTGACAAAGAACTGTGCCTGAAACTGGCTGAACAGGAACACTGGGAAATCAACAACAGAAGGAACTGACTATGGCATTATGTTTTTATATGCATCCAAATCTGTTTATAACTACCAACTATTAGTTTAGGTGGTAGGAGATTTATCTATTCTTAACAATTTGTAGACTTGCTGCTGTCCTGACGTCAATGGGGTAGTTAAATTATAAAATTATAGAAATGTCTTGTGTTATTTGTTGTGCCTGTGCACTTTATATGTTTCACCGTGGGAGAGTGGGAAACGTCATATCGATTTCCTGTATGTCTTGTACATGCTGAAATTGACAATAAAGCCACTTTATCTTTATCTTTTTTATATTTTATGTAAAAAGTAGAAGTCAGGGTGTGAGTCCCCACAGTGGTTTATGGGAATTGCTAAAGAGCACAGTGCCATTGTTACACATAATGGCCCCCCCGGGGGTCTTTTGAAAGTGACTGTAGGTAGCCTCGGTTAGTCACCAGTGAGAATCCAGATGACCTTTTATAAAGTAGTCTCTAAGTTATAGATGGCTTTCAAACTTTTCCATATTTATTACAGCTTTATAAAGTGGATAGATCTATGAAGAGCAGCAAT
This sequence comes from Pseudopleuronectes americanus, assembly GCA_038501795.1. NCBI lineage: Eukaryota > Metazoa > Chordata > Actinopteri > Pleuronectiformes > Pleuronectidae > Pseudopleuronectes > Pseudopleuronectes americanus. The sequence goes on along the minus strand of CM076719.1, from coordinate 16,271,218 downwards.
CAGTACCAAGCTTTTTACACAGTGAGTTCAATTCAGGTCTTCAAAAGTGACTGTCGACCATCGTTTTAAATATGTTTTTATGCAATACTAATGTTTTTTTTTACGATTAACAAATTGTGACGTTATCTAATAAGCATTTCACATTATCTTGCCATTATATGTAATATACTGTCTAACCCCTATTCATGTATTTCCCTTCCAAGTTTCACATTCACAAATTCTTGATGTTGTCGTATCCAAAAAATCTGCTTTCTTCTTGCATTCAACGAATCAATCAAGATGGTGGATGTTGAACTTTAAATGTCATTGCGGAATCTGTCACTCTTGTCTTTTAGGCCGAGGGCCGCACAGCTCAACTCGTCCCCGATCAGCGCCGCGATATGCTCTTTGTATGATCCCCCGAGAGTCGCCCAAGAGTTTCCATCACTGTCTGAACCGTCTTTTCAGCACCGCTGTCTCAGGTCTTAGATCACAGGCATGGGTTTAGTCCGACATTTTAATAGAGTGTAATCCCATGGCAAATATGTCTCTCAATAAATAGATCTTTGCAACTGGAAATCTATCTCTCAAAATCAAAGATGCTGGATTATGAAGTAAACTTATTCAAATGACACAAAGTGTACCTCCTTTCGAAGCTCTTGAAATGTCACAATTATTAATACATTTGCTCAAAGCTTAACTCAAGGTTATTTTGAGTTTGCTGAGAGAGTTCTGCTCTGATTCTTTATAAACCAGAGAACTGCTTTCTCTCAGTAAGTGCAGAGTGCATATGATAGCATATATGTATTTACAGTATACTTAATCCATTCATATGTGTGAAAAAAGAAAGTGGAATATTGCATTTGCAGAGTTTAAGTGTTTTTGGACCCAAACTAGGGAATAGAAATGAGTATAACTGAGTTACAGTCCTTCAATTGAGGACATATTTCTTAATCTGTCTCTTGTAAATTTCCCAAATTAACTAAATAGCTGTAATAGAAAAATGTGTTTGGAATCCTGTTACAGTTGAACAGATTTCCAGTACAAGTAGCTTGTTGTAGAAATTGATCTACACATATATAGGGAGCAGGGTGTTTCTATTACGTGTCCACAGGGAGCGTCCTTTCACTATTTTAAAGTCCCTAATCAGCATCTAGTCAAACACTGATGAAGCTCTGCTCGCTGCAGTTGTAACTCAGGGAAAACGGACAGCGCTTGGAATTGAATTCTCAAAGACTGTGTACCTCTGTGGAAGTCAGCACCAGAGGACTTATTTTGTTAAACTCAGTGTTGTCCCAATAAACATAATTAACAGAATCGATGTGGCTACGAATTTAGATTAAATGTTCACACAGAAACCTGTCACATCCCCCTTAATCTTTTCTCTTTCTTGTTCCTTTTCTCTCTTTCTATCACCACTTATAGGTTTTCCTTCTGATGCCATCCCCCTTTTTCAGTAGTGACTTCCCTAACCTCTTCTTTGTTACACCTCTTCCTGTCTTCCTCCCTGGCTGTCAGGTGGTCCTCTCCTCTCCCCAGAGGCACACTTTGGTTTCTAAAGAAACAGTTTTGTACAACAGACAATAAAGCCATGAAATCAGAGAGAAAGAGAGAGCGAGGGAGGGATCAAATCTGGAAAGGAAAGAGACAAATAAAGAGAAGGACGGAGGGTAAATGAGTAGAAGGAGGGCGGAGGAGAGATGACAAAGAGATTAATGAGGTAAGCAGACAGAATATAAACCACAAGGTAAAGCATTGAATTAAAAACAGTGCAGGAACGAAGGGCAGAAAAATGCTATTTTAATCTCCCTGTTAGGTATTTGAAATCTTTCTGGAAAATGTGGACTGTAAATGCCATGATCATGTCCAGATTCTAAAGATGCGATGACTGACTTCTCAAATGATCTGCTCTAGTTACCACCGGGTATATGGAGGGGTGAAGTAGTATGAGGTTCACAGATCTATCCCAAAACTATAGAGCCAATACAGTATAACGAAAACCGCCACCTTTTAGAGCGTCTCCGGACTCTTCTTTGTAAATTTAACCTTTTTATTTAAAAAGTGTTGCAATATATTGTAGTTTTGGGTTTTGTCTCTAGCTATATAGTAGTTGTGTTAAATATTTCCATAGTAACAGCAGGCTCCACCAATCAGAGATGAAGCTACTACAGCTGAGGATTGTGGGTAGTGTAGTACTTCAGCTTGACATTGTGAATCGAACACCTTATTCTGAAAATACAGCTGATATCATACAGACTGGTGACTTATGTGAGAGCGTATTAACATCATTGCCCAATCACATAGCTTTCGATGAGACTGCATTGGATGGTTACAATAATTTGGCTCATAATCAAAATCCCTATTCAGAAAGTGTCTGGGACTGGCACGGTCAAAACAGGGTCCAATAAGATAAGTTGAAAATAAGTTCTTAGTGCATAATAAACTGCACAATAAATACAAGTGAAAGATGTGGGTAATGACTCAGGAATCAGAGGACAATCTTCATCATGTGTGAAAGCTGTTCCTCCCCACATCATTTTAAATTGCTTTATTTATCATCGTTAGGCAATAAAAATAAGTGTTGGGATTTCTTTGATTCCTTAGTTCAATAGTTCAGAGCAGTTTCACCATCCCAATGAATAATTCATAAAATATGTGTTTTTGAATTTAGAGGTTTAATCTACTGGTTTATTGGCTTAATTAGAACATTATATGTTTGGTAAATTACTGTTATTAGTCCAGTATTACATAATGCTTCTCTTTTTAGCATAAGCCTATAGCTGAGAGATATTTTTTACACTTGTACTATGAGGTGGAAAACATGAACTAAACAAGCAGTGGTTAAAGTAAACAGTCAGTGGATGTGACTTTTTTTCTCTGCAGTTATGACTGAATTTGTTTTTCTCAAGAATAAATATCATACCCAAAAGCAAACCATGCTGTCAAATAATAGAAAAAAACCGCCAATTCATAAACACCACTCAGCAATCATTACACACCACACAAATAAATACAAAACACTGCAATCTCGGCATAGTAAAAACTATTTTACTGAAAAATTACTGCAAATATTTGCTGTAGGATATTTGCACATTCCTGCACTTCTGAAAACGTATATTTAGACATAGAAACTGCACTGTATGGTTTAACAGTAAAAAAATCAATCATTCATTTTGGCCGAACATCATGCCTCTGGGCCGGGTCAGACCACAGGACTTCATCTACATCCCAGACAATCCTCTCAGAGGACTACAGCCTTGCATGGATTCTACTCCAAGATCATCACATCACTGAGAGGGGAAGATTTTTTTCCTGGATATGGGGTTTCAGTCATATATTGAGAAAAATTCTTCTATAGGGTTTAGAGGGGAGATTATGACCGAAGGCAAACATTGAGAAAAGGCTGGTTATTGATGAAACATTCATGTTTTCTTTCACCACAGTGAAATCACACATTTGTCCCAAATGACAACACAAACCGGAAGCTCTGCCTGTTCATGAACTCTCTTCTCATGTCTGAGCAAATCATCCCGTAGACCTTCAGAAATATTGATGACGTTCAGTGTTGCATGGTCCTAAAGAAACATGATCGGACAGGTCTGTTCAATTTTTAGTGGTTGAGCTGTTAACGATGACCACATGTTAGTTGTGTTGAACCTTTGGGGCCTGTGTGTGTAAGTCTGGGTTAAAGTACATCACATTTTGTGAAATGAGAATGTGCCTAAAGTTTTACTAAATGGGCGATTAAGATTCGCATAGTGTGTCTAACCAGATAAACAATGTTTACAGTTATGCCAACTATGTGATTGATTTGTTTTGCTGGTTGAAAATTTAATTTAGCAAATGGGGTTTAGAGTTTAGGCAATTCAGAAAACCACATCACTCTCTTCACTTCTCTTTATTCTCATTTGGACATTGACTTGTCTGAAGACTTTTCTATCTGTCTGTGGGTCTCTACAAAACGTCCCAGTGAACCCAGTTTAATCTTCTGGCTTTTATTAGTCGACACTTCCATCTAGTAAATACATTCCAAAGCAGCGGAAAGCATCTTTACTGTAAAAAAAAAGGACCGGAGATGTCTGTCAAGCGCACAAGAAACATGGGGTCATGGAATGTCTTGCTGATGGCGAGACAGAAATAAACATAGCTAAAGACAGAATGTGTTTTTTCTTCTGTGGTCCTGAAATGACCCACATCTGGGAGCTTGACAGAAGAGTGTGCGACTATATGACAAGAAAACACACTGAAGAAACCTGTCATCCGTGGAAATGCACAAGTCCCATTATCTCTCTTCTACTGCCAAATCTGTTGACTTAATCTGTCCGTTCATCACCGATTTTCATTTATAATTCAAAATCTATCGACATAATCACGACCAGCCCAGGACTGCAAGGATCCAAGATTCCATTTTGAGGCTCGAATGACCTAAATACCACCAACACTGTTGAATATTGCCAATGCTATCACACCCATTATCACTTTTATTAGTTATGGCAGTAAGATTAGCCAGCTCATTGTGTTTGATCACATAACAAGCTGGCAGTACAATTACGATTCTTTTTTTTTGTATGATAATAAGTGACATAATATATCAGAAAACCACTTTAAGCTTTCTCAAGAGAGATTTTGAGGACTCTTGGAGACCCTCTAGTGGCCTTAAGGGCCCTTAGCAGGCTCTCAGTGTGCCCATGCATAGAGCCGCTTCTGCACTTAACTGTGTTGAAGTGATTGGGGTGAGTCTCTAATGCGTAAGGCTTTGGCCAACTAATGGTTATGGTATCTGTCTCTGTGACTCTGAAATTGCAATGTTTTTTTAAAAACAAGTTTTCATGGTGTCAAATGAGGAAAGAGTAATGACAGATAAGACCCAACGAGGAATGTTGATGTTCGCAATGGGGCCAACTGTCTCAGCTTCTGTCCGAACATACATCCCAGGATTCCTGAACTCAAACAGGGCCAGAAGTCTTTCCAAAAGTCTCCATGTTAGGGGCTGAAAAACCTCAAGGTTGGATGCCAGGTGAAAAGATAGCAAAAGTGATAAAAGAAATAAGGTATTAATAACAATTTTTCACATGAGTAATTCCTTTAAGACTTGTGCAAGGTTTGTTACTTTATATTTCGGCTGGTGGTGGGAATATTTGGTGCTTAAGCTCTGAACAACTGCTGAACAACCAAGCAAAGTTCATAAATCAGGTCTCAGAGCTCTGATCATGTTTCATCCTAAAAACCGGTCAAAGCAGTGCCATGTAATTAGATGCACATTTATTCTGGAACATTATGTAAATGTAAGTGAATTTGTTTGTTATAGCTGAGATGAGGAGTGCATGCATGTATGTGTCTTTATGTTCTTATTTACATGTGTGTATCAAGCGGTTTGTCTGTCAGTGTGTGCTACAGAGAGATAGAGAGAGAGAGAGAGAGAAAGAGAACCAGTGTGTGTGTGCATTAGCGTAGAGAGTGTTTGAGTGAAGGCCAAGTAACTGAAGGTCACTGTGCAGATAAATGAGCTGGCGACCCCAACAAGCTTATTACTGTAGAGCGCGTGCGTATACACACACACACACACACACAAACACGCACACACACACACACACACACACACACACACACACACACACACACACACACACACACACACACACAGTAGCACCCGGGCTTACACACACTGCTACACACTGCAGAGACTTATTACAGCTACCTTAGTGACGGGAATTGCTCCTCCACTGATTTGCTCCACCTGCCTCTCTCCAAATGTCACTGATAACCTCAGGTGCTGAGACGTACAGCCACTGATACAGAAACAATAGTAGGGACATCTCTATGATGTAATGCAATCCAGGTCAGAAGACCTGCAAAAAGAAACTGACAATTCTCATTGATTTATGGGATTCAAGTCTGGGTCCACATTGGATGGCATGTGGATCTGGATCCAGACCGCGGCCCACCTGTTAGTGACCTCTGCTATTGACTGTCTTCCCATCTTATACTCAATTATCAGTAAGAACTTCTTCCCGTCTGCAGTTGGCCTTATCAACAAGGCCCGGGACCCCCACCTGACTCTGACTTTTATTCCACCCCCACACCTCAAAGATGTGTTAAATTAACACATATCATATTATAATATATTACACTGCATTACATTGCATATTGCAATCAGACACTGTTTACTGTTTTGCATTTTGCATTTCACTTTTTACTTCACTTTTTATATCTTTTATTTTTTATATATTTTATTCAGACATGTTTATGTCAAAATAAATGTTACTTTGTATAAATATTGGAAAAAAGTGAGTAAATAAGAAGTAAACAGTGAGTTAATATATACTGGTTTTCTATTTTTTAATGCTTTTCCTGTATGTTTATATTTTATGTTATTGCGTTTTTATGTTTCTATGTTCATTGTATGCACCAATTACCAGAGCAAATTCCTTCTAGGTGTAAACCTACTTGGCAATAAAATACTTCTGATTCTGATTCTGATTCTGATTCTGATTATTGTAATTCTAGTTTGTAAAATAGTCACTTCACTGGAACAACAACTTTATATTAGAATTTTGAATTTTAACCATTAATCAAGCCCTGCTTGAATGATATTATGATTTGTGTCCAGATTCCAACAACAGTTAGCAAGCTTAGAAGTGTAAATTGCTGGCAAGAGAAACGTTTTAACATTCTCTAATCACTTTTCACTTTTTGGGCCTATTTCTTGCTGGCAGACAGTTGCTACAGGCTTAATGGGACCAGTTAGAAATGGCTCCGCATGACACAAGATTGTCAGCACATACAAAAGCACCCTCCCTCTGCTCGATGCCAATAATCAGCATTAATTTTGTTCTTCGCCTAAATGTGTCTACTCATAATGAAGCATGGACTTCAAACACGACAATGAGCAATTTTCAAACCACCTTTCTCGACAGCTTGTGGAAATCCTCTCTCCGGATTTGACTGACTACTGCCCTACAAATATGTTGAGGGGCCTTTGAGGTCAATTTTGACAGTTTTAAAGCAAGGGCAAGGATGACGTCTCCATTAGGTTGTGAGTTCAATAAAGGACACACACAGTGAGTGACAAGACAAAAAGCGAGTGTCTGGAATTTGAGAGTTAACTGTCGGGCCCAGTTGAAGTTCCCCCCACTGGTTTCACACTTGCAATTCACGGAGTGTTGGCTGAGCTGGACAGAAGATACAACTCGATTCAAAAATCTTGAGGAGTGGTTTAGTCTTCCTTCATCTTAAAGCACCTGTCACCTCCACTTCAGCCCGATCCACCCTCACATTGGCACAGGTTGCAGAGGAGAAACTCACACTAAAGTAAAAAATGTAATTAGGGGAGTTTATGCTCAAGGGTAAAATACATGCAACCATCGGCTTGAACTAATGAAAGGACAGCTGATATTGACAATACTGACATTGTTCTATAATGGCTCTCTGTGATTCTAATGTGGTGGAGCTTCACTCTCCATGCATCCTGATGTTCAGAAGTAAATAAAGTGCAGAGGTTACAGTGCATCCCTGAATTTGAGGATGTGATGACCCTCTCAGCCTTTTACATCCTTTGTGTGGCTGCTTTCTTTGCAGGAACTGGAAGTGGGTGTGGCAGAGTGACATCTGCAGGGTGGCCCACCTGAGACATGGCTCTACAAACCAAGGACACTGGTTTGTCAGAGTAACTTCAGGACTAACTTTGTGGCATCAGGTGTAACTTCCCAATTAACCAAGAGAACGAAAAATGGATAGATTTAACCCCAGGTGCTGTTGCCATGGTTACTTATACTGCACCTTGACACTGCTCCAAGCAGGCTACGTTCATGGCACTGCCCCTCTACACACGAGTAAAGACAAAAACAGATTTGATTGATATTGGCACAAGATGCTCACATGCAGGTCAAGGGTGTTAGGAGGGAGCCAGAATCCGTTTACCCTGATCATGTTCTCTTTGGAAGATATTGATTCTCATCTGAGAGAACTCAATATCTTTGCCACCTACCAGGGCCAGACGTCTCTAAAGTAGTTTCCTCCATGCCTTGTGCCGTTTTGCCGCCGGTCCATCAGTGTGTTCCACAGGTGATGTTGAACATCCACGCAAGAATTCTGTATCATGCAGTTTGCGAGATGGTACGTTATCTCACTTAACAGCTGGATGCACTATTTAAGTTCCCTGGGCATTACCGTTTTAAAAAATAAATAAAAGACTTTATATAATAGCAGCACAAAAATTCCCAAGAAAAGGTCAAACGATTGCAGATTCTCCATTGGAGCGCCCCTGGAAGAACATCGGGGGGGATAATGGGAATCGCAATTAATTTATAAATGTTTAGGTATTTGATGATAATGTATAGTCAAATCAAAGTTTTATATATTCTATATTATGTATATTCAGGGCATTTAAGGACACTTTAGAATGAACTAAACTCCTCTGTCAGATCTCATGTGGCCACTATTTATGGTGACCAACCTAAAGGCGAGGACTCCTGTGTTGACCCAATGGTTGAGCAGAGTTCAGGGAAAAATTTGGGTCATGTTGGCTTAACTGGTTCACACCTCACATGTCTGTAATCAGGGAATACAAGCAATAACAATTCATGTCAGGAACATGGTAACACAAACTCAGTGCTGTAAATATTAACTGCATCAGGCTCAGGTCAAGTTCGGACACAAAAAAGAGAACACAAGTCGGGGTTGGATCGTGTGCGGGTAGTCTACTCTCTCTAGCTGTACCATGACCTACACATTTTCAGGAATCTACAGCAAGGTGACACCCAGCAGCCCATTCCACACATCATGCTGTATTGTGACAATCTGTCTATCATGTAAAGGGCATTTTGAGGGCCTGATGCTTGGAGATAGAGGAAACACATGTCTGCAATACTTGATGACCCCTTATGTTGACCCTTGAACAAAAGAATAAATAAAATACAATGGCTCAAAAGTAGCAAGGCTAGTCGGTGTTAGTCAAGGCCCAGAACAGGCAAACCAAAGAATCATAATAATATTTAGGAACGGCAGTTACTAATATGTGTTCGTTTAACTATGCTGTGAATGCGTCTGCACGGAGAACCTGCCTCTGTGTGATACTTTACAGAGTCCGGAAATTGGTTCTGGACTCCGCAGGTGATGTCTTAAAACGACTTTACTGAGTTTAAAAATGAGAGACAGCGGCAGAGAGAAAAATAACAAATACCAAACTCACTTTAGAATTCCAAATCTCTCTCACAGGATCTAAAAAGAGCATGAAGATCTCGATTCTCTTGTCATTTCGTTCAGCCTCATTGTGTCATGTTCTGGCTTTCACATCTCCCCACCTGGCCGAGTCCCAACTACCAGATTATGGAGAAGATTAAGCAATTCTAATGAAATCTGATAAGTGTATGCGCTATGCTTATTTTCTGTTCTGTGCTTGTTTTAGGAAATGGGAACAGAAATAGAAACAATAAAAACATTTTTAAGGTGAACATGATGCTCCAAATTAGGAAAAAAAATTAAAGTATTTTGTTAGCAACTGTAAATCAGTGCTGTTTATACATTACATACAGTATGTATTTAAATAGACAGCCTGCAGTGGGTGTTAATTGAAATTCATTTTCGGAAGTGACAGAAAATGGATGATTTGTGTTTACCTCTGTGGTTGCGTCATAAAACAAGTAAATACACGGTAGCCAGACATGCGTCACCCCTTCCTGACAGCCTGGAGGGCAGTTTAGAAATAACAGACTGGTGAGTGTGGGAGGGTTCTCTCACTTTTCCTGTCTTTTATCCTACCACATGTTTTCTTTATGACTGTCTCTGTCTTTCTTTTTGACCACTGGCCCTCCTCTCACTTCCTCCCACCTGCATTTAAGACAGAAAGCATCTTAAGGCAAGCCGTCGGTCTTTTCAGACCCATAATCCCTTGTCTATTCATCTTCTTTTCTCCCATCCTCTCACTTTCACCATACACTGAAAATGTCAAACACATGATTATCTGCTTTACCCTGCCTTATCCCTCCCAGCTGCCCTTCTCTCCCATCTCTTCCCCGTCTTGTTCACTTTCTGGTTTATATGTCTTTGTTGGTTTATTAATTAAACCTTTCAAATGTCAACATTGTCTGCAAGTTAAGGCGTATTAAGAAGTGTTGATTTTTGACTTAACAGGCATTAAATGCGGTTTGTTCAATAATACACCACATGTAGTTTTAAGGTGGTTGGTGGAAACTAGGTCGGACAAATATCAAACTGGCATTTGATTGATGTAGTACCTAAGTGGCCTGAATAGTAATGAACTCCCTCACAGCCCTTGAGGCCATTTTCCTAATCTCAAATTGATCGTTCAGTAATACTGATATGGACGGGCTAGAGTTTGATTGCTTCAGACTCATCCTAAAATACCAGAAGATTTGCAACCCAGGAGACCTTTACTCTGGATTTATGACTGACCCAAGGAGATACCGAAAGGCGAGGTTTGGATTTACAGATTTCACCCTGACACCAGCATCACAGTAGATAATCACTGTGCATCCGTTAGGATCTCCACAGTAAATGGGTTTATGTCATTTTATTGTTATAAGGCCGAAGTGGGCTTATACATACATATATTACTGGTGAGTAAGTAAACACTTAATTTGTATAATTAAGTTTCAAAGTTTGTTTTTCTCTCTGCTCTGGTTTCTAGATACATTCATCACTCTGCCGTGACAGCTTACTGGTGATTGGCTCAAGACGAGCAGGCCATGCTGTGATTATAGAGTGAAAAGAGAATGAGCTGGTGGAGCTTAGAGATACCGGGAACTGTGCATGCGACTTAAGAGGCATGCACATGAAGACAGTGTTCCTGACTGAACTTAGCTTCATTTAGATGACCAGCCTGGGCTCGATACTCGGGAACAACAAGACCTCTCTCTTGGATTAATGATTCTGGCTTACAGCCTTTTTATAGTAACAGAGAAGCAGCATCTCACTCTTCAAGATAAATGAAGCCCTCATGTCTCTCTGTGTCTCTGCGAGGGGCTCGCACAGAGTGAAAAAGTCACAACTGACAGAAGCCTGGTCCCATTCATTTTCCTCAAATCACCACTACCTACGACTCTATCACACACTGGAATCAGATGAAGAGATCTCCAGATATCTGAATGCAGAGAGAGGACAACACCATCATTAACATGACCCTCTTTAGCTTGTGACAGATTAGAGCGGCAGGAATGAGGGTGAGGCGGGAGAAAAATGTAAATGTTCAAGAGCAGTTGTCCTTCACAGAATGCACAGCAGTGGGAAGCAGTTTGGGAGCAAAGCAGGAACAAATACACGTAAAACAGATGAAAGTCTTCGGCTGAGATGCTGCAGCCCCACAGAGCTTTAGAGGAGGAGATAAAAGCTCTTGAGTGACAAACTGAATGATTCGGATCCTGCCATAGTAAATAACATCAAGGACCTTTCCCCAGTAAAAGCGCCTGAAGTGAATATTCTGAGGAAGTTCTATGTCTGTGGTCGTAGTTTAGAGGAAAATGTGACAAGACCTCTTGCTCCAACCGGATGCAACAGATAGAACTGTCTCTGAAAAGGCCACATTGAGTCAGACGCAATTAAGGTTATATGAGTCTGTTCTGCTTAAAATAAAACCATAAGAACATTAAAAAGATGATGACACTTTGGTTAAAATTTTATTAAGGACTGACATTCACTGGAACCTTCTAAAATGGGCACTCCAGTTTGCTCCCACTGTCTAAAGACATGCCAAGTTGAGTTGATTCGAGACTCTAAATGTGTAAATGTAAGAATGCATGGTTGTTGTCTTTTTCAGACCTGCTATATGTGAGAACACAAATGTCTGAGTCAGCTGCTCCGTGCAATGTCCGTCCTTCTCCTGCCAGCGTGTGTGCCCATGTGAGAATACCGCAGAAACATTTTCTGACAATTCACAGTGAGTGCGTGAGTGGGTAGGTTGATGAAGCTTCTCACACGCAACAGAGGCAAAACCGGAAGAATACATACAGTATATATCTCAGGATGACAAAGATGTGCCATACATGTAGACGATACCAATGAAGATGGTAGCTTGGAAAACCATTGAGATTCAAGAGCTTTTGATAAGGGCTTGCTGTAAACAAAAACACGCCATTTCCTGTCTCCTGCATGCTTCATCCAGGCACCACCCCTTCACTTGAATGCACAGACTTCTTCTGCTGAGGCAAAAAACTGCTTATGGGTCAGCCCGGCAACGTCTGTGTACCAACGTCAGTGTACCTTGTCTTTTGCACAATATCAACCGGGATTGGCTCCTGTCACCCTATGACCCTCAGAGGATAGGCAGTATAGCTAATGGATGGATGGATTCAATCCCGGAACGAAGGTCAGCTAAAGCTTTTGATAATGAGCCTGCGAACACTATAGATACCTTACCTTGCTCCTTATTTTTCAAAGCTATGCAGAATCTGCCCACACACAGTATAAACTGACAGCTGTGCAGTTAAAAGCTAGATGGGTTATGGGTTAGTTAAATGTCAGACAGGCGAGGCAGAAGTAAACAGCTTATTAAGAATGTCAGTATGACCTATATATTTCACTCGACAGTCAATCTCACAGTGCAGCTCTAACCAACTGTTATAATCAAATATTAATATAAAAATATCTAGTTGACCTTGTTTTTAGAATATATTGATTACGCAGTGGTTTCAAACGAAGATTCCTGATAAACATCTTTATTTGTTTTATACTTGACATGAGACACATGTAAAGCATCCACTTGTGAATTCCAGGAGCACAGAGAAACAAAGGGTAAGCGTGTAACAGTTCAGCCTCTTTTCAAAGTTGAGATGCAGGCAGCAACACAACAACGTCCTGTGAGCTGTGAAATATTTGACTACTGAATGAGAAATAAGAGACCTGCTGCACACACAGTGAAAGGGGAGAGAGGTCGTGGTGAGGAAGCTGACCACGCACAGAGTGGGGAGCACAAAAGAGCCATGCACAGGGAGAATCAAACCAAATGATGGTGTGTTCTGTTCTAAATGAGCTGTATACACGTAGGCACAGCAAGGTCATTAAAGTTGATTGGGGACTATTGACCGCAAATGCAAAAGAGAGATGCAACATTTTCTTTTTTTTAAATGTGTGCAAATGTCTTAAGTACTGAAAGAAAACAGGCAGACATGTCCCAATAGATGGCATATAAGAAACCACTCAACCATTCCACTTGGTCTCACTTGACTTTGTGCATGTTAGAGGATGCAATTCTGCATGAGACAACATAGATGTAAGCGTGCTATCATGTACTTTGAGTCACTTGAGATGTGACTCTGAGTACTCTTAAGTGGGCCGCGGGTCTTACGCCGGGAACACACCGGAGGCGTAAGCGACGCCGAAGCGTGGCGTTAATCCCTAGAGCGGCTGGCGCTTGACTGTTCACATCGGACTCGCATTTCCCCATGCCGGTCACCCTGCCGATTCTGCTCCGTGATCACACACACAGCACAGTCTCTATCTCTCTATTTACCTATATGACAGATGTGGCTGTAGTGGATGGGCAGAGGGGGGACATTTAATAAAGTCGTTGTTAAAAGTGGTCAAATTAAAACTCCAAGACAACAGAAGGTGAATACAAAGTATGGGATGCATATTTGATAATTTATATAATATAAAATATGTCTTCAATATCGTTTAAAACCGTTTTTCAGTGTGTTTCCTGGTGCTTGACGCTTGGTCAAGCGGAAAAAATAGACTCGACGCCGAAACGATCGCTTCACGGCGCTAGGCCGCCACGGCGCAACGCCACGCTTTGGCGCCCGGTGTGTTCAGCGCGGCGGTTTAACATGGGAGTGGATGGGAGCTAGAGGCTTGACGCTGCGCTTCCGCCACGCTTCGGCGTCGCTTCCGCGTCCGGTGTGTTCCCGGCGTTAGACCTGCCAGTATCACTTTCAAGGGAGAGGTTTAATGGAGTTGTTCTCTTAATGTTAAGAACACTTACTGATGAGTGGAAATGGGATTTGAAAACTCCCCCCGGTGCCCCCAAAGGTCATGTGTGCCAATAATCGCTCAGCTAATGAGGCCACAAGCTACTCCCCATGCCTCTTACTTCGGAAAAGCACACACACTCCGAACACAACTTCTGGTTGGGGATTAAGTAAAAGATTCAGAGAGAGATGGAGAAAGGAGAAACTGACAGAATGATGTCAGAGGCTGTGGTGCTGCTGAGTTAGAGCACAGTGATGCTGCTGAAATAATAAGAGGAAGGCTAATTCCGGTACTGCTGGGAGGACGTCTGCATCATCAAGGGGCAAAAAGGTGAACACAATGCTATGATGGAGCTGGGCAGTGAAACTAGGACAAGATCCCAGAAATATGCTGTTAACCTCTGACTGCTATTCACTAAAAGAATGAAACAACTTTCCTGTGCACTGTCAAGGCAAAAGTTATGAGATAATTCAAACGGGAAGCAAGAACTTGTGGGTGTATTTTGGTAAAGTGCATGTACTATCAGATATGTTTTTGTTTGTTTGCAGTGTGAAAACATGTTTTTTGAATTGTTGGAGTTTTGGGACAAATTGCAGGCAGTTGAGACAGCAACGTAAGAAGAAGAAAAAGGAGTGGAAGCCTTACTGGTCATTTAAGAAGGATGGACAACTTTTTTCTGGGAATTTTATTCATTAAAAGGTAGTGAATAAAATAGGAAAATTTACAACAGCTGATGTAAGCCTTCTACAAACCAAATAATGTAGAGTATAGGTAGATAAAACCCACATAGGTGATGAAAGCTCTGTAAGTCTTATTTAGTCATATTTAGTAATATATTTACTACACTCCCTATGTTACAAAAAGAAACCAAGACTAACTGGATCAAATGTACACATTGTAACAAAGTCTTGATCGTGGTGTGAATGTAACATAATCTACAGGTCCAGGGTTCAGTGCACAGTGGTGGGCCGGCTTTGTGTATTTGGGGATACATTGATTTAGCTTCTTATACATGATGAAGAGACAATATCTGCAGTCTGTGTGATGACAGGTATTTAATACAGTTAAGGAAAGTAAGTATCTCTATTATACTTTGTGTCATATAACTTGAAAAAGATTGGGATTATTGGCTAATCGTCAAGCTTAAGGATGACTTGAGGGTGACATAATACTAAAGAAAACTCTGTATATCTTGCACCTTTGCACATTCTCCCATGTAGACTGCCAGCTTGCGGATGAAGAAATCCATCAAAAGAAGTCGGATCTCGAAAAGCTGCACATCATCTTCTACCATAAAGAGACCACATGTATTTTTCTTGTTTTCTTTTCCCAAGAAGCCACTCTGGTTAAGTTCAATACAAATAATTGTTTATAACAAAGGTCTCTGGCACAATATCCATTCATTATCCTTTTAAGCATCAAATCAAATAAATCAATCAATCAAATTGTATTTGCACTGAACTCCATGTCCTGCTAACTACTGCACCACCATAGCACAACAATTTCCCCAATATTTTTTCTTTTGATATAAAGCTTGATACTATTTTTTGTTCAAGAGAGAAATCAGGATATCTGGTCTTCGAACATTAAAGACGCTTGGTGCCGGTGCCAAAGTATTACTGGCTTGAGCGAATTCTCAGCCAATAGAAACCCTTGTGGTCTATTATCCTGCAAAGAGATTGCAAAGCCAACCCCCCTTTTCTCAACGCCAGTCTTTGGCAGTGACTAATAGAGGGCATTCGAAGCAGGCATGAGAAATAGTTCCAGCATGCTGAAAATAAAGATTGTAGAAAGTGATTCATGGCACACGCATGAACCCACGATACTAAGCCATGTGCAAGCACAGTTTCCTAAAATCAAACTAATGATGAAACACAAGCACTGTCTTATTATTAAGGAGTTTTGTGAGAGACCACAGGGACTGATGGTAGGTTCAGGTCTCTGTGTAGAACTCTCAGACGGTTAACTTAAGCCTGCTGTCAGCTTTTTGATAAGTAATAGTACCCCTGAGTTCTTTTTTAGACTCTTTCCCTCTCCCTCTCCCTCTGTCCTATGCCAGACACAATTTTCCCCTCCGCAGCTTTGATGTTTCCCTCTTCTACTCTTCCTTTCTATCCTTTATTTTAATCCACTCAGTCTCCCCATTCCATCTCTCCTACCTCGCCGTCTCTCTTCAATCCGTTGCTCCCTGTTTCAGGTGAAACATCCCAACTTGTTTTCCAGCTCCTATCTGTCGATCCTCCTTCGCACCAATGCTTGCTGACTAGCAGCTGCTCGTCTTCTCCTCCTTTTTCTTTGCATTTTCCCTCTGCAGCAGTGTGAAAAATCATCCTGTTAAGTAACAGCTGACCTGGGAGCTGGCAAGGGACAGGAAACTGTCAGTGATTAACTGACAGAGGTAGAGCAGAGGAACAGACGGGGAAAAAATCAAGCTGTGCAGGTGCTGAAAAGGAAATTGACTAGTAAACTGACAGGATTTCGAGGATCAACAACAGTGGATGCAGACAAGCAGTCAGTGAAAGTAAGACTGAGAGGGCTACAGGTCAGAAATATAGACCGTATGGGCACAGATTTACATTTACAGTTTTGCATTTAAGATATTGATTTCTCTCAGTTTCAGATATGCAGGAGCTTCTTCAGACGCATTCACAGCAGCAGGAATATGTCTGGAGCATTCAGGTGTGGGGGGGGCACCTGGGTAGAGGCGTGAGAAATCACAGGTATTTGTCTACAGAAAACTAACACCGCTGACAGCCCTTAGAACCGAAAGCCCCTCGAATCTCATTTTTTCCAAGTTGACGTCATTGTATTTGTCTTGATGTCCTGTTATTTGTATTCTCTCACGGACTTAATCTGACATTCTCCAGCCTTTTTTTCTAAGGAGCCGGCAGGAAAACCTCTGGAGAATGTCTAGAGCATCTGACTCTGACATTTGTTTCTCACATCTTTGGAAAATGTCAAGAACATATCCGGATTTCAGTGCACGTCTAAAAGCAGTTTCAGAGGATGGAAGTAAATACAGAAAAACAACAGACACAGATACATAACATACAGGATGCAGACTGACCGAACAAAATAAGGAGAACCTTCTTAAAATTACATTTTTACATTTTAGAGATATAGCTGATTTAGGCTCTACATTCCTGTGATGTCAAATTTCAGATTCACTAATTTCTCAATTAGAAATTATGAAAAATTTGTAATTTTGTATATTTACAATGGCTGGAAGAATTATGCATAAAGCAAACGGAGCCACTAGTGACCAACCCAAAGAGGATACCAACTGGACTCTCAGTTCATCTCAGCTAAGCTTTTGGTTTTGCAGCCTGGAATTTAACTTTAATTTTTGTTACAGTCGAAGCAGTAGGACATTATACAGCTCCTGTAAACCCGGCAAAAAGTAACTAACAAGCACTTAAAACTTTAACAACACATTTACTATACCATGAATATTTGGGCCATGTTGAGGAAAAATAAATCAGAGATTTGTAGAATACAGGCGTTATATTACGAAATTGAAGTCCTTTAAGCAAAATGGGATAGTTTTTTGCTAATGGGGATTTGCCCTGATGAAGGCTGCAATCCCTTTTTTTCAAGATCAGTTTTTAATAATATGAATTCAAAGACAAATAAAAGTTAAATGAGAAAGCACATATCATCTTTTCACATGCCCTAACTTTGCCCCAAGTGGCCAAAAATCTGTTAATGCAGCTTCAATGCAATCTAATATCAAAATGTCCCTTTATTTTTTTAACTTGAG
This sequence comes from Pseudopleuronectes americanus, assembly GCA_038501795.1. NCBI lineage: Eukaryota > Metazoa > Chordata > Actinopteri > Pleuronectiformes > Pleuronectidae > Pseudopleuronectes > Pseudopleuronectes americanus. The sequence goes on along the minus strand of CM076719.1, from coordinate 16,253,556 downwards.
CGAATTAAATGTATTCAAATACAGCGACAGGATGGGTCGTCTTACTAATACCCAAGGTCTCATGAATTTCTCATGTTGTTGTTTTGGGAAAAAGCTCTCCCTGAGCCCAACCCTGCATTTTATTAAAGATTTAACAACACTCCTGAGCAATGTCGCCTGTATGTTGTATTGCAAGAGCTCTTATAGACAATGCTGTATATATTATTGTTGTTGCTTCTGCAATGACTAAACTTCCCTCGTGAATCATTAAAGATTTATGTTGAAACATAGAGCTAAATTTAGGGAATGCTTAGAATAGAAAATAGCAACTGGTTAAGCTACAGCTGTCACTGTGCTCAATGCTCCAACACGTATCATAAACACATTTAAAAAACATGTCAAACTTAGTCACAAATATGTTGGACTATGAATGAACCTCTATCCTAGTTTCCCTATTTGTTAGGTACGGCTTCAGCATTGTCTCTGCAGAGATAAGGGGGCGGCTGCGAGGCGTCTTACTGGAGTCATGCCTTCTTCTCTAATGTTGCTCACTTACAGCGTTGAATCTCTCTCCCTCTCTCATCCCCCTCTCTCCGTTCCCCCTGTAATTTAGGTGTGAACTCCCACATTTACAGCCGCTCTGTTCTGCCTCGCCTTCTCCTTTCATGCCCGTCTCCCTCCGTCCTCCTCTTCTCCCTCTGGCAGGGAAAATGATCCAACTTAAAATGAAAGTGTGACATTTAAATGAGGAAGATGAAGAGCAAACAGAAGGATTAAAGGATGGGTGAAGGAGGCAGCGAAGTTGGATAAGACTGGGAGTGAAAGCACGGGAAGAGGAATGGAGAGGAAACAGGTTTAAGACAGAGAAAATGTTAAGTATACTCAAGTAAAGAATATTGAGGAGCTCAGACATGTCTGAGGAGCGGAATCACAAGTAAACCCTTGTCATTACAACACTTGCTTATATGGAGATATTTAAATGTGAATGGTAAAGAGAAGGATCTAACGCAAAGTTGGTGGCGAAATAGTAACAGCGCAGTGCATTAGGCTACCGTGGGTTTCAGTAGTTTAACACCACCAGTTATAAGCTTTCTGTTTGAATTTAAACTTTTTGGACGTACAAGCAAAGGACTATGTAGTTTCTTTCCTTTAGAGATGGAATCAGGAATAATGTTGGAATAAATGCTAATGTCGCCCTGAAAATGGAAATGAACATTTAAACTAGAAGGGCTGTCAGAGAGCACACACATCCGCCAAAGCTGACACCCTATTATGCACACCCCTACACAACATTTCATGGAAATAGGTTTGGTAGATTTTATGTAATCCTGCAGACAAAAGAACAAACAAGCTCAGATATAAACATAACCTCCTTAGTGGAGGTGACAAAACAATCCAATTAAGGGATTGTAAAATGGAGAAGGGGCCCCCTATACAACAGGAGTTCAGTGAATATGGAAATGGACTGTATTTATATAGTGTTCTTCTAGTCTCATCTACCAGTGGAAGCACTTTGGAATACAAGCCACATTCACACATTCCTACAGTAAAGCGCAAACTACCTGCTGCATTTTCCCACTTCTATCACACATTCTCACAGCTGTTAAGGGCAATCTAGGGTCCAGTATCTTGCAGAGGTGCAGGGGATTGGACCATCGCTTTATCTTTCTATCTATGACCACAACCAAAATTCTGATGCAAATGCAGAATAACATAAAATTGCTGTACGGTTGGTATATATCAAATTTTCGAAATCTTTTTATCACCTGCCTCCAGTAAACCATACACAACGAATATGATACAAGGTGCTCTCCAGATAATATTTCTCAAAGTGTTTGAAATATAATAATGCGAAAACTGGCTAGTAAAGATTTTGGTTGTATTTAGTTGATAATGTGGCTTCAATAGATATTATTGATACAGAATAGGAATCGATCTGAGCAAGCATTTAAGCCATTTCTGTTAAGGACCATAGGATGAGGTTGAGAGCTCGGACGGGGAAAAAATTAAAACCCCGGTTAAGAATTGTTACTTCAAAACAGTTTGACACATTGAGAAACTACATTTTGTGTAAAACAATATCCACCGCACAAATCGAATAACTGATACCGAACTGAAAAAAAAGAAAATGACTGGGGCACGCAAAGCCGGAGGACCGTTCTTTCTATTATCCAATGCTCTTTCTTTGGGCTCAGCAAAGTTGAAAGCGCACACTCACAGTCAGAGCTCCCTTTAAATAATTTCTCACTTTCCTTGTTACATATCACACAGTGCAGTAAAACATGTTGAACTGTCTGAGGTCTACAGCATTCACATTACCCCTTGGGATGTTACCTCTGATTTCCACTTAAGCCTACGTGTGGTTATCTTGACAGTATCCTGTCTTTCATCTACATTTAAGATATCTTTGCTTCTCACCGGCTTCTGGATTGAAAAGTCGAGACTGCCCTTCTCTACCCTGTTCCACCTCTCCAGCCCATTTCAATGAGCTGACACAGCTTAATTCTCAGTCACGTGTAAAATGACATTTGGAACGAATTTAGCCTTTCCTGTGGGCTTTGAAAGTCCAGAATCACAGTGAGTGTGAGAAGGCTGATATTCTCATGTCCTAGCTAATAAACACTTAAATGCCGTAGTAATGAGCTAATAAAAGCAAAACAAACAGTTTTTACAATGTCTGATAAAGATGTAGAGGGAAAAGAGTCATTTCACTGGGACATTTTAGCCTTTTGCAGAAATAAATTGCACATACAAGAATTGGCAAATGGGCTAGAAGACCATAAAAGAGCTTTTTGGAATAATACCAGAGGTCTCTGAAGAATTAAACTAAATATTTACAGAATCCATCCAATAGTTTTGGTCTTTGTTGTGCCCTGCGTCACTACAGGAGCCAACAGTTCCTGACAAATACTGGCATTTGTGGCTTTGGTCTCCATTGAACAGAGTACTCTCTTGTTAATATTGCTCTTTGTATTGTATTTTACACCCATGCATATTGGCATTATATTGTCGACATAAACACACATAGACAAACTGGTTTCCAAGAACCTTATCAATCGTTATCCTTATTTGCTGTCCCCATTATCCATGACCACATGTGTGTGCTTCTGGGTCTGTTCTGTGGTCCTGTCTCCAGTGCCAGCTCAAATGCACAGCCGATCCTCATCCTGCAATCATCTCCCTCATACCTCATCTACCTCAGTGTACAGTGGACACTGGTTATAAGGATAAAAAGCTTGGGACAGAATCGTATACAAATGCTGATTCCGTTATAGTGTTTAATTAGTCCCCTTACAGTGTTAATTTGGGGTGTTTTCGTACATGTTTAGACCGAAAAAGGTTATTTTTTTACTGGTTTTTACCGGCTCTGTCAGTAATTTACTGCTTCTTTACATGTCTCTGTCATGAGTCAAGCGCACTGCCAACTGAGTTGAGCCAACCTGAGTGCACCCTCCCTCAATACATTGTTAAAATAAAAAATATGTTGTATTTACCCCGTTTACAGACGTGTACAATGACACTGTATGTGCTTGTGAGTGGGTCAGCGTGAGACGAGCTGAATGTCCACAGCTGTAAAGATCGATTTTACTCATTATGTAAAGTATCATTCATTATGTAATGATCGGTGTTGATATTGTGGAGTCATTTAAAACAAATCAACATTTAAACTGTAGCGGTTCAGAGACGTCTGCTTTTCAATGTGTGTCTTGGTGTGTGTGTGTGTGTGTGTTTGTTCTCGAGTCAGCGCAAAAAAGAGAGTAAGAGAGAGATAAGTAAGCAGCGGAGTCAAGTGTGTGAGTGCATACGCGAGTGTTCAAGGTGATATCGTTGTTATCTTAAAAAACCCTGTTACCTTTCCCTTTAGTTCTGGGACTATCGAAGCTATGCATTGGTTATCGTAGTCAACCATTTATGGTGATGGACTCAGCCTGTACAAACGTGATGAGTCTAAGGGTGTGCCCATAAGCACCGGCTCATACACCATCTCCTTTGCTAACACGTCTGCTCGCCTTGCTGCACTTTGCCTTTAGCCAACCTCTCCTCTTAATAACCTGTGACTTTTGATAACAGTGATTTTTTGCCTGCGCACCTGTGCACTTACCTTTTCTTGTTTGCTGCAGGATCACCGGCAGCCTATATGTTACCACCATGCTAAGCCACCTACCCAGCAGAATAAGCCCAAAATTAACTAGTTTAGGCATAAAAACTGTGGCTGGTGCACGTAAACTAGTAGTGTTCACCCATAGAAATTAATGCTATGCCTCTGCAAGATACAATATGCACATGAATAGTAGGGGCAGTGTGGGGGGAGTATTTGAGCTCCAGAGTCGCCTTATTTTTTATTTACAAAATGCAAAGTGGGGGGTTTGCCCTTTATTGGAATACTCATTTAACGTATAGTACAAACGTAATACAAAACAAGTTTATGAACAATTTCAAATATGATGAATGTGGTTGTCTACGTGAACACGTGGCTACACTGTATTTTATCTCCGGCTCAAGAGCCTCTGATCCGTTCAAATCACTTCCCTGCACTTGAAATTATTCGTACAGGACATATTTGAGAAATCCGTTTTTCAAACCTTATTGTGATTTTACTCCATGTCACTGCTTCTGTTCCTATTTCTATTTTCTGTCTCTTATTCAAATCGTTTATGACACTCATTGACTCACGCGTCTGCCTGTATTAAATCATAAAGCTGAAGGATTATACGTGGCTGGAGAAATGTCCAATCTACAAGTGCTGTTTGAGCCAATAATGTTATATTTATATTGTTTAGAGTAAGAAGTGTGATTTTTGGATTAATGTCATTGGTTGATATAAACCAATAAAAGCAAATTTCATGGGGCTTCTTAGTAGCTTAGTAAATGCTGCATACATGTGCCTCGATGTGGGTGTAATTCTGGTGCTCTATCTTGTGGAGCTTTCTGAGAACAAGCTGCTGTTATAAAACAGCAATACATGCTGTATAATATGATCTTAACCTACTTTGGTAGATGATAGAATGAAGGCTGCTTGAATGTTCGGGGAGTTTTAATCCAGTGTGTGGTAACTGTCCATTTTATCTCCCCCCCTCAGCGACAATAGCTTTGTAACTTCATGTCTAAAAAACCCACTTCTTCCCTTTTCATTGGCAAAGATGGTTTGACGTATTTGTCAATTTTCAGGGCTTAGATGAATAATAAATAAATTACGAATCTTTACATGCTTATTAACCTCAAAACAGAATCACATGACACATTTGTTTATGTGTACTTCAAGCCAAGCACATGATTAAGACACGGTTAGTGGGTCTTAATCATTCAAGCTGCATCTAGAAAGATATTTAAAGGCCTGTAAATATATGAGTGCAGTTAAGATTTAATCTAAAATATGTAAATTTCAATCCTTCAGGCAGATCACAAGAGTTCACACAGATGTCCCTATATCTGAGATGTTACACTGTTCAAACACAAGATGAGTGCTGTCCCTTCCATTTAAGCCACATACTTGATTAAGTGCCTAGAAGTGTCCCAAGTATTGCACTTCCCGAACCACAAGTGTGGGACATTACTAGGCATCTTGCTATAATGATAAGTTCCTCCAAGTGTCCCAAGTATTGCAGATCCCTAACCACAAGAGTGGGACATTTCTAGGCACTTTGTTCAATGATAAGTTTCTAGAAGTGTCTGGCTCATTCTGATTGGTCGGGACATTTCTAGGCATTTTTGCTATAATGTCAAGTGCCTATAAGTGTCACACGTATTGTACTTCCCTATAACCAGGAGTGGGACATTTCTAGGCATTTTGCCAGTGTCCGGCTCATTCTGATTGGTCGAACATTTCTAGGCATTTTTGCTATAATGTTAAGTGCCTACAAGTGTCCCACGTATTGTACATCCCTAACCACAAGTGTGGGACAATTCAAATAATTTTGCTATTATGTAAAGTGTCCCAAGTATTGCACTTCCCAAACCACAAGTGTGGACATTTCTAGGCATCTTGCAATAATGATAAGTTCCTCCAAGTTTCCCAAGTATTGCAGATCCCTTACCACAAGAATGGGACATTTCTAGGCATTTTGCTATAATGTAAAGTGCCTAACGGTGTCCCAAGTGTTGCACTTGTGTAACCATTAGTGGTCTAACGTTTCCCCCTCCCAGTCCCGCGCCCCACCTGTTATGCCTCTTCGCCATTACAGGTGGGGTGCGCACCGTGTTGGCTACCCCTGCTCTAGTGGGTTCCATCCAAATGTAGATCCATTCCATCCACATGTAAATTCAAATGTATCCAAATGCTCAGGAGAAAATAAAAGAGTTGCCTTATAGAAGATGCATAATGAAAATAAGACATTGTGCACATTTCCATAAAACATATCTTACATGAATACATAACTCATCAAGATAAAGAGCTATCTGAGGTAGCTCTTGAGTTAAGTGCCATTAAAATCATTACAGAAAAAGATGATGCAATTAAGAGAGCCACTTGAACTTCAAATGGTCAAAAGAGATGTAGAAAACACGATTTTTGTTCATTTATAACAATATACTTAGGATGGTTTGGTGTGCTGTTTTTATATTTCTCTTCAGTCGAGCAGAAGCTTAAGTGGATATTTGTGTCGCTCCTTCATGTAACAGGGCCGCTTCTAGTTTACTTTGTCATATTTCTCTTCTATTGATGCACCTCTAAGGTTTTTACCTCAGCCAAGCATAAAATCTTTTCTATGACCTTTCAAATTTACCGCATTACCAGGCAACTGCTCAAATTAAAACTAAACATTGATATCAAGGGGAGTGTTAACCCAATAACCTCCCATTAGTTTTGGGCATCATCTTACATTTCCCTTCTTGTTTTGATAGTTGTAATATTTCCTGCCTCTCCTAGTCCTGGTTCCCCATTAATTTACAAGTGCACACCTTTCCTCTGATTAGTTTCCGGTCTTTATTTGTTTTTGGTCTCCAGTGTGTTCTCTGCATTCGAGTCTGAATATTCTGCTATTATCAGAGAAACCTACTTACAGTGTAAAGCCAACAATTCATTACGTTGCAATGTAAAGTAAATTTTAGCCATATGAGGATATGACAAACTGGTGGAGCTAATAAGATGGTCAATTAAATATGTAGAAGAACAAACCTCGTGGTTAGACCTGCGCTCGAACAGTGTGTGTAAGATTGTACTCAAGTTGTTGTGTAATGTTACAGCCAACACTGACTCATGCTGCAGTGTATAGTACATACAACACATGCACTGACATAAAGTGTGTGTCATTTCGAGGTGAGTAGGCTGGTTTGGCAAGTGCATAGAGGAAATCCTTGAGCTTGAAGTCTTGAGCATAATCCAGGGGAGTTTTCTTTATATGAATTTAGGATATGCCTCTGACATGCTTGTTCCTCATACTCACAATTGGGTGGCAATTAATGGGAATATCAGCCTTTCAGAGCAGACAGTGAATACACAGAGTTTAAGATACAAAGATACATTTATTGGTCCAAACACATGCACAATCACACGACATGCAGAGTAGGAAATTTGTCTTCTGCATTTGTCCCATCTGGTGAACATCACAGGACACACAGAGCAGTGAGCAGCCGTGCACAGCGCCCGGGGAGCAGATGTTGGTGGAGTAAGGTGCCTTGCTCAGGGGCACTTAGACAGTGGGGGTAGGGATAGTGCTCTTTGGACTTTGGACCAGATCCGGGGTGTTGTCCTGGCAGGTGTGCTGTATTGTCACCGCGAGGAATCGAACCAGTGACCTTCCAGTCCGATATCCGTAACCTTCTGCCCATAATCCAGTTATTCTGCCACTAGTCCACCGCCTCTCCAAAGTTTGGTACCAAAGTGAAACATCCACTTAAATGCTGGTTATAAGACATATGCAATGCAAGCAAAAATAACACAAATGGTAATTATTTTGACTAAAATACAGGTATTTGTAATAAGCGTCCATCTGCAATGCTCATTTTATAAATTTGAGGAAATGCATACATTGAGAAAGAGTCTCTTTGGTGAGAGTTATAGAGGCTTTCCCAGACTTGATGCGATTTCTAGGTCGTCCCTTGGGTCTATTCGCATTTGGGCATGCCAGGTAAACCTCTAATGTAAGGCCCCCAGGAGGCATCCTGACTTGATGCCCAAACCACCTCATCTGTCCCTTTTCAACATGAAGGACCAGTGGTTCTACTTAAAGCTCCCTACGGGGATCCTCACCCTAACCCTAAGGCAAAACCCAGCCACCAGACAGCACATTAATTCAAGGGGGGGGCAGCAGTCAGGCTCAACAATAGAGAATAAGATCATTCATCATCACAACATCTATGGAAAATCATCATGAAACCAAACACGGCAGTGACCTGGTTGTTGTCAACTATGACAACACAAATGGATACCTGCTTGCTGAGGCTCCATGCCAAATAGGTCCTGTCAAAACTTTTCTTTTTTGTTGAAGACTAGAATGTCTTAATGTGTATGTATGATGTGTCAGGAATGGGTTTTTGGCTTTGTACTTAATTAAACTTATAAACATTGCTTTTATTTATGTTGTTTAAATTAGTTTTAATTCAGTTAAATGTAGGGTCTCTAGTTCCCCTTTTGCCCTGGGCCCCCAAAGTCCCCTGAAACCCTCCTGAGAGACCCAATGGTGCACAAACAATGTCGGTTTACCTCAGCAGCATTGGAACCACAGTAGATTAGTGAGCAGAGAAGACTGAATGTAGCTTCTCCTCCAACAGCGATGTATGTTTTATTGCCAGCTTTAAGGCAACAAATTTCCCATGAGTTTGAAATCTTAAGAGCTGTCTGTTGGAGAGGCAGACTACTGCATTAATCTGAGCAGGAAACATTTTACTGAAAACATTAGCAATCGCAGGAGAAAATGGATGAGGATAATACAATAAAGTTCACTGCAGAGATAACCCCCAGTGACCCACATTCAGATTCTAGAGGCCTAACCTTTCTTATGTAGGAGATAAGAAAGAAGAAGGATTTTTTTCATCATATACATATAGATGATTGCCTTGGCTTAAGGCTAACGCTGAGTGCAGCTCAACATCCTCCCTCTTGTATTGCTCCCACTGAGAAAAACATGCATGTTTTTGTTCTGGGTATGACAGTTGAGCTCACTAGAGCCTGTTGAAACGGAGCAAGATAACCTTTGAGATAAACTATGATAGTATTTGGCTTAGTTGTGGATCAGCCTTCAAATCCCGTTGCAGTTATATCAATTTTACTGTCTTGTTCCAGATGCGGACCAAGTACAGGCTGTGTGCCGGACAGAGAGGGCAGTGTAATTTGGACCTCGTGGTCTGCCAGCAGAATCACAAGATTCATCAACCATGCTGACCATGGTTTTTAGAATCTGGCTTTTCTCTCTGGAGGATAACATAACCAGCAGTCACCGCATCTGCCATTTAAGTGGGTGTGGCAATGTCCTGTCAAAAAAGGCTGGTTCTTGTCAAGCAGAGCAAAGAGCAACAGTTTTTGGTTATTTGCACATGGGCAATCGGGATAACCCTGTTTTCTTTTACAGGTGATAAATTACATCTACAGACAAGTGTGCTTGTCAAGCTGCCCTTGACTGAACCTCCATCGTTCAGAGATGATTTAGCTATAGCAAATACAATCTTAAAGGGCCCATATTGTGTCAAATACATGTTCTGGGCTACTACTATCCGTTATTACTTGAATGGGGTCATTAGGGACCCTCAATGTATGAAAACAGTCACTCCGTGGACTTTTTCACTCAGTCCATTCTAAGAAATAGGTTATTGAAACGTTGTGTTTCGTACTTCCTCTCCTTATGATGTCATCATGGAATCGCACCTTTCTCTCAGTCCCACCCGACCGGTAACAGTCCAGCTTCTGAAACCCACCAATATTATCTTAGGGGTACCAATACCTCAAATTAAGTCCCAGAAAGATGTAAGACAGGCCCTTTAATTTTTTATACATTCTCCTTCTAATCACCCGGTTCAACATATATAAATCTTCTTGTCTGATAATCAAGGTGTAGGTTTCTCTGGATATGATCAGCAGTAAGTAGAAGAGGTTTGAGACGGCCCATTTTGTTCATTGTCAGCGCAGAAGTCATTTTGGACATTGTTCCTGTATGTGGCAGATCGAAAATTTTGACTGTCACTTCAAGGAATAATCTGAACTCCACAGAAAAGACCAGCTGCAAGGGTAGTTTTATTATTTGTTCTACTTGTGTAGTAAACAGATACAGTCCCATATCTGTAAAGATCTCCCCATACCACAGGTGTAAAGATAAATTGGACCTTTTAACCTAGCTATTGTACTTATCTATTGTATTTTAAAGTATGTGGATGTGTGTACATGTATATTGGAAGCTTTGCTTGAAAAAGAAAAACTCAACAAAAGTTCAAAGGTTCAAATGTCCAAACACCCCTTCTATTATTAGTGCCTCTGTTAGGTTTGATTTGATTTTGAGTCACGAATGAAAGACTGCGCTGCTTTATCATAGTTCCCATGCCACTGTTCACAAACTTTTCTGCTGATTGAACAATCAGCCATTTGGAAGATCAGACTTCATTCTGTCTGAAAGCTTATGGATACGAATGAAACATACAAAACAGAGCAGACCAATTGCGGTGGGCAGTGATGGTTACATTGTTTAAAGCATAATAATCTCTTTTCGTACGTAAAGGCAGCATAAATTAGCCTCTACTAACGGCCCTCGTTCATTAAGCTATTCACATTTAGCTCAATAGTTTAGCACCATTTCTTTTGTTTGATTTCTAAAGAGCCACAATCAGCAGCAGCCCTCTGAGGAAAACCAACACACTCTTTCTACATGGTTTTATCCTCTTTCCACTTTATGTCCGAGCAATTGCCTTAACATTGTCTTTCATTTATATCTGTGTTATCGCCTCGGTTCAACAAGTCTCCAGGAAGTGCACTCAGCTCCTCCAACACAATCTGTCAACTCTTTAACTATTTAGTTAGGTTCCCCAGATCAATGTGAAGAGCTTTGGAGCTCTTAGTCAGCAGATTTGCACATTCCCACCTCCCCTCTGCATCAACTTGCTCTCACTGACAGATGGATACATCCAGACCACACAGCTGCAGCTGCTGCCCCCCGAGCCACTTTTGGATGATGCCCTTGCATCATGCAGGCTTTCACGCTGATAAAAACGATGCTGTTCCAATCTGTACTGTATTGAATATGTTGCAATATGCAGTAACATACTGTATCACAACGTAAGACACAGTCATTACTATCCTCTCTGTCTTAAGCAGATAAATAAATCAAGAGTCTACTATCGACAGTATATACAAACATCCTGTTCCTAACAATGACATTTCTCAAGTTGTACTCCACAGTCTATTGGCTTTGTAAGCATGCCATAGCTGTGAAGTGCAGATCTGGCACAGCAGAGTGAGTATTTCCACTGACTGGTGAGGTTCAGGAGTTGAAAAAAGCACACATTTCTTACGGAGCTGTGGCAGGTGAAGGGAGTAAAGAAAATGCAGGAAACAGTTTTAGATTTTTTTCATTTTGTAGGTATCTCAGTTTTTTATCATCACTATCCTATGCCATATCTGTTCCTGTACTCGGTTACCATGAGTATGCTACCACAGCGACTTGTAAGAAAGGTTTTATTAAGAAAAATACCTCCCTCTCAGCCATTGGTTTGCTATTCGTGGCCTTTAGCAGCACAAAATGACCAAGCATGAGGTGACTTTTAATTTGTGCTGGTAAAGAGTTTCTGTGTAGACAGATGCTTGGGGAGCCTGTTTTCATCCACTGGCCACCAAGCAGTTGGTAGACAGATTAAGAGATGAGATGTCCTTGTTACGAATGGGTTTAAAATTCACCAGTGGACTTGCTGTGTGCAAAGTGTAGTAAAAATGTTATCCCAGGACGCCCACTACCATCAGCATTAAGTTTTGGTAGCGACGAGCTGGCGAGTCCCCCTGAAAGGTTTGAAAATAGATGTGCATGCAGATCTCCCAGGGGAACCGACTGCGACACATCCATAAACTAATGGCATTTTAGTATTACAGCATGCAATTAATTTAGCTAATTTCGGTCAAACCCTCTTCTGAAAAGCAAGATGTCACAATGTTACTGATTTGTGTTTAATGAGCCTTGTTACTGAAATAATCAAAAAGGTGAAGTTAAAACGTTGCTGCTGCTGCAACTTCAGCTTCTCTGCTTTCCCTTTGGAATCAGATGGATCTTAGAAGATTTGACCTTATTTAGCTCCAATTAGAGTAACTTAAACACCTTTAGATGAGTGGATTGAACATTACTTGAGGAAAACCATCAGTATTCTTGTCTTCAAAATTAGCTTGGACAGCTACTTTTATGCTGGAGGCTTGTTGAAGGTTCAGTACAAACTCCTGGCATGTTTAACAGTCTAGCTGACACATCTTCACTCCCTCCACTCCACATGCAACAGAAACAATTTGCAAGCCTCTCTGCACATGAAAACATGTATTATTACCCTGTAATGCACCATAAGACCATATCAATTTGGATTCACATATTTCTGTAATAGTTTTTGGGAAAATAGCAGTTCTGATGTAACAACAATCTGAAATTATGATGGGATGACCCGGTGGCCGTAGGACACATTCCACATGGCTGAATCTATCCATTTACTGTGTGTCATTCCAATATCCCTTTTTTCCTACCCAGATAGCAAATTGTTTGGCCCACACTGTCAGACTGTTACACTGTCATCCACCCCTCATACGACGTGGAATCACTTGGTGCGGCCTGTTCCTGTTTGCCGGATCTGGACAACAATTAAGCCCTAGCAATTCATGTGATGCTTACCGCAGGATTGAGCTAATTACCATCATTACTGCAAATCTCTTTTTACAGGAGGGCATATGGTGTGTGTGTGTGTGTGTGTGTGTGTGTGTGTGTGTGTGTGTGTGTGTGTGTGTGTGTCACACTGTGTGAGCCAACCATGACTCTAACCACGGTAATATGTTGCTTTATCGCCGCGGTGAGAGAAAATCCTTACCGTCACAGCCCTAATAGCAAAACCGCATGTCAACCCAAGGTGCCAAAGGTGGCCTGAATTTGTTTAGTGCTGTTTGTGCCATATTTACCATATGGGCCACTTAAGGTAAGTGGGCAGCTTTACGCTCACATTCATTTTGTCTAGGCCACAAGAAACAAGAAGTGCTGGATCATTGCCTGAAGTGGCCCACATCCTTTTTTCTAGAATCCTCTTCTCTACAAATCCAATAAAGGCATATAAATGGATACTTGATATAAACTGTATAAATTATATCCAACTTAACTACGTTTTTAGGGCACGAACACTGGCATTGACCCTATGGTTCTAATTCAAATTTAAGTAAGGAATTGCATTTGTATCATTTATTAACTTGAGTTGAAATACTTTTATAATTTGTGTGTTAGCAATTAAGTATTTTTTAAGGTGGTAAACAAATGTGGACGTGCCTTCAAAACATCCACAGTTGGAGCAGCATGACAGAGTATGTATGCTAAGCTTGAACAGAGGAACATCGGGGTTTAAAGGCAGCCAGCTTGGGAACACAAGCAGCTGGCCTGAATCACAAGTGAGATAAGAGATCGCCAGTGGGTCAATGGCAGCATATGTGTTGGTCTGGGAAATCAGAAGAAAATCTGCAGGGCTCTCCGTCTGTACAGACACTGACTCACCTGTGTGCACTGTAGGATTTTATCTTATCTGCGAGCCAGTTTGGTGGAAAAGTTGAGGGTAAAGTTAAGAAATTGGTTTAATTTTAACTGGTGGATTCACTCTCTTTATGGCCATTACTGGTCTAAGGCACTTCACTTAAATAAGCACTTAACAGGCAAAGTGCTCTGAAGTAGTCTAGATTCAGTCGGAAAAAATTTAAATAATTGATGGTGTTCATGCAAATATAAATGCAGAAGGTTAAAAGAAAAGTCTTTACAGAGGTCCAATTGTATTTCTTCTCTTTTTATACTTACAAAAGAATAAAGACAATAAACCAATTCAATAAAGTAAAAATAAATGAAAATTCAGGAATTTATTTTACTTCGCTTAGTCTGTTAGATTTCCATTCTGGTATCTTTAAAGTCTGTTTAAATGGAGAATACTCGGCTACACACACCAAACATCTCCAGTTTTGTTCCCATCTTTATCCCCAAGGTGTGTGTTCTTCATATATCATTCATAAACTGATTTATAGAACTATTTATTTATAAACATGTAGGTGGAATTGATTTTTTTATGGATGTTGCCAGGATTTCCTGATTTATAGAGTGATAAAAAAAAGAGATATTCAAAGTCCCCTGATCCAAAACCTCTCATACACGTCTGCAAAATGTAAGCATTTGGAATCTGGCTCCATCCATTGTTCTAGTTTAGAATAACTTACTTAAATCGCTGCATCATTAATAAGTAATTTATTAAACCTAATTTGCATATTACATATAATTGTCTGATTGTAATCATGACCTGCAAGGAGATGTCTGGAGTTAACAGTGAATATAAAGAAAGTATAGGAGGACTGAACAGAGGAATGCATGAACACAAGTGACTGTGACTCTGGTTAGAGCTCCTTTAAATCAGGGTAAAAGGATGAGCCGTGTTGTGGTACTTTGATAAGAGCAGTGATAGAAAACCCACCCCCCTCTGGAGAGCTTCTCTGACCTCTATCAACAATGTCCCCTTTCTGCTTCTGTCTCTCTGGAAGACGACAGGGAGCCATCAGAATCAAGGCCCTCTGCATTTTATCACATCACTTGTTGGAATCCAGTAAAACTGTTGAACTCGACTACTTGATTTATTTGCGTCCAGAGTGCACTTCACTATTATGGCAATAAGGTAATAAAAAATGAATGACCCTTTCTACTCTAGAGGAGAAATAATTTGGTTACTCACTTTATGTGTCCAGTTTTATGCATTTAAAATTATTTAGTTTACAATATAATTAAAGTGTAACTTCACCATTACATTTTGGCTGAAGTGCCCTCACCGGAAATTCTTACAAATCCCTGTAGAGGAGGCTGGCTTTCCACATTCTCACTCACATGTTGCATTATTATTGGCTCTGAAAGGTCCACAGCCATTTGAGACACTGGGTGGCATTATGCACCATGTTCAACACATACATGTAGAAATATTTTTAATTAATTTAGTATGATTTGGTTTGATAATTGCCAAAAGTCAAATGATTTAGGTAACAGCTCAAAAAAACACATTGAAGATTGCAGTATATTTTCAATTGGATACTTGTGATATATGTCTGAAACTAAACCAAACACTGAAGTCTAAATTAAACCATAAATTGCCACTAGTTGCAATTGTTCATCAAGATTCCCCTAAATTTGTGAAAATGTCTCTCCTCTCGTCATTGTCAGGACACACACACATAAAGACTCAAACACACACACCGAAAGAACAACAAAACAAAAGAGCTCTCAAGCTTTGAGAGGCGTTGATAATTTGACTTCAAATGAGCTTGTCTTCATTACTGACAGTCACAGCTAAACCATTTATCTCCAAACGCCCAGGTTACTGTGCTACTGTGACTTCTTCTATGCATTTCCCACTAATAGTCGTCTTTAATGTCAGAGCGAGGGCACAGGCCTGGAGGAGACTGCGTTCTTCCTCACTTTGATCAAGCTGAAATATACATGATGCATGCATATGAAGAAAAGCCATCAAAATAGTAAAGCGCAGCCACAGACATGCTCCTCAAGTCATCTCCCACAACCCATGTAAAGTGATGACAGGTCTGAGCTAATTAAAATAATTCAGTCGGCTCGAACGAATCCAAGTAGAAAGGGATACAAATGAAGAGAACAAAGTGAGCTCAGCATGATGTTACATGGCGACTTGGCTGTGCTGACAACGTGAGTGTGTAATCCGAAACTACACAGTTTATGATTTGGAGACTGAACACAGGAAATGCCAGCACCATGAATTTCTGAACATCTGTTCGGACACTCCACATGAAAGGGGATCAGCGCCTTCCCAATATTTGCTACGGTATAAAGAGTAAAACTTACCTTACTAGTTTTAGAATATGAGTGAGGAGTCTGTTCTAAACATACCTGTTTGGCCTGTGCTGCTGGTGGGAGCATTTGTCCTTCCAAAACTGTAATAGTGAAAAGCAGCAGTGAAACAAAGTCACTTGCATTGATGAGACCCAGCCACTCCTGCTACAGAGCACTGCCCCCATACCCTGTGTCCTAATTATACCAAATTCAACTCTCCACTTCCTTTGGACCTTAACGATACAAATGCTTAGTGTGCATTTGATGAGATGAAAAGCTTTTTAGATATGTGAGCCACAGACAGAGATTTCTGGAATTATCTGGAAAGAACTTCCTTTCAAACATACATACAAAAAGTACAATATACTGTAAATGTGCAAACAATGACCCATGTAGCCTTTCCAACGGCAATAACCACACTGTATCAACATACTGTATTAACAACACCACGGAGAGCTAATAGAGGAAACAATAAATGTGTAATAGACAGACAAACCACTTATCTCTATGGAACAGAGAACAATAACGGGAGTGTGGACAACACACTCAACAACACACAAAGCCTCATCCTGGGGAAAAAGCGAGACTATTAAAGTGGTGGAACACTTCAGTAGCTGAACAGCAGCCAGTGCACTGAGTGCAGCAATGAAGCTGAATGTGGATATTTAAAATGAGCCACTACACCTGATCCACAATATTCTGTGCATGTTGGACTGGCTGCGTTGTGCTTTTAGGATAAAGAACATTAATACGCGGATTAATATGTATTATCTTATGCCTAAAACTCAAGGCAGTATCAAATATACAGTAAATGTTTTTTATACCTTGAAACAGGTTAAAGATATGAGAATAAGTGTTGCAACAATATGCAGGAATATTGTTAGTCATATGCAAAACATAAAAAAAACAGTTTTTCACAGAAAGGCTCAAAAACAGCATAACACCCCAGTAGTCCACCAGAGGATCCTTCTAAAATATTAAATTCCAATGGACCTCAGCTCTTCCTTATGGTTAGAGGTAGATTTATCACCTCTAGCTGGAGGTTGGATACTCTCCATACTTACTTCTGCGCTTTGTCTCTTGATATTGCTTTTGTGCTCTGTTACCCGTGCTGGATTTGCTAGTGTACAGTTTGGGCCGAAGACATCGATTTCTGTTAATATTGGGATTTTTTATTTTTTTTATGTAGCGCAAAGACAGCAGTGTCCACAATGATAGTTTGTCTGTGAATTGAATTTGTATAATGCACATTAAGATGTTTAATGTTTGATAACACCCTGTATGCATTTATACTGCATGCATAAAAACCCATGATGCATTCAGTGTATCCTTATAATTCTTTTTAATATCAAGTAAATGTTCCATTAAATAATGTTTATGTGTATAAGTGTTTTTTTTAAAGGTGAAGGCCCAAACACTCTGTATGTGCAGTACTCTTATTTTCCCATTCTGCAGTGGCAGGCTGCGACACAGTTTGCTGCTCCCATAGTTCAACTCATAATGTCTTTGTTGAGGCAAGGCTCCAGAGTAAGTCTCGTGACAAATCCAGTAATTTCATTATGTCATAAGGCAGCATGAAGTATTTGTATCACATCCAGCAGAGAAAGTTGCAGCCATTTGTCTCTGGTGAGTTCCAGGCAACGGGCTCCATGAAGTTCTAGTTCAGTGGTTTCTAATTCTGGTTCTCAGGGGCACTCTAGGCACTTTGGTATTCTGTGCTCATCAATTCTGGAGGAGAGTCACACCTGGGACACAAGGTGAATGCAAGTTGCGACCCAACAGGATTGAAGACCAGCAGAAGTCTGATCGGGGAGGATTAGGATGGAGGGGAGCGTTTGTGAGGTCAAGTCAGATGACCGAAGGGAGCTTTTTTTAATAGGTAATTTCCATCATCTGTCCTTTACTTAAGGCTAAGGTTGGCAACCCTGGAAAAGCTACCAAGAGCAGGCTTCACTTGAAAATATGCAACTGATACATCCAACCCGCTCCCGTCGACCCTCCCGTCAGAGCTACGCCCCAAAACACATGACCGTGCACTGCCTGACAACTGCGAGAAGCCGACTTGTCCGAGACTCCCTTTTTTAATTTTGGCTAACACGTCTACCTCAGCCCTTATTATTATAAGCTATCAGGACATGAAGAGGATTTTAACAAATAAATTAAGCGTTTCTAAAACAGCTAACCAACCATAATTGGAGATGTATCTAGATTAATGCAGGCATTCAAAAACCCATTGGACTCTTTACATTATTCCCTTTCACACAAATTCTTTTGCTAACCGGCAGCAAGTTTTCAGATAAGAGCAAAAGCTTTATTCATACTACAGTCCACAGCAAACCAGTGCCCTTGTATTGAACCACGACAGCAGCTACTGTATATAGAGTAACAGCAGCGCTCTGTTGAGATCTGCTTCCTCACTTGCCACTTCCCCGTTATTGGACCATGACTTCTGCTCTCGCCAGGTGATAGCATGTCAGCTCTAAGACTCTGGTAGCTGTCATGATTAGAGGCAGGAAAACTCACTGTTTAGATGAGGGGACTCACACTAGTGAGTTTTTTTAAAAGACATTGGCTGTTGAGGAATCAAGTCATATAGCAAAGCAAATCTGCAGAATCCATGGCATCATCCCACATTTACATCACATAAAAGACATATAGTATGTGGTGGACCTGCTGATGTGCCACATTGCGGCGATGCCGGCTGGTGCAGAGTGAATTGCGTGATATGCTTGTGTACATTTCCATGCATGCCAGACTAATTTCCATCGAATTTTTCTCTAGGTGTACCATTTCTCAGGAATGACCTATTTTCAAAACCAAAACACAGGTATTGACTGACCCCCAGGTGAACCAAGGAACGCACAAAATGAATAAAACAGTAGCCAGCCACAGTATGTTTGAATCACTTGACGCTATGACAACCAGTGTAAGCACACGGTAGAATAGAGCTGAAATGGAAAAAATACATGTAGAAGGACTGTAAAGCAAATGGTTCAGATGCTACATGGATTTTACGCAAGGTTTTGTTGTAAGTCGCTTTGAATAAAAGCATCAACTAAATGAAATGTAACATAATGTCATGTAAATAAATGACTATACATATTTTAGTAGATATGTAATATTTAAGGCCTTTTCCTGAGATCAGGCTAGATTTGTATAGAACATCTCAACTCTGTGACTGTGTCCTCAAATGTATTATTTGTATATCAAACTGATGAAGAAGCTAGCTCTAACGTGTCTCAGTCAACATCATCGTCCGGAGGAACACACAGCTCAGGGAATGTCACTGTCTTCTCCAGGAACTGTGACTGGATGACTGTCATCTCAGGCGTCACGTGAGACTGACTAGTTGCCAGTTTGATCACCTGTTAGGTCTGGTCAGTGCCGAGACCTGTCTCCGCTGAGTTTCACAGCCTCAGTAGCATAAAAGACATCAGCACCTTTTTTTTGTGACACCCGGTTCGATTGAAATTTGTGTCCTTGTATTGACTTTGTAAATCATCTCATACTGAGAAAACTTCCCATTTGGCGTGAATGCATCAATAACAGATGTACATTTCTTTTGTATTACTCACATTTGAAGTTAAATACAAATACAACAAGTACACATTTATCAACTATCTAATAAACCTGACATTGTGTATATTGTTAATTGTATGTATCATACTAAGCATTGCAAATAGACATGATATATTTGTGTGCGTGTGTGTCTCAGATTTTTTTTTCTACAGATCTTCCATCTGTGTATTGCACCCGTTGTGAGTAACACAGGCAGCAGAGCATATTTTATCGATTTCAAAGGGAATCATTATTTCATTGGTTGATTGCAGTGTCTAACACCTGCTGGTAGCTAATAGAAGCTGGGGATTAAGGTTTGGGACCACCCTGAAACGCACGGGGACAGAAGCATCCATCAAATCTTATAAATTATTCACAGTTTCAACTTCATCACACACACACAGCGACGTATCGCCATGAGGAGAAATCGTTACTCGTTTTCCGCCCCTTGGCTTTGCATCTTGTCACTCACTTTGTATGGAAATGCAGACGCTTAAGCAGCAAACCTGAAAATAAGCAATTAGCACCATCAACCACCCAACTCTCTCAACAAGACTGCTTTCTTCAAGTGTTCCCTGCCATCGATGATGGAGTTGTCCTTGGTGGTGTTCCCTGTCTGTCATCCCCAGAGAGTCTCCGATTCATCCCCTGTCGGAGCTGCTGTTTCCTCTTTGCTGTTTTTCTCAGACTTAAACTTTTCTCCTGGCCCCCTTTTTCCTCACTTCTTTTTTATTACTACCAAAATTCCTTATTTCTCTTCTTTTTCATCATATGCGTCTGCACTTGCAGGCGTAGGCACTTGTTCAGTAGTCACTGCACATCCCATCTCTTCATTACCTTGTCAGCACCAGCAGACAAGCACCTGCCTACAGATGAGGAAAAACAGTGCAAGGCAGTGTGAGAGGAGAAGGGAGGCAGAAGTTCAACTGCTGTGGGTTAGAGATATGGGTCAGAGGGGGACATTGCAAGACACAAGAAGATAAGCAGCGACATTAGCATAGACACACAGTCTGCTGTTGACATGTCAACACGCATGTGCACACACACTGATATTTCCCTTTCATGGTTTGTTAAAAATTCACACACAACACAAAGAAAAAATAAGAAAAGCATCTTACCTGTCATTTATTACATCCCACCAATGGATGATGTAGATTGTATCTGTGAAGAAATGTTTTTTTATCTAAATTGTAGATAAGCTGGAGGCTCAGTTGATACATGGTTTGTTTAAATGCAACAGTTGTTATTTAAAAACTTCAAACAGTTTTTTCTTTCATGGTTCATCTGAAATCAATTGAATTTTTTAATCAAGTGTTGAAGAGCTATTGAAGATTTTATAATCATACATATTTGTATCTTCAGTGAAAGGCAAGATTTTGATTAATTTGTGTTACCATTTGAATTGTAAAGTAAAGTTTTGAAGTCTAGTTTTGAAGTCTAATAAATAACCCAGAAATGACTCACCTCACATGTTGGCTTTACTACCTCTGCTTTCCAATGAACTCATGGTTCTCACCTTTTTTTAACAGCTCTATATTAAATGAACTGAGTTACTATAACAAACACAAGATATCCTTCCTTATATGCAGATGATTTGTCATAATACATGACTGGCCAACAAAACTTCTTGTGACCATTATTAGGGTCTGACAAATTACAGTGCATCCTCAATTTAGATTCATACTGTATGTGACATATCGGAAACTCTCCCTCCTTATTTCAGTCCAATTCAACCATCTTTACCTGTAGGAAAAAACTGACATTTCCATTTCCTAATCACGCCTGTACATGTTTAATCCAATTCCCTTAAATGTATTCCTCTGATAGCACTTTATCAGTCAGGGAATGAATTGCTTTATCTTGGAACAGTTCAAAATGAAATATGAAAGGAGCAAAACAAACTGAAGGTCAAAATGAAATAAAACTGAAAAGAAAACAATCTATTATGGATATTTTTGTCAAATCTTTTTTCCATAATTTTAAATGCAATCCCTCTAATCTCCCCAATTTTTTGATTTGACAATTAAATCATCTGACTTCTTTTAAGTGTTATTATTTTAAGACTGATTTCAATCTCAATTAAATAGGCTGCTCTCTCCAGCTCACTAAACGAAGGGTCTGCCTTAAGGGTCACGTTAAGCAGGAGGATTGCACCTTCATATACCACTTTTCTAAATAGGTGATTAAAACAAATTTGCATTTTAGTCTGACTATTTAACAAAAACAGTTCAACACCCCTTCTTTCTAACAATGCTTCAATCTCACATCTACGGATTTAGTTAATTTGTTGACAACATTGGTTTGACGTGTGCGCCACTATGTCCCCTCGCAACTGTTGTGCACTAGTCAAACCGTATGAATCACACAGAATTTGTTTTGGGAATTGTGTATACAGATTTGGGAATGTCCCTATAATACAAGGACTACTAATCTTGTCTTTAAAATAAAGGGTACTGACAACTAAATAACTAGCTAATCTCAAAAGTGGAAAAAGTTGAAGACTTAGGACCCAACTGACAATTTATAAAAAATTACCACTGCACACATTAAGAATCGCCAACTCAGTTATAGATTCAGATTCAACTCATTATCAGTGCAAGCAATGTTATACCATAAACCAATAGGAGGGTCTCAAATTCATGCAGCCAATAACTCACAGATATTTAAACCATTACACCACATTTGCACAACAAAGAAACCTGAAAAAAAATACACTGCAATACTGCAACAAACGCTTGTCGTCCACAGCTGCTGTGCCCACAACACGCTACAATTCTGTACAGGACTGTTGGTAGAGAGAGAGAGAGAGAGAGAGACTCCCTGAATAACTTTCCTGACTCCCCATGTCCTATTGGCATCAGTGTTCTATCAGTGTAAATCTTGATAAGATTTTTCGTCAAACATGACATTGAAACATAACTGGGAAGATAATGAAATAAAATCAAATATTTATTTGAAATATACCCAAAAAATTATATTCAAACTGCTAAAATTATTCAGTTTTAGTTAGTCATTTAAGGCTTTTTTTTTGAACATATGGGCACCCTAACTACACTTGTATTCTTCCTCCAAGTTTGCTCATTCTTCCCATAACACTCTCGTTCCCTCGTCTTTCTTTAGTAACACCTCTGTCTTTTCTTTTCACCCTGTTTTTCAGTCAGATTGAGAAATACTTAACCTTTGACCTACTTAAAGATCACTTAGTTGCCACATCAGTAATCATTTTTCGAGAACACTCCAGGGTCAATGGAGCTACTCAGCTGAGGCAACTGTGCCAATTCAACCAACAATGGACTATTAAAATAATGACATCCAACTGTGGGCAATTATTGGACGAACACTTTACAGTTTACAATACCTGTCGATGAGGTGAGAGAGCCACGTCCTCTTTGTGCTCAGCAGGTCCGTTCAGTGCCATTGACCCCCATTCAGAGTCTATCGTGTAGTTTCCTGGTGACATTAGTATAAACCTGATTTCTAAGAGGTATTTAGAAGCAGTGCCAGTTCTTTTCTACAGAGAGAGCTAATTTGCTCTATCACCAGAGTAACAGAACATCGCTACGACTACAAGGCAGTCCATTAGGCGTGTACTTCACTCAGTGTTCAAGATATTGAAAAACAAATTCAAAGATCTTGGAAAATGTGGCTGCCTCATTAAGCAACTAAAACTTTAAAAGCAGCACTATAGAGTGGGTTACTTTGGGCGTCAATCTTCACTGTGTTGTGAACATGCGTTACCATAGGACTAATTCAATAGAGATTCAGTATTTACACTGAAAGAAATACTTCAAATTATTTATGAAAAAACATTACAGTTGATCCTAATTTAATTTAACATCAACTATTTTAATGAAATCATGTGCATTCACATTAATCATTAAAGGTAAATATATTGTGAAACATTATGAATGTAAAATAACAGCATAAAGAAGAAATTCAAACAGACACACAGTCATGCATTATGTTTTTTGATGAATTCAGATACTAAATGTATTACCACTGTATTTATGGTTTGTATTTTTTATTTCTGCAATAGCCATTCAATGGATTGTTCAGTTGAGCAATTATCGCACTGTGTAGTATATTTGTTACTTATTGTGGCAATCTCTTCCATTCCTGTGCTGGATTCTCTTGCCAATCACCCATATGAGAGAATGAAAAGCAGGCGTAATCGATTTTTGGCATCATGGTAACAACGCACACGTCCTGCCGAGCTGACTAACCCTCTTCAAAATTAACCGGACGACACCACTGGATGAATCGTTTTGTGATCAAGGCAATGATCTTTAATTCAAGCTAATTCAAAACTATATTTAACGTCTGGTCTTTGCAATCTTGTTTCCCTCACCTGAACATGAACAAAAAGCAAAATGCAAGAAATGCAAAGGAAATGTGGGTTTTATTCAAAATTTTTATATTTTTCAAACAGAAACACTTTAATCCCCAATATCTATATAAAATAAAGTAATTTACTCCGATGATAAAGAGTAATCACACTACAAAATATAAAATATGACCTGGAAGTATGGTATGACTTGAAGAGGCCCAACAGGCTTCACAAGTAAACAAGGTACAAGGATGTGGATGGATTGCTGGAAAATGTGAGTGTCCAGAGAATTGTGTGTAGACAAACTTCATCTTGGCCTCTTTCACCCCATCACTGAAAGTAATGGAGCCTAAAATGGTCCGCTTAACCAGCAATTCACTCTGCTGATCACATTTATTGATCACTTTACATCCGTCTGGTTCAGTTCAGACAGTCGTAGGTCTGGGCAGGATGGATGTGAGCTTTTGTGTGGTGTTGGGACCTGGTTGAACATTATAGGTTTAATATCATCATTATTTTTCATATTACCTCTTGTATGAATCATTTTACACCCAAGCTCCCATGATATTGGAAAAAGAAACAGGACATTTTGTTTTAAACAGTTTATTTTACAAAGACTAACCGGAGTTGACTTGCTTTACCACTGAGTTATAGCCTGTGGGCTCAGATAAAACTGATAGATATCCCTAAAATGCACACTCATTCGAATAAAATAAAATGCTAGTGACCAAGTCAAGTTAACAAAGTTCTAGCAAGAAAAAAACTAATATTTGTGATGTAACAATGGGCTTCAATTTCACTGAAAATGTAAAAAAATTGGCTTGTTATACTTGTTATGCAGTGAAGAGATTTC
The DNA here is from genome assembly GCA_038501795.1 of Pseudopleuronectes americanus. Classification (NCBI taxonomy): domain Eukaryota; kingdom Metazoa; phylum Chordata; class Actinopteri; order Pleuronectiformes; family Pleuronectidae; genus Pseudopleuronectes; species Pseudopleuronectes americanus. Next base: position 16,228,868 of record CM076719.1, on the reverse strand, counting down.
CAGTGTTCTTCAATCCATTTAAAGAAATAAAATGACCACATGCAGGCATTTAAATCAAGACGTCTAATCTTATAAAAGACATAAAGACATAATCCCATGATCAAGAAGTCTTGGTTTAAACCTGGATGGATCTAATAAGCGAAGAAAACGTTGCTGACTCAGTTGTTACGTCTGCTTTTCTTTACGCAAAGTTTCACATTGAAAAATTGTTTCCTACACAGTGGTTAGATGAGAGAGAACAGGTGGAATACCAATGTGTGCAGACCTCTATGAACTGGTATCCTTACTACCCATTACCACACTGTGTGGGATGTGTGGCTGGGAACCTGAAGGCTTAGATCACACATGGAGATATATTTGTATCATGTAGGGTTTCCTATAGTCTAGTGTAATTTCTGCATTTCTGAAGATGTTGCCAGGCCAACTACTTGTCCTTGAATAACCTGATGTTGTGGTCTCTGCTGCTGAGCAGGACCAGATCCAGATTGGATTATTCTCATTATTCAGTATTTGCTAAAGTTTATGCTTCTGTTGGGTATTTAAATATTTAGGCTACTCATCTCTTAAACATTTATAAATAGAGAATGTTTTTTTAAATATATTAAAATAATATATAAAAAATGATGATTACTCATATGTTAGTGTTGTTTCAATGGATTACCCATCATCCTGGACTCGTGGCTTTCAACAACTTAACTTGAAAAATTGTTTTGACTCTCAGCAACCCATAAACTCCAATTGGCTGGAGTTTAAAATTATTGTACTTTGTCAATGCTCTACAGAAATAATTAATAAGGCAAACAAAACCAGACCATCACTGTTAGAAAAATTGAGAATAGAATATTAAACACTAGAAAAATACTGGCAGTGTACACTACTGCTAGGGAAGCGGGTAGGTACAGAGGGAAAGTATGATAAAATATATGATAAACAAAAGCCGGTAGATGCATTAGGTAAGTGTGGTTTGTCCGGGTCAAGCAAACAGCATGTGGTAAAACAATGTTATAAATTTGATCATATTACAGAAAAATGATTGATCCATGGCTTTAATATAGCAATGATTAATTTTAAATTTACTCATAATATCACTAACTGGTCTGGAAAGCAAAGGATGGCTGAGGATTATAATCATTTTCTGTTGAAGAGCAATGTCTTCCTGTCTGAGCCTTCTTCTAGGCTACAATTAATCCAACAACGTTCAATAGCAGAAACAGCCACTAGGTACTTTCCATAAATAGTTTAACGTAATTACCATTTGTACCTACTGACCAATGGAGAGCACCAATAAGTATCACTTAGGCCCTGTTAAGAGATGGTATTTACATCCATCTTGAGAGATAGGATCACAAGAGGACAACTTTAATTGTGTCAGTTTTTTCATTAGAATTCATAATTTTTGTAGTCAGGCCGAGTTCTTGCAGATGGGTCTCCAATTCTCCCTTATTGCGTCTTCAGTGCGTCAGCCACTGTCGCTTGAGATCTGAACATGGATGTGGGTGATGTTATAAGTTCTGAACTCGGCCTGAAATGCCACCACACACTCGAGACACAGCGACCAGAGCTCAGCCAACAGTACCACATTTACGTGCAAATAACAGGGTGTAAATAGTCCCGTATTATAACAGATCTCCAGCAGCAAATCCATCCTACTGCTAGTGTTGGGGGGAGGGTGCTGGGTGAGTAGTACTTCTGTGTGTGTGTGTCTTAGAGCTCTCCTCAGAAATTGTTTCTCAACCAGCGAACGTGGTAAAGTTGACTGTTATTGCAATTAATTGATTTGGCTATTATGCCAATTTATTTTTTGCTCTTTTGTTTTATTTAATATTTTCATTATTAATTCTGCCCTTTTGGGCCTTCTTTTTGCGAAAATAAAAATTCCCATCATACAAACTACATCTCCAAGACCTCCTGAGAGTTGTCTACCTAACTCAACTGCTCTTCTACTTCTACCTTTAACACACATGCACAGGGGAAAACTGATGGCAGTTTCTAGCCCAAAGCCGGTTTCAAGGTTCCCCCTCACCTTTATGTTATTTTAGACATACTTTTCTTATTTAAGACATTTTTCACGATTTTCAAGAGTAATCTGGAAATGTGTTGAAATATCAAAGCGAATTTTGCGGACCCCCTGCAATGCCGTCGCAGACCACTAGGGGGCCACGGGACCCCTGGTTGAAAACCCCTGATCTAGCAAATTGAGCCCAAGAGCAGTCTGTCACTTACTGACTGGATCGTGTTTCTGTTAATGGGTGAGAGATGGAGATGAAATAATTCCTTAAACTTTGTCTGCATGCAACCTTCTTTTTATGCTTCACTAGCATGAATGGGAATGCATTCAAATCCTTTTCTGTATTCACTTTTAGCACATTTTTGAAAGGGAAGGTTTTTTGTTCTCATTGGCTTGGAAATTACGCATCGTTACTGCATTTTAGCGAAGACATAATCACTAAGGTATGATATGGCCTTCCAGTAGAGTCTATATCTATCGTGTCTGTTTTTCAGCATCCAAGAATTTACACTGATAGCTTGTGATGTGGATTTTGTAAACGTTGGGGGAGCAGCCACTCGGTGGATCGCAGCGTGATTTTCAGTCTATGTGCAGTTTATTAGTAAAGCAATTGAAATAGTGCAAACTTCTTTCATGGCCTGGTCTCCCTAGTTTCTCATTAACATTTTACTGGACTGTAATGGTTATATAGAGCAGGGTGGAGTGTGGCTGGATGGGTACTGGAGTATAAATCATAGGGTCACTGACATCAATACAATTCTGTCTATTGGGAGCATTAATGGACGCCACAAATATTGAAATTTATTTACTCAACTGAAAAAACTGAAGGGGTGCCCTAATTGAATTGTACGGGGTTAGGTGCAGGGTCACCAAAATCAATATTTGGTTTTCATTGGCTTTTTATCATATTTCAGCCATTTTGTATTGTGAAGGCTGCTCCTAGAAATAGATCTATACCAAAGAACGACAAATGAATGTTCAGCTGCTTAATACATGAAATGTTTTGCATCATTTTTTAATTGTTGAATAGACTTTAATGAACATTCCACTTCTGTTCTTTTGACAATGCAGATCCGTGGTTATAAAACCGAGAATACCTCAATCGTCAGCCTGTGGGCTCTTGAGGCTTTGTAATTGTGATAGACGAACTGACAACCGGTCAAAACAAGAGACACAACCTGTCAGTTTCCTGCTGACACCTCCAACCTGGGCTAAAGGAAATAAACTAAGTGGATCTGTCCGCACATTAAAAGATTCATTCAAATACAATACAATACATTAGGATATTCTTGAAATAAATACTACCTTGAATGCATTTACTTCAATTACTGTCAAAACTTTTGAAAGGTGGTACTTTTACAATTTGATGGTGATTACTTATAGTTGGATATCACAGTAACCTCTTCTCTGGTTGTCTGGAAGGGTAAGAAATTAATATATTTCTATGTATGATTTGTAGGGTGGTATGCTCCAAACAAACAAGTTCTAACATGTTGTCCAACCACATTAGAGGCACGAGAGCTAATAAGTGTAGCTGTTCCGACTGGCCACACCTGACAATTCTTCCTGGAAGGCATTCATTGTGTTGCTGCACCAGTTGTGGGAAGACTAAAATAGAGAGTTCGAGACAGAGGTTGAAACCCTGTCTGGTTTCTCAACTCCACACTCTCAACCAATCACTCCATGAAGTAGACGGGAATTAGCATTTTCAGAAAGTTAAACAAACCCCTACAATTTAGTTTTCAGGACGAAGTGTTGGGCTGCTGGAATTTAGATGCAGCTCGGCCACCCTCTTTGGTTGGAGTATACTGATTGATGGCTTTAGGAGGGGCCTTAACCAGTTCAAGTGACAAAAATAGCAGCTGTCTGAGACATGTACTGTCTGAGCAGCTTGGTTCAAGAAGTCAGTAGATACCAAATGTCAATTTTGACATGACAATAGCAGAGCACCTTTGGATCTCTCTCAGATGATGCTTCTCCTCCTTCATTCTGATGAATCATTCGGAATATGACAGAGCAGCAGGTGAGTAAAGAACCCAGTTCTGGTCTTTAGGAAAAATTGTTTTCACTAGCGGACAGTAAGTTCTTTGTAAGATCCCGAATTGTTTCTATCACTTCTAATCTTATTTTCTAGCCCCTACATTTACAAATATTTGTACGCACTGTAATGGTACCACGTTAGTACAAAAACTCACCATACATTACAGCACAACTCATGAGTTTATGCTCTGGCTTCAAGAACCTTAGTGACCCTGACTTCTTTCTTAATCAGTCACCACTTTCTTTTCTTTTACCTGTTAACAGCTTGTTGTTTTATTTTAAACTTCACCTGACACTGTGCAACTTACTGCACAACGCGATTCTCCTTACAACCCGATTCTTTCAGGTGAACCTCCCCTCTTCTCATGCCGCCCTGCTCAAATGTCAACCTGTCTCACCGCGTCAGCCTCTGCGCTGCAGCATTACCCTGTCACACGCCGTGTTTACCTCTGTGATCACATCAACGTCTTTGTTTTTCTCCGTTCTCCTTCACGTCCCTCATGGCGGTTGCCCTTGTCTCTGGCTTCTGATATCTTTTCTAAAGTAGATTGATGCTTCTCAATGTTACAACATATCATCATATTAACTTGTTTGGTGACTTGAAGAAAAGTCTCTGGATGCAGTTGACCTAAATTTTGCAAAACATCAAGACGCTTTTTTTGGTTTCCCCCCAAATGCAGTTGCTGTTCCCTAATGGAGAGGAGCTTAGCACGTTAAGAAGGGATTTGTCTTAGCGTTCCATCTTCATCTGCTCGCTTCCCTCCTTTTCCCCTGTCCCTCTGTCCGTGTTGGCTCCCCTCTCCGTCTTCATCTTTCTCACTTCTCATTACTTGTTCATCTTCTCTTTTTATGCCGTGGCTCTCCTCTTATTTAGATATATATACTACTGGTAGATATCTGTTCTCTCTCAGGTGGAAATCAGTGATTTCCCTCGCTTTAATTTATTCCCTGCTTATGTTTTATTTTGTCAGTTATTCAGAGATCTGGTAAATAATTGCACAGAGGGTCCTGTCGGTAATCAGCCAGTTGGCGTATCATCGCTGTGTGTCAATTAGAGCAGGTCAATGTGTGTGTGTGTTTGTGTGGGAAACTTGAGTGATTGCATTTCAGTGTGCACTTGTGTGTGTGTGTGTGTGTAGGTTTATTGCAGTGGTTTTGGCTCAGGGTCAGGGATGAATTCAAGGTTCCAGAGGGGGGGGAGAGAGAGAGAGAGAGAGAGAGATTCCGCTGTGGCAGCCAGGTCTCTTATCGATCAGATGTTGTTTTATTGAGCCTTCCAGATAGAAAACAAACCAAGTGAGGGGGGAAAAAAATAATTGGAGCAAACAAATACCCTCACCTTTAATAAGAACAAGGTTTTCAGCTGACCTAGGTGCGGCATACAGCGAAGGGAAAGAGAGAACGTTGAGGGGAATAAATAAGAAAGGAAACAAGAGAGGAAGGATTTAGTTAAATTGAATAAACTTGTGTATCTTGTGTCCCCGCAGGTTACATTTGTTTGGGAAAGTCATCTTAATGGTCATGGATTGCTGCACAGGAATTTTTTAACTGGCTGCTCCATATAAGTGTAATTGATGTTCTGAGGAAATCTGTTTTTCTAAAGACCCCATTTTTAAATGGTTTTGTGTGATTGACAACAGTGACTTAATAGGACGGAGACAACACGGCTGTAAATTGACTACTGCATTATACATTCATGTCTTAATGGAAAGAGGCATTCGCATTTTTCACAATCTGACACTTCCTTGCGTATGAGCTGGTCTCCATATGTTTACTATGGATCTTCTGTTTGAATACGCCCCTGTAGGTGTTCATCATAATGACCTGCAGTGATTAAGGTCGTGTGTTAATTTGCTCTGCATTGTATTTGAATGTTGGTCTGGATTGTGTGTCCTCCCAGGTGGCAATATTAGCAGTTGCTGTTTGTTTCAATACAAAGTTAACGCCAGCATATGGGTAGAAAATTTCAATGCTTTAGATAAATTACCTGTGTATTTGTGTGTGGGTTTGTGTGTGTGTATGTGCAGGATTGCTTAAACAGCGCCAGTTATTGTTCTCTATTGATGCACCTCGGGACTCTGTACTAATGCTTATATTGTGGAGGATTTACAATGCAAATAAACCAGTTTTCCTTCTTTTATGATTAAATTGTTCTTCTAGGTGCAGGCGAAATATATCATCATGACAAATTAACCCTTTTCCCACAGCTACAAATCAGGGAACAACGGCAGCATTATCGTTAAAGTAGAAATAGCGACAAAGAAAACAAATATGTTTAATGTTAATGTTTTTAAATCTGTTTGAAGGCTAGACAATGGCTTTCGCAGCAAAAAATAACAGTTACTAGCAAATCTGCTCCATCAATATGCGAAAGGAATGACCCTGTATTCAGCACTGGCATTGCATAAGCCTCACACACATAGTGTAAACATTGCTTCAACAATCCTCATCAGGCTGAAACAACAGTATTTCAATAGCACATAGAACAAATGCACGTGGGGCTTGAACAATGGCCACAGCAGTTACATCCCAGTTGTTGGGTATGGATTAAATATTTAAACACCATAATATTTACGTTTTTGAACATCAGTCTGGATAGATTAAGGGTTTGTATATGTAACGGTCAGGTGGGTTTATGAGGAATAAATGTTACAGGTGGCTCTGGAGAAAGAAGTGGTTGGAGGAAACAGATTTTTAGAATAAGTAATAGCATCTCACCACCTGCTGCGGTTCCTTCTCCCGTAGACAAAGCCACGCTGTCGTGCTTCAATTCAGGAAACATGCCTCCCCCTCAGACGCAGAGTTTGAAAACATGACAACAAAAAGGGGTCCCAGCAGTCAGGGAGATAATGGCCTATTAAACAATCAATCAATCAAATTTAATTAGTATAGCCCATAATCACAAATCACAATTTGTCTCACAGGGCTTAACAAGGTGTGACATCCTCTCCCCGTTCACCCTCAATTATATTAAGGAAAAACAAAAACAAAAAAGAACATATACGGTAAATCTAAGAGAGAGCCACATGTGAGGGATCCCTCACATGGATGGAGAGGATGGACTGAAGTGCATAGATGCCATGTGTAATGGAGAACAATAGAGTATGTTAATAGGCATATTTTATATCAAGCAGACTTGTTTTAATCAGCTGTCACCATAATCCAGATCCATTGTCATGAGCCATCAGGGTCCACCTACTGTTATTCTTTAAAAACAGAAACAAATGAAAACATGCACGGATTGGCAGAGGCAGAATCAGAGTATTGCTTATGGTTTTGTGTTTTGGAACTCATGGGTCAAAGGTCAAGAAAAACTAACATAATATAAAAAATAAAAAGTTATAACAACTCGAGACAATCTATCCATTATCTAAACTGCCTAGCCTTTTAATAGGTTGCAGGGGCCAGGAGCCAATCCCACTGGACAAGAGGCAAAGAAATCTCTGGACAGGTTGCTAGCCGTAACAGGGCTAACATACAGAAACTAACAACTATTCACACCTACAGAAAATGTAGAGTCTCTAATAAACCTAAACCCCACTCTGAATGTGTTTTGATTGTGTGTAGAAGCTGGAGAACCTGGAGTAAACCCACTCAGACACAGTGACAAATTGTAAGAGGCGACAGTGGTAACCACTGCATCACCATGTCGCTCCCTCTGAGGGAATCTCAAGTTAATATTCATCATATTATAAAAGTTAAATAGGTAGAAACATTTATTATTTTCATGTGTAGGACATAGACTACAGAGTAAAAGAGAAGTTCTTGAGAAAACTGTTTTGAATACCCCTGACTTTCAGGGAACGCACACAGATGCAGCTGTAACTATGAGATCTCGCTGTCTGCAAAGACAGTAAAAACAAATAGCACTGCAGACAGCTCCACAAGGAAAAAATGAGATGAATTAAATATGATGAGTATGCCATGAGTATGCCAGAACTGCCTGATTGAGGTACGGCACACACAAGGTATGTATTACCCCGAATGCTTTTCATTGATATTATATTTTACCAAACATTTAGAAAATTAAGTTAAAACTTGGATTTTGAATCAAGGAATTGGGTTTGCCCTAGTTACATCCAGCAAGGAGTTTGTCTTCACCCATATCCATTTGTATGTTGGTTGGTTTGTCAGCGGGATTACAGTAAAACTACTGAACAGCTTTCCATGAGTCCATTGGATGGAAGGATGTGGTATGACTCAGGGAAGAACTCAATACAGATCTGAATCTGGGAGTGGGAAATTTGCTGCAGTTTGATGGATTTGAAGGGGACTCCCTATAGCTTTGAGAGTATGTATGTGAGTACTTGTGACTATAGGATAACACCTCTGTCATTTTCCATGCTGCTTTCTGGATTTATGTTCAGTGTGTAAAATAACATGTGGTGTTAGTCTGTATATGTTTGTATGAGGCTATAATGAGAGCTTTATGCTGGAATATCCCACAAGACTTCTAACGTGCGTTTCACAGACTTAAGCAGAATCATCCCCTCCAAGGTTTTGTCTTTCTCACTCCCACACTTCCCGTTTCCCATCGTGTTCTCATTTTCCCTGTTGTGTGTAATTAGACGTTCTCAATACAAAGTCGTAGAGACCTTGAATCAGTGCTCACAGAGCTGAGGGCGGAAGCAGCACAGCTAAGAGATACGAGAGCACCATATATGTACACTTAAACATTACAGTTGAAAATACAGAGAAATGTAAATGTAAAGGAAAACCAAATTTAATACAACAAACATGGTGTCTAGACTTTTATGTGTTTTCTTCTCTCCCTTTCTATCTTTATCCTTTAATCCTATGACTGCAGGTTCAAAATTATTCTCCATGGTATATAAGATTAACACACACCTCAATACAGCTCATACCTCCCACGCGAATACACACGCTCTCATGACATCTATGTTTCTATCTATCAATCTGTCTACCAGATTATTCACGGTAAGCTCCAAAATGAACACCTCCATACATACTGACGCATCAGAGAACACACCTTTTTTTCTTTTGCACATTCAAACAGAGAAGGAAAAGAAGCACACAGAGATACTGTAGTGTGCTGCCGTACTGAAATGAATCACATCTGTGTGTCGATTGCATCATAGCTCTGCAGAATTTGTATAACTACAAATTCAGGACAGTAAATAAATGTTGAAGCAGCTAGTTGCCCCAAAAAATATACACAGGTATGTTAGTGTATTCTGTCACAGTTCAGCCTCCTATACTGACTTCATCCTAGTTTGTATTACCTGAGGCACCATGGTAACATGGTAACCATGAAGTGATGGATTCCTCTCCGTGTGTATCTGTAAGAGTGACTGTGTGTGTGAGAGAGAGAGAGAGCTGGCGAGAGAGAGGAAAGTGAGGGAGATGAGCGGAGAGCAAAGCAGAGGACGAAAGAGGAGTGGGAATTAAAGGAAAAGAAGGGAAAGCAAATGAGAGGAGAGGAAAGGAGGAAAATGAAGGAAAGCATGTGACAGTGTCTTTGTGAGAGTTAGATGAATAGAGGATATATAGAGACAGGTGCTGGCATTGTGCTTTGTCTTGTAGTCTATCACAAATCCCCTCCACTGTATCTCACTGTTGGCAGTCGGGTGACCCTGACAACGCAAGGGAACAGACACCAAATCACAATTTTAAAACACTACATCATTGTCATTGTTTTCGAAGCATTAACACCTTTGCAGCATTAGCCTCAAACTCTCCTGAGCAGCAGCCTCGCTTTTTTTATCTATGCCTAGAAGGTGGACTTAATGTATTTCAATTACAATCAATTATATATTTCAATTGCAAGTTAGATGTCAATCAAGATGGTTTGCCCTGTTTTTAATAGCATCTAATAACTAATTAAAACCAAACACACTGGTAAACAACTTAGGTGGACTGGTGGCAGAAGGGTGGACTATGGGCAGAATATCCGACGGTGGTCTCTGGTTCGAATCCACGGAGTGACAACAAAAACAACATACCTGGACGGACAACACCTGGACAACACCTGGATCTGTTCCACACAGTCAAAGTGCCTACCCCACCCCACTGTCTAAGTGCCCCTGAGCAAGGCACCTTACTCCCCTAACACCTGCTCCCCGGGGCGCCCACTCTTTGTGTCCTCCTGTGTAAACCAGATGGGTCATGGCAGAAAACACCCTTCATGTCGTGTGTGTGTGCATGTGTGTGGGACAGTAAATGTATCTTTCATGGAAAATAAATACCTAAAATGATAGAAACTATCTTTGAGAAACATATTTTAGGTGTAGTTAGATTTTTTTGCTTGATGTCCCATCCACTAACATTGCGAAGGGAGGGTTTATGACCTATGCTGCTGCCAGCCACTTCAGGGTAATCAAGATGATTTGTCTTCACTTTTGGTACAAAATATATAAAAAGGAAAACCGGCTGAAATTGGAGAGGCGGTGGTCTAGTGGCAGAAACTTGGACTATGTGCAGAAAAGGTCTCTAGTTCGTCTCTGGACGCGTCGCTCTCCAGGATTTTTTCCCCTGAGAGGTTCAGTGCATTTCTTTGACCTACCAGGCTGTTGTTGTCTCACCATGTGACGGTAATGGTTGTTATTATCACTCTCTGATTCACTACATCAGGCTTTTATCTGCTTCCATCATCATGCTTTAGGTTTTTAGCAAATTCTACATAAGTGCCTCACTTGTATCTTGTGCCTCAAAACAACAGTATTCCTGCCACTCCCATCTGCTACATGTAGCAGCTGTAGATTCAGGTCAAAGGCACTGCTATAGCTGCCACAGGAAAGATGTGCCAGTACACAGAGAGGTAACTGGTGGGATTTAGTCCTAATGATGTAGATAGATAGATAGATAGATAGATAGATAGATAGATAGATAGATAGATAGATAGATAGATAGATAGATAGATAGATAGATAGATTATATCATCCCCGATAGGAAAATTAGATGTCATGCAGCAGGTATAGATAAGATAGAAAAAATATGAGTAGAAAGAATAGATAAAAAAACAGAAACACAGATAGATAGGTAGATAAGGTGCAGTGGAAGATGATAGTAATAGTACTGATGATATGATAGTAATGTATTGTTAGACAGTATATACAAATAGTACAGTATATATAGTATATAATATAATATATATTTATATATGATAATTATACAAGTATAATAGCAGTAAAAAGTAATAATGGCAGCAACAGTATATATAATAATAATAGTAAATATAATACATGTACACATGTATAAATATTATATACAAAGAGTATGATATAATATGATATGATATATAGTAGAGGTATAAATATAAGTATTTGACTATACAATAGATAATATACTATGAGTGTAAGAATATGTAGACAGAGTGTGCAAAAGACAATATTATTTTATAAAATGATATATAGTATCAATATGGTTTATATTAACACATATCACATATGATGTGAAGTAAGTAGAGGGGAGACAGACATTTTAAATGTGTTTCTAAATGTAATATTTTTCATGGAACTGATTGTGTCCACTGATTTTCAAACTCTGCTCAACAGCGCTGCATACTTTAGGAGGAATGCTGAGTCGTGACCAACCAGATTACAACGAAGGCACAGTTCCAATGCCTGAAGATGGGTTTATAAGACTTGATCATCAGTGCATTGACTTCACAGGATTTACACATATTTATTGGCAGCTTCAACCACAAGCACTCATTCATTGAATAGGGTGACGTCGCGCGTTGCCGAATTGCATTGTGGTTCCATGGCGTCACGATGCAGAGCTTAATGGTTTTTTATGGCAACAGAGGTGCCAGCCAATCAAATCGTGTTTAAACAAACACTAAGAAGGAGGCAGAGTGTGTTTATCTGGTTGTGGATTTTATTTCTTGTGAGCTTCTCTTTAGCATCAATTCAATGCATTCGTGTGAGTCTAGTGTTCGTCAGCTAACTGCACTTTGACCACACACCTCACCTGAGTGCACTGCATTGATTCCCACTCCCTTCCCACCGTGGGAGCCTCATACAGGTGCTGTACCCGATAGTTCATCAAGAAAAATGCCACTTTACCAGTAAAGGCTTCACCCTGGGCAACGGGATTGCACAGAAATATGGTCCAGTGTGTGAACTCCTTTTTATGTTGCTATTTTTCCTTTGATCAAAGTGCTTTGAAAGCTCTATCAGAGTGGTTCTTCTTTACAGTTTCATGTGCATTCACTTAAACAAGAGCAGTTTTCCTGTTGAGATAGCACTCTTAAAGCAGGGTGCCATCATGCAATCAAAAGTATAATTTCAACACGTGCATTCGCAGGTACTGACACATTTTCCCAGCCTCACATGTTTTACAAGGGTTGCATGGTGGGAGCATCTAACATCGAGGGAGGTTTAAAGCTTTGCCATCTGACGATATTTTAATAATGAGCACAAGGAAACAAATATCAGGAAATGCAAGAAGAAGCGTAAACATAAACAGCTTTGACAATATCTAATGCAAGTAAAGCCTTCAACATTGGGCCTTTTGCAATCAAGGCTTTATAAAACGATATTTAAAATACTATGAAATAATTTGATTGATGAATAAAACAATCACTCAGTGCTTAAAATATTTTTGGCACAGCCGTTGCAGCACATCCACGTTGATGCCACTGCGACGAGTCTGAATTCCGAGTCGTCGTGACGATGTGTGAGTCTCTGTCTGTGCCTACGAGCAATAAGCTGCTCAGACAAAAACATGCCAAAAGAGAATAATTTAATAAAACAGTCAAAAGGAATCAAGTTTAAAAAAAACTATTTAAAAATGTATTTCGAATTAGCACATGTCTCAAGCTTGGACGAATAAGGAAAAGCTGCAGGGAAGGTTTCCTTTGTGCTTAAAATCTGTCTGACTGTGAAATAGAGAGCAAGAAGAGAGATGAGTGTGTCTGGTGTGTGTGTGTGTGTGTGTGATAGAGAGAGAGAGAGAGAGAGAGAGAGAGAGAGAGAGAGAGAGAGAGAGAGAGAGAGTAGAGAGAGAGAGAGAGAGAGAGAGAGAGAGAGAGAGAGAGAGAGAGAGAGAGAGAGAGAGAGAGAGAGAGAGAGAGAGAGAAAGAGAAAGAGAAAGAGAAAGAGAAAGAGAGAGAGAGTGCTTTGATGCCACATTGCTGCAAGCAGGCAAAATCTGTTCAAAACACTGGTATGACAGGTTACAACCAAAAACTAAAAACTGGTGTGTGTGTGTGTGTGTGAGTGCTTTTTTTTAATAATTTACGAATTTCCTCATATATGTATGCACTTTTCAATGCACTGTGGTTTTTACAGGCGCAGCTTGATGCAGGCTGACAGCAGCCACAGTGGTTGGGGAGTTGCACCAGGTACCAGTGAGATGATGAAACATGATCCAGGAAGGTTGTTTTGATTAACAGATCCATGGTTTTGAAGCTTAATCACAGGCCAAAGCACTACACAGTAGATACATTTACCACAGAGATTATAATTTCTTCTTTCATTTCATTAATTGTAACAAAGTTGTAGCAAATTCTTAGATTACATACAGACTGCATTCGATGAATGATTTTGCACAACTAGACCGTTATGCGTCCCTATCCCAGGATTCTTTGTCTTTTGACAATCTGTTTTTCAAAGAGATGATGGGAGCTAAAAACAGTGAAACCAAAGCATATGATTCTTACACTTTTTAAAAGAATCAGGCTTCAACTCATCCAAACAGCTAATGGTATACGTTAAAAAACCGGGGGGCATTAAAACGTACTTATTGTGTTCAACTGCAGCTCTGTTGCAAAATGACAGCAATAAGGGCGCGACAAGCTGGTTACACAAATCATGGACATCCTCCAAAGAACAGAACATCTGATTTCGGATCTCACAACCTCATAGCAAATGTTTGGACACTTTTATTTTTTTTAAATATGTGCCTAGAAGTAATGGTACGGTTAAGTTTAAGGAGGGATTATAGCAAAAGACATGTAGTAAGGCTTAATGTTTGGGAACTAAAACACAAATATATTAGTTTGTTATGCTGTCGGCCAAAGACAGCTAAAATAAAAATAGAACAGCAGGGTTCTGATCCATAAATAAGAAAATCCTATCGAAAATCCCATTGACATTTGTAATAAGAAAGAAAGAATATTGCAGAAGTTCCATGTAGTTCACCTCATATGTTTAAATATGTATTTTCTTGAAGGATCAAACTTTACCGTACATGAGTTAAACGTCACAGCTCAAACGAAGATGCGAGTGTGAGTTGTGGAGCTGCAGCCTGGTCGGACACGTCGTGCTTATGACTCCGGACTATATATTCTCGCCTCTTTTATGAAGAGTGTTTTCAGTTTTGATTGTGAGCTCCTTGTGTTTCGTGTCTATCCCTGTGTTTATGTTTGTATTCGACATGCACCTGTGTTTCATGTTGTCCCACTCTATTTCCCACTCTGTGTTTCTTTCTGTTTAGATTTCGGTTTTTTCTCTCTGTGTTCTGTTTCCTGTTTTATTTTGTAGTTTCTGCTCCTTGTGTTTTCCATCTTGACTTCCTGTCTTTGTACTGTTTCCCGCCCTTGTGAATGTCTGCACCAGTCCTCATGTGTTCCACCTGTCTTCAACTGCTCCTGCCTTCCCTGTGTATATAAGTCTGTGTGCTTCCCTTTGTCCTTGTTGGTTCATCGTCGTCCATGCTTATCATTCCTCTACGTCATCACCCTCTCTCCTTCTCTCATTAATTCCCAGTGTTCTCCCACATGTGATCTATCTTTTTCAGCATCTGCTTTGGAGATGTTTTTCTAGTTGTTTTTCATGTTATGTGAATTTTTCAATTAAAGGAGACTTTTTGTTAAAACATGTCTGACTCTGCATCTAAGGTCTGGCTGCTCCTCACAAAACCCTAACAAAACATGTTTGTAGTAGTGGCAGGACAGACTGGACCAGATACTGTAGTTCAGTTAAATTTTTGTAAACTCGAAACTGCTCTAGTGTCGATATAAAGCCAGTAGATAGACGATGTTGCATTGTGTTAACAGTCGGGCCATGTTGAACCTTATTTCTGTAAGGTCAGTGTTTTTTTGATTTAATCTTTTCTGGGACACCCCACCGTGCGTCATCATGAATGACAGCGCTCCAATTTCTTCACTCAGAGCTGATGTCAACCTGATCAAAGCCTTGCGTAATCATGTAGACAGCGATGGAGAATGTATGTATATATGAGTTCAGGCAGAGGGAGTAATCATGACGACCGTCAGAAGAAACACCAAAAAGAACCCTGACTGAGCAGTGGAGAGAGGAAAGCAGATAGGAGAGGAAACGGAGTATAAGACGCCATACGTAAGGGATTGATACTGAAAGCAGAGAGCCACTGAGAGGCTTCAGAGCACTTACAGCCCAGCTCATAGCTCCCTCTGCTCTTATATTCTCCGCCTTAGGAGACAATTTTAATATCAGGAATGAGTAGACCAAGCGCTCTTATGCCCTAAATCACTTTATCTCATATCAGGGGCGACATGCTAAAGTCCCTGCATGTGCTTTTTTCCTATTATTTTTGTATTTAAATGTCAGTGTGAGGTAGCCCCAGAGCCCTTTTATTATATATGTTATTCCGTACTCTTTATTTCATTTTCTATCACTAGCTCTCCTCATATAAGGTCTAAATTGACAATACAAAAAGATCATTAATGGGTTAAAGAAAAACATATATATAGACAGCAGAGAAACAAAAGATGATGACGTATGATGAATAGATATAATATTATTGGCATTCATTATGGAACTGGTAAGGTTTTACATCATAACAGACTGAATCAGTAATATTCTGGGTGAGTTAATTGCTATTTCAACTTGTCCAGGACAACAGTGGTTAAAAGTGTCCCCAAACTGCAAGAAGGTTCTTGGTTAGAATCCTGGTTCAGCTTGGTTTTTCCATGTGGCATTGCATGTTCTCCATGTATCTGCATTCGTTTTCTCTGGGAGCTTTAATTGGTCCTCAAATTCCAAAGACACTAGGTTGACAGTAAATAAAAAATGTATCTAAGGTGTTAATGTGAGTTTAAATGGTTGTTTGACTCCATATATGTGGACCCTACAATACACTAGTGACCTGTCCGAGGGTTTATCCCGCCTCTCACCAAATGTCTGCTGGGATTGGCTCCAGCCCCTCTACGATGAGCAGAACTCGGTTGTCAAGTTGTGACATGGGATATTTGTTTCCGGGTGCAAGCTCTGGTATTTTTCAAAATGCTGCAGTGTTGAACCTGTGGAGCATAACTCGTGGAATAGATTAAATTACAATGTTAGTCTTTTTCTGTTGTATTATAATGATGCTAAGTCCTGAATTCAGTCCATCTTTTTAATAAAAATGTACACCTTATTCAAATATGCATGATGGTGAGTTATTCACAGGTTCTGTTATTGTTTGTTCGCTTGCGAAAAACAGGTTTGAACTCGGATAAGAAGACATCGTCACACGGGACTTCACACTTAACAAGCGGATTGATTATGGATGGATGGTTTTAAAGGAAGCGATGTTGATGAATAGCACTTTCAGCTGCAGATGAGATCAGATGCAATTGAGTCAGTGAGCGGCGTCCTTTGTTTACCAATATTGTGACTTCAACTTATTTGCCCCCACAGACAGGAAACTGCTGTGCTGTCGGTATCCTGTGAACGATTTCCTGTTGTCAAAAAAAGAATGTGCAGACACAGATAAACAGGGAAGAGATACAGGAACTGGCACAAACACTTTTGTGCCATTATACAAAAAGAATCTGATACGCTGGAGAAAACGTGCTTGGGAGCTGAGAGCATTGCATATTCAAAAAAAATGAATAGTTCCCATCCCAAAAGTGGCACATGTGTTTCTATACACAAGATGTATCCTGTCATTTGAGCTTCTAAATGATTATCATAGGAAATGGGAGCGCACAACCCGAGTGCCAACAAATCATGGAAATGAGCCGACTCTTTCACTGTGGCCCCGATTGTTTTGATAGGGATTGGACCTCAATCGCTGGGCTCACTTCCCAAGCTGGCTCGCGCTACTGACATCTGTCCAATTTTACTCCAGGTAACGTTCGCTCTTTAATTCCTGGCGACAGGTGCTGTGTCAGCTGGTGTGATAGAGGTATCTCAGCTCTCTGTTTCCCAGTTTGTAATGAGCACAATCTGGCTGAGTTTGTAATGAGCAGAGAGGGTATGTCAGATATGATGCATAATCAAGGCTAGATTGCAGTATGGTGCATTCCCGAATTACTCTCACTTTAAGTACATGTCAGCACAAGTGCATGTCAGTCAAGGTTGCAATGCACAGGAACAAATTTAGATCAGGAGGAAAAAAAAGAGACCTGGTGACACTTGGTACGTGAGGAAAATGACTGAACCTTTATTATCATAAAAGCTTTGAAACATATGTCGGTAAGCCTTTAATTTACAGATCTTAAATTACGTAGAAATATGAACAAGTTGTGAAGTAAAGCAGAATCGTCAACATCTGTATAATGAGAAGTTGTAGCAGCAGAATTACTGGGTAGTTACATGGTAGAATAGAAGTCAATTCGAGGGGTTTGGTTCGACTGGCAGGTAAACACAGAGAGTTACTGGCCAGTGAAGATGATATTGTAGATTTGCCAGGTTATGAGAAACATGCAGCAAATTACAACTCATATCTTGTCCATGTCTAATGGATGTAGGCGATTGATTGCTTATACACCAGCCAGCACAATGTAACAAGGCACTAATGTGTCAAAGCTCTTTGTCAGCTTATTGTAAGCTTGTTGTTTTCTGGTCCCAAGTGGCTTAAGAATCAAATAATAGCTTTAAAAGAATTTAATTAAATCACAGAAGAAAAACATACATGGATATTCATATACAGATTTTCTGTTTCTAGTTTGACCAAGTCATGTTTGAGCCGGTAAAAAGTTTGTGATGAGAGCAAAAGACACATTGACCGGAATGCATCAGCTATCAGCTCTGAATTAATGAATCTGCATTCCTGCCCATATAGCTGTGAGTATTGTAAATTGTGTTTTGTGTTGAGGAAAAATTGGCTCGTGTGACAAAAGAAACTTTCAGACGGTGAAGAGTGTACGATAAACGGATGTTGGATTTGTGACAAGTCTTCGACTGGATAACCCTTGTTTACACAGAAGGCTAATTCGTTGTCAGTAGTCGATAGGCTCCCTGATTGGCTATAGACCTTTTGGTTGTTCTCAGAAGAAAACATGGTGAACACAGGTGAATAAAACCTGGTTATCCTCATAGAGGAAGACCCTTTGGGACTAGAATGTAATAAAAGGTTGTATTACTGGACTAAGCTTCAGAAAAGAACATGAGGATGGATAGAAAAGAAGAAAGGAGACCTGGGATCTAAATCCTATCTTTCTCAACATGATTTTCATCCCTGTTCTGGTATTGACGAGTGAAGCACGAGGGAGAAGGTGAGGCAGGGAGGAAAGAGGAGGAGGATGTGGAGGAGGTCGTCTGGGCCAGAGTGAATGACCGTCTCAGGACAGTCGGGGGTGTTAGCTGTAATGATAGCTATTCAGATGATGCGGCGCCGAGAGAGAAGGCAAGGAGTAGATTTATGTTTACCCACCACAGGTGCAGCGATGGAGAGAGAGAGAGAGGGTGACAGCAGCAGGATGGAGGAGGGAAACAGAGATGATAATAAAGGAGGCCGGAACAGCTGGGAACAAAGTTGGAAACGAAAGCGAGCACAGAGGAGAGAAGCGACTCTGTGCCGGAACAGAGCACCTGCTCACTCTGTCTCTTCTCCTCCTCTTTCGTTCATGTAAACTCTCTCTTGCTACCCGTCTTCAGCTTTACACCCCCACCCCCCTTTAATTCAACCTCACTGGACTTTCCCCATGGTCCTCCCCTTCTCCTCCTACCCCTCATCTCGCCTTCCCCCTCGTCTTTCGCCTTGTGCGTTCTCTCTGAGCTCGTTTGTTTGATAGACGAGGTAATTACCAGAAAACGTATGAAGATCCCACCTAAGAGGTTCCATGTTTCCTTCTTGGCGTGTGTGTTTGTGTGTGAGTGTGTGTGTGTGTGATCCTGTGTAATTATTAGGGATTAAAATGTTTATCACACTTCTGCTGTAAATCTAGCACACAAGAACACACACGTTCCCACAGTGTTACACAATTACCCACACTAGACACACTAGCTGGCTCTCTGAAGGGAAACACATTTCAATCCGTAGTGACTTATACAGGAATGTACAGCTTAACAAACAGTTTTGCCACGCACAGCAGGAGGGGAAACTGATGTTATATAAATGAGTCTTATCCTTCAGATCCCACTGTGGTTTCATCTTGATTGAAAGGCTTCGCGTCGTGTAAGAGACCTCCTGGAGAAACACACGCCATCTTCTCCAGGAGCTCAGGAGCTGCGTCTGGAGGACGGCTGTTTCCAGCGCTACCCGAGGCTCCTCAGTGAAAAGTTTGACGACCTGCTAGCTTATTTGTTTTACCAGGTATGAGTCACACAAAATATGGGTCTATCCGCATTGAAATTGGATGGAATCTACATTTGTTGTTTGCTTTTGATGTTTGTGTGTTTGTAGGCAAGAATACACAAAAATCACCCAAAATATTGTTTCCCTTGTTCTCTAACATCACAAGGTGTTTTTCAACGTTTTTGTGAATTTCTAAAGGAACAATACAAAGATCTTGATCAAATACATCAGACACATTTTTTGGGACTGGTGTCTGTGAGTGTGGGTAGCTTGGTGGGGCTGTATTGACTGTTGGACCTTGACAGAGGCTGAACGTTGTGGGAGGAAAAAACTAACAAACAGCCATTTATAACAAGTTTGACATTCACCATTATAGAGTGTGAATGTTACTTTTGTTATCACAGCAGTATTTAGGTGGGGTTTAATACTATCCTATCTGAAAGATGTTGATGTGTACAAGGCAAGGAGGGTTGAATAAAAAATATGGATTCCTTCATCTTTGGAGGCTGAATGATGTTGGCGAATAAATCATTTATCATTCAGCTGCCTAGATTTTGACCTTTTTAAACCTTTGCCCACTATGGGTCAAAGAACTGCTGAACAAGCTATTGAGTGTATAAACTTGTTACTGCTATTGCCTTTTTACATTCGCAGCCCCCACAAAACAACATAATCGGCGTCATGAATAAGCCATAATTCTGCCACATTACACAAAGACATTTGATTCAATGTAAATACTGTTAAAACAGAACAATGCTGATTCATTCAAATCTGGTTTGCTGCAAGATCCATTTGCCATTCTCGTTCATTTGCATTTATGTACATCTGAAACCGAAAGACAACCTATTTAATGGTTCTGAGGAGATCTTGGCTGCAGTTTATATATATTGGGCGAGAAGCATTTTGTTGGCTTTATAGAATCTGGGACATTAGCTCCCTTCTCCTTATGCAGAGGATGTGTGTGTAGACATTCCTGCTATGTGCGTTGACTTGGAACTGTCGTGGGAAAACACCAGTTCATCATGATTTATAAAGCTAAAGAAGAAACGCACAAACTCGATTTATCCTTTGTGGAGCCTTCAGCCAATGATGACAACAAAAAACGTGTGTGGCTGTGTTTACATGTTCTCTACTGCAAACTACTTTCCCCTTTGTCTTAAATAACAATATTTTGCTATTGATTTTTACTTCATTGAACAAAATGGCTATATTTCATCAAAATAATGAACATATTTTAATTTTAAAAAAGTGGCCAAAAGGTAATAAAGTATAGATCATTTAAGTTTTGAGCAATAATGTTTTTTTTGTCAGACAATGACGTTTCTGTCTGTCTAAATATTTCCTTTTTCACTTTGACTTGCTGCCCATATTGACCAGGACACCTCAGATATCAGATATGTTATCTATATGGACCTGGTTAAATAAAGGTCAAATCAAAATCAAAGGCGATATTTAACAGCTGGCATCGTCTTTGTGAATGACAAAAAAACTAATCTTTTTATCACAATGTCATGCGACATTATAATGACCTTGATTTATATAATACACACCTTGCTGCACCTAGGCCGACAGAAAAAAGAAAAAGCTGACATGACTATTGTAGGTGTGTGCCACTTAACTTTGGTCCGGTGACAAACACTTTGAGAACACTCAACCTTGTTCACGTGAGTTAATGATCTAAAAATCTGATGGTGTGGTTCACAAAAGTGTGACATTTCGTTTTGGGGTTTTATGCACGGCCAAGCATGAGTGATTCTGTCGCCGTACAGCGTGTGTGTGTGTGTGTGTGTGTGTGTGTGGCGACAGTAATGGTAGGTGTTCCCAGACTGTGCTGTGATGGATGACCTCCTGTCCTCACCTAATGAAAACACGAACACCCTGCTGTAATTACATCCATGAATACAAGTGAAAATCCATAACATTTTGCTCTCACCACCAGAACAATCAATGTCTACCTCACACCTTTGGTCTCTGCGTTATATAGAAAAAACAGGTCTGTTGCTGCAGTTAACGGGACAATAGGCGCGAGCCAATATAAAGAATATTCGGCAGAGGAAGTAGTTTAAAATTGGACAGAAGATGAACTGAGAAAATAACAGGGGAGGACAGATATAATAGAGAGAATACAGCAGAGAGAAAGTACTGAGAAGGTGATAACACAGAGAATAGTGGCAAGACATCAACATAAAATCAAAACAGAGAAAGTCAGGGCAGAGAGTTTGGAGATGATAGACTCAAAGACAAGAAGGAGGGAGGTATTATGGAACAAAGATCACACATGCAAAGAGAGCAGCATGTCACTACAAATAAAAAAACGAGTGTAGCAAAGCAGAAATTGATGAGAGTGATGTAAACAAAGTGCAGGATTGTTTATTTTTTTATTTTTAACACTGTAATCCATATCACGCAGCGACAGAGAGTTTGACTCAGACCTTAAACACAGCGATTATTTGTGTCTTGGCTCGTGTGCGAGGAGACTCCAAACAACAAGCTGGGACTGAGAGCACAATGAGGATAAAGCATTCTCTGAAGCAAAGCAGTAACTCCAGAGAAAGTACACTTTGTGATAGGAGCCGCAAACTCCAACGCAAAGTGGGCCACCACGTTATTGCACAATTATGAGGATTAGTCACACACTGAGCAAAACACGTCGCCGTCTGCCAAATTGTTCATGATCTAAAAAGCTAAACTTACACACATGTAGGTTGATCTAATTCAATGAAGAGACACGGAACAGAGTGCTGGTGCGACAGACTTTTCTGTGACGACTGTGTTGCAACTCCAAGGTGTAGGCAGAAATAACAACCAGCCCATATTCATTTTTCTGTTTGCTTTTAATGAGATATTTGATTATATACAAATTCGGTTGAGATATCATGTGATTGACAGCTGAGACTAACTCGCGATTGGTCGAGCTTGTGTATCTGCGGGCGCTTGCTACTCCAGGAAGACTTCATTGGTACAAGACAGCAGCATTCGTATCTTCGATATTTTGGCGTTATTTCTGGATAGTGGGAGAAAGTGAAGATGTGTCGTCTATCTTCATGTGAAGTCTATGGTATTCAAATTTCTGTTGATATTATCTCCAAGAGTTCATATCCATAACACCAGGTCTGGTGTTTAAGATCTTGCAGAGAATGCCTTTGCAGGAGATTATAAGTAGACTTCATTTTCACAGCATGAAGTAACACACACAAACAGACAATGAGAAAGAGTTCTATCGTTCCTTTCTGCATGCTCTTGCCATTTTTGAACTCCCCTGTCATTTCAGACCTACCCCTCTCGCCTTGCAGTGACCCAAGACCTTCTCACTTTTCTGGCACCTGACTCTTCAATATTGACCTACTCGCATGTTGGTAATCAGCCCACTAACACCCATTCAATGCCAGGTTGTCTATTGTGCTTACCAGGTCATAGCATTCCAGCCTTGCAAACAGTACTTCTTTTTGCCTGCTAGTTTTCAACATCCTGCCTGTTTTTCTTTGGAGGTCACCTTTTGCCTGCTCTTTGTGTTAGTGCCAGCATTAAAGGGTGACATTTTACTGGTCATAAAAGTCGTTGTGCAATAGAATGTTACCTGTTCTGAGCTGTACCAATAACAACACACTGTTTTCTCTGGACAACACATTGAAAATGATAGATGAGACCTTTTCACGGCAGACATTTTGAAATTTTTTCTTGTTTGTTTTTCGAATCTGTGCAATGGTGGAACTTTTTGCGGAAGAGAGTTGGTGAGAAACAGTTACTGCAGCCACTTAACCTCTTTCTTAAGAGCTACATATTCACATCCTCCTCCCCAATCACAATGTTTGTTATTGTCCAAAACTCTCGACTCTCTCTAGTGGATCTTTTGCTAACAACCATGCCAACATAAAGGACACATGGAAGTACAGTACGTGGGCAATGGCGTTACATTGTTTGAAAAGGACCGATCCCCTTTCGTCTGTAAATGCTGCATAGACAAGGTTTTAGATTTACCAGTAAGGAAAAATGGACATTAGCATGAGCCAGGGGTATCTGCTGGATACCCCTTTATTTATTTGTTTTATTGACTGTAAAATCATAAACAAATATATTGCACTCTGTTCTGTGGAGCTATGACAGAGCTTTTTAGAATAACTTTTACCCTGGTCTTTGTAACTAAAGTCCTTTTAGAAGTCACACCAGGTAAACCGCAGGCATAAATAATGAAATGAATTATGTTTGAAGTTCACTTTCAGGGTCCTGGCATTGTGCAAGCTGGCACGTTGTCATGGTTAAATGGGAGACTTCAATAGAGCAGAGTCAATGTTAATGTTATCCATCTACAAGTGGTTTTTTCTCCCTATGAAAAGTCATACCGCCTGCTGTAAAAAAGCTCTGTTCAACAAGGAAATACTCAAGATGGGATAATTGGGCGTTTCATACTGAGTATTTTTTTTTCTTGCAGTATAATTACAATAAATGTTACTATTCTTCTCATTTAGATAATAATATCACCAAGCTAAACCTGTGTGTGTGTGTGTGTGTGTGTGTGTGGTGTGTGATTGGTGTCGGTGACCATGTCAGTGTGATTCTCTTTCATGTTTTCTTTTATGACAGGGATTGTCTATCAGCCTCCACCGAGGGACCTTGCTGTTGTGTAAACAGAGCCTTGGCGGCTGCAGGCCTTGGCTTTGGCAGCAGAGACACACCGAGAGGAATAGAGATTTTGGGAAGGTGTGGGGGTGTGGGTGGTGCACGGACAAAAAGAAAGATAAATGTATCTGGCATTAAGGAAGAGACGGGAAATGATATTTCTGTTATGCCTTGATTTGAGTCAGGTAGTTTAACATGCTACTTACTTCAGGGGCCTTGGTATGCTGGCGCTGAGCGTGAGAGGGAGAACAGATGGAGAAGGAAATGGAGCAGCAGGGACAAACTGGGGAAGGAAGAAACAATGTGAATGAAAGGGAAAGGGGAGAGAATGGCTGGCGATGAGAGGTGTCATGCTGTCACTGAAGCTGCAGGGACCAGATTGTCCACCAATCTTTTGACTGGCTATCCTAAACTAATAAGCATAAAGATTATTATTATAATTTAACCACAGCCTTTGCAAGTGTCTGCCTCCCAACAGCATGTGTTTTCTTCTTATACTGTACAGTGAACTTAGAGTTTGAAGTAATGATTAATGCTGTCATGTTCTTAAGGACAAGAACAAACAAGCAAAGTTACAAAAAAAGGAGAAATAATTAACCTGGACTTACAGATATGTGTTGTGTTAGTATTTGAACACAACATCCCTGATGTTATCACATGAACTCACACCAGATTAACCAGCTGCTTCTGTCTCCTCGATCCCTCTCCGCTTGCACTTACTTTTCAGTTTTTGTTCAAACCTTATTTGATTGGCTGGTGCCTCGAGTGCACCAGCCAAGAAAAAGCTTTGCCCAACTTCTACCATTCGCAGCACAAGCAACGCAATAGAACCACAAAACTATTTTGCAATGCATGGCGTCACCTTGTTCAAAGGGTGTGAGCCACATATCTGGAATCTAATTTTTAGTACAGAGACTCTAAGGAACCTGGCTGACCTCAACCTCAGAATCCAATATGGTTGCTCAAGGCATAAACGGACTTGATGGCTGTCGTAATCTCGGAGTACACCCTGGTGCGACGTGATTCCCAGCTCCAGTTTCCATAATAAATGGACCCTACGATCTCTAACGTATACCCAAAAGTTAGCTCAGACAGATTGTACCATCAGCATTGGTCTCTTTTCCTGTTTCTGTACCAAAGCATTTCGAAGTATATTTTTACCCGGAAAAAAGTGATGATGAATTCCATAACCCCCTGAGTCTTCACCTTCACTGAAGGCAGTGGTTTAGAATCAGACTGACCTGAAAGGATTTCTTATTATATCTTCAGTGAGGCTCAGCAGATGCAGCAGAGGCTATTGCAGAGTGACAGAACAGAATGGTGTAGGTAGAGGAGTAGGAGGGGTTACATTTGCCCTAAAAAATATATCAATGATCAAGTGCTACTGTAGTAGAAACAACAAGTTGAGTGTTAAATTCATCATCACAAATGTGTGTTCCTGTATTGCTAACCAGGTTTAATGGTCTCCCATTGTAAAAACCTGGGCCTTATCTAGATGGTTTCTTTCTTATGGGAGGTGGAGGAATCCAATACCTTCAGCATCCTGTTTTAACCTGATCTGCTGTCAGCTTGTAGGAGGTATGAACTCTGTCAATAAACACACATCCACCCTCAGGAGATGCAGTAGTTGTACATTTTCTAACTTCCAGAACTGTAGTAAAGTTCTTTACTTGCATTTCAATAAGCAGGATAAGCTGAAGCATGTCACAACACAGGTCAAAGTGAGGAGCATTGTTTATCACATCTGTGGAGTCGCATCTCTCTGAGGCTGATGGGGATCCAGCTTTTGTTTGTCCCTAAGGTGACGGGGGGTGCGCTGCATCCTCTGCAACATCTGTCCAGCAGAAGGTGATTTTGTAGAGGAGGAGGAGGAGGACAGCTCCAGCCAGGACGAAGCGAGAATTCAGATGAAGACGACACGAACGAGTGGGAGATGTCATGAAATGGTTTTATGAGTGATAGAGAAGCTGTATCCTCTCTGCATGTCTGAGTGTGCATGGCAACATCTGATGTCTGTTATCACTCAAATATTAGATAATGCTTGTAGATTAACACTGAGGGGCCTGATCTACTAAGATCCCAAATAAAGAGTGCTAATTTGCGTGTGCATTAAAAGCAACTGCAGGTTTGGATCGTGGGCGTTTTGAGTGGGATCTACAAAAAATAATAGCGCAAATAATAACAGGTGCAAACATGGTAGAGACAGTAGTATTTAAATAAGTGTTTCATGCGTTACTGTTTTTAACACCATGGAGAGTTAATGAAAGCAGAGTGACCTCAAGCGCAGAGCGAAATTCAATGCCGTGGAATTGGAGGGAGGTGTTAGTAGAAGAGGAAAACAAACATGTTGAGCTACAGCAAAGAAATATTAATATAACTCAAAGGAACGCGATATGGGAGAGTATCTGGGAGAAGTAAATGTTGAGGTTAAAGAAAAACATACAACCGATGAAATTAAGAGAAGATGGCAAGATTTAAGAAGAAAAAAAAAGATAAAATAGCTCACAATAAAACCTCTGAAAATAAAACAGGTGGGGGGGGGAACAGATGCCTCTGACCCATAATGAGCAGCAGGCGCAGGTCACTTTCTGTGGCACGAGCGATCAGACGTGACACTCGGGCCATTATAGATCACACAGAGGGCACAGCAGGCAGCGGGTCAGTGCTCTATCTGGCCATCAGTGCCCTGACATGAGAGGGATTATTTTCTCCTCTGTCGATCCCATCATGCTAACACGAGTTGAAAAAACCTGTTCCCTCCGTCTTCTTCCATACCGTCTCTTCCTCACTGCAGCCATATGTGTGCAACGCTGTGCCGATTAGCACTTGTCCTTTCAAATGTATTAAATATACACGCAGTCACATCCCTGCAATTTTTTTCAGGCTCTGTAAATCACATTGCGTGTGCTCAATTAAAGTATTTGCATCTATTCCTCCCAATGTTTTGTGCACTCGGGTAGAAATGCTGATAATGAATATTAATTAAGGCAAGCGTACTAAATGGACAGCGCCTGGTCCTCAATGCGCACACAGTTAGTACATCAGCTTGCATGTTTTTTTTTGCGGCTGAATCCAGTTTGCACACGTCCTGCTTAGAACTCCCCTGGGTTAATGGCTGACCCTGTTACATACATTATATTTCTACCCATACTCTGCAGATATAGCGTAAACATGGGATTGCCAAGGTAACAGCCTCATTTTTAGCTTCACTCCTCCATAGGATCTGTGTTGTACAAGGTCTCATCTGTGCAGGAGAACAATCAAACGCTTTGAAGACCAAAGGGAAGGAGATCAAACTGCTCTCCACCCTGCAGTCCAGAACAACCTGATCAAATCTGAAGCCATTTTCAGACGTGAGCTCTGAATTGAGTCTGGACTTTTCTCCAACTTTTGCCATTTACAGATGAATAAGTCAGTGGGAGACTCTCATCTCAGACCCAGTTCACTAACCGCAGCATTTATCAGCGTCAACAGATCTGAAACTTGTGTTCTACAGTATAATCTGAAGAGGTAATACTACTAGAGTAATCACATTATTAGAGCCTGACCAATATATCTGTTGGCCAATAACAATCTGCCGATACGCCCCTTTCACAGATAATTCAGTACATCTTGTTTATATTTGCTGATCTTAAAACTTAATTTACAGTATAAGTAAAACAGAAAAATTTGGATTGGATTTGTTTAAATTTTACACCAAAGTTTATTCCTACTCTCTTTATTGGAGTTCAATATATACTATGTAATATATATTTTATTGTTTGTATACTTATATCTTATATTTTATATTTGCCTTTTCTATAGTAATTTATAAAAAAGTTGAGCTGCAAGTTTGGCTTGATTCGTTTGCCAGTGAAGCGAATGATAAAGACACAAAGAGGAGAAGTAAATTCCTGACAGAACCGGTAAAAACTGTAAATAATCTCTTTTTACGGTCCAACTTGTATGAAAAAACCCACAATGATTACTGTAAGTGGATTACCTGATCACTACAGCCAAAGTAGCTAAAGACCCTTTGTACAGGAACGATTCTGTCCCAAGGTTTTTGATCCATATAAACAGTTGATTACTATATCATAGATCACTACAAAAGGTTTTCCCACTGTTCTATCTCATAAAGTGTGTGTGCATGTGTGTGTCTGGGATTTCAAGTGTGTGTGCTCCAGCCAGAAAAGGCAGTCATGTATACAGATAGTTTGGCTGGTCTTTAGAAGCGAGGGGATTTGGCTGGAGAACAGAGACCCCTCTGTATCATGCTGTGCCCGCCTGTCCGTCTCCCTTTGTTTCCACCTCCTCTCCTCTATCACAGACCCTCTTTTTGCTGATGGTAAGAAAAAAAAACTAATTTTGTTGACTGATCTCTTCATCTCCAAAAACATATGCTTTCTCTGAACTACTCCTACCTCTGCTGTCCATTGTGTGTCGTAGATAGTTCAAGTTTATGCATATCAAGCTCGTAAATAGAAAAGTTACCTCGCTTTAGAGCTTGTGCTGGTGTTGAAAAATAAAAATTCAACATCAAAGTATCTCTAGGTCTTTCAAACATGTTTGACATTCATCAAGAAAAGAATACACTGTCCTAAAAACAGCTCGGATTAGTCTTCAGTCACGTTGAAGCACACATGTATACATAGCTTTTAGCATATGTGTGTATGTATGTATGTATGCATGTTTCATACTGAGGTGTGTAATTAGGGCTGCTTCATTAGGAGAGACCTCAGATCTCTATCATCTTCTCCATCGTTACATTTTTTAAGCTTTCATCTATCTTCTCCTCTATATTTAGACTTCACTGGTAAGTTGAAATGGAAAAAAACCCAGTAGTGATTGCATGCAGTTGTAAAGTAGAATTGACTGTCATACATGATGTTACATTCATTGTCCCATAATGATGATCTTGCATAAGTGACATTATCAGAATTTCAGCAGAAATGTAGCAACATATCATTCTACTGACTTTAAATCACATTTCTGCTTCTGTAGTCCAACATTCAAGCTTTTTTATTACCTCTTGTATAACCTTTGTATTAAATTCATTATAGTATCTGGGTTATTAGCTTGTTGAATCTATGATTCAACACCTATTTGCTGCCTTTGGTTGGGAGTAGATAGAAAGTTAGAAAATGATTTCTGCTGCTGATGGATAGTACAGGGATCATGAAACAGAGGCCTTCTGAGGGACCATGCTGGAGGGCTTGAGGAGTAATAGATGGAATAAAAAAAATTGGGTTTATTTTTCCCAAAACAATTAAATAAATAATTTAAAAGGAATCAAGCTATAAGGATTGGGCACATAAAAAGGAACAGAAGTGAACTCAGGCTATGAAAATCAAAGTGAGCTGACTAGTAAAACAGCACAGAAGAGCAGAACAACTTAATACAAACTAAATCAATGGGAACTCTGAATCAGTCCAGCAGATCTGCTCTGCTGGCAGCCGCGACAGTAGCTGCAATGTCATTTTATTGAGCACATTTCGACTAGAAGCGTTTTTCACCAATAAAAGGCTCAAATTGTTATTGCCAAAACAAGCGATCTACTGGACAGTTCATTTGAACAGGCCCATTTACAAAAATTGGACCTAGGTTGTAAAACATAATGGAATTTCTCCTAAATGTTGTCCTAAATATGTGCATTGTGCTGTATTTCCACAAACCCAATAAACCAAATGAGAATGAGAGGAATGATATCTCTTCATTTATGTATTTATGCAATGTGGGTGTGAAACATGCTAAAACTCGAATATGAAAACGTGTCAGTGAACGGGGGTTAACAACTGTAACTGCTGCTGTGTGGCTGAACATGGGGACTGTAAAAATTAATCGGAACGCTAAAGCACGACTAAATGCATGGCACACTTGGGTGATAATTCTATATGGGTCCATTTATTAAAAAATAAAAATCGAATTGATGCAATATAACACCTTCCACTTTCATCTTTAAGATCGGCTGTGAATGTACGTCACATTTCTTCCATATGTCAGGACGCTCGATACTCTACACCATTTAAACAGTGAATACTATGACACTTAAATTATGCAGGAGCCCAACTCCTGCATAATGTGCGTTCAGCCCCCACAGCCAATAACATGTGAAGTGTGGATATGAAGAGGAAATTATATTGACGTGAAATGAACAAATTACAAAGTCAGTGAATCTTCATGAAACAGGCCGGTGAGAAAAAGTCCTGTTCCCACCCCCAGCGTGCGATACACCTCATTTTTCAATCGTCGTTAATTAGATTCCTCAGAAAATAAGTACATTCAGGCTGTATAATGATCATTCCATAACCGTGTCACCTACTCCTAATTTACATCAAATAGCGGAGTCACTTAATGCTTAGTTTGTTTTAAATAAATGCAAATGATTCCTCATCTGTAAGTTGGGCTTGGTACTGTACTTCATTCACCTAATTATATCCACAAATGTGAAGGGACAAGATTTTCACTTGTGTTGTTGCAAATTTAAAAGCGGCTATTTCTGAGAAATCAATTATTTTATGTAAATTTGCAGTGGGCATTTTTTTTTCAGCTACACAAATGATCTCGAGGGGTATACAGACCAACAATAAAGCAAACTATTACTTCTTTCTTCTCCTATCTAATCAAAATTGCCATGTGAAGTGTCATGTGACAAAAATAATTTTGCCTATGCATTATGTTATTGGCAGAACAAAATATTTCATGGTTGGCTGTGGATATTAAGTCATATTTTCACCATTTGTTTTCTCCAGTGAAGCAAGAAACAATTTCAGCTGCTTCAATATAAACTCTATAAGTCACCTGACCTACAAGCGACCCCTATAGCTTGAGATTTGTAGACACGTCAGGTTCTCATGCTTTGAATCCTTGCAGCAAAACAACTCTGGAGATTAGGATGGACTCCTAATCTTGTGATAGTGGGAATCAAGCTAATTATACTCACTCTCTTTTTCTGTCTGCTACCGAAAGGGAAGATCTGGTCTCACTGTAACCTCCTTTACTCTCTCTTTTCCTCTCAGTGCGGACGACAATACTTTTTCTGATTGTTGTTAACGAGTTGTCCTGTTTCTGTTTGTCCTCTTTGCTTTTCGTCTCTATTTGTCCTTTATCGACTTTTCCCAATCTATTATCAGTGAAGGTTTCGACATTTGTCTTCCCTTGTGGACGTCTGCTCTGTTGTTTCTTCAACACAACATTATATTTTGTGAGTTCTCCGTGAATGTCTCCGAGAGCAAAAGCCGTAACATCTAGTACTGCAGCATCTGGAACATCATGCTGAGACCTCTTATCTCCTTCAGCTTTAGCTTTTCAGTAATTGAGCAGAAGAAATCTTAAAAAATGTATAATGGATTTTAAATCAATGTCATGGCTGCCAGGTTCATTACACATATGGTGTGTTCACATTATTCTGATGTTTCCAAAATGTCAGAGCCTTTTCCATCTCCGTAAGGCTGACAAATAGGCAGCTGCTCAGGGAAAAGGTTGGCTTCAATCACGACCAGACGTCCGATAAAGCAGAAAATTCTGAAAACCTGGTTACTGTAATCCTTGTTCACATGCAGCTGGTTCTCATCTGTTGTATTTATGAACAAAGACTTACATTTATGTACATATATATGCATATATGATGCTGCAGCCTGAAGTGTTGTTCCTGCCATTGTTTGGAGAATTTACATCAAGTGAAAGGGACAGGATTTATAGTGAGTGACCCTGTGGTGTATGGCCTACACTTCAGCAGTGGCGTGTCCTCAGGATGAGCAAGGCAGCACTGCTTGACCTGTTTGAGCTGGAAATAGACTTTAGTTAGATCATAAATACTTGAGTCTACAGACTACATACATGTTGTTCCCCATGAAGTCACTGTGGCCTTTGACCATTGAAATCTGATCAAGTTATCTTTGTGAGACAAGTGGTCAAAATTGCAAAATATTCCCAAATGGCTGACTTGAGGCTTCCCTTGACCGTTGACTTCCCAATTCTCAGTTAATCTGTTAGTCTATAGAAACATTTGTATCAAATTTGAAGAATAAATGTGTGCATTCTTTAGATTTAGTGCTTTCAAGAATAGGATGGACGGTTGGACAAGCTGAAAAAACAAATAGCTCTGGCCACTAGATGTTACCGGCGGAGGCATGAAAACAGAGGGTGTTAAGGACAAAATACACTCAATCAATTTGATTAAGGATCTGATGTCACCTATTTGCTATATTTTGTAATCTATTGGCAGCAGGCTTGGGTCTTAGTCGTCGTTCTTGTCATCATTGTAGATGTGACTGTGTCCCATTGAAAAAGTCAGTGTTTCGTCCCGGGAAAAGAACATGTTGGAGATAAAACCTGTGATCTCTGATTGGCGAGTAGGTATAGCAATAGACCAGTGCTGCACTTGACTCAGCTTACACAGTTCTGAGATCAGTTACGATATTACAGCGTTGTTAGTGGTCCTGTGAGAACATGTGAATGTGTGTAAATATGTGTGTGTGTGCATGTGAGAGGGCCAATCAGTGAACCTGCAGACCAAGACATGATGGAAAGGCGGGCGAGCTCACAGCTAATACTGTCCTGAGGCTGCAATCACACGGCTTACTGTACACAAGGTCAGCTACTACACACACACACACACACTATCCACTGAAGTGGCAACAGCAGAACATGGAAGCTCCATATGTTACTGTTCAGTATAGATTCAGGGTGACAGGGTGGCCGAAGCACAATGTCTGGATTATGGCCATATATATATAAAGTATATATATACTGTATGAGTGTTCAGGCGCTTGATGGGGAGCGACATCCAGCTACTGACCCTTCACTCTGACTGTGGGGCAAAATAAAATTTGACACAACACAATAAGCTATCAAGTGAGACTGTGTGTTGTGTTCTGCTCTTGCTGCTGCGACTATAATATTTTGTCAGAACTGTATCAGATGATATAGATGTTATGGTAAATGGATTTGCATTTATATAGCGCTTTTCTAGTCTTGATGACCACTCAAAGCGCTTTACATTACAGTTTCACATTCACCCATTCACACACACATTCATACAGTGCATCTATCCCAGCACTTTGTTATTCTAAGGGGGGGCCATTCAGGGTTCAGCATCTTGCCCAAGGACACTTCGGCATGCAGATGGTTCAGACTGGGAATCGAACCGCCGACCTTCAGGTTGGAGGACGACCACTCTACCCCTCAGCAACAGCCGCCCGTAAGGGGTACAAATAAATATAATGTTATATAGCCTCTAGGTTCTGTAGAACTGCACCTTTCTGAAAACTACACGGTGATAGATCAACTTCTTAATGCTGAATTCATAATGCTATCTAATTAGTTTTCGTATAATTTCTGAAATAAAGGTCACTCTGCTTACATAAAGATAGCCATGAACAGTATCTGTGAATTAGTTTTAATATTTACAGCTAGGAGCGGCACCATTGAGCACTGGGTAGCTGCCCAGCAAGAAGATTCCAGATTTAAATCCCATTTGGCCGGAGTCGTTCATTGAGGAGCTAGCATGTTCTGCCCGTGTCTATGTTGTTTTGGTCTGGGTACTCTAGGTTCCTCCCACAGCTCAAAGACATGCATATTGGAGTAAGGTTAAGTGGAGACGAAATTGAGAATGTGTGTGAGTGTGAGTGACCCTGCGATATACTGGCGACCTGTCTGGGGTGTTCCCTGCCTTTTGCCCTGTGTCAGTGGGATTGGCTCCAGCTCCCCGGCAACCCTCAAAGGATAAACGATTTAAATAATGAATGGATAGGTAGATGGATTTATAGCCTGATGTACTAGACGGTTTTTGTCTTGTTTAAATTGCTAAATGAGACATCAGTCTGAGCTCCTTGGTTCAGTCACAGGGACATTTTAAAGACATTTACCTTGACTCCCCGAACTGTATTATTAGTTTGTCTTCTCTGTAATATATGACACTTTTGTAAGAGAATCTGACATTTAAGTCAATTCTGTTTGTGTGTGTGTGTAGTGAATTTAAATAACCACATTAGAAAGAGCTACAAGTATCAAATGTATATTATATTAAAAAAACTGATGTTTTCAATACAGTATGTTACTGAAAATATAGCAAATTGAAAAACTCTGTTGCATTTAGTGTGTTCAGTCACATTTTCATATATTTTATATTCTTTTTGCTTCTTTCAAACTGTTTGATTATTCTGATCTAATCTGTATTTGACATTATAAGCAAAAAAATAGGTTGAATAGATTTGAGACAGAAAAAAGTAGAGACATAGAGTGTGAGAAGGTTTTTTGTGTGTCTACTTTTAATAAGTGCATTGGGTGATATTCACTCACGCTCACCTCATTGTTCAGATCTCTGAAGGGCCAAAGTCGGCTCTTCCTCTCTCCTCTTCCACGTCTCCACTTTTTTATTTTTTTTATTTCTTCTCCTCTCTCGATTCGCTCATCCTACAGACTGGAGGGAAAGCACTTCCGTGATAAATCTTTCAGCTCTAAATGTCTCCTAGTAGCCCTTCGGAGGCAGATGAGCATGCATGCAAGGACTCACGTGTGTCACTTATACAGAAATTTGCATATAAAGGAAACAGTAAATATGACTACATGCACAACAAGCTTGTATTTTCAGGAAAATTGCTGGTTAAGTGTCACATCAAAATTCTGTAAAAATGAAATGAACGTATAAAGCCTTCAAAATTATTAAAAAATATGACTGAACATTAATGGAGCGACGCATGGGAGCTAGTCCAGGCAGCCAAATCGAGCTGCGCTGGACCAATCATCTGACATACATCATGTAAAACACCTCACTCTCGACAATCATCTATAATACACACAGACCAAACTGGGCGGTTTATTTAAAAAGAGAAAATTCCCCATCACTCCCCTCCAACCCCCCAGCATCCACCTGTAGGCTCCGACGGGGGTTTTTAAGTATATGCTCATCACTACCATCATAGCTATGTAATATCTGGCTGATGATTAGGTCGGAGTCCAGATCCCAAACACTAACATGTTCTACTTTTGCAAACTGTAGAGAGACATTTTCATTCAGTTCAATTTGCCTTTGGTAAAATTTCCTATTGTAATGCCATTTCTATGTATATTTTGAAATGTAAACTCTCTACAACCTGAGATAAACATTTATGTCAATATTCATAATAATCAATTTCCTTGAATATGAAATTCTGACTTTACAGAAATGTTAAATAAACAAACTGATCCCAAAGTTTTCTAAATATAAGAACATAAACAAAATATTTTTAACGCCACAGAAGTTATATGAATAATAGAACGATAAAAAACGGTTTGGCTTTGAGATGTTCCAATTTCTCTGCTCCTCTCCGGCCGCTATCTCGAACCATCTTTTTAACTGAGCAAAAGGAAACATGTTTACATCATCAGCAGCATAGAACATGATGAGCTAGAATTTATTTTAGATTTGAACACAATCCAGAAAAGGACAATCTTCTGATAAGGGAAATCCCCTGGAACCCACCCCTTGTTACTCCATTTTGCACCGAACATAGCGGAATGACGTAATATAATCGTATAATGTGATGAGGCAGAAGACAGATTCCTTGGCTTTCTGGTACAAAAAGACTGAATGTTCTTGCTATAACAATTCTTATTTAAAATCGATATTAAACAGAATCATCTCAAAACCAAACTCCTGCGGCCAGTTAGCCAGCAGGAGGTCAATTTTCAAAAGGTTAAGTGGAGCGAAACACAATTATTACACACAGTATTTGGTATTGAAATGTGACCAAACAACACCGTAAGTTACCTTTAACATTAGCTCACAACACGGCATTTATCTGAAACTCCTTCCATTTTAGTCAACCTCAATGTTTATTTAGCCAATGCACTTTTCACGTTGTGGTCATTTCTTAATTTAAGTCATTCAGGATATCTAGATCTACAATTTAAAAATATATATATATATATATTGTCGTGGGAAGACCAAGCCATGTCCACTGCTACAGAATCTCCGG
Source organism: Pseudopleuronectes americanus (assembly GCA_038501795.1). NCBI lineage: Eukaryota > Metazoa > Chordata > Actinopteri > Pleuronectiformes > Pleuronectidae > Pseudopleuronectes > Pseudopleuronectes americanus. The sequence continues at coordinate 16,192,874 of CM076719.1, read as the reverse complement.
TCACATCTCCTCACACTGCCCTGTTACCCGTCAACACAAATACGAAACTGACTGAAACAAAAGAATGAAAAGAAAGTATCATTTTTTATAGCTTGTTATTCCTTTCTGTTCTTTCTTGTGTCGCTCGGGTGTTAGTGAAAAGTATGAAATATTTGCCTGTATTATGCTTCACACTGATATATTTGATATAGGCTGGTACATGATACATGTCTATAAGTTACCTGAATATTTTGGCAGCTTGAGAAATACAGGGTAGGTACCCCATGGAGGCTAATACAACCATTTATCAACTCAAGGCTGCAGTATTCCACAGCGTGCCATATCTTTTTTTACTTTGCCTTGAAACTGTTGGGGGCCGAATATAAACAAAGCTGCCAAAATCCTTCTCTCTGTATCCTTTTCCCAGGTGTTTGCACTAACAGTCATTAGTAAAGAGAACAGTTTTGAGGCAAAATAACATCAGCAAAGCTGCCTGCGCCGAGAGACATTGATTAATGGAGCACAAAGCATAAACAGCAGCACTGAAGGTGACCTATTTGGAGCAAATAATGGAGACTGAATAGCAGAGACATGTCCCTCATTCTAGAAATGCCATGCACATTTAGAATGATCGATGATGACGTGAAATACTGAGGTAACTTTATATTAAGCTGATTAAATACGTCATAAACCACAAACCATCGTTTTTTTTGTTTCATGGCCTTTTAAAATCCTTTCAATATAGGCATGTGTATGCTCTACTGCTTTTAAGGATTTACATTTATTCATCCTAATCTCAAAATCCTATATCAGAATGACATTTTTTATGGATTAAAAATGAATTAAAGTCATACCACAACCCAAATTCTTTGGCACTCTTGTCAGTATTAAATTCTTAAACCCTTCTTCTTCAAAAGTAGCTGCAGAAAGGTTACATTGAGAGTACTCAAGAAAATTGAATGGAGAAAAGCAACAAAAGTGTAGACGATTAGATCAGATGGTTATGCTGCTATAAGTAGACACGCAGAAGTAACTTCTCATATTACCCTACTGATAGGGTGATGCTATCAGTCCTGAGTAGCATTAAGAGATGTGTGATGTTTTTTTTAAATTCTGTAAAAAGGTGCTTTGCAAAACACAGATATAAAAGTGTTTATCTGAGTCAATATAGAAGGCTACAAATGTTAGCATGCCAAGCTACCTCTGTCATTGCTTTGATCTTATATCTAAACATTTTTCTGCCACATTAAAATGTATGCAAATAAAGTTAGCTTGATTAGCAGGCTCAATGAGCTAACCTGTGGAGCTCATGTTATATTAATAAGCTGGCTAGTCCAAAGACGATAAAACGAGCCCACAACTTTCATTTCAGTCAGCAAAATTGGCTTCTTTTTTGAATATTCTTTTTAATTATTAAAAATGTGTGTTTTTAAGAATTAAAATAACCTTACACCATTGTTGTTGTACATTTTGCTTGATGAGAAAGCTCGACAGGAATACAGTTGGTCGTGGAAATTGTTGAAGCAAGCACATCCTACATAACAGACTAATGGCATCACACCAAAGGACAACCCCTATTACACGGCCAACTATTTCCAATGTATGACTAATCTTCACTGTGCACACCTACAGTCTCATTATTTCAAATTATGTTTGTTCAATTTCAATTGATCTCATTAGGATTTCAAATTTAAAACTTGGGGTTATTCTGGCTTTCGTGTTCTGTGTGTAGTGTATATGTCATGGAAATGCCTGGCAGAAATAGTAGGAGCAGTCTGTGTGAGCACATTGTCCACATCACTGTAAGTGTATGTTCGTGTTAGTCATAGCAACGTATAGAATAATTACAATCAGCCATGTTCAGTCCTTGCAAGTGCATCAAGGTGTAGCTGTGTATGTGTGTGTGCATATTGCCTTTTGTGTTAGAAATCCAATATCTATTCTCATATACGGGGTCATGAATGTGCAATTCAGATGACTAATTTGCCAGCTGGCTTCTCTCGTCCCCGAGCCAATTCACCAATGAGGATTGACATTTAACACCAATGTGACTGCATGATTGGTCACTTCACAGCTTGGTGATTGGCCATTTCCCACATAATGCCAATAATGATTGGCATTTGTGAATAAACACACACACACACACACATTGACTTGGTATGATGTCACCATGATACACCATCTAATGCTGAAGTACGACTTGAAGATATAGTTTTGTTTTTTTCACTATGTCATTTACGCAATTAAAGACTCATTACTCTCCGATTACTCTTTGCTGTCTTTCACACAGAGTGTGACAGAATCGCAAGGAAGGGCTTGCATCAGTTTTTTGTGGACAAGAATGTAAACAAAAATTTAAAATGAATCTAGCTAATCTAAATCCTAACTTATTAATAGGTCTGATGGTCTTTGCAAGGGTTTTGTCATCTGACTGGAATTACAATTAATGATATGCTAGCTTAATGGTAATGTCTGTACTGTTTAAGTTGGTGAAGTAGCTTTGCTTTTCCTCGCTAGAATAATTTTTTCACACTGTCATGATAACCCATTGAGGAAACATCAAAAGGTATGGTTGTTGCTGCTCATATCTCTTTTGCTTCACCATGTTTGTATTTGTGTGCGTCTTCATCTCTTCTGGCAAGCCCTGCCAGCTGTTCTCCTATTGGCCAACATCACAGAGACGAAGAGACCCATCATGGAAGGTTAAAAAATCGTACTCGTATTCTATTAGAATGTTCTGACTCATCATAGATGTGTTCATTCATTATCACACATTACGAAATGATCAATTGGCGCTCATGAAAATGTACACATTCAACATCCTATGTTTTCCAGCTTGAGGGATAATCAGTTTGATATCTGCATAATGGATAACTGTAAACATTAAAAGATGCATTCAGTTGAATTTAGAGAGTGGAAAATGTGTCTCTGTATCATCACAGGCAATCTGATTGAAAGATCTAATCAATATACTGTATGATCAAATTGATCAAGCATAATAGCAAGCATTCAGAAAAAGTTCAGTTATTGGGTTCCATGGCTGTATTTTTCACACTCTTCATTTTTTTCCGATCTCATTTCCTGCTTACAGCATCATTGCCCAACTTTATTGCCTCATAAGGTTACCCATTTATCATTTCTTCTCAACATAAAGGCAGGAAACTCATTCAATCAGCATCATATTGGCAGACTCTGTGGCTGTGCAGTCATAACTTATTGTTTGTTGTAGCAAGCTCTAGATCAATTCTAACTTTTCAATCTGTCAACATAGTTTCATTAATTTAGGTCAAGAGGCTTCAGGGAAGGGAGTGGAAAAAACCATGTACATGTTCCTAATTTTGATCCGTCCATTAACTGTACCACTATTCCTTGGAGGGTCGAAGGGACCTGGAACTGGCGCCAATCCCAGCCGATTTAGGCCAGAGGTGAAGACCTTTCAGCAGAGTGTTGCATTGCCAACAAAAAAAGACATAAAAAACACCATTCACCCAAACAATCCCACCTATAGGCAATATTTAGAGTCTCCAATCAACCCAATCACAATCTGCATGTCTTTGGACTGTAGGAGGAAGTCTGAGTACCTGGTAAAAACACACAGACAGAGGGAGAACATGCAGAACAAAATGACCCCGGTTGAACTGGGATTTGAACCTTCTTGCTCTGAGGAGACAGTGCTAACCACAGCGTATTGATGAATTCAAAATGAGTATTATCAAACATATGTAATGTCATTGATCTGTAGAATCTTCTGAATGTTTTTCACTCTCGAGCCACCATAGAGAGTCAACTGAGCAGTCAGATCAATATCATATGGTTTGAGGCTACAAGTAACCTCCACATGTGATGGATGTTAAGTGACAAACGCGGCATTTATGATGTGTGTCATAATGCTGTGAGGCATGCTAGGCGACTGCCATGTATATCTGTGTGATTTGCTGGCCATTCACCACACGCTGCATTTTGACTGCATAAAAGTTGTATTTAATTATAAAGGCCCAGTGAGAAGTTGACTCACCTTGACTTTAATTGAAATGCAACAGTAGACAGCAGAGAGAGAGAACTGGGGAGAGAGTTGTGGTAGGCCCTCGACCTTCATCTAGGTAATGGTACTGTCACACTCCAGGTGTTGATTGGTAGAACTGTGTCATGTCAACTTCTCATAACCCCACTCTTGGCTGTAACCTCATGCTGTCACAGTACAGGACGGGATGGGGCTCATTAATGCAGCATGAATTACTCCAAATAAGCCACAACTCTCACCAACTATCTACTCAACCTTTCTGCCAATTCCCTTGTGCTGCATTACTGTCACTGTATTTAATAGTGTCTAACATGTAACATGTCCGTATATGGTAATTATGAGTGAAATTCTTCTTCTGAAAGCTCCAACATCAGTCATTATTTAAGCTTTGTTAAATGTATTAACCAAAAAAGGTCTTACAGAAAATAGAATTGTATTCTATTGCTTTTTTCAAGAATGTCTACTTGGAATGAATATTACTCTTATAGTAAGTCAGGTATTATTACAGTGTTATATCACCCGGCTCTGAACCGACAGACCCTGGCTAATGATTGAAGTTTCTTCCAGCCCTCCTGTCCTACTGCTCTTTATAGATGTCATGTGAAGTATTCTATATCGAACAGCTCACCATCCAGCACCCTCAGCTGCAGCAGGATCTTTTCTTAGAGCGTGCACAATGGATAATTAGATCTAGTCCTGGTCTTGTCAATGGTTATATTTTGTAATGTCCCTACTGTGTATTATTACATGTCATTTAACACAGTGGTCCCCAACCTTTTTTGCGCTACGGACCGGTGGGATGTCAGACAATATTTTCAGGGACCGGCCCTCTGGTACGGCCTCTGGTGACATCTGTAGATTTTTTATTTATTTAACGAAATTAACGAATTGTTAATACGCAGCCTCAAATTACTTATTGCGTGGTAAGTTACCAGCAAGACGGAGGCGAACGGATACCAAAGCTCCATCACACACACGCTGCGCTTCTGTGCGCTTTGGAGAGTATATAAGTCACATGATGATCTTTGGTAAAACCACCATGTGTAATTTCTAAACTTTGGTTTTCCTACGATTACGACGGACATTATATAACCATTACGAGACTTGAAGCTGCAGGTAGGGGGAGTTTTCTGCTTTTGGATAAAGCCAAGTAAGCTGTTTCCAGTTTTTGTGCTAAGCTTACTGGCTACTGGATCTAGGTGGTAGAATAGAATGCCATTGATGCTGAACTATTCCCCAGGTTAGAAAAAAGTGAACAGACAGTAAATGCAAACCATGATCTTACTTTACCAGAAGCATTTTATTGCCTGAACAAATCATGCAGGAAGCAAGATGTCATTTTCCTCTAATACGAACGTCCTATAAAATTATTTATCCAAAACCATCTTACTTCATATGCAGGAAAAAACATAGCAATTTGCTCAATTGGCAAAAACAAAGACCGCCACTGAGTATATTCCAGGAAAAAATACATTTACCACAATTATTACTATAATTGTATTATGAACAATATGCAATGAGAGAATACTAACATAAGTCAACGGTGCCATTTTAGCTCAGTGCACTAATTTACTGTACAGCTGTAACAATGTGACAATATGTTAGGATTCATTCAACCACTCATGTTTAACATAACACTGACAATTGACATCTGAACAGGCTACTTTTCATCCCAAAGGATATTAACATTCTAATGATCAATTTAACAGTTAATTAAAAACACCCCATCCAGTGGGCTATAAACTCCAATGCTATTGGAGCTAATCACGAATCAGTACCACTTATTAACCCAATTAGCCCGACCTGCTGCTACTAGCTACTGATGCTAGTACTAACATCTGGCCACGACCCTCCACATACCAGTGGTGTTGTTATGACGGATTGCGATGCTAGGAGTTATGTTTACACTGCCATTTGACTCGTGGACTCAGAATACATCCCTTTGGCTTGTTGTAGTGGGTGGTAAAGGTATATTAAACACCTGTAGAGCTGTATCTAAGATCAGGCACATCTGAGGGGCTTCTCAATAGCTGTTCTACCCCTAGCCCGTAGAGAACCTAAATCTGCTAATGTTCATTCCTCCCTTTCCATCTAACATCTCCCCTCTGTGTCTGTCCCTCTACCATCTGTGCAGGCAGACCTAAATCTATTTACATCCACCAGTTCTTTTCCAGCCCTTCCCTCTGTCCTCGTCCCTCATCCAATCTGTCCAGGGCTCAGAATTTGTTTACGTCCCTGTCCGTTTGCTTCTACTTGGATGGGAATACATCTAATGTTTTTCCTTACTAGAATTTATACCTATCCCATCTGCTGCTGAATGAATGAGAAAGACCTTAGAATGGTCATAGCTGGTTTTATTTCTCGGAGGACACGGTCACATTCACCCTCACTTTATCACTAGCACAGACACTATATTAAAATACGTATGCAGACACCGCAACATCAGATTGCTTATGGACACGTGGCTGAATCTTCCTGACAGGCCAGTCTCCGAGGGAAATAGAAGAGAGGGTGGGAGCAGAGACGGGATGGAGAGAGAAAGGGAAGGGGGGCAGACATGATAGAGTGAGCGATGGTGGAAAGGAGAGAGGCGGTCGGAATGACAAGGAGAGGCCAAGGGAAGGAGAGGAAGAGAGACAGTGACACATGACGGAAAGAGAGTTGCGGTTGGCAGACAGCAGCTGGAGGGAAAGATCAACTCAGCTGACACATCAGTTCATATCACCATAGAGAGGCAGGGTGGGACGGAGAGCAAAATATAAGGGCATAAGAAATGGATAGAGCTGGAGTGAGCGTGAGTGGGACATACAGAGACGGCAAGATGGGAAGAGAAGAAAGGAGACATGGGGAGACGTATCGCTGAGAGGAAAGGTGGGGACTAAAAGGGTGTCTGGACAAAGGAAGAGGAAGAAAAGGAGCTTGCCCTGAGAGGTGTGGATTGGTGAGAAGAAGGGGAAGAAGACAGGAAGCGGGTTGTGTAAGAATATGGGAGCATGCGTCACAAGAGAAAAATAGCTCAAATGAATTTTAAAAAACCATATCCGCTCTCCTCATCTGCTGCCTTGTCTTCCTTATTCCAGGTCTGTACTCATTTCCTGCCCCTTACTTGAAACATTACAAATTAAGATCTGTGACTGCTGCAGCGATGCAAGGCAAGTTTATTTGTATTTTAAGTTGTTAACGTATTACAGACGGCATTAGGCATCAAATGTTTCTTGGTACAAAAAGAGAGAAGAGAAAAAAGAAGAAAGTATTGTGTTCAAGTGCAATATCAAATCAAAGTACAAAAAGTGAGGGGGAGGAAATGTATTAATGTGTTCTTTTTAAATAAACAAAAATCTGAACGCATTAAGGTTTAAGAAAAATCAAATAGCCTTTATTTAAGAAGTTGATACACATTTATTATAACTTACTTAACATCTTAAGTACTTCTAAATTCAAACAGTATTCTTTGTAATTGTCATTTTAAGTCTGGACCCAAATTCAGACAATAATGAAAGCAGCTAAATGCAGAAGAATGAAAATAAACAGGCTTACAGGCTGATGAACAGACAAATGTGGTTCCTTAAACGCAAAGGGCTCGAAACTGGAGGACTACAAATATCTCAGGCTGATAAAGACGAGCCAACACACGTAGAAAACGCTCACAAAGATATCAACTTGGAAAGACGAGAGATTCAAGATCTTGAATCCAAGTTCGGTTCTAGAACTTTTGTTGATAAGGGCGGATGCAGCTGACGAGGTGCAGTAAACCAAAACCCATTATTTCTGCAGCGGAATGTACACACCCTGTTCTGCCTCCTGCATGGGCCATCTCTCACCGGAAGGTTCCGCACATTTCCTGTTTAAAAACTGACTAAACTGAAAACTGACTTCAACCTTGTAGGTTGAAGTCAGTTTTCAGTTTAGTCCATATCTGCGTTGTGATTGCTCGCAGGCCCTATAGTGTGTCGGAGCTTCTTCATCCTCTAGCTCTACGACATCTGCAAACTTCCACAGTAAAGAAGACAAATGTTACATTCCTCGTCCTGAGTGTTCCATCCTCCTGCAAGTTAATATCCTTGTATCTGTTGCTGGCAGAAAATAACAACAAGGAGTGAAATGCACACCCTTAGTGGTCATTAAAATGCATAACTATAGATTAGATATTATATTGCAACCATACAGCACAAATGTGTAACCACTTGAGTGCATATATGTATGGGTCAATGCAGAGTATTCCCAGTGGACAATGTGCTTCAGACGCGTGGAGCTCAGAGGACAGAGTTCACCACCCTTAGGGCCTGAGAGGAAAAGTAGCTGTGTGCCTTTTGTAGTAATGTAGACCATTATTTTTCTGACTGTTATGGACAGCAGGGGTTACTGCTGCTGTTTCCAGATCTCAGAAACTGGCTTGAGCTGTGAAATTCAGTGAAATGAATATTTAACAACCCCCACTTTTCAATTACTTTGGAAACTCATGACTAAGCATCTTAAAATATGTCGAAGCGGATTGGCGGAATGTTGAAACAGCAGGTGAATGGTTTAAAGGGCATCACTGCAGCAATGTCGATTAAAAGCGTTCTATATACAGTAAATTAATTATATGGCCTCATGCTCAACCAGCCTGAGCAACCCGAGCGACTTAACACAATTTCCTCAGGTGCAGTCAATATTTTACTGACAGAAAACACACATACACAGACACACACACACACACACACTTTCACCATATATACATTTCCATGTTGCACTTCAAATTGCCTTGAGAGAAGATAACACATTTGGTTAATGTGTTGTTGTGGTTAATGTGTTGCTGTGAATGATTGCCTGCTGCACCAGACAATCACATGAGCCAAACAGAACTTCAGTTTGTGTGGCCACCTCCACACTCACTGACAACACTGAGGCACTCCAGCAGCTCACTGTCAGAAGACAGTTATCCATATCCCACAACCTCGATCGGATATTACTGCAGTTTTTTGAGAAGAATGAGAGCCCTTATGATTGGTGAGAACTATTTTTACAAGAGAGAAAATTATGTAGAATTATTTGGTTTGGCGTTAAAACTGAATCAATTTGCTTGCTGTCATTACTGAACCTGAGTAGATTGGGCCAAATTAGGAAATGCTGGATTTCCAAAAACAGCATTCAAAAAGACAAATCATGGCATTGATTAATCCAACTGCTCGAAAATGTGGTTTTATTTCATGCATCCAATTAAATGTTCTGGATTTCTGGACCCATTTATAAACTGGCCCCTTTCCTCATTTTCATGTTGCTCATCTCTCAGGCTTCCCAGCTCCGGCACCGAATGAGTATAGCCTTCCCACTGGGACCCGCTCCCGCACCACTGCAGCGTTCAGCCTGGATCAGCTTCCACCTCCATGTGCATTTTTAAATCTTCAGCTGAACTTCTCTCGGAGACATCATTTAGAATTGGTGTGTGATGAAAGGCATCCATGTCTGATTGGTGAAATGCTTTCTCCTGGACACACCTATGATACATTTTTGGAAAATTTGAGGACGGAACTAACCCATCTAACTTTCCGGGAGTAAGCTCTCGCCTCTCAGCTTTATGACCAGTTTAGATCAGCAAATCTTACCAGTAAACTCTAATAAAACTGTATTTTCATTTATAGTTCATCTTTTGCAAGGACCTGGAGAGACTTAAGTGCAGCATAGTTACCAGCCTTGCATTTTCTCGTAATTTTAATGGCAATTTGTTTCCTATTACAATGCAGGATGAACAAAGGCTGGAAGTGTAGAAACAATAAGATGCCCTCTGCCTTAATTTATTTACAAATGTGACCAAAATGAGTCAAGGAGAGTAACAGATGGACACTAAGAAGGAAGTATTACTGCATATGAATAATTGATTAGGGGAGAGACTGCCACTTTTGACAAAATATGCTGTGCTTCTATGTGCTGGGGAGCTGTTGTCAATCCAAAAGGCAGGGAGTCAAGTTGTGTTGTGCAAAACAACTGTCCAAAACAAAAAAGACCCGTATTCGAGAGACAAGGCCCATTGAGCCCCAGTGTCTTGTGCATGTTAGATTGTAGCACGGGATGTTTGGTACATTCTACACTGTTGGTGTTGTCGTCATTGTCATGTAAAGTGTATTTTCCAATCAGGGTTGATGTGTCATGACTGCACAACCTAAGAAAGCATCTGGTCGATATGATGAGGCAGGCTGAGGGCATGAGAGTCTAATTGCATTTTTATGAGGCCCCTCAGTGTGAGAATGTGTGAGGAAAAGTATATTGTGTGTGTGTGTGTGTTTGTTAGTTTACGCGTGTGTGCGCCGCTCCTTTTCATTCTACTTTGTTCCAGTTGGGTCGTTACATAACTTTGCACTGCGATGGCGCTGTGAGCAAAGACTTGCACGCATGCCCACACATGCACATGCATTGTCTCGCTCTCTCTTTTCGACCATCTTTTTCTTCTGTTTCCTCACTCACTCTCACAAACACACAAACCCCACCCACACACAGACGGTACTTGACAAGTGGATGCAGCATCTGTGCTTGTAAACATCCATGTCAACGGACAACAGTAGCTACCTGGAGCTACGTTCACTTGTCTGAGTGTGTTTCACTGTTCTGAGCCTAGCTGGGTTCACCTTGAGCCCTGACAGCATTGTGTTATCTGTGTCAGGGTGCTGGGACCAGAGGTTGACTAACAAAGTCTAATAAACAGCAAAGCTACTACCTAGATAAACAGAAGGTACAACTTCCTTTCCTGGTGTGATTTTGAATTTAAGAGGAATGTCCAATGTCCAATGCCCAATTCACATAGTGGAATGTGTGACACATAACATTCAGAGGAAATAGTGTGTACCAAATTTTTGCCAAATTAAACATTACCATCAGAGTGATTACATCTTGTCTACTATAGGTAGCAGTGTAGTATGAATGTCACATTTAGTGTTATGTGTAATAATAATGTAATGTTCTACTAGTTCTAGAAATCAAGTATTTTAAAAATAAATTAATGTAAAAGGTAAAAAAATTGCTATCCTCACTCACCCACTCCAAGTACGAGGGAAGACATAAGGTTGTTTGACCAACCTTACTCCCGGCAGTGTGATTAGCAGAAAGACGTTTAATAGAAAATAAGTATTCCATGAATGGATCTATATTAGTGAGGGATGGAGCATGCAAGGAATTAATTGGCTATTTGCAGTCCATACGGTTTGGATACCTGAGCTGAGTGAGCTTGAACCTCCTGCTTGACACACAGCACAATTATCTTTGTCATAAAACTAGAAAACTGCCTCACTGAGCTTATTTTTGTCCCCCTCACATGCTAACCAACAGCCGAGCTGGCTTTCATGATAAAGAGATTATGTGGCTCCCTCAGAGCAATAGCCACCTATTGTTTTGTTAAAATGGAATGTGCTTTCAATGCAATCAACCAGCAACAGGTGATGTTTGATTTGCTTTAGCGTTTACCACTCCAGCATTAATTGTTTCAACATGTCTGTAGTCAGAGTCCGACTCGTAGTTAATCGGAAGTGACAGGATTTTCTCCCACATGCTAGGAGCTACTCAGTTTGTCACACCATTGACAGACATGAACTCCTGAAAATGTCTGACAATTGAGAGAAGGGGTGGCACCCTGGGCCTGCAGGAGGCAGGACAAAGTGTAGGAACGCCACTGTGGAACAGTGTGTGGCAAAGGCTGTTTGGGTGTTAGAAGCTGATCGTGTTTTGTTTACACTGTGAAGATCCAGGGATTTGTTAAGGCTGACATGGTGTCATGTATGTGTTGATAGCATGTGGATGTGCATGTATAGCATATGTGCAGCTGTATTTGTGCTGCTGAATACCTTTTTAAGGCAAAGTGAATCATAAATGTACGACAGACTTTTATTAATAACGCTTATGTATTTTAAAGCAATTTCCTATAAAAGAGGGAGAATTATTTCATCACTGTCTGTTACAAATATCAATTAAAAAAAAACAACAATGACAAATAAATTGTGTGTGTTTGTGTTTGCGAAGGGAAAGAAGCTGCCATCGAATTACATAATTGAACTGGAAGAGCCACATGTTGATGGCTAGATTTTTACTCTGTCATCAGCGGGATGGCAAATTGGACCAGAGTGTGAGCCAGTGGGCTCCAGATGTTTTTCCTAAAAAATTTATAAATATTCAGCTGGCAGAATGGAGGAGAGAATGATTCAGGAGATATGTAATGAAGGTTCAGCCCAGTGCACACCAAATTAAAATGAAATAATTTTAATAACCAGACCCCCAAACAGCTAATTTTCAATTGGGGATACAAAGAATGGGTTTATTTTACATACAATTTGGACATTAACAAACCAATCCTAACACACACAAGAGAAAATAAAACCATGAAGGACATAGGAGATACATCTGTGCTTTGGCAAATTGCAGTGACTGACAAGTGTTGGATTTCCACCAATCACAAATTACAAGTCTGGGATGGTTCAGCAGTTTTAGTTTTTTCCTTGTTCTCTTGAAACCTCAGTCAGACTCAAAAGATGGAAACAAAGTCCGAGGCGCTCATTTGGAAAAACAAGGAGATTGAATGTACAGTATGAAAATGGGGGGGGATGACAGAGTTGGAGCTGGCAAAGACAGATAACAGAGGTTAAGGAACAGGCGGGAACGCACATCAAAAAAACAAGACTTTCCTAGACCATCTAAGAAGCAGCTGAGTTGGGTGAAGCATGAATACCATAAGTTAAGACAACGTTCTTGCAGTGGTGATCAATCTGATCCTTGAATGCTCAGGCAGGTGAGTGGGACGACTGGAGAATGAGAAGCGGGCATGAAGGGAAGTTGAAGGGAGGAGAGGAACCTGAGGACACATCCAGCAGCACACAGTACCTGTGCCTCTTTTCTGTGGCCACATTTTTCAAATTGCTGCATTTGAAGAATTATTGCGTCTCAGTGGCGCAACTGGGCCGTCAAATTTGCAAAGCTCCTTCAAATGCATCCTTCATCTTAGAACAACAAAGGATCAAACGAGGATCCTTCTTTGGCCAACCTGTCCAAGGATTCATCTTGTCCCTGAGATAAAGCTATTCTGCAAGTGCAGCCACTGAAAGAAGCTACCAATGCAATGCTAAGAACAGGACCAGCTGTGGTTATCCGAGACTGCCCCACGATCAGGACACAGCTACTGTCCTTGATGGAGCACCGATCAGGGAGAGGGCAAACACACACACACACACACACACACACACACACACACACACACACACACACACACACACATAAATCATCCACAGAACAAGGAGGCAGGTGTCAAGACAGCCGTTTTGTGTGTAACTTATAACAGTTGGTATTGTTCCTTGTCTTTTTCTATTTGCGGCATTTCTTTTTCCCAATTTAAGACATTCTCAGATCCAACCTAAAAGGAAAAAGTCCCTCAGCAACTTTCAATGACATCACTCAGTGATTTAATGCACACGTCTGAAAAGAGCCCCTGTGAGTTAGCACAACAGAAGCAGACATTTTGAAAGGACGAGGCCATTAGTTAATTTAATGAATTGATTTCATCAGACTGAGTTCGTTTGACAACAGAAAACTAAATAACGATGGAATAACAAGGGAAATCATGACAGTACATCCTAAATGTAGAGACTACCTCATTGCTGCAGGGTTTTAATGTATAATGGACAAGAGACAAGAAAACATTGTGAGGGGGATTCAAATGAGTCATGTGTAAGTGGCCTGGCCTCGGGATGCAACAGGGCTGGAACAGGTTTTAAAAATGAAGTAAATTTTGTTTCATCAAAAACAGATGATCCCTTTAACTGACATGCGCCTTGGCCACCCTGAGCATAATAACACTGCTGTTAACCAGCTCCACTACACTGTGATGACCTGTAGCTTAATCTATTATTAATTCATGGGAGAATTAAATTACATTACTTCATTGGTCAAGGCCTGGTCTGAGCAGAATATTAAATTGAGATTACACACTGATGTGAAGCCGATTTTTCCGCTGAAAAGGAGATTCGTCCTGGAATAAAATAGTTCAGATTAGTCTCTGAAACACAACATTTATCTTCCAGCGGCTCATTAGACGAAAGGACTGCAAATACTGTCTGATTTAGCTTCTTATGAAGGTCAGCGCCACAAATTACCGCAACAAACAGGAAAAACACGTTCTGTGTTTAAAGACGTCAGTGTGTCTTCGGTGCAGCTAAAATGAGAAGCGGGCGCTTCAGCTGTGTGTGACCAGCGCTTCGATTGCAAAATGTATTTAATGTAAAAACGTTTCCAAACATGCAGAGGAAGACGTGGAAGGACAGGAGGTTGTATCTGAATGGAACACATTTCTGTCAGAGCTCTCTCAAAGCAAATGGGACAATTTATCTTAACGAAGGCTCTGCATTTTTATACAACAGACCAGGCTCTGCTGTTGAGTGCGATTTACCTTGAATCTAAGCAGCAGCAGGAGATTCAATGCAAAGCAGAACAAATCCCCCAACAGCACACAAGGCGACATGACGGACCTGTGGCTTTAAGCCCTGGATGCACAAATCAAGTGCTATAAAACCTTGAACAACACTACAGCTATTTTCAAAAAATGTCCGCACAACGACGTGTAGACTTAAACATAAAAAAGGCAGCAGGAGATTCTGTGGTAAATATTCACGGTAACTCACGGAGACCTTCTGAGAGAATAATCCATAAATATACAACTAGAAGTCTTTGTCAGAAGATAAAAACAACAAATATTTTCACTGTAGTTTTGTTGACCACAGATGCTGATGCAAACCAGGTACAATCCTGCACCGCTGGGCACAATGCGAAGCAGAGGTTGAACATTATTAGTGGGAGGAATACTTAATAAGCCCATGGAGTCAGGATGACCGTCAGTAATGGGGATCACATAGATTCCACTGAAAGCAACAGGTGAAACACAGACAGGCTGAAAACTAAAAAAGGGAAAATATCCATGGAGCAACTACAGCCTCACAATGTAGGAAAATGCATATGCTCTCTACTTAAAAGGCATCGCTTGTCCTTTATATTGTGTTGGAATATGGATGTAGCTGGGTAAACTGTATACAAAGTTGGATGACACATTTCCACTTCCTCCCACTATCCAGAAATCTAAATAAAATCCCAGATATGAACACTGAAATCTTGCGAATTTGGAGCCAGGGTCTGGAGGAGAGATCAGGGGAAGGAGCCAAGGAATCGCAGGCGCACCGAAGCGCACGCTCAACCCATCCAGAGTCAATCATGATTTTTCACCCCTGTTTTTATTGCATAAAATTACTAATTAGAACAAAGCTTACCATAAAATATCACTTCAAAAAAATCTATTGAGAGATATAATATTTGGTCCATGTCCATACATAGCCTTAATGTCTTGTGATCATCCTCCAGAGCTGTGTTCATGTTTGCAGGCACACACAAGCTCTCGCCCCAATGGTACTTGGTAGCAATGCTAATTCCAGTAGCATCACGATTTCCAGCAGCTTCCTAAATTGCTAAGTGAAATCATAACTAACCATTACATGTCAACAATGTGACATAGACATTATCCATATAACACCCAAATTATCCTTGAGTGTCACGCTCAGCCAGCAGAACTCTACATAGACGATTACATTCTGCAAATTGTAATGTCCTGAGATAATATGAGCGTTATTATTTAGTCTGTTGTATGTGCCAAGATGAAGTCCATAAATTTACATCACATCATGCTGCAATTTGAATCCACCTCCCTGGTCATCACGGCCAACTGCGGTTCATTTCTGACCTTTCTGTTAAAAATGCCCTTTTTCAGATGGAAATCAAAGCATTTTGTTCTCTCTCATGACGCCTGCTTTTATCCTGCAGCTAAAGACCGACTGATCTGCTGTATATGGCACCACTTAGCCTAGGAGACAAGAGACACCCTTGAGACAGAGTTGAGTCATCTATACCCTTTCCCTCGATTACACATTAACCCTGGACCCGTCTCTGCCCCAGGTGGGTTAAAGTTCATACACTCTGAAATTTCCTGTTTTCCACTGCAGCTTGTCCCCTTATTATGATTCATGTTTAATAATGAATACATGTGTATGTTTCAATGCTGTGCCCATGTTATTTTATGCCTACTGCTGCCTCCACGATGAATAAAATGCACAAAAGAAGCAGTTTTGCTTCGTTTCTGGACAGTTCATTGTTTTTTTAAACTTTATTTTCAATCATTCAACGAGTCATTTTAGTATTTATGTTCTTTTCCAAGTCTCAGGTCAGGGCTGGAAGTTCAGGTGCAGCTCTTTCGTTAAGTCAAACATGGTGTGTTCATATGGTCTTTGAGGGAGCTCTGATAAAAAGAGGGATATTTGGTAATTCCAGATATCCATCTGTCTGTATTTGGAAGGCATTGCTTGAGAATTTGTCTCTGTTCTTAAGGCATTTGTTCCAAAGGGCCATTAATCATTGTTAGAAAATAAGAAAAAGGTTACAGAAGTACGGCGGAGCCGCTTTACTGACCGTGAATCACAATAGTAAACTTGAGCCTGATACGAGCAATAATAAATTGTAGTGTAGCATGTCGACAGAGGGAATAAAGTGAATTTGTGTATTTTGGTATAAACCACCCCTCAAATTAAATATTTGTGTAATGAGGCTTCTCATAATTATCTCCCTTCACAATCCGTGTTTAGCTACACATCCATAATTAATTGCGTTATTATTTTGCTCCCATAATGTGTTGTCACCCAGACAAAGAATTGATGTTGTAAAATGAACATAATTTCTTTGACAATGGGAATGTAATTTGATTATTGCATGAATAATCTTGTTTGTTAGCGTCAAATCAGAGTCTCAGTCACGCTGACTCACTGACTGGTTTGATAATTATCCGCCCGGCCAACTGATTCATGAATCGACTGCGGCTGTTTGTCTGTAAAGTTCAGTCATTTACATCGCTGCAAAACAATATGTTTGATTTGATGACTGAACGTGTATGATTAATAAACTGGCTTCCTGACTTTCATACCGGAGGCTGACTGATGCAGTTGCCGTCTGACTAAGTCATTTATTACACAAAGAAGAATCTTTCATTTCGTTTTTTTCTCACTCCTCCTCTCCTGTGTCCTTGTGTGGCGGTGACCCATCCTCATTTATATTAACTCGTACAATTACCTCTCAGTTGCTAGGAGACACGTGGTAGACATTGTATGCTGGGTTGTTGTGGTCTTCAAGGTCTCAAGTGGGCAGACAGATCTCACCACCGGGGGTAAGTGTATGTGTGTGTGGTTATTGTTCTGTGTGCAGTGGCGGTCCTGACTGCGTTAAGCCAGACAAAGGCGAAATTCAACATGAGCTTATTATTGTCAGAGCACATCTTGACATCTTCCTTTTCCATTTTCTTTTCTTTTAACAGCACAATGAGATCCTTGAAAAAAGACGCCTATCTCTTTTGGGTCCCTTAATGCTTACTACACTTTGTAAGTTTATTCACACATGTACCATTGGCCCAGCTGTGGCCCAGGAGATAGACAGGGTCATCCACTAACCTAATTGTCCTCAAGCCTTTATTCTGAAATGGCCTTGAGCGAGATACTGACCCAAATTGCCCCTGAAGGATGTGCTGATGGTGTATGATGGGAAATAGCAGCGTATGAATGTGTGTGTGTGAATTAGTGAAGTCCCTTGCACTATAACACGCTTTGAGTGCTCAACTAAACAGGAAATAGAAAAACACCAGATAATAGATGTGTAAAAAACAGAGTTACCTTTGGCATCGGTGATCATACAATGCGCAAAATTTACATCTACCATCCAATTCCCACTTTTCCTTCCATCATAGCACATGTCCTCTTACACATTCTCCACGTCAGCCTTATATGTTGTAATTCAATATAAAAACACAACAAAATACTGCTGTACTCGGGCACAACAAGGACAAGCACAACCCATTTCACAAACATTTGAGGAGCTGAATGTGTGCATGCCTTTATGAAGTCTTCACATTTTAAATGAATGGTAGAAATGCGTCCTGAAAGCTCGATAGTTCAAACTCTTTGTGCTTTGTTATATTTGTTACTTTTGCAATTGCGCGTCTTCTTTGATCTCTAAACCCAGACTACTCCCATTTTCTTTCTCAGTTATTTTATTTCTTCATGAGGAAACATCGAGCATCGCTGCACACGTGCATGGCATTCTGCTTAACTAACCGTCGTATCATTAAACTGGAGATGCCCGAGTGCCTTGTTTGTGAACAATGCAACAAAGATAACATAATAATGTGAGCTGTCGTTTTCCAGCCAGTGACAGCTGAATCCTCCCCCACTGTGAGAAATCAGGGCCTCACCCCCTGATACTTTTCAATTCAGTGCACACATTTTGCTTTGATTTACCCCTGTGTGTTTTATTTCTTCTGCAAACTTCCTCTTCTATTCCACCCTGTGTTACCCTCCCCTATACTCAAACTCATCTCTATCCTAACCTGAAAATACAGTTTTTTCACCTCTTCACCTCTCCTCCCTCCTCTGGTGTATCCTTGTCATTTTATTGAGTGTTTTTTAATTAAGGTAGTTATGAGCTGTAATGTATTTTGTGGATAAAATCATGCTCATTGTATTTGCTTGCGAAATAGTTGTTATGAGTGGTGTTTTTTTTATAATCTCAAGTTTTGAACCCCATGCCCACAGAGCAAAACAGTTTTGGCTCAGATTTGGCACACATCCCAAACATCTGGTTTCATAACGCATGGAATGTGGACACTTTGAGTGCTCCCCTCCTGTTTGCCATATCTGGGCCAGAAATAAACCAAATTTGTTTTGGGATATTTCGGCCACGTTTGCTATTATAACATCGGACCACTCAAGGCTCCAATTCATTTTGTTTGGGCCACAAGTAGGCAAGTGCTAGCCTGACGTTGTCATACTCACAATTCTAGTCAGAATGTGAGTCTGATACCGCTCCATTGGGCTGTGATTATGGGGCGTGTTTCAACCGAACCAGGAAAAATAATTCCTCTTCGCTCAATTGGATAGACATACAACCAATCAGAGCAACGTAGTATGTGACGTATGTTAAGCGAATCATTGTGAGTTATTTACTAACGCCGGGTTCACACCTGACGCTGAAGCGCAGCGCCAAGCCTTAAATAACAGCTGGCTCCCATCCACTCCCATGTTAAACCTTTGTGCGGGTCACACCGGAGGCTGAAGCGCCGCTCTGCACCAAAGCTGCCTCGCACCGTGCAGCGATCGTTGAGTCTATTTTTTGCGCTTGACGCGAGCGTATCGCGCCAGGAAACACACTGAAAAATGATTTTAAATGATATTGATGATATATTTTATATGATATAAATTATCAAATATGCATCCCATACTTTGAAGTCCCCTTCTGTTGTCCTGGAGTTTTAATTTTACCAATAACATTATTAAATGTCCCCCTCTGCCCATCCACTACAGCCACACAAGCAGTGATAAAGATAAAGAGAGAGAGGGGGGGGGCTACGTATTCTCCACATAGGCTTGAGTGGAGAATACGTAATTTACCCTCCACACCCGACATTTAACGGAGCAAACAGCGGAGAAGTTCTTCAACATGGATGACATTAAATTAATAATTGAAGTGGAGAAGTGCAGTGAGTTGTATGATCCTCGGAAACATGTTGTATAAAGACAACACCAAGAGAGACAAATGTTGGGACGCTGTTGCTTAATGTTGGAGCAACAAGTAAGTATACCGGTATGCTTGAATACTACTGGACGGTTCAGCGTCGCTTCACCGTCCGGTGTTTAACAGCCAAGCACCGGCGCGATAGGGATTAGCGTGACGCGGCGCTTTGGCGTCGCCTCCTCGTTCTCTGTTCCTCTTTCAAAATGAATGCGCTGTCGATGTCTCCTAAAACAGACTCAAATGCAGCATCTACACATCTCAGCTCTCCAGCGGCAGGCATTCTATCCAAGCGTACTTTGATGACGTGGTTGATTACGTTACCGTTGATCACCTGTCCATCATCGTATAAAGCCCGCCCTGACAATCTGATTGGCTCGGAAGTTTTGGATCCTGGCATAATTTCTCCCCAACGGAGCGACTCCAGACCGAACTTCCCGACCTCAAATGTTGTGGGCGGGGCTAAGTTCGTCTGGCATCCAGGCTAGGCAAGTGCTGCATCATTACCTGAACAGGCTGTTATACGTGTGCTACCGTTTTACTTATTTTATGTTGCGTTCCACTTTATTATTTTGGTGCGGTTTCCTCCTTGAAGTCACGTTAATGCTTGCGAGTGGATGGTGCAGGTTGTTAGAAGTACAGCCTAAAGTCTCATGAAATACAGAATTTCTAACTTGGGATTGTTTATAGTTTGATCTGCTTTGAAGAGAGGGGGAGCGATCCCAAATCAGGAGACTACGCTCGGCAGTTGTTATCATTCATCGGCTGCCCGACCCAGTGTAGCTACATCCTTACTGCCATCCACTGTCAATGCGGCTCAGCTGATCAAGACAGAGACTCCAAATGAAAACACATTCAAATATTATTTCTGTAAATCCCAATATTCTAGTTCAACATTCAACATTAGATGCCCTGAGGGGATTTCCTCCCACTACTTGTAACCTTTCCTCAATTTTGAATGGTTAATAGTAAAGCTGCACTGTCACTTTTCAGGATCATTTGCACATATTTTACACTTGATTTTCAGCATGATAACAAATAAGTGGTTGTGTAACGCAGCAGTTACGTGTGTCGAAAAGCAGCAACAGAACAAACCAAAGAGAAAATCAAAGGACAAACCTGTCACAAGTCTGCTTAGAAATCAGTTTTCATCTCTCCAAGCATTTTAGAATAACAAAAAAAAAGAATGCATGAATATAGAAAACGTGACAGTAGGAAAAAGTGTTTGACTGAAACAATTCCAGGATTCAAAATGGAAACGGTGCAGTGTTCTAATCAAATTACAAAGATAAGGGGTTCAGAGAAAAGCAAATAAAAAGGGGAATAATATTGTTGAAAGGCAAACCATGATCAATAATCTGTCAAATAACATCGGGACTGATTCCTGTCCTCTCCATGCCTCTGTATTTCTTGATCTATTTCTATTTCTCTCTCATTTTGTTGCCTCCATCTTTTCTTCCCTCCCGTCATTGTCTCTCTGTGTTTCTTTCCGTCTGTCCCCCCCTGTGGAGACACATCCTCTCTACTTGATTGCTCTCAATCAAGTAGAGAGGGTGAGGGGGGTCAACACATACAAAACTATGTCTCTCAATGACTCTGACATACATCAAGGCCGCTGATTGTCTGCGTGTCTGCCTGAAGATTTCCACATGCGGTTTCGAGAAGTTTTTCTGAGGCGAGTTTGTTACTTCTCGTGAACTTAATATTCAAGTGCTGTTTTCCCAACAACACCAGGCGATCACCATAGAGACTGTATCAAGATGGACAAACTTTCTCCCACAATCCAGTGATGAATCCAAAATATATACTTGATATGGATATTGCCTGAACACTAGTGACTGAGCAATGCAGCAATACATGTGCTCGGGTCAGTTGATGTTTCACCTTTTCTCTATAGCATAAAACAACTAATTTTAAACATCTTACTGGATAAACACTTGAAATGCAAACGTTTATAAGAACAACCAAAATGGACAGAAACAATGTATTTGATGTGTACTTTAACTTTATTTTGGTCGATGACCCATCCACTAACATGTAGGAGGCAGGATTTATAACCTATACTGTAGCCTGCCAGCAGGTGGCAATCAAAATGCTTAGGCTCCACTTTCAGAGGTTATTCATTTCACCCACCTTTTTATACAGTCTATGGTGGCACAATGAGGTTACGGAAAAAAACTACCTTGGTTCTTCTGCTACGCTTTGTATATTTAAAACCCTTATTTGGCAACATTGCTTTCTGTTGGGCTTCACTCTTTTGTTTTTGTTGGGCGTCACTTTTTCCAGCCGTGTCGTCCATCTTTAAATACCGTCTGTGTCCCACCCAGTTCTCCCAACAGGCCGGTCTAGAATTTGAAATAGTATACGGAATTTATTCTTGCCAAATTACCTTTGTCTAAATGAATCCCATCAGCCAAATGAATATGATTCGAATTTAAATAATTTTTGAATAATTTTTGAGGCGTTCTGTTCTTATCTTTGTCTGTTGTTCAGTTTAGCATCAATGGTCGCATGATTTCACTTAACTCATTAGAGTTGAACCTAAAGTCTTTAAGTGACAGGATTAGCAAACGACACTACCCCCCTGACAATCATGAAGAGAAATATATATCCAATGAGATACAGTTTACAAATCTGTGCCCAAAGATTGCAAAACCATGTGTGCACAGTTTACACATCCTCGGGCACAGATTAATAATCCAAGGGCACCTGACCCTAGGGGGCGCCGTACTCTTTTATTAGTCGTCTACTTAATGCCAGTCTCTACTGCGATGTCTATTATAACACAAGTTATAAAGGTAGTCTGGAAAAAAGACAAATTACACATCAGGACACAATCCTGAAGGGGGACGTGGAAGGTGGTGGGCTGGAAGGAGGGAGAGAGAGAGAGAAGGAGGGAGTTGTGCTCTCATTATAAAGTAATCACCAAGAGGAAAGGTCAGGTGGCTGTTACAACAGCTATAAAAGACTTGTGATGCTGAGGAAGACAGGGAGGGAGAGAGAGAGAAAGATCAACTATAAAATACTGACGGGGAAGGAGACAGAGAGAGATGGACAGTGATGCTCGCAGAGAGATGTAGGTGAGATTAACTTTCTAAAATAGTCATTAAATACAGAAGGTGAGGGAGGAAGAAGAATGGTGGGCATTAAACAGACTCTATGCGGTGCCATTATGTCGTGCTCCTTTGGGGGGGGCTAATCAGGTAGAACACCCCCTTTTGGCATCTAATGATTAATGTTTTGAAATTCCAGCACCCCGTGGGGATGATGAATCTTTCAGTGACCCATCAAGAGAACTCTTATAAATGTCACACATGTGTAAAGGTACAAAAACACTTGTAACTGGTGCCATTTTGGGCTGGACACTGTAGAAACAGTGTGCCGCATCAGCATGCATCAGTCTGCTGCCTTTAATCAGAGGGATGTGCTGTGCATGTTCGGAGCACTGTGCAATTACTGTGTGCACTCTTCAGTGTAGTTGTCTTAATTAAATCTTCCTACACGGCGGTAAAACGTTAAAGCAAAATCCCATTATTATAAAGGAATGCACAATGCAGATTCAGTGGGGGGCGGAGAACGCTGCAGAGGAACACGTTGTTCGCTTCACAGCCACAGAACAAGAGCTGATAATCAGTTTGATGAAAATTAGGACCATATAACGAGCCACAAAGGCAATGATGTTGCATCTAATCAGAGGCGGGCAGCAGCCCGGAAGACGATTGCCTGCATCAGCGCAGAAGTAAAGCCTGCAATCATTTCATCGCACTGAATTCACTGCGAGTGATTGGAAATTTATTGTGATTTAGCTCACAAGACATTTTGTATGAGACCATCCTTAACAGAGAGACAGAAGACATTGGTTGCTGGTTTTGTCAAATGCATAGAACAAGGCTGACACACCACCTCATCATGTAAGTGCTAATTAACTTCCCTCCCCATATTGCGAAGAGGTCCTTTATATACTCAATAGAATGAACATGGAGTTGGGAAGCATGGGACAAAGGCCAAGAAAGAACCAATTCAATTTCAAAGGGGCGGCACCTGATTCTTTCATGACCATGAACTTCTTTAATCGTGATTTTCTAGTCTTGCACAGGTTCAGGAAGCGCATTTCATGATGTGGAAAGCAATTGTCTAATGTTGTTGAATATTTTTTTCGCAATAAATAGGGAAACAAACTCAATTTGTAGTTATACTTTGTCAATATTCATTTTGGAAATAAATGATTTGGTGGAAAAATTAAAAAATCTAGACCCTGCTGACAAACCAACCAACAATGGTTAAAGACACTTCAAAATAATGTACAACCACATGCATGCACATACCTTTCTGGGATTCAATTCAAGTTATGTACCCCTAAAATGATAAATCAGTGGTTAAAAGTTGAAAAAACTGCTGCAATGTGTATTTCCATGTCCTTTCTTCTTCCTCTCTGGAGCTGCAGACAGAACAGGTGGTTTTTGGCAGCCTCTTGAGCTCCTCTTCTGATTGGCTGACTTCACTTTGAGTGACACGCAACCAGGCCTATCAACTGTCTCATTCTGGGCGGATTCACTGTGGTAAACACGGCTGAAAGACACGCCGTTATGTTTGCAGCTATAGAAGAGCAGCCACATATTCACAGTCCGTTACAACAGGATGTTTCCGAACAGTAAGTTACACCGTCCTCATGTTTGTTCAAGTTTGAACAGGACAGTCGGCCAATGTAGGAGTAACGTCCCGAGTTATAGTACGGAGTTTCAGTCCCGAGTAACGAGTAACATCTAGGTTACTCCGCACTGAGCACAGCGACACAGCACGTCAGAATAAATGAAGCGTAACCACTGATCTCGAACAGTAACGTTCTTAGGAGGAATGTGCATGGATAGCAAAAGCCCAGAAAATGAATTTTATACAATATGGGCCCTTTCACAATGGTGTCATTGCACCTTATCTCATATTTCCTAAACATCAGAATATATGACTAAAAAGTTTGAATGGCTAGCTGTTAAAATTTCTGCAAGCACATTTATTTGTCACGTATAACTCGTGTTTATTTTGTTGCTCTGGTGAGCCACAAAGCAGCAGTTT
Organism: Pseudopleuronectes americanus; assembly: GCA_038501795.1. Taxonomy (NCBI): domain Eukaryota; kingdom Metazoa; phylum Chordata; class Actinopteri; order Pleuronectiformes; family Pleuronectidae; genus Pseudopleuronectes; species Pseudopleuronectes americanus. The sequence continues at coordinate 16,168,204 of CM076719.1, read as the reverse complement.
AGCCCAACTTCCAGGTTTTAATGGCCACTTTTCAAGGGCATACGGGATGAATATATGATGATATGATGCTATAGAGAGGAATTTGGGGAAATATCACATTAATAATGAAAATCCAGATGGAAACACTTGGGTTAACTAAACCTGAGAGGATAACTAGTGGAAAATAGATAAAACAAAAATACACCACAGCCTCACTACAAATAACCTCTGTGAGAGTGCCCTCATTGCAGAGGTTTTATGTGGGTATTTCTAAATTATATATCACAGGGAAACACAACCACATAAAAATGGTTATTATTTCTGTCACTTTGCCTGTAGAGCAGAGCTCTCATCTCATATATTCGGTCACAAAATAGCTCTCCTGCACCTGCAATGCTCCTGCACCTATCCGGATCTGCTGCTCATATACTATTTGTTGTGTTGGTACATTTGGGTTTCGATGCCTTTTAGAGCAAGACCCTCTGCAGTAGTGATTGTAGTGCGGGGCCTTCAGTATCAAAGTCCCGCTGATACAAACGCTTTAGCAATCATGAGTCTGTGACAGAATGACAATAACCATTTTACGGAAAAAAAATTTGATGTCTGCTTTGACTTTTTACTTTGATCTTACCCCCATAATGCAGCCCCTAGTGATTTAACCATACTGTATCTATCTCACTGCATGTTTGAACGAATAACTCTGTGATGATCTACTATAATTATCTAATTCCCCCATTAATTAAAGAGCTGGAGCAGAACAGGCACTTGTTTAATTATAAAGCCGGACAAGTGTTAATAATGCTAATCCTGAATACATAAATAATACATAAATTGTCTGCAAGAGGTATTTTCTAAGCCTGAGGGGTAACCCACTACGGATACTTCACTGAATATACTTGCCTATGAACCATGCAGTTTAGTTTAATTAAAATCATCTGTGACCAGAGAATGACAAAACTAAACAAAACACAATTTAACACTCACAACTACTCAGAACAGACAAAAACTAAATTCATATCGGTGAAGTCACAAATGGGAGCTGACCTTTGCCAGAGAGGCATTATGACTCATTTCATTTAGAAATGACCCAGACTTCACAGCATTAAAGACACATACATGAAATATATGAAATTAAACTAAACCAGTTATTGACTTGTCAAAATACTACGGTGTATGCAGCACATACACACATGGGATTATAATGATTGGGATAATACATCCCCAATGGCCCCTTACCCTAGGGGGCCCCATTACCCTATCCCCCTAACCCTAACCATAACCTAATTATAACATTAAAACTAAAACCAAGTCTTACCCTCAAACAACCCATTCAGAAAAATGAGGACTGATCAAAATGTCCTCACTTTCCAAAAATGTCCTCACTCTGTAGGGCCTATGCTCTACATGGTCCTCAAAAAGATAAGGGAACAAACTTATACACAAATACACACACAGTCTTAATGTCATTACATTATATTCAATTTTATTAATGTCTTCATATCTCACATTTTCGTCATCATCAAAACAAAACTAAAGCCTTCCTCTCTTCCCGTCTTTGTTTTCCTCTTTTGTCTCTACCCTTCTGTTTCTCCTTCCTTTTGGTCTGTCCGTCTCCTCTCCACTCTGTTTCCCTCTCACCGTCTATTTATCTGTCACTCTCACCCCGCTCCTCTCTCTTTCCGTCTGCGGCCCTCTCTCAGGGTAATGAGATATAAATGTTTCAGGACTGTGATCGCCCACGGCACTAGACCTGTCTGTCTCCTCTGACACAACAACAGACATGCACACAAACACAAACAAGTACACACAGCACTGCTGAGAAACATGCAGACGGAAAAAACAAACCTGGATGCTATTGTACACATGTGATGTATTTTCCGCCGTTGTGATTCTTCTAAACCTAGTGTAACTAATAAGCAATTAAAGAGGTGGAAGCTGTAGGCAAAATGTCTGGCAATTGTGTATTTGTGTGGGCTACTGCGGACTCAAAATAAGAATGAAGAAATAAGACTGTGTGTGTGAGAGTGCGTGTGCGTATATGTGTGTGTGTGTGTGTGTATGTATGTGTGTGTGTGTATGTCTGTAGGTGAAGGGCAAGATTGAGGTAACATAAGGGTTGTTACACCCCACATACACACTCACACACGCACGGACACACACACACACACACACACACACAGATTGCCTCTTGTATTAGATAATAGCAAATGTTGAGAGTTGAAATGAACAAGATAAAAGACGAAGAACAAACCCTACATCAGATTCAAGATGCTTTGTTTCACTGCAGAATTTCCACATCTGTCTTCTTATATTAATAAATGGCATTTGTTCTATGGACTCATTAAAGGGAATTTGCCTCTTTTACTATCAGTACTTTTGGATATGTTGTTTGTTTTTGCATGTACCTGCGTCTTCCTTGTGATTGGATGGTTGTTCTCCCTGAGTTTTCAGTTTCCTGTTTTATTTTTGTAGTTTTTGCTCTTGTGTGTTTCCTACTTCCTCTCTGTGTCCTGTTTCCCGCCCTTGTGATTGTGTGCACCTGTTCCTCATGTGTTTCACCTGTATCCATTTACCACTTTTCCAGTTTGTGGATTTTGCCTGAATTAAAGGACACATTATTTGCTCTGCATTTTTTGGTCCTCCTGCTTTTTAAATACATCACAATGAAAATGCAATGTAGCTATATCAATATGGATCTGCCTCACACACACAGGATACATAGCCCCTATCAGTCAATACAGTATTACAGCTTTGGTTTTTGTGTCTTTCTATATTTTGAATATGTCGCTTCATTCTGACTTTGAGTCGACAATGGGATTTAACATATCATCATGATTAATTTAGTGTGTAACTCCTTTTGGTAATGAGGAGCACTGGACCAGATCGGTTCACTCTGACAGCTGAGATTAACAAAAATCAAACATGGTAGCCAGAAGGGGGGTCATACACCTAGCAAGGCCCAGCAGTCCCATTATTAAACCACAGTTAATTTCAATAGATCCACATCTTTATTTGGACCTGCATCAAATTAAACACATTTATAAATATCAATTCCCATTTTTTTTATTGAGATCCACCAAGTACAAATCAAATCAAATCAAATCAAAGTTTATTGTCACATGCACCAATGACAGCGTCATCGGAGCAGTGAAATTCTTAAGACATGGCAGGCAACTTCTACGCAGTAGACGACTTTACAACATATAACATAACATCGTAACAAATAACATATAACATATAACACAGTCAAGTGAATATTAAATTAAGTAATATGAATATGTGTATAACATATAACAGTCAAATTAAAGTAAAGGTTAAATGAAGCAGCAGTTTACAGGGTGAAGGGGTGGGGAATATTAAATAGAATAATATGAATATATGTATAACATATAACACAGTCAAATAAATTCAAATGCAGCAACAGTTTTCAGGGTGAAGAAGTGGGGAATATTAAGTGAGATAAGTTTATGCGAAGTAAGTGAAAAAAATAAAAATAAAAATAACATGCTATCTAACATAACATATAACTTCACATCGTAACATAACGTGGTCAAGTGCAGCAGTAGTTTACAGGGTGAAGGAGTGGGGAATATTAAGTTAAATCTTATGAATATGAATATATGAATATATCTCTACATATAATGCATATAACATAGTCAAGTCAAAGTCAAATGAAGCAGCAGTTTACAGTGGGTAATATTAAATTAAAATAAGATGAATATAGGTATTACATAGGCAGATCAAAGTCCAAATGAAGCAGCAGTTTACAGGGTGAAGAAGTGGGGAATATTAAATAAAATGAATGTATGTGGAGTAAGTGTATTGTATGAGTGTGGGAGCAGAATGTACATGGTGACTGTTCGGGGGGTCAGTGTTGATTGTTCAGAAGCCTAATGGCCTGGGGGTAAAAGCTGTTAGTGAGTCTGGTAGTCCGTGCTCGGATGCTCCGGTAACGTCTGCCAGACGGCAGCAGTGTGAGAAGTTCACAGCCTGGGTGGCTGTGGTCCTTGATGATCTTCCGTGCTTTTCTCAGACATCTTGTGTTGTAGATGAGTTGCACGGAAGGGAGATGGCCGCCGATGATGCGCTCCGCTGTCTTCACCACCCTCTGCAGGGCCTTGCGATCAGCAGCGGAGCAGCTACCATACCAGGCAGTAGTGCAGCTTTAGAGGATGCTCTCAATGGTGCACCTGTAAAAGTTTGTTAGTGTTTTTGCAGCCATGCCAAACTTCTTGAGTCTCCTCAGGAAGTATAAACGCTTTTGTGCAGTTTTGACCACAGAGTCCGCTTGTTTGGACCAGGTCAGGTCATCTGTGATGAGCACACCGAGGAACTTGAACTCAGAGACTCTCTCCACAACAGCTCCATTGATGTGTAACGGGCCGTGACCCCCCCTCTGCAGCTTCCTGAAGTCCACGATCATCTCCTTGGTCTTGCAGACGTTGAGAGACAGGTTGTTCTCCTGGCACCATGTTTCCAAGCCTCTGACCTCATCTCTGTAGGCGGTCTCGTCGTTGTTGGAGATGAGACCAAGGATGGTGGTGTCGTCTGCAAACTTCAGGATCGTGTTTGTACTGTGTGTTGCCACACAGTCATGTGTGTACAGGGAGTACAGGAGGGGACTGAGCACGCAGCCCTGAGGGGCCCCGGTGCTCAGGGTCAGTGAGGAGGAGGTGTAGTTACCGATTCTCACCACCTGGGGTCTGCTCGTCAGGAAGTCCAAGATCCAGTTGCACAGGGGGGTTTTAAGACCCAGGCTCCTAAGCTTGGGGACGAGTTTGGCAGGCACAATTGTGTTGAACGCGGAGCTGTAGTCCACGAACAGCATTCTCACATATGTGTTAGCCTTTTCCAGGTGGGAGAGGGTGGTGTGTGTTGTCAGGGCGATGGCATCGTCCGTCGATCGGTTTGGGCGGTATGCAAATTGGAGGGGGTCTCTGAGACGTCAATGACAATGTGGAAAAATGTGTCTAACTCAAGTCTTCACCATCAGAGGAGACTGGACCTTGGAGATTCTACCTCACACATCAGTTGTCACATTGTGAGAAGGGGATACATAATTGAGAATTGAGTATTTCCTGATAGAAAACAAGTTGAAACTGAAGTTAGGCACAGTATGTCAGATTTTTTTAGAAAACCTTAACAACTAGAAGTAACAAACTGCAGTTGTATGCCTCCGCCAACCAGTGCAATTTCTGTGTAGATATTTCTACATACTTTTTTGCAGATTCATGTAAAGATCACTGTGACCTTTGACCATTGGCCATTGAAACATGATGCCCTGTCATAGCCTGGGTGCCAGACGAACTTAGCCCCGCCCACAACATTTGTTGTTCGGGAAGTTCGGTCTGGAGTCGCTCCGTTGGGGGGAAACTATGCTCGAACAGAAGCTGTTCGATCCAATCAAATCTTCAGGGCGGGCTTTATACGATGATTGACAGATGATCTGCAGTGACGTAATCAACCACGTCACCAAATAGCGCCTGGGTTGATTTTGTTTTCCACAAACATGCCTGCCGCTGGAGAGCTGAGATGTGTAGATGCTGCATTTGAGTCTGTTTTAGGAGACATCGACAGCGCATTCATTTTGAAAGAGGAACAGAGAACGCGGAGGCGACGCCAAAGCGCCGCGTCGCGCTAATCCCTATCGCGCCGGCGCTTGGCTGTTAAACACCGGACGCTGAAGCGACGCTGACCCGCCGGGCAGCGCTAATAATATCACCGGTTGATCCAGTAGTATTCAAGCATACCGGTATACTTACTTGTTGCTCCAACATTAAGCAACAGCGTCCCAACATTTGTCTCTCTTGGTGTTGTCTTTATACAACATGTTCCGAGGATCATACAACTCACTGCACTTCTCCACTTCAATTATTAATTTAATGTCATCCATGTTGAAGAACTTCTCCGCTGTTTGCTCCGTTAAATGTCGGGTGTGGAGGGTAAATTACGTATTCTCCACTCAAGCCTATGTGGAGAATACGGCCCCCCCTCTCTCTCTTTATCTTTATCACTGCTTGTGTGGCTGTAGTGGATGGGCAGAGGGAGACATTTAATAATGTCATTGGTAAAACTCCAGGAAAACAGAAGGGGACTTCAAAGTATTTAAATTAATTTCAGTGTGTTTCCTGTCGCGATACGCTCGCGTCAAGCGGAAAAAATAGACTCGACGCCGAAACGATCGCTGCACGGAGCGAGGCAGCTCTGGGTGCAGAGCGGCGCTTCAGCCTCCGGTGTGACCCGCACAAAGGTTTAACATGGGAGTGGATGGGAGCCAGCTGTTATTTAAGGCTTGGCGCTGCGCTCAGCGTCAGGTGTGAACCCGCATTAGTAAATAACTCACAATGATTCGCTTAACATACGTCACATACTACGTTGCTCTGATTGGTTGTAGGTCTATCCAATTGAGCGAAGAGGAATTATATTTCCTGGTTCGGTTGAAACACGCCCCATAATCACAGCCCAATGGAGCGGTCTCAGACTCACATTCTGACTAGAATTGTGAGTATGACAACGTCAGGCTAGCCCTGTCATGCAGTTTGTGGGAAACTGAAGCTGCTTGATTCTCCTAAGAACCTGATGAGCAGAACAAATAAGAAACGTTGATACTACAACGTAAAGACTTTGGCTACAGTGAAGATTATTTGATCACATTCCCTCTCACTGATGGCATCATATTTGCTGATGCTGCTAATTTAGTTGTTTTCACATTATGTTTCTAGATATTTTTCTACACCTGTATTTAGTCATTTCTTGATGGGGGAGAAGCTTCTTACAATTCCATTGTACCTGAGTATGGTGACGATTAAGAATTTAATTGAATCCTCGAAACGAGAATCTAATGGGTTCCAAGATAATTAACATGCTGCTCAGCACTAAAGCGGTTGGACTGGAATACAATTTGATGCAGAAGAGTAAAACAAGGTTGAGTATTCTGAAACAGAGTGTGTACTTGTTCATCAAAAGCAGAATATCATGAATTAATACAAATAAACAGTATTGCATATTGTAGATCAGTGGATTATCAGTGTGTGTGATTCATATTTTTCACAGGAGTTAATGATTTAACTGAAGTTATTACAATATGCTGATATATCAAAGAATGTTTCCATTTGATTCTGCCCCCGGCTCCATCATGGTACACACTCGGAACATGCCTTCAGTTGAGTTGTCAGGGTTGCAATCTGGGCACAGCGTGTTTTACAATGTGTTCACGATTAATGCATTCACATAGTTGACTTGCAAACGCCACATCCCTGGTTTTGTTTGTCTCCTCTCTTCTTCCCCATTGACTCTTTCCCCCTGATCTATAAACTGATTAAAACTGAAAGTTAAGTCCGTCCTGACTTAATTTGCCATTGTGTGGCGTACAATAGTGAGCAAGTGTAATCTGATAACGTTTAATTGGTGTAATCAAATAATTACCCCCTGGATTAAAATGGTAAGCAGACAAACAATTACTTACAAACCAGTTAAGCCCTGCTTTTTCCCCTTTCCCGATTTCATCACCCTGCTCCTCTCCTTGTCCATCCATCACTCTATTTACCCTCTCTCGCCACAATCTGCACAACCTGTTCACCCCCCCCTTTGGAGTTTTTCTGTCTCTCCTGCTTCAGCTGAAGGCCACAGCGGCAGAATAGGGACAAAGACACGTCTCTGCAGTGTGGCTGATCCCTGAACACATCCATTTAGGTTTTATGTAACTGCATCTTTTGCGAGCGCTCCTTTCACACGAGCCATTTAACTCTTTCATGTCACTTTTCATCTACTTTGTCTTTACGACGCTCAGCGTGTTTACGGGATCCCGTTGGAGAGGTTTTCCACTGCGTCACACTCTCATTAACAGGCTCTGCTCGGCCTTGTTGCCTGAAGAACTCCTGACGAGGACGCTGCCTATAGCTGTTTCGAAATCCTGACATCGGAGTCGGATGTTTGGACTTGGCTTCGTTCACTGTCCGATGCTCCGTTCTCCGAGGAATGAGGCAACATGCTGCAGCCGGGGCCGGCAAATTGTCTCTGATACGATGCGTTTTATCTCAGCCATGGCTTCGCATTATGTGCGACATCCACTTAGCATTGGACTGCCCTGTTGTTTATGTGCAACATCCTGTAATAATGTGGGAGGAAGAGGAGCATGAAGAAAGTTCAGCTCCTTGCTTTTCGGCCCATGCCCAACCAAAAGTGCATTTACATGTGGGCTTTGTAATATGTTCTGACTTGTTTGTCACCCCGAGGCTTAGTTATGCAGTTTCCATATTAAGCTCTTCTAATATGCAATATTCTTCTTGTGTTATAGACACTGTTATTACTGCTTATGGGACATTACATCCTAGACTTATCATGTGTTTTTCACATGTGAAGTATGAGCCGTAGTCCTTCATTTATTCATAATGCTACTCATTCATATTCAGCTCATTGTGTCTAATACTGTATGTGATTAGATGTACTCCCATACACGACATGAAATCCTGTTACTTTTCAGTAGCCTGCTGCTCTGTATGCAGAACGCTCAGTGAATGTTTGTCTAACCTCCTTTGAACTTCTCGTGTCAGCTCTGTTCATTTTCATGTTTTGTTCATTCTTGGCACCATTCGTCATGACTCATGTGACATTTATCTTTGGCCCATACTTCCTAATGAGAGAGGTTTTGTTAGTGTTTGGTATATTCTGCATGCGTAATATTTCTCCCGTCATTTGCCTCAGTCCTTTTATAATGAGTGACAGTCCATTAGCAGCCGTCCATGTTGCTCTTAATGGGCAGTGGTGTGTCTGCGAGCAGAGGCATCAAACGCTGTTTATTATTTACCGTGGGGGCTAATGTGTAAGGTGACAATGGCTACAATAACCTGGACTGCAGCACTGTAGGAACTGTTAGAGAATCTACACACATCTTCATAATCCCTTTAATGGACTTTGTGGGCTGAGTGTCTCTCTTCTCTTTCTCTAACACACACAAATACACACACACACATACACACACAAAGTGGCAAGCGGATATTCTGCACAAAACCCTTTTGAATTCACTTTCTCTTTCTTGTCTAGGGTCCTTGCCTTGAGGCATAAATCATCTACCAGCCCCATTCAACCTACTTGTTAGAGCTTCCACAAAATGAGTTTTAAGGAGTAGGACCACACATCCCGAATATGTGAAGGTGCAGGAAAGAAAACTCAACAGACAAGGTAGATGTTGCAGAGCACACTAGGCAATAAGGTCCAATTTAATTAATTTTGTTTATCTGCATAAGTTAAACAAAATTTAACTTATGCAAGGGTGTAAATGATGAGAAATGAATCGGCGATGTCACCTGCGGAGGTGGTCAGGGTCGCATGTTAATTGCTTCTCAGTCAGGGTGTAAATGGAGACAATACAGAGAGAGTACATTCTTAAAGAAAATACATTCTACGTGTTAACACGTTAGAGGTCAGATACATTTCCTCTAGAGCAAGCTAGAAGGAAAAGCTGCCAATAATGGTTTGAACTGGGAGCTATCTCTCTCACAGTTATTTAGCATAGAATGATGTGTTCATGGCATTGCTTCCCGAGATAGGGGGCACGTAAGTCTTTTAAAACATCTAAATTGTGGGATACTTTTTTTTAGATATGTTGTTTCAGTTACTTATTATAACTACAGATGCATCAATGCATATTTTTCACTTATAATCCGAATACATTACCTGAATTTGGCAATGTGCCGTTATTGGAAGTGATACCAGAGCTCTCTTTCTTCCCCTCACTTGTACTGCGTTGTTGATACTGTGTGTTAAAAGCTCAATAACACGTTCATTAATATGAATTTATTCCAAACCATTTGAGCTGTAGGTTAAGTAGGCTTCACATACTGATGTGTAGGAGTGCAAATTGCCGATCAGTCTTACTGTTTGATATTCAATTATTTAATAACATCAGTATCTCCACCAGACAAGGTTAATGGATCCTGTGCAACTTTAGTTAGGATTGTGACTGCTGCCATTTGAGTAGTTTTTTTATAAGGATTTTGTTCACACACTTTATGCACTGTGATTCATGGATTAAAAATAATATTCAGTTTAACGAGTAACCGGATCGATGAACTTAAAGTAGAACATTACAATAAATCCATAACAGAATTCTAATCAACTGGTTTGACTATGTGGGAAGAGTTTCTAATGATGAGTGAATGTATTTAATAGAGGAGAGTTATATAACAAAAAAAAGAGAAAAGAAAAACCCTGATGCTTTAACGAGAAACATGTCAGCTTTCAGGATGAATAGAATACTTAAAATTGAAATAATTATTTTATGCTTTACAAAGATCCCGTAATTTAATGAGCGGTTTAAAAAGCTGCTGAAATTTGAAAGACTGACACCTCTTCTTTAATTCTTCAACACCATTTCAATACTTTATAATTTGCACCTGATAGAAAGAGCAGACACATCTTTAAACACCCACTCGTCTGTCTGGAATGAATTTAACTTGCTGAGTATTTCAATTACTGCTATAAAATAATATCTAAATGTTGTAATGACTGTATTGACTGTATTTCCTGCTTTTCCAATTACCTTAACAACTCAAAGTGCTTGACAGTATCACATTCACCCAAAATCAGGGCTCAGCACAGAATGAAGGAAGCGGGGATCAAACTACAGACCTTCAGCTTAGTGGACCCCCCTCTCTACCTCCAGTGCCACATCCACGCCAGAATCAAGGTAATAGATACGTTAAATCCACCCATTACATTTGCCCTCCTCTGAAATTAGGTGAGTTCAATTTGTTTGGAAGAATTCAAACAATTATTTAATTTTCCATTTCAGTGTGCACAAAGAAGCACATTGTGTTGTATTGATGTTTTCATCTAAATGGTTATAAATCAACTCCTACTTGTTCTAAAAGCTACAATAATGAAGAAGAGACAATACTGCAATATTGATGTCTAGAGCAGCACCTGTATCAGGCCATTCTTCATATCTTTATTTGTGGATGACAGAAAAGAGCTGTTTCTATAATTAAATCTTGGCTATGAGTTAATCTTTCTCACCGGAGCAGAACTTGATTAGGTAGCTGTGAATCCCCTCGGGACTGTTCAGGTGAGTGAAGATATGAGATGCAGGAAAGAATTGGGAAAATCTCTAAATCCAGATTTGCTCGGTTGCTTGACGTTTATAAAATTAGGTTTATTGCCGTTTCAAAGCAGCTTCTTGGTATTTACACTGTGGTGTTTATATTTTCTGTTTTTGATGCTCATAGTTGTGTATGTGACCTGTGATGTGCAGACATACATTATGTTCATCTGTTTCAAATAAATACTAACAATATTACAGCCTGAGTTGATAAGATAAATTGTAAAAGACAGTTTTCCAGTGAAATAGATGACTGACAGATTTAATTCTAGTAGCAGTACTGCACATTTACATGAGACACATCTTAGAAACCCCTTTGATGTCAATATTGAAAATTGTTTCTTGTATTGGCACATTTCTTAGTATATACTGTAGTATGCAAACATATACATGTTTCCTGGCTTGCCCAGCTGGCCCACCCATCTTGGGATTACAAGACTTGTATGATTTACATAAAACATACATCTTCTACTATTACATTTATAAAATGGAAAAAAAGAAAGAAGAGACATACACAAAAAGAAATAAAAATTAACTCCAAATGAGATTACAGAACTATTGAATTCTTGTATCGTCCAGTTTCACCAGTTATAGAAAAAAATGCAGGCGGGTTTTAGTTCATCCGTCGTCAGCCCAGTATTTATTCTACTCACAAATCACTAAACTTTGATTCAAAATTGTATTATTTATTCTATAAAATGCTATGTTATGTAAATAATACCTTCTCAATCCTGATCTTCAGTGGGCTTGCTCTAAAGAAGAGATATTCTCTCTGTATACAAGAAAAGTTAAGTCTGTCCAAGATGCTAAAGGGCCCTGAAGTCTTAGTTAATTCACACTCTTGTTCGGGACCTGTGGTTTCACAGGCTCTGGTACAATCCAACATGACAAATCACAACAACACCTGAGGCAGGTAGCCTTACAAACACCTCACTCCAAATTCCCTGCCCAGGGGCTATTAGCAGAACCGGTTTTCAATCTGTGATTCCCACAGACACCTCTTCCTTAGGACCATACAGGTGGTGTATCATAAACATCACACATGTCTGATTTGATTAGGACAGCAGAGCTCAGACTGAGTAACATCAGGGCAGCTGGGATTTGAGCTGTAAAGGCCATTAAGGGTCGTTCACGCATCTCTCTTGAAAATTACTTTTGATCAGGCATCTTATTTTCCCAGCTGGTTCGGGTGTTCACACATGAATGCAAAGTTCCTTTCCTCCTTGTGGCATTAGTATGGTCAAGTTTAAAACCAGTACTACTCGCAGCTCTGCACAACAGGCAGACATTCTGCCATTTGGAGCAACATACATGTTCTGCAGATAGACCTGGGCTGTGTCTCAAACCGCGCACTTTACGAAGTACACTGCAATACAGTGCACTGCAATACAGTGCACTTACATCTGTAGAGCACTCCGTCGCTGCTTAGTGCTGTCTCAAATGGAACACTTACGTTAACCACTTGGCGGAGGTGACGGACGCAAATCTGTTTTAGAAATGAAATGAAAAGCTGCCAAAAAGGCTCCTCCTCTTCCGCTACGTAGCCAAGATGGCGCCCGTTTAGGGCGAGAAGTGTCCATCGTTTTACACTGCATTTTTTGACCGTTTGCAGTGCGCCATCCGGGTACTTTCAGTGCCCTGAATTCTGCTGGTTCTGTCAGTGTGAACGCCCTAAGCCCTAAAAGTCAGTGCTCGAAGTGCACAAGTGCGCGGTTTGAGACACAGCCCAGGAAAGTGATGTCAGCCAGTCTTAAACACAGAGTCATGTGCTGCACAGGCATCACCATTACAACATAAAGTGCGCTGTTAAATATGATTGAAACCTTAAGCCATATCTTTATTTGTATATTTGACATTTTTACTGCTTATTTTTTGTAACTTAAAGTTATAGTAAAATATTGAATTTTATGAGAATTTCGCTGTGATATTCCAATAGTGGAATATTACATGTCATTTAGCTGACGCTTTTATCCAAAGCAACTTACATTTTTAGAACACTCAGCATTTATGAGGGGCCATTTAGGGGTTCAGTATCTTGCCAAGGACACTTAGGCATGCAGATGGGATAGAGTGGGATTCAAACCGGCAACCTTCTTGTTGCAGCGCACCCGCTCTATCCCCTAGGCCACACTCTCCCCGTGAATATCCCATCGACACACATGAATTTGAAAAAAACCTGTAGCCAAGAGCCCAAGGACATGGCTGACTTGTTCACTTTTAGTTTACATGTCATTGTAGTACCTTTCAAAGTAATGAGACAAACTCCATTCAATTTGCTGGTGGGCATAGCAACAGGCATCACAGATACCCTTGAGACGTTGGTGGCTGTAAGCACATTAGAACAATTCCAAATGGACTCTCTGCTACATATTGTTTTAAATCTCTATCAACTTCCCTGTTCTGTTCTGCTTTGTCCTGTATAGATTTGTAATGTCGTGGGTGGAGCCTCTGTCCACCTGGAGCCTGAATCAAGCTGGAGAGTATAAACCGGAGGAGCTTCTCTTCAGTCCCCCGTCGACCTCCTGCTCTGCTCGCCCTGCTGTTGTTGGCTGCATTGCTAAATTCACTGCCTGTGTGTATGTACTTGTTGAGCTGTTTGCCCACTCGTACTAGTGAACTTTCTGTTATTCCTTAACTGCCATTGTTAATTTGGGGATTCTTTATTAGATTATTGGCCAGGAAGCTGTAGGGAGAGAGTAGCCATTTTGTTTAAACACAGGTTTCTCCTGTTTAAATGCTGCCAGGGAGGTTCAGTTTTTGTACCTTTCTTTTTGTCAGAGAGAAGTATGTTTAGTTCTAGTTAGGTATGACTTTTATTTGTTAGTTTGGTTAGGCTCTCTCCGAAGTGCTTTTACTTCTGTTGCTGGCAATAAACAACCTTTAAATTAACTACTTGTCTCCTTTCTCCCTATTCTGCCGCTGTGGACTCCAATTATCAAAAGTGACTCCATCTTAGAAAACTGCAGAAACGCAACTGCTAGCTAATATATTCATGATACCATTGCATCATATTTCCATTCTGTCAAGAAAATGCAAGCCTTAGCCCACAGAGTATGGTCCGTATGATGTTGTGTGTGTGAGTTCATTTCGCAGAGCACTTTTTTGTTCTGTGCACAGCACCTGTCTGAATAACAAATTCTTCTCAACCGAAGTTCCTATTCAGTTCAAAAGAGCCACAGCCAATGGGAAACTCCGATAGTGTCAACTGCCAAAAATGAAAATATCATATATCTCACTCACTGACTCACTCACATGCATTCAGGGATGCATGGTCTATCCGTAAATCTATCCTTGCCACGTCTTGTCAGTGAGCTGGCGAGGGATGGTATTCAGCTCAGCTGCGTGTAAACAGTCATTCTCAGCCCTCACTCCTTCCTCCTCCTTCTAGCATCTGTCTTCCCTTCTTTCTCACACACACTTTCTACTTTGGTTGCATGATAGGAGTGTGTTACTCAGCGCCTGCTGGGACTTTCTCGGCCAATGAGTGTGGGTTGGCTGACAGGGAAGTCGAAGGTTGTGATATTGATAATTTTGCCTTTGGAGCAGATGGCACAATTGTGCTTTACTCAATGTGGAGAAATAGATAAAAAGAAGGTTACTAATGATTGGTCCACTCGAAAATCCAGCCAAGGTTTTTTTTTAGAGTGAAATATGTAAACAATAATTTTACAGGTGATACATGAAACCATTGAGTCTTTTTTTATGAGAAAATAATACTGGAAAAAATGTACATATTTGATGGTGTATGTGAGGGTTTACCTCTTTGTTGTTACAACAAGTAATACCATTTGTAATAGCCTTCCTTTACTTGCAGTTTAGTAAATTATTTTCCTCAACATTTCATTACCCTGTTTGATTTAATCAAAACATTGCTAACCCCTATTTCCATCACTTTATTAAAAAACTTAATTACCTGATTCTGCGGCAATCCCAGAATCCTTTGTGGCAGCCTATGAGACTTGCTGGGCGATTACGTCCCTCTGTTGTAATTTGCTGGGTGTCTGGATTGGTTGACCTTCATGGTTTGTTTTGTTTCATTACAGAGCAGAGTTTTGACTGGGTTTAACACCAGGATTTATTGGGGACTTTTAGGACTTTTGGCTTCGGCCCATGTTGCCTCACCAAGAGGCATGAGAGTCTGTTTAGGGGCATTAAAGCTGGAAGGTCACTTGCAGGCTAAAAGCAGCAGTTAAAAGACACTGATCTCTCTCCCTGAGCCACACACAGTCACCCATTCAGCCATCACGCTGTTTGAACAGATCAAACTGAATATTGGTCTCCAGCATTATCATTTTATTATATTGATCTGATTAAGATGTAAATGCTTGTATTGGTTTTGATCCCAAGAATTTTATGCACACTCCTGTTTGCATCCAGCACCTCTGCAGAGGCAGCTGGGAAAACCACTGCCAACAGGAAGACAGCTGGAAGTTAACTGCTAGGTCCAGCACTGAAATTATACTGGCACTCAGTAGAACGTATACTTCCACTGAGGCCCAACAGTCTCTTATGAAACCACATTTCTTAATCAAGATCCATGAATTATTCTGGGACATCAAGGAAATTATGGAAATCTTCTGACCTCAAAATTATACAGGAATTAATCTGGATCCAAGTTTTCCCCTGAATCATACCACAACCCTTTGTTAAGTTGTGTAGTAATCGGTTTTGGTGTAATCCTCCTTGCCAATAAACAAATTAAAAAACAAAAGGTAACCCCCCCTTTTGGAGGTTATTACTGGATAGGAATCCGTGCCTTTACTTCCACTTAACAAGACATGTTGGACAGTGCGAGGAGAAGCACTTCCAGTTGTTAGCAGGGTGATTGGTGGCAGCTCGGGGACCATCAGGAGCTATAACCTACAGACTGTTTCCCAGTGCTTTAATGGACCACTAATGACCCTACAGGGAGACGTGGGAGGGGGGGAGGGCAAGGGTCAGACGGGACAACGGATAGTGGTGGACTCTGTTAAGGAAATTAGCCTTGTGACAGAGATGGTCACAGGTAAAGGGCTAGAGGTAGCACAGTGGGGGAGCACAGGCCCCTAGCAGACTCTGATTGACCCCCTCTATTGGACTGTCAGCATGCAGCAGTGTGTGGTTAATCATAGTTTGTTTATATCATCACTTTGCCTTGTCTCCTACGTCTCAAATTCATATTAAAAACATCTAAAGTCTGTGAACACACACACAAACATCCCTCTAGCCCATCAGTCACCACTCTGCCAGGCATGATCCCAGCATGTAATAGGCATGAGGAACAAATACTTTGATTGGATGATTACCACCAAATGAGAACCTGATTGGTTTATTAGCATGCTGATCTGGACTGAAGAGCCTCTCCTACTGGGGGAACAGGGCTTCAGATGAGAATTTCAGCCCGGCTTCATTAAGATTTCATGACTGAATAAATATGTGGTTAATCTTATCATCTTGGTTTAATGACTCAGAGTGATTAATCTCAGATTACCAAGATATTTCCATTAAAGCACCGTTCTGAAGCAAACATGAGGAATAAATGAGGGAACACTTTGACCTGTGAGTATTAATGACCTAAACAAAATTGATACAAAATTGATCAGACCATCAGTATATTATGGATTCAAACGCCTTTGGTGTTTTAGAAGTAACTAAAGGTTCAGTGTGTAAGATTAAGGTGAAAGGGATCTTTTGACATAAATTTTATTTAAAATAATACTCGCGATGTTTTCACGAGTGTTTCATCTAAATTATACAAATTGTTGTTTTCTTTACCCTAGAATGAATGGGCCTTTATATTTAGCTACTTTATATTTACATCAAGAGCGAGTCCTCTCTACGGAGGCTGCCATGTTTTTTTTTGTACAGTAGTTCAAACTGGACAAACTAAACACCCTTTGAGTTTTTGGAAAACTGAAGGTTACCACAGAGTCTCTTTCATATTTGGAAGGGGAGGATGAGGTGAAGGGTGATCAGCTGTAACATGCAACATCACCACTAGATGTCCCTAAATTCTACATACTACAACTTTAAGTAATAGTTTGTGTTTGCAAAAGAAACTGAACCCAACATTTTTCTTTTTCGATTGTGAGACTACAAAATAGTCTGCAGTATGTGTGACATGCCGGGGATCGTCATTGATCCTCATCAGATTGCCTTCAGCCTCTTGCCTGATACTGTGGGACTGCAGAGACAACCGTGCTACGTCAATGACGGGACAGGAACAGTGATGGAAGTGCATCGGATACCCTCCAGGGATAAAGCACTGATATGTTAGTCTTAGGGCCAACTCCACATGCTTCTATGTTAACACTTGTTTTTACGCTAATGCCATGTTCAGGTGAGGTGACTTTAAAAGTCATCAGAAAACTGTGTAGTTCACACGACACATCTTCCTGTTTTGTGATCAGGAGTCTTGCATTCCCTGTGAGCTCATAATACACTGTCAACAGGGCATCACACATGAACCAATCTTCACAAGGAGAGACCCCCGACTGATTCACAAACTATGTTTGATCACTGGAGCACATGTAAGAAGGACACTCCGACTGATCTTCCTGCTCTTCTGTGTCATCATGCTCACAGAATGAAACGTCAGGCTGGAGCAGCTGTAATGTTTCAGTGGATGTAACATCAAAGTTGTCGGAAAATATCAAATTATTGTCATTATTCTCAACTTTGCCACTAACAAGTTAATACCATTTGTATAACTCAAGAAGAGCAACTTATATACTTATTTGTTTTACTTTATGTGGCTCATACTCAAACTTAGCCTGTGACTACGTTTATTTCTAAACTTAACATGTACCTTCACCACATCCTGCATTCTGATTGGTTGGAGTTGTTACAGATCCATCAAGATATTGAGCCTGCTAGAAATCTAATCTGTGTCTGCAACGTGTCGTTGAGCCCCTCAAATCTAAATTTGAGTCCAAACATAGCGGTTGGCGGCTGCAGATTGAACCGAGATTTGGCTGCAACGTGGGGCTTTTGTCTGCCACTTCCATACCTTATCTGGGACCAGAAAATTGAGCAACAAATCGTGTGATGTGAACAAGGCTTAGGGAGAAGAGACAGCTCCTCCCCTCTTCCTGCTGGGTGAAGAACAAACACCAGACAACAGGTGAGAGAAACTCCCAAACACACCTTACGTGATGCAGTTATGTAATACAACTTTGTAAACTCCCTGAATAATTACAGTGAAGCAGAGCAAACATCTCTCCGCTAGTGTCAACAGTCATTTCACATAATAGGCTTCTCAAAGTATTTGTTTCAGGGCGGTCGTACTGGACCACAATACACAAGATTAGACAGCTGTTCATGTCATTGTATATAACCCCTGTAGAAAAATGTTGAGCTCCTTAATTAATCAATAATGGCTGTTTAAATTACAGTAATCAGAATATGAGGGGAACATGTTTGAATTAATTAAGGACTTCACCACAGAGGGTGTCTTTCTCTCCTCCCCGATACTACAGTGTCAGGTGTAACACTGCTGTCTGTAAGAGGGGCTGTGACCACAGTCTGGATAATGACAGTGTAATGTCATCTGCAGGGCGGCCTCCACTCCAATCTCTCCTGTAAGATCTAACAGCTCCCATGTTACTGACATAATTATCTCTGCCTGCATCACTGGGCATCATTTTGGCTTCTACTTCTTTACTGCACCCAGTTGTGGTTAGGCTTATGTCTGCAGATATTTCATCTTTTAAAGCAGACAGTGCAGCACCGGTTTGTAACGGGCAGACTGTTTGGCCTGTGGTGACGCTGGTGGCAGCTTTCTTTACCTGTAGAATTGACCTGTGGTGATTGAGCTGTGGCAAGTGTAAAACGGCTTCGGGACTCAGTCCACACAACTCTTGTTGAGCTGTTCCCTTGATTTTTTTCTAGAGTTCAATGAAGCTTGTCAGAGAACTGGAGAATCAGGTGTCTTGAAAAGGTTGTTGTCATGGCTGTCACTGCTGCGGAGCGCTGGTCACCTGCTTATTAAATTTGTCTTAATATTAAACTTATCACGTGTCCAAATTGCATGGTTCTCATGATATGGGAGCCACAGATAGGATGTTTCTGGAATTGCTAGATTGATGGTAAAACAGGACAGTGTACAATCCTGTACATTCATATATTTCAGGTTCTTTACTCTTAAAGGTTCAGTGTGTAGAATTTAGTGACATCTAGTAGGGAAATTCCATGATGCAGCTGAATACCCCTCAATTCACCCTCCTCTTCAAACATTAAAAGAGAATCTTTCTTTGCCTTCAGTTTCCATAAAAAGTCAAAAGGTGTTTAGTTTTTCCAGTTTGGATGAAAGTAAAAAATATGGCGGCCTCCCTAGAGAGGACCGGCTCCAGATGTAAATATAAAGTATTTCAATATAAAGGGCCCATTCTAGGGTAAAGGTAAAACTATTTCTACAATCTAGAAGATCACACATCAGTGAAAACATCACTAGGCTTATTTTAGATTAAATTTCTGCCAATAGATCTCTTTCACCTATAACTTACACACTGAACCCTTTTAATATGTCAAAAACTACACTACTTCCTGTCTCGAGGCAGTGCTTTTATTTTTGAAAGGAGAAGCCCATTTTAAACATGACAACTTCATCCACAGGCCATTTCGTTCTGTCAGCCTCAGTCTTGCTCACTTGCTCATTTCCATTCACAGAGTGTGTAATTCTGAGCAACCCAATGTCCTATTTTTTCTTTCTACACAAAGAAGCCTGGGACTCAACGCTACTGAATTCTCCATTGAGAATATATTACATAAATGGGACCTGTGGTGCTTCTCACCTCTGTAGACTGATCAGCACAGAGTCTCTCAGAGATTCAAAGCCACATTTCTCCACAGCCCAAAGCATAGCAATCTATTTGAAACACTACCCTACATCCATGTGACAGCTAGCCTTACACATAAGAAGCCATAATCCATCATTAGTAATTGAGGCTTTTCATTTTAAATGGGTTCCTTATCTCAGCAAGTTCTGTGGAGAGTATCACTTGAGTGAAAGTACCTGGGAGTGTTGCAAAGCTGGAGTTCACAGTTATGTGTTTGAAATCACAGGCTGGCACATGCTGGTTTCCTATTCTTATAATCTGTTATACAATGGGCATTAAAACTATAAAGACTTTCATTATGATTTATTGAAGTTTTCAATCATTTCTGCATGATTTATGAATTATAGGGCGACTCAACAGTTACGACGGGTCCTTCACCTGACAAACTGTTGGTGGTTTGATCCCCTGTTCCTCCATACAATTGAACTCCAAAATGTGAGTAACGTGTGATATAGGCACGTAGATGCACCGCATGATGTGTATGAGTGAATATCAAAACTGTACTGTGCTGTAATGGTCATCAAGACTATAGAAAAGTGCTATAAACTGCTATAAGTACACAGCATTTACCAACACCAGCATGCTAACATACCACAGTCTGGGTGTGTTTTGTTTCGGTGTGCCATCGCCCTTTCCCTTACAGAAGCCTGGTGTGCTTGCACCCTGGGAGAATGCTGTTATGATAGTACGAGAGAAAATAACTGCTTGAGCTCAGAGTGGAAGCCCACGAGAAGACCATCTGTGTTGAATAAGCGAGTGTTTGCTTGTAGTTCATCTGCCAATATAAGCACATATTACTATCTGAATAATGTGCCCTTTAAATGACAGTGAAATACTGTGGCACAGACCTCAGAACAGTTTTTTTTGTCAAAAGCGTTGCATTAATGCACCAAAAAGGCAGGTGACCACACCTAGTTCTAAGACTAACATGCTCATGGTTGCCTAAAGTTTCAGTGTGTTTCATATAAATTAAACAAATCATTTTATTAACCCTAGAATGGGCCCTTTATATTTGACTGCAGGGGTCAGAAACTAGTATTATGTGTTAAACAGGCCCCGTAATGTTCACCTTGTTGGCTTTTTTCAGTTTTGCCTGTTAGCAATGACATTGTTGTCAACACTGAACACAACATGCAGTGGAGGCAGATGGGAATCTATTTTGTTATGTCTATTTGATCATATAATTTAAATACATAATATCCAGGGGGAAATATTCTAACCCGATGATGGTGCTAGATTAAAAGTCGTAGTTGCTGTGGTTAGGTTGCTGTGTCAGTAGCCTGTGGTTGTGAGAAGGGATTTGTTGAAACAGAAACCTCTCCCCGGGGAACTGGGAGTAGATTAAAATTTGCCAGGCCCCGTGCTGCGTTCGTGAAAACACACAGAGGTGTGTCTCATGGCACTAATGGTGCTGTGTAAGGCAGAGACTCTATTACTTTCATGAACCTCATTTCTCCAAAAGCATGAAAACACTTCCATGCCAGCTACTTACAGAGTAGCGGCCATAAGACTAATCAAGAGGAGGATTGCACACGGCAGTGTCCTTCTACCCGTTCACAATCTGTTTGGTTTTAACTACACTAGGGTCGTGGCTCATGTGCAGCAGGCAGACAAAGATGGAGATGGATGAGTCTTACAGGAAGATAGATGACTCTCGCGTAGCACTGCTGTCGGATCAGATTGTTCCTGAGATGTGGTTGAGGAAAAGATCTATCAGATGGAGGAAGATTGATTAGCTGTGTCTAATGAGAATAAACATGTTGAACAACTTATCTTTTAATTAGCCGACTATTGTTTTCTTTCTCTCTTCCTTCCTCTAATTTCCTGTCATCTCCTCCTCTGTCATGTTAATTTCATATTGGAAGCCCTTCATGCAATTCAAGAACATGTTTTTCATGGATTTTATAAATAAGAGGCAGACAGATGTGTTCTCCTGTGGCTGGAGGATTGAATAGTCTCTGCATGTGTAGGTGTTACTTTATATAATGCATCAGGGTGGACACATGCAGTCACAATCATATCTCTATGAATCTATACAATCATATGTGAGCCCAATTAAAGATTTCAGCAGGAATACCACTGTGATTATTAATAGCCCTTGCCAATGTAGATGCAAATAAGTAATATTTTTACATTCTTCACCCTCCAGCGAGTCTCTGTGGGAGACTGAGATTGAGTGTTGGACCGCCCACATTGCACCCAGGCTGCCAACAGCGGTGCATAAAGGTGCAATGATTTCAAGATTTGTCATATTTGAGTACTCTGACTACCGAACACTAGTCCTGATATTGATCATTTGATATTTACACTTGTTTTTCCTGGCTAAAATATGGGGGGGACACGTCATTATTATTGAAGAACTTGCTTTTGAAAAAGGAAGGTGTTGCTTCAGTATGGTAGTGGTGTTAGAACATTTCAGACCCTTTTTTTGTTATGTACATCAAATTATATGACTGTTGTTTGATGAAACATATTAATGTTGGTTTGTCACATTTGTTCATGAATTTATTATAAAAATCTACATTTATGGGTTGAAAAGGGTGATTCAAACTGTCTTGGACATTTTAGGGCCAATAATCGTGTCCAAAAACATGTCAAAATGTAGAATCAACCTATTGGGACATTTGTGTTTATGTATATTTAATCAAATGTGGGCAGGCAACCGCAGCCTGATTATACCTGAGTGTGTTACTGGAAAGCTGTGCTAATTATTTAATCTATGTTGAAGCTTAACTCCTAAAATACCATTCAGAGTTATCCCAGGTTCCTCCCGCCCCTCGGCTCAGGCTATCGCCTTCACACACGCACACTGTTTGAATAGTTAGCTTAGGTGTCTGCCTGTGCCAGCGCTTCAAATGACTCAGGACCACTGACACGGTTTATTCCCAGTTGTCTCAGCACTGGCCACCTATGCCAGTGGTTTAAAAACGGTGTACGACCGCCTCTGAAAGCAAAGCCCTCTATTTTCTACAATTTGTCTGTCGCTAACTTAGCTTTGGTAAATCGGAAAAGAAGAAACACTATTATATTACATGCAATATATCGTAATATATATGTCCAAAATATATCATTACAAATGAGGGACTATGTTCTTTCCAACCTTTTCTCTAGCGCCTTGTCATCCGGAGGATAAATATGCAACTCTGTATTTTCATTCATATATTTATTCTTACTAAATTATATATTTTAATCCTATTATATTTTGAATTTATCTTAACTTATCTTATCTACTTTGAGGAGTCCATTTTGGCCATGAACAATCTCTACCACAAGAGAGACAAAGCTGCTAGCTAAAACTGCAGCTTGCTTCTTATCAGTTCACAATCAGGTCATGAACGCAGCCTCACCGTGCAGCTTCGGTTGCATGACGAGGCTCGTTCGTGGGTAGGGACGGATGATGCTGAGTCGTGTCTGGGCTTCTGCTGCCGCTCTTAGTGAGGATGTCATCTTGGGAGAACGATGACTATGTGAGACATTTGAAAGGAACACTTACCACATTTTTAACAACAAAGGTGACAATTTTCTGTGTCTGATGACTCAGAGTCGATGTTACAAATGTTACTGTGTCCTTGTGTGGGCCAATCAATATAAATCTGTTATCATTTTTATTCCATCCTGTCTTGATGTGCATCAACCTCTGAAAAAAATTACCCAGTTCGTTGCCTCGTGTCTTTGGTTGTTGACTTGTTATGCTACAAGCCCAGGTTTTGATTGGAAGATTATTTTGATCTCAAACTCAGTGACCTTGGACTGGTGAAGAGGTCGTGTTCTGAGGACAGGCAGATTTTGTTTTGTCATTTCCATGGCTCTCTGTGACTTTGCTTGCAGAGAAAACAGAAGAGTGCACTCGGGGACCGGAAACATTTCATTTTTCCGGTCTCGAGTACTAAACACGGTTTGGCATCGGGACACTTGGATCATGTTTTGATGCAGAGTTTGATTTCCTGGTCATCCTTTTGGAAGTGAATCTGTTCGTTGCCAGTACTTCTTTCAAGGTGAGCTACATTCTACATACCTTTCAGATTTGTTGACCTGGTATGTGTCCACCCGACATCAGCAGATGGAGCGCTAATCTTTATCTCAAGGTCACTGTAGTGATAAATGGAGATCGAGCCTTTGCCATTAGAGCCCCGACACCTTGGAGCTCTCTGCCCACTGATCACCTCTCTAACTTCCTTTATATCTCGTCCTAAAACCTCTCTTTCTAAAAGCTTCCGGCAATGTTGGCTTGGCATCTATTTATACTGTTCTGCTTTAACTCTTATGTGGCAAAACGTCTTTACAGTCAACTGCCTTGTCTGGTTTAACTTTTTTGCTTTCACTTCTTCTTGTTAAGCACTTTGTAACATTGTTCAGAAAAGTTACGTAAATGAAGTTTATTAATATCATAACTCATAGCTGATGCGTTGAATATAGTATTTGTTTGTCACTGCTTGAGAAGCAGTTATTAATGCAATCAGTTTTGACTTCCATAAGTACTCTGCTGCTTATTAAGATACAATGGGCTGTTCCACTTCGGCAGCTTCCTCTTTAGATTCAGTGTAATTCATGCAGTACTTATCTTTTTGTGCCAACTCCCTGTTATTGATTTTTATATTCCTTTAAGCTCTGGCTTTGTCATACAGTCATTCCTGATGAAAAAAACATATTCCTGCTCGGAGTATATCATTTTGACTAATATGTCGCTTTTAATACACTCCTATTACCAGTGATTGACAGTTTACCAGGGACTATTACTCTCTGGCTAATGCATCTTTTCAGTGACTAATAACTTCTACCAAGACTACTGTATCCTGCTGCGATTGTTATCTACTGCCACTCTACTTGTTTTTCCTCTAGCAGGTGCTTGTGCAGTGAGTCAAACATCTTTCTTCAGACCTCCTGGGGGGGCGCCCCCAGCCTCAACGGAGAGGTGGGAGCCCTTGTGCTTCATAAAGACACCGGAGCCCAAGCAGCAGCAGCAGTAGCATGTCAGCAGATATCGTCCAGCAGAACCAGGAGCAAAGGGTTAGGATGACGGGCCAGAGTCCTGCAGAGTTTTGGCCTTTGTTAAACTTTAGTGTTTGTTTAAAGTTTTCATAGTTCTAGGTTTTACTATTACACTGTTACTGAATAGACACCTACTCAGCAAACCCTATCATCTCTTCTCTGTCCCTCTCCTTGTCTTCCTCTCCCCTCTGGCTGTGTGTGCTCTCATTACTTGTGTGGTCTCGTGGAGTTGGCTCTAGTCTCGTGGAGCTGCTGCACCATCAACAGAACCCCCCTCCTCCTGTTTGACTGACCCCTTGTCTCCCCACCCGTACACCTGCTGCTGCACTTTGACTAAGCTGTGAGGCTTGATTGAATTTAAGGGAAATTGTTGGGCTTTTGGAGATGAGTGTGCTCTACTGAGTGCCATTATAGTTTTTAATCTGCATTCTTGAAAACATTGAGGTGCATGGTGAGTCCTTTACACCCAAATGAGTGAGTGGGCTAGTTTTCTTAGCATGCGTAAACATTCTAAAAGGGCAAATGACTCCTTTCTATTGCCAGCAGAGGAGTTGGCCTTTCTGTTTATTTCCCCCCCACGAGTCATGTTTGACTTCACAAACCTGCCGTAAACTCAGAAAATCTCTCATCCCACTGTCATGAAGAAGAAGAATTACAGTTGCACATTATTGCAAGATGTAAAAAAGAGTAAGTACACAAACGTTCTCAGCTTTTTACACACAGAGGCCCGGAAGTTCAATGCACATCTTAAGATCAGGCAGAAGAGTGAAATACCAGAATCTAATGGCTGCCACAATAAAGAAAAAGAAGGAATCAAACACATTCACCAGGGTGTCTTGTTTCCAACACTCCTGATTGAAGCCGAGGCCGCTAGAAACTCCAGAGTCATTTAACCCCGGAGTAAATGGAAAATATATCTTCCGACAAAAGCCAGATATTACTTGCTGTTATTGGTTTGTTTGACCAGTGGAAGTTGGGCTTTAAACAAAGCAGCAAATTTGATACAAGGCAGAAGGGAATTCATAGGCTTGTGTATTTTAAATTCAATAAATATGAAACATTAAATAAAGCCCACCATGCAGGTCATATCATTATGGCATCACAGAGCAGTGTTATAGAAGTGAGGCAGACCAATGCGAAGCAGTAGTGCACAAACATTGCAAGTCTAGCTCACAGCTCCACTGCTAAGTTACTTTCTGCTTCAGTCGCCGCTCTCACCACCAGACTCCCACTCTCTCTCACCCACTCACCACACACACAACCTACTCAGTGAAGTATCCCTTCGAGCAGCCGCACTGCTTGAGAAACAATATGCCTTCTCAAACGTCTCAAACTCACTGCAGATCCTTTGCAGCGATGATCTCACAGTGTTCTCAGATCAGATCAGAGAGGAGGGATATCGCTTCCACTTCGCTAATGCCTAAGTGATGTCACTGCTTGGCTTGCTCGCCCTGAAGGCACGCCGCTGGTACAACCGTATTATCCCTTTTTGCTGTGAACCCATCCCTCGCTTGTGGCTGCATGCCTCACAAGGAGTCAAATTCTAAACTTTATTGCATTCATCATCAGGACGGTCCGTAAACAGTCCAAAACGGGAAAATTCAAATTCATGGTGGAACTCAGATGGGGGGGGCACTGTCAGCAATATACCGAAGAATAAATCACGTCACTGTTGTTAGTGCGTTCTTCTTCTATTCTGTGTTTATGTGGACTTCATATCACACGCTGAGTCTCTCGTTAGCATGAAAAATGAGCTGTGTGAAAAGCCAGTGCGTGATTTGTCATTTTGTTTTTGAGGCTGGGACAGAGCAGTCTGAGTAGAGCACAGCTATTTGCCATGATGATTAATATTAAGATAAGATTAAGATCCATTTATTGTCCCAAACACATGCACAGACATGCACAGACACACTCATGCAGTTTTATGAAATTTAGCCTCTGCTTTTAACCCATCTGGTGCAGGACACACAGAGCAGTGAGCAGCCATGTACGGCGCCCGGGGAGCAGATGTTGAGGGAGTAAGGTGCCTTGCTCAGGGGCACTAGACAGGGTAGGGAGAATCCTCTTGGATTTTTGGACAAATCAATCCAGGTTCGACTTTTTGTTTTTACTCCGTGGAGTCGAACCAGAGTCGAACTAGAGACCTTTTCTGCCCATAGTCCAAGTTTCTGCCACTAGTCCAACGACTGTTTGGCTGATGTGTACATTTATTTGTATGTTTTTTTCAGGTAATTTTAGTCTCTATCTATCCATTTATCTATCTATCTGTGATACTTAAGGTATACCAGTCCATTAATTATCATTCTATGTCATGTGTCACATCTGTTTATTGTGTACGAAATACCACCACACACTACATCCTATTTACATCCGTAATTAAATGCATTGTGGGTGATTGGATTGAAATCAGGTAGATCTTGACCACACAGAGGTACAGGTGTAAATGCACCAAAAGCATTGAGGCTGAATGATGTGATCATTCAACCAACCTCTGGAGGTGGTCAGGGTCTCATTGGGACCCAGTTGAACACAAATGTAAATAAAATGTTGTTGTCAATCCATGTGCAACAAACACTGATTCTTCAAAACCTGAAACTGCCGGACAGCCAGCAGCCGTTATCCAGTAAACACAAGGAGGTAGAGGAGTCAGGCAGGAGGTAGAGTGGGTCGCCCACTAACCAGAAGGTCAGGGTTTCAATCCCTGATTCCTCCTTCCGCCTTTCTTAAAGTTGCATCGTCTTCTCACAAGAAGACAGAAGAAGCACTGTGTATAGATGGGTTCTGTGAATACATCTGTGAATCTGTGAATATAACTTGTACTGTGAAGAGCTCTGAGTGGTTGATAGAACTGTAAGGTAGGAAGGTTGCATCTTCTATTTATCCATCGTTTTTTTAAATGCCACAATACAGCAATACAACAGACACTCCTCTGTAGAGACAGTATGAATGGGAACATGTTTTAGTTGCAGGTGTACGAAGCCTTGGGCGGAACCCTCTCCTTCACATAGGAAACCACATGCAACCCTGATTCCTGAAGCATACAGAGCACAAGGACAAGCTGCTGTTCATTAATTGTGCTATTTGCATGAATCTGAATATTTCTACATGCAAATATTACCACATACTGTGAACACGCAGGGTTCTTGATTTTCTTTCAACATTTCTCCCTCAGCATTTTGTGTGACGTGTCTGCACGATGTGTTGATGCACAGTGGGAAATCCTGAGCCCTCAGGTTTTTCATTTATAAATACACGTCGATAACTTCACCAAACACTGTGCTGTGTGCATGAGGGTGAAAATAATACACACGCACACACACAAACACACAGGAGTCAGCACTGAATTTGATTGAGACACACATTCAAATTAAAGTTGTCAGGAAATAAAAGTTATTAACAATATACACAATAATATAGCAACAGAGCAGAATGACTAAATATTGCATATGCGTAGCTCTGGGATGTTTATTAACTATTATATCAGACAAATTGTTTAATTTGTTTGACTCTTTTTATACTGCAATGAGTGTGTCAAAATAAGAAAAAGTGGAGTCCCTAAAATAAAAGCACATTATAACAAAGCCTGCAGCACACAGTTTTATGCATAATATCCCTTTTTGTGACATTTCTGAACAATCAATATAAAGGATTTTATGCCTTTGCCTAAATGTGGTCAGGAAATGAAGCTTGTGTGAAATGAAGCCTTGATCTATCTATCTATCTATCTATCTATCTATCGATCTATCTATCTATCTATCTATCTATCTATCTATCGATCTTATCTGTCATTTGTTCTGCTTCTCTCATCTCATTTGCCAAACTTAGTGCCCACATGCGAACATTTAACAGACAATTACCACAATAGGTATAACGTTTTTTCAATGTAAATATTTTGAGTTGAATATGAATGTCGGGCTTGCAGACACTTGGATGACACCACACGAGCAGTATGGAGGCATGCTGTGTTTGTTCCGTTGTTTTATTACGTCTGAAGATAGGTCACTAATCAGCTACAATGTTTACCCCTGAGTCTCCAAAAGTGTTTTATGGACTCAAACGCTTCCTCCAACCCCCCATCGGCACAGGGGATAGTAGATAATGATAATGATGATAGGGATAGCTAATGAACTATCCCTTTAAGTAGCTTTCAGATGTTTAAACTTTGCAGTAGTTGTTCAAACATGATTAAAAGTCTGTCCCTGACCATTTTATCCACGCTGACTTAGAAGCTGAGGTTTAAAGCTCATGGATGTTTGCAACAGCAGGTGATTGAACCATCGAACCGCTCAGCAGCTGTCCTGGAGCTTTCAACTATATCCCATCATTTAGCCTTAACCATTCTCCTGGTGCATATATATGTGGATGTTCAGCCCACCTTTTAGTCAATTTACACTTTAGATTATAAATGAATTCGATTGGTAATTCATGATTAACAATATGTGTTGTACTGTGACACGAGAGTTTTCAAAGACCAAATTTACAGTATGTACAATGTGAGAAAAATGGAAACGCTTCCTCAGTGTTCATCTGCCGCTTTCGGTTTTTTCATTTTATACCCAGGCCTTTGAACTCGCTTTATCTCCACAGTTTTGGGGGATTATTTAACTCGGGATGAAAAAGGGAACTCATTTTTGTCCTTTCTCCCCTCCCTTTTGGCTCTCCCACTCCTCCTCTCCTCACAAGCCTCCTCTAATCCCATCGTCTCTCTCTCGCTCCTCTCTATTTCCCTCTTTTCTGTTTCTTCTCTTCTACAGAACAGCCCCATCTCACCCTCTATGTCCTCCTCACCTCACCTCCCCCTTATCCCCTTTTCTCCTTGACTCCCCTCCCCAGTATCCTCATTCCTCATCTCATCCTCTCTGCTTCCCTCTCTCATTTCTGCTCTGATCCCTTTAACAGTCCCCTATTTCCTCCCCAGCCTTCACTCCTCTCCCTAACCCATCCTTCACTCTCCCTCACTTCTTCCTGCTTAGATTTTATCTCTTGCCTCTTCTTCTTCCCTCCGTCTCCTCTGCTTCCTCCTCTCTCAACCTCTTGCTTCTCAACTCCTCTTTTCTGACTCAGGCTGCTGTCCCAAAGCGACGGATCTCCAAACAGAGGGGTGGAGAAAGAAATCTCGACAAAGCCTTGAGATCGACCCTGCCAGTCCCCTCCGTCTGCTCATCTATTCAGTTGTTTGTGTTCCTCCCTCCCTCCGACTCTGGTGTGTGTCTAACCGCCTGCTCGCCAGCACATATACGCACACGCCATGCACAAACACACACACGCATGCACTCCCAGGCTCTGATTGCGACCCGACGGAGCGTTAAATTACCGCCTCGCCAACACTGCTGTGAGGGAATCGCTGTGTGCTCTGCTCGCTGTCTCTCCTCCTCCCTCCTCTTCCTCTTCCCCATCTTCACTGACCTTCCTCTCCAATCAAAGGGCTGATCTCCTCGCACCTGTTGTTTTTCTACTTCACTATCAGATTCGATCACTTCACTATCAGCACTTCACTCTTCTCCTCCTGCCGTTATCAGCCCATGTCTCGCCTCCTCGGCGTTCTCCACTCACCTGTTGTCACTCGGACCAACCAATGTTTTTATCTTTTTTTCCCTCTGGTCTCCTTTGGTCATTTTTCTATATTTTCCCTCTTCTGTTCTCCGTTACGGACTTCCTTCTATGTTGATTTTATACCACATGTTCCGTAGCTGGTTAATACGGCTATTGCTATGTCACCGTCTTCCTCTCCATCTCCTTCCCGTCACTTCTCCCTCCCAGCCCTCATTACCATGTGTGCGTCGGTGTCGGGTTCCATCCTGTCAAGTGAAAGGTCAGCAGCGGGGATTTCCCTGGGCATCGCAGCTAGCAGCTTTAGCACTCTACATCACCAGCCTTATGCTGCATATTATTAATAGCACCAGAAGCTGTACCCCTTAATGCCACCAGGCTGCATATTAAACAGCTAACACCTAGCCTCGAGCTCCACTCACAGAAGCCTTGCAGAGTGTACGTTATTTAAAAGGCTGGCGGCTTTAGTGCTTATTGTCATCAGCTAATGGCCAAAGGATAGCTTAACAGCAACAGCCTTTTGCTGCATATTTAAAAGGCCAGCAGCTGTGGCAAGGGGGGTTAAGCACTGAGCTACCGACGTTTTACTTTGAAAGCAGGGATCGGGAAGGTCACACAGTATTTGGCTTAGCAGCCGCTACGCAGTGGTTTACAAGCTATGTGATCTAATGTCTCAACCATATGTGCAATTTACAGTATTTGCAATGTTCCATGAAAAAAAGGTATATCCCTGCACTAAACATCTCAGTAAAATCAATAATAAACATCTAAATGTGAAGTTTGGTCTGCAGAGGCTGATTTGCTCAGACTGATAAGTGTGGAGGAATTTGTCAGAATCCTAGTTGGCTAACAGCGTCTGTCAGACAGGCAGCTTCACCCTCTCTGGAACAGATTGCTGTGGTTGTGTGAAACACGACACAAGGCTGAGGACAAAACAGTAGAAATATTGTCTTTTTAAATTTAAATTTTATTTTCTTGAACAGGTGCTTTGATAAAGTGCTTTATAGCCTTTTACTTTTTATTGCGTCTTTATTATGCACTAAAATTCACTATTTATACACCAGCGTAAGTGTGTTTTAATGGCAGCTATTTGCATAATGAAGCAAAAAGAAAAGAGAAATGTAAAAAAAATGAAATATATACTGTATATATATATATCTAGGAGAAAAAAGAGGGAATTTGCAAATGGAAATAATGATATGAAATATTGTACGGAAATAAGTCTTATAAGCATTCGAAAATAAACCAGAAAGTAAATAGGTGAAATAAAACAAAACATTTAGTGATTACTAATTTTTCATACATTTATTGTAAAGCTCAATATTCATTGAGATCTTTATTAATCCTTAAATTTGTGTTTGTTTCAGCCCGGCATACTTTTTAATGTCTGGAAATAAATGTTTATTCATATAGTTTGTTTATTCAACAAATAACTATTAACCTTTTCTGAATCACGTTCCCACAGGACATTTGTGTCATAAAAAACAAACAAACAAAGCAGATTTCTTGCCATCACCACTTAGACAAATTAAACAGTTTGTTTGGACTGGTCAGACTGTGTTTCTCTTTGTCTGCTTCTGTTTCACACTGGAGACTCCTCTCTGACTTTACTACAAAAGTACATGAGAATGTATCATAAGTAAACCACGGCTGACATTTCAAGGTCAATTTTTGTTCACAGAAGATGTATTCACACTGAGAACGTGTGGTTTTCAGAAAGTTCACATGTGACATTTGAAACAGGTTTTAGTAAGGGACAGTAAATAATTCAGCAATTTTTGTTTTTGTGTGTGTGTTATTTACTCTTACCTTCCCATGTAATATGTTCCTCTGCTGGTCTGTTCTTTTTCTTCCTGGAATTAAACTGCAGAAATAAAGTGAAAAGGGAAAAAAAAGGAATGATAATAAAGAGAGAACTGGAACAGAGACCACCTCAGAAGTGAAATGCCCTTCAAGGTGAGATAACCACAGTGGTTTGAGTTGAAGAGGTGGTGTTCAGTAAATGTCAGCGTGCACTAGTGGCAGTAAGTGCGAGAACTAAACTTGCAAATTGGAGTTTGCGGGCTCATGCTCCCTGCACTGATTGGAGACACTCAGGTGTGACAGTGATGGAGAAATTCTGTCCCCTGCTATGAGCAACATGTGTAGAAGTAACTTTGACAAATCCTTGAATGCTGAGTGGCCATTGCAAAGAAAACTTGCTGGAAACAATACAGACAACATGTGCAGAGGAGAAAGGGAAAATGGCTTTTCGAAATAAATGTTACAAAAGAATGGTCCTGTGGTCTTTTAGAATATAAAAAAGGTCCAATTAATAACAATTAATACCATCATGACTCCAATGTTCTCTTGCAAAGAAGCAGACCAATTTAAGTTTGTTTAATTTGAATCAGGCTTCATTTGTATTCAGCCAAAACCCTGCAAAACCCAACCTTGATGATGGATTTCTAAAGATTCAACAGTTTCCTAAGAGAGCCGAAGAGTTTTGGTCACCAAAAGAACATCCGTTACCTCTGGGATTAGCAGTGTCCCTGAATGTCCCCTGACCTGTTAGAGAACATTTCACTTAGTGGTCCATATGCAGAGAGCCTCACACACAGGCCAGGCATGGCACAGATGCATTACTGGACACATCAGAGAGGGGATTACTTCATGCACAGCAAATGTTAAACCTTAAGAAATGAAGCATAAGTATTTGTAATTTGTAACAGCAGCTTTATTACAAGCTCCTAATGGAGTGGTGCGGATACAGCTGGCAGCAAATTGATTCAAAGTAAGATTCCACCAAAGCAGTAACTTTTATATTGCGGTCCTTTTTATGATATTTTCATATAAATGCAAATTATATCTCCCACTTGACTAAATTTGTAACATCTGGCTGACTTGTTTAAGTTTGGAAGGTGAGGCTTTTTATCACCTGAAGGCATTTTGATTCAGTAAAATTCACAGAATGAGTTCTTAAAGTGTCTCATACTTCAAGATTTATTGAGAGCTACTGCACATTTACGTATTGCTGCGCTTATTCCCATATCTTAATATATTTATTATATATGTGGGGTCAGGGAAAGTTGCAAACATCCCTCATTGAAATTAGGAGGCTGTTGGGGTATGAGAGCGTTTCGCATATTTCTCTGCTATAAGCGTTTGTCAGCCTCGACTAACTCTGTGCCCGTCATCAGACTATTCATATGTTGTTGTGTCTGGGGCTGCACATTTGCATATTTTACCCCAGCGACAGGCCTAATGTATTAAAAGATGATGGGCTGTGTGGATACGTCGCTATTGCTAAGAGTGAAGAGAAAATTAGGCTATCCCTATAAGATAACCACAGGAAGACATTAGCATCACTCGATGACACTCAAAAAGAGATACATAAGCATGAGGGCTGTTGTGTAAACCTTCATTATTTTACGCTCTCATATTAGGGATAAAGAAGAGACACAGTAATGTCCTGGAAAGAGCCTGCATGCTGAAGAACTGCCTGTTCCAACATTTATAATATATTGGAAATCAGGCTCTTGGCATGTTCACCTCATTCAGCCTGGGCTTTAAATAAACAAAGACGGTGGCAGCTTTAAACAAAAGGGGGGGGGAGTGTGTGAAGGAGAATGAAAACCCTTTATTAGGTTAGTTATGTAATGGCTGTGCTGTCCCCTGAAGAAACTATTTGTGCCCCATTAACTTGAACAAATCAACCCAGTGGCACAAGGAGAAACACTGTGTCGGCTGTGTGACTTCTATTGCAAAATTACCTTTTAAATGACTGTTCACTGTTTTGGGCAATCTTTGGCCAAATAAAAAAATAATTATCCCCTATAGCTTCTTATTGTTCTATAGGTTGCTGCCCACAAGTAAAACTAAATAGTTATTTATGCATGCTGTTGTTTTTTATTTAAGGAAATGCTTTTCAAGAGCCGTAAATTAAAGCATATTTTCATATCTTCAGGGCTGAGAGTGGTTTATATTTGAACAAAATTAAAGTTAAATGTTATACCCAGTGACATCATGCAAGTATCTTAGCTCAGGAGAGTGTACGTTTACATCATAGATAAAGATGGATGACACGACAGTTCACCAAAAGTGAAGCCAAATCAGCCCATCGCCACCCGGTGGCTGGCTACAGGAAAGGTTATAAACCCCGCCTCCTCCATGTTGTTGTTTCCGTCAGTTTAGTTAGTTCTTTTCAGATGTATGTGTATTAAAGTGTACCTGTTTCCAGTAAGAGTGAATCTTCATAGACTGTACAGACAGGACCTCGCTACCACTGCTCCAATCAGATCGCTACTAGGCAGACTCTGGCTCCCAATGCTCATTAGGCAGCTTCCAAGATATTTCGGATTCATTTCTGGATATTGTGAGGAAGTTGACATGTGTCATCCCTCGTTACAGTCTCTGGTTTACACACTGATCTAGATTAAAGTGATATTTAACAAAAGAAGAGTATGTGTATATATATCTAAGCTTTCCACTTTACTTGTTTGATTGTTTTTCAAGTAGCTGTACTGCAGTGACTGTGGGGTCATAGCTGATATCATTTGTCATCAGCTTATTTGTTACCTCTTTAATTTTGTTGTTCCAGCAAGGCATACACGATTGTACTACAGGAGTCCACACACAAACACAAACACACAAACCCAGTAGAAGCCCCAGTACATGCAGCAGTACAAATATAGATATGCCTGTTATAGGTGCACGTGTCAGGCACACTCACACTGCAGAAGAAACACACACACACACCTCTGAAGAATTCTCCTGTTTTGGATTGTTAATCATTTGATCTGGAGATGAGCCCGGCTCGCGTAAGAATCATTAATTATTTACTTATAATCACATGATTAACCCATTTAATTATGATGTGTGTGTGTGCTCAAGTGCGGTTGTTAGTTTAAGACTGTGTGGGCAGTGTGGAGGCGTATGTGAGAGGATTGGATGTCGGAATATACCAAAACAGTAAATACCTGCATGCACCAATGTGTGTGTCTGCATGTGTGTATTTGCTCCACTAGTGTGTCCTTGAAGCTGTGGCTCAGGAGCTCAGGAGCTGTTATTCACTATTTACCAGGCAGACAATCAAAGCAACTATTTATTGAGTGAAGAAATCTGATTTTTTTCTTCACCAAAAACACGTACAAATAGAATCCCATCTGTGTTTTAAAATGAAATATGAGCTCACATAAGCGATTTCGAGATGGTCTCCGTGTGCTCTTGTATTTTAGGTTGAGTGTGTGTCTGTGTGTGTGTCCTGTCCCAAGTTTCACCTTGCCACCTCTTCCCAGTGGAAAGCTGTTCCAGGTGGGGAGAGGCCAGCTGTGCCTGTTATGGATGGTTGGCGATGCATGGGGTATTTATGTAATGTGGATCAGGTCGGGGGGGATGCTCAGTGTGTTGGTGACCTGGGAAGGTCACAACTTGAGCCAGAGAAATCTGTTGAATCAGATTCTGGCATTATTCAGTAGAAATATTCAAGGACTTCTTTCTACAATATCTGCTTTTGAGCATTCCTTTATTGAACTCCTAGATTTGTGAACAGAGGTCATCTGGGGCATTAAGGCTGACAGCAACATTCACATAATACAGTAACAAATCCAAGAGCCAGAGGCTGACAGGTGAACTTACACCATCTCTTTCACACTCCCTGGGTCCTCGCAGACTGTTTCACTGAACTGTCAGGAGTCGTTGATGTAGTGGAATTATTAGATTGTAATTCTTCTCCCCCGGCTATCGCACATGTGGATGAACCTTTAAAATGAGTCTTCTTTTGTCCAAATCAGAGACTGGTTTTGCTTTAATTTCTCAAGGCATGCTTCCTAAATATTTATCACATCAAGAGATGTCTACACACGATGCTGATTCTGATATCAGTCCATTTAAAATAAATAACGTTTTTTAAGTAGTCCGCATTTGAAGTGATGATTGTGTTGTGTGGCCTTGCTCAGGTTAAAACCTTTGAAAAATAAATACATACGAGAATGTTGCCAACATTGCGAGCACTTTAGCTAGGGCCAGATAACATGATACTATCTAAAATCATTCTTTGCTGTGCTGTTAAAATTGCGTTTCTCTCTGGGTGTTTCTTTCAAAACGTGATATGGGATCTATACATAGACTCACATACTCACAGATTCCCTATCCAGAATTTTCTGTAATATCAGAGTCATTTCTAATTCTGGTATCATATCCGAACATCTTGACTTTCTAGAACGTCAGGCTAATGCTTGGTTCATACTTTCTTGATGTGTGATGTCTCTGTCTCTCTCATTTAAATATACTTAAGGTACCAGTGGGTAAGATGGGATATGATGCCACAAGATTGACATAAGTATAGCAACATGAGCAAGCACTACATGGATACTGTACCTTGCTAACTGAAAAGCAGGGAAGTGGAAGCATCTGGCCGCTGTCTCCCAATTGTTAACAAAAGGCCTGCTCCACACTGGCATCCAGGATTCCTCTTTGGTATTTGTAAAATTATGGAGATGTTATTTTATATTTTCTTTGTTTGTCTGGTGATAGTTAATTCTGTCTTATTTGTTAAAACAGACCTTTTGAGATCTTAGTTAAATTAAATTAATAACATAAAATCACCCATGTGTTCCCCTTATTTGTCCCAGTGACAATAAATATAATTATGATTATCTGCTCGGAAAATAACTGATAAATGTTTAGTTTAAATGTTCAGTTTAAAGGTGAATGGTTTCATAAATTGGTACTGGAATTAGTGTTATGATTCTTCCTGGGAACACATAAAGTTTCATTTTCACTTGATTTGATATTAGTGCCAGTGCATGCCCACATGTGCTCTATTCATTCAGCAGAGTAAGAGTCATTAATAATGGTTTGGCTTTACTGAGGCTGAAGGACAGAGAAGCATGGGTGGAAAATGTGCCGCTTTCACAGATCAAATCGAACTTTCTTTCACTGACTTTATGGGACTCGGAGAAATGCAACATCTGTCAAGGATAAAGGTTGAAACTGTTCAGCTCTGCCCTGTTACCATGGTCACGTCTCAGTTTGAATGTGACGGAGTGGTTTTGTGTGCCATTCCTTTTTTATACCTGTTACACATATTCAATGCTTCATGCAGGCGATTCACGGTGTGCTAAATGATATTTTGACAGTACATGTGGTATATGTACATTTGGATGTCTCCCAGAATGCACTGGAGTAGCAGGGAAGGACAGCTAGACCGAAGGACGGCTGGGTCTTGGTAAGAGGGAGCCAGTTTGTGTGTGTGTGGGGGGGGAGGGGGGGGACCTGAGACTGAGAGCTAACTTCATATGTGGGATGGCTCACAAATATCTCACTTATTGAAAGTGTAGAGCAGAATCACACAGCTGCCTCTAAATAATTATATACGAGCACTTGAATGAATACACCCACAGGTGCTCCTGCAAAACAAAGTTGTTGTAGCTCAGGCTATAGTACAGGTCAACAACATATAGGCAAGCAACGCCAATTTCTTGCAATTCATAAAATCAGAGTGAGTAAAGCTGGTTTTTGATTTACACTGAACTCCGAAAATGTTTCTTTTGGATAACATTCAGCAAAGGGAAGCTGGTACAAACATATTAAAATGTTTTTTTAAGGCTTGGTCACACTGACTGGGTTATTGATTTGATAATTTACACTGAAAAAGCTTGTAATTAGGGAGGGCGTCATTCCCGGGTCTGGTTGGGGAGTGCTCGGCCAATTTTCTCTCAGACTCAGTCTGTTTGAGGCCAGTAAATCAAACCATTAGCTGAGAGGTGATGGACGACAGATGATAACTCTCTCTGAGTTTGTTCAATGAGCTATGGTTTTCACATTAACACTTGAACCATTGATAATTGTGAATTATTGCAGTTTTGACTGAGTTTTCGTAGCTGTTTGCCCAAATCTTGTACCATCTCTCACATGTTCTTCTTCTTCTTTCTTCGTCTCTCAGTTACTCTGTTGTTCAGAAATGTATCAGGAAGAAACCTGCACAGGTCTCCATTTATATCCTGTCAGGAAGGTTCGAATAGCTTTTTGGAAAGCCCATAAAAACAGACCCAGGGGCAGGAGTCAACAGACCCTCATATGGTGGGGACTGCACCGCTGCTCCCCTGCTTGGGGAACAACATTAATAATACAAGATGCCTGTTTTTTGAAGTGCACTTTTTTCTGTGGGGACACAGCCATCTGTTCCTCTCTTCTCAAAAGTGATGAATTTTCAAAATAAAACAAAAGTAGCTGTTATATCAAGGGGTTGTTTTTCTCTATGAGATGAGACGACAATAATCACTCTCACTCTATGCATGTCTCTGCAGAGAGCTGTAATGTGGTGGTCTAAAGAGAGGGCAAAACCCCTCGGGATCATCTCTGCAGTCTGTCATTGAGCTCATGCGACAGACACGGGAGCATCAGTGGATCAGGAGACAGGGTGAGAGCAGTACGAAAGAAACCAAATCAGTTTTGTAGACATGGAGCCAGAATAAAAAACAAAAAAACCATTCCACAACACACAGTTACTGTTTCATCCAGCAAAGAAAGCTGGATGGAGATTGGAGCGGATCCTCTGAGGAGTGAACCGCTTGATAACTTTCTCAATCGGATTTTTCTGTTGAAATGTTTTTTCTTTCTCAGTTTTGTTGTTCTCACCGCTCATATTTATTTTGGTCACTCTCTTATTTGGACCTCATCCTTATTCATCCCCTCTCCATGACAGACAGGGCAGTGTAGCAGATGCAGTTGAAGTTCTGCACCAGCGAAGCATAACAGTGTAGTTAGCCTGCTTGGCATGAAACAGAAGACCTCAGCACGGAACAGAGCAGAGCACAGCGGGGCTGAGGGCTCGGTGCAGCAGCAGGGGCACGCACATACTTGTCACATTGAGAGTTCAAGTCCTGAGCCCTGGCTGTACAATGTTAGCAGGCTCTCTCTCTCTCTCACACACACACACACACACACACACACACACACACACACAGATATATAGACACACACACATACACACACACACACTCTTCAAGAGAACAACCACGTTTTTGGCCTCACTAGTGATATGGGACTGATGTCAGCTGGTTGGTCAGTACTACAGCTTCTTCCAGAATTAAATATTTCTTGGTAAAATTCTTGGTACAAAAATACATTAGTCTCATAAAGCTAGACCAGTCTGCACAGTGCTGTATCATAGTTGAAGGTTTCGCTGTATCAACACTGAGCTGATGGTTTGGCTCACCTGTTTGGACCAGTTTCCAGATGATGAGCCATACTGATCTGATCTGCAAGTCAATAAAATGGCTCAAAAACTATTGGATGAATTAGCAATTAGCCAACGTTAGCATGTTCACATGCTAAACTAAGTTGCAGAACAGGGTAAACAACACAATTCAGACTTAAATCTTGCTAAAGGTTGTTGGGAGAAAAGCGACTATGTTAACATGAACTCTAGACAAAAGTGAACGTACATTCTGAACAGTCTGGATATGCCATTGTTTGGGCTAACACAAAAACACAACATCATCACAATCCCTCCTACATGCAAGTGAGAGACTGCACCTTTATTCCTTTTTTCTGTGTTGTGCTGATGCGCTTCAGTGATCTGATTTGCTGTGTGACATTTCAAGCTAAAGCAGAATGGGCCAAGGACATGTGCTACAGAACTACACCAGTTTCTTTTGTCTTTGGTGCTTAAACTGAAATCAAGCGGGCCAACAGCCTATGCGACGCCTAGCTGCGTTTCACTGTGCTGTGGTCTGTCATGCTGTGCTGTACAGTTCCACGCCATGCTGTGATGAAATGGATTTTTTCATGTGATGCAGCGCCATACCTTTGCAGCGCTGTGCCGTCCCATTCCGCCCTCCTTCAGAGGACAGAGGGCGGTGGCGCTGCTGCAGCGCTCAGCTCCACACGCTTCAGCGATTGTAAAATAAAATTCTGTAATGAGCCGTTTGGAGCCACGCCACAACCATCTGAGAGTCATGAGAACTGTTTAACACTGATCCTGACTCAGTGAATCATCCACATGTATTGCAGTGTATATGTTGTCGGTGGCAAAGCTTTGAGAACGTTGCATGACTACATTTCTCGTGGAAGATATGACAACGATGTCATATTTGTGCACTGTGTGTCAAAAGCAATTATTAGTGTTAATAACCCAGATCCGCTCTCCACAACGATTCGATGGGAAACAGGTGGCTGCAGGTGCAAACATCATTATGATACTAATGATGTTTGACTGCTTGTTTGTTTTCCATCTTTTCTTTGCAAGCTGGATAAGTAGCTTTATATATATGTAGTGCAATTTCAGTAAGAGCTGCTGGCTATGATCTCCTTTCCTGACAAATATGAGTACGGCCTAACTATTCCTGGACAAAGTAAGGTATGTTTCAGGAATCGACTTTGTCAAATTCTAATATATTAAATTATAACTGTCTCCGAGCCCACCTCCTTAATACAGTTATTCTTATACATAATCTACATTTGTGGATCTCTTTAAATTATATAAATTATATAGTCCGGACATGTTTCAGTGACTGAAAGGATTTTCTTTGCCTTTTTTGTGCCCCTAATGGATTTGAGGTAGACAGCAGAGTGCTGGTACGCTTTCACTGAATCATCACTTTCTAATTTTGGAAACAACACATCTGCTACTAATTAACAAGACTGATTGAATCTGTGATTTTACAGGAACACACACACACACACACACACACACACACACACACACACACAGACACACACACACGCGGACGCAAAGTCATGCATAGACAGATGCACAAACGCATCCCCCCCTCACACATGATCATTTCATAAAGCCAATAGACACTTAGATTGTAACTCACACATATCGGTGTCTGTACACCTCAGGTACAGTGTTCCTCAACATGTGAACGATATTAACGAACAGCAGAAGCAGCAGTTTTGAGTGCGACTGGCAATCACATACATTAAACATTTATCTACTCCTTGATACTTTGAAATGTCACGTGCGATTTGGAGCCGGCTGACAAGAGGAAGGTAACATCCCTGCCCATCACAAGTCCCCCAGGGATGGCCAACAAAGACTTGTAAGAACCTGCAAACTCCAGGCCCAAAACAAAAGATTCAAACCAAGAACCTTTCTTTCTGTGAAGCGAAAGTGCTGTTTTTGGGAGAAAAAGTGAAAAAAGCTAAAATGCTTGTTCAGTTGTGTATATTTTTGCTCACCATAATAGCAATACGGTTAATTTGCAACACCTTGAAGACTTGTTAAGCCAAATGGAGATTGCAGGGTGGTCGAGATGTGTGTGGTATAAAAGAACAGAATAAAATGAGTGTCTTACTTGCCAATTACAGCCGACCTTCAGTCTAGAGGCGTCAGTATTTTACTACATCTCCTCTAGAAAATCTTCAATCAATAATATCCTTCCATCTGTTTTTCCTCTGTGTTAAGACTGTGGATGTTGTTGTCGGCCCTCTCAGCTCCTTAAACTCACTATTCACTTCATCAGCGGTGTTTAATGAGAACAAACTTTCCATGTCGAGCAGAGGGACTCAGTGTTGCTGCTGTCTTTCTCTCTGTCTGGTGGTTGTAGATGTCCACTCTGATACACACATGCACACCGTTTGTTTTCCAGCTGAGTACATAATCTGGTTAGACACACACACAAGCAAACAAACAAACAAACACACACACACACACAAACACATACACACACAAAACGGAGCGTACGTGGAAAGAGTGCTTTTACAGCTCTTTACCTGATGCACTCTCACATTATATATGTATGCCTGTTACCTTGACACAATCACATACATAACATGAAGACTGTAACCTGCACTGGATTTAGAGCCCAGTGACCTGTGCTGAACATCCTTCAGTGTTCAGAATACAGAATGAAAAGAAATACACCTCTCTCTCTCCTCCTCCTCTCTGCAGGTGTTTCTCGACCCGTCACTCAGTCATACTCTCTCTCTCTATTGACTTTTCCTCTCCTTCTTATCGTCTTCCCATCACTCTTTCCCAGGCTGAGCCCCAAGAGAAAGAGAAAGACATTCACTGACTCTTTATCTCCTTCCTCCATCTCTCCTGTCCTTCATTTACTGATCGCCTTAACACGTAAAATATGAAACTTTATCATCCTATGTGTACGTTTAAAAATCCCATCTATCTATCTATCTATCTATCTATCTATCTATCTATCTATCTATCTATCTATCTATCTATCTATCTATCTATCTATATATCTATCTATCTATCTATCTATCTATCTATCTATCTATCTATCTATCTATCTATCTATCTATCTATATATCTATCTATCTATCTATCTTTCTATATATTCCCACTACCTAGTGCTCTAGTGTGATGCTGACATACCCTATCTCCCCTTGCACTTAGAAATGTTGGACTCTCTTTTCTCCAATGTTTCTAAATAAGTGTCTCATAAACTCTAGAGCAAACAAACAGTGCAGGTCAGTGGGGGAGTGAGGAGGGAGGACATGTGGTACAAGGATACCGGACCTATAATGTGTGTCTGCCCCAATCCTGAAGCAGCGACGAGCCACTGCTGCAAACAAAATGTGGCTAAAATGCTGCCCACTGGACACAGTACGCTTTTAAAAGAC
This sequence comes from Pseudopleuronectes americanus, assembly GCA_038501795.1. Taxonomy (NCBI): domain Eukaryota; kingdom Metazoa; phylum Chordata; class Actinopteri; order Pleuronectiformes; family Pleuronectidae; genus Pseudopleuronectes; species Pseudopleuronectes americanus. The sequence continues at coordinate 16,125,202 of CM076719.1, read as the reverse complement.
ATTTTAATGAATTATAAGTGACAAATGATTTTGCTGCTGAGGCTTTCATGGGCTCTCAAGTGTCGAGGAGTGGATGCAGCTGCAGTCAAGGGTGAACGGATAGAGGGTTGAGGTTGTAGGGTTGACCATTCTGACATTTTATAGTCGATAATAGGGAGGAAATCCATAATCCATAACCAGAGTGAGGTGGCTAAACCCAGGTTGCTGAGTTTGTCTACCATTTAAAGGAGGATTATAGTATTTAAACCAGGGCTAAAGTCAACTTACATCATCCCTACATATGTTATTGGGTGCTCCAGGGCTGCATAAAGAGCTGCTCATCCTGCATCCTCTGAAGATCTCTTCAGTCAATCTCTGTATCCAACTCACGCCACGCCACCTCTCCCTCCTCCTCTATCCCAAATTCAGCATTGCTTAATAACAATATATGTATCATCATTTCTTTCCAAATCATACATATACATCAGTCTCTCACGGTCTGTCTCTGCTCCATCCCTCTCTCAGACTTGAGCAGTAATGGGTAACAATGTTGTGTTAGTGTAAGGGTCTCCACCTCTCTCTCCGTCGCTGCACTCCCCCTTCACCTCCATCTCTGCATCAGTGTGGTGATGGAGGGCAATGATTTGGGGGACTCTCTCATTTCGCTTTCAGTCCATGCTGCTCTATCTGGCCCTGTCCTCTATTTCTCTCTCTCTCGCTCTCCTTCCCTCTACTAATAGACGGCCATGGTGGGGTGGATGTGTCAGGAGAGGCATTCGTGTCGGCTCCATTAAACTGTAACCTTGCTAGGCTGAAGGACAATGCTATAAAATCTCTGTCGCCCTTTGCCTCATTCTGATTCTCTCCTGGAAATAAACAGACCCTAAGAGTTTGTTTTACCTTGTTTTTACAGTTATAAAAAACATATTTAAACTTCCCTGATAGCTTACAAACTTATGCACACACACACAGCAAAGCACTAGGGCAAACACCTTCAGAGTCTGAAGAAAACTCTGCTTATTTCTGAACGTGGGCTTCCCCAAGGTGCTAACTAGCCAACATATAAATAATATAACCTTTGAGTTAATTGATGGTGTATCCCCTCTCCTTGGAGGATGCCAGCTACCTGCAGCTACCAGAGGGCAGGCAGCTAGCTGCATCCATCCAGTGTCTGCACAGACTGTATACTCAAAGCAGCACAGTGCAGAAGCATCAGTTCTCTGTCGGTTTTTGACGCAGGATGATTTCAGTCATAGCAATGATTTGTGGCTCTTGTCTATTAGAATTGTCTGTAAACTCATTTAAAAGAGCTACTACAATGGCACTCAGAGTGCATACCACATTAACACCAACGTTTAATGTAGAAATCTAGTTTTGTAGAAATCCATTCAGTTGTTTTCATGTGATCTTTACGGTGGCCCTGAGAGATCAATACACCGCAACTTGAGAAAACACATCTAGAAAGACAAAACCCTTGCAAAGTTAGAAAACATCTTCATAAATTGGACAACAAATGTGTTGTGTTGTGTAGTCAAATTGATAAAGATGTTTTCTTACTTTGCTTGGGTTTTGTCTACTTGCATGTGTTTTATGTGGCGACGCCGGCGAGCTAGTCCTGGCAGGCAACTCGAGCTGTGCTGCGCCATCATGTGACATACATCATGTGACATACATCATGTGACATAACTCAATCTCCACAACCATCTATAATTAAAACCCACCTTATCAGGTTGTCTATTTAACCAGAGAGACATTTCCCATCAAAGCCTTTGCTCGCACTGCTGCTGCAGTATTGCCACCAGTTGCTTCAGCCCATCCACCACCCCAGCATCCACCTGTAGGTTCCAACGGGGGGGTTACAAGTATTTACTCATCACTCCCATCATTCCTGTGTAATCCTATGGGGGAGGGATTAAGTTGGAGCCTAGACGCAAAACTCTAAACCTGTTGTAATGCTGCAATAAATTTTCGAACGTGAGTTGTCTGCCTGAACTCAAGTTGCAGTGCGTTCTCTCTCAGGGCCACCCTAATACCCTAAATCTTACTAACAAAACAAACAAACAATTGTACAGAGATTAAAACATAACCTCCTTGAGGTTGCTTGATTACAATTTTTGTTAAAGATATTTTATTGAGGATATGTTGTTTATGTATGTTTTCGGAAATTTCAGAAACAACACAATTAGTTACATTAAACCTAGGTCACATTAAAACCTTCAATAAATCACTTTTGTTGCGTCTAGATAGATAGATAGATAGATAGATAGATAGATAGATAGATAGATAGATAGATAGATAGATAGATAGATAGATAGATAGATAGATAGATAGATAGATAGATAGATAGATAGATAGATAGATAGATAGATAGATAGATTACTTTATTCATCCCAGAGGGGAAATTAAGTCATCATAGCAACCGGTATATTTGAATACAATAAAATACAATAAAATAGAATAAAAAAAAATATTGAGGTAGAAGATTACAAACAGAAACACAAGATAAATAGGTAGATAAGGTGCAGTGGCAAGATGATGGTAATAGTACTGATGATATGATGGTAATGTTTTTGTTAGACAGCACACAAAAATAGCACAGTACATGTAGTATATGTAACGTTCCCCCCAAGTCCTCACATGCGACAACTTTCCATTGTAAGGTGAATCAAATGTAAGGTAACTGGAAAAACAATATAGTAGAATGTAATTTCTATGAGTCATGGTTTGACCTTGGATTGTTCAGAGTTACAAAAGACTTGAACCATGAGGTTATGCTTTGGGTTGTGGTGTAATGCAGCTATGTGATTCACATAGAAAGAACACATGAGGCCCGACTAAAATGTGTAGACAAACCATCACATTGTGACCCATCTCTCTACTGAATGCACATAGATGAAACTAATGCTAAATATTATATACAAGAAGAAAAGCTAACAATGGGACATAACTGGCATATGTTGTAATGATTATAGTAGTAGAAACATAACTCAATTTCAAGTATACTAATCCTATAAGAGTAAATACATTGCTGGATTGTGTTCCTCAGTAATGCATTCTGCCCAATATTGTCCACTGCTCACCTAATTTAATTAATGGAATAAACATTCTAACCTATTCAAATTCATGGGGTTGTGTTTTCAGGTTTTAGAACTCTCCCCCAACAGCTCAGGAAACCACTGACCTCAAACCTCTTTAAAAACATGTGAAACCACATATCTTTCCCTAATTTGCAGGTGTGAGGCACGAGGGCTCTCCGTTGGATGCCTGGTGGACCTTTTCTTGGCCAGAGCTCTCACCCTATTTCATCTTGCTTTAATTCAACACCGTGACACTGCTGCAGCGAGGACTGGGTCAGGTGGGGGGAGGGGGTCAATCCAATATATTTCTATTCCTCTATAAAAAAAAGTGTGGTGCTTCAAACATGATGGCTGATGGATGTTGGTTTACCAGTCTTCATTTTTCTGTTTCACTGATAAGAGAAAAGGACAATTGTATCGAGCAGGAACAAACTTTGATTGGCTGAAGAGTTGATAAAAACAAAACAAAAAAACAACAACATCTATACCAACGTCAGCACTGCTTCAAAAGTGGAATGATTGGTTTCAGTCATTGTGTTTGTTCAGATTTTGTGGGCTCAGAGATAAAAGCAGGATAGAGAAGCTGAATTTCATGGGAGACAAAATAACTTCCCCAAAACTAGTTTGAGCGATGCCGGGTCGACTTGGTTGTATCTCGACTGTCCCATATGCATTTCTGATCTGTATCTGCAATTCTGATTCCATTGATACACACTGAGAGAGATACCGGACTAATGAGATATTAAGTTGATACAAAGGTCATGGAACTCTACTTTTCTATTCTACATCCTCTGGTTGATTTGTCTTCATTAACAAGAGTGATCTCTGTATCAACTCCATTCTGCAGTTATAAGTGGGAGTGTGTCCTTATATGAATGGCCGTCATATATCTCCATGGTAGATAATAAAGACAAGTGTGTACTCCACCAGGGAAGTCGATGAACAGGCTTCTCCTCCAATATTCCCCCTAATCCGCTCTGAGAAACAGGCTTTTAATATTCACTTGCCTGAAGCATTACCTAATCAATACCAATCAATCACTTGATTGGACGATCGATCGTCTGTCAGCTTAAGGCACTGATCTTGTGATCTGATCGAGCTGATTGATTCTTTATTTGACTGGTTGGCCAACGTTGACTGACAAGATGCTGATGTCTTGTTGTGGTGAAAAGGTATGAGCTGCTCCTAGAAAATACCTTTCGTTTGTTTTGTAATTGTTCGCATCAATTCTCATTCTGTTTTCAAAAGCTGGATATAGAGGAACTTTCGAGCACCGACAACATGTGCCACCTAGAAGGGCCAAATCAATTTTACTTTTTGGAGGTGAAAGATTAAACACAGGGCTCATTCATGCCCAACATTCGATACTGAAATGGACAGAGCGTTTTGTGTGTACTCTGTGTTAATTTCTTTTATTTTTGTGCACGCCTTTTGAAAGCTGATAGACATGGATGGAACGGGACAGTACCCCCGGAGATCGTTGAGAAGACCACACGATACGAGAGGGAAAACTCAACAATGGCCAAACCTTTTGAAGACATCCTTTGCGAGTTGCTAAGAAACTGCAGGCGTCCGTATGATGTTACTTCACACAGACACAGGAACAGAAAGTTGCTTTTGCCTCTTTCTTAAGAGCTACATTAGCACAACCTCCTCCACTATCACCATGTTTGTTGTTGTCAGTAAGTCTCACCTCTGCACTGCCCTCTTACAGATCTATTGCTCAATAACCATTCCACTGTAAAGGACACATGGAAGTATGTAGGCAGTGATGGTTCCATCGTTTGAAATGGGCAAATATCTTCTTGTTTGAGAAGGCATCATAACTGAGTCTAAAGTGTTACCATCTTCAAAGACCTGGCGGTGCACAATATAAAATGTTTTGGTGGCATTAAGGGAGTTACATTATAATTTTCTATAATATGGGAAGTGTTTTGAAGGAAAACTTTAACCTTTAAGAATATAAAGGTGATTATTTTAAGGGTTCAGCAGAAACTGTTTCCTTCTTAACAGGACAGTCTGACCAGTCAGGAGTTTAAAAGAAACACACACTATTTCCCAAAACAGTTGATTTCATCAGGTGAATCTAATAAAAGTATTGTGAACAACACAGAGGTAAGAATGAGTTCTTATTACACCATTATGCCCAACATGTCAATAGAAGGCGTTAAAGCAGCAGGATTACTCAGTGACTCGCTTAGTCAAACATGGCAATTCCAGATGAAAGTGATTTTCTTTTTTAACAAACTCTAACTGTAACTATGATACTACTGTGACATTATTTGAAAGTACTGTTTCAACCATGTTTACTTAGAGACTTTTTCTTCTCTGTCAGGACACAATCCCTCACAGCAATAAAGTGTTTTCCTTCTTTCTCCTTTTTTTCTGCCAATTTCTGTCTTTTATCTCTATAACTGTCACTGTATCATTGTATCTCAGTGTCTTTATTAACGCAATTCATTTTGTCTTCCTCCCTCTCCTCACTGTACATCCCCTGCACGCCTCTCTCTGAGGACCACACACACTTCCTGCTTATAAATCACTCGGTTGGCTTAGTGCGTCAGGTCATTTTGAACTTTTTCTGAACTCATGACTTCTTTGTCTTTGTTACATACAAACACACACACACACACTAACACATACACACACACACACACACACACACACACACACACACACACACACACACACACACACACACGCACACACGCACACACAGACACGGTAAACTTATTGTCAACTATTTCCTTATGTTGACCCACAACGAGAGCAGACCCGGAGACAAAGCAAACTGTATGACTGTACTGGAGGGTGGCAGACAGGCAAAAGAGAGAGGCCATGTCGAATGTGTGTGTGTGTGTGTGTGTGTGAGTGTGTGTGTGGGAAAGAGAGTTGGAGTAAGAGAGATCAGAGCATGTTGAGATGAGCTTTTGGCTTTTCTCTCTGAGGATAAAGCTTGTTCCAGCCTTGTGCTGCTGAGTCCCGCTGCAGCGCTGTCCATGGTGCTGAATCGGATGGAGGGTCCCCTGTCTCGCTCTATCTGCCTCACTCCCTCCCTCCCTCCCTCCCTGATGTGCACTCTCTGTCCTTCTCTCTTGAGCCTTCTTATTGTCTTCTTCCCTCTTAACTTTAGAGACACTTCATTGTTGCCACAGTGATGTCAACACAGTGAAGTCAACACAGTGATGTCAACACAGTGATGTCTACACATGTTCAAATGACAGCCGCAAAACTCCACAGCAACAAACTAACACATTTGAATACACAATAGAAAAATGAGTTGTCTTATGGAATAACTGTATTGACAAAAACATTATAAGTGACACTAAAAAAGACAACAGAACAATTACAGCATACAGTGCCGTGCTAAAGTATTTGCCCCCTTCCTGATTTTTTATTGTTTTGCATTTTTGTCACACTTAAATGATTCGGATCATCACACAAATTTGTATATTAGACAAAGGCAGCCTGAGTAAATACAAAATGCAGTTTTTAAATGATGATTTAATTTATTAAGTGAAAAAATATATCCAAACCTACTTGGCCCTCTGTGAAAAAGTATTTGCCCCCTAAGCCTAATAACTGGTTGTTCTACCCTTGGCGGCAACAACTGCAATCAGATGTTTGCGATAACTGCCAATGAGTCTCTCACATCGCTGTGGAGGAATTTTTGCCCACTTTTCTTTGCAGAATTCTTTTAATTCAGCAACATTGGATGGTTTTGGAGCATAAATGGCTTGTTTAAGTTCATGCCACAGCATCTCAATCCGATTTAAGTCTGGACTTTGACTAGGCCACTCCAAAACCTTCATTTTGTTTATTTTGAGCCATTCAGATGTTGACTTGCTTGTGTATTTCGGCTCATTGTCCTGTTTCATAACCCAAGTGCGCTTGAGCTTGATGTCACAAACTGATGGCCGGACATTCTCCTTCAGGATTTTCTGTTAGAGAGCAGAATTCATGGTTCCATCAATTATGGCAAGTCATCCAGGTCCTGAAGCTGCAAAGCAGCCCCAGAACATCAAACTACCACCGCCATGTTTGACTGTTGGTATGATGTTGTTTTTATGAAATGCTGTGTTAGTTTTACACCAGACGTAACAGGACCGACACCTTCCAAAAAGTTCAATTTTCTTTTGATCAGTCCACAGAATATTTGTCTAAAAGTCTCGGGGATCATCAAGATGTTTTTTGGCAAATGTGAGACAAGCCTTTGTGGACTTTTTGATCAGCAGTGGCTTTCGCCTTGGAACTCTCCCATGGATGCCATTTTTGCTCCGTCTCTTTCTTATTGTTGAATCATGAACACTGACCTTAACTGAAGCAAGTGAGGCCTGCAGTTCCTTAGATGTTGTTCTGGGGCTCTTTTATGACCTCCTGGATGAGTCGTTGATGTGCTATTGGAGTTATTTTGGTAGGCCGGCCACTCCTGGGAAGGTTCACGACAGCTCCAAGTCTTCTCCATATGTGGATAATGGCTCTCACTGAAGTCCCAAAGCCTTAGAAATGGCTTTGTAACCCTTTCCAGGCTGATACATGTCAATAACTTTGTGTCTCATCTGTTTTTGAATTTCTTTAGACATCCTGCATGATGAGTTGTTTTTTGAGATATTTTAGTCTACTTAACTTTGTCAGACAGCTTCTATTTAATTGATTTCTAGATTAAACAGTTCTGGCAGTAATCAGGCATGGGTGTGGATAGTGACATTGAACTCAGCTTTCCAAAAAATGTGGTTTATCACAGTTTATTCAGGATTTATCAAGAGGGGGCAAATACTTTTTCACATAGGGCCAGATAGGTTTGGATAACATTTATCCCTTAATAAATTAAATTATAATTTAAAAACTGCATTTTGTATTTACTCGGGTTGTCTTTGTCTCATATTAAATTTTGTTTGATGATCTGAAACCTTTAAGTGTGACAAATATGTAATGAAATTTCCCCATTGGTGGGACTAATAAAGGATTATCTCTTATCTAAATATGCAAAAAACTAAGAAACTCGGAAGGGGGCAAATACTTTTGCACGGCACTGTAGGTCATTTACATGGGGTGTTTTTAAAGGCAACAAAATAAACTTTGTTTCATTCACACCATTAACTTAACAGAAATTTTTCTTGGTTGGGGTTAACTAGAGACTCTAAAATGACAGTAGGTGTAAATGTGGATGTGATTTTTTGTCTCTGTATGTTGGCCCTGATAATTGGCTGCCCTATGTAAGCTTGGATTGGCTCCAGTGCTACTACGACCCTTTAAGGAGCAGCCTTTTAGAAAATGTGTGAATGATATAGAACACAGGAAATAAGCAAATCTTCACAATATAGATTTTTTTGATCGTCAAATGTATTTAGATTCCTTACATATCAAAACTGATAGTAATTTATTATAGCTTAATTGACTTAATTTATGATTTCGGTGCTAAGGATATATTTAGCTGTATTGCAACACACTCTGTTTGACTCCTGCATGTATTTTTCATGTTACTTTTTAAAAAGAAGGTGGACAATGTGTTGAATTTGAACAGTAAACTGGTTCTGACTCTGTTACAGAGAACCTTATCAAATGAAGACAGTGCCCCCTCACTATTCTTCAGCAGCAGTGTGATCGCTGTGTGCTCAGTGACTCTTTGTTGTTTTCAAGCTTTTCCTTCAGGCTTTATTAGTCACACTGGTCGTGCAGACCTGTATGGTCTATTTAGGGATCAATGTGTTTCCAGTATGCGTCACAGTCGTCTTATTCTCTCCATATATCGCCTTTTCTTTGTTAGAATTTGGCGTGGACACATGTTATCGTGAAGTAATGGGCTGACTGAGTGAAGCTCCTTGACCAACTGGCTGATGAAACCACTGCTTTGTCTTTTGTATTGAGAAGTAAAAGAGCAAACACCACAGAACATGACTTTTATACACGCATCCAAAAATAAAGTCTCCAAAAAAATGTCCACATCTCACACTTGTCGCTCACTCCCTGCTCTGTCCATCTCACACACACATGCACACATATATGTGTTTTCTTTTATGAAACTGACCTTTAGCCTACATGCCCCGAGGTGTTTCTATTTTGATGGAAGTTATGGAACATGAGGCAATTCATCAAAGTTTTCATTTTCCTGGCCCCTGTCTGATCTCTGCCCATTTCTCTTAATCTGCTTTGCTCTCTTTATCTCTCTCTTATCCCCTGCTCTCCTGGCCCCACCACCAATAACCACAATCCTGAACCATGCCAGCAGTGCACCATATCATTTATCACATCTCTTGCTTATCAGATAATTGTAGTTGCACTCACACTTAATAAGCCATGCAAGCATTTAGAATCTACTAAATAAACACCCCAATCTTCCTGCCATGTCGGCTCTAAACTAACTCACCCATTTTTGCTTGTGTCGTTCACTGCAGCTGCTGAGTAACCATCACACACTGAGTGTTGTGTTGTTAAATGCCTCGTCATGAACAGACAATAATGACACCTATTCTCTGAGAAGAGGTATTTAAGGCTTAATGTCAATATTTTCAATATAACAAAAAAGGAAATGTAAATATTATTTATGTTTTTTTGGAGACTGAGGGATTCCAACATGTGCAAAGACACTACAAATAACGTTTGTGTTATCGCTACCTATAAAACTTGAAAAAAAATATACAGGCTACATTTTACCCAAAGACGCACTTGGCATCCCACGACCCTCTTGAGGTCCCCGCCCCTCACTTTGAGAAGCCCTGGCCGCGTGTGTGTGTGTATGTGTGTGTCTGTTGTGTCTCCTGGCAGAGCCCTGAACTCCACCGGCTTCTCCAGAGTAATACGCCCCGGTGATGGTATCACGCACATTCGTCATAACGCATCGCATCCATATAGCGGCTTGTAAACGCTGAGCAGCGACATGTCATGACTGAGCAGGACGCACGGGGACGGAGACGCGCGCAGGAGGAGCTGGTAGGCGGATCTCCTCCCGGGACAAACCACCGCACTGTGTGAAAGTGTGACCGCAGGAGGGGAAGGATACCATCACCATGGCGGATCGGAGCGCTTTTTAACGAGGGTGGATAAAAAAAGAAAAGGACATGGATGATTTGAGGCTGTTTCCCTAGTAAGACCTATCTTCCTCTCTTCTACGCCTGAAGCTTGTCTTTTCTTTTCTCGCTCTCTCTCTCTCTTATAATAACGCCTCTATCAATAGACAGCTATCCGTCGGGTGGTGCGCGCTCCTGTCCGGTGTCTCTCCTTTGAGAGCACGACGCGGAGAGAAGAGAGAGGTCATGACAAAGTCACTTCTGTGGCTGAAAGAGGGGAACCAACATGTTTTAACCAAGCTCCTCTGGATCTGCAGCTTCTTCTTTACGTTTTCCTACTCCAATCGTTCCATTTAGTGGAAGGACCTTGAGGCGGAACATCCTCCGACGAACAACAACCACAGAGGATTGCTTTTCTGTGACCAAGTGCAGATTAAGATGATTAGAGCTGAGCAGGAGTGAGATGTGGTTTTTGGGCAGTAATGACAGCAGCTGAATGGGGGGAGGGCAAAGAGCATCTATAGAGGAGCTTACGTGGAGACCGGCTCAGGAGCCCAAAAGCGACAGGACCGTGCCTGGTCGCACTTGAGTCTCCCCACTCCTTGCTCGTCCTCCACTCATCTGACCACATATAGGATTTCAGCTGGGCGGTTTTCCTCTAAACGACCGAGTGTTAACGGGGGAAAGCTCATGTGGAGATTGCAAGAGTGCGCAACGCGGCGGTGCGCCGGTTTGACGGCGCCTTCCTCCACTCCCGCAGCCCCGCCGTCCTGCAGAGGATCACCGGCGGTCAGTGGATCGCTGTAGGTTACAGACTGCTTCGTCTGCGGACCGGGCTTCCCATGCAAACTCAACGGGAACTCATTTGAGACGCCTCGCTTGCCCCAGCACTGCACCTCCGGCCAGGAGCCCCGCAGCGCGGACAGCCTTGCGCGGTGCAAGACTGAACCAAACCCCCCAAAAAGTGGATATGATTTCAAATACGGTCTGATGGATTTTTGATCTGATCAGGGAGGAGGATTATTGATCGTGTTGTTTGAGGAGTGGAGACCTTCCACCTGGCTTGACGAGTTAGGGCGGGGAGGGAAGGATAACCCGGAGCAGCACGAGCAGCCTCCACCTGAACAGAGGAGGAGGAGGAGGAAGAGAGACGCGCAGGTATGGCTCAGTCTCTTTATGTCACTTTTCTTATCTGTTCAATCATGACACAGTCTCCTCCCTATTCAGCAACATCCCTTTACTGCTTTCTACTTCACAACATTTGAGAGGTTGATTTGTAATTTTAAAAGACCTGAGTTGAAGACACACGCGCGCGCGCATGGGGATGGAGAGAGGGATGGTATGAGGCAGATGGGGAGATAATGGCGCTGGTGTTTTCTTTCCTATATGATTTAGACACGGTGATATCCTCTGTGTAGATTAAACACAGCAAGGAGATGAGGGAGGGAGCTCGAGAGATGCTGAGGGGGTGTAAACGCACAGGAAGTGTGAAGAAATGGCTCTGAAACCGAGGGGAAGACGAGATAGGGCAAAGGCATGAGCAGAGTTGGGATAAAAACAGCAGATGGATAGAACTGCCCGGGAGAGAGGGAAGGGCCAAGCAGCGGGCTCTGAAAGTTCAGATGAGAGGAGAGGAATGGATGGATATGTGAGGAAGAGTAAAATGCAATGAATCGGAGCGCAGACCGCCGAGGAGACGCTTGAGGGGGGTGGAGAAAGTGCTGAGATGGAATACAGAAATGGAGCCGAGAGGAGATGGGTGATAGCAGTCAGGTGTTTAGGGGAAAGAGGAGAGGAGATGACCATAATGGCAAGAGAGATGGAACCCTGAGGAGAGGACAGGAGATTGTGAGGGAGCAGTAGAGCAGTTTGGGGGAAAAGACCAAGAGGATATTAGAGAGAATGAGAAAAGACAGCGAGAGAGCAGGTGTTGGCATCGCAATCATCCCTACAGAAAGCTCTAACAAAAGCATGCTGAGGGCCAAGTGCAGAATACTCTGCCACTGCCGAGCATTAACCAAAGGATCGCTGCGTAATGGTGGTTGCTGCACCATGGAGACAGAAAGAGAGAGTCGTAGGAGAGGAAACCACAAGAGGCTGAAGTGGTGGGATCCACACAGCCAACATTTTAGTTTGCTGTGTCAGCTCATCAGCTCATCCCTGTACCTGGTCAATCTTCTCGTCCTTAACTGGTGCCATTTGCATTTTAATGAGTTCTGCGATGGATCTGAGCCACCTTCAAACATGTGTAAATACAGATGGAAGATTAAATGAGGTTTGGAGGAAGTCACCTCCTGCTTTTCCTTGTTTCTTTCTCCAAACCAGGTACATCCGAGGCTTAGCTGACGCCTGGCTTGACTCTTTCATTCCAACATTGTGACACTCTTTGATCCTTATATTGACGCATCATGTTTGACTGTGGCTTGAAACACAGTAGGAAGGATAATATAACTGATCAGTATCTTGCTTTATATCAATAGGAGATGATGGAACTCAAAGGAGTCATGAAGAGCCCTCGCTGACAGCTTATTACCTTGATCATGATCCTGTTTTGCACTCTAATGGTACAATCAAAGTCAAACACTGTCTCAAGATCTAATCAACGTTGAGCCCACAGACTCAAACAAGGCAAATACACGCAAAGAAGATTGCATGCTGACATTTTCTCCAAACAAACACAAAAACACATTTCAATCATGCCGGTGGATAATAAGTAGTTGAGGCCTTGTATTCTGAATTCATCGTTGTAACTGACAACTCTGTTGACACAGAGAGTGTGTCAACGTGTACACAATATTGTGCGTGCGGCCCATAATCTCGTTAAGCTTTTGTTGGAGATTCACCGCTCATGCATCTTCATGTGCCACTCATGAGTATCACTATACCATAATAATAATTATATTCTCACACTGCCATGGAAACTGAGTTCACTTAGTCAGTTAAAAAGAATAAACAATATTTTATGTTCTTGCATGGCATGAACTACCAATGAAGTTTTAATAACATCCGTGACATATCATGAAGCAACTTTTAATAACAGGATATATCTTGATGTGAAAAACAGTAATTAACAACAGTGATGTTTTTTCAAACATAATGACTGATTGGTGATGATGCATTATGGTGAGACATAACATTGTGAATCATCTCTTCCATGATATTACATTGTCCGATTTAAGTCCATCCATCCGTCCATCCATCCTTTACTGCAGGGGGGTGAAGACAATCCACCTGACACTGGGCGAGGGTTTGGGTACAACAGAGGGACATGGCCAGGCAACAAGCAAAAATAAACAATGATGCAGTCACCCATTTGCTTTCTGATTTGGTCTCAACAGTCATGACTCGACTATAAGGAGTAGTGCTCCACCTCTTTGTTGGTCTATATGCATATACAACCAGATATAAGGTGAGATCAGTAAAAGAGTGGACGGGTGGAGACTTATCCCTCACTAATTTAGAATTTTTCCGGCAATTTTCAGGAAAACTGGAAGGCAAATTTGCACTTTATGTTCCCTCTGGCATACTGGTGTGTATAGTGAAGGCATTAGAACACATAGCAGAGATGATCTGGGCCAGAAAGTGTGAGTTACCTGCTGTCAATCCTTTCTGTGATCGTGAACACAATAGTCACATTCAGGTGGCCGTCACTCAGGTTTCAAACTCAAGTTATTTCTCTATCTAAAAAGAGTGTAGCAGAGGCCAGAGAATGAAGAGATGTGGCTATTAAAAAGTAAAAATAGACCTTTAACACTTTCTCTGCTTTTGCAACAGCTGACAGTGCAGGGTTCTATATCACGTTTACAGTGTATTGAACCACACCGATTCGATATGCGACAAGGAAAGCTTGATTTGGACAGGAAAGGAAGGTATTTAGATTATTTAGAAGATGGATTAAAGGAGCACAATTTCACTGTGGGTCCTAATAGTAACAACAGTTAGGACTTTATCTACTAAGACATTTAATGACATATAATGGTTTGGACACTTAAATGCCCCGATGTCTAACTTCTCCATGCCCTTGATTTTTCATTGTGTCTGATCAGCTCAGATGTAGATCCAAGCACTTTTTGCACTAACTTTAAACAATAAGCCTCCCATCATTCTGTCAACCTTGGATTAAATATTGAAGCATTTTGGAGAAGTCTAATTGATGGGTCTGTAGGGGCGGGAGAGGCAGTGCAGAGTGGGGCAGGTGGGGTAGGGGGGTGTTGAACCGCCTCACATCTCATCTCTTAACATTGAGCAGCCATTTTTGTTTTTCAGCCCAAGCACAGTTGGTACCAGTGTCCAGTGACACAACAAATTAATGGGTACACAGATGTCCACACTGAACCTCGCCAACACCCTCTGATGATGACATTTACGTCACTTCGACCTTATACTTTTGAGTAATCCACTGGGTTAAAGCTGTATTCACATATGGACAGACTGGCATGTGGGTATTTAGACTATTTTTAATCAAAAGTGTAAAATGATGGGTTACGTGTGTCTCATGATCACAATACGAGGGAAGGATGTGATTTTGCAGTGATGAAAGACAGGAAAGGAGAAGCACGGATGTAGAAAGAACAAAGACAAAATGCAGAAAAGGAGCCGGTTCGAGGGGAATGACCTTTCTACATTAAGGCCGGTTCAATTAAGAGCAAAATCTGGTGGGGTGAAGGAGACAGAAAAGGAGTAAGGACAGAAGGTAATGCATAGAATAGTGTGGAGAAGGTCTTGGTGAGGATGAGAATGAGGTTAAAAAGAAAAAATAGAGGGACGAGGAAAAGAAGAAAAAGAGTGAATATGAACAGAGAGAAAAAAATAGAAACATAAGGTGAGAATACTTCGCCCTGAAGGTCTAGGTTTTAAGATTATTCTTTTTTAGTTTTAAGGTCTGAAATGTGCCTTTGTGATGTTTTCAACACAGCGACATGCTGTCCACTACAGAGGGGGTATAAATGTCTACACGGCTCGTGGATGAGTGTGTGTGTGTCTGTGTATGCGTGTGCACATGCGCGGCAACAGATGCTGGTTCAGTGGCGCAATCCCACCTCACCAGGGAAGAGCGGGTGAGAGAGAGAGGGAGAGAGAGCGAGAGCGAGACATGGTGCCAGGAGAAAGAGAGAGAGAGAGTGCAGGAAGGAGCAAGCAGTGTGCTGAATGCCAAGCAGCACAGTATTAGAATGGTGCTGTGTTGAGCAGACAGGCTCAACACAGGCTCATAGGCTTTCTCTCTGGCATACTGTGCGATAGTTATCCAAACTTCAGCTCTGAAGACAACACTTTACTACCATATTTGTTTTCAACAAATAATGTCAGGGAATTTGTGACTAAGACGTCTTTTTATACCTTTAATATTGTGTAAAACCAGTGGGCCATTTGTGCAGGAATGGATGTTATCCCCTTTAAACTAACAGACAAAAATTCAACTTGATATCTCTCCTGGAAATTCTGCCATCCCCCATCCCTATGCGAGAGAGAGAGAGTGCTAGGTGTGCAGAGAATTTGTGTGTGTAGGTGCTGACGTCTATTTATAAAAGTTGAAAGTGAATGGCATTAAAAAGAACAAAAAAGGACAGAAATCTTTGCTTCGTTCTCTGTCTCTCTTCTGCAAAAACACGCTATGTACTGAGAGAAATCCTTCCCGCACTGGGGGCTGTTAAAACATCCATATATATTTTACAGTTTTCGGTAGGCAAGAAAGATTCAGCATTAAATCTGTAGATACTGGTTTTGTTGTGCATGTTCATGCAAGTAGAATATATTCAGCCGGGGTGCCATCTCCCGCACCTTTACTATCTGGAGATTCCCTACCAGGTAGTATTCCTGACAAGTTTGATTGAAATCTGTTCATGCTTAGTGGTTATTACACACTATGTCTAATGTTTATAACCTGTGTTAAGGCAGACAAAATCAAGTGCTTTGGAGGCCTTCGCAGGAATGCATTAGATAGGTGGTAAATGTTTTGTGATCTCGTAGTGAAATCATATTTTCACCAAATATCTGTTCAAAATACATTTCTTCATACAGGCACAGTTATATCGAACATGTACCTGTAGCCACGTGGCATTGTTCAGAGATAACCTGATAGGGAGGTAATGGCTTCTATTTACAAACTGGCACTCTGCAATGACACTGTGGACTTACCTGCTGTATTGTCATAGAAACCCGAGTTAGGTCAGGGTCTGTATTTTTACTCTTGTAAAGAAATTCAAGACATTGCTCTTCATCGGTTCCAACAAGTTTTGTGTCAATGAATGAGTGTCAGGCAATTGATGGAGGTATGGACAGACAGAGAATAAGACATTGATCAGATTAATGTTGCCTGATTTCAGGAAAATTAGTGATGGTTAATGAGGATATAATGTTATTCTGAAGCTGCGACACTGACATACCAGTGTATGTGTGATGCTGCAGACTCTTTGACTTGACTTCATTTATTTTTCAGATTACATGTCTCTGCTGTATAGACCTGCAGGGTAGATAACTCCTGACCTAATTGGGATTGAGTGATCAATCACTTACCTTCACTAGCTAACCTGCACATGTTTTAACTGTAGGAGCAAGGCGGAGCCCCTGGAGAACACCCCCGCAGACACATGTTTGCACCAACCAAATGGTTCTGCACGGCTTTAAAATCGGCCACTTAAATGCTTAAGTCTGGTTTCTTGATGCGCATTAACTGTGGGTTTAACTCTCTGTTGGCCTCCCTCATGGCAGTTGTTACATTCAGTTGGTGTTGAACTGATTTCAGAGAGGCATGGATTCAACTAAATGGTAATTTCGGAGGATGCCGATTGTCGACTTTGAACTTGAATGCATTACAGGTGTTTCACATATTCTGTCCATTCCGTTTATCAGTGAGTGTCAGCTAACAGAATCAAATTTTTACATATTGCTATACAGAGTGCTGTTAGGTCCAAAAGGCGGTTTGTAGTCAGGTTAGGCACCTCACAATTTCATCCCCTTGCACACCTGTGAGGTCTAAAGTTTAGGTTCAGTCCCCACTTCTTCCTCCTCCTCCTTCTTCTCCTCCACCCAGTAGCTGCGTTGTTTTTGTGTGCACGTTTCCTCTGAGATCAGCCTTGTGCGTGGTTTCTGTCAAATGGATGATGTGTCTATAATCATAGTGAAATTGAGGTTGTCAATGTTTCTTTCTGTTTTCTCAACCTGCATCCCGATTTTGACGTTTTTGTTAGGGTGCTGCCTCTCGTGGGGCAGGATGATATTTGTCTTTCTCAGCCTCCAGGAATCTATACACCTTCTTGTGGTTTAGCTGAAGTTCTGACAGTGTGCTGAATCGGTGTCACACGATCACTGTCCTGTTACAACAGCAATCTGAACTCACCATTTATTCCCCCAGTACCTCTCTCTGCTCCCTGTCATCCTTCAGCTGCGAGGAAAACTGTTTTTTCATCTTCACCAGTTCAACACTGAGCTTCCCCTCATGCTCACTCACCCCCAGGTTATCTCCGGCTCCCCTCACGACAAATGTTCTGGGGAGCAGACACCGTTTGATTTCCTTCTGCAGCGCGTCTCCTGTTTCATTGTCCTCTGTTTGGCCCCTACAACATATTATACATCTTGTGTGTCATCATGTTTCTTTTTCTTCTGTGGGCATTTAAAGTAGAGCGATTACACTGTAAACTGCTGTTTGCGTTTTAGCCTACTGACTCCAATTAAGTCTCAATATTATGCAAAAAAAACTGTTTTCGACCTAAATGTGTCTCCAGTTTGTCTGCAGCATTTTTTGAGAAGACCACAGTCTCTCTTTTTCTCTCACTTCATCATTGAAGTGTCTGCAAATGAGCAAATCAGATCTTGTTCCCCACTTGACCAATACTTCAAATCATTGGGTGTTTCACACCAACCACTACATCCTGGTAGTAATATGTTGCCTCTGCAGATCCTCATGAAGACAATAGTTTTGGCATTACTACTGAAATAAGATTGAATGTGACAGATGGATACAAATAATACCACCAGAGAAAAATTTCAAGTTTAAGGGTCAAATTGAATCATCTCAACTAACGTTCTCTTCTCCATGATTTTGGAACAGATTCCTACCCCAACCTGTTTGCTGGTGAAGCTTTTGTTGCGGAAGCTTTTAGTGTGATGATATTCAGAGAGTGCAGCTGAACTGATTATAGCGGTGATCTCCCTTCAAACCCTGGCAGAGCTTACTGGAAACGCGGCAGGAGGTGCTGACTGATTCGACTGGGCAACAGTAAAAAGGATAAATTGATGGTAGCAGCTACAGCTAGTTACTCTATAGATATCTCAGATGTGTCAGGAGTATCTATTTTTATCAACATTTCACCCACCTTGTTGCAACAGCGATTCTCTGCCTTCATTTCTTACCACCAAGAGGAAGGATTAGTCTTGGTTGTACTCGGCGAAGTTGATGGTGTAGTGACCTCTGTGAAGTTTCATATATATTGTAAAAATTATTTCAAAAATCATTAAATTTGGTTTATCTCCGTCCAAACTGCTTTAATGTAAAGTCTGCAGCAGGTAAAATAGTGTATAACATGGTAGCTAAAGAGCAACATCTCTTAACATTGATGATTGATCACAGGTCTTCTCTTCTCTCTTCGACTGTCTCAATCTTTCTCTTTGTGTGTGAGTGCAGCCACCTCTCGCTCTTTAATTGTCTTGGTCCGGGTTGATGGAGCAGACCTGACAAGCGAACCCAGATAGTGAGAGGAGATAGATTGAAGAGGAGTGTCTGCTCTCTCCTCTATCTCTCCTCATCTAGTACTTGTGTCTGACAGGAGCAGCGCCACATGATGGATGGATGCTCTATGAGAACTCTGTATGGGTTTTTTTCTCACTGCTTTGCTTTCACTCACTCGTTTCTCCCATCTTGGTTTCTCTTCATCCTTCTGTCACTTGCTTGGCCGATTATTTGGTAATTTCTCTTTATATCCTCTCTGTTTAACATTGTTTTATTATTTTTCTCCCCTTCATTCTTCTTCAATAATTTCCTTTCTCTACTTTCCCTGGTCACTTGCGCATGATAAAAGCCTATGTGCCATCTTGTATGACAGAACATCTAAATTATCTTGTAGGGATCACTAGGGCTGTGATCTATCATTGTGTGTTTGTCTGTGAGTCTGCTGTGTCGAGCAGGTGTGTGCATGTGTCTACTCTCTTCATGATGCAAGTATAATAGCTTGAATTTTCAATTGTAAATGAAAAAAATAAGAAATTGCAGGACACAAATAACACCCAAAGAACCCTAAACACTTTTTAGAAAAGCTGACACAATCTGTTCTGTTTCTCAACATGTTCATCAAGACAACAGAGCCTCTTTCCTTACTGGGCAACTATATTTTGACTAGTGTCCTATATTGTAGTTATGCTGTTTGTTTAACGAGACACTGCACACTGATCAGCAGAAACCAAACAGTCCAGACTTCAGCACAGGGATGTTTTTCAATGTGGAGTTCTAGGCCAGAGGCAAATATGTTTAATATCCAAGGGACAGAGGACTGCCAGTCTGTAATTGTTGCTGCAGGAGCCAACAGAGGATGGATGGGATTATGACAGCCACGCTACATTCCCAGATTTAGTAAAATACCTAAATTCATATGCCGTCTTCAGCCAATAGCGTTACTGTCTACCTTCAATTTTACCCTAGACAACAATCTCAAGGAACTGTTGCCGTAAATGCTTCATTCAAAATGGATAGGTTTCATTATGTCTTCGTTCTATGGTTCGAATCACACTGAAAGATTCCAGTGTCCTTTTCAGTCCTGCTCATTTTTTTATCAACATTTTCAAACCTGCCATCGTCAAGAGAAATCAGTAATAATGTAAGGATGATCAGGATGTTAAACCTGTTGATACTGATCCATTGGGAATTCCCCACATCAGTCTCAGCATCAATCATGTAGATTGGCCTGGGACATCCCCAGTTGTCACATTACAACCCTACTTGCTTGCAATCAAATTTGCAAAAATTTTCGATGGTTGATTTTTGCAACACGAATGCACGATGAAGCCCCCAGATGTGCTGGCACTCCAGAACAAACTATACAACTGTGCTGCAGAGTGAACGGAAAACAAAATGTGCCCTTGATTAAAACTGGCACATTTCATTGCTGAAATTTTATTTGCTGGCTTCTCTACACATCCTGTTGGAAAAAGAAGAGAAATGCATTGACCTCCCAGTTTGAAAGTTGAAGACTTCAGTTATACACTAGTAATCATTGCCGTCTCTTTGTGTCTCGCTGCATTTTTCATTTCCCTATTTACTACTAATTAGTAGTTTGAGAAATTAATCTTAACTCAAGGTCCATTTACGGGTGTTTTCCATAGCTTTCAGCAGTAAGTCACAGTGTGCATGCCAAGGTGTCCCTTGGTAAGATGCTAATTGCCCATGATGGCTGATTTAGCTTTGTATCAATGGTGTGTGATAGAAAAAGTGCTGTGTATAAATGACATGTATGAATAGATGAATACAATTTGCACTGTTAAGCCCTTTGAATGGTTGATAAGACTATAAAAGATAAATACAATCTGTATACTGATCCAGCTGCTGAAGGAGCTAAAGCTCCAAAGCTTGAGAAAATGTCAGTAAACCGACCTTGAGTTGAGCTTGTTTTGTCAAACAACTATTTTCAAGATCAAGAATGATCTTCTACAACTTGTGGATTCTACATTTCTGCAATATGTGGATGAATTCAAACAAAGATGATCCCTAACATGTGCTGGGGAACCCTTACGTCCCCGGTGGTGATCCCTACGTGAGCAGGGAGTCCCTAACGTCCCTGATCGTGATCCGTAACAGCCCTGCTGGTGAACCCCTAATATGTGCTGGTGATCCCTAACATCCCTGAGGGTGATCCCTAACATCCCTGGTCCTGATCCCTAACATGTGCTGGTGAACCCTTACATCCCTGGTCCTGATCCCTAACATGTGCTGGTGAACCCTTACATCCCTGGTCCTGATCCCTAATATCCCTGTTCCTGATCCCTAGCCTGTGTTAGTGAACCCTAACATCCCTGGTCCTAATCCCAAAAATCCCTAAGGATGATCCCTAACATCCCTGATGGCGATCCCATAGTCCCTGCTGATGAAATCCTAACCAGTGCTGTTGGTTTGCAACACATTATCAATCTACGGTGATACACATACCTTGTCCCATGTGATAAGATATAAGTACCCAAAAAACTGTTCAGAACCCCTAAGAGAAATGTGTATCATACACTAAGATTTAATAACCACCCGCTGTCCTGGTCTTTGACTGTACAGGGGTTCTAGGGCTCTCAGCTTCTTTAACAGTGTTGACTTAGTGTATTTACCCTTACTAGTCCAAACTGCTCATGATTATACAAGTGACCACACCAACACACACACACACACACACACACACACACACACACACACTCACACACACACTAATGAACTCACAGAGCCCAGCTATTAAAAAGACAAGAAACATTTACCATCATGATGATTTGTGCTTCTTACAACACTGTTGCATTACATGATGACATGCTGCCTTGAACTAATGTGAAGTGTTACCTAGTTCACAAAATGACAAGCCTTACATTATTAACCTTATCACCAGGTTTGCAAATAGAAGCCAAAGGACCAACCCCTCAGCCTGGATGCAGCCTGTCCTGCTCAGAAAATGAGTGTTTATTAGCACCGACCCTGCTGGGTTCAAATTATCCACTTGATGTCTGATAGTGTGAGAAATAATTGGGCTTGAGAGGGCAATCTACTGCAGATAATGGCGCTCTTAAGGACTTAGTAGGTAGTTTATGAAGCTCAGCGATAGTCGGAGTTTGTGGAAAGGACGGCAATGAAGCGTGAAACTGAAGAGTCATTGTTCATCAGAGATCGTCCCTTTGCTCTGATCCTAATTCGGACTTCAATAGTACAGGGCTCGGATCTATTGATCAGATCAACATTGCTTCGCTTTGTATTCTCCATTACCGGAGCTCCGTAACTGAACATTGTTGTATTGATTGTGCTGTCACTGCATCGTGTGTTCGGCTAATTACATTTGCCTCATGAGAAACTGGGGAAATTATCTCAATGTAGCTCTGCTTAAAGAGAGCCAGTGCTTTAATATGAGAGTTTAGCTTCATAAATTGTATCTCTAACTCCCTTTCAAAAGCGCAGCGCTCTGCAAGTACTTCTTTTGAACATTATTTACAGAGAGTTAGAAAACCCACAGCTAAATTTCTTTCAGCCAATTAAACATTTATTAAGTGTCTCAAGAAATGTTAAGATGATGCCACACAAACACAAAAACTGCAAGGAAAAGGGCAAAACAACTTGTTTTACCTCTGGTGTCCTGTGTGTTGATCCATATTTAGATCCAACATTAAACATCTGTGTTCATAATAAAAAAACACAAGTACAGAAGTCCTCCGCGCATTATAATGAAATGGGAGCTTTAACAAAAGTAGAACGTGGGTTACACTTCCTTTGAACATGGATGTGAGACTGACAGAGATGAGGCTCAGTCAGTCTGCTGCCGATGCTGCTGTTTATCACATAGATCATAGGACACACAACACACACACACTCACCCATACACATATGCACTCTCTAGCACGTTTTCACTCTCACTCACATAAACACACACACACACACACACACACACACACACACACACACACACACACATTTTGTATTCTACTTTACAAGCACCTGTTAGGCTACTAATGCATGTTTGATGATATTGATTGAAAGTGGCTGTGTGTGTGTGTGTGTGTGTGTGTGTGTGTCTGTGTGTGACCAACCAGACTGATGATTAAGCATTGTGCCTTAAAGTAAAGTACTGATGGTAATAACATGCTGACACCAAGTAACCTATGGCTCCGTAAGAAACCCATTCAAAAAGATGGTCTTTATCTTTTTACTCCCATGTGTCACTGTGATCTGTCAAGTCTCTCATCTCTCACAGTTTCATGTTGTAAATAGGTCGCAGGGCTGCTACCAGCTCACTGCTGGACAGGCAGACTCAAGCTTTGTTCCACTACAGTTTGTAAGTTAATTTGTTTTCATCTGTTGTCTTTTTTTTATCTGAGTTGCTGAAACATGTTCCAGGGGATTTCTCCTCAAATATACGTTGGATGCGTATCTGCTGCTTTACTAGATAATAAAATGTGAGCACCACACAATCAGAACAAAGATAAAACAATCATTTCCTGTCGGCATTTAACCACTGCGGCAGCTTTGATAGCGTACCAGTGGCGGGCACTCGAGGGATGTGTTGTTGAATGTTGAAATTATGTTGAGGTTATGCATGAAAGGAGAGTTAAATTTGGCTTTAAATTGAATCATCCCACTTGGATGGATAGGATTGGACTAACAGTTAAACTAAATAGCTATTATCATTGCGCTCAGAGATGTAATTTATTTTTATGCGAGCCCAAACCGGCCACTGGAGAGTTGAGTCGATTTTCTTTTCCAAAATATAAATCACGGCTCTGATAAATGACACAGAGGATCATCAAGTGGCTCAATGGACCAGTGGAGGTTATTGGAGGTCAGACATGTGGCCGGGGCCTCCCACTCAACCTGCTCCGTTTCACAAAGAGCCATGAAGATGCCTATTCTCCAGACCTGGGAGCTGTTTACCACTGATGTGCCGTACACTCCATTAATCAGGTTAAAGTGATGCAGATATTACTCAGAAACAGCTATAGAGAAGGGTTGGAAGTCACAATGGCTGCCATTAGAAGCTGCATTAATGAGGTAAAATCGTGATCGAACCTATTTGTGTGGATTTCACATTTTGTTTGTATGTCTGTCAATGTGTTAGTCAGTATTACTGGTGCCTATAAGACTTTTATAGCTGAAGTATAATTGCGTCTGGCGTTTACAGGCCTGACGCAGTGTGGGTGTTGTGTGTGTGTGTGTTTATCTGTGTATGTGTGTGTGGCAGCTGTAGAAGTCTTTATTCCAGCTGTTGTGCTTTGCTGCCAATTCACTGAGCTGGCAGCTGCTGGAATGACGTTGTACTGTGGTGGTCTCCATGCCATCCTAGAATAATCCTGTGAAAATCCCAAGCCAGTTGGATCACTCATACTCCAGATTCATCGCTGACATATATTATTGCTGCTGGGTGAACACCTTGCCAGTCCATTCTGCTGGTTGTCATGCAGGACTGGGGCGATGATGAGACTTTGTAATGATAATTGTTGCCTCATAAATAATGATTTAATGAGTTCCCCCCCCCCTGAGGAGAATGAGTAATGGACTGAGCACATTATGTAACAAATAAATAGGTCGCAATGTTGGAGAACAAAGTGCTGTTCGGTGCAACAGGCTTTGCAGTGAGACTCATGCTGCTCACTGGGCCACATTTAGAAATGTTGGACAAACACAAGCACAGTCATTAAGAGGTTGGCACAACATTTTGTTTGCATGAAAAGTACGAACATTTTGAACTTTTAGACAATCATGTTAACTTTCCTCTTATAGTCTTGACTCTGAATTGACCCGGTAAAATGACAACGGGTCAATTCCTGGGAGCATGCTAGGTGGCATAATTTTGTCCATCAAGCCAACAGACAGGTAGCCGGGGTAATAACAATGTTGTAAAGGTTTGGAAGTGCATGAACCTGATTGAAGTACCTGCCTGTACAGGTAAAGCTGACACACCCACATTGAGGGTGGGGCAATTTAATTTGTCAGCACTGCACTTTCTATTGGTTGGGAAACTGGGACATACTTGTTTCACGTACGAATCCAAGCGCAGAAGAAAACATCCAGGAGTCATTAGTGCGGACAGGGCGGCAGTTACACATACACACACACAAACACACACACACACACACACACACACACACACAAACACACAAACATACACACAGTATTCCTATAATATTGGCACCATCCCTTACGTTTTGTCTCTACACATGTTGCACAAATGAGGTCATGCATGGATAACATGTGCTCCTGACACCATAGTGACTCATCAAACAAACCGATGTAAAGATATGAGAGAAATTACAATGTGTGCAATTGTTATCTGGGGAATTTTACTCAACACCCAGTTACATCAGCCTGTGTCCTTTGTAGAGATGAAACTTCACCTGACCTGATCGGACATGCGCTGCATTGAGATCCAAGATCCAAGATCAGAATCAATAAGTGATGAACCAGTCGACGAGAGGAATCATGTGACCAACTTATATATAGAAATCTGGCAACCGTGATTCAAAGTATCTGCTAACAGTGGGATGATGCACATTCTGCTTACAACAGAGCTTTGGACAGATCCTGCCAGGTGACTGAATTTAACTGCAGCTGCCAAAGAGCTGTCAAGCTTCTGTCTCTATTTGTTAACAGCTGCTAACTGTTGGATCTGCGGCTCAGAGAAATCAGGGTCTAGAGCAAGTTTGTAATGTTGAACAGTTTATTATCTTTTACTGAGTAAGTCAAATAAAGTCCTTCAGAAGTTGCTCAATGTCTCTGAGGCTTTATCAAGTCAAGGAAAGATGAAGTAATTAAAACTTAATCACATACTTTGCCAATGAGACTGCATTGACCCCGGTGTTAACAGTTCCAAAACATCTTGAAACATTATTCAGTGCGGCAAAATCAAGACATTTTCCTTTTTAATTAATGCTACAGAGAGTAAGCACTGTAATGAGAAGACGTTTCTATGCATGTCATGGTGAGACTGTGACTTGTGAACTGTAATTTGGGTCACTGCACCAGCTAAGAACACTTTTTAAATATTTATCCCTACTTACCTCTATGTCGGGTATTTTATTTATGGCGGATGTTTATCCTTGAGATTCAGGTTTAGTTTATTGCAAGTATGGTACATTGACTATTGGATATATGCTTCGGCTATAAGTTAAAATCCATAAGATATCAGTTCTGCTTATTTGGGAATAATACAGGTTGTTTGTTGAGGTTAGCCCTACTAGTCTTGTCGGCCAGTACAGCTTTGAGTACAAGATACATTCATCCTTCACAAGCTCACATTCATTTGGCGCTGGTAAATGCTGCTCTTTTATTCAATCCCACATTCACAGGGCCAATTTGGGGTTCAGTCGATTCCCAAAGGACAAGGATCAAGATGTTCTGACTTCACTGTTAGTGGATGTCATCCATCTTTATATACAGTCATTGGTCAGACCAGTGCACTTCATGTGTGGCTATGTGCCAAGATTCTGTGTTTACACATTAACAACACAACACAGAAATATGAATCCTTGCATCCTGGGCTGGCAAACTAAGTGAGAGCTGTGAGAGCTGATTAAGCCACATTACTAAAGGCTCTGGCAAACATAATAGATTGGTCTGATTGGATAATACTGGAGTCATGATTAGATGTTTTTCTTCCATCATGTGCATTTAAGTTTCTGTTGAATCCCTGGTGATGCAATTTGAATTAAAACCCCAGCACAGGGAGGCAATTAGAATGCAAATCCACTCAAGCGCCATTGTTGAGAAAATGTCAGCCGAAAATAACAATTCAAAATGGTGTTTGATATAATGAAAATAAGGATTAGTAGTAACAGGCTCAATTTTGAATAACTGTGGTGATCATTGAATAATTCAGCGGTTGCTGAGAAGTGTGATGAGGTGACTGATGATGAGCTCGCACTTTTAATAAATGGTTAAAGACAAACTTCACAGACTGCGGAGGGAATTCTGCTGAGCTTCACACACTGTCACCTGTAAAGACTTATAGTGATTGTTCCTAAACGCTGTCATGTTTCAGTTAGGATTTACATTTTTATTAAATAGTAAATCCTCCCGACAGTCCACACTGGCTGGTGTGTGTGTGTGTGTGTGTGTTTTTGTGTGTGTGTGTGTGTGTTGGTGCTTTAAGGAATAATGGTCATAGACACAAACTTCACTTCTCATGATCAGAGAAATTGTGTGAATAAAATCTCTCCTCATGGTTGCTTCTCTGTGATGCTGGTCCCCAGGGGGATAAAGTATCATGAGAACTTATTGTCACTTCGAAACCAAACTCAACATCTTTTATTCACACTTTCTTTTCATATACATGGTAACTTTGAGTTGAGTCTTAATTAAAACAGGTCATCAATACACATCAGAATCCTCTTTTCACCCCTCGTGTGTGTCCCTTTTTGTTAACAGTTAATCCACCCGGCGATAGATTATAGATATAATAAAATATTATGTTTTTCAAACTGAAAGTCGGCGTCAAAGAGACTTGTATATTTTTGTATTCACAAACTGTTATTTTCTTTTTAAAGTAGGAAGATAAAGAGATATATTTTATTGCCCACCTGTTCCCTGAAAGACTTTTTCTTTGCTATTCAAGTTGTGTTTGAACCGGTAGCTCTGTTGCAAATGTTCCCAACATTAAAACTACTCAGATGTTGGATCACTTGAAATTATCAGTAAAGCAAAATTGACTGAAACCTTCTAAAGTCTAAATAGACACCGCCAGCTCTCTTGAAAAATCATTTCATTCTATTTATCAAAGATGTCAGCTGCCAAATTCAGCCGGTTCAGCCTTCAGGTGTCGTCTTGCTCGGAAAGATACCGATGATCAATAGATGACGCAGCACTTTATATTCACTTCTATTTGTCCTATTGATGTCCAATAAATAATGAAATAAAATGTGTCCTTATATTCATCTTCTTTTGAAACTATACAACCATGCAGCTTCCTGTGAACCTCACCAAATGTATTCCTGAATATAGAAAATACATGACACATAATCAAAGCTCATGGATTGTGTTAATGTGCAGATTCATCACGTGAGCTGTGCCATGGCTGCAGAGACATCTTAATGAAAAGCCTTAAAGGTTTACACTGCTGTGGCAAAATAATTTATCTCCCTCCTCGTTTTCTATTCGCCTCGTCTCACAACTTGACTCATGAGTCGTCTACAAATATAATAAATTAAGAGAAAAGCTTCACTTCAAAAGAGTTGTTTGAGGGCCTCTGCAATGGACGAGGAACTCTTCAATAGATTAAATCAAGGACAGACTAAATAAGTGTGTTGATGAATAACAGGGGAAATGCAGAGAACCTATTTCCATTACTTCAGGTATTGCATTTCATCCTGAAAAGGTCTGGTTGTCGTCTAATTTAGTTTTGCTGACAGTGCAATATGCTGGGACTAGTTCGTCCCTGCACCTGTGCATGTGTGTGTGTATGTGTGTGTGTGAGAGAGCAAATGCAAGCCACTGTAAATGATTGTTCACCAAGTATCTGTCTGAGTGTGTGTGGATCACATTAGATCACCTACACGCACACCCACACCCATACCAACACACACACACACACACACACACACACACACACACACACACACACACACACACACACACACACACAGCTTTGTATAAGAGCTTTCACTGTACCGAGTGCAGCACATTGTTTACCAATTGATCCACATCAATTCTCATTATTCCACAGCAACAGTTTAGTCACAATACCATCAGTCTTTCTTTCTAGAGCTCTTTCACTAACACACACACATACACAAACACGTCTTGTTAGATTGAGGTTACGTCAATACTTGGGTTTGAAACCGTTTTTTAAACCTTGAAGAAAAATCTATTATAGCCGGTGACTGGTGTGTCAATGTCTGCTGTGGTGTCCAGAGATGTGAGCGTATCTGCCTCTTTGTCTTTTCGTCTTAAATGTCCGTCAGATATGAGGTCACTTTATAGGTTCAGGTCAGCAGACACTATTGATAAAAACACTGTGTGAACACAGATGTATGGATGTCTAAGTCTCATTTCAATCTTGTCCGGAGGCATGTTGTGTAATGTCCAACCGGATCAAAGATGAACTATCGTTGTTGATTGGTTGGCATTCGATAGTCAAAGGTAAAAATGTTTTTAGTATCTTGAACATGACACGTCAAGTCTGGCTGGCTGAGGCTTACAACTGGAGGGCTAGGTAGCTACTCCTTGCTGCATTTCAATTGAAAATGGCTGAACTTATGTTTGATATTCATAAGTGGTGAATAAAATGATTAACTGGATGATATAAGTTCTCCTTACTTGAATATCAATATATCTGTGTGTTGTAACTCAGATGATTTTACTGGGAAGAGTCTTGGTCCAGCCAACATGCAAACAGCCACACCTAAAAGCTGGAAGTACCTTCACTAGAAGATTGTATGAGAAGGAGCAGATAACAGGTTTAGGTCACTATAAGTCATATTATATCTCAAGGCACATCTTATTGCAATGCCAGGGACAAGAAGGCAACTCATAAAATAAAACATAAAACCCCCTAATTTAAAACAGAATTCCTGAAGGCCTCTTGTTCAGAAACTAAAACGTTGGCATATTGTACATAAAACTGAATTTTTAAGTTATTAAAACATCTGTTATATCATAAATTACCTGACAGGGGATTATGGTCATAAACTAAATTGGATAATTTGAAATTTATACCTCACGATGGCCCTAGATGAAGCAATACGATTACCAAATGTATTACCGTTCATTCTCTGGCAGGGGATGAATGTATAAACAAAATTTCATGGCAATCCAATCGATAGTTGTGTAGATATTTCACCTAAAAGCACAAACTGTAACCAAACATAATTTGGTAACTTTGTCTTTGGCTCCAGTCAGTGTCAATCTATCTAGGTGATGTTGAGAGACTGTCTGTCGCTGGATACGTGAACATTTGACTTGCTAATATGGCTAAATATAAAGGTTAGATGTTAACCAGTCATTAGGATTCATGGTCTGCACTCTACAATGTGGGGTTCCACATGGAATGAATTCATTTGAGGAAAATTCAGCAAAGGCTGAGGGCGTTATTCTCCGGGGACCATAAATGTCTGTACTCAGTTTCATGGCAAAACATCCAATAGCTGGTGACATCTTTCAGTCTGCCACAAAGTGGTGGACTGACCATGCTATGCTGTTTGCTTGGCTATAAAGTATGAACAGGATATACAAATCCATACTGTTGACATCCCATTGAATTGCAGGGGTCCTGCTGGAGCACATGGCATGGGAGTGCTTCTTCATACACTGTGTTGTCAGGATCAGGTTGGCATTAGTAAAATCACAGAAATCCTCGATACAGGAGAAATCTACATATTCTAGCTGCTTCATCATTTGAACATATTCACACTACATGCTGCAGCCATTTCCGGCTCAACGTGTTAAATCATTGGAAGTCACCCTTTGTGTTGTGCTATGAAATGAGTGCTGCTATTGTTCTTAATATTGGCATCATCAAACCAAGTTTTTTTATCTGTGACGGTGCCAATAAAAACTAAAATCCTGAATTATTTCGAGTCTCGCTCAGAATCATTTTGAATGTCCTCACTCAACAGAAGCCTTTGTGTTGGCCCAAAAGCCCTGAGCTAATTTTCTTAAAAGGGAACAATTTATTTGGAGCAAATTTCTTCTTATCACAAAGAAACTTTTGGTCCGTTAAAGCTCTGCACAGGTTTGCGACGAACAATCTCTAAAATTGCAAGAATCAGAGCCGTCTGTTCTGTTCAGTCAAATCACATCTAAAAGAACATAATAAGTAGATATAAAGTGAAGATGGAACACGACTTGTCATTTTTTTGACAATTCCAGATGCAAATTCAAATGCAAAATGCGTCTGTTGTTATCACCATTTTTTATATAAGCAAAGCTGCCGTGCTACCATTGGCCCGTCTTTGTCAAATTCGGGGGAAAGAAGAAGTGATTTAAAGAAACAGAGTACATGAAAAAGAGTTGGTCCAAAAGACGAATGCAGCTCAAAAAGAGGCTGCCAAATAGAGGGTGAGATGAATATACTCGTCCTTATTATGAGCCGTCTTTTCTCTCTTATCAGCCTTTTTGTAACAAGCTCACAGAGCAGCCGAACACCACACAATGGCCTAACACCGAGGGGAGCCACTATTTGATTACTCTGTGCACTCCTCTCGTGTCCTGCCCTTATTTGCCTCCACTGTCCCTCTTTCCCTCTTCCCTGGCCGCTGTCTCTCCTTCTCCCTAAGCTCTCGCTCCCCTCTGCTCTCCTCCTTGGTTCCGGGTCGCCATGGTGACTCAGCTTCTCCCAAGCCAGGGACCAGAATCCCAATCAGACTCGCTGCCCTCGCTAGCGCACGCAGGCACGCACGGCACCAGTGTGGCGATGCCAGAGGCCTGATGAGAGTAATGAGAGATTAACGAGTGTCTACCGGCCACGGCTGACCTGTCCTTGGACAGCTCATAAACAACTCATCTCCCCCCCCCTCCTTCTGTCCACTTCTTTCTTTCTTGTCCTTTGCTTTTCCCTGGTGTTTTGTCTTCCCAGCTTCCCTTGTCTCCAGTTCTTTCGACCCCTCTCGTCAGTTGTAATTGGGTCCGTACAATAGGTTTGAGTGCAGCTGCTGGAAGTGGTATTTCATTGTTCTGGGTCTCGCTCACCTCAGGCTATCCGTCCACGCTCGTACGATTGCAATGAGACACTTAAGATAAAAAATGGCCGACGGATGACTTTCCCCTGGAGCTGGATAGTGACAGATTACGCTACATTACAAATTGGTGAGGATTTTTGTACGCCGCGGTGGCACTGAACTCACACAGCACCGTTTAGCTGTCGGTGCTGATACATCGATACTTGTTCTACCGCACCCTTAAATAAGGAGGATAGGCCCTATTTATTTAAAGTAAGCATAATTCTGGTCCAAATGAAATCTATACTAATTGTTCTTTTCAATAAGAGGTACAGCTATGACCTCGGGGGGAAGCGACGCCACAACAGTCCAGCAGACTGCAGAGCAACCTGTGGCTCTGCTGCTGCGGCTGAATGAAGGACCAGGAAGTAGAGGTTTGACAGATTGTGACACCTCTTTGACAATAGTTCAGTTAAACAACAAACCACAAACTTAATGATTAATATTAATTATCATCACTATGGGGAGATCAAGGGACTGGGGAACATCTTTTAGGTGTGTTTCTCCTTTGAGGTGTGTTCATTTTGGGGATATCCAAACTGATCCCACGCTACTGATTTCTCTTCCTTTTAGCGGATTGTTAATCATCAGTCTCGCTTTGCTGCCATTTTCTGAGATAATGAGTTTGTGTTTTATACCAGTTATAACCAATGTCTATGGTGTGAAAACTATCACTTTTCTCAACATGATAAACTGTGTCACTGAGATGCTACTGCAGCCCCTTCATATGATCTCTGGGAGCAGGCTGATTGTTGACTTTGCATTTAGGTTCACTACCATGTGTTTGAATCGTGAGCAACTTCAAACATTTGTCCGATCAGCCACTAAAGCGCAGGATCATCTGAATGAGAAAAACATAATGACCCTCTTTATAGCTGTGGAAATCCATTTGTCATCATGAAAATCAATTGACCTTAAAATAATATTTTATAAGTTGATTAGAACAAGTGTGCTGACTTTAAAGTAGGGGTGTCACGATACCACAAATTCAGTAGTCGGTGCCAATACCAGTAAAATAACACGATTCTCGATGCCAATTTCGATACCAAGGTAAAAAAACGTTGCACGTCATCCTCCAGAGCAGGGGTCGGCAACCTGCGGCTCCGGAGCCGTATGCGGCTCTTCAGCCCCACTGCAGTGGCTCCCTGTGCAGTGTTGTGCGTGTTGCGCATAACCGGTGAACTTAACGAATCAGTTTTCATATGTTGAACGTGAGTGAACGTCACGTTCACGTTCATTTTTTAAATCATCATCGTATCAGGCCGTCATGAAATACCAGGAGCGGGCGATGTGTGCGTGTGTGTCTGTGTGTGTGTGCGCCAGGCGCGCTCCCAGATAGAGCCTGTGTCTCTGAGCGAGAGAGCGGGCGGGGAGCGGAGCACACAGTGAGAGCACAGCTCGCAGCTCGTTCACGTGAATCCGTCGCTCACTGACTGACCGGCTGCTTCTTATCAGTGGAAACAGTGAAAACACAGAGTTTCTCCGGTCACAGCTGCTCAGAGATCAGCTCCGCAGCTTCAGAAGAGGCTTAGCACCGATGCTAACAGCTGACATCGGCGCTCACGGTTCTTACGGTGCTTCAAAAAAATGGGCATCGTCCGTGTTTTGTTATTTTAGTATCGAAAGGTATCGTAAGTATCGGTTCTCGTGACATTCCTACTTTAAAGGTAGCTGTTGTGTGTTCTTGCTAAATACAAGCATTTAAATCCTTTTGCATGAATGTGCAGCTCAGCAGTCTAGAGTTTGTTTATGCCTGTAACCATTTTACTGCTTTTAGAATACCTTTATATATTTAATGCAGTTAAACATAGGACGTGCTTGAGTTGAATTGCCTGAGGCAGCATTCCAAAGTTTCACATTAAAAACATTGAGAGAAAAGAGTGAGAGTAAAAATAACCAATGAACAGCGGCGTAGCTGCATTCATGTTTTCACCTCGGGAAAACATGACGTCTTCCCTCGCCCTTAAATTCATGTCCTAACAATTAACTTATTATCTCCCTACTGTGCAGCGTATAGTTATAATGTATGCAGCATATATTTAATCTAAATATAGGGTGTGGTCAGTGCAGACAGTAGAGAAGGTGACGTTTCAGAGCAGGGCTGTCGGTCGCACACTACACCTCACTGTTCTTTCTCTTGACACCACCTCACCATTGTTTAGTTCCCTGTGACTCACCCTTTGCTCACCAGTGGCTGCACCTGCGGCAGCTTCTGTCTTCCCAAAATATCCTGAACATCACTGCCAAGCCGTTCTGCAGATACAAACGGGAACTTCAGACTCAGACAGACTGATGACATGGTTGTGTATCATTTATTCATCGTTATAATAATGTAAAAGTTGGATATTGCAGCTTTGAATAATACAATGTCGCCTCTAGCCAAGCTTCCTGCATTGGATTACTGTTTCTAAGAAGTTGTTTTTAGAAAAAAAGATATCCTTTGCCATCTGTTTATCTGCAAGGGGAAGGGGATATTTTCCTCAATAAATGTTCCCCGATGTGGCAATAGCTTCCTTTAGACGGCTCGTTGGGCACCATCTAAGAAAGAAATCAATGGTACAAAAGGAAATGATGTGAGAAGACATTGTCGCTTTGTAATGGAGGGACTTTAATAGCAACGTTGTGAATTGGGTAGCGCGCACATGATCAGTTTAAGCAAAAAGATTCTCACCTCATTTCATTTTTTAAAAGACCTAATCTTCTATAATACGTAGCAATGCAAATATAATGGTGCGAAGCTGACACGAAGCACAGATGAGTGTTCTTAATGTCTCCTGTTAGTGGGATTCAGATTTAGTCATTGCACGACTAGAATATCTGGAGAGAATAAAAAAAGGATGCTTCATTGAATATTATCTTAATCCTCTTGGCACCCTGATATGTGGGACTGTGAAAAAGAAATGGTCCAGTGAATTGCAGATCATTATCTGACGCTGTGAGTTGTAATTTGAATGAACCCCAAAAAAATTGGTTACGGGCAAAAAACGACCTGGAGGAATCTCCAGACATTGTGTGTTTGGCTCACAGAGGAAACATGACTTCTCATTCTGACACATTGGGCTGACAGAACATGTCCTGGTACGGCTGATTCAGTTTTAACTCTCGCGACCTTAAAGCAACTGAGGCTCAGTTGGTCTGTCCATTAACTTAAAAGCCTTTGTCAGTCCTCCCACAGTTTTTTTCCTACGGTGCATTTTAAACCAGCGGATCAATACTGCAGACAGGCACATGTCATAGATGCAGACATCAATGCCACTGACTGTGAGACGCTGTTATGATTGCTCCTTTCTTCTTCCCGTCACTGTCTTTTCCTCTTGCACTTTCTACTCCTCTTTGGGAGCGGCTAGAAATAGCTTCTCTGTGTCACCATCTGGCTCCACAAAGGCTGCTCACCTCTGTGTGTGTTAGTCAGTGTGACTGCTGTGAACTATGTCATGCTGTTGGCTCAGACACTGCATTATAGTGGCCTCTGCAAAATAGCAATAGTGTGAAGCCAGCTGGCTGGTGGCACCAAGCTTAGGATTAGGGTAACCTGCCTCCGCTGAAAACTGCTACCAGTACAAAAACCAGCCGCAGCTGTTCTGTCCAGGAATCGCCTCGACGCCCTGCAGGTACCTTGGAATTGTTCATCGTTCGTTTTTTAAAGCAGTTGAGAATGGTAGTAGTTGTTTTTCAGTTAAAGGTCAGCCTGGAGCTAGAGGACGCTGCCACTGGTAATGACTGCGATGGCAAATCAAGTCCACAACAAAAAAAAACACCAGAGGAGATCATTTAAGCCCAAAAAAGACTCAAGCCGCAACCGGCTGTGAGTGTCTAAATTCCTGCCGGTCCAGATGATTGCCCTGCAGGTTTCCAACTAAAATGGGTCCAGCAGTGTTTGAGACCTTTATGGGCTCTGAAACACCAGAGGAGTGTGGGCGCCTGATGTGTTTTCTAATGAAAACGTATTAGTGTGGCTGTAGCCTTAAATTCTCCTTATGCAAAAAACAACATTTGTGGGACAAAGCTATAGGAAATTATATGAATCACTGTGTTGGGAGAATTAACATGGACTAAAAAGATCATGTCTGTATTAATAAAGTATTTTTCATAAGCAAAAGTGATATAATCTGTTCTAGAATGAGAGAGAGGCTCTGTTGGGATTAGCCCTGGCTACACTGGGACTAAGGTTAGTGTGTCAGAGAATCTGGTGAACACAGGATTAGTACACGCACACACACACGGGCGCACACACACAGATAAAGGGCATAACAGGTGGAGCGGTGAACAGGGTGTGTGGGTAGAAATGGAGAGATAGAGCATGGTGGGATTGTGAATCGGGATAAAACAAAGTCTAGACCTTACATTTTTCATTATTCAACCATCCATCCATTAATTCAGCAGCTCATCCGACCGTGCTGCCCCTTTTCCCGAGCAATTTTTTTTTGAATGCACAATTTATCAGGGGGCACCGAGCAATTTCCATGACACTAGACTCAATGAAACTGACTGAGGATTCATTAATAGTCTTTATTTTTAAACCGGGGTCCCCTCTCCCACCTCCCTTTTGATCGCAGTGGTATAGAAAATGATCTGCATCGTAAGTGTGCGTTTAAGGTGGCGAGTACGAGATGAAAAGCACAAAGGAGGCTTATAGATTTCTCAGTGCCCTCCTTCACACCGCCGACTGTTTTAAAGAAAAGAGGAAGGCTGTGGGCAGGAGGACGTGAGGAGAGGCCAGACAGTGAGACAGCTGGAGAGAAAGGAAAAGCAAAAGGAAGGCAGGGAGACACCTAGGGTGAGAGGCGGCTTCGGGGATGGGAGGCGAGACAGGAAAAGAAGGTGGTTGGCAGCCAGCTGTTCCTCCATGATGATCTCCTGTCTCGCCATGTGCTGTCACGGAGGCTCACAAATGGCTTTTACCACTGCTGGATTACAGGTCCGGTCACAATATAAGGAAAGTTGCACAGGCGTCTTTGGGATGACCAGGAAAGGCCTGTCGAGCTGACATTTTGTAGCGTGTGTGTGAAAGAGACACTCTGTCGGTGTGAGCCCTGGCCGCTCCTCACTCTCCCAGCTTCCCTGCATGTTTTGTTTTGTCTGTGTGTCTGTCTGGTTCTTCTCCCCCGTCTGCCACACCTTCCATTTACTCTGCATTCTTCTTTGCACTCTCCTCTGGGTGTTTGTGTGCTCTCAAGGAAGCAGACGGTTATGGTGAAGCCTGGAGAAAGATCTAATTTCTTGCCTGTTCTGCTCTATTTCTCCGTCTCTCTGCGGTGCTTCATGCTGCTGCTCCTGCGGGCCCTACAGGAGAGAGTAGCAGCCTAAATTTTCACCGCACACACACACACACACACTCTCACTCACACAAACAAACAAAACATTTTTTACCACTTAAGGTTGAGATCTAAAATGGGTCATGGACCTCTCCCTTGTGGTTCCCCACATGACAAGAGGAGGAACATGCTTTAATGAATGTTGTTTTCAAGGCAAAGGGACCAAACCTCCTAATTGGATTCATTGACTATATTGTATAAAATAGAACACTATAGACACTTCAGTTTCGTCTGTGATCGCAGTAGAGTTTCCTTAAAACCTCAAACCCATGAATAGCAGCCTGGGGAGAGTTGTTTGTGTGTTGCACTATCCTGTAGTCACTATCTGACTCTGTAGTTCAAGTGTTTCTAGTCCCAGGTACGACACCGATGTATCTGTTAAACAATCTGAGCCATGGATCCAACAAGGTGGCGCTTTCAAAGGACCTTTTGTTCCCTTAGACTCGATAGTGTCAGGTTGTTCCTTGAGAACCTCTGACAGCACGATGACAGTGTTGATATGCCACTTCACGTCATCCCAGTGTGGTCCTGTTGCCCTGAGACGCAGTGAATCAGGGGTGTCACAACACCGCAAATCACATCTACCAGTGCAAGTCTCTAAATCCATGCACGGGGCGAGTTCAGCTACACACTAACCACGATTTAGTCCCGATCCTGTCGATGTAATGCTGTGCTCGCCCGGATCTGCTGCTTGTGTCACAGTCTGTTTAGTGTTATACAGTTAAAATAAAGGGCAAACATTTAGGAAACCACATTTAAATAAATGTTTTTGGGCGGAGCTGCTCTTAATTGCAAACACTCATAAATATCAGTTCTGTTAACAAGCCTGCTTTTTTGGTCTATGAATTATTCTATGAGAAATCAACAAAAACTATTTTTAAATAAAGTGAAAAAAATCCTTTAACCACCTGATCTGGACCTGCACCAAAACCCTGAGCCCTCCTCCTTGATGGAATGCAACATATTAACACAGACAGGGGTGAAAACGTGACTTCCAAAGACAAAGACAACTTCCTGGATCTGCAACTAAATTTAATCGATTCTTCTTTTGGTCATTAACCAGAACTCAGCTAACTGTCGAGGAAATCATTCTTACATAATCCTGCCAGCAAACAAAGACAGAGGAGAACATATATACCCTCCCTGGTGGTGGAAAGGAATGAATGTAGAAACATAATGAATGCAGTTGCTCCCACACCGAGCACCACAGGTCACTTGTTGCTTGATGATGGGAATCATATGCTATGGACTTCACTTCAACCCTTATGGAAGATAATGAACCAAGTACACTCACCGTCTTCACAACACCAACAGAGGAATGTCTGCTCTCAGGATTGCTGCTTAAGGCATGATGGAGCTGTTGGCTCATGGTTTATAAATATCTGGTTTGACAAATCATGCTTTTCGATAAGGCCATTGTGTATTGAGCTTGTATTCACACGCTGGTGGTCAGCCTGTGCTCTTGGACTGCAGATGAACTTGCTCACTTAAATAAGAATATACCATTATCATGAAACTCTGCACACTGCAGTGGATGCAAATCTCAAAAGAGCTGATTGTTGTTCTGGCACCAGCAACCACTCAAAGAGGTTTAAGATGCCCACTGTAATGATCCGCTGAACAGTGACTGAACCTTGTGACCTTGTCAGCATGCTTTACTTATGTTTTATTCATATATATGCTCGTCATTGTCTGGAGTGGGCAGATTCTTGCATTAATAAAGAGTTGTTCTTGATAAGGTGCATACAGTGCTGAGTGCTGAGTGCAGGGAGAGACTCCTCTGGACTGAAGCGCGTCACTTTAAACCTTAAATAAACGTTTCAGCTGAAGGTACAAACTCTAAAATCCAAAGGCTGATAATTTATAGAAACAATGTGAATTCAACATGTAGGGAGCAGCAGTGTACCACAGGTGCTGCATAATTTATGTGTATTTTGTCTGGAATGGTCCTGACCGTTCTACTTGAGGTAAATCTCTAGAGCCTCGACTAACCAACTCAAAACAGTCTACAGTATTTGGCAGTGAATTTGTGTGGCAAGATAGATGTGTGTTTCTTTGTTTTTTTACACAAAATGTGTCTGTGCATGAAACAAGCCGACCTATTCTCATGAAACTGGGTTTATGCACAAGCACAATTGTAACCGACAAGGTTTTAAACAACCCTGGCACAGTCTGGTGCAACGGCTATCGACAGGCTGAATGCATTCTTTGTATAAAGATAGATTCAATCTGTGAAGCCATACAATGCAAACGCTATCGTTAACATTTGTCTGGGCGAAAACACACTAACACACTTGGGCTTGTTTCCATCCCATCCTATTGGTTTGGCGATCCATTTGATTCAAGGGAAAGTGTGAAATTTTGGGGGGGAAATGTAATCTTGCCATAGCCCCCCCCAGGAGACCATGTGGTTGCTAGGCAGCCATGGCATTTCCTGCTTTTCAGAGCAGTCTATTTGAGAGAGAGAGAGAGAGAGAGAGAGAGAGAGGAAGGGAGAGAGATGTCACATGTGTCTTTATTCAATGTGAAGGTTGGCAGTGCATATTTAAATACACATACATGCATGTGCAGGCATCCACACACACACACACACACAATCCAAAATCCAGTGGTGTGTGATGACAGGCTGCAACTGTCAGCTCGTCCCGCTGCAACTGTTTCTCACTCACAAGGCCTCACCCCCTCTCTTCATACGGTCTTTTCCTTTCACTTGCACCCCTCCTCAAGTGTATTTCTTCTCTCTTCTTCTTCTATAGGTTCCTGGGACTCCTCTCATCCCCTCCATCCGTCCCATCCTCTCACTCTGTATAAAACCTCTCCAGAGTGATGGCTGTTGTGAAAGGCTCTGAAACGACTGTTGTTGCAATGAGACTGTTATGAATATGACTTCACGTCTGCGGGGAAACGGGTCATTTTATTACCAGCCCTGGCTGTGTTAACAGCTGTACTGCACAAGTCCTCGCAGAGGCTGCTCATTTCTATCACAAACCTAAGCAGGCAGAGAATTTGTGAGACAGCAACCCTGCATATACTTGTAGTCATTATGAATGAGCCTGAAGCTGCTTGTCTGCATGTTGTTATGAGAACCCAGAGATGTTGAGCATCAGATGAATGTGTGGCCTGGACGTCACTGTCACTGTTCAGTGTCAAGATAAAAAGCACAATAAACCCCCATGGGGAGCCTGCGATAGTCTCTTTGGATGAAGATCAATACAAATCACTTTGTGTTGAGTTTGGTCCTCAGAGAGGGCCACGTATTAATGTGACAACAGGCATGTCAATGCTAATAGTTAGCCTAGCTTTTTTGCAGCGGGAAATGCTCAGAGCTACAATACTTCAATAGAAAAGCAAAGTAACCATTCATCCATCCAGTAGCCTTTGTGCTTATCCATTCAGAGTCATGGGGGAGCTGCAGTCAAGTCCAACACGTGGATGAGAGGCGGGGCACAACCTGGACATGTCAACAACCTGTCACAGGTCTGACACATCAGCTGTAATTAGACATAAACTTTTACAGTCAGACACATTCACAGCAACAGGAGAATGTGTGGTATATTCAGGCGAGGGCTAACACCTGCAGGAGGCTCTTGAATCTTGTTTTCTTCCTAATACTGAGATATTTGTATTTTTTTCCATCTTGTGTCCCCTGTCCCATTAAATATTCAGCAATTACCAATTTATGTCAACTTATGAAGGCAAACTGTACTCTGTGTGATTTTTAAATATGGCTTACGGCAAAAACAAGCCACTTTTTACCGGAATGAATTTTAAGGTGCATTAATAATGCAAAAAATAAGCAAATCAAGTTTTCAATATTTTGGAGCTGATGTCTTAATTCAAAATGATGGATTGTTCTGCAGTCTTTGTAAGAAGCATCGAGGCTCAGAGAGAGAGAGTGTTTCATCAGCATGTGACGAGTCAAAATGACAGGCTGGCATCACACAGGGGTCAAAGTTCCACCTTTTAAGATTCCAGGGAGCAGCGTCTCCGTAACCGAGGACGAAGGCTCTACAGGAGAATCACAGTCACGAAGAGTGTAGGATGGAGGGGGGGACAGCTGAGATCTCAGCATGTGTTACACACTTCTGGTCAAACTTCTGTCTGTCAAGAAGCAGCTTGTGATGTGTATCCGATTTGACAGATGTCTGTCAAAATCATCCTCAGGCCAGCGGGGGGGGGGCGGGGGGGGGGACAGAGTCATGGGCCCCAGCATTTTAGGAAACGGACGATAAAGATCGAGGAGTAAAATGATTAAACTGGAAAGCAAGTGTTGTTTCTAGACATTCGATTGTTGAAAGAGACATTCATAACCTCTGATGTTTAAATAAAAGTGTTGCAGTTTGATATTATGAAGTTTGTTAGTAATTATCCTGTGATAAGTGCAATTATGTAAGTATAGTCCAGACTGTATATTTCATTCTACAAAGTGAAGAACAAACATAAACATTCAACTATTTTCGAGACTAAACATCTTTTGTGCTGAAAGAATAAAACAGTTTCTGCTTTGACACAGACACAGTGACAGATTATAAAAGAATATATCAATTACCTCCGAAAGTCAAAGTGGTTCAATACAATTGACTTTTAGCAGGTTGATGAACATACAATTACATAATTTGTGACATAAAGATTAGCTTGTAGTTTGGTTTTTCAAATTTCGGCACTGAGCGCCTCGAGCCCAGTAGGCCCTTCTGAAATGAGGTTACTTGTATTCACCCTGTCAGAGCGTCACTGTCTGATCTGATCTGACACCCGACGTCCTCACAGTCATTAGGCCCAGGTGCAGAGCTGAAATGATCCAGTCCACAATCAAAAAGAAAATACCCCACAGGCCAACATATAAAGACACATCTCACCACGGGCATAAATCAATTAATGCATCATTGTCAGGAGATAATTGAAGTCTCGACACAGACTGCAGTGTCACAAACACAAACACACACACACACACACACACACACACACACACACACACACACACACACGCACACACATACGCACACACACACAGCGTTAGGCACATTTAAATTCAACTGCAACACTTAAACCCAACACAGACCAAATTTAATTGAGGAGTGGTAGCTAACATCAAACAGATCTCTGTCTGCCAGACTCATCATTCCCTGGGCTGAGATGTTTTGGGCTAGTTTTTCTTAACACACCATATTAATAGAAGATTTTAAAAAACAATTTACAAAAAAAGACTGCTCTCTGTTCTTTTGCGGAAAAAATCGTATCTGCATTTGTGTAAATAAGATCTCGAAGGATTCAGGATTTTACCCGAATATGCAATTTTGAGCCGCGTAATTGAAGTGACAACCTAAACCTGATTAACTTTTAAAAGTTGTGATTTATGCACATCAGATGACACCTGTGTGTTTTATTTTTACACAATGTGTCTATGCAGGAGAAGGATGCAGTCAAGCGGTGCCTCTGAGGCTTGACTGCAGCAGGTTTACCATATGGATTACAGCAGTTTATACAGTTACAGGCTGTAAACTGTCCTCATCACACTGTAATTGAATGTTTGGTAATGGGCTCTCTTAAATATTTCATATCACACAATGCGTGTTTTTCCACAAAGGCCTAAACATGATAATATCATCCAAAATGACCTTTCCTATTCCTCTCTATTCTCTACAAGCATTTACACTGTGACTAACAGTAATTTAACCAAACGTGTTATCTCTCAATACTCAGGCTTAGCATTGCTACACACACACATATATGCACGGGAAAACACACAAAACACATTTGCAGCATCCAGTTTTATGCCGCTCTATAAATGAAAGTGGTTTTGTACCGTAAGTGATCGAGACATACACAAAACATGGGCGCTGATAGGCGATGTGGTAAAGTGGCCTTTTAGGCGATCATCTCCCTCTTTTCTCGCTACACGCTCCATTAGTGTAATGCTGTTGAATGTTTTATAACAACATAATCAAAGCTGAGGTGAATGCAGATATCTTTGTAGCAGCAGTCGTAATAGGGTTGGGTGAAGC
Organism: Pseudopleuronectes americanus; assembly: GCA_038501795.1. Classification (NCBI taxonomy): domain Eukaryota; kingdom Metazoa; phylum Chordata; class Actinopteri; order Pleuronectiformes; family Pleuronectidae; genus Pseudopleuronectes; species Pseudopleuronectes americanus. The sequence continues at coordinate 16,082,453 of CM076719.1, read as the reverse complement.
CAACCTAAATGACGACGTGGACATTGTGTTGCAGCTCCTCTCTTTTCAACGGTTGCGGTGGAAGTGAAGTATTAATTGGACGCAGCAGAGAGCGACTCTGGGTTCAGACGGCGAGATTGGAAAGAAACACAGAATCTGATGCTAATAATCATCACCCGCTGGTGGTGGTTAAAAGCACGCCGCCAGCAGAACGTCACAGCAGCTGTCAGTAATTAATGTTAATTCTGTCAGCGACTTGATGACCTTGAGGCCCAAATTAAATTTGCCTGTCGTCGGTCTGTGTGCTCGCTGTCACTATCAGTTAAGTGTAGTATGTGAGGGAAGAACCTTCACTCTGTGACACAACCGTAGACCACAGACTGCTCCGGCTCCATCTGAGAACATGGGAAAGCAGGGTTTCTGACCTATGCTGCAGCCCGTCACCAGGGGACCAAAATGGAACCACTTTGAGTTCACTTTGAAGACCTGTCACATCTCCCATCCTTACACACAGGCTGTGCTGGCTGTACATCACCAGTTTAATCTAAACTTCCAAAAAATCATATCTTGTCTCTAATGGGCCGCGTCATGTCTCGTTGTTCCACTCGGAAGCTCTATCACGAGCCCTGACCGGTGTGAAAGTGGGTGTTCCTAAACTGGGGTGAAAAAAAATTACAAGTGTCAGGGATGACATTCTCCCAACTGAACTTTAATTCAAATCACATGAATAATTCACGCTTTGCCTGTAAACTTGATATTCTTGACCTTTAGTTATTTTTGACCTTTCGTTATCAGATTAAGAAGCCCATCAAAGGGAGGTGCGTGAGATCAACTGGTCTGCTGTGTTCTTCCAATGTGTCAGATACACAGGCAATTCATTTAACATTTGAGTCATGCAAATTAATTACCGGAATCGAACATCGCAGCGGGCTCGCCTGTAGCGACGGCGTCATCCAATGGCCCAGCACGATTATGTTGCGTACGTCGTGGCAATAGACACACACACACACACACACACACACACACACACACGACAAAGTTTATTCCATTAGATAAATGAATCACAGAGCTGCTGTGGTTTTTGCGCTCCAATGAACTTTCACCCCCCCCCGACGAGCCTCCATCCGTCTCATTAATCACATTAAGTCCAAATGTGGACCATGCAATTAATTGCGACCACAGACAAATGATTGTAACATCATTCAGGTTGCGTTATTGGGCTTTCTGACGTAAGTAGCCATAGCCCCCCCCCGGCTAAAGGGTTGATCTCTTCACTTTTTCATTAGTGGCCATACCCCCAAATCCAAAACCCAATGTTATGGCTGTGGCTCTCCACACTAGTTTAAAACTTTTCAATTATCTCTGGGAGTAGATTGGATTTTTAAACAGCAGCAATATTTGTGAGTTTTAACCATATGCACTGTTCCCTGCATTTTAAACAGTTGAAAACATGTATGGGGTAAAAAGTATTGTAGCTTTAGTCACAGGTTGAGAATTACTTTTGAAACTTATGGCTTAAAGTGATAATAGTTGTTTTTTTGAGAGGTTATGTGTAGGGCTATTTCTTGGCTGGAATAACTTTGCCCTGCGCCACACTAGAGGCTTCTCTCTCCTCTGTACTTGTGGACCTGTGAAACGTGGCAGCCTAAGTACTAAGAGGTCTTGAGGCTGCTAGGGATGTCCTGACGTGACTGCCCCAGAATGATCTGAAGTAACAGTGGAGGTTTTGAGCCAGGGTCAGTACCAACGTTGTCCTTTGACTACGGTGGCAGAGACGTCTCACATGAGGGCATTAAAAGCCAAACTACAGAAACACACCCACTGCGGAAGTGCTGTTGTGTTGAGGATTTTGAATGTGTATATGTTATTATTTCATTTTTTGGAGATATAGTGATCCAGCTCCTTTAATAACCAGTCGGTCAATGTGCTACATTGTCCACACCAATTCAATGTTAGCTGTGTTGTCTGTAGCATTACATTTGGTCTCAGTGTTGAACTATAATCCTTGTTGCTACCATATTTATTTGAGAAGATGAAGCTGAATACGTAATTTTTCGGACAGTCAAAGTCAATAATTTGTTGATATAGAGTCAAAGGGACTTTTTCTGAACAGACACACTCCATTATAAACAATTAAAAACTAAACTAAATGTTAATAAATGACAATGAACACATTGCAGTAAAGATAACATTTCCTTAGATTTTATCTAAAGTTTCAACACAAAAAGTCAGTTTGTGGAGATTTGAGTTATTATTTGGTGACAAAAGTCAACGGTCACATACAAGTTGTGCTGTGATCAACGTGAGACGCTGATATTACCAAATGTTTTATATTACAAATACTATTCCTGACCTCAGGAGTCTGGATCTCTCAGTCTCAATTTAACATCTCTCTGTGCTGACAAAGGCAAAATCTGTTTCCAGTCTCTATGGTAATATAACCTAACCCACCCAGACAATGGTCCAACATACTGCACAGTCAGTTCCTTGTTAAGGGAAACATTTAGCCTCTAACAAAGTGTCTGCATCCGTGTTCAAGTGGCTGACTGATAGCAGCAAACAGCTCTGAGCTCAGCCGCAGCATCCGGCCATTTTCAGCCTCCTTCCGCAGGAGAAAATTTTGCCATGTTAAGTTAGGATTAAGTATGTACTTGACAGATTATGGACAGAAGGGGAAAACGGTCTGCATGATTGAGTGGCCCATCAGCTAGAGTGTGACCTTGTGCAGTGGGCGCTTAGACGTGCAGAGAGGGAGATATAGCTCTCAGCTTATGTAAGTGGTGTCACATTCAGACTTTCCTCTAAAGCTAATGGGACTGGCATGGTCTGGTCCCCTCTGATGGGGCTGTAGCCTGCAGACCCATCTGTGTGTGTGTGTGTGTGTGTGTGTGTGTGTGTGTGTGTGTGTGTGTGTGTGTGTGTCCCTGTTCACGGGTCAGTGTCTGGCAGGAAAGCAGCAACTTGTTAAACCACAGAGGTTTGAATGAGCAGTTTTGTGAGCAGGAAACAGAGCCGGGGTGAAAGCAGGGTCTGCGTGTTTATCTGTCTCATTAATAGTTTGGTCCGAGACACATTGGTGTCAGAGCTGCCTGCAGACATCAAGCGACAGACAAAGACGGTGACAGTGGTTGGAGAGGAAGATCAGACATCCAATGTGATTCATGTGCTGTTATGACATCTGTCCCACATACCAATACTTTGTATTTGTATGTCCCTGCCCCTGCGTTTGGCTGCCACAAATAGTTCACAGTAGTGGTTGTGTGGATAGTATATATGTGCGTCAGTGCTGTCCATGATGAATGGAAGCTTGTATTTCAACTTGTTGTGTTATTACTTGTTTTTCTGGAATTGTAGAGGGTGGATTTTAAGGTGATCTTTGCTCCAAAGATGCCAATTAAAAAACAACCAAAAGAAATTAGAAGATAATTTTTACAGAAAATAAAAAGTTATATCTTGGATCTCCAGCCATTAATCTATACAGCTCATCAGTTAAAGTTTGCAGGGGGAGCTGAAGCCCATCTTTATTTTATGATAGACATGAGTCAACAGGAGTGCCCGTTTTTAAAGAAGCTACATATTGATTATTAGTATTGCTATTATTATTAATGAGTATATTGTACATGAGCATAATGTATAATATATAATGTATGGTGTTCTAGAGCTACTGTATGCAAATGTAACTTGTCTTAGAAATACCATACTGCCTGTAGAAACACTGTATGGTGTGCTGTGAATATGAAAAAAACACTGAATCTAATTAAGTAGCAGCTTCATAAAACTTGTTTAGGATTTAATACAAATATATTAATTTATGTATAAATACTTCGTAAGGTTTTTTTCACACGGACCCATTTCTTCTCCACAGTGAACTCTCCTTCAAACACCTCTTCTTTCTTCGCTGGCATTTTACATGTAAAAACCTGACAGTTGCACCGGTTTGATCATCTGTGATGGTGATGATCAAACATCAAACAGGTAACATCCAAATGGTCAGAAAGATGCACCTGTCAAAATATATTATAGAGACGTGATCTTGATCAATGGAGTTAGGATCAAACGCAAAAAATCCTACGAAAAACAAGGATCCCTTTTCTTTCTAATTAAATGATTGGCTGCCCAAACTTGTAATACTAAAAACATAAAACATATGACAGAACCAACAGGATTGTTCTCCAAGAGACTCAATCAAACAAAGTCTTCTCTGTATTTTGTTTGACCTCAGTGAAAGTAAGACAGACTGAAAGGAGAAGCTCACTGTAGCAAGATTACTGACACTTTATTCGCAGTCAAGGCCGATGGAAAACAAAACTATCCCCATACCATACTAACTTATTAAGTTAGTCTTATCTTCCAATCAGAAGATTGCATTGCTTCATCAAAGACACATGACCTACGACAACAGCAATCCAAGACCAACCAGCAGACAAGACAGGGCTGGTGAGATTGTGTTTACAATACTACAATCTAATGTATTTTAAGGTCAGTGAAAGCATGATGCAGCAGAAAGCAAAAACCAATTTAAATGACTACATCTGCTGTGAGCTCCCGGAGGCCACTGGGGAGACAGGCAGGGTGGATCAGAAGACTTAATATGTCCCCAAATCCACTGTTGACTCCCGCATTAGCTTCTGCACACATTTGAAATAAGCTCACTGTGAGATTGTGTATATATGTGATATGATATTTGTGTATGTTAGTATTTTTGATCTGCGTCTCTATTTAAGTGGCCCATGTCATTTAGTGAGAGAGCAGCGATGCCAGGGTTTTCCATCAGGATGCAGTGGGCTGGGGATTTGTGTGTGGAAGAGGTCTTAATAATTACATTCCCCATATTCCCCACAGTAAACGTGTTTATAGCTACTACAGCTATTCATTATTTTTATCTGAAGAAAATGATGCAATTTCCCAATTAGACAGGAGCACATGAATATTTTGCGTAACGAGAAAAATAAAAAGATCAAGTGGTTAATTCAATTACATCTCTTTCTCCAAACAACATGTTTTTTTTTGCTTTTTTCAGAAGCATTAAACTCGCTGGGATCCCATCGCAATTATCCGCTTGATTTTAAGTGATGTGACTCAGTATTGCAGGAGACATCCCCGGTTTCCCTTGGCAACTTTGTCGCTGTGATTAATTCAATAAAATAACGCATTCATTTTAACTCCTTTGCCATTCCCGACTACAAAAGTGGTATTTTCTGTCTCAGCTCAGTCTTTCACCAACTTGGACGTGGTAAATTGCATTTTAATGATTTAATGGATTGTAGAATAGAAAGCCGCTCGTGTCCCCTAGAGATATCTCCACATTTGTTTAAAAATGCATGTGGCATAGACAGTTATTTCCAATTATCTCTGTTCCACTGGCTGTGTTTCAGACACACACACACACACACACACGCACATATGCTACATATATTTTAACAACGTAATTAGCAAATTGCTATTATGGCATGGGTGATGTGTTATGTTCATTTGATTTAGGCCTCGAATTTAAGTTGAGCTAATGGAAGTGAGAATATTATTGATTATGGTCTCCCCGGGTATTGCCATACTAACAACAGCCACAGTTTATAACAAAGTATTCTCAGTGTGCTTAAGGCGTGGCTTGGGCTGCCTATTTAAACATAGAGAGCCAACACTTAAACACCACTTCCCCACATGCGCTTCAATACACAAATGTAATGGTAATTTTCCCCAGTGGGAAATGGAGTCCGTCACATGTTCACGAGACTGAAAGGATGGAATCAAGAGGAGTAACAAAGTAACTTCCCTTTGCAGAGTGCCTGGTAGATTATACTATCAAGGCGAGGTTAAAGTCTTGGATATCTGGGATGAACAAATTTTTTACCTTCTGGAGGTGACAGCTGAGGCGGTCTAATAAGTTTGCATCCTGGACTGAACCTGGACTGATGAAAGATTCTATTCTGGGTACAAAAAAAGTGCTAAAAGTGTATTCGTATATACTGGTTGTGTGAGTCGAGCTGAGATTCAAGTCATAACTGATAAGAACCAAACAAAAAGTGGCAGCATCATTGTTTTCAGTCGTCACAGTTTTTGCCCGTCCATACGACAACTCAGCCCCAGTGTTTTCAAACTAAAACAGGGCTGGCATGCATTTACACATTTATCAGTTGTAGGCATGAAGGCTCCTGCATAGGGTGGAAGGTAGTAATAGTAACAGTGAGGGATTTTAAAACTGAAACATAGTAGTCTGTCTGTAGCTAAAATGGACAACCATATCTCCTGTGCAAACCAAAGGAGATTCCTAGGGTTGATATTGCAAGTCACAACAGTTACATATGTCTAGCAGAGATTCATAGCCTCAGTTCTTACAGTATGAAGGTAACAGAGTAATTTATAGAGCTCTTGTATTGGTTGCAACAAGCCAGATTTTGGACCAGTGTCAAGCTCTTGCTTATCCCGTTTATCATTCAGGGGACAAACTGATCTTGTTCCAGCAGTCTGTGGGGCTCGGTGCCAGCTTCAGGCAAAGCTAGGCCGAAGCGGGCCCAGGTGCAAGGATGTTTTGTGTTCCCATCGCCTTCCCCCATCCCCCACCCCACTCCCCCGGCCCGCCTCACACAGGGACACCGATTGCGTTTTCTGTTGGATGAGGCTCCCTGTCGGGGTCCCGTCGGACCATGTAAACAGGGACAGCTTAACTTCCCCACCAGATATCCATAATATCTCAATGGCTGGTGAATGCGAAGGAGGGAATACGGTGCAAATCACAGCGAAGAGTGATTCAGAGATTACAAGGACAGACTTGTGAACTTGAGGTGAGCGCTTATGATCCCAGAGCAGCTGGGTAATTCATTACGAAGAAGCTGCACCAATCATCCGGCTGTGTGACTGCATTGAGCAGCTTGCTCCTGTAGTGGATCTTCATGTGAAATGAATAGATCCACATGGGTTGTGTTATTGTACCTGTCCTATCCTTGTGTATTCTGCTCTATATTTTAGATGATACAGACCTCAGATGTAAGTTATACCTGAATGCTGTACTCTGCATTCTCCCTCCACACAAAACTAGGAAAGCTGTATAAATACAAACAAATGTTTTCTACTGTGCTATATAAGAACTGTCATGCACACAGATTAATAGCTTGACAATCACACTCACGTACAAACACGTACACACACACACACGCGTACACATACTCACACACACGCACACAATCTTGATGCTTTTAATTCTCACATCCATGCAAACACAACCCTTGCAGAGCATGCAGGTTTCATCCACCTGACAGCGATTGATTCTGTTTGACCAGCAGGGGTCCTAGTACACTACCCCACCCCCACTCCCCCATCTGCCTTTTGCTCTCCTCCTCTTTTCATCACTCTCTCCCTTCAACCTATTTTCCCCCGCTATTTCATCTTCCTCTTTTTTTTTCTTCCCGTCTCCTCTATCATCACACGCTTAACTTTCTCTTCCCTTGATCTTCCTCCTCTCTCCTCGCCTGACAACTGATTTTCTTCTTCTCACATCCTCTCCAAGCTCCCTTGCCTCCCTCTCTTCTCCACTCCTAAGGTATTATTTTCTCAAGTATGGCAGTTGTTATGTTGCCATACTGCAAGTTGGCAGTGCAAGTAACAGAGTGTTTGCCTGCACAAAAAGTCAGTCCCAGCACGCTTGTGTGCTACATACTTACATATTGTCATCGTATAGCAGCAAGTAAGCACGTATGAGAATGTTAGTCACTGATCAAGGCTTTCAACTGAGAACATCCTTGTACATGAATTCTTGTGAGTGGTAATGACAGTTTGAAAGACCAAAGCAAAGTTGTGGAAAACGTGGTCAGAAAGAAGAATTATCAGAGGTCTGTGACAGACAATCATGTGAAGGCAAAAATGAGATGTTAGAGAGAACATAGATGGGACAGGCGGATAAAAGCAGCGCCTTGGGGATGAAGCTCCTTGTGAAGGGAAAAGTCAACTCACTATAAGCTGAGAGATGGAAAACAGAAACATGGAGAGAAATGGAAATCAGAGCAAGGGAAGGGAGAGACAAATCCTTTTGAGAGAGAGGAACAGGAAACGTGGAGCAGGAGGGAAAATACAGGAAGAGAAAAAAATGCTTATAAATAGGCAAAGGCCTGTATAAGAATCAGCATTTAGAGTGAACACTACTGATGAAAAACTCTTTCTGTAAACACCTTATTTTGCTGAAGCATATTGTTATACTTTTGGCCTATGTAAGATGCAGCATTGATTTTACAGGCATTGTTGTGATCAATAGGTTTGCTCACAAGGCTGATGTAACAAACCTTTCATGTAATTTTAAATTTGGTAACACACAACAAAACTATTTACTCTTGAGGGACTGCAAACTGGCACTGACTTCTAAGAAAATGGAGAAGAGAGGAGACTCAAGAAAATATATATATATTTTAACTGCCTTCAGCTGCCAAGAGTTTGAACTCCGTGCCACTAAAGGGGCATCGTGTTTTGTGAGACAGCTTGATGGTACGAATTATTGGCTGAACATAAAGATGGACAACGTGTCTCCAAGCCAAAATATCCCAGATACAAACACTGACATCTTGTATCGAGTCTCCAAAGTAGCCATTGGGGGATGGAGCTGCAGTATTGAGGTCCTGCTGACACCAGCACTCGGCCAATTGCTAGTCAGTCTCGCTTGTCAATCATGATATGTCATCCCCATTCAGCATCAAATACCCAATTAAAACCAATTTTACTGGGAAACATTAACACTTTGACATACACCATTTTGATAAGAACAACCTAAGATGACAGAAACCATATTTGATTCCTGCCCAAACAATAACATGGAGGAGGTGGAGTCTATACTAAAACCAACCTCTTGGGGGGGAGCAAGATGCTTTTGGTTCACCTTTAAGGAGCTGTCATGTTGTCCTTTATATGGTCATGTGATATAAGTACATCTGGGGAAGGAACCATGTGGATGTCCCATTATTCCAAACTATTGTGACGGATCATCATATTGCAGATTCTTTACTGTTTAGCATGCTAGCCAGCTAGCCTTAAATGCAAGTAAATCTTTATCTACTTAATGGTATCTTTACCAAAAAAATTACTAAGATTATAAACGTTCTGTCCACATGATCATCTTTTCGTAATTTATTTTAGACCTGAATCAATAGTTGGAAAAACACAATATTTAACTGTAGCTTATTTGGAAGTCATACTATCCTGCAGGGTACAGTGCACCACTCTCTGAGACTCTTTTGTTTCTATTGTAAAACAACTCTTTCTTTCCCTTCCACTGAGCTCATGATGTCCGATTAGCCTTAACAGGTCAGACCATAAATCCCTAAACAGTCACAGTGCAAAAAGCATTAAACATAAGTGCACAAACAAATCAGTAAACAGAGACGGGCTCTTAGTGGTCCTCCTGAGCACCTACTAATGATAGTACTGATTAGAAGGTAATAAAAGATATACAGCACAAGGCCTTGACTGGATTAATGTCCCAAAGGATCACACAGGGGTAAGAAGTCTAGTATCAGACAACCGCATAGCGATTATAGTCCATGATATGATTTTTTTCCCCCCCACAGGAGAAATGGCAAGCTATATAAACCAGCTGAGGAGGGAATAAATATAGAAAGTGGAGGGCAGAGAAGCTAGAAATATAGAGGAACGTGTTTCCACAGGGCAAGTGATGAGTATTGTTCAGTTATAGCAGTAATCGATATCCAGCGGAAACTGATCAGCAAGACCTGGAGATGAGGAATATAAATGAGGAGGTGGAGGGATGGCGAGCAGGAAGAGAGTGATGCTGAGGTGGATGCCTGAGAGCAGGATTCTCTGATCTTCTTTGTCATTGTTTTTCAGTTTAATTCAGGACTAGTGCACTTCATTTTTTCCCCTCTCTCCTTTCCCTACCTTCCATTTTGTCGGATTCTCCCAGCACCCGGTGTTCTGTTTCTCTCCCTCTTTTCACAGAGTGGTGTGATAGCATTACATTTGTAAACACTGAGATGCTTTATTACAATGGTGGCTAAATGTGTGCCCTCCAGCACCGACTAGTACAAAAGAGTGGTTGCAAATGGTAGACACCAAAGCTCAGTGTGTTTTGTCCCGAGGCGGCTCTCACACACTACAACACTACTCCCTAACTACTGCCAGTAATACTGTGAGGGATATAAGATACTGCAGTGTAACACATACTAACTAACACATGAAAGCAGATACAAAACTGTTCAGGAACATGATACATATCATAAACCTTTGCATACAAAGGGAGCATTTATATGTTCATATATAAGGAGGGCAAAACAAATTAGTTTGGAGAGACACTAGTGTCCTGTGTTTAAAGTCACTTACATGTACGTGTTTTCATGTAAGTGGACGGAATGTGATGTTTGCATAGTAAGTTATTTCACAGGCTATATAGTAATCTCAATCACATATTATACAATACAAATCACATAGACTCTGACTTTTTTCATTAACTATTTTGTGTTTACTTTTTTGTATAGATCATAGGTCAAAAGACGAAATTGGAAAATACAAAACTTACTATTGTAATGAGCCATTTCATGTTTACAGTCTGTATAATAAAACAGAAGCACTGTAGAGGCAGGATATAAGATAATCTGTTATAACACTCAATGTCTTTTATTCTGAAAATTAACCCTGGTGCTGACAAGTTTCATTAATTAATGATATTAAATTAATACATGTATAAATTTGGATTAATAATTTAGGGGAACCACCCTGGCATCTGGAGCTAATAACGGTTCAGCAATCCTGAAATGCGAGTTTTGCATACATAAACCACCAGAGACACAACACAAATACTTATCCACACAGTCTACCCCTGACCACACACACAAACAGGATGTAAAATTAAAGCCCTGTCTCCCCGTAAATCCAAGGAAGTTACTCATGTTGCATACTGAGTAGGGTCATGAAAGGGTGTGAGTACAAGTGTGGGAAATCTAGGAGAGATAATGGTGATGTGCTCTGTTCATGGGTGCTTGTGTCTGTGTGTTTGTGTGTGTGTGTGTGTGAAGCCGCCGCTGCCAATGGCGCTAAGTCATGAGTTAGTTCTAGGTCTGACAACCAACAGATTGCTTTGGTACCTGCGCTGGTCCCAGATGAAACAACTCACTGAACATCTGAACATGACAAAAACCCTGATGATCATTTTTGAAGCCTTTTTTATCATGTCATTACCTCTCTTCTCTTTGTCTCTCCGGCTTCCATTGTGAAAACCAAGATTGCAACAGGGCTTCTGATAACCTGTTAAACTCCCATTCACTGCAATGTAATAGCCTCTGCCGCACTGTGTTAATTAGCAATTGTTTGTTTACACATTAAAGTCTGGATTTCAATCAGGAGAGACTTTGAATCAACGACCTAACAAACCTGTATTGACATGTGCCCAGAGAAAGAGGTGTGAATTTAAGACTTTTTGTGTCATTCGGATTAGCCTTACTGCTTAGAAATGTAAAATCTTTATGGATGTTTTACCAAGCCAGCGATGTGGGACAGGATGACTCCAGATACTGCTGCTGATCAGTTTGACTGTGACAGAAGGTGAAAGTGATCGTGTAAGACAGAGAGGAGGAGGGAGAGGGAGGTCTGAGAAAGCAGTGTAACAGGAGAGCAAGGAGCTACACACAGCTCTTCAACGCAGAAACTGTTCAAAACACTTAGTTAGATACTTTTTATGATGTGTAAATAATTTTGTATCATTAAACCATTTAAATTGGAGTTGCCGAACAATTTCATAAGTTGTTATTGCATAGTTCTTCCTTCATTTTTTATTCGCTTACACCCTCAGTGTCTATAACAATGTCACATCTGTTTCTGCATGCCCTTGCATTTAATGTATATACTCATAACCCTGAAGACTTTGTAATATTCCACACTTTAAATGATGCATTTCACTGTGGAAACTTTTGATTTCTTTCTCTTACTTTTGCTGCATTCTCATTTCCTTGTCATTATTAGAGACCCTGCGTCTGAATTAGCTCTGGACTTCACTATGGAAGCAAGAGCTGGTGGTTTAAGGCAATCTTAGTTATTAATATTGTTAATTACAGCTGAAAGACAAAAATGAATATATAACACTCACAAGGGTTTTGGGCCAATAGGATGATAGACACTATGAAATTAAAAAATGTCCCTTTGGTATCTCTCAATATATTAGACAATTGTGGATCATTGTGGGAATCTCAGGCAACAATGGATGTTGATATAATTTGTGATTCAATGGGATCAATGTTTTAATGAACTCCATTTATAATTGGGTCAGTCTTTTCATCTTCATCATTATTGTGCTCTTTCTTTCTTATCATCCCCTTGCCTTGTGTTATTAGCATCAGTCAGCACATCAGCACACTCACCTTTGTTTTTGCTGCCTCTGCAATTTGCCATTAGCTTCACTACCTGGGGGGGAGTGGGAACATGCTCGCAGCGAACAATTGCAGCAGCACATCCTCTGAAGAGAAACCCTGTCAATAGTGTTTACTTCCTGTCCTTTTGAAAGTGTGTGTCTTCGGTGCTCAGATAGCTTTGCTTGCATATCTTTGCTCTTCTCACAGCAGGTGCCGTGTCAGGGGAAAGGAGCTTAGTCAGGTGGCAGACAGGCATTACTGCGGTAGAAGTCGAGAGGGTGAACATACCGACTGAGCGGTGGGGGTGGCCATGGCTCGAGATTGAAATAATGTTATTGTAACAAGAGGAGGGGTGTTTGTCAATAAGTCATTTATCTTTTCAATTGCTAAAGATTAAACTCATACGACTTGATAATCATCTTATTGAATGGATGCTCTGGTCTGGGTGTGTAAGGGATGGAGATGATGAGAGGAAATAGGAGGGCAGGCAGGAGGGATCAACCAGGATGAGAGGGGGGAGGACAAGTAGGAGAGAGACATTTAAGTATCTACATGTTTACTCTGCGATTCACTATAAACTAGACATACTTAGCATGTTGGCATAATCCCACAAGAAATGTCAAAAGACAACGGCAACCAGATTTTGGCAACAAATCAAAAGCTTATGTCTTATCGCCCACTAAGTGGAGGCAGATGGAGCCCAAGATACTTTTTTTCTCGTAATGCCAATGGGTACACACAGAGCATTAACCACAACAAGCTGTATTTTTTGACTCGTATTCACCGAATGAATTCTCAGAATATATAAGAGTGGCTGCGCGTAAACGTATTTAACGTATTACATGGATGGCGGGCTGTGTGCATCACCGTGTCAGTGTGTGTGTGTGTGTGTGTAGGGGCTGTATCTCCAAAATATCATGTAATGCCCATATATTATTTAAGAAGTGCGGTGATGGTGTGTGTTCTCTGAGCTGAGAGGAAGACAAAGCTAGTCGTGCAGGGCTGCTTCATCTCACACATGCAGCTGTGTACACCCACTAAAACACACAAACACACACTCGAACACATACACACTTAGGAGGAGCTGTAGAGGCTCAGCTGGAGTTCTGACAGCTCGACTGTCGAACTAATGATTTTTCTCCCGCTTCCTAACCTAACCTATCCTGTTCCCTCTCTCCATCTCCCAGTTGTGGACTGGCGACACAATGATGCTCGGGGATAAATCTGCTGTTTGTCATGCTCAGGTTAAAGCTTATGCTGTTAAGCTGTTTACATGCACCTGTAAAACCTGACAATGGGTATTGCGGCGACCAAACCTGTGAACATCTGTGAATGTCTGTTAACCCGGCTGAACAGTCCACTAGAATGAAATGATGTCCGTTTAAATTATCCAAATAATACTAGACTTTCACTTTATATGTGCATGTATGGTAGGTCTGTTGGTAGAAAACTACCACTAACATCTAGTGTACTAACAGGAATACTTACAGGAAGGGTCCTAAGCCTTTGACACATGCCAGGTTTCTAGTGTTTGCAAGGATCTTGTAATTTAAGCCGATCCCGCTGTTTCTAAGTTAGTCACTCTGTAAAAGAGCAGATTCAAGCTAAATCCCTTACATGTGAACCTCCTGTGATAACGTATACTGCACGACACAGTTCAACCATGTTATGACAATTCAAAAGCCATTGAAGTTCTTCATCATGTGGGAACATTTCACAAGGCTTATGTAAAACGATGAAACTTATTCTAGATTGCATATTCATCTATCTAACAACCCCAGAAGTCACAGACTGTCTGTCTGATCGGATCGTTCATCTTATTGGCTGCACACAAATAATTGCAGATTCGATCTTGGTGCGATTTTGGACCCACAATACTGTCAATGTTGGAAGGTTAATATAATAGGTGACGGGCGTTGTGTAGCTGCGATGGCTGGGACTATTCAACATAAGTGACGTTGATCACGACAACGGCATTCTGCCGTTCCGGGTTCTGCAAACTGAGTCAAGCTTCACCCGACACTGAATAAACATTCTAACAGCTCTTGCCACGGCTCAATTACTACAGGCCAATTTTACAATTTCAGAGGAAGCGTCAACCAGCATTATCACAGGCTCAAAAGCCAATTCCAAACAAGGTTTAGAATAGGCACTGAAGCCTATTATACTGCCATGGTATATACCAATTGGCTGACTAATGGTTCTGTACCATGCTAACTTTGTTAGTTTAGATATGATAATTGCATTCGACCAAACATTTTGATGTAACAGAGGTGCTTCAGAGGATAAATTAAGAAACGACCAAAGCTTTCACAATTAATCCCAAAAGGAACATGGCAGTGTGTAACAGGTTTCTAATGCATGAGTTGCTGAGACTTCTACCTTGAAACCACAAGTGCTAATCTCGTGGTGACACAAGAGGAAAAGTCCAGGGAACACCAGAGTCATCAGTATTCATCCTTCATCCACCCTGGATATCCAATCCATCCAACGGTTGATGAGATCTTTCAGTCAATCTTTCAGTGAAAGTGTTATATTGACCAACTGAGCCGTGTCTCTAGCATGTTTAAAAACAGGGAGCAAAACGGACCTGTATAAATACATGCGGTTGGATAAATTGACATGACTGATCATTTCATTCTGCGGAGACTTATTGATCCTGGGATTGGTCAATTTTAGGTCACTTGATTGGGCTAAGGATTAGATTAAGTATTTGCTGATCTGATTAGTGTATTGATGCTGAACACATCTTATTAGTGTTGCTCCTTTAATTACTCATGATAAGGATGTGAAATAATCGCTCGTCTCCAAAAAGTAATTTAGTCAAAGTCGATGGGAGACATTTTTCATTGTGTTGTGGCACTTGTTCATCCCACAAACGTGAACTGGGTGATGAGCTTGAAGTAAGATTAAGAACAAACAAGTATCAGAGAGCATAATAAGTAACGTGATAGTGCTTATTCTAAATAGACCTTGTGGGTCGTTTTTTAACAGATTTAGTCTGAATCAAGTCTCAAATTCATAATGAGGAGATAAAATGCTGTATCTGGTTTTTAGTATAAAAATAAGGTGGTGTTTGTGGAAAGAAGCTCTGAATCCTCTGAAGAAGTCAACTGCACTGGTTTTGGTTCCTGTTTTGTTGTTGGGATGTCAGGAAAATAACTTATTATCAAGCTAAGGATTTCCCTCATTATCGCTTCAAATAATTATTGTGGATCCCTGTGTGCTTGCTGTTTTTAAAAATGAATCAGCCTCTTTGAGGGGGCTCATAGGATCACTTCATTAGGACAGCTTGCCGCACCACAGGCCAACTGGCATCCAGTCAACACACACGCACAGCAACACACACAACCTCCCTATCTGTGTGCCTTCCTGTCTCTACCATACTGACTTTTAAAGCTGCCAACACTGTAGCCACTGGTTGCAGGATTAAATTGTCACAGTAATGATAGAGTAGGAAAGGGAGGGGGGAAATGAAGAAGAAGAAAAAAAGGACAAAATGAGATGAATAGAGAGGATTGATGAAATGAAAGCAGGGAACAGCAAGAGAATGAGGTTATGATGAAGAAGCTGGAGAGGTAACAGCAAAATGAGAACGAGGCAAAGTGGGAGAAATACAGAAAGGACATAGTGTGTTTGTGTGTGTGTGTGTGTGTGTCTGTGTGTGTGTGTGAGAGAGTCCCCTCAGGGTTGCCCGAGGATGACATTAGCGTGCCTCATGAGGAACAACCCTGCTCTCCTCCAACTTTTTTTTATCTGTGCCCTCATTTATGTTTCTTCCCCCTTGCTCGCCTCCCCTGACTTCTCTCTCCCTCAGTCTTCACCACAAACCTCCTGCAGTCTATGTTTTCCATGTATCAACCATGTCCCCACCTCGCACCAAAGTTTAAAGGTTGCTGGTTTAACTACGCCTTTTACCCACCGCTGCAGGTTAACAGACTAGTTAAAACACCATCCACCAACCTCTCTCCGCCCAATCACTCATACTTGAACTATTACTGCTGAAAGTGATCACTTAACTGTCTGCGGTGGGCGGCTTATAGAGTTGACTAAGCCCGCACTCCTATGTCCATGGAGATGTATTGTTGGTGTAAAACAGGAGGCAGGGATCATGAGTGAAAAGGCAGAGGTTTAACAAAATAATAATGCAGTGGGAAGTGAAAGGGGGCCACTGGAAGTCGGAAGCCATTGATTATTTTCCATTTAACTTGGGCTCCAAACCAGCTTTATGTTTTGTTTTTTTATTTGGAAAGTAAAGTAAATTCTCTTATCGACGCTAATGCAAATGTGACCAAAATGTTGGTAAAAACTAAACCCAAACCTTAAAAAACGAGATCTGATTTGAAATTAAATGATGTCAAACCCAACTCTGAAATACATAATGTATCGTTGGTGCTGAGTGAATCCGTGTGTACTGAAGAAAAATGTCAACAACAAGAGAAGATCAGCAACAGTTCACTTTCTTGTATCTACAGTGCTCATACTTTTACAGGTGACGGAGGGCTCGGAGCCAATACCCACTTGCATTGGCCGAGAGGCCGGGTACACCCTTGGCAGGGCAACAGCCTATCACACATCTTAATTTAGAGTCTCCATTATACCTCACCCCAGTCTGAATGTCTTGGACACATAAATTGAGAAAACATGCAACCTCCACACAGCCGAAACAAGGATTCAGACTATAAGGCCTTCACTTTTTGATGAAAACAATTCCAGACTCATTTATTTGTTTTTAGGTGTCACAGTTTTCATTTAAACAGACTTTATTCACATTGTCAGCCAGAGAGGCAGTGAGCTGTAACGAATACACACACACACACACAGAAGTGTTTTCTGTGGGGGTGAGGACAAATCTGGAGTGAGCTTCTGTTTAAAGTGATTTTTTACTGTATAATTATCCTGCCATCATCCTCATAATTAACCTGCTCTGTGAGAAACTGGCTCAGAGAGCAGCAGCTAGAAATCTGAATGAAAGACAGAAACAAACAGAGCTGCAGAGGAGAAGGAAAGATTGACAGAAAGTTTAAGTGATGCGCAGAGTCAACAGGGAGGCACACACTGTGAAACGTGATTAGTTTAGTGCACTGCTGTTATATGAAATCTGAGGAAGAAGGTATGAATAAATTATAGCTATTGTTACTGTGAGGGTTTCTGCTGGATTCTCTGCACACCCAAGACACAATGGCTGAGTTGCTGTTCATTCACTAAAGGTTGGGCCTCAGGTTATAAAACAAGCAACCCTCTTTGAGCCTTTGGGATTTGGATATAAAATAAGAATAATGGAAGAATGCTTCCTCAGAAAGATCCTTGTCACCTCTGCTCATCCCGAAACTGCATGGAATAAAAAGTGATATGACATTTTTTGTAAAAAGAAAAATTCCAGACCAACCAAAATTAAACAAAGAAGAAATTGCTTTTTTAAGAGAATTAACTTTCCAGCAGGTCATAATGAAATAAAGCAGTCGCTTAAAGCCATGTCTGAAAAGCTGCACCAAGGACGATCGCCCATAAATCCTGAAGGGCATCATGCAGTGATCACATTTTACAATCTTGATTAACTCAATGACATTCTTTTGTCCCTGCAGTTTCAAAACTTTCCCATCCGGCTCACACCCTCATATTTTTGTGGGAGCTGACTGTGTTTATTTGACTCACCAAACAAAATAAAACTTACGATCTAAATCTGGACACTGAAACAAATATTCACACACAGACTGTGGCTATTTAGAAAACCAGCTCGAGTTGGTTTCATCAAATGGGACACTGAGCTGCAAACTAATTTCAATGAGAGGGACATCTGAAAATTTACATCCTTGATATTAGCTTCAGACAACTGCAAATTAAAGAAACACTTGTCTTCATGAATCATTTCTCACTTACGCTCAGTGCAGGAAGATCTCTGACCACTCAGTGTCTGTCTCAGAGGCGTACTGTGGTTAGATTTTTAAGTAATTCAAACGTCTCTTCCTGGATTCTCAGCTTTGCCTCCAGGGGCCGTGAACAGAGCACAGTGGGTGGCAGTATATCATCAACAGGAAGAGCGCTTATACAGTTATTTTCAAACTCTTTCATTTAACCTTTGGGAAATTTAAAAAGTAAAGTAAGGGCTGAGGCCTAAATGCTTTTATGGATGGATGATATAATATATGGGATGTAACCAGAGGAAATTAGGAAGTAGTCTTTGCAATTCTATTATTACTTGGTTTAATATTGTTTCCCATTTCCAAAATAATCTTGTGCTAAATATAGGGACTTAAGTGCAGGATTTATATGCTAAAGTTCCTTCTGCTCCCTAGTGAAAATGGTTATGGCTGAATGTTATGCAATGCAAGATAATTGTAACAGACAGTACAAGTACATACAATATGCAGATATGATGTACAATTAAGAAAAAAACAACAACGTGTTAGCACATCGCCCTTATTCCTTTTTTACATCATAAAAGACATATTTTGAGTGAAATAAGAAAACAACGCCATGGTGGAGTAGTATTAACTTAAAGCTAGGGTTGGTAATCCTTGAAAAACTAACAAGACCAGGCTACAAAATGCAAATAGAATACATTCCACCCACTCTTGTCAAAGCTCTGCCCCCAAAAACATAAACGTGTGTGCCCTACGGCTGGCAGGCTAGTAAGTGACTGCTTATTTCACACAAATAAATATGTTTGTTATCATATTAAAGATTCAAGGGTGACGTGTAGTAGTCAGTCAATGAGCAGTAGCTCCACCTTAACACTGCAGTAAAAAAATGCCATTTTGAAAAGAAACAGATTCAGACAACCAGTGCTGTTAATATCTAAAAGCTATGAAACCACTCCTGTTAATTTGTGGGTGGAGCCCAGTAGTGGGAAAATAAGGGACACAAATTGCTTTGATATCAAACATTTTTGAATATGTATTTTTGATGAATAAAAAAGAGTATTAAGGGATGTAATCAGCTGTCCATGCTCCCACATCTTTTTTGTTCTTAAAAACAAACATCTCAACCCTAGTATTTGAAATAGTTCCTGGTTTTGATGAGGAAAATTAAGCTGTAAGCCAATTAAGACATAATTGCCACCCCTCTGCATATTGCCAATACGCATGTTGCCTTCATCAACACAGTTGAAGGGTGTGATTATTTGGCTTCAGTTTAGAGTTTTTGCTTTGACATAAAGAGCCAGTGTTCTTTAGCCAAGATGAAACAGCTATGACAGGAGGTTTTACCCGTCTGAACTGTAACTCTGAGTTGTTCTGGTGCATCTGAGAAGATTTGAAATACATCTCCTCTATCTAACATTCCTGTCTACTTGCCACACCTCTGATATAAGTCACTTAATAATTACTAGCACTTACTCAGCAGGGCGGGTCACTTCCCCTCTCAGAGGTATGTTTGAAGAAACTGGAAGCTCTGTACGTCTAAAGAGATACATCAAATTTCATCAAATGGCTAATGTCATCCAAATGGCTGATGTCATCTTAAGTGGATGACATTAGCCACTGCTCTTATTTGATAATGGCTTGAGGCCTGAGACATTGCCTGGGCAGAGCACGGTATCAGTTTGGACATATTAAATGAAACAATTGTCTTTACTTTGGGTATTATGTTGAAATCGAATCAAAAATGCACAATGGTTGATGCTCTTGTGCTATTTTTGGCTCCAAAGTAGATATCATGTAGCACTTACTGGAGATTTGCTGGTAAATGGAACTCATTTAAAAAAGTTCTTCTAGAAAATGAAGCAGCTTCAGAGGTGTCTCACAAGCACTTGTGACTGAATGCAAACACCCACAATTTTGCAGATAAACCCCCATTATGTTCGCTTATCACAAGCCTGAATGTGAGCCTCAGTGACTGTGCTTGGCAAAAAGGGGATCTACATGTCATGCCAGAAAGCATTCAATGAATTAATTAGAAGTTGAAAGGGACCACAGAAGAAGATAGCGGCAGAGAAATAAATGGAGATAAAGACAGGCTGTTACAAAAGTAGAGACATGGAAAAGGGTTTGACAGTGGATTAGATTTGTCTGAGTAAAAAGGACGATGACAGGCAGGTGGATAGAATTTGCCAGACACAAATTGTTGGCATCCGAAAGATACTGTTAACAAAGTGAGTTAACAAAATGATGTTGGATAATCACTATTACAAATAATCCCCCTCTTTAAATCACTGAGAATTGATTCCCATCTGTCGCAGTGTTGGCTGTATTTTGGGGAACTCTGATCATCAGTGACAACAGCAGCTCTTTTTAGGGTCATTAAATGGAAAAAATACAGATGGGATGGTTCAGGCAAAAAAAAAGATAATAAAGCAGAGACAAACTAGCCGAGTTGACCAGGATGAAATAGAAAGGAGGGTGTGAAGAAGGGAGGGTGAGAAACGAACCGGAGGCATTGGATCAAACAGTTAAAGACCAAATTCGCCTGTTAAATCACACAGTAATGAGGTCCAGGGTAAATCAAGTGTTGAGGATGGGACCACAAGATATATGATGTGTCACAGTGACCATGACCATGGCTCCCTGCCGCTGTGTGTGTGTGTGGGTGCATGCGTGCGTAAAATGACATTTTTTTTAACTACTGAGGGTTGATTGGGTCATTTTCCAAGGTTAGATTGGCCATTATCACTGCACAGTTACCCATACACAGGCATGGGGTAGATAAACAGATAAATAAATGAACACTGACCAATGCTCAGTGGATGAAGGCGATGCGGAGGCAGGTGGGAGGGAGGAAGTGAGGAAACAGAAGGGAGGCAGGCTGATAGGGGGGTGGGAGGAAGGAGAAATCACAGTTGTGACACAGAGGGAGGGAGGGAGGACATAAAAACTGGAGAAAGTACAAGAGACGGCAATGAAGAAACGAGGAGGGGGGAATGAAGCATATTAAAATTACATTTAAATTTAGACAGTAATTGCAGGATGAATTCAGATGGACAAGAGAGTGCGGAACACACAAATGAGGAGGTAATGGATAGAGAAGAGAGTGGAGGAATGAAGGGCAGAGAATGTGAGGGGGCAGCGTTCAAATGAGAGAAACAGTGTGGAGAGTGACTAATGTAGAGGAGGAGAAACAGATGGAAGGAGAGCGGATCAAATGGATCGAGTGTTAAGATATTGAATGGGGGGGCTGACAGGATGGAGGAGAGTGGGATGATGGTGAGGGCGGCGGGAGGCACAGTTGGGCGAGAGCACACTTTGCATCTCAAGGTCAAACTGCTGCTGATGAAACTGAGGCATAATCGACCCCCACGCTATGGTAATTATGGGAGACCCTGAAGAAAGTTGACAGATGTGGAATTGGCTGTCAAATCATTTACTTGTCCATCAAATCAAATCCTTGATTTCACTGGGAGGAAACTGGTCTCCACCATTGGTTGATTTAGACCTTTGGAGACCAATGATAGCCTGTGTCGAGGTCTGAACAGGACCCTGCTTTGAAGCCAAAACCCCACATTGTGACTTTTTCTCAACACATTTAGTTACAGACTTCGTTCTGGACTAAAATAACTCAATTAAATTCCTGGTTTTCGGTGAAATTTCCACAACTAATGGATGAGTTGCCTCACTGTCATCTACACTCAGGATGAACTGTCATCACATAACCGATTGCCTGACCTTCATCTATTCCCATCATCAGGTCACATATTCATCTCATGCAGTTTAAATTAGGATTAAATTTGCAGAACTAGCAGTATTCCCATCAGACTATAATACCAAGCAATTAGTATGCAGAGCGCTCAACTAAGACACGGGACTTGGTAAAAATGTCATGACTGCCAAACCTCAGCATGTTAGCATAGTCTTCGTAGGCACTTTATCAAGCTGATGTTAGCATTCATCTCAAGCACAATTCTGCCTAATTAGAGCCTCGCTGAGCTGCTAACGCGGCTGTCGACACTTTGTCTTGTTAAATAAGGATGAAGCATAACTCTCATAGCATCTGAAAATACAGTTTCAGCCAGACGCTTCCACAACATGCATTGTTATATATATTTACAATGTACTGCAACAATTGACCAGGTATCGATGACACTATCTGACATGCCTCGAAACCGATATAACACAGTCACACTTGCAAAGATTCTAGTGAAGATTTTATTAGACCCGTCTTGCACAGTGTGACATGCAATGAGCCTGCTAGATCCCTGATATTGCACATTGCGTAGGAGCCTTAAGGTCAAGGAGAGGAGATGGAAGAGCGGGAGGACCGGGATAGTAGAGAGAGGGAGAGTGAAAGAGTGCGGAACCACGAGTGGAAACCATGTTTAAACATGCTGTTGTCTGGCATGCAACAAAAACAATTGAGAAAAACAGGACAAGTGACGATGGCGAAAATAAAGATAGGGTGGTAGAGTGTGAAGGAGAATGAGGAAATTGAGAAGGGAGGAGAGGCAGCAGAGGAAGAGAGGGATAGATATGAGAGAGAGAGAGAGAGAGAGAGAGAGAGAGAGAGAGAGAGAGAGAGAGAGAGAGAGAGAGAGAGGTAGTGGTAGTGTGTGGGAGATGGAGAGAAACCGATGGAGAGGTCAGTGTTAACTGCTGTGGTCTGGCTTTCTCCCTGAGTCCTATCACAACCTATCAACTCACTCTGTTGGAACACACACACACACACACAAAAAAACAGTGCCTCTCCGGTGATGTGGACAGGCTAAATAGAGAGAAATAGTGGTGCTGTAAGTGGTTGGGAAATGGAGAGAGCTAGGAGAGGTAGGGGATGAAGAAATTGTTTCAGATGAGAGGAGGTGTGTGTGTGTGTGTTAGACAGGAGATGGGATCCATTTGACCAGTGAGAGAAAGTGGAGCACAACACCACAACAACCTGCCTGAGATTTGGTCAAGGTCATGGAACTGGCCACTACAAAGAGACTCTGACACAAACTTCGTTGTGGTGTTTTTAAGGTTGACACAGTGTATACGGTGACCGAGAGAGGGACCTCAACGATGCCCTGGTGTTGATTCTTTTTTTTATTTGAACTACTTATTTCCAATGGTGATCCCTAGAAGTGTTGTCAAGGGCCTTGTGCCATTGTCTGGACCAATGGACAGAAATTGTGTCGAACCCAAAGTGCTGGTCTTGGTCTGGATCAGCCTGAACTATGGTTTGGTTCATTTGCAGTGGGAACGTGTTTTAAAGGTAGTTCAAACTCTGACCATTTGCAGGAAGTTCAGACAGAAATAAACATCAGGAGAAGAAAAAGAAACCAAAGCCTCACTGGTGTCTCCAGCAGTTGAGGTACTCCTTTTAGTCTTCTCCTCTGACGATATTATATCTGAACAGTGAGGAGGTTCATCTGCTGCATTCAAAACAGTGTAGAGTGCTGTGAGCGAGCTTGTTGATGCTGGTAAGAAACCACTTCGATGTTACAGAGGCAACAGAAGTAACGAAATGAACCCAGTGATTGATCTACCCATGCCTGTCTATAAACCAATCAACATCGGTGATGACTACAAGTCATATGTCATACCTATGTCATACAAAATGTTTTAGTGCGCTCCTTAGATTGTTCCTTACACAGGAAAGGTTTCTTGTAAACTTGCCAGTTGTTAGTCTACCATGGCCAGAAGGTGTTTTTTTTTCGTTATAAATTTGGGGACTCCCCTTTAAGGAGGAAATCTTTCTATTTTGCTATTAATTTAAACATGCACACCCCTGACGTTAGAGGCGCTGGGAGGAGAGGAGATAAGCGGAGGGTGAGACGAGCAGACTCGGAGGGCGGTTGTCAATCATCATCAGCCATGTGGGAAAGTTGCCCTGGAGGCGGGACAGAGCAATAATACTAACCTCACACATCACCAATCACCTGAACACACATGTACTTCTATCCTTGTGAGGACACTGTTAAAATACATTTTCTGGCACCTTTGCCTAACCACATCCATTACAATTAACTGCCGAATCTAGGCACTGACCCTTATCCTGCCATTACCCTAATAATAACTATGTGAAATTATACACACATAGTACAGGACAATGTCAGTGTGCTTTCATGCAGGACATAGTTTGTGGACACTTGATGTTTTGAGATGTGGCAGGTCTTCACTTATGTCCTGTGCCTATTCAGTTGCTGCTGTTTGGATTTACTTGTGATGGCTTTGAATCAGAGGTTGTTTTTTGGGATCATTTTCTTTGGAGTAAGAGTAGGTTTTCTCCATTAGACTTACTTACAGGCAGTCATCTCGATTGACAGTGAACCCACGAGAGGACCTTGGCAGACAGAAATGTGGGATACCCTTTTATGTGCTGTAATGTCTTTTTTCAGGTCTTCATCAAGTCTGTTTATCAGCTCCCTCCTTCCTCCCTCGTGTCGACCCTCTCTTTATCACCTCTCTTTTTCTATATTCCTTTCTCCCGCTTTTCTCCTCAAAGTCCCAGTTTTCTTTTATTCAGTGGAAGCCGCATGATGGCTGACAGCCAGGTTTCACTACATGAATTAGTCATTGGCCTTTATTCATTATTAAAACAACATTACTTATTGGGATTTTAGCACAGCTATCCCACCCTGACACAAAATCCTCCAGCAGTTAAAACATATCTAGATTCAAACTAATATCTTCCCCAGAGTTGTTGTTGTCCTTCAGAATGAAATTTGCCATCTTTGTTGTTGTTCATTATACATTTCATTTTACTTCAACAGACTATAGTCTCCCGGAATGACAAAGTATCTTGGCAGAGTATATTACAACATCAAACAGATCAGCTAACCCCTCTGCTTTGCGGAGTGGCTCTGTTTAAACAATAGCACAGAGGCAAAGCGGGATGACAAACGCAACGTCTGATAAATAATAGAAGTGGCCAAGGAAGTGATCTGATTAGAGGTAGTGCATCAGCGAAATGGAGGTGACTTTATCAGCGGGCTCATACATTCTTTGGAGCAGCAATTGTTTATCAAAGACGTACAGTAAGAAACCTGTTTGTTGGCAGATTCTTCACGTGAGAAAGGGCCAAAATATACACTGTGAACTTATCTGTGCTGGTATCTAGGATAAATGTTGGGAGATATGTCCGTGTGCGACTGTTATGGACTGTTGTGTGTAGACACATTCATCATCTCTCCTAATCTTTAATCCGTGTTACAGCTGGAGCGTTGCATGTGCGTGTCTTTGTGGAGCAGCATGTGTGTCTGTGAGTTTCCACTTTCAAATTGTCTGTCTGTGACCCTCTCTGCGTATGTGTGAGCAACAGAGAACAAGTATTTAAAGGTTCATTTCAGGTTAATTTGGAGTTTGTTTGATTTATATTTAGTGTGTTTTTTTAAGTAAATAATGCCCGTTCTAAACCTGCCCGTTTGGAATGGGCTGCAGTAATTGGGCAATGAAGCAAGGAAGGACTGGCTGCAGGACTCAGTCCACAGAACCCTGGAGCCTGACTGCTGATGCAGAGAGAGCTGCCAATGTCAATGTGAACCAGCCGTCGTCACTGCTACAGAGCGCTGGTTGACTGTTTAGCCAAAGTTGATGAATACTGAACTTATCAAAGTTCAAATCGCACCAAATTCAACACTGCACTTTCTTGGGCCCTTTAAGACACACATGGTGTGCAGCCTATAAGGTGAACGGTTGATTATTAGAATTAGAGATTGGATACCTAACATCATCACCATCCTTATCGGTAGCATCATCATTATCATCCCAGATACTGATATTCATATTCACACATCGGCTTTAGCTTAGGTTATTGAGAAAAATGGCCAAGGACAAGCAAAAGTTACTTGTCAATCCTACAAAGTAACTACACTACAGCAGGTGGTGTCTCTTTTGGTGGGATGCTTTTACTTTGAAACGATGGATACAAGAAGTTGAGATAGGATGCAGGATGTCCTACATGCTAACATCCTGCAGAGGCAAGAGGTAGGGAGAGGGATAAGAAGAGCAAGAAAGATACAGTTCACCAGCTAACCTTACCTTTTTTGCTTATTATTTTTCTGACTCCCTGAAATCCCAGTGGATCACTGTATCAAAGCTCTGCTGGGAAAAAGGCTACTGGAAATGGTTTGCTGATACATTTTTAGCCTCACGCTGCAGCCTCCTTTAACCACTCAGTGTGCCTTCACTGCATATGTGCGAGTGCCGGAGACAGCTTCTATATTTACGATAGTGTGGGATATGTGCATGTGTGTATGCTTGTAACTACAAGTCTGAGCATCCTTAAGTGCATTTGGCACATATGTGTGAGCACGGCCAGTGACACAACATCAGAGCTGTTACACAGCCCGGACCAATCTGTGCCCTGGCTGGACGCTTACACACACATACACACAAACGCGTACACGTTCACAAACACGGGCACTCCACTTTCTGCCCCTGTGAACTTGTTTGTGTTGTGCTAAAAGGCTCGGTTGTCAGAAGAGGGCTTTCAGAGGTCACCACGGCAACATCTAACTACATGATGTGCTCTTTGATGGGCAGTTTTGTGATCCTCTAATCTAGCCGGCAATTTCTCGATTATTAGGTTAATTCATGTTTTTTATATTTGACAGAATCCCTGCTAACTCTGCTTGTGTGTATTTATCTCCAAATTAAATGATTTTCCAGAGTTATTTTTTGCTGCTTTCTTGTAGTAGCAATGTGTTATGTGACTCTTATTCCTGTGTGTGTTAAATAAAAAGGACTTCCCTCTAAGGTGTTTGGCATCATGGTCCAAATCAGTGGCTGTTGTTTACAGAGGTCATTTGCCTTTTATCCCCATCGGTCCTAGTATTCAAATCCTCAAGCGTCTTACCTACAGTTGTGTAACGTTTGTATTTTTCAATTCAGATTCAGATTCTGCTCATTGATTGTGTTTCTTATCAATTCTAACTATAGTAACTGGTTCATTCAAAAAATATTTGTTTCTTTTGAGAAGCACAGACACAATTGCTACACCAAAGACTCTGAAGGATAATACATTAATAATGACCACTTGGTGTTTCATTACCAACTCAACATTCAAATGTAGTTGTGCACACACAGGCATAAACTGAATGGCATTAGAATAATGACAGATTATATCTAATAGAATTTAATATATCATTCATAAAAAAGCTTTTTGTTATTTTTTACCTACATCAGGACTATTGTGCTTAACAGTTTTTTTCATACCTCTATCAATCTCAGTACGTTAGTCCAACATCTTCACCTCAATCTCAACATAATTGCTTCGAAACGGTCACACTGATGTGTGCTGTCACTCAAGTGGCTCCAGAGATATGAGAGAGAGAGAGAGAGAGAGAGAGAGAGAGAGAGAGAGAGAGAGAGCGAGAGAGAGAGAGAGATTGTGTGGTGGACTGCAGAGCAGAGCGGAGCAGATGGGTTTATAATGAGAAAACAGAATGATTCTGATAATGATGACCAGATAATTATACTGCATCTGAAGGAGGGAGGAGGTCGCAGGGATGGTGGATTAAGAAAAAGGGGAGTGCAAGGAATAAGAGAAGGAGGAGAGAGGGATGACGAAGGGGTGGATTCAGTGTATCATGAGAAATGGGAAAGGGAAGAGGAGCAGAGAAGACGGGATGAGAGCTCAGAGGCCATTAAAAAAAATCTTTAAAATATCTTTTACTGAAGCATCCTCACTGCAGGTCTTGGAGTTATGTAACCATAAATATATTTCTCCTGTTCGTGCTTGCCGCTCCTGTTAGGTGCTAGACTGACAGAACATCTACAGTGGGAATATTTTGGGCACATTTTGGACTCATACAAACTTGTCTCAGAATGGATACACTCTCATTTATTAATGCAGCAGGCCGGGGATTCGCACAGTCTTACGCTTGAGCTGCTTATTCGCACCAGTCAGACCTGCTTTATCTACTTTATTGCAAGCGCAAGTTACCCACTGGGCCGATTGGGCCGGTGCGAGGGGGGGGGGCTCCGACCTTTAGGGGGCCTTCAGCCCTGCAGACTTGTGACCTCACAAACACATGAGGTTTATCCCAGCTTCCAGAGCTTGTTTGTTTCTGTCCATACACTAAGACGTAGTGCCCTGGGGCCGGCCGCAGTCTTAATCCGGGCCTGACTTTATGTCTGCAGTTAAGCAGTAACAGTCGGGTGCAAGGCTACAGTGTCCAGTTCATTCTTATTGACTTTAATTCAATTCTAAATACTCTGCTGGGCTCTAAATGGAACAAGTTTGCAAACATAAATGCAGGAAAATTCAATGACAGGCATAAAAGTCGATCTCAACAAATACAAAATGATAACAAAATAAAAGAGCTCAAACAAGCAGGGGTTAATAGGATCGGATCCTCTGCAGCTGTAGTCATTATGTGACAGTGAAGCTGAGGTTGAATAGAAATGGGGGAAAGGCAGTAATGGCCAGCTCCTCACAGCAGGAAGATAGCACTAATGGCAAATTATTGTGTGGAGGCAGCCTAGACTTTTGGCTTTTGTGTGTTTTGGGTTGTGTGTTTTGGGTCGTGCAGGGTGTGTTGCTTAACTGGGGGTGTTTCTGCCTTGTTTATTTTACACCTCTGAGGTTACTTTTTCACATTTATACACTGTGTCTCTTTCTTACTTTTATGTTCAAAGGGTGGTGGGGAGGCGCTCGCAGTCACACACACACACATACACACACACATGCACACAGCTCACTGACAGGTCATTTCACCACAATCTAGCATAGCTGGGTGGAGAGAACAGAGGCTAAATATAGAGGCAAACTGAGCAGAATACCAATGACTTTCAACATCATACAATTCAGACGAGCAGGGAGATGGTTCCAATGAGGAAATAAGAGGGGGGTTTACAGAGACAGGTTAATGGGAAGCTAGGAATATACGTTTTAAGAACAGCTTTTTGAAGACAACCACTTTAATTACACTTTTGTTTTAACAAAGACTTATCTATGATTGCCTACAATTGAGGAATGTCTTTGTGTTACACAAACCTTAAAGAGAGTATTCAACAAGTGCATTACATTTCAAGATGTCAATTATCAGTGCTACTAATGAAGGTTGTGTACAAAGTCAATGAAGAGACATTTAACTTTAGTTGTACAGGAGGTAGAGTTTGCCACAACAGTGCCACCTACATACAATAATGAACTTCCGCAGGAATCTGTTTTTATTTTTTTATTAGTTTGTTTGGAGTAACAGCTCAGATTCATTCCTCTATTGCTTTAAAAATTGTATGACCTTTATGCTATTTGTCTGTTTGCACACATGTTGAAAAGTGTGAAAAATAAACCTTATAGTTTGACAGGTTGTAGAACACTAAGTTGCATGACTGCTTGTGTTTTATCACAATCCTTTCAGCTGAAAACCAGTGAAAACAGGTATTTAGTTTTGTTGATTCAAATCCTGAAATTTTTTTTGTGACTATTTTTGTGAACACCCTCTACTAGTTGAAACCTTGCTATTGGAATATCATTTTGCTGGAGGCTGATCTAGAGGCGTGTGTCACCCTCTGTGTTTTATGGCCAAACATCATTGACATTGACACTGACATCCAGCCCCACCTCCCCCGACCCTCAGTCCCCGCCCAGTTTTTAGAATTTTTCAAAATCAATCAGTGGGTGAAGTTGGGCTCTGACCGGGGGGGTGCAGTTATACTTCAGGTTGGACTCACACAAACAAAGCATTGTGCATATTTAGACGCGACAAGTTGTTCATTATAAGACCTTGGTGTCAGATGTCAACAGGAGATAATAGTTCACCGTGGAGATTTCCTAGGGCGCAGTATCAGTGGTTGATGCATGCTAACTGGAATGAAGTCGGTCGGTGGGTGAAGAGGGAAGATGTGCTTCTGATCAAAAGAGAACGAGGGAGGCCAATGAAACAGCTTCAAGAGCGTGATTTAGAAATTCAATGGGCACTAATTTTTCATCTAATTAATTAAGATGAGTAGATTAATGAGGGAATTGTAGGTTAGAAAATTTGAAATATGTTTTTATATCATAAGAGTTGCCAGATTAAATTAATTGTTGAATTACGGTTTTTTACTGCGTCTGTACAGATGACGTGCTAAAATGGAACCCAGAGGTTTATTTTTGTCCCACTTTGCAAAACTTAATAATATCAGTTCCTCAATGAAGCCAGCAGCAGCAGCAGCCACAAGGGACTCAGACCTAGCTGCAGCATCAGCGTGCTACAGCACAGTATCCTCCTGTGTAATATTGTTTTGATAGTACGCAGCACAACAAAGCATTGAGCTAAAAAGCCGTCAAAAATAGACGGAATGACAAAGAACAAGATATATATAATTAACATGGTGCTGTCACTGCTAGAATGTGTGTTTGTGTGTGTGTGTGTGTGTGTGTGTTTGTTTTACTTGAAGATTTCTTTTTAGAAGTGGGGGGAAGCCACTAATGCAGAAAATGAATACCTTCAATGTCAAAATCAGCCTGTGTGTGTCTGTTTGTGTGCAAATCAGGCAAACAGCAGCTCCGACATGTCCTTATCGTGCGTCTAGACAGTCATCTGAATGTGCATGAGGGTAAAAAAAAGTGGCATCATCTTCATTAATGCCAATAACGGTCATTGTTTATCTGCGAGGATTCACCTGTGGTATGTGCAGGATGCCATGTTGCGTGTCTGTGAAATGATCTGCTGTCCCACTGCTGTGTCACATTGCTGTTTCCTGTCTTTGTGATGAGACGCCTGAGGGCCTCTGATGTGGGTAATGAATTTCTAATAACCTGCAGCTTGTTAGCTCAGCTGGCTGGAAAACTGACTGCCAAAGCGCCTGCATCCTGTTTGATGTGTGTGTGTGTGTGTGTGTGTGTGTGTGTGTGTGTGTGTGTGTGTACTCCACTGAAACACAAAAGTACAAAGTGTCAGTTTCAATTTGATAGTAGTTTGATCCATATTGAATGGATTGTTTTTTTAAAAAGTGACAACATTTTTGCATCAGTACCCACATTTTGAGATGTCAAAACCATTTGCAGTCGAGGCATCGGAAATTTATATTATGTTCTTACTTCCAGGCTTCTGCTTGTCACAAATGTAACTAGAGCCTTGATATCTGACTTCAGAAAGCGCTTACTATAGCTTTTACGATTCCTTTTTTTTTAGATAACTAGAAAGAGATGAAGACGAAAGACAGAGCGTGATCACAGAACTCTCGATGTATCATATTAGGATTTTCACACTGCATGGAGGATAGTGGGAGTGTTGAAAGCTGCACATTCCCACATTAGAAGAGAGTCGGTTCAGATCTTGTGCATTTGCCTTGATTTTCCCTCAATTGTACAGATGAGAGACACAGGTAATCTAGGTTTTGTATTTGATATACCTGGAGAGAGGCAAGTCGATCTGTAACTACTGTGGCAGGGTGGTAGCAAGTTTTTTTTTGGAAAGCTTTTTTTAATCGCATGAACAAGCAGAAGTTCATCAGATGTGTGCTGCAACTAAAACAATGTTCCACCCATGCAAGTGACATCTGTTAGATATCCATGGCAGGTCCACTGCTAGACTGACAAATCTCAATAGCTATTGGACGGATTGCCATTAACTTTTGTACAGACATTCATGATCTCTGGGGGACGAAACTTAAGCGCTTTCTAAACATGAGTTCGAAAAATGTTGTGCGGTAAACTTGGTCTAGACCTCCAGAGGACCCATACATTCCACCGCAGTGTTTTTAATAGCATCTAATTTCATCGTAAGACCTGGAATCACACCTATAAAGTTGACAGATTTGTTAGCACCTATTACAAGTATGGCATCTTTTTTTTATCACAAGATATTAGGCATTCTTTTCACTGACTGTGAATTATCTCAACATTTTCTGGACATTTACAAATAGGCTGGCATTTCAGAAACATATCCCGAGCAACTGAATTGTACATTTGAGTTCTAATATACTGCCCCTGCAGAAGATTTTAGAAAAGTGTGAGTAGTTCAGCGAGTGCCTGAAAGCAGCTCTACCGACTCTCCCCTCACAGAACTACTGACAGAACTACTGTGGTTTTGTGTGAAACGTCTGAACTACGTGTTGAATCAACATGCAGTCTTGTATATATACAGTATCCATGTCCCCCTCCGGCTCATCGTAGTCAAACATTTTCAGACTTCTCTGTTATCTGGGCTGTTCCAAAGCTTAGTGCCTCGTATAAGGAAAAAAATTTGATTTGTGTTAATGGCTCGCAGTGGGCCATCTGGGTGCTATGGGTGGTTACAGCAGAGCACTGGATGTTAAAGGCTTTATATAGTCAATACCACTGAATGCAGGGATATCCCTAAAACATCACGGACTAACCCCTGTACTAATTCTTTGTTCTCTTCCACAGGTCTTTGGATCCATCTCCTGAGGCCATCGCTCTTTTCAGTCAATCTCCCGTCATCACAGCTTATCTTCATGTTGATGAATAAATCACAGCGTACCAGATAAAGGTAGGCGAGCACTCACATCCAGCTTTTACTCAATTACTGTATTGTTTTTGTGACCAATGAATTCAAAACTGATTTGACTGTGAACTCTAACACTGCTCTTTCTTTTTAATGACATCTTAAACATATACAAACAATAATTGGTATTTAAGTGTAATAGAAATGTAATGATCCCCTTTGGACAATTGAGTCATTGAAAAGTAAACTCACGCACACTCTATATACAGTACGTTTCTTGGAGCCGACTCACGCGTGTGTCAGTGTGTGTTTGTGTGTGTGTGTGTGTGTGTGATGCAGCTCACACGCCAGCATCTGCTCTGTGATGCTGCCACCACCAGCGCCATCTTTTTACATTAGCTTTCCTTTTTATAACAGAGAGAGAGAGAGAGAGAGAGAGAGAGAGTGAGAGAGAAAGACATAAAAATACCTCTTTACATGCTAAATTATTGATATAAGCTGCTTTCAGACATGCAATGAACTCCGCAGATCCTCCGTATTTTTTTCGGATAGGGCACCTGTGGGCTAGGGTGGGGGGGTTTTAATGATGCTTCTAACGCGTGACAGATACAAGGATGAAAGGACGAAAACAAATATCTGAGGGGGTTAAAAAAAAAGCGGGTCCATACACGTCCAAGATACTGGCGAAGATGTCAAGAGAGTTTATGGTGACAACAGCCGAATTAATAGGTTCCCTCCTGCGTCAGCCTGCTGCACCACCTCTTGTCTAAATCATTGCGTGTGTGAAAGGCACACTGTGGGTCATGTCTGTCACCAAACTCTCTCTACCAATAACAATAAATGCAAATACAAATTTGATATGTATGTTTTCTCTTCAGAATTGTGACCAATTCAGATATTGCCGAAACCTTGAAACTATGGTGGAAGATGAAAGTTGGATGTGATGCTGTTGGTTTGGTGTCACCATCAACAACTCAATATATTTCTGTCACATGTGGCAGTTAGTTGTGCATGAATGTTAATGCATATTATTTAGCTTAAGTAATTAAAAGTTCCATATTTTGGCTGTTTACAGGTTCATAATAGGTTTACATGGTGTTATAATGAAAATGTGCAATATTTCTCACCTACCATCGCTGCATTGTCTTTTTTTACCCTCTTTATGAAATGCTGCTTTAGCTCTTGGCCTGTCTCCCAAAAGCCCAGCATGCTCCGCTGTGCCAGCTAACTCATTATTTTGTGATTGGTCAGTTGCCTAGAGTGCATGTCAGAAATGTCACGTCCCCTCCCCACAGGCTGGTCAGCTCCTGCAACAGTGGTGTTGTACCAATTTGAGCGAGTTGCTAGGTGCATGTTTCTTAGTCACAGTAATGCTGTACAGAAATGAAAAGCAAGGAATGCCAGACTGACAACATTCTGGGCTCATGTGACTGAGACAGACTCTCTTCGCTGCAGAATTTGGTCTCTGTAACTTCATAGACCTCCAACATGAACACAAAAACACAATGACACAGTTAAGTTAAGGGAAGAAACCTGGAAAGCACCGTGTGTTCATTATAAGTGTGCATGTATCTGAATGAGCAGGTTCCTCCTACCTAATGCACTGTAAAAATATGAGGTTGAGTGAACTAAATCACATGCAGATACAAATGTGTTCCTGTGTGTGTGTGTGTGTGTGTGTGTGTGTGTGTGTGTGTGCATGTGTGTGTGTGCGTGTGTGATGAAAGCAGCACATGGAGGTCTGCAGGCAGGCAGCTAAGCAGAGTAGAGGCACTGCTATTAATACTAGATGGATGGATTTAAATCAAGGGATAAGCTGCTATTGTACAAAACACTCTTCATCAGCGTTCACACTTGCTTGCTTTTGTCTGAACTGGAATCACATTTTTAAAATGTTATAACAGTCGTGGTCGGGGACTCACAGTAGAATCGAGACCTGAGTGCAACCACCTCCAATGTGTTAAGCTTTGATTTTTTTGGGGTGGATATAGGAATGTAAAGAGAGATTCAGTTGGAATCCTCAGCTCACTAGTCATTCGGTTTGATCCGTCAGACTCAGACTTGTCATTTGAAGTTCACAAATGACCCAGAAAGCTGAAACTATACCTTTTAAAGACCGCACATTTCATTTCTTTACACCCACACACACAGACACACACACACCTCTGTGTATTCAGGGGTTTTCAAAGGCAGAAATCTTGTTCCTGAGCTGTTATCGGGTGTAAGGACTGTTGAGTTGTCGCCCTGTTGGGAGCAGTGCAGCATTTTGATGTCAGAAGTATTTGACCAGGGTTAGGCCACATTTAAACTTTAATAAAGCAGCTGGGTTTGTAACCAGGGCAGCAGTGCAGAGACTAGGACATTGAAGATTTTGGCCATAAGCCTGTCAGAGCACAGCGTGGTTTAACTCTGTGGGCCGCGGGATCAAAGGTCAAGAGAAACAAAACTCTCCAAAACTGAGACCAACATGATTTGTCAAATCTCGAGAATCTTTCATCGGCACGGCTTCACACTTGGTGATGTGTATTATTAAGAGCCCAAGAGTTGCAGTGTGTTAATTCTAATGGGACTCATCCACATAAGCATTGTCAATCACAACAACAGCGCATCCACAACAATGTGTTCAACAACCCGTTCTCCAGCTCGGAGTTCTAGCTCCTGAGTTGAACTTCTACTGTGAATAAACAGGTGAGCATCTCTCTGTCGGAGCTTCAGGGTTCTGTGGACTGAGTCCTGCAGCCGGTCTTTACTCATCGTGGCTCAACTGCCTCAGGTCACTATCAGAAAGAAACACAAAACCAGCATCACCAAGGGCCAAACAAACAGATCATTCCACACAGACAGGTTTAGAACAGCCACTGCTAGTGGAGTGCATACAGAAGAATAGAGACTGAAGACCTGAAATAATCTGCTCTGCATTTATTAATCAAAATGAGCATCGACTGGACGTGTCTTCTGTCCTCTGTCAGGCTCTGTGCCAAGTGTCAGGCGCACTGCCTTCTCGCTCACCTAATCACTTCGGGGTATAAGCGTAACTGCTTCTACTAAATATGGAAAATCTCAACCCCAAGTGCTCTGCCCACATTTCTTCAGGAGCACAAAAAGTGAGGAGCTGTTTTATTGGGCTCTATCTATGGTGGATGTGTCATCAAAACGTGGCCACTGGCTGCTGCCCAGGGAGCGCTCATAAAGCCAGGTCACAAAATCAGTTAATGCCACAACACCTCTCCCAACATTTTATGACAGTGTAGGTGAACAGTTTTCCCCAGCACTTTTGGAGAGCAGTATTTTCTGTTATTGCTTTTTATCCCAGGTTTTAATAGTTTTATGTATTATTACACCACCATGTGAGGGCCTTGCCTTTAGAGCTTATGTAAGTGCAGAAAGTCGTTTTATTTTTCTTTGCTGTTTGGAAACCAAAACACAGAAATACATTATGATTACGTTGTTTCAGATTTAAGTTCAAACCTGTACAGTTAACACAAATATTCAGAAATACACCATGTATATTATTTTATATCTATATTATATGTACTTTAAAAAAAAGTTTTTCAGGTGTGCCCATTTACTCTGCTCCTCTCTTGCCACTCTCTGGTGCGACTACACATGATCAACACGTGACAAAAGAAATAACATCATCATGACCATACAACATGGTGAGGTAATAGACAGAGGTGGAAAAAATCAACATTAGAACCATCACAAAAGCATCACAATTTACACTGCAGATGACAAAACGTATGTCAAACTAGATGAGGCCGTAGACAGACACTTTGGTTCCTGCTGCGATGACAATAGTAGGAGGACATTCACTTTTCAGAGGGTCAAAGAAAAGGAACACATTTATCTTTAGACCATCAGTCATTGGACGTCTTCTTTAAACAAAGTGCTACTTCACGTTATTCTAAGTTTTACATGGTCAGCGAGCTGGAATTGTTTATCTTGGATAAGAACTGTTTATTCACCAGAGGAGTCAGCAGTTCCCTTGCTAATAGATTTTTGTGTGAATGCAGCACTCTCATCCTGTTCTTCTGGGTCATTACTGTAACACTGTTCCAAATGAAAACCAGTGAGTACACAAAGTTTTATAAATAAAATCGGGATTTTTTTGCATATTGCTCACTACTACGAGAAAAAAAGAAACCCAGAGTGAAAGGCTGGTTGTAGCTGCAGTGAGGAGGAGATGTGCGTCAGCTGCAGCAAGAGTCAGTAGAGTCTCAGTGTAATTCCACTACAGAAGCTCTTTACAACCAGTATATTACTGCATATTAACTCTGGCTTACACACCATTTCAGCAGTGGTTTGAAAAACACTTTGATTTTCAGAGGTTACGGAACAAGTGGTACCACTATTCTATCTTTTTTTATATTCTTGCTCGCAGCCCTTCTTTCCTTAAGCTGTTATATTCCCCAGCAGCACTCAGGAGAAACGTCTGCCATGAACAGTTCATTCGAGAGAACTAAGCAGCTAAAAGCGTTAGAGATATTTTGTGTTTTAGTATCTTTAGCTTTTTACAGAGCAGCAAAATAGCCGCTGCAAAGGCTCAAAACGAGACGTAGAGGTGCAGTGTCGCTCCAGCACTGACGGATGGAACTTAAATGATGAATTTTTGACATTAAATTAACTTTGGTAAAAAAGTCAGACAACTAACTTCTTATCAGCCTAATACTTTCAGCGATTTCTCAAGATTGTTCCTTTGAACTAAGTCATATCTGTATCAATGCAGTCTATTTTTATGTCTTTATCCCCCTGTGATATCTTCATAGAGAACACATTTGGCTTGAATAAAGTGCGCAGTGTGGTATCGGAGAACATTCAGCTTATCTAAGATTAGTTATCTCGGTAATTGAGAGGAATTGAAGTGAGGGAGTTGGATATCTGACGTCTACATTCCTAGAGTTTAAGATGCTCTAGTTCACAAAGCCTGGAAAGATCTGAGCAGGTCACATGATTCCTGTGTGTGCGTATGTATATGGGGCGGATGGTTGTGTTGTGTTTTCCCAATGGGGATTCCTTTTACACAGCGTTTGAGAAGGAGGCAAATGTCAACCAGGTCCCCAGAAACCTTTCTGTTGTGCGGAAGTTGTTCAGCTCTGTCGGCGTTTGTGCACATTGCAGCATTTCTGCATTTGCAAGTTGTTTTCTGGGTTGTCATATTGATGAATATGTTTCCACTGTGGGTTTGCCGGTTCTTCAATTTGTTTGTGTGTTGTCAGGCTGCAGTGGTTTCGTATTCTGTTGCCTGCACAGGAGCATCCCTGCCTCCACATGAAAATCTGCTGGAGCCTTTATTTGGAATACATGTCAGGCTGAGTGACCACTAAGGTTGGCTCTGCCACTGATAAGTACATCGGCACAGGAGAATGTCATGTTCTTCCATCATTATAATTTATTGCACCTTTTCTTAACTCAGCATCAGAAGGGCACATATAACATCAGGTCCGGCTTATTCAACATAATGAGTTGAAATTTAGCTGAATACGCCTTTGCTTGTTCTGACTCGTTTCATCTAATTTAGGTGAGTTACACCTACTTGTATGTGACAAGATGGGCTAAATATGGGTATAGCAGTCTGCCATGTCTTTGGAGCCATCCAGGTAATTGGTCTGATGTTCTTTTTCAAGAGCTGAGGCTTTTTTTTTAACAAACAGCAGCCACTAACCTGCTCCTCTCTAACACCGGAACACAGTTGGAGCCGCACACTGTAGCTAGTCCTTTACAACAAGAGAGAAATGAGCACTTTGGAAGTCGTGATCCGAGGAGACCACTCCTGTCTCTAAACCCAAGAAGTACAACCTGACACGTCCAACCTCTTTGGATCTAAACTGGAAATATTAAGTTTACAATCATGCAAGCTTTTAAATTTTGGCTAAAAGCAGCGTTGTAATTGAAGAGCATGGTGCTACCACTGTTGCTTCTGATTGAGGCCTTCCTATGTAGGATCTGCATGTTCTCCCCGTGTCCTGTGGGATTTCTCCCCGTGTCCCGTGGGATTTCTCTGGATGTTTCTGCTTCCTCACACAGCCAGGAACATGCAGCTTTGTTAAATTCACAACTTTAAATTGGCTGTACTTGTGTATGTGAGTGTGAGTGGTTATTTGTCGCTGGTGACCTATCCAGGGTGCACCTGCCTCTCGCCTAGTGTCAGCTGGGACTGGCTCCAGCTCAGCGGTATAAATAATAGTAATAACCATTATAACGGATGTGTTGAAGTGCAGTTAACAAGCCAGTTGAACTTTTCTGCAGGTCTGCCTGTGGACATCAAGGTAACATGACAAATTGTGGAGCTTCTGTCGTTCCACAAACCATTATCTATGCTTTTCAAAACATCCCAGAGCTATAAATTATGGAGCTGGTCCTTCATTGTTGACCCACGTGGGGCAAATCTAATGAAAACTGCACCACTCTGTATATAAGTGATGAAACCGCTTGTATCTGTGTGCATCTTAAAGACTAGAGATGTCCTCTGTAAGGTCTTATTGTCAAGCTGGTTCTCACAAAGAGAGAAGAACACACACACACACACACAGTAACTTATTTATGATCCTTGTTTCAGAGACTTCTCTTTGCCTACAGACAGAAACCCTATTTACCGACCAGCTGGACAGTCTGGAAGAACAGTTTGCCTGTCAGCTGAATCAGGCCTCAGGTTCCACACCTGAACAGCTCTCACTTAACAACATGTGTTTTTGGCCTTTCCTACTGCTGACTCTGTCATGCATTCTAATTTAATGCTGACTGCATCCGCTAATTGCAAAGAATTACAACATTTCCTTTAATATGTAAGGAGTTATGATGCTTTGTTTCTCACAGACACACAGCAGTAATCATATTTGTTATACGCATCATACAACCTTGTTGAAATTAACTTACTGTCCGATTCATTGCTCGTCCAGTGCTATAGATAAAACCATGATGCCCCAAAGCATTACATTGATGTGTCATGTGAAAATTGAATCAGTCCTTCAATCATGATGTGCATGTTATGAGCTGTGATCTCCCACTGATGACTTATTTCTTTGAACATCTCAATCTGACACTTGAAACTGATAACACAAAACATTCTGCTGTTTACCTCAAAAGTCCGATTTTTAAGAGTAGATAAAAAAACCAAAAGACCAATAACATATAAACATATTATATATAATTTGTTTAAATGATTTCCACGTTAACTAAAGGCAATGATTGGAGTTGAAATATTGATTTGTTCGGGGAGGAAACTGAAATTACCTCTCCAGTTTTTGTTTTTCTGCCATCTGCCCCTCCACTACAGACACACAAGCACACAGAGAGAGAAGGAGGGAGTGGTAAATGATGAAGTCCATAATCATTTACCCCGAACCCCTTCATTGAACGTATCGCGGGCTGAACGGGTCGGAGAAATGTGCGTCCGGTGTGAACAGCCAGGCGGCTGCGCACAAGATAATTGACGCTGCACGGCGATTCAGTGTGAATCTTGTTATTCACTCCCATCTTATCTTGTATCTACTATTATTCCGGCTCAGACCCAATCTGAGTCCATGATTTAAACTCCTGATCTAGGATTTGACAAAGACAAACAATCTTTCACCTGCAGTTATTTTTGCTGTCACTCTGAAACTCATACGGTCAGTCGTAAATGCATCATCTCTGTCTCGCCCTGTTTCAGGTGGTTGAATCTAATTGATCTGTCAGGAAACTTGCATAATTTATTCACATGTGGGTGTAAAGGCGAATCTGTGCAATCTATGCATCCACAAATAGACAAATGCTTTGTTGTTATATTCACAGCAACACTGCCGGTGTTTTGCATCTAAATCTGTCAAAACAATGCTTGTTTGTTGTGGAAAATTCATTGTCTGCTAACTGGGACCAGGCCACCTCACCAGGTATTCAATGCTTATGTTTGAATGGATGAATAAAGTGTTAATAGTGGAGTGGAGGGTTAAAGGTTTATTGGACAAGGGGGTGAGTCAGAGGCTGAAGTGGAGGTGTGGAAAAGATTTGAAAGTCAATGTGCTAATGAAAAATTATAATAAATATGCAGCTGATGGAGAAAAGGACCAAAAC
The DNA here is from genome assembly GCA_038501795.1 of Pseudopleuronectes americanus. Lineage (NCBI taxonomy): Eukaryota > Metazoa > Chordata > Actinopteri > Pleuronectiformes > Pleuronectidae > Pseudopleuronectes > Pseudopleuronectes americanus. The sequence goes on along the minus strand of CM076719.1, from coordinate 16,041,845 downwards.
CTAAAATACAGAATCCTCCTGAATGGCATTAAAGGTGCAGTGTGAAGACATTAGAGGAAACTAACGGTGGGAATTGATTTAGGTTTAGTCAGTACTTTTGAATAAGCCTTTCAAATCAGGAGCAAGTCCTTCTCCACAGAGCGTTCCATGTTACACTGCCAGCTTTCTAAATTAGCTAAGAGCAGACATACAGAAAGACACCAGGAAGGGCCTTTACACATTTTCTGATATGCTCATGTTGTTTACGTGTGACATTTTCAATTGCAGTGTTGTCAGTATTTTTCTAAGAGTGACCAGCTGGTAATTTCCCCTTAAGCCGACTGCACTCTCGACGTGGGATCATCATCAAGAAGGGATATCATTCCTGAGATGCTGATGAAGTCTTCTTATGTGAGGAAGAAGCAAAGGGGACATTACTGTGGTGTCATGTTGCTTTACTGGAACCAAGTGCAGCCAGTGTTATATTTCTCCTCTTTGTTCAGGTCAAATAAACTGACCACAGACAAAGGCACTCACTGAGCGAACTGAAATAAATAACCTAGTTTAGACAAAGGCTGTGCGAATGAGACGGATGTTTGGTTATTACCTCGGACGAGGACGTTAGGTTTTCACTCTTTTCTGTTGGAATGTGTTTTGGTTCTCGGCAGCATGACACAAAAGCTACCAGACTAATTTCCACAAAGCTTGGTGAAGGCATTGAATTGTGGCGTGGATCCATTTTGTTCCCCACTTTATTGAACATTGTGAATACAGTGTTTGGTTTGGTTTTAAATCACGGATCTCATATCCATAAGTGTGTGCTTGTTGGTGCAACATGATTGAATTGACGGGGACTGCTGGGCCTTGAAGGAGGAACGTGCTTTACTGAGTTCCATTCAAGAAATTATGTCAGCTTTGTTTTCAGAAGCCAGGTTCTGCATTGTGGGACACCTTGCACTACATTTCCCTGCCGAGTGTTTATCCTGCTCTATCATGCCACAGCCTGTCTCACACGAGCCTCTCTATCCAGATGTAGGTCAGTCTGCTGCGCTGTGACCTTCATTCAAAGGCATCTCAAGGCGTGTCTCTTGTTTTCATCTTCGTGCCCAATCACAGGTATCATTATATAACGTGCCAGCGCATATCATGGTTAAATACTTTAATAGATATCCCACCCAGAGACCCTGGATAAAAAGGAAATCTGAATATTCTATTGAAGTTGAGGACCATGGCAGCCATGTAATTCCCTAAGCTGCCTCTGAAAGCCATAATATTCATATTTCTTCATAGCAATAAAACCATATTACCATATGAAGGCCATAGGATAATATTAGCTCACTGTGTGTGCCTCTCCGGTGGCAGGGATCAGTTCAAAGCACAGCCCAAAGCATGGGTGCATGTGTGTGTGTGTGAGAGACAGATAGTGTGTGTATACATATGTGAGTGTGTATCTGTAACTGAGTGTGTGTGATCAGTTCCCTGAAGCGACAGCTGCACGCTAAGTTCCTGAATGGAGGAAGCTTCTCTGTGATGACTACCAAGTGGCACACGGCTCTCTAGCATCTTTTCTCTCCTTCTTTCTCCTCCTTTTCATCCCTCTCTTTGGCGATTTTACACTCATGCCAGGTTGCCACTGTCCTCTGCTCTTCAATCCCCTCTCTCTACGTATTTCCACTCCCTTAGTTATCTACTACTTCTCCCGTCCTCTACCTCCTTTCTTCGGTAATGCCATTACTCCACAATCACCAAGATCACGAATCCCGACCGCTTGCTGTAGCACTCTGCCAAATGACACCCATTTGTCACAGATAAACCAGTATAAAACCCTAAATAAGAGCAGAAGAAAGAGGGGAAGAGGTGTAGGGGGGGGATGGGAGGAAGCATCAAAGAAATAAAGGAAGGGAAGCTGGGAAAAATTTGAGAGAAGGCAAGATGTCAGGGTTTATGAAAAGTGATTATCTATGAGGTCGTTAATGAAGGGCAAAGTGAGGAGGAACATGGGGAAACCAGCTGAAAACTAAGGGTCTATATTTAGCTGTGTTTCAGATTGGAAAGTGTTTGATGTCTGAACACCATTATAGTGAGTATTCGTTCTTACTTTTTTGACAGTGTTAGAGTATGTGTATGGGAATATAAGACTGGAAGCCATGAACAGTGTTATTCATGGCTTCTGATTTTCAAGGACACGTATATACAAATGTAAAAAAAAGAACAGGTATGAAGTTTGTAGCAGAACACCACCACTGGCCAGTATTTGTTTTCCTCTCCACTTCACTGCCTTGATGAAAACCTACACGCTAACGTCCTCTTTGAAGTTGATCATTTCTCAAGGTCGAACCCGGCCTCGCTCCCAGCATATCGAACAGCTCCTGATCAAACGCCTCCCAGATCTTCATATTCCCCCTCAGATTCCCTTTGTTGCGCTTACAGTGCATTCATGTTGCAGTCTTTGTCAACCTTCCTCTGTGCCATGACTACCTCTTTACTCCTCGTCTTAACATTAACATCACTGGAATATGAATAGAAAAAGAGTGCAGCCTTTGTTTGAGAGGGAAACAGAGCAGGGAGGCACAAGGGAGAGGAAAATGCCAAACGAGGAGGTTTCATGTTTTTTAGCTTGGGCTTTAACGTCAGAGGTTTTGGGGGGGGGGACTATTTTATGCTTGGATGTGTTTAAAAAAGAGAATGCAGGTAAAAAAATCTAAATACACTTCAAGGTTATACTCCCGGTTTCTGCTGTTTCTACTGCAAACAAAGCAACCGTGTCTGACTGCTGCTCACTGGTACTTTCCTGGAATCAACCAGCAATGAATTGAGGAAGAAAATAGATGAAAAAATGGTGGAGGGAGCGATACGGCCAAAAAGTATATCAAGGTAAAAATATTACACGATGAATCTCGCATTCATATTTCACTTCATTATTTTAACTCCTCAGTGAAGTTTGTGATTTCAAACTCAAAAAGCAATATTGAAAAACATTTAAAGGGAAAAAAAGCAACTTTCGTATCGACAAACAAAAGGTTGGAATGAGACATAGCAACAGGCAGAACTTCATGTTACACAGGTACATAAATAAAATCCTGGATGTTCAGAGCTGAAAATAATGTCATATAGGTGCTGTCAGTTGTTTAGAAGGGAGGTGACGTGACACACATTCACACAAATACACACATGTACACTGATGCTGATTCAGTGATCTGACAAGGAGAGAGAAACGGATATTTGCTAATGGCTCTCTTGTTACACGACTCCTTCCTTTTCCTCTCTCCTTTTATGTCTCTCTCTTGCCGTCCTCTTTTCTGTTTCTTTTTTCAGTCTGCTTATCTCGTTCTCCTGGAGAAAACAAAAGGAAAAATACGAGAGAGGTGTATAGTATGTGATGCGGCCTGAGTGATATGATGATTTATTAATTATTTTTGAAGAGGAAGGGACGCCACACAAAGAGGAGACAGAGGATGTGTGTGTGTGTGTGTCCGTGTGTGGTTACTATTACAGTAAACCAGAGGCTGCGGTTAGAGTTACGATAGAGTGCAGAGCGGCAAGCATTGATGCACCATGCAAGGAGCCACAATCACCTCATTATCTACTGACAGCGAGGGGACAGGGTGTTAGGAAGAAGTCACAGCGAGGGGGACAGGGAGGAAGAACACAGACCGGGTAAAAACTGAGGATGACTACGACTGAAAAGGAGAACGAGATGAATAGAAGGGAAGAAACAGAAATGGAGACAGAGTGTGAAACGGCGAGAAAGAGGCGTAAATAGAGAGAGAAGAGAGGAAAGCGAAAAGAGTCATGTAACATGAGAGCCATTAGCAAATGTCCGTTTCCCTCCCCGTCTCAGATCTCTGAAAGACAGCATTACTGTGTGTGTGTGTGTGTGTGTGTGTGTGTGTGTGTGAGTGTGTGTGTTTGTGTATCTGATCCCTGCGGTGTATCAGTTCCACATTGGAGCTGAAAGTTTGTCTGGGCAGCTGTGTGTGTCAGTGCTGTGTATATGTGTATTTGCTGGGTAGCAAACTGTGGTTTTTCGAGCTGCAGAGTGTTTTTGACATGAGAGATACACAACGAAAGACTGAAAATTTGACCCCCTAATCAAGAATGTAATAATATTGTCATTGATCTAAACGTTTCAGTATAAATAAGGACAATTGCCAACAATCACAATATATATAACACACCTCTGCTCATCTTTCCACACATTTGAATGGAACACAAAACCAATAAACGTCCATTTAGCTATGAAATGATCTACGTTTTTTTAAATATTTCCATTATTTCTTGCAACATGTTGACGGGATAGTTCACTTTAAAATGTTAATTAATTAATTATCTACTCACCACTATGCCGATTGAGAAGTGGGTGAAGTCTTATTTTGGACTCGAAAAATTATATCCTGCAAAATTTGTGAAAATATCAGCATGAAAATATATACATATGTTTTAATCATTCCTGGATCTTTACCAATCCCATTCAGTAGTTTGGGGGTAATCCCGCTGGATACCAAAACAACCGACTGACCAACCGACCAACCCACATGGGTTAAAGCATAACATCCTTGGCTGAGTTTCTCAGAGAGAGTAAATCTGAATGTCCTGTTGGCTGGAGGGTTAATGCCTATTCAAATTCTGCCAAACAAATTATATAGTAAGTGTAGGGTCATTACATTTCACTATAGAAATCCATATTCATCACTTGAGACAGAGGCCAAGCTGTGTGAGAACTGTACACCATCCATAATTAAAATCAGGATTGCAGTTCCAGGTTGAAAGTTGCCCGATGACGCATTCATACCAGCCTCAAACATGGGTTTATTCATGGATCATTGTGTGGGCTTCTATGGGTAATAATGGGATAATCGCAGGGAATATAATGAAGGCAGAGTCTGAAGGGTAAAGGCAGAGGACAAGAAAACGTTGAAGGAAGTAGTCAGGAAGAGGGGGGATTACTTTTCTAACCTCCCTTTGAAATTAAAAGACGTGTATTCTTCCAGATTGTTACCTCTTTAATCGACTCGAAAAGGCTTGATTCCCCCCAATATTTTTTATCTTGCACAACACATTTCACATAAATGTAACTTTGTAGAAAATCTAAATAACTAAATTTGAAGGACTTTTGGTACAACATTTGAATGGGGTTACTGTCGAGGCAGCAGCATATGCAAGTGGGAGATCTAGCACTCATTGCCTCATTGATTGTAGAGAAAGTGAGACACACAGCTTACTGGCCATAATCATACTGGTCCCCACAGAGGCAGCGTCTCCTCTCACGTCCTCCTGTGGGAGGTCGGGCTCTTGGTCGGACTCCCACCAATATTCTAAGCAAAGGACATAAGAACATGGATCAGGCCAAAAGACGGTTATCAAAGCTTTGTGTCTGGATTTGTTCAACATGCCACATGTTCACACTATATCACACATAAGTCACTTAAAACACTGTAAAGTTGAAGGTTATCTCATTTTACACATACTTGTAGTGATCGATTTTACTCAGTACAATACAATACCACTTTATTAATCCCAAAGGCAATTTGGCAATTAAAAAAAAGCTCAACCAACTCGTGTGTTGTATATGAGTGTGTGTGTGTGTGTGTGTGTGTGTGTGTGCATTGCACTGTGCACTCTCAAACAATCAACTAAATCGATAACACAATAAAACACCATGAAAGAGCTGCTCAGTTCTGGCGAGCTAGAAGTGCAGTTTCTTTACTAGTTTATACACAGTGGACACACGGCCATGGATGCTCAGTTAACAACTTGATTCTGCTACTTGGTTTATGTGCAAGCGACAAATAACTAGGCAAAGTGGAATTCAGCAAATAAGGATTTGTCAAACATTTTAAACCTCAATCAGAAGACTTATGTGAGAAATAACGCTCAGACCTGCAGCTCTTGCTTTTCTTTTTTTGCACACACATTTTCAACTTCAATGCTCAGTTATTATGTTGTGATGTATGGCCGATTAACATTTTTGCATTTAGAAATCCAAGACCATGTTTTAAACTGTACCAGCAGAATAGTTTTAACAGACTTTGCACAGAGTGAGACTTGGCTGCTGCAATCCTCACTACTGCACTGCAACAGTCTCTGTGGTCTGGAGGTTCCTGAAGTCTTTACTCACCATGTGTTGTTAAAACACACATTTCACTGTAATCACATTAGATGCTTAATGAGTTCCTCACTACACTGGGTTTCATTAGGGCTTTAAATGGGCTAATTCCCACAGATATGAATTGATGGGGAGGATGAGGAAGCAAAAACGCTTCCACTCTTGTGATTAGGGACTCGTGAAGTCTGTGCAGGGTTCCCCCAACAAATGTAGAAAAATACCACACAATTAGACAAATATTTCATTAAAATGTAGTTTAATGGACTCTCTGTGATATTGTGAGTAAAAGCCCTAGTATGTTTGTTTTCATGATGATTCATTTTGATGCAACACGTTTCATACAACACATGTGCAAACTCTCTCTCTCTCTTTTTCTCCGAACGTGTGTCTCTCTCCCCATTCGCTCTCTCTTGCAGCCACACTCCAGATTCATTACTTGTGAGATCTCCAGACCAATCTTGTACTTTCTCACAGCCCCCATACACACACTCTCACAACACCCCCACAACCATAACACACAGACACACACACACACACACACTCTGCCCACCTCCTCACTGTTACCATCCATGTGTCATTCCTCGTTGCTAAGTTACAGGCCCCTACCAAGTTTTTTCTTTTCAGCCAGTAAAGGCATCGCTTTCACAATTACTTTTCCCAGATACCCCATTCTATAGGAAGCCTTTGTTTTTGCTTTGGCTTCATCTCTGTTCATTGTCTTCCAATGGTCTCGACCTGCCTTTTATTCATTTCATGGCCTTTATGCTTTGAAATCAATGTTTCGGTCCTGATCTATTCAACGGAATAGAAGATAATGATGTAAAATAATTGAGAAGGCAAATGAAAGGCCGACAGTAGATGAGGGAATGTATTGTTTCATGTACAGTTGACATAGTGTTTATGCAGGAGCAGACAATTGCTTGGATTTGTTTTACTGTTAATAACTAAAGCGCTATAGTGAGGTTAAGCTGCAGCAGAGAGCTGCACAACTGTTGCCCTGTGTAAGGGTACATATGGACTCAAACACACAATAGTGCAACCGCTTAGACTTAAACACACTCTCAATCTAATTCAAATGAACTATGAGCTTGTGTGTTTGCGTGTGAGTGTGTGCACAGTATGGCTTTGTGTGTATGCAGCAGATGGATGATGGTGCCTTCCAGGTCGTTAATATCCCAGTGTTCTTACTACGATGTACTCAGCAGAAATAGATAGTGTGCGTTTGCATACGTGCACACGCACACACTTGCGTACAATACATGTGGTTACACTTGTGATCGCACAATAACATAAGCAAGCACATACGGGCCGCAGCAAGCAAGTGCTCATAGACTCTCAAACAGTAAAGCAAGGAGCACATGATCATACAGTACATCCAAACAAAAAGTTATGGGTGATCACACAAAAATGAATCTGACACACACAAATACAGAGTAAATGCCAGGGTCCAAAAACAGCTGCATTTGTGCAATTACTTAAGCCTTTTTTCAACTCAGTTAACATTTGTATTGATACAAATCTGACAGGAAATTATAATAACAATAAATGTTAAGACCTGAGAGTACTCTTTTAAAATGGCAAGGTTTTTTAATTTGAAATGGAGGAAAGAAAAGTAATCACACCTCTCCTACTATTTTATTTTACCATTTCTTGCACTCTACCTTTACCCTCCAAACCTCTTATTTAGAAAATGAACCAGGACAACTCAACACCAGGTCGTGAAGAGGAGGTGGTTAATACTCAACAGAATCTAGCAGCAGGGCCGGTGTTTTCAGGAGCTTGATGTAGGGAAGAGATCAGGAATAGGAAGTGTTTACAAAACAGCTTCATGGCCATTCACAGGCGCGGCCAGCACATTAATATTCTCAGGGAGGAAACCTGATGAGAGTACTAAGTCGTAGCTATGACCTTTAGAGTGTGTGGCCATGCTAAATTATTGAATCAGATTGAAAGGGTTGATCTACACAATGAGTGGTTTGGGAGAGAGAATGGCAACAAACATGAGTATTCAAATCACCAAGGAAAAGCACAAAGACATATACAAAAACAGGCCCACACAAAATGGGACATAGATTGTAACTGTTACCTTTAGATTTACCGTGTGGGTGGGACATTCTGTGCTTAATAATGGGACTGTATGGGGGAATTAGAGGGTTAGTGAGGCCGGTGGGCAGCGCTAATGGAGGGAATAGTGTTCTGGTGCCACAGGACTAAGAGACGGGCCCAGGGAGGGTGTGTGGGGAGTGAACAATCAATCATGTGGAGTAAATTGTACACAAAGCTGCAAGTTAGCCTCAGAATTTGGCTACATCGCACATTGGGGTGGAGTCCATCTGTCCTGAAGAAGGGCAACATCCCCAAAAACAGATTCAAATTGTAGACGTCTTTGCGATTGATCACAGGAAAAAATCTTGAAGTTGCTGACCCCTATTTCAAAGAGACAAACCTGATGAGGTCTGAGTGAGCTCACATGAACGTATACATATGGACACACTCGTGCTTTCGCACACATACAGGAAATTACATATACAAGACACTCCGCTGGAGCACTGACAGGGTAATCCATCTCCATTGCCGGATGCAGTACCCGGTGAAAAGAGAGGAGCCAGCCAGACACACACACACACACACACACACACACACACACACCTATTAGGACATGCATACAGATGCACGGATCTGTATAAACATGGATAATAGGCTGGTAGCGAGTGCAAAGATTACATTAAGGGATTATTTACAATTATAATCTCATAAACAAACCCAGTTAATGGCAATAGAGCAACAATATATTAACTGCCCCTGAGTCAACGCTGAACTCCGTCTAGTTATTCATGCAACATCTTGTTTGGGGTTTGTGAAACGCTCTGCACACCCACACAAACGTCAAATGTCAGTTCTACATGCTCAGGCAGTGTCTTGCATATCTTAGCATTGCACATCTTTTCAGCCTCACCTGTGGCATTTGTATTGCTCAGGGCCCAAGGAAGTGCAGCAGTGAATGTGTGATTTGGACGAAATGTTCAGTATTAATTAACTTTGAATAAACAGGCAACTACTGCTTAGTAGCCATGGAAGCTGGGACTCACCATCACTGTCTTAGCACAAACACTAGTGCATTACTCTTGAAGGAGGAGGAGCTCATTTCCAGCCCACCTTGAAGCCCTGTATGTGACTGTGTGAGTCTTTCTCATTTTGAGATCACAGGTTACAGAAAATGTTCAGTAAATGCTCGCTTTAGAAATTCATTGACACATAACAGCACATAACCAGGCCTTGGTTGGTGGCACTATAGGCGGCCAGTTTAAAAGTATCTTTCAATGGGAAATTAAGGGAGGGAATGAAATGATATTGGCTTTTCTCAGAGGTCATAAGCATGTCTTGACTCATTAAACCAGACAGAGGAAACTCAGTGGGTTCGGATCTGTACTCCTTTCGGGAAGTTAAGTTATCGTTTGAAAAATGAATCCCGTATTAGCATTGATCTGGGGTATTAGCCGAGGATGTGGGTCAAGTCACCGGGCGACTGAGAGTGTCCTCCACATGATTAATTTATTTCTAGAGATTATTTACTGGGCTCATCTCTCCGGAGGAACATCAAATAGATACATTTGACCCCACAATCATGAGTTTTTACTTGTGTGTCTCGAATCAATTACACATTTAACTAAACTGTACACCTTGTCACCTCATTGTGTTTTTTTACCTCTCCTAATCATTCCGTTTCCTTTCATCCCTTTCTACTGACTTACTGACTGTCTTCTGCCTGGTTCTGTTTTCTTTGATCATCTCTCCTCTGCAGTCTTTCTGCCTCAGTCTCCAACCCTTTCATAAGCTTATTTGTGTGTTTGGGGATTTGCGTTGCTAATTGCTTCAGATGGAGGCTGCAATAATATTGCTTTTCAAGTTCTTTTAGCTTCAGTCCCTACAACTGCTAATCTATTTGACTGTGACCACTGCTAAATTCAGTTTTGATCTCCCATTCTTTACTGTGACCGCATCAAACAACGTTGTTGTCTTGTTTTCCACAATAACGTAACTGCATTATGAATGCAATTAAATAAAAGGGCTTGAGATGACTTCAGGGTACTTTGACCACTTTTCTGACTGAAGAGCACACGTTTAATCAAATGAAGGTCGACTCTAATTGAGACTAAGCTCCTTCACAGCTTCTTCAAACAAGGTAAACACAGCATTAGGGCCTGCTATGTTTACAATAAACACATACGTTAAGACACCTTGTTGTTTTCATTGATTGGGTGGGAAATGGTGAAGAACAAACAAGACAGGAGCACAGAGGGCTGTCTCTGATGTCCACAGGGGAGGTCGATATGAGCTGTGAAGGAGATTTGTTTTTTAGAAAATGGACATTTGCTTTTGTTGCGGTACGTGTTGCTAATTACCACCTTCTTCAGAGTTCTTTAACATTACTGAAGTGAAAAAAGATTTAAACTGTGCTTTTTTCAGTTCCTCTTAAAGCATTGATACCTTTACCTTTGTTTGATGTGCTTTAGGTATCTCTTGCGTTTCTTTCCTCTATGCTAATGCCCATTCTGCTGCAACCAGTACATCCACAACCCTGCATTTGCAGTGAACACGGCAATGTGGAATTCCAGTCAATATCTGCCCTGAACACATTGAAACATTCTGCAGGGGAGCGGCTGATTGATTCACAAATGCAAAGCAGAGATCATACTGTCAAGCTAAACAAAGAAACCGCCAGGATAGGTCTGCGTCATACTTTCCATTAAAATAAAAAAAAACTTGAAAACATAAACATCTGTCACTGCTGGAGACAACCTGAGCTCTGTTCTGACAGAGAAAATGAATGTCAATGCAGTGTTCTCAGTGTAATTACTGCAAAATGATGCCGGATGCATTTTGTCCATTAACTCTGACTTTTAGACATAAAGAAGCATTATTCCATCTTTGAGTAATTGACGGTATATGTACCGGAAAAAAGATTCATCTGAAAGTGTGTTTAAAAATAACTACGATACTTTGCAGTTAGTGGATGGTGTCAGGCATGAGTGGGTGAGAGGAATATGTGGTCTGATTTACCAACTAAATTTGATACATTTCGAGTTTTTTGTCCAAATGTTGAGAACTTTTTCTTGACTTTGTCACAATTATTCTTGATTAGTTGATTGATACAAATTGAGAATATAAAACGTGTCAGCAAACGGACTTGGTTTCAGATAACAACCCCTCGAGGTACTTAAGTAAACAACTGGATTTATGTGGTCTGTCAACCATCAGGTTGAATTTAATTTAGTGAAATGCATCTTTACATTATTAAAGCTAAAAGCAAGGAACACTGCCTGTTTACCCTCGTTCTCATTAGTGTCACTCTATTCTGCTCTGCCTCGTCACATTTTTTTTTGGCTGCAAATCTATTAACGTTGTCAAGCCGTTTTTCAGACATGACCTATGAGTTAACAATTAATTTGCCTTTCACACATGCACAACACAGCGGAAGGTTCTCTGCAGAGACGCAACACAATCCAATCCACTTTGTTCAGGCAAGAAGTGAAGCAGCAGACAGAGGCAGGAAGTGACATAGTAACTCGTAGAGCTCATGATTTTTTTTAAAGCACGTTGACACCGACGTCAGCTTTTATCCCCACAAAATGTCCTGATATCTTCATCCTCTACATATATGACAATGATTTTTCAACTGTAGATTTTTGTTTCCTTTTTTTTTCATTTTTGGGCCTGTCCCAAACCTTTTCTAAAAGTCACTTTTTCGAGGAGGCCTGAGAGAAAGTTAGATGCAGGAGGATTTGCAACATGATTAATCATTTTAGTTATATTTTTCAGCAGTATTCAGGCTCATGCTGTAGAAGCAACAGTCATTGTTTACAGTCAATGCCAAGTACTATTTAGGCCCAAACTGAGTTTTACAGCAAAACCCATGCATCCATAATTGAATAACATAAAAAAAAACACTTGATGTGTGGTAGAACCAACTGAAGTATGACTAAATATTCAAAAGGGCACGGGCTTATACTGTGGACTCATGATCATGCAAATGGAGTGAGAAGGACTGTGGATTTAAAATCACAGTTGGTAACAAATTCTGCAATGTAAACACATTAAATATGCATTACAATGAAAGCATTGTAAGACAGTGAGACGCAGTGAGAAATTGATGATGGGGCAAAAATATGGAGCAAGCGTGGAGAGCCGGAGAAAAAAGAAAGATTGCGGAAGGGGGCTTGTGAGATAGATGATCATGAGAAAAACTAGAAAATGAAAAGCAAGCAGGAGGGCGTGATTAGAAACGAGAATCCCATCTTCTGTGGGAAAGTTATAAATAAGGATTTAGGAGATGGAAGAGTGGCAGCAAGAGCAATGACAAAAAGAGGCTTGTATGACATACATGGATAATCAAAATGTGGTGCAGTGTAAGCAATGCATCAGTTAAATAGAGTGCAAGAGAAAATATAAACTAAAGGAGGACAAGTGACCAGTCAGAAACAGAAATAACGAGAAGACTGTCAATGCACGTGTTTATGAAGCAGGCAATGTACTCAGAGGTTTAGAAAGAGAGATTATGGAGTGAGTGAAGTGTGAGACGAGAACACCGGCAGGAGCATATCTGTAAAAACAACAGGTGGACAGATTGCCATATGCGGGGGAAATGACACGGGGAGGTATAGCTGATGGAATAATCAAGAATAATGGGGAGAGATATATTGAATGACAGTGAAAAACAGTGACAGGGAGTAAAATGGAAAGGCTGATGAAAGAAATTCAGTGTCTCTTTATATCTGAATTATAGTTAATCATCATTCCTGCTTTGCGTTTTATTGTGGGAGGATGGAGAACATCAAGTATCAAATTATGGCCTTTCTATTTTTAGCAGGCTCATGAGACTGCATGCAATTTCATTTGTTTGTATATATTTGGCAGACTCACTTTGCGGGACGATACACAGGGACATTTAAGAAATTCATGTAGCATGTACTGAGTAGTTTTAATCCGGAGATATATCCTCCCTTGATAGAAATGTTTGGTTGAGGGTACTGGTAGTATCAAGTAAGAAGCAAGATGAAGGGGTTGTACACTTGTCTTCAGCTGTACAGAAGCTCAGTGCTATTGATTGGTCAGGCAGTCAAACTGGGCAGGCTAATACACTGCTGCCCAGTGGCAAACATGAAAATCCCACCATGAGCTTAGAACAGTGTCCACTGTGTTTAAAAGTCAATACTGTTCCACGTTTAACTGCCTTTGACTGAATTTGATCCTAAATGACTGGTGGTATTTTGAGTTTTATTATTTAATACAAAAAAAAGGATAAAAACAACTTCAATGTTCTGACTAAGTTTATGAATTCTGTTGATATAACCCAGATTTTGCAAATGTGTCCGATGAATTTTTGTTTGTGTGTGTGAGTGCTTGTGAACTCTGTCAGCAAGTGAGAGAGAGAGGAGGAGGAGAGCAGGCTCAGTCAGGACGAGCTGAATTTCTTAATTAATGCGCGCAGTTATGAAGATTATATTTTACTAATTTAATTATAGTATTGATCATTATGTGGTGATCAGTGTTGAAAATCGACTTTTTAGTTGTAGCGGGTCAGAGACGTCAGCTGAATCTGTGTGTGTGTGTTTGTGTGTGTGAAAGAGAGAGATGCAGAAGTGATTGTGAGTGCGCGAAACCACAATGTGATAAAGCCCTTATTTAAAAAAAAAGCTCTTACTTTGAACAAAGTTTCTGGGAATATCGTACAGAAGCTACGTTATTTGGTTATAGTAATTAACTAGCTTATAGTGATCAATTTGGCTCGGACAAGCGTGATCACTATAAACGGTTTCCATTGTATAAATATCACACTGTTTCTATTAGGTGGATAACGGAGACATAATGCAACTCTGACCTCAAAATTGCAGTTTACCATTGTATTACAGTGTCTCTCGACATTAATAACACAATATACACAATATTACCTGTCACCATCACAACATTCAAAAGGTAGTGGTGAGGAAACAATCCCCAATGTCATCTCACCACACACCCACACAATGACAGAGTCTATTACCGTCTGACAGCATTGAGCAATTGAGTCCAACTGCTGAGCTCTGCCATGATCAACTGCTCAGACGCCAATCGCTGTCTTGTGAAGTTGTTTTTGTGTTGTTTTTTTTGTGTTGAAGGAGTTGTTGGGGTCCACTTAGTTGTTTTATCTGGAAAACAGAATCACAGGCATTAGACTCAAAGATTAAGTGTCTCTGGGAGTGATAAAGTCCTCCTGGTTTCCCTCTTCTTGACATTTTACTTTTCTTCAGTGACACCGTCATTGCGTTCACTTGAATTCACTGCTGTCTTCACTCTGTCTTCCAGTTGACCTGTTTCCATTGGAGGATAATGGAACGGCTGTGGTTGTCTTTGCTGTTGCTGGCAGCAGCATGCAGGGGACAGCCGTGTCCCAAACGCTGTATGTGCCAGAGCCTCTCCCCGTCGCTCGCTATCCTCTGCTCCAAGACGGGCCTGCTGTTCGTTCCTGCAGCCATCGACCGACGCACCGTGGAGCTACGGCTTCAAGAGAACTTCATCACAGGTATAATGTACCAGCCGGCCTGTCCAGTATAACTCTGAAATTCAAGCAGTGCATCAGAGCTCAGTGGGTAGAGTGCTGATACATGCATTCATGAACTGATCCATTTATTTCACCCTCTTTTGTCCTAATCAATCAATTTATGAGAATTCTTGGATTTGTTGCTTATATGGAGATAAAAACCTGGTTGTTGCTACCGGGCTGGTTGCAACAATGGAAACATCCGAAAACACTTTGTTAGCATTGAATACAAATGTTGGTTGAAGTCGTAACTCTTTTTTTGTTGGTTTCCTCGTGACTGTTGTTTCTCACGAGTCTGGGTATTTCAACTTTCACACTTCGCACAAGCAAGTCTCATTAATGATTCATCTTCTCCCTATATCAAAGAATTGTTTTTACTTTGAGACAGACTTATTTTAAAGAACTGAAGTGCTGCTTTGTCCTTTTATTTTAATCTGAAGTTCCATTTGCTCCCACCGCGGCAGCCACCTAATCTTCCCAGGCTTGACTTAAAAGAAATTACATTCTGTGCTTCAACAAAACAAAAGACACAAGCTAAAAAGAAAAGAGAGCTTTCATATGGCCCAGAAAGATATTGTGATGCACCTTTAACAACATCACACAGCCATAGTGATTGAAGTCACATTGTTCATGTACAATTTCAAAGATTCTGCAACTGTTTGGGTGATACCGGAATCTCTAAGCTGTCAACTGACTTTTCCTAGAGTTTGTTTGCAAAAAAAAAGAAGAAAAGGAAACACAATTGTTAAAATGAACAATGTGTTCAGAAATATCAAGTAAAGTAAGATATCTCTCTCATTTGATAGTGCCTATTATTTTCATTTTCATAACAAAATATATATAAATAAAAAACATATGTAAAAGCACCAGAACCATACAAATAAGTGTTGTCATTAATGTCAAATCATATCTATCTGACTGGTCTTTCCACCTCAATACTAATATATCTACTCACTAGCGACATTGCTGATGGAATCTATCTTTGTGTTTGTTGTGCATACTCCCAGCTGTCCGAAGAAAGGATTTTGCCAACATGACCAGCCTGCTCCACCTAACCCTGTCCAGGAACACCATCAGTCAGATCCTCCCTTCAGCGTTCAGTGACCTGCGTCGACTCAGATCACTCCACCTAGACTCTAATAGAATAACTGTGATCAGGGTAAGATTAATGGCTGAATGGCCAACTGGATTGATGATGCTGAATGGGAATGACCAATTGTGTGGATCAATGGGTGTGTCTGTGCATGGGTGTGAGACCAATAAATGTATCTTGTATCTTAAACAAAAACTGAGCCAAATTAAAAAGTTCACAGTCAAACGGATGGATACACACAACTGAATGATAGTTACATTGCAGAAAGATAGAGTGAATAGATAGATATAAATATAGTACATGTGCATATCTGCAATACCTTCACAGCTCACTGAATGCTCACTGCATTTTCACCTTTTTTTATCAACCAGGATGAGCATTTCAAAGGCCTGACCAACCTTCGTCATCTAATCCTGGCCAACAACCAGCTCAGCTCCATATCTCCCCATGCCTTTGATGACTTCCTGTCTACATTGGAGGATCTAGACCTCAGTTACAACAACCTTGCCCAGGTGCCATGGGACACTATTGGGCGCCTGACCAATGTCAATACCCTAAATATGGATCATAACCTCATAGAAAATGTTCCCCAAGGCGTGTTCACCAACCTACACAAACTGGCCAGGTATATGGATCTATGCACATTTGTCTGTAGAGTTACAAAACCTAAAGGGATCTTAGAAATTAAATATATTGTATTTAATTGATAACTCAAATATCCTTATCTGGCTCATGTGATAATCTAATGATATGATTTTATAATTATCTCTTTCCCCCATCTCTCCTCATGTTCTCCCAAACACCTGTCCATCCACAGGCTTGACATGACATCCAATAAATTGAAGAAAATCCCCCCCGATCCATTATTTCTTCGAATCCCAGTGTATGCCAAGTCCAGAGGCTCCCCCCTCACCTCCCTGGTGTTGAGTTTTGGTGGTAACCCCCTTCACTGTAACTGTGAACTCCTGTGGCTAAGGAGATTAACCAGAGAAGATGACCTCGAGACATGCGCCTCTCCCTCTGACCTCAGTGCCAAATATTTCTGGACAATACCTGAAGAGGTGAGGTTTGACATTAATGTGTCTTATAACCTTGGATATGAGACAAACTTTTAATTTATCATACAGCTCAGAAAAGTATGCAGATTTGGAAAAAAAATGACCTGATCTGTTTTGTCCTTTAGGAGTTTATTTGTGACCCACCAGTTCTAACACGCAAGTCACCTCACACTTTGGCAATGGAGGGCCAGCCTGCCAGTCTGAAGTGCAAAGCGAACGGGGACCCAGAGCCTGAAGTCCACTGGATCAGCCCTGAAGGGAGACTTATATCGAATAGCTCAAGGTATCACCCTTATTCCTGTTTTTTTTAATTTAAGGTACAGTGTTAATTTAGTAAATATGACATATCAAGTAAGAACACTAGTCCACATTCAATGATGTGATAAACCTGCAGAAACCAATTAGCAGGTGAAAAAGGGTCTTGTTTAAATATTCGCCTGGCTTTCTCGAGCTCATTGCCATCAGCCAATGTTAAACCAAAGTCAGAAACCTCACATAATTTCGGTCTTAGCTGTAGGAACAGGACGTAGGCACATGACTTGCGTGGGCCAACTCTGAAACAGGATTAGAAGGTAGCTGTTGAGGTCAGAATTAAAATCTCCACCATTAGACCTTCACATTTGTATCAGGTACCCTAGTTGGCACACTTGTCAGACGTGGGTTTAGAGTTATGGTCTAAATAACATTGGTTTCCTTTCATTGATAAAATTGCCCTCCGCTCAGTGCACTGCAATCAGATAGTGCTTGGCTACATGAAAGTACATGCATAAAGGAACCAAAGATGGATTGGGAACATTGTGTTTCCATCAGCCAAACTGCAGAGGAGGGCGGGGATGAACTGTAACCATATCCGACACACGAATAAATTAATTTACGTTGTCTGTTCACATATGACTATCACAAGAAATACATAACTGTGTACTACAAATGTACATTGGCTAGTAAACACTCAAATCTGCCCTATCCTCGGTCCTCACCTATGGACTGAAATATAAGACACTTGTGGATGGAGTGAGGAGGAGAACAACCCAAAATAAAGAACACACAATACCACAGCTTAACAGAATTATACCATATATTTCTATTAATCTTTTGTTGTTTTTGGACCGGATTAAAAGAGAGAAGGATATGACATAAGCTGCATATTCACACAAGGAACCTGAACTTATGGATCCAAAGCAATGTTGGATTCTTTGGCAAGTACCATTTGTGGTAAAGCCTAAAGTTGTGGGGGTAACGCTGCAACACAGTCAGCAACACAATTCCTCAGACTGGCAGCCATTGTGTTGATTCTAGAAAAGATTCAGAATGAATGATGAGTCACCTCTAAGTTATTGAATAATAGACTTTATATCTCTTTTTCCATTTGTTTCAGGACGTTAGTTTTCCCAAATGGAAGCCTGGAGATCAATGTGACAACCCTGAAGGATTCAGGAAACTTTACTTGCATCGCCTCGAACGCAGCAGGCGAGTCCACAGGAAGGGTGGAGCTCGTTGTCACAGCCATGCCTCATCTCGCCAACAGCACAAGCCGCAGCCGGGACCCATCCTCCGAACCTGCCCCCTCTGATATTCTCACCTCCTCTAAGGTTGCACTGCCCAACAACGAGACCAGGGCGGCGGACCGGAGGGTCTCATTGGTGGAACTGACAGGAAACTCTGCCCTCATTAGATGGAGCAGTCAGACGCCTACAACTGGAGTCAGGATGTTCCAGGTCCAGTACAACAGCTCTGGGGATGACGCACTGGTTTATAGGTACGTCCATCTCCACCGCCTATTCATAATTCTGTGCTTTAATCATCTTTAATTCAATACAATTTTTAAGCCATATTATTAAAAAGCAGAGGATGCATTTGTGGGATTAATCAGCAGACATCCTCTGTGGCTATGAGGATGAGAGCAGATGATAGATTATACAAGAGGAGATTAGCCAGTCATCGTAAAAGTCTAATCAACTGAAATGATAAAGACATCTGTACTGGAGCAGAGCCATTGTTGTGTCCCCTGAATGCAGGGGAGGCCTCGGCCAAATGTGAGTGTAGCTCTGTAACAGGTTTTATTGCCATTTGGCTTCATCGCTGCATTGCTGTGCCGGTTTGTTGTGAGAGTTTGTTGCTGGTCATTACACTTTGGTTCTAGAGTGGTATTTTATTTGTGGTAAGGATTGAACTATCTTGGCAAAGTCATTATTTTGCCGGATTTTACTCGGACCTTTGAATATCACACTGCTACAAATGTTTGAATTTTGTATAAAGAAAATCTTATTTTGCCATTTTCCTGAAACAAACAGGTAAGTTTCTGATTTGTATGCACAACATCCAACTGCACCCTCATACTGTTACCTTAAAACCAGATAAAGTGGGAATGGACGCCCAAAGAATTTCAATGGAGAGAAAGAGCAGTTCAAGGTATTATGGTAATTCTTTTTGATACTTCTGTGATTGCAGCCACTGAATTTTAATGTTAGCATTGGAACGAGCCTCATCTGATATGCAGAAGTTGAATAGGAGGAAAGGTCACTGTAAGTTGAATTATGTTAATCATAAAACTTTGTTCATTTTGACATTTGCAGTTAAGGAATGTGGACCTGTGCATAGAAATTATGATCGGCTGCAAATTAGTGCTATCAACAAAAATTTACGAATCTGTTTCCTTCAAGTATCAGCACAACGTTAATTTCCATAACAAAAGCATCAAAGTATGTAATGGCAGACTATTGCAGGTTTATCTTTCCATCCATCATGTAGTACAGTTCTGTAGTATATGAACGTGAGAGGGCGACTCTGGTCTTTCCGAGCCCGAACCAAACCCGACAGGGATTCTGTTGTTTGTGTCTGAACTAAACCAGAGCCCAATGCAGTTAATGTAACTTACACTGAGTTTGTGTCAGCCTGTCGCGGACATTCATGGCTTCTTGTTTAACACAATTACAGACAAATGCAGTGTTAAATCAGTCCAGCCAACATGACAAGAACCCAAATATCTTTTGAAAATGACCCATTGGATGCCAAAGGGCTCGGGTTGGGAATCTGCACAAATAAAATGTGATTTAAAACTAAAGTTTTAGCTTGAGTGTTATTGTTCCCTTCTTATATTGAAATTAGATTTGGAATACAATGAATGCCTATTTCAATTATTTACTTGTTGGGTTAGAATATGAAATATCTGTCATGCCTTCACTATTTTAAGTTGTGATTGTGTGTGTAAAGCAAACTTCTATTGAATATTATTTGAAGCTATTTTGTTTGACGACTAGTTTTCTCTCCATGTCAGTGTGGGAGATTACCCTCTGTATTTTTGCTCACCCACCCTATTGCCTCATCTTATGACTGTTACAGTTAATGTAAAAGGAGCTGTGCTGGCGTTGTGAGAGGAAGAAACACGGTTAAACTACCACGGCACACTTTAAGTTCTCTTCTAAATCTGTGTGCTCTTGGGGAATCATCCACTTTCTCAGTGTCTTTGCAAAAACCAAAGCACCGACAACAGCATTGCCGAAATTCCTCGGCAAGCCTGGTAAAACTCTGTTTATACTCAGGTGTGTGAGGAGTTTCATGTAGTGGAGTTGTCATGGCAACAGGTTGGGGAAAGTCTCCCAGATCTAGTTATGAGTGACAGGTAACTTAAATACTATCAAAGATTAGTACTCTCTTTGGGGAAAAATAAAATCGTAGAGGAGAAAAACACATTGAGAGAATATTTCAAATAAATTCAGCTGACAGGAGAATCAGACAATTGATCCTAATTTGTGCAAATCTAGTGAAAGGTGATGCTATCTATCAGGTGAAGATAGAACACTTTGTATTTAGACAGTTCAGGTAACGATGGGGGAAAAGTAGCTTCTTGCAATTCTGAGCATGGCAACTGTTGCTCTGCATAGCAACCTCTCATCTGCCCCTGCCTGTTCAAGGTTGGATGCAGTTTTAGTGGGCACAGTGGCCATGCTGGTCCAAACACTTGCTAAGTGTAGGGGTGTAGGTTTGTTTCAAAACTGGTCATAATCCACTAGGACTGAAATACTAGTTTCAGTCCTCCATCTCCATTCAGTTTCCATCTGTAGGTTTTTAAGACCAAATAGACAATAAAAGCCATAATTAATTAGTTACAGTATAATAGAAGGAATGATTATTTCACTGCAGTCACTGGCAAACATAAAGAAAAGCCTCATTTAAGATAAGATGTCCTGTGGTAAAATGTTGAATAAGATACATCTACACAGACATAAATGTCTTTTCTCATGTGGATTCCTCTTTGTCTCTTCCCACCGCGCATGTCCATCCTTTCATTTCATTTCATCCACTTTCTTTTATCTTGTACCCAAGATGTGTCATCGCTTTTTAATGCACGTGTCTCAGGAGAGAGACAACCAGTGATTTTTTGTTTCAATGTTCTGATAGATTTATTGAAGAAATGTAATAATTAATGGATTGCAGTGGATTTGCTTTTCTTTTTCTGGGGGTTTAAAATGTTCCTTTAAGCTACATCAAATGTGTAAAGAGAAGCTGTCAAACTTGGAGCCAAGAGGACTGACAAACAATTTGGCCCTAATATTTTTATTTCTTTAAGTGGTATTTTGTGGAATTTTTCAGCAAGTAAGAGCTCTACCATATCAAATGCATCCCTTTTTTCTAAAGTAGCGTTTAAATAATTTGTCTTGGTTAATAAGCCATTATAGCCGAATTGACTTACTATCGAGTTCAGAGGCACCATTTGGCAATTTAAAATTACTCCAACTGGTAAATCAGAGCATTCACATCAGAAAAAGAGGAGAGAAAATCAAGGGAAGTGTCTGTGGTAAATTGAGTGATATCGATAATACTCTTAAGAAGCGCTATTGGGCCCTAAATTACAATTTAATGAGTTAGCCATAGAAAATATGACCTTGCAATGGAAAATAGTACATTTAAGGGCTGTAAAAAACAGACACATATACAAATATTGCAAATATGGCTCATATCAGCCAATATTTGTTAGCCAACCCATAAATCAAGTTGAGTTTCATCATATACATTTTAAACTGAAACTGTTTATACCATTGTTCATTTGATCTTTTTTTTTGAGTAGTTTGTTTAACTTTTAAAAAGTGTGTTTATATATCTGACTTCTTAGGTCTGAGTCAGATTTACCATCACAATCTAAAATCAACAACCCAAAGGATATGGCCAGCTCAACATTTCTGCACTGTCAGCAGAATCTTACCGAGACACTTAACTGTGTCTCGGCTTCCCTCATTGGTCACTAGTGCTGTTTTATTTAGTTCCTTTCATTTACAGTATGTAGGTAATTGATGGTAACCAGCATGTTATATGCAGAGCGCATTGATGAGCAAAATATTCGGTCTCATTTTGACTGCTATTTAAATTTATTCAGATAAACACTCACAGGCTACCACATCCAGAGAGGAATTATTTGTAAAGTAAATCCAATCAGTCTAATTTCCGAAGCCATGACTTCCTGAGTTAACTGAATGCCATCCTCTACTCTAAGAGTCTGTGTTTGTGCGCATGTGTGTGTTTTATATTCCTTCCGTGGAAATTACTCTGTTTGTCTTGTAACCACTTGTTTTAATTTTAAGCTTTTTAATCCACCAAATGTCTATCATAAATCTCTCTTTAGTGCTAAAAGCTTTCCAGGGACTGGGGCATGTTTATCTCATGTTCCGTATCAGTGTGACGGTTTATGGGAGACAGGAGAGGGGAGTCTTTGGGTTAATAAAGAACTGTTTAATGACTCTCAGAATTCATTCAAACCTGGTATTAATATCCATCATGAATGATACAATCACAAGTGGTGTGCCAAAAATGGTCCCAGGAGACACATTAGGGACACATTTTGATACAAGGTGTGAACAGGGGAACTTAGCGCTGACCACTTGATGATTGGATCTCCCAGGTCTGAACTGGGCCTGAAGCCAAGCATGTCGACTCCAGCAACTTTCCACTTGTGTGACTGCTGCAGTTGTTTAGTTACACATAAACAACATAAATGAGTAGCAACATGCTTACTTACTTCTTCCATTAAGATATATTTACACAGTGTCAGCTCAGGACGCAGGTGCTCTCTCTATAAAGCATGTACTTTGATCCTGGTGTGGGAGCGTGACTGTCTTTGAAGATGCAGTTAGAGTCCATTAAACTTCTCTCATCGATGCAAAGCATCATGATACATGCATTAGGAACACATATGAAAGGCTTCTGCAAAGAAGCTTCTGGCTTCTTTTACAAATTCAAACCACTTCGTCTGGTTTTCTGCCTCTATGTGTGCGTGGGATCCGATTTTTGAGTTGTGTGTATGAGTGCTAAATATATGTTCGAGTAATTTCAAGATTTTTATATTCCTCACAATTTGCTCACCACGCAAGGGCAGAGTTTCCGACTCAGAAACACACACTCACACACAAAATACAGACAACAAACCAGACATGAGCCCAACTGCCTGTGTCAGAATGCCTGCCGTACATTCAGGGATGTCAAATCTTAACTGATTTAACCAATTTTCAACCTTTGAATTCAAGCTTTTAATAAAGCTTTGAATTGTGAGAACGTACACGCTAGATAATCCGGTCGTGATGCAGAAACAAACGATTTCTCAGTGGTTTTCTGGGAGCTTGAGGAATCACAAGTACTAGCATACTCAAACTTGACGTGATTCAACGCTGTAGGCAGCTTAATTTCTCAAGTCCAGTTGATGACACATCCTGGTCAGCTCGCTCCAATTGGCTTTTGCAGGTTTTAGTTCAATTGTCCGAAGCCTGTTCCTTTCATACTACACAAGACCTCCCGGTTCAATATGGCAAAAGGTTTCGATTCAGATGGAAACGCCCCTGCTTTTTACTTGGAAGGGTGAGTCACCAGCAAAATTGGCTTGAATATCCTGTAATGTGGAGTGGACGTTATTCTCTGTCTCTCTGAAGAGGTGGAGCAACCTTTCCTGTACTGTCCATGTCAGGAGTTTTTTTGATAATGGACTTACAGACACATAAAAACTGCACGAAATAGCAGACTCAGGATACAGTGACTGGAAACATGCATTAATAACTGTAAACCACTTTCTCATTCCTGTTAAGAAAGCCCTTCCTTAGATGATGCTGTGCACATTATGTGACATTAGCAAAGGTAAATGCCCTCTCTGTACCTCATCATTACATGGACAATGACAAGCTTCACACTTTTGTCTTATAGTTTTTTAATCACACCTGCTGCTGTACTGATAGTCACTTATTTTCCCACAAAGATCAGTAAAACGATAAGCATCTTGTTATTTTTTAAATCCTGTGCAATGTCATCCATTTTCTTTTGAAGGATTTTAGCAAGCATGGTACACTCTTTATGGAATTCTAAAAGCCATTAGAGTACTTGGTGTGACATTAATACTGGATTGTCAAGCATCATTAAACTGAAATATGAACAGACTCAAGTCAGTGAACAAGGCGTTTGTGTGTGTGTGTGTGTGTGTGTGTGTGTGTGTGTGTGTGTGTGTGTGTGTGTGTGTGTGCGTGTGTGTTAAATGGGAGTTAGGGGTTAATAGCTTTGTAGCAGGTGGTGGAAGCATCTGGAACAAAGCTGGGTGGGCTGAGGTGTGCCTGCATGTGGATGACTATGTGTACAGTGGGATGGAGAGAGATATATATATATATATATATATATATATATAGAGAGAGAGAGAGATGGAGTAGGTGGGTGGGGTGTATACAACTCACATATTTCGGTAATGTGCATCCGTTTTTTTTCATGACTCAATTTGTCAGTTGGAGAAGTCAGGTGTTTGGAGTTGAGTAAATAACAAGAAATAAGCTTTGACTTCACCTGAAAATGTTTCCTCATGATCAAAAGAGGCTTCATCCTCTAAAACGTCTTATTGCTGGTTCACATTTCCGCAAGTTACAACAGAACTTATATCAAATTGCAATCCCTTTTTTCTAATTTAGCGTTTTAATTATTTTTCTTGGTTAATTAGGCATTATAGCCGAATTAACTTACTATCGAGTTCAGTGGCACCATTTGTCAATTTAAAATTACTCCAACTGGTAAATCAGAGCATTCACAGCAGAAAAAGAGGAGAGAAAATCAAGGGAAGTGTCTGTGGTAAATTAGGTGTTATGGATAATACTCTTAAGCACCCCTGTTGCGCCCTAAATTACAATTTAATGAGTGAGCCATAAAAAATCGGACCTTGGAATGGAAAATAATACATTTAAGGTCTGAAAAAATAGACACATATACGAATATGGCAAATATGGCTCATATCAGCCAATATTTGTTAGCATACCAATAAATCAAGTTGAGTTTCATAATATGCATTTGAAACTGAAACTGTTAATACCATTGTTCAGGTCAGGCTTTTAGAGTGCTCCGATGGAATCAAAATGAAAAAGTAAAAAGTAAATAAAATGTCTCTATTAATCACAGGGTGATGCTACAGTTGCAACTCTATTTTTATATTTCCTACACTTTATTTCAAATATTATTACTGCTACTGCCACTGTAAACATTGGAGTTACAGCGGGATATTATACCGGTGGTTGATTCCATGAACAATCAGCAAATTCATTCAATCAAACAGGCTTTATATGATTTTCCTAATCCACCTTTCAGTCTCATATACAATATCACCAAACCAATTTTTCTGTCCAATCACAATTTACTCACATTCATGATCACGAACATGTCTCCATATCCACTAGTGGCAATGAGCAATCAGTTTGCCATCGGTCATTGTCATTTAATTGAGTGATTCAGTGTATTAATGAGCTTAGAGAGCCTAATGACAAATGACTGTCCCCCCCTCCCCCCCGCACACACACGCACACACACACATGGCACACACACACACACACCCTCTCACCATCACTGGTACCAGCTGCATGAGTGCCAATTAGATGGAGAACTAATGAGTTAGATCAGAGAGGTAAAGTTCAAAGACACTGGAGACATCTATTTAGTCGTTGTTGTTCTTTCTCTTTCACGTCGCAGCCTCACTCTCTCAGCAGTTTTCCTTCCTCTAACTCTGTCTCACTCTCCTTTACCCGATCTCTTCCCTCTTTCTATCCCAGTGTTCATTGAGCCTCTTTGGCTTATTAATCATCTTGATTTCCTCTTATTTTGTTGTCTTTTTACATTTTGTTGTTTTTTTTGTCTTATCATTTTGCTTTTCTGCTCTTTTTTCCTCTAACTTTCCTTGTCTCCTTGTTGTATTCGTTGCATGGAGGTTTATCCTTCTCGTTTTTCCCTCCCTCCGTCCTTCCTTCCCTCTCCCAGTTATTTGCAGAGCTCAGCAGAATGCCGTCGGCTGTCCGACCCGTAATCCCCTTGTCTGGCGCCTTGTTGCCGTTTTCATCATCGTTCCAAATCGATGTTTAATTATCCCGTGACACGCCCCCAACCCTACTACCCCAACCACCACCCCGCCCTCCCTCCATTCCCCGCTCTTCCCCCTCATCACGCGTTTGCTTTCCCCTTCCCGTTCCAACAGCCCCCCCCGCCCCGCCACCACCACCCAGCCTTTAGATCTTCATGGCTGGAGGGTACAGTAATTAAAAAGACACTTGACACGCAGTGAGAGATAGATAGAGAGAAGGGACGGGAGGGGGGGGGAAAAGTAGTAAATTAGAAGACGGCAAAAAAAGGAAGAGGGGAGAGGACGGTAAGAAAGGGAGAGTGGGATAGATGAGGAAGCAGGAGGGGGCGAGCAGAAGAGATACTGGAGAGGATGAGGGAAAGGGGGAAGAGGGGATTTGGATGGTAAGTAGGGATAAGAGCGCTGCTAGATGGATTGCATCCTGCAACGCTCAATGAAATACGGCTGAACAAACTCTTTATTAATGACCGAGCTCCCATAAACTCAATATTCAAGCCTGGTTAATCGTGGTTTTAAGCTGCCTGGTAGGAATGAACTGGTTTGAAAACTCTTGCAGTAACACTTTTTGATGGTGCAAAGACAGAGATGTGCATAATGTTGTTGACATGTAAAAGCAACTGTTCTGCAAAAAAGTGCACATGGATGTTGAGAGTAAGAAAACATCTCCATAAAATATTTATTCTGTACATTACGCCTGTGTGGAGTTGCCCTCTTTTCACTTGCGTTTAGTCCAAACATGCAGGTCAGCTAAGTCAGAAATGCTAAATTGTTAATTTAAAATATTGTATATGTGGGGATTTGTTAATACAGCACTTTGATAGGAAAAAGCTGCATCCGTTCTTTATGTCCTCAACTTTGCTGGCTAAAGACATCCGGAAACCTTAATTATGAAAATAATAGATGTAGCTTAATGAATCACAAAACATGTATAGGTAGGGAATACATGTATAGATAGTAAAAGCATTTTACAATACTCAAAGAGCTCATTATTGTCTGAGCTGTGTTATGCTGCTGCGATGAGAAAACCACAGGGCCGAGAGCATCAAAGCAAGGATCAATAGTAAACAAGACAAGTCTAAGTAATTCCAATCAGTGAGATGGAATCCAATGTATTGAATGTATTGTAGTACAATTTAGCTCAGCAGTAAGCCAGGATGAGATTAAACAAAGTATTAAGCTTTTTGTCCTTGTCCTATTTGTAAGTGCTTTGCAACCAACTAGGGGGAAAGCTTGTGCATCTGAAACGTATATAGGAAGAGTTACGTTTTTGTATTGTTTTATTTGTCTTGCTTTTGAGCGTTATGTTATTGACATTACTTTACACCCCCCAGTTTGATGGAAATCTAATCCTGTTATCCTTCATCCCCTTGGGCCGTGGTAAGGGGTTAAGGATAAGGGTTATGTTTAGGATTAGGGACAGGATCCAGGGAATTAGTGGCATTAACACATAAAAACTGAGTAAAAATGGCAGTACACATTCAAGCAACTAAATAAATAAATAAATTACTTAACAAAGAATTCCATCAAAAAAGAAAAAAGGAGAAAAAAAGAAGGAAAGAAAGAATATAAAGAGAAACTCGAGACAGTACTGCACATTTAATCTTCCTTAATTGAGCTTCCACCCTAAACGACCAGCCTCGCCCCACAGATTGACATTTAACAATTTGGAGGTCTTTATTTTATTCTGGTTTCTTTTTCTGAGTATATTTGATGGGCTTCTGTGGCCTTTATTTGATGGGTCAGAGAGATAGGGGGATGGCTAGCAGCAAAAAGCTGTGAGAAATCAAACCTGGGTTGCTACAGAGGTGTAAAGCCTCTTTCTTAAAAGAAAGGAAAGTTAGAAATGATTCCAACCTTGAGCCTTCACCTCTTCTGCATAATACCACTGACTCACTAATGTTTTGAAAAAAACTTAGCAAGCTCTTGTTTTTAAGATCCATCAACTTTTTAAGAAACAACTCTCCTTTAGTGAGTGTGTGCGTGTGTGTATGTGTGCTTGTGCATGCATGATTATACAGACGTATGAACCCATGATTAACATGTCAGTCTGCAGGTCATGTGAAACATGAGGTGTATTGATGTGGAAGTGTCACATACCACAGAATGATCTATTCTTTTCCTGTTAATATAGACTTGAAATGTAAAACTACCGTCCCCTGTATCTTAGCCCTTCTTGTTATCTCTCTCCTTGTCATTCACTGGTCACTGCATTATTCAGGGCCTCATCTTATTACCCCCTTTTTTCCCGGTCTCTTCTTTTGTTTCCCTTTGAATCTTATAATCCAAGATTTGATCTATAAATAAAGACACACAGCATGCGTATACATTGATCCTGTAATTATCTGTTGCTACAGGATACGCTTGTTTTAAAGGCTTGGAACACTGTTCAATGGATGTGCAGAAATGCCAGTTTGCAGCTATAGTCCACATTAAGCCTTTCCTTGTGTAATTTTCTCTCTTTCACTCTGATTTACTCTTTGTCCACGTCTTTTTATCACAGTTAATCCATTTGACCTCATTAAATTTCCATTGCTGTATGACTTGAATAATTGTTGTTTATTTGACTTCACATGTTTAGAGCACATTAGAATAAGCTCTGAATAATAAACAGAGATACTAGGAGAAAAATCTGTTTATTTCCAACTTCAGAGTTAACGTCTAGCATGCTTTGAAAGGGTCAGTACATTTACTTTTGGCAGCTATGACAGAAATCCCCTAGAAATACAGTCCACAGTCACAGCACTTTAATCCAATGTTTGTAATGTATTTATTTATATAAAGTATACGTGTGTTTGTAAGAGAGAGAGCAGAAATGTGATAATAACAAACTAAAGTGAGGTAAACTGCTATCCATGGTATGTGATTGATCATTTCCAGGGGACTCCCAAAATACCCACCAGTAAAAGCCTCGAGGTCTGCTTGAGTGGAATGGTCCTTTTAAATGTTACAATCTAATCTCAATAGCAGTGATTGATTTGCATGCACGGCAGCAGGTGAATTCTTTTTAGCACCTTCCTAACAAAAGAACAGCGAACAATCTTGATATTAATATTTTATCAGTACTTCTACATAATTACAGCACAATATTACTGAGCAATAATTAGACATTTAAAACGACTGCTCATCATAGTGATCAACGCTGCCATAGACAATAAATAGTTTCTACCAACGACCGCATCTCAGACCGAAGCAAATTCTCCATCGAAGGTTTCACAGGAAGGGAGTCACCTGCACCAACATGACCATGCACCCAGAGTGAGAACCAGAACAAAACAATACACTCAGACAACACTCAGTCATTGCTAAGGACGCCATTACTATAGCTGCTGGCTGCTGCATTAATGAGTACTGTATATACAACCTTTAAAGTCTAATCAAAACAACTACACCACGCAACTCTGTTGTTATACTTCATGTTTAATTATCAAGGCTTCCCAAAAAATATTTATTCTGGGTAAGGGTTAGGCTCCTACCAAATACATGTCTCTCTATAGAACCTTACCCTAACCTTAACCATCACAACTAAATGCCTATCCCTATAACCTTAACTTAATTCTAACCCTAAAACCAAGTCTTAACCCTCAATCAGACCATTGAATTTGTGAGGACCATCAAAAATGTCCTCACGTCGAAATGTCCCCACAATAATGGTATTGCACTAATATTGACCCTTATACCTGCTCTGATCATTAACAACTGATTTACCTGAAATTCAATCGAAACAACTTCTGGCAGACAGATATGACGTTCAGTATCCTTTGATCCTCGTCTACATAAACATTATTTTTTAAGCATTTAGTTTATGCTCTTAGCTGGAGTATCTTACAGAAACTTCAAAGCGGTGAATACATACATTTTCATTTCACTTGTATTCAATTTTGTTCATACTAGTGAAGATGCAGAGGCAGAGAGGCGGGGAGAATAGGGCAGAGGGAAGAGAAGATGCAAGAAACAGGAGTTACAGATTAGACCTGAGGACACGTGAAAGAGAGGAGGTGGGTAGAAAGAGGAGAGGGAGGCAAGACTGACGGGGGAGGAACAAGGGGGAGTGAGGAAGGGGCAAAGAGCAAGATGAAAAGAGGAGGAGAGAGAGAGGATGGGGGAGAGAGGTAAAGTCGATAGAATAGAAAAGATGGTAGGATATGAAAGATAAAAGGGAGTGGGAGGGTGGAAGGAGGAAGCGAGGCCTCATTATAGGAAAGAAAGGATCCTGGCTCAGCTCGGAACAGACGACCTGCCGTCAGGGGTCCCGCTGAACGCACCACACAGTCACTGAGCTCCTGAACACACAACCAACATCTCTTATTCATTCAGACTGGGAGAAGAAAGCGCTGCCCATAGACTCACACACACACGCCGAGAGTTATATGGAAATTTAGGAGACATATATCTGGACAGAGCGCTGCCAGTGAGAAACAATCAAAAGTGAAACCATGACAGGTTGCTGAGTTTTCACTTTTGCCCCCCAGCACATTGGTTTAAATGCATCTCAGTGGTATCTGGCTGTCCTGTCTTTCTGCAGGATGTGTGGTGTTTCTATGACTTATTCTCAGTTTAGTGTCAGTAAAATGAGAGGAAAAAAAGAGGACGTGTCTGGATATAAGGAAACAGAGGGGCTGTGATGCTCAGTGACCGAATCAGAGAGCTGGCTTGTTTGGTTTGGACAGATGCCCAGGCAATAAGGCTGTCTGGGGCTGTAACAACTTCATGTGCCTGAAATGTTTTGTGTTGGTTTTATTTTCTTTGGAGATAACAGCATGAAAACGTTATTTGGGGGGGGGGATCAGAATAAGGAACTTGTGGGGTTG
The DNA here is from genome assembly GCA_038501795.1 of Pseudopleuronectes americanus. Lineage (NCBI taxonomy): Eukaryota > Metazoa > Chordata > Actinopteri > Pleuronectiformes > Pleuronectidae > Pseudopleuronectes > Pseudopleuronectes americanus. Next base: position 16,010,865 of record CM076719.1, on the reverse strand, counting down.
ATACTACATCGGGGTTATATAAAATGTATGTTCTGTTTAGATTGCACATTTCCCTGTGTTTATATGAAATCTTTACTTATTTATTATTTATACTGAGTGTCTGTTTTTCCTATCCCCTGCGGTGACTCAGCACATTTCCCCATAATGGGACTGTAAAGGATGATCTTGTCTAATCTCTTAGAAGAATTTAGTCCGACTGGAATATACATAGTGACAAAACTGAAAAAAGATAGGGGTGGAACTCTCTCCCCAATACCTTGCATTTTTCCAATAAAAGTATGAAACTGCATTTTAATGCTGATATGGGAGAATACAAGTCTTTCCTTCCTGCCCTCTATTTCAAAAATGAATTATTTATGAAGTCTACTCAGGGCTTGTAACATGCAATTTTCCGAGATGTCGTCAGTCTCGTTAGAAACATCCCCAGCACCTCTAAAATTACCCAAGCAGGTGAGATCTTTTACCTGTTGTGACATTCTGCCACAGCTTTTGCAAGTGGAAGTTTGAACGTGTTTGTTTAAAGGCAGTCACCATGTCCTGTGTTTAGTACAATAGTGAGATCATTATTTTGTAATGGCGAGTTAATTTCGATTGTGTCTTTTCAAAGTAACGGTTTTATGTGTCTCTCTTGCCCTGAGCTAACGGCCTCACACAGGTACTGAGCAATCACTGCTAACTGTGGAAAACAGTACCTGTCGTTGCTAATAGGCCGATAACTCACTAGCAGACTCGTCTAAGTGGCCAATTTGACTTTGGTATACTCTTGTGTGCTGTATATGCCTGTGTGCGTGTGTGTACATATGAACTATTGCATGTTCATGAGTGGGATCTATCATTTATTTTTGTGGCCAGTAATGCTTCTCCCTCTCTATGACGCTCCAGCCTCGTCTCTCCGACTGCATCTATTTCTTCTTCTTTCCTTCCTTTTCTCTTTTTCTCCTCGTCGCCTTCACTCATCAAGGAATCTGCAATAATGACTAGCTTCAATAATCACCACACACACACAGCTCTTTGCGAGGTCTCACATCTCACACACACTGTCATAGACACACACATGTGGAAAGGTGCGAGTGCTTATTATGGGCTTCATAAACAGGGAGATGGAGAGAGCAAGAACAGAGAAGACGAGAAAAACACCTTGAAGTCTGCAGACTTTGCCTCTGACTGTGCTCATAATTTCTTTGTGTGTGTGTGTGTGTGTGTTTGTGCTAAGATGATTTCTGTCTGTGTGTGCTTTACCTATAGAGCAGCCTGCCAAATAGTGCATGCTCAGGTGCCTGTTTAAGTGTGAGATATGGGTTATCACATTTGCTGAAACTGCATTTGCATAAACCAAGTTAGCAGAGATTGTGTCCGTGAGGTTTTAAACATGTAACCAAGCAGATCCCGTCAGTACAGAACATCATGTTTGTTTTTTTACCGCATGGAATGTTCAGTCAGCCGGAGCCTTCCTGTCTTCTTCGTTTGTACATCACACTCTCCGTGCACTCCAACTGTATGTCTGTGAGCTTAATCTCTCTGTGCAGCTCACCTCCTCTACGTTTTTTTTGTCTTTGCTGTTCTACTTAAACATCTCTCTCTCTCTCTCTCTCTCTCTCTCTTCTCTATTGCCCTCTCTCTGTGTCTCTATCTGCCTTGTGCATACTTAGATTAAGTTAATGCCTTTGAATTCATTATGTTTTAATACATACATAACAAATCAGGGCAACAGTGGATTATCCCTAAAAACTCAAGGGAGAACTTCACTTGACTTTGAGGATGGTGTTCGACTGAAACATTTATTTTTGTGCATGCAGGGTAACGGCAAAGCAGATGATTTGCGTCAATGTCAGTCACTGTGTCCCAGACTCTTCAAAAGACGTGTGTGTGCATCCAGGTATTAGTCTATGTTTTGGGGACCTAAATATAGATTTACACAGCAGATTAGTGGGACTTGTCCACCCTATGGGCACAACAAGCAATTCCCCATAACGTAAGGCATACAATCTTAAGGTGAAGACAGGCTCAGGTTAGGTTAAGGTTGAGTTATGTTGAAATTAAGGTTAGGATTAGGTTAAGGTTAAGGTTAAGGTTGACTTAGGTTTAGGTTAACGGGTTAGTGGTCACTATAATCAAGGTTAGAGTATATCTCAATGAAGTCAATGTAAGTCAATAGAATGTCCTCTGAAGTCATGGTGTGTGTCTGTGTGTGCATGCGTGCGTTTGCAGGCCACAGCTACACAGAGTGCAGGATAATTGTTGCTTAAGGTTTTGCAGACTCATTTTGAGAGTGAGGACATTTAGTTTCTCAGTTTATCACAACTCGGAGTGTGTGTGCATATATAACTTGATAGTTTGTTGTATTTTGAGTGGGGTTTTCCGGGGCATCAGGTCGGGGTCCTTACTCAGCACATGAGGGTGAATGCATTCAATTAAAGTATTTGGAAAAAAAGCTAAAGTTATGGAGTTATGCACTTTTCATTTAGCGGCAGAACTAAATTAAAATGGAGGGATTTAGCAGGGCGGGATCTTCTGCTTGACAGTATTGAACTGGAAACATGTTTTTTCCTGAGCCCCTAAAACCTTCGGCATGTCTCAAGTACAACTTGTCATTGAACTCAAAGTCTATCCGAGCCCTTACAAGACTCTTAAGCCATTTACAAGCATCAGCCTCAGCCCCACTCTCTCCCCCTATGGCCCACTTAGATGGATGTAAAATTAGGCTTTAATCTGCCAGCTGAACTAAATACATGCTCCCCAGTGTCAACACTGCTCATTCCACAATATTTCATCTTCCTCTCTCTCACTCTCCTCTCCATCCATTTGTTCCCCCCCACCCCCCCACTAAAGTTCAAACGCTCTCCTATCATCTTGCGCTCATTCAGTCTCTCCTTCTCTGTATTTCGTCTATGATAGATTTAGCTAAATCCAGCCCATGTCCCCCACTGTCAACACTGCACTTAAAATGTATTTAATCTGGTCGCTCTCGCGGCCTTTGTATCTGTTGCCCCCTCTCTCTCCCTTTCTCTCGCTCTCTCCCTCAGCGGTTGATGGTGCTGTGAGCGGTTTGCAGATCGATGGTTTTGATAAATGGGAGGAAATCGGGCTGTGGCCTCTGAAAATCTAAACTAGAACAGCTGGTTAAGGAGCTGACTGGCTAACCGTCTGTCTTTGTGGGCATGTGTCAAATCGACAGAGGCAGACAGACAGGACAGGGAGAAAATAGACAGGCAGTTTAATTTGGTTCTTTAGATGTCAGCTTACAGAGATTCAGTACTTATTCCTATTGGCTACCAACGCTCCAGCAGTACAGAATACTCTTTATTCAAATTACTGTTATTACTGTGGTTTATTGGCATATTGTGTTGCACATTTCTACTATCCTTCTCTTTCACGCTAGGAGGTGAAATAACCAAATTACAAGAGATGAGAGACGTGGTCCGAGCAATTACCTAAGAAAAAAATACCACCACCTTGCCACATTCTACCTTATTTGCATGCAACTCCCATTTTGTTGTTCTATCGTGTTCATTTCAAGGTCACAACACCAGCAACGTGCAGCACCACAGCCTCAGTGCCAGTTCCAATCATGGCATTCAATGTGGTTGCAATATATCTGTGACATCATAGTGGGTTCATGTTTTATCTGGAGATATGATTCCAAATTTATGTAATTTTGAAGGGAGTCAGTTGCATAGTTTTAAATACAATAAGATCACAGTGAAATCATCTCACTTCATTTCACTTCAGTGTATCTAAACAGCCAAAAGCTTTCATGGAAAAATAAATGCAACCAACATCGTGTGGTAATACAGACGGAGACTTTTCTCTCTTTAAGATCTGTGATGGAATTAGAGAGGACCATTCAAAACAAATATAATGAGCTTCTGGCCAACTTTTTTCATTACTTGGATCAAAAATTAAATAGATAAAATAGCCTGAGTTATAGAAGCAGGCTTCTGGCCAAAGAGACAAGCATGTTAACTCTGTCTGGCTTAAGCTGCATGGAAATTGGGTCAGAATATCCACTGCTCGACTGAGGTGGCACCTGTTACACAAGTAAGTTTATACAGAACCTGTCTGCACGTCAGCGCTCTGCAGCTGTCTGACACTTATTGCATATTTAATACATATTTCTTAATTTTCCTATAAATATAGAAAAAAATGTACTTTGATTTTATATGTTTTAATTGAGTAAAAGCTGTGAGCTGAGACGGTAATGTCCCAAGCATGCATAAATGTGTAGGATGTATTAATTTAATATATACGTATACTTAAGTTCACCACTGGAGTCACTGAACATACATGTAAGTAATGACTCACTAAGCCAAAGGGGAGCAAAGCAGGGCAGCTTTCAAAGTCAGCTTTTTTACGTCACTCTCAATCAATCTGTGGCAGAGAGTGTTCCTGGTGAGACTGTATATGACTGCAGTATATAACACAAGGGTTCTTGGTTATGCAACTTCGAAAACATAAACTCTTATCTTTCTTTTGTGGTAAAAGTAGAGCATTACACCAAATGTGATGAATTGTATGACTGCCAAGCCATATTTCATATTCTGTCTCATTTTCCATTAGATTTTCTTAAAGCTTGCAGCCTGTATTTTGCATAGTAAAAAAAGGACCTTGAGACCAAGTCAACCTGTCTCTTTGAGCATTTGTCAGCACAAAATGACACAATCTGATTACAGAAAACTTCTCATTAGGAGTCTCATAACTGCAGTCATCTTAAAACTTGGAGTTCTGTCTGGATTCAGCAAAGTGCATAATTTCCAAACACTGAAATAATGTGTGTGTATTAAAGCAAAACATTGTTTTTTGTGATGATGTTATATTTTGTCCTACTTTGCCACAGTCAACACTAGGGTGATGTATTGCAAAACGAAATAACTCTTGTCAGGATCATTGTCCCATTTAGTTCTAATTGTTAGTCCTGCTGAACATTATGTTTTATGAACTCAGTCCTAATCGTCTCTCACTGTTTGTCTGGGGTACGAGCTGAGCTGAATAACCCATGAGACGAGAGTGGAGGTTCTGTTCATAATTAAGTACAGGCAGAACGACGGGGACTGGACCCGAGTGCACAATATAGTTCAGCACAGATCGGCTCAGAAGGTTGGTTGTTGACTTTAGCGACTTTTCAGAAGTGTATTATGTGCGGATTGGGAATCTCCATACACACACACGGAGACTCACACACAGACACACAGAAAAAAGCAATCAAGACAAAATTTACTTGAAAGATAAATGACGGTAAATAGCCAACGACACTAAGAGGCTCCAAATTGCAGACGGCTCAATGCTCAGAGTACAATAATAATTACACTAACAATCAAGTGCAGCCTCCACACACCCACCCCACTCAGCTACTTTGCTGCTTCATTTATAAACCAGGCTTTCCCCTATCATTAGAACACTTCTACCATTATAAGCATTCTGCGGAAAAAGGGAACCTTATTGGCTGGATCTAAGTCCCTGCCCCTGGGAGGTTTCGAGAAATAAGGCTTGTCTTATATTTCAGCACTTAAAGGAAGTCACAGGTGAATGCATTACAAGTAATTGTTTGATAGGAGAGAATACCAGTAAAACTATCGAACTTTCCAGTGTTGTACCTCGGAATATTTGCCGTCTTGTTGTGTTGCTAGGGTCAGAAGTGTTATAGTATGGATATAAAATCAGTCTTTCAGAGTTAGGCAGTGTTTGAAGAGCGGAAACCTTTGATCTCAGATTCTCCCGACATCTTAAATGCAGAAATTAGCTAGAGAGAAAATCCGTCAAACAACAAAGAATGACGTCTGTCACAGATAATGAGCTCAGAAAAGACTGAAGTGTAAAAAATGTTAGCTGTCGGTTAAATTGATGATGCGAGAGGAATGACGGGGAACAGAGGAATGGACTCGCTAAGGGAACTCAGGCAGCTGACTGAGTGACACTGGAATAGGCAGCAAAAAGTCCACGCTAAACAACAATGCTCCCCACCTTCACCCAACCTCAGCACCCCTGGCGACACCATACATTAATGTTATTGATTTTGAAAGGGTATATTTTTCTTCTATCGGTGAATGTCCCTGGACTCGGTAACAGCCTCTGGGTTAAACCACGAACACTCTTAAACCCCCCAAAAACAAGCGATAATCTGCTCTTGCTGGAGCGTTCTTCACAGTTTGTGTCACAAAGACATTCTCCTACAAATGCTAATGAAGCCATCAAATCAAGCACATTGATACCGAATCTGCCCTTTGAGCCATGGCCTAAGTGTGTGTGTTTGTACTTGTACAGAGGTCTTTGTGAGGACCAGTTTGAGTCTATGAAGAACATTTAAGGAAAATGGGGACATTTTGGGGCGGTCTTCATTTGCTGGCCTGGGCTGTTTCAGGGGTTAGGTATTTTGTTTTGTTGGTTAAGACTAGGGTAAGAGGCTAGGTATTACATTATGCCAATGAATGCCCTCACTCAGATAGATGTACAAACGTGTTAGTGTGTGCGCTTGTGCGTACGGCTTTGTGGTGACGGCTGGAGGACGGATTAGGTTTTGACTTTGTGTGTTTGTGTGGGTCCAAATCCCTAACAGAGCTAGCTGACCTCTGGGCGGATGGAGAAAAATGAGTTCATCCTCAAGATAAACACACACAGACACTCTGTGCAACAGGCACAGATGGAAGTACACGCACACACAAGTACACACAGAGAGGTTTGGTTGAATAATGGCCCAGTGAGTGGTGTGCCTATGGGGAAAGCTGTCAGTTTAATTGAATCCAGTATTCTCTATTCTCCCTGCCTGCTAATTGATTCTGTCAGGCTCTTCTGCTTGACAAAGAGACTGACATTTTCCCCTGCATGGTTATGACTGTCACAGTGTGAGTGACTGCGTGTGTGTGTTTGTGTGTGTGTGTGTGTGTGTGTCTGCCCTTGCACATTATTTACTTAGAGCTACAGGAGTCTATGTTTGTGTCGAATGGTGTATTAAGCATATTATTAATGTAGAAGGACAGGGCAGTCCTGTAGGCTGAATATGTGTGTATGCGTGTACCCATAGGTATTCATGCTCAGATGAGTTATATCAATACACAGTGTAGTAACAATGACCAGTCAATGCACCAGAATGACTCCGCAGGCTGCAGGTTGTTTTCACTAATCTGTAATTTTATGAAAACTCGTATTAACTTTCAACCGAAATGGCTTTTCAATCAGTCAGTCTTAAAAATATGTGTCACCATAGTATGTTGGAATGTTAATAAATAATATTGTTGGACAACTTTAAGTCGACAGCACAGCGTTATATGATTTAGCAGGCTACAAACAGACACAATGACCAGCCATGATTGATGCATTCAGGGAAATGGTTAGCAGTAACGTAGCAACTAAGCGCTTCTCAAGTTTTTGTACGATTTTTTGGGAGGAAAAGAACCGGAAAAAATTTCTGATGCAACAAACTGGGACATTGGTGTTTTTACAATCAGCCAAGCTATTTGGTTTCATGTCTAAAACGCTTGGAAATGGTCAAAGCTATCAATGAAACAGTTTACTGACAGTCACCTCAGATACTTCACTTGTTATATGACTTTTATTATGCGTGTCTAACTTTGTCTGGGTGTCGATCATTAATGCGAGGGGGAACATTTTACCGAAGTGTCGGCTACCGAATCATTTTTATTTCATTACACGTCAACTGTTGATGTATTGCATTCACTTCACTCAGGACACTACAGGCCCTCTGCTGCCCTTTTCAAACGGTATGAGATTGGCAGTGGATAAAACACACATGCCCACAAACAATAAACACAATGTTTTGACCAACATGCAACCTAGAAATGTCAGTTTGACAGGTAGGTAGTTTAAGAATAGCTGAAAGTGTTCTCTCAAAGCAAAAGTGTGTTTTGCTCACATGGGACAAAAACTACAGATTTCATCTGTACTGTGTACTCAACAAGAAGTCGAGGCGTTAAGTTTAAAACAAACAAAGTCTCTTGAGCCAAAGAGCAGAATTATTTCTCGTTGAGTCAAGCCAATCTGCCCCTGGCGCATTAAAGGTGCAGTGAAGCCAGAATGAACCCAGTGCCATATTAGTCTGTGTTAGTGGGTGTTCAGGCACATGGAGATTAATTACCTTGCCCATCAGCCACGTCGTCGCTTAATTTGTTTTATATTTTGTAGGTGTTTTGGTTCATTTGCAGTTTAAAAATATTTGTGAAAATACTAGTTGTAGTGGAGTTGGAGTCACATCGTCATAGTAGCAGAGTCTTATAAGCGGATATGAGGAGAGTTGACCGTGTGGTGTTAAAAGTAGGTAAAAACTTTATGGACGTTTTGAGGGACCAGCGGATCACTAACAGACAGAACAACCATGTTAGAGAGAAAGAGAGACAGCAAGTGAGTGAGCAAGAGACAGCGGTGCAATGCGCTGGTCATTCTACAACGAAACAACAATGGGAAACCTCTCAATGATTGTATATGTTATGATAGATAGATAGATAGATTACTTTATTCATCCCCGAAGGGAAATTAAGTAATGAGAAGTGGACTCTGACAGTTTAGGTAAGCAAAGGGAAAAGGCTGCACACAACAGCAAGTGCAGCTGGAAACTGAAGCTGCCAGCAACACAATCCATCACACTCTTTCCTTTTAAGATGTCCGGAGTAATCGATTACATCTGTGATGTCATGAGTTTATAGCTAAGTGGGAAAATTACAACAGTGTGGCATCTCTATTGCAAACCTCATGTTGTAGAATTTAATTGCTATGGCTGCAAGTCTGCATGAACCTAACTGATAAACATGATAAACAACAAGGTACGTAATGTGGATCATCCTATCATGGCCGACACCTATTTAGCTCCATTAGGGCGAAATTTTGCATTGATAGAATTTTGCAGCACATCTCCTATCGTAGCTCTTTTATCTTTACTGTGCTTTCAATAGGCAACGTTGTGCAGCTGGTGCTATTTCAGGACACTGGAGTAACGCTGTTCACTGATGTATGCAACAACAAAACATAAGCTTTATGAATTATGCAACATAATGTATTTACTGTACGGTGTGTGCTAAGATAGCTAGTTGAAAGGTCGGGGCACTTCATGCTTCGCCACTTGAAGGTTAGTGACAGACTTTTAAAGCACGACAAGGTTACTGTATAGGTAAGAGCCCACATTAAGAATAACCAGCTATGGTGCAGCAGCCAACTTGAAAACCTCTTCAGCTCACCCAAGCAACGCCACATGTCAATGTCTGCTTTGTGCCTCCACAGTTTATTCTCTCTCTCTTTCTGACAGGCTATCTCTCTTTCTACGTTCGACTGAAAATCTATTCTACTGTCTCTTTATCTCCCTTCAGCCTGTGCCTCTATCACTCCATTCATCATCAGACTATGTGTCGACTGTGAGTCTGTCTCTCACACCAGAGTGCACACACACAACATGGAGTAGACACAACTAATCTCAGAATAATCTCTGCCCAGATTATCTCTTTCTATTTGCTGGGGTGATGGGATGGGAGGAAATACAGAGGAGGAGAGAGAGATTAGAGTTACGGGGTCAGTAACTTCCCCAGTTTGTTCAGACACATCTCATCAAAACAACAGCAGCAGATTTAAGACGTTTACAGGTATTTAACTGGGATGAAGCCGTCCTCAGAATGGTTTATTAAGCCGCGTCAGACTGACATTTTTGTAAAGAGCCGTTATCGGAGGAAGTGTTATCACTTCTACTCTGCATTTACTGAGTCATTATATTTAAAAGCAGTGAGAGTGCAATTTTTGATAATAAACACTGTTAAAATGTAGTGTTATAAATATGGCATCAACCACTTGCTTAGAGAAAATGTAAGCGCAGTCACACAGAGTTTGTGTTGTTAAACTTGTCCCTCACTGTTTTCAATGAGCATTTGGACATTATATCTTCTAATAAACATATAGTACACTTAGGTTTTTCATTTTTCATTATTTTTATTACTTTACACAAAGAATATTAACTTGGCATAATTTAAGTATAAATAAGTAAAATGGTCACGTAAACTCATCGTTAATCACATGATCATAATTCATGAAGCTCAGATATGCATTTATTAAGAGTAAGGGGATCACATATATATGTACTTTCCCGATGTCAGGATTTTCCTTTGGGCAATGGCCTCATTTATTTAACCTTTAATATGCAAACCAAGGGACTGCAATTAAAACACCTATGGTTCTTCCAGGATTTGTGATCTGTGAGATAATTCTCCAACCAATGTCCAATTAATCTCAATTTGCATATTGAGTGTAAAATAATTTAGGTCCCATCTGATGGAAGTGTTGCTTTAGCCTTCATGTATAAATCCTCCTGGACGGAAAATAAATCCTCTCCAGTCCATTTTCATTGATTAACATAAAGGTTATGACCATGTTTTTTATTTTGATGTAATTATGAATTTGTTAAACATTTTATTTATCCAAATGTTTTGCTTTCATAGAGGAACATCTTGTATTGGTGTTAGGTCATTACAAGTAGTCCACATCTGTTAGAAATACCATCATTACAAAACACATACTACCACTGTAGTTTTACTACAGCATTCTTAGGGATCACGATTACAACAGGCTTAGGGTCTTAGTTTTTTTTTCTTTAATCTATACATTCAACCTTTATTAAACCAGGAAGTCCATTGAGATGAAATTCTAGTTTTCGAGGGAGACCAAAATAGCACATCCTTTCCAAGTTATAGTGTGATGTTACAACACAGGCCATTACTGAAATACAATATTAATATGAAAGATGACATGATGTCATGTATTTATCCCATAAAGGTCAGCCACTGTCCTCAGACTTGGGGATAAGGTCAGAGTATTAAGTCAAAGATCATGACTGCAGAGCAGCCGCAGCAGCAGAAGAGATTAGTCTGGTTTTCGTCACATGGGACGTCATCTTCTATATTTAAACAAAAGGGTTGGGTAATGTTCCACTCTTTTCACAGCCCTTAAACAAATACTGCCCCTACGGAAATTGCCCTTTATAATTCCAGAGCAGCAGCATGGATAAAGAGGCCACAGCATGAGCTCTGTATTTACAATCATCCCTGCTGAGGTTTCCTTTAGTAAGACAAATCCAACCGGGCCTGTAGCTGACCATAACCACTGATCTCTGTTTGGTGGGAAGATATGTGGAGAAGCTTTTTCCCTACAGAGATCAATACATTTACTGTTTTAAATAGTAACATGAGCAGAATTTAGATGTCAAACCATTATATATAATGTGTAAGAATGTGGGATTATAGAATCCCTATAATGAAAATTCTGAATAAACTCAAAGCACAGGAAAAAAAAGAGAAATATCTTAAAAGAGGATTCTATAGAAATTCAATCAGTCCAAAGGTCATCCCTAAGTATTAACTCCGAAATTCACTTCAGTATTTTCACATAAAGGACATTGTCTCTCCTCTCTAAGCTTTAAGCTAGTAAATCCTATGTATCCGCATTATTACATCGGACTGCCTCTATATTTATCTCGCATAGGATGTCTGCTATAACAAATGGCCACGGCTAGCCGACTGCAATATATAAAGTATTTAAACTGAATGTTAAGTCTCTGCCTGTTGTTATTTAGACAATAGCAGCTCCAGGGATTAGCGCTGTCGTTCTGATATTAGTTATCCTGCGCCCTCTGACTCAATGAGATTGAAGGTCGTGCACCTCTTAACACTGAATCATACGTCTACCGGAGAGTAATATTGATTTATTTTATCTTTGAGGGCACAGACTTAACGGTGGAGATCAGCTTCATTCAGGCAGAAAACACAGTGACGGGGACACAGTGGCGGTCGTATATTACAGTGCGTCGCGGGCAGCTTTTGGAGATTTAATGTACAATAACTTCAGGTGCAGAGCGCCATTAAATCAACTGACCCACTTATAAAAGCAAGCACGAGTGCAAGTTGTAGAGGCCGTCCTTACGCCCGTGCTTCCACCGGGCATGTGACGTGTACATCAGCCACAAGAGAGATAGTTCCAGTTCACTCTTACGCAACCACTTACCTTCCATCCCTCATTCACTTTGCATCGTGCATCCCACTAAAAACCTGCCCCCCTAAGGTCTGTTCCATATTGAGCAGCAAGATGTCATGTTCAACTTCTGTCTACCGCAGAGCGATGTTGTTCCCTTGCAGCGTTCCTCGCATATTCCAGGAATACTGTACCTGTAGTAATATCCTCCCAGTGAGGAGGGAATTACGAAGCCCCAAGTCGGCCATTAAAAGTGGAAGATGATGAGGTTTACTGTCATTATCAAAATGGTGCTAATATACCCCCCCCTCCCCAAGCAATCACTGTTTGTGTATCACCCTGGTCTGGTGGGGCTCTGTGCAGTGTGCTCAGCGGTAAAATAAGTCCACTGTGATCTTTCAGGTGAAAACTGTGCAGAGAAAATGTGTGTTTTCACATTCACGACTACAGTATGAACAGATCCAGGTACTGTGGGGTGACTCATTATTACTAAGCAAAGAAAATGCTTATTTTAGCAGAACTTAACACATTCAAAAACAAGCACCTCCGCTTCTTATGATCCAAAAACAGCCTGATGCCTACTGCTGTGACAGTGATCATTTCTCCTGCCAGTCATCTAGTTGTTGTGAGGGAGTTACTTGGAAGCAAAAAAGGGAAATGATCAGAATTTCTTGGCTCTGCCTTAATGACCAGGAAACATCACCACTCGTGTTGAATGTTGGTGTCATGCCTGAGATGGTTTACCACTGATTATGTTTAAAGCCTGACATAATGATAACGGACAATTACTATTTCATGGCTGGAGAATAGTGTCTATGGCAGGGAAACTCAATATTATTACCTCAGCCAAGGGGTTTCTGTTGTCGTCTATTTGTTTGTCTGTCAGAAGAATTACACAAAACCTACTCGATGGGCTACACAGAAACTCGCATGAAAAATGTGGTATGGGTCAGGAGCGAACCTATTACAATGTTGTTGTGGATCCGGATCAGAGGGCTGATCCAGGAATGGTTTTCTTTTGTCTTTCAACATTTTCATTAAGATTTTAGAGAATAATTACTGGATGTTAGTAAAAAAAATCCAATTAAGCAGTTTCTTAAGGGGACTGTGGGGCCTTGGAGGAGGTGTGAGCTCCATGAGTGCCATTTAAGATTCAATGTTCAAATAATAATGAATTCCTTAGTGGTCAGTCCGTGTGTTGTTGAAACACCATGGAACCTATGTGGTCACATTTTATTTGCAGGAGGCAGTAGATTAGGATATTTCTCCTCTGCCTTCATGTTTGAGGTGACAACAGGACAAGGCTGGGTATAAATCGTTTTTCTGCTGCAGCTGCTTCTTTTGGGGGATCCCGAGGAGCTGGCCCGCCAGCTGGAACCCCCTCCAGCATGCCTCTCCAGCCTGCGCCTACCCCCCAGGCTGCCCTCTCAGTCAGCCGTGACAGGTATACATTCAAAGCGATGCACATGAGGGGACGGCATCCCGACCAGGTGCCTGACAACCTCAGCTGGCTGCCCTGAATGCAGAGGAGTGGGAGCTTAACTCTGAAGCCCTGTGGATTGCCTGGCTCGTCGCTGTGTCACGGATACTGTGCTCGGCCAGCATGTGAATGAATCTCTTTCTGGCTGCTTGAATCCATAATCGTATTCCTCTGGACACTAAAACACTCTTGGCTGTAGGTGAAGGTCAAAAAAATAAAAGATGGATTTTTTTTGGTTTCATCTAAGTCTCCTGATTGGCCCCCAAATTTATGCAGCCATACGATATAGTCAGAAACTTGGCAGCACAATGCTCGACTGCACAGAGCAAATCTGTCAAGCAAAAGGAGAACATCATTTGTGAATGGAAATGCCATCATAATGTCACAGATCTGGATACTCTCAGATTCCAGCTTTGAGCATCAAGTGCACCCGGGGAAAGACTTTATGAAGACCAAATTACCCCCCATCACCCCAAAAAAAAAGTATGCACTTCCACACACTTCAATGCATCTTAGATAATATATACATATATATATATATATATAATCGCCTCAACTCTTTCGGCAACCGGAAAGATAACAAATAGCTGATGTAAATTCGTATTGTTAAGTCACACAAGTAAAGTAACCATACTCTACTTGTAAATCCCATTTCTAATGGGTTTAAAGGATATTAAGATGCGTATCAATGTATTTTGTAGCTCATTTCTAATAGTATGATATCAAGGATTCAGTCTTTATTTTTTACTTTTATGTGACTCCTAGTTACATATGATGAATTGTCACCATGGCTTGCGAGTAGTGGACAAAACATCTAAGACTCTTAAACAGAATCAGTGACATTTTAATCACAAGTTATAACAGGGATTAACTTTACATTTTTAGAAGCACAACTACATTTGCAGTTGTATCTCAGAAATGAGATATGTTTGTGCCTTAGCCGTCACACAGATCTCACTTAATGCCTTCATTCCAACATTACAGTCACTTGCAGTAACATAGAATATAATGGTAAAAAAAGGTTTTGAATCTGTGTGTTGGCTGAAGTGGAAGCGTGCATGATGCTGAACATGATACGATGAGTTAGGACATTACTTGCTCCTCATAATGATTCATTAAAACAGTCCATCGAAGTGCAGCTCCCATAATGAAATCACATCAGCTGTAACACATTCTGTGATGGGGAATCAGCACTGCACATAAAGTCATTTGTAAAAAAACGTCTAGTGTTTATAATGTTGCGTTACTTTCCATCAGCTGTGACTTAATCAATAATACTCTCTTCTAAAAACATTAAGAAAACACTAAATTGATTTGAAAAGGGCATGCAGGGAGCAAAACAAATAGGAGAGCCGCTTCCGCGCTAAGGATCTATAACATAGATTTTGTTTTCATCATTCTCTACTCTTCATAATTGATCCAGCTCTTATTGCTGTATAGGGTCAGACCAGGGGACAGCTGGAGCTCCCACTCATTGATGCAACCACTCCACTTATGGCTGCAATGTTCTCATCTGCTTCTTGTGTTTGCTCCTTTCCTCTCTTGATGCTCTTCACCAAGCATCATCTGATCTCTGTTTCTTTCAATGTGAAATATTTTCTTTACAAGTAGAGAACAATACATGTTTTTTCCAACATCATCCATCTGCACTCCATGTCCCCTCCGTACATCACACTTATGTAGAGATGCAATGCCTCTATTCATAGTAAGATGATATTCTTGTCCATGGCTCTGGGTACATAATGTGACTGGTTTTGTTTTCCTGCCGACATACAATAATCCCATCAGTAAGGTGATGATGGCGGTTGCATTAGAAACTGGTAAAACTACTGGATCAAGTTTCAGATTTTGACTCTGGATATTCCAACTGCCTGACAGAACTTAAATAAAGAAAAAGAAGTGAAAAATACTGCATCCTTGAGGCCAACTCACTCTGTATGTATATGTCCTTGTGAAAGTGAAAGTTTCCTGAATAGAAATCCAGGAGGGAACATTTATATAATTCATTGACAGATAACCCTGGGAAATCGTGCTGAAATATGAACTTGCTGTTTTGTCCGTATAGGACCGTGGACAGAGGCGGAGTAGAAGTAGTGGGCGGCAAAGGAGAATGGTTAGAAGGCGTTAAAGAGAAAATAAAAAATGAGGAAGGAAAGGGTTGTGTGAGTATGGAGGAGGGAGGCGATAGATAAAGAGCTACAAAGATGAGGCTTTTACATTTTCACCCTCCATGAATCACTATTCAGAATAATGTATGAGCTACACTCACAATGTCTAAAGGCACTTCAGATGTGTGACACTGTCCCTCACTCATAATGATCAGGTCACATGTAGAGAAATCTGCTTTAGGAGAAAATTCTGCTGCAGATATATTAGATTCACACACGTTATACAGCAACAATATTGCCAGCCAGTGGACTGCAAACAAGTCTTGTGCATCTGTATTTGTCAGGTACTGAAAATATTCAGGACTTGTCCATGAACTGAACACAAAGATGGACGCCATGTCTCCACTTCCAGTTTCATGACGTTTCACCCTGTTTTTTAAACCAACTTACAGGGAATACACTTGAACCACCCTGGGTGTTTAAGAACGACCTAAAATGACACAGGGAATCATCGTAAATATATTTGACATTAGCACCTTGACTTGCCTATTTCACATGCACTAATATGGAGAGGGCAATGTTTTCTGATCTATACTGATATTGATGGAATACTCGCTGTTTTGTCTTATGCCCAAATAATGAGACTATGACAAAATATTAAAAACACATTACCCACTAATGTAAAAGATGAAGTTTTAACACATCAAGGCTGCGTGGCAGTTTTTATGTATGACATTGTTTGCTTTTCTGAAAATAACTGCATGATAATCATTAAGATTCATGATGCTCTACAGTCTCTTTTTGTAATTCCTGCCACAAGATTGAAACCCATGTCCCACATTCCAAAGTAACTAACATCTTAAAAGCAATTAAACATATGGTGTAGCCATGTTAAAAGTTGGCATGACAACAAACTTGTTTCCCTCTAAGTTTAAAGAATGTTAATTAGTATTTCTTTGCTGAATGAGGTAATACCTCTAAGTATATCAGCTTTGCAATTGCTAACAACTAATCATTTCTAATCGGACAAATGTTGGACTTAATAGACATGGTGACATTTTCTGGCTAAATATAAATCCAGTGGATGTGGATGAAGAATGTTGAGGTGTTTATTGTTTATTTCTCTATACTTTGTCTATTTTTGTGTAGATGTCTCCTTAGGACACAGAAATGTATCTTTCTAACACAACATGCAGCACAGAGATGGTTGTCTGCCCCATACAATCACAGGCAGCTTTCTCTCTCCTGGACAATGTTATCAGATCCAAACATGATCACTTTGTTTGTATCAGTCTGCTCATCGATCAAAATAATGTATGGAATTGTTCAAAGATCGTTTTCTGAGATTGAAAATGTTTTTTTCTCATGATCTGAGGCAACAGTCTTCAATCCAGTAACACAACAAACTTTTCCAGTTTTTGCAGAGACGTTTGTTTGCATTTCACCTACAGCCTGAGTTACTGTTATTATTTGATTTAAGGTGGTAAAAAAAGATATCCCAAATCCCTTCTTTAAAAAAACATGACTCTACTATGATGTTAAATAATGTTGACCTGGTTTGTTATAGCACACGTCTGCCAGTAAATATTTCTCGTGATGTATATTTTTGGAATTCTTCTGTGCTTTATTTATTTAAACTGTTACTAATCAAGACCAATCTATATTTTATTCCTGTCAGCGTAAATCACTTCATCTAGGGACGTCACTGCTGCTCTAGATAAATACATTAACTACATTAATAATTGCTAGTTATCTTACTGAGGTGTAAGCTGTGTAAGTCACAGTCAAATTATATCTCGGATGTATTTGCATCTCAAACTAATTGTCAACCCACTGACCTACGAATTAAAAGTTGAACTAATGAGCATAGTTTAGAGAAGTTTGGATATTTGTCAAAATAAAATAAAAGATTCTAGAATTAAAACCTTGACATTTTGTGGA
Source organism: Pseudopleuronectes americanus (assembly GCA_038501795.1). Lineage (NCBI taxonomy): Eukaryota > Metazoa > Chordata > Actinopteri > Pleuronectiformes > Pleuronectidae > Pseudopleuronectes > Pseudopleuronectes americanus. The sequence goes on along the minus strand of CM076719.1, from coordinate 15,993,387 downwards.
GAAAATCAAACGTAAGGCAGATTGTATTGTGTCATATGAACAGCACTGTATTGACTCCATCTGCGGTAATTAGATAAAATGAAAGACTTCTTGGTTTTAGGAAAAATAATGAAAGAAGACAAGTTTTGTGGATTACAGCACACAAATATAAGTAGTTTTGTGATCGTGTTCCAGAAGGCCAATGGTACAGCAGTATGTTGCACTGTGGCTGCTGTTATTATTTGCTTTTATGCCTGTCAGTGTTGGTGTTATACCTCGAACCCTGATTTCTGTATCTGGCTACTAGATTTCTTTTAAAACCGGTAATGGAAAAATGATTTGAATCTTCTCACGTGCTCGTCTCACACCGCTGAAATCTGATCTGTCTGAATATTGGTGTGAGAGAGTAAATGACACAGACAGAGAGGCAGAGAAATTGGAGATGATGGGAGAAATTAGGAAGAGAGCAGGCTGCGAGAGATGGAAAGACATCGAGACAGGGAGGATTTAAAAGGGGAAAACGGGGAGTGAAGTGGAACTATGGAGGGAGGAGAATTATAAGCAGGGTGCTGGGATAGAGACAGGAAGGCTATGATGATAACTAAAAAAGGGAGAGAAAAAAGAAAGAGATGGGCTGTGTGTCAAAACACTGCTGGACTGAAAAGCTAGAATCTGGAAAAAGACTGACTCAGTTCCCCGGGGGAGGATGAAGGAAGACAGCTCGCATGCTAAGAGGGGGCAACAGGGCACAGTCCCGAAGGCAAAGTCGCACAGAATGATTAATTATCTGGCACTTATTTTCATAATTAAAGCTTGTAACGTCAAAGTTCTTCGCCGGGTCCTGAGAACACCTGATGGCTACTGTTTTCTGTAAAAAAAAATGTGAAAGGGATTTAGGGAAGCCCGTGAATGTCTTTTTTCACTATTTGAAGACAGGAGAATTGTTCCGGGAGAGGCAAGTGGTATTTGATTCTTTGGTAAACCCAGGTGAAAGAATCCTCTGCTACTACACCAGATTCATTTTTTGTCCACTGACCCTTCCCATCAGTGTTACCGGTTCCAAATAAATGATAAGTATAAAGTATAAATTAAATAAACTTTATTTCTACTTAGTTAAATCCTGTCATTTGCTTCCTGCTCGACAACACCGGGGCATCCACTAACAGTGGAGCTGATCTGGAACAGCAGACAGAAGAAGCTCAGTCTTGTCAAGTGAGATTCTCCCATTGATAACTTCTCTATAGTATCTACTTAGCAGCTCAGTAGTTCCTTCCCTCTGGCAACATTGTCTGCTCCAGTCACTTTCACTTCATATCTTTGAAAATCCAGTTTTGTCTCCTTTCTGAGCTTTTGTCACGCACCTGTCTGCGCTGCGTTCCCCTCAGAAGCCAATGGGTGGTTTGGAGAAAAAAAAGCTTCAGAGCCCACGAATAGCTCGCAGGTAATTTCATTCAAGGAACGTCTGTAAACAGAAAAACAACCAGAGATACAGTCTGTTTTTCAAACATGACATATTTCAAGGTATAATTTAGCTTCTTTTTTGGCAGAGGAGCATGTTTGGTTTGAAGTTTAAAGTCTGTCTGCCCGTCCTTCCATCCATGTTCCGTTCAGTGACACATTCTTTGTCATTTTCCCGCTGTGTGTGTGACGGGACGGACAGGATGTGTGTGCTGCAGGGACTCGGCTGTCAAACCTTTGCCCTCCTCTGCTCAGCGCAGCCTGCACTGGAGGAATAATTGGCACATTAAATTATTTAAAAACAGCCGGGGCACATTATCATAAATATTCACTTGACGTTTTGCTTAGATCAACAGTCAGAACCCAGGGTGACTTCATGACATCTCGTGTGTGTGTGTGTGTGTGTGTGTGTGTGCGTGCGTGTGTGAGTGTGTGCACACCCAAATGGAAGCGCATGTTTGCATTTTGAGTGCCCAGGGGCTGATTGATGGACAGTGTTTGCAAACAAAGCGTCCTCCAGTCAGTCAACATAACTGAGCGCAGACAGCTGAAAATGTCAGGCTCATGCACGGAAGCAGATGTGCACGTGAGCATACATATGGAAATGTCAGCCACACTTGTACTCTCGCACACTCATCCTGGAACAAGCAGACGCAGGCCTCAGCAGCGCGGCAGCCCCTCGTCCCTCTGCTGTTGTAACAAGTGCCTCTTGTCGACCTGTCACTGTTCCCGTCAGAGAAGAGACAATAATGACACGCTAACAAAGTGGAGCTGCTAATGAGAGCTCTATTAGCATCTATTAAGACCAGTTGTGACCACAGACACTGAGGCCTCCATCAGCCTTCATCTGCTGCTTATTACTGATCCCCACATTCTGCACTTTGTGTATGTTAAGATTAAGATTAAGATGCATTTATTAGTCCCAAACACATGCACAGACATGCTCAGGCACACTCATGCAGGTAGGGAAATGTAACTTCTGCTTTTGACCCATCTGGTGCAGGACACACAGAGCAGTGAGCGACCATGTACGGCGCCCGGGGAGCAGATGTTGGGGGAGTAAGGTGCCTTGCTCAGGGGCACTAGACAGGGTCTAAACAGACTCTTGGATTTTTGGGCAGATCAATCCAGGTTAATCTTTTGTTGTCTCTCCGTGGAGTCGAACCAGAGACCTTTTTCTGCCCATAGTCCAAGTTTCTGCCACGAGACCACCGCCTCTCTATGTGTGTGTGTGTGTGTCTGTGTGTGTGTGTGTGTAATACAACAGCAAGACTGGGCTAAACTGTCTTATATTTTGTTGTTTATTCATAAGTTGTCAAAATCTGATGAATAACATCTAAGAGGTTTGAGACAGGAGGAGACAAGGCTTCTGGATGGTGTCTTATCTGCCTTGCTTTGTTTGTTTTTGTGGATGTGGCACAGACTGGAGAATAAAGAGAAGGAACTAGAGACAAACAGAACATCCGCCACAAGTTACTAAAAGCTTTTGAAGCTGAGTATCAATAGCGTTATTAGATTTACTATGTTTCTGAATGACTACTGACGGTTGAAAACACAAACTTGGCAATGGTTCATTGTTATGGTTTGGGTTTCATCTGCATAGAGTAAAGTCAGGTTAAGATTCATATTTGTGCAATAATACAGAGTCCTCTTTCCTCTATTGGACCCAGGGTTGAATTAGGAAGCCAGAAGAAGGAATGTTCATAATATCTCTATGACAGACAGATGGAAAAGACATAACAATGGTTTGGCAAGATGAGCCGAGGTTCAGATGCATCTGTCAAGTATAGCTCCACATTCAGACTTGTGGTATGTGGCCATTTTGACTTGGCGAGATTTAGGGCCTTTAACGATTACTCAAATAATTTGAACGATTACAAAACCTTGATTTAAGTTAGTAAATCAATAAATTTAATTTGATTGGTATAATGGACAACTGCAAATGATTCCCACAGAGCACAAAATAGTTACACCACGTTCATACACTAAGTAGTTAACTTGTAAACTTGTTCACTTTCCCATCAGCCTGATCTCCATAAATCCTTTGGTATTGAGAATAAATAACACGTATCCCTTCTCCCTGCAAGAATTCCAATGATCTAGATACAATAGAACAAGTGACGCTGGGTTGTGATGCTAAGATTCCACCTTTATATCTATCTGTACCTAACCAAGGGAAATAAATGCATTTTGACTGTTGAATAAAAAAAGCTATGCAAATTCTCTGTAGGATTTTCCATTGCAGCTATCAAGCAGTCACATGTTGACATCATTGGTGCTGCTGTGTGCCGCACATGTGAGAAATAACCTGGGGACATGAGAGCGATCCACAGTAATTACTGGTCTTCGATCGCTGCGGTGCTGAAGGCAGTTAGAGATGAAGAAGCAAGAAAGGAAGGCTGATATCGAAGGGAGGGGGACGTGTCAATATGAATTATCTGATTAAACAGTGGCGGTACGTGAGGAAACAGGCCTGACACATGTACAACACACCAACAGGAGGAGGGCGGCCCCGGATGTTTCTTCTTCCTCTGAACCAGTTCACACCTTTAATGAAGCGTGCAGAGACAGCAGCTTTACCGTCCCTATTCAGCTTTCAAGATGATGCATGTGCTGTGGCAGATTGTGCTTTATCGCAGCACAGGCGGAGGACGTCCTGCTCCCCAGTTCCCACCAGTCACTGGGAAGTCTCATTGGTTTCTCAGTGGAGGTTAAAAATAGTCTGTCGAGATGCTGATAGGGCGGGAGAGAATACAAGGAGAGGGAGTTATATTATTAGTATATTTAAATCAAGGCACTGAAAGATATTTTTTTAAATCAATGTAAGAATAATGCAAAAAAACTTACAGAATTCCCAGCTTTTTTCATTTAAAAAGCGCAGCTGTAACACATGATGAAGACTTACTATCATGTCTTTAAGCGGTTTCCCATTAATCATCTGGACCAGGGCTGGGGGACCTTTTAATATCAAGAGACATTACAATTTATATTACAGCCTTCGAGGGCCATACTAAATAATTTGTCTTATTTTGCTTTCACACTTAGCACACCGGGGCTCCAGATTCACTTTTGCACATTGGTTGTCCTGGACTCTGTGGGTCTGTTAACAAAAATTGCTCTTGAATAAATGTTTGTTACAGGATATATGTTACCTGTTGAAGTAATCAGAATGCAAGGGTTATGATTTAGATTAGCTTTTAACTTTGTATTGCATTAGGTTAGTATTCCAGAGTTTGACTGTGGTGGGCTACCATACTCTAATCTGTCAGTGACATAAAGAACCAAGTAGGTGTTTACCCATCTCACTATAATATAAGAGATCTTGTTTGCTGCATCCATGCTACGGCGTGCTTGCACTGTGGTCCATATCGTTGTTACCATCCACGCAGATGGTCGGACCTCTTAGTTTCCGCTGCAGCTGTGGCATGTAATGCAGTTCTTTCCCTCACACAATAAATCCTTCTCTCCTTAGTCTGTGTACCTGTCACTCGGAATCGTTTGCACGTTAGAGTGACCTCCGTCCATATTCACCTTGTAACAGCAGCAGATTGAAATAATTCTGAGGGAAACACTGCTTTGAAGCAATTCCTAACAGTCATTGTGATGTGATTATTATGGTAGAGCCAATTAACGTAGTTATAGCTGTCAGGTTTTATTCAAAATTCTAACAATAACTCAAACGTGGGAGGAAACAAAATTCATATTTGAAAACATTAGATCGTATTATGTGTCAAGTAAAATTTGTTCTGACTTGATTTTCGCCATAAATGAATAGAAACTGGGTGAGTGAATTCCTCTCTTACTGAGTGCTGCACTTGACATTTCAGACACCTCTACTATATACTGGTATTATACGTAGGAGTAACATAGTGTCAGCTGTCAAGACATTTATCGACTTATTGTGTGAAGTAACATTTATTAGAAGATACTTGTGTTTTCATAGGACTGTTGGTGAAGTTATGCCATTCTAGTTTCATCTACAGCCTCCAGTCACATAATAGCAGTGCATATATGTGTTATTTTGCGAATTTTGCTGTATCCAATGGATTTTAACATATAGATTACCCTCTTGGAATGCATTTTTCATATAGAAGTGCCATGCTATTATATAACTTTAGTGGACACTTCCTCATGACACTTAAACAGGTAGTCACACATGATGGAGGATACTCATGAGAACTTTAGTTTCTATCTACCTCAGGTATATCCAACTGTAATGCACTTCTTAAATTATTTGCACTACTGTAAATCTTGTGTACAAATCATTTGCACTTGCAACACCAAGTTCTAAATCTGTGGACTAAGCAACACCCCTCTAGGTTCAGTGTTAAGCTCATACCAAAACAAAGCCTCCAGTTCACAGTGTTCACAGCCTCAGTCGTGTTAGAGCAAAAGAGAAAGATTGAAAATCAAATGGATTACTTTAAGGCATTGTCAACCCCTGCATTCATTTAAACACAATCTGACCATTGTCATGATGGCGATGGTCATGCTCGCAGTATTTTTTATACATGTGTACACAGAGCGCGGCCACAGTGTGCTAATCTGTTCAATTCACCCACTGAGATAGTTAATCTTGTTTGTGTTTTTAATTGGGTCTTTCGGTCTTTCAGCTGTGTGGGCACACAACCGTGTGTGTGTGTGTGTGTCGGTTTGCGTCTGTGTGTTTGCACATGCACGTGTGGGCCTTTGGTTGTGAGGATAAACCAAAAAGTGACAAAACATTACTGACTGTTCTTGATCTGTTTGTGCTGCATGTGTGAGAGCAGCAGAGTCTTGCAAACCATTAGTTTTGCCCTGTAACTTTGTGTGTATATTGCTATGTGGATAGTGGAGGAAAGGAATCCATTAAGCTGTTTAACTCAGAGAGAGAGCTATGGGGGGGGTGAGAGAGAGAGAGAGAGAGAGAGAGAGAGAGAGAGAGAGAGAGAGAGAGAGAGAGAGAGAGAGAGAGAGAGAGAGAGAGAGAGAGAGAGAGAGTGAGTGTGTGTGTCCGTGGTTGAACCCATTAACTGAATAAACCATCCAGTATGATTGTGGTGTCAAATGGATTTGCTGAGGCATTTCTGCTTGGCCCAGCAGTCCTTGTCCTTTTTAAATTCATGACACACTTACACAAGACCGAAAACTCCCTGCCACAGTTAATTATTGATCGTTAGAAAATGTTGCATCAGTCTTCACACATCTGTAAAACTGTGTGTGTATAAAACACCGGACAGAGTCTGGCCGACGAGCTAATCACATGACATATGTCGATTTCATTGAGACATAGAATCTTTCACTTCTTGAAGGTTGTTCTGTGTACGACCCTTTTCGAGGTCATTCTTGAGGGAACAACACAAAAAAACGATCCAGGAAAAAACATAAAATGGAAAAGGTACACAAAAGCCCTGATTCAGAGTAATTAAGAAATCTTCCACTCAACCACTCTCCATCTCATCTCATCCCTCGCCCTCACTCTTCAGTCCATGTGCAGCTGCCTTTCAGCGAAGCCTCAGGTCAGAGGAAGCTTCCCAGTTTAATTCCTATTAGCAGTAGAGCACTTCCAGGCAGGGGGACACGCCTCGCGAGTGTGCGTCCGTGTGTCTGCTTGCATCAGATTGATCTGAGCTGCTTCAGTGAGAACATAATTGATATTTATGGCCTGACATCTGCACTGGTCCTGATCAAGTCCAGCGGAGTGTGGGCGTTTCAGATTTATGCCAGACAGACACTCAAACTAAAGGTGAGGGGGAGAGGTGCATGTCTCTACACGATAATGATACTCATACAATAAAAAGTGAAAAATAAAAAAGCCTTGGTTACATTTCATGGAAATACAATATTTCTCAGTATGTAGGTTTTAGAAGCATCCAGTATATTGCAAAAAAACTGAATACCCCTCCCCTCACACTTCTCTTCAAGGCATTTATCTACAATGACCTTCAGCTAATGTAAAACATGAGAGATCCTCTCTAGAGCCAGTGTTTAGTTTGACTCTATAGTGGGCTACTATAGAAACATGGCCGTGCAACAGGCAGGACTGAGTGTAAGCACACCAAATCCTTTGATTCAGGTATTAATGTACGAATGAGAACATTACTATGATTGTGATATGAAAGTTTCTCTGTTATAAGAATTCCCTGAATATTTAATACTGGACCTTTAACCCTCATCTTGTGCTTAGTTCTCGCTAATCTCTATGAATAGATACTGCACATGAAGGCAAGAGATGAGGTTTCGGGTCCAGAAGCTTCTGTTTTTTCTAGTTTGACCAGTTTACGCAGCCTTTGGTTGCTCGCAGGTATACAGGTAAACAGTAATGACTTTTTAATTTATTCACATTCAGATGAAGATACTTTTGCAGAGGTTAGCCCAAACGTTATCCGGAACTAAAACACCTACAAAAATGATCCCTGTTTGACGTTTGTGTGGTGAAACACGGTTGTGGCTCAGGGATAGAGCGCCTCGCCTACAAACCAGAAGGTTGGCGCTTCGATCACAGTCTCCCCATTTCACATCCCATAGGGTGTCCTTGTGCAAGATACTACCCCACTGTGCTGCTAGTGTGTCATTGATGTGGGAAGCTAGTCTAACTCTTGACAGTGCACAGTGAATGGTAGATTGATTCCTGGCCTGGATATCCACTGTCTCCAGCAGAAGCCCCAACATATTGGCAATAGGAGGCTTATCATCGTCAGACTACAGCGATGGGCTCGGCGATTGAGTCCTCACTAACATCTAGGCTTTTCCCAGATTGTCTTTATTTGATTTGTAACTGCACTTTGGATTGAATTAAATTGAGAGATGCACAAAGTCAACAAATATAAAGGTCTGTAAATAAAGGTTGTATATTACAGCTCCTTCTATAGTTTCTCTAGATTATTTTACATTGCATTCATAACACCTCATACTATTGGACTCTTACTTTCTAAATTGAGCTGCTTACGGATGTACATTTATTATTAATTTCCCTAATGAAGTATTAACATTTTAAACTTCTATATTTGTCTTTGATTACTGAAACTCTTTTCATATTGTGAAAAGTGATGCACGTTTAGCAGTGGAGGCATCATATTCAAATATTGAAACCTCCTCCCTCCGTCTCCATGACGATTTAATTATAATTAGTCTCGACTTCTATTTTTACATTATGTGTTTTGAGTCAGATTATTTAGTTCCTGAGGACACTTTAAAGCACTTCACTTTCAATTACAGCTCATGTTTTCACAAACAGGAAACAAATTTAAGTCTAAGCGGTTACTTGTGGAAATCACTGTTAGACTTCACATCCTGGATTAGAAGCTCACATGAGACTGAGAGTCTAGGACTCCAGTGATTTCCCCCAAGTTTCTAACTGATAAAGATTTAATTTGTTACACTGCGAAGATGAGAGGGGAGACAAACCGGCACGCCATCCTTTTGTCCAGCCACATTTAGGAGAGCTTCCACTTCCATTTTTTTAATTAAAATTGCTCACAGGAACGGGAGCTCTGCTTACAAATCCTGCTGTTAAGGTCACTCACACAGACACACACAAACGTAGCCATGACCATAACAACTACTTGCCTTAAAACGTACAACTTTTTGTTGTCCCCATAAGGAAGACATGTCCTCAGAATGTTGCTGTGAAAACATATTTATGTCCCCACAACATGAGCAAAATCTAGACCACACAAACACACACACACACACCGAATCTATCTGCCAAGAAATGCTTCCTGGTGAAGATTTAATGGCATCAATGAGGTTGGCATTGACAATCAGTTATATTTAACTCTGACTATAATGCAAAGCCGGCCTGTCCCCACACACAGGTGGAAATGTACATTTATGAGGAGGAAATGGGCAGAAACTCCCAGTACATTGGGGAACATGTGAATGAAGCAGTAGGACAATAGGATTTAGATCAAATGTTGCAATGACATATTGACAAGGCCACTGGTTTCACTGAGGACCCCTCGAGAAAGCAGTGCAACAAGGAGAGACAAAGCATGACTGAGGTAAACACAGAGAAGCATTGTGCCTGTTTACCAGGGTGATTCGAATTTCCCTCAGGAAAGAAACACTGGCAGGAAAAAAAGGTAGAGCTACCGTGTGTCACCTTGGGGAAATACAGAGACAGAAGTCGACAATGGGAAGAATCGGGAGGATATGTGTTTAATCAGGGAATGAAGATTCCGGCAGCTGTGGGGGACGGATCTGTGTGAATGTTTGTCAAATCGCAGGCTCATGAATTCCTGCTCTGTGGGGAAATAAGAAGGATGAGGTGGCTGCCACAGGCTGAACAGCATGGAAATATATAACGATTGTGCATGTGTGATCAATGCAGCTTTCACACAATAGAATACAAGGAACCAATACAAACAGGAATAATGATAAGTCTTTTTGAGATAGGTACAGTGGAGATGTTGAACTGAGTGCAGGTTGTGTTGGTAGTTGGGCCTTTTGATTTGGTTCCATGGCAACATTAACCTGATGAGTGGGCGACCCACACTGCCATTGAGGGAAATATTGGAGGATATTGTGCCATCATTGTCAGACAAACAATACGGAACATTGGTCTGTGTTTAATGCACATGGAGGCATCTCTGTTGTCTGGTTTTGTAAGTTTTAAGCACTTACGTCTTTTTTGTCAAGAAAATCCAACTCTAAGCTAAATGACAATGAGTTCAATCTGGAAACAATCCATTTCTATTGTGTAGTCGGCTGAACTGTCAGCACGTGTTTTACAAGTTCGCAACCTCATGCAATGAGTTGTTCAAATCAACCACCCTGTGACCCTGTTGTATCTCAAACTGCTTATTATGTAAACACATTTATTGTTATTCATTTATCTTACTTATGGTAACTTGTGCTGTAATTGTCCTTGTATATGACTGATTAACTACAGATCTACATCTTTGCTCTTCTGTCATTTGACATGGGTATAATTTGCTAATAATTTCCATTCCACTCATTTATGATTGAAAACTTTCCTTTCACACGGATGTTGAATTGTGTAATTGCTTGCAATTTTCTGCTTCACACAAGTTATGGGCCGATTAAATAAATTGTTGCTATTTGTTCAGCTTGAAATGTGTTTAATTTAGTATAATTTATAAATTGTGTCTAATGTTGGTGTCTTATTTTCTATTGCTTTGGCAGGATGATCCCATCGAGCAGCAACGACTTCCTGGTCCGGGACCTCGCCGCCGGACGCAGCTATGACCTTTGTGTCCTGGCTGTGTTTGATGATGTTGTTACATCACTGACTGCAACACGTCCTCTGGGCTGTCTGTCGTTCACTACAGACACAGAGTTCAGCCAGTGTCAAGCCCTGCACAGCCACCTCCTGGGTGGTACTATGATCATCATCATTGGGGGAATTATTGTGGCCTCTGTGCTGGTCTTCATCATCATCTTAATGATACGATACAAGGTTTACAACCACCAAGGAGCGGGCCACGGAAAAGCAGCCATTCCTGTGACTGCAACAAGACCGCAGAGCAACGGACAAGGAGGAAGTGGACAAGTCCAAGTCTTTCCTCACTCTGCTTCCAAAATTACTGAGAGTCAGGATGACCAAGCCCTTTCGCCGTCCAGAGCCATGTCGCCTAGCAACACCCTGAGAGACACTGTGGCACTGGTAGAGGAGGAGAGCAGTGGACGGAGCATCATGACAAGGACTGACTCCCTGGCCAATGAGGAGTTGCTCTCGCCCACAAAGGCCGCCCGATTCTCCTCCAGGGTCGCCATCGAGATGAAAAGTAGACCGCCATCTGTCGCCAAAGAGTCCACCTCCCCCAAGGAACCGGCAGGTAGTGGAGACATAGATAGGGAGGATGAGATTTATAGAGCGAAGACAAGGGGCACAGCAAGGAGGAAACACTTCAGAGAGGTGGAAAGATAGACGAAAAGAAGGTGACCGCAATAGAGCGAGGGGGAACAGGGAAGTGCAAAAAAAAATACAGTCTGACAGAAAGAGATGGAGGATGAGAAACAGACAATGTGCAATTGAGGGTGTGAAATTGAGCGAGATAACAACGGAGAGTGGAACAATGAGAAACTGAGTGAGTGTGAACAAGAGGAGGAATAAGAGAGATGCCGTCCTCGTGGACTGGTTAGATAGGAAGAGAAGCAGAGAGGGACAAGTGTTCGGCTCCTTGTCTGCAGGGCTGATGTAGTGTCTGAAGTTGTAGTTAACAGTCTTCTCTGTGAAAGTTGGCAAATCAGATCATTGCTTTCCTCACTCAGCATAAGGAAACTTTTTCTTATGAAACAGAAACAATTTAAATACATCTTCCTACAGTTTATTGGAACCCGAAGCTTGATTTTAGATTTCTGCTTTTACCAGTTACCTATTAGAGTGCTACAGCCAGAATCCCGAGAAAACTTGTTTGCCATTAAGTACGACAAAATGAGATTGCTTGAGTGAAAGAGAAAAGTTACTTCTGTAAAAAGATAAAGGATATTTAAGGTTGGTTGAAATTCAACAAGAGGATGAAAGGTGTCTTTGGGAGGTTGAACATTTTATGGTACAGCAAACATTGTCGACAATTACGTGGCTCTGCTAAAATACATGAAAAGTGGAAATACTAAATTAAATACATTGTGAGCTGTTCGGTCACCCTGCTTATTGAGTTAAACGTATGCAACAGTATATGTATGAATGTTTACACAGCTGTGTACACTCACTGTTCAGATTTTGTGCCCCCAGGGTGCTGTATGTAAATCTGAGCCAATGCCCTTAGATTCAGTAGGAGAGTAATGGCACCCCTGTGGGGGTAACGCGGCAGAATCTACATAGATGTAAACAATTTACAGGGACTGTACCAGGCAACTGATGCAATCACACCCATTCTTAAAGTATAGATTCATGTATAAGACACTGCAAGAAGATAAGACTCGTGCGGGTGGAGAGACGAACCAGCGCGTCTGATGAAAGTGGCGCGTTCGGTTAAGATTCAATCCACCAATGGCAGTAAGCTAAACAAGCACTCAGCAACGGCCAGGGGCAGTGAAGTTTATACAGTGCTTCTATCAAAGTTCTTCTGCAGGATTATAAATGTTAAATAAGAAACTGAAAGCCGGGAAAACAATATTACACAGAGAGAAGGACTAATGAGAACTTTGCTCCGACACACACACAAAAGAAACCACCAAATTCAGTGCAATTACCAAAAATATAGATTTTAGACGATGTTCCAGTGAGTGTAAATGGCTAAAGTTGAGCATCTTCCAAACCCACTTTAATTAACTTATACTGGTTAATTTCTATCTGTAGAACCATTAGTCTGCCTGCTACTTGGGCTTCCATTCAGTGTCTCGTTAGCTCTCACCACTGGTGTCCGTTCATGGGTAGACCTCCTGTGCCAATATCAATAAAAGCATTCAAGTGTATAAGACAGATGAGCTGATGGAAAACTGGTGAACTGCTGGCAAGAAATAGAGAAAGATAGAGAGAAACATTCCAGTTGTGCAAGAATAATGATGATGAAAGCACATTGCTGCAGTTATAATAATATAGTATGCAGCACTTCCTCCTCAACATGCAAGATTATTTTAATTGCCCTTATGTAACTCAGCCATTAAGGCATTAGATAGACAAAATCAACGTTTATGTAATAACGCTCCAGTTGTCTCACTCCAAATTTTATAATTGACTTGCACATGCTCACAGACTCTCAAAATGTCCAATACTGCTATGATAATTACAGCATGTGAAGTTTTATTTTTGGGTACATTTTTCCTGTACTAAACCAACACCAGTGCGCTTCCTCTTTAAAACGTATCCACTCAGGAAATAGAGGTTTCATTAGAAGCGATAAATGGAAAGACCATTTTCACACAAGTAGCTTAAACAGCTGAGTTGAAATACTTTATCAGCGGCTGTTATGTTATTCAATCGGGTCTCGGTGAATGGGTTAAAATGAAGTGTCATCGAGCCTCGCGCTGATAGCAGGGAGGAGAAGAGAGTGCAGTGTACGGCAGTTTAGCCAGCAAGTTCAAAAAGTTTTCACTTCCATGAACTCTGCTGGATTTGTAGCTTCTCTGACATTTATAAGACAATTAAATCCGCTGGGCATTGCTCATCTCACAGTCTTTAATTGTAACGATTTCTGATGGTGTCAAGTGCTGGACTGGCTAGCAGCTTACCTAGGATATTAATTGGCTCAAGTCATATTGGAACTAGTTTTTCTATTTGTTTTTCTCACCTCTGAATCTATACGAGGGGAAGTGTGTGCGGATGTAGTTTGGCAAGTGTTCTGAGAGGGTTTAATGAGCAAATTGGTGTTCCACAAGCGAGGGGCTAGGGAGTGCTCATTAGGGCTGTGGCAGGGCAGAATCTTTAAGAAGTTGGTTGAGTTTTACTTTGTTGCAGCGATAAGGTGTCACCATATGCACGAACTCCAACAGTTCCCCAATAGGCTTAATTAACAGCTATAACCTCATCTCAGCCTCAGCCTCACATGACTGAGGAGTATCAGTCTGAGGAGCTTCCGAGGAGCATCCCAGACTGTAACAAGACAGACGAACAAAGCTATTGTTATAGTTTTTATTTTGACACTTTACCCCGGAAGAAAGGGAAAAAAAAGAGACACATGGCTTTTGTGGTCTTTGTTTCTTTGATTCTAGGATCACTGGCACTTTGAGGGCAAACTACAATGAGGGATAATACTCGTGTGTTAGTACAGAGGCTGTTGGGGTTTCTCAGGGTGCAGCCATGTCTGTGATGTGTTGCGCTGGTTGCTGCATTGCAGAGAAAGGCAACATTGATCTGATCTGAGAGAGAGCCGCAGTGAGTCAGAGTGCCGGAGGAACAGAGCAACTGACAGATACACAGAGAGACCCCATTAAAGGCTTACGGTTGTCAAAAATGTGATCCACCATGAAGGCACAGGCCCATTGTGGGTGATGGTTTTCCTTCCCACTGTTTGCTCTTACTGGACAACACCAGAGTGATCTAGTCCGGTGTAACGAACGGGAGAAAGCCACAATCCTCACTTCAAGTTCGATATTTTTGGATATTTATGAGATGCATTAGAGGGATATTTGCAAAGTTCACTTAGAATCTGGCTCATTTAGAATGCTAACCTTATATTTCCATCTTCACAATAAGACAGAACTTTGTCCACTATAGGGAATAACTTCAGGACCCATATTCCTGGAGTTTGAGAAAAGGCGTGGATGTGGTAATACTTCCTACTATGTGTGTACTGTATTAATACTGATTGGGAAAACCACAAACCCTATCTGGAAGTAATTACTATTGAATCACATGGTAGAAAACGCTGTTAGAATAGCTTGTGACTCTAGACTGTATATAAAGATGGAGGCGGTGGGGTTCATGACGAATACTGCAGCCAGCCACTAGGCGGTGATGAGATATGTTGGCTTCACTGTTGGGGAGCAGTCATGTCGTCCATCTTTATATACTGTCTTTGCTTTCAACAGAAGTAGCTCTTCTGAATCGAAACAATAAGTTTGGACTTTTCCATCTTCAATAGCAGTAATTATATGCAAACAGCCAACCAACCACTAAATGTGTGATGTTTTGATCCATCTATAGGGACAACTCTCTGTGAAATAGGAAATGGAAAAGGTTGGTAAAACATTATATTTTAGGGGTAAAGTCTTGCATTTAAGGTAATTTTAGCACAAGCCTCCTAGTGATGAATGCCCAATGCAATACAAAGTATTCACAAGTGACGTCAACCCTTGTTGTGTGCGTCTGTAAGCCAAAGGTTAGCTAGCAAACCCCTTCAGGTAGCTGCATATTATTTTGGTGTTGTTGTGTACAAGGTTTAACTGCCTTGAGCCAATTCAAATATTCCCAGGAGTTTAAGCCAAGGCAGGGAAACAGTTGAGGATAACCCAGAGATGTGTGTGACTCCGTGTGAAGTGCAAGTGTGTGTTCTCCCCATGGCCCACCCATGACCCCGGCAGGCAGTCTGTCCTCCATGTATTTGAATTTATCATCACTCCTCCGAGTTTCATCCCATATACACGACCTTATTCTTCACCAACGCTTGTCTCTTTGAGGTCATTTTTCCAAATCTCCCTCCCTCTTCCCCTCCTGCTGTGTTTCTCAAGCTCTCTCTGCCCCCCACCCCACCCAAAATCTCCCTTCTTCACCCACACTCTGCGTCCCCTGATGTTTTTTTCCTCCCTCCCTCCCTCCCCCCATTTTCCCGTTGTATCTGTGTCAGGGTTTTTCTTCTGTCTCTTACTGTTTCTCACCATGTCTCTCACGTTTTTTTGCCACTTTCGGCTCTGCTTCCTGTCTTTCTCTCTCCATGTCCCTCCTCTCTGTCTCCTTCTATTTCTTGGACGCCTCTAGCAGCAGACGACAGGCGACCTCGTGCTGTCGAATGGAGAGACTTTATGATCTGAAGGTCTCTTGGCCTCACAAAGAGATTGCACCAACACTACACAGAAAGAGTAATGACTGGAACCAAAAACTTGAGCTTTCCCTGGATGTTTTTTTTGTGTTCCTGTAGTCACAGTTCCCTCCGTCTCTCGTCTTTGCCTACTGACACCTCAATCCTTTGCAGCATGCTGCCCTTTGACCCTTTCTTTCAAGATTTTTTTTTCTACGCAGTTCAGGTCACACAGACATGTAAAAAAAAGGATTCATTACTTTCCTCTAGTGGCTTTTTTTTGTGCAGAGGTTTTCAGATAACAATCCTTTACATTCCTGTCTCCGCCCTTTTACAATAAAGTCATGATCAAGTCAATCGAGTAATTTCCATCCATACGTTGTCTTCCACTTATCCGGCCTTGGCTTGCGGAGATATTTGGCCAAGTAGGGTAATCCAGACATCCCTCTCCCTTGCCACAGTTCAATGCTCTTTCTGGAAGATCCATGCTTTCCTAGGCCAGAAGGCATTCTGACTAGATTCCCACCTCAACTGTTCAAATTTCTGAAGTTTAAATGGTGACAACTTCCTAGTTCAAGGAACTGTTGGTAAGATCCATCCATCTATTATCCATCCTGCTTATCCTTTAAGGGTAGCTGGGGGGCTGGAGCCATCTTAGGCGACAATGGGGAAGAGGCGAGCTACATCCCTGTCAGGTTGACGGCCCATCACGGGACCAACATAGAAACAAACCACCCTTCACACTCACATTTACACCTAAGAGCGATTTAAAGAGTACAATTAACCTAACTCCAATCTTTGTAACTGTGGGAAGAAGTACCTGGAGAAACCCCCCACATAGAGATAAGGAGAAAACGGAAATTACAGCCTATATTGAAAGGAAACATTCATTTTGAAAACTGCCTGGGTCTTTTTCACAATCAAGAGTGATAGAGACGTAGATTTCTTTTTTGTAATTTGTGTTACAGTGACACAAACATTCTCCTTTATTGTATCAGGGTCAAGGCAGAGATTTAACCCACTGCATGACAAAATTAACTGCATGGTTAGATGTGACTTTTTTTTGTTTTTTAGATGCAGTCTCAGTTACCCTTAAAATTACGTTTAGCCCCCCCAGCTTTGTTTTTATTGATTTCCGATTGACTGCATATTCCTGAGTCTTTCATGTGCCCTTTGAGGTCTTATTTCTATTATCCCCTGGATCTCCTTTCCCCAATACCTGTACTTTCACAGTTTTCATAATTGTATTTGTATAAATACCCGCCCTCTGACTCATGCTGTCACGTCTTTCTTCTCTTATTTACAAAACCTTTACCTGTCTAGTTATTTAGTTTGGTTGTTTTTTCTGTGGTGTTTGTTTTCCTATGTCCTTTCTATCCATCTGTTCAACACTCACACTGCAAACGCCCCACCATCTTCTTCATCCATGTGCATGGTACAAAAGGATGATGGAGAAGAAGAGGGGAGAGGAGGAGAGGGTGATGGAGGAGAAGACAGTGAAGATGTGCAGTGGTTGTGATGGATGAACACATGCTGAGGCATTAAGAAGACTGTGCTTCATTCTTAAACTGACACAATGAGCACTGGCTGTACATAAACGCAGTTAAGAAATATTCCCTCTGACAAACGAAGTTAAAAAAATACCCTCCTGACAAATATACACATTACGAATAACAGCTGTGGCAATGTTCTGCCACGTCAAGTACCGGCTTCATCATTCTTTAACCTTCTTTATGTCTCTGCTTTTCCATGTAAGCAGACGTTGCTTACGCAGGCATATGCAAGTATCAGCCTTTACAGCCGTTACACTCAAACAGCTCTCGACGAAAAAATATGATCGTTAGATGTTAGAAATTAAATAGAATAGATTTTTCTTTCTAAATGACATTTGATAACCTTTCTGTTACATAGAAAAGAGCCTTTATAAAACGTGACTGCATCCAAAAGTGTTTAATCATTCTGAACTGCGAACCGTGTCTTTCTTGCTCCAAGACAAGTCGGATGTCTGCCACAAAGTCACTTCCTACAATTATATTTCTGCCTAATTTTGTTCTGCTTCCCCTTGGGAGGTAATTTTGTCTCAAAAATATTAAAGGTTTCTGTGAATATTAGCTTTTCTTAAACTTTTAAGTCAAGGCACGGTGCTGAAAACAAACAAAACAGCCTCCTCGGAGAATCTTTATAAATATGGCCTGTGGATAGGATCAAGTTCAACTCGAGACACAAAACAACAGAAGTTAGAGCCCCTGAAAGGTTTATTATGTTCTCCCAACAAGCTTGAAGCATAAATATTCTTAATACTGTTCAAACTGCAGCAGACGGTGCTAAATTGTGTCTTCTATACCTCTGCTGCTCTGTGTTTTTCAACAAAACTTGTTGTTTTTTATCCTTTTGTCAAGACCTGATGTACTGCTCCTGATCCCAGATTATTTCTTTAACATTCCTGTCCTTAATATTTCCTTCTAGAATGCAATGTCCTTACCCTTTTGTCATGTTGACCTTCTAGCCTAATGTGCTCTTTCTGTCACTCCATTTTCAAATGTGTTTTATTCTTCTCTTGCTCTTTTTCCAGAGCCCTGATGATGTTTTCCTGGGTGGCAGATGTGAAGAATGAACGTCACCACTGGGGAAAAGCTGGTGAAAACCCTAAAGAAAAAAATGGCCCTATAGCTCCTCTCTCTGTATCTCCCATTTACTCTACCCATTACTTTGTGTCCATGAATTTCATGGGTTTATAGACCTGAACTCTCTGGTTTGCTTTACGCTGCTTATCCTGGTTCTCGTGTCTGGATTGGACGACAGACTGTGTCAAAGCCTGCTTTTCGGATGGCTGCTGATTGGCCAGCTGCAGCAGGATGAAGCCGTCTTTGTGGTCATCTTAATTACTTTAAATGGGGCGGCACTCGCTAGATGCAGAATTTTCCACTTTGGGTCACGTGGATGAGCGTGGAAATGGATACAATGTGCACAGAAAACAAATAGAGGCATATGAGTGTGTCTCAACCAATAAAAAAAGAAAACATGAATGGACTTCTCACCACCACGAACAGCCGCCACATGCACGGTTACTGGGTGGACGGCACATACAGGAAATGTGTGGTGAACCAGTAACAGTCGGACACTCAGATCATCACAAGCAACCTGGATATACCTTACGGTCGACTGCATGGACAGAAAGGGAATACGTTCAAACGTTCAACTGTGTCTGGAAGGGTTTGGTTATGGATATGAACAAATGTTGAATATCAGCTCACCGTTGAGGCCGACTCTCAGTTGCTCCACAATGCAACTCTGCTGAACTAAGACAAGCTGAGCTGGATCTTAACCTTGACCGGACCCTGTTATCTCTCAGTCAGAAGCACACGCACAGCATACAGAACAAGGAAACCTGAACTGAACTGGTTGGACCTGGACAAAGCTGATTCACCCTGGACCCAGTGGAGCCTGATAATGGACTATTACAATCTAAACTGGACTACGCTAGACCAACTCATTACCTTTTGGTCTAGCCTGGGCTCTCTTGTGCTCTGGTCCCTTATCTATGGTTTTCCACTGGGCGGGACCAGTGAGGACCTTAAAGGACCTTTACCGGCCTCTGACCCACCTCTCCAGGCACCCTTCCATAGGTGAGTAATCTCCTGATTAGCCCATTAACTCAACCAGACAAGCAGCCAAATGACAAGTTCTCTCACCCAAACACTGCGGCTCATTAATTACTGCGACATATGGGAACACAGCGGCCGTCACCTTGGCCACCTACCAATGGTAGGGTCCTGCCCCGTAGTTTAAGACACACTTTCACTCTGCCGCAGCTCCTCCTGCCGCGAGTGGTGTGGAACCTAATGAGGGCAGCGCTTTTACGAGAGCCATCTAATTGCTGTCAGCTAGACAATTAGAGAACCACCCTGGCTAAACCGTCTGCTTCGATACTGCTCTCCACTGAAAATATCACGACAGGCGAACGGCAAACACATCCTCCCCTTCTGTTTGTTTCTGGCCTTTAATGCATCCGAGTCCCTCCTTGTTTCATCCTCATCCCTCTCCTGTCTCCATCTTTCCTCGTCCGTCCATCAGATGTCTCGAGTTTCTTTGCCGTCTGCCCGAAGCAGAGATCGAACACAGGCGGAGAATCTAATACGCTAGTAAAGGATATGTTTATGAGCTTACAACACAGCCTCAGGGATGGACTTTGTACAACAGGAGGTCAGCAATAACTCTTTAGTCATGGACAGAGACTGATGTCTGATGTTGCAGAGTTCAACACACCCTGTCCGCAGGCTGCACCGATTTTTTAACGTACAAAATGTGCTCTTTTGCTGAAGGTGAGCAAAAGCACATTTTAAAGATCATATGGAACAGTTTCTTTCCTCAAATAATTCACCAAACACAGGCGTGAGTTGTCCGTTCCTTGTTATTCCCTGGATCCTATAGTGTAGAACCTGTGTTACTCTAATAACAATGTCACTGCTCTCTACTCAGCATAAATGGATACACTGGCTCAATAACTTGCTTATTATGGATTTCTATGAAGTTTGTTTTAATGCATCAGTGTTTTCCCATTAATTGCGGTTGGCAGCCATAGTGTAATTTGTCCCGCCACAGTTTCATAATGAGCTTTAAGGACTCTGGACTTGTGTTTTGCGTGGTTCCTTCTTATACAGCGATCTGTGCCTTGCTCTCTCCTTCTCCCCCTCCACTGAGCGGGATTGTGTCTCAGATGTGAGTCCTGAGGCTTGCCATCTTTAGCGAGGTGCTACACAACTGAACTCACCGCATGTGGGCAGTTCTATTTCTGCATAAAAACCAGGAAAGAAGGTTTCCACTATGATGAGGACTGAGGCAGAAGTCAGGACTAGGGTTGATTATTGAAAACATGCACACAGTTCACTCTCATGAGCACCGGACTGACAGGAAAGGGCAGGTGTTCTCGAGAATTTTGAATGCCTGCAGAGTATGGATAAAACCTTATTGAGGATTTGACAGCCCACTGACATGGTGGGATTTCTCCTTGTGCTGCCGATGGGCAGTCTGACTATGACGGATGGGTTGATGTGTATAAACAGTAAGCGTCAGCTAAGCAAAGAGTGCTACACACAGCAACACAATGAAGCAACAGCACTAAGTTACAGACCTTTAATGTTTTTATGATAAGTGTAAAAAAAATATGGATCGTTATGAAACTGCAGGACAAGCTATGGCTATAACTCTGTTATACTCAGTTCATAGCAGCACTGCAGGTGTGAGGATATGTGAGTCCTCATGTTCTATTGTTCATGCTATTTGCACAAGTACAAACCCACCCATTGAGATATAAATGTAATGTTTAATTTGAGTTATATAAACTGCCATTATGGACAGATAACAAGCATCAGTTATTGCTGATATACACAATTAAGAAAGAGCTTCCCTGCTCTCCTTGTAAACAACAATCATTTACACTGATGGCAGTTCTATGTAACATGATCTGATTGATGATTCATTATCTGACAATGTTACAAAAGAAGTTGATTGCCTTTTAGTTTTACTAAAGTAATTGACTCAATCTGACACCCATGGGTTCACACCCCCACACAAACTGAGTATGCAGTATGCTGTTATTAGGGCCCGAGCACCGAATGGTGAGAGGCCCTATTGAATCTGTAAGGATTTTTTTGCTTTTATATTTTCTTGAAATGAGAGTTACAGTTTTTGCAGTGATGATATATGGGTGCCACAATAGACTTTAATTGACCACAAGAATTGACAGAAGTGACTTTAGGCTGTAGAACAATGCTGGTTCTCACACTGAGAGCAAGATGTTTTCCAGAATGTATTTGTTGGGGTGTTTAGATATTTGCATACAAACTATTAGCCTCAAAGTTTTCCTGGTGCTTTTCCTCAATGAGCGACTGACAGAAATGTCAACTTTTAGCATGAGTGGCACATAATCCCATCCACTGAATGGTATTAGAACAGACACACACTCATTCATGCCAAAGCATTCACACGTTCTCAATAAATTCATATTGTCCTCGCAAATATACACGCGTCAGTGGGAGGTCACAGGATGCTTCCAGGAAAATCTCTTTTGACTCGTGTTGACGTATTCGTTCAGCTGAGTACATCTTCTGGCTCGCTGACAAGATCTCGTCTTGGAGTGGAGTCACACAAGAGATGTGCACAGAAATAAACCTGCATTGTGTAGGTCTGTGTGTGTGTGTGTGTGTGAGTGTTGTGTCATCTATTTTTCATAATACCATCTATTCTGTCAGAGGGACCAAAGACACTTCATAGCACACAATGCAGCTGGAGCTCAATACTTGTCTCACTCCTTCTGTTTCCCCCTCTTCTCATTTTGTCCTGCCTCTCCACCTCCGTCACTCTCGCTGGTCGTCCTGACATCTCTTCTTGTTCTCTTCCTCCACCTTCTCCTTTTAATCCTGTTCCCATGTTCTACTCTCCCTCCTTTTTATTTCTAAAGCTACTTATATTGTACAGTCTCCCTCTCTATCTATCTGTATATACGGAGATCATGTCAAACTACACTCACCCAGCGCATATATGATCATTTAGATTCATGTCACTGAGCCCGACAGTCGTCCTGTTTCCTTCTTACCCTTTTAGGATCTATTTTTAACACCTGTGTTTTCACTTTACTCCTCTCTCCAACTCTTGGTACATTTACACCTGAACCCCCCTCTGTTCTCTCTTATTCTCCCTGCTTCCTGCCTCCCCGCTCTGCACTTCCTTCCCACTTGTATCTTCTCCCCTCCCGCTTCCTTCGCTCAGGAAGTGTTCACCTTGTCATGCACTTGTAGGACAAAAGTCACATATGACTACAGGTCAGACAACACTAGGGTGCACACACTCATACATACGCGCAATTATGCAGAAGGGAGATGCACTCTCTCTTTCCATATAGGCGCCTGCACGTGTTCTTTGCCTTTATCTTCTTGTGAATCCTCTCACTCACACAGCTGGGAACACTGATATATTATTTATTCGTGTAAGTGTGCATGTGTCATGTGTCAAACGCAGTAATGTATGCATGACCATGTCTATGTCCCGACCACCAGAAGGGGCATGGGGATTTAAATTGGTGATAGTTCGGACCATCAGCCCCCCCAGCAGCCACAGCCTTATTCCCTACACGGAGGTTGTTATAAAAGCCACAGTCTATTCTCACCAAGCGGTTGTAGCCTCTGTAAATCAAATCAACTAAATGGTTGCTGGCAGGGGCTCATACATACGGCTGCAAAATGGCCACAGGTGGAAGATGTCAAATCAAGTGGAACAAGACCATGCAACAGCTCGCATGCAGTATTTAACTGAGGAGTTCAATAGACATGTGTAAATCAAACGATTCCAGATCGTTCTCTATGGGTTTGTGGGGCTCAAATAAAGTAAAATTTTCACTTCTTCCCAACAGATCTGTCTGCTGCAGAGCAATCAGACAACAGATATTGGGTAAACATATTCGAGGGAAAAGACATTATAGACATATATAACTCTGCTTATTTGAATGTGGAGAAAGATGACATTAACAAATAACTGGTTCAAACATACCAGTCGGTAATCCTGACAGATTGTTTAGAGCTGTTTACCTTCTTTGGGTATCGCTCATAACATTCTCTATCTATTAAGCTTGACGTAACACTGTCCTATTGACCTATAAGTAAATTAAATGAAAGCTCATTGTTATTAGGATAATGACAGAACTGAATTGGGTGCAGGGGCATTAGGCTGTACAGGCTGCAGGAATTACATCAGAGTTCATTCTCATCTGAACCTTTGAAAATGTGATCATGAGTTCTTATTTTCACTTTCTTAAATGGAAAGAAGTGAGAATATAAATGTAATAATGGTTGTATCTATGACGCAAAGGAAACAGAAAGAAGAACTCTGTCCTAAGATTAGATGACTATTGACATTAGGTAGTCCAATAAAAAAAACTACAATCCTAACTACAATCACACTCAATGTTAACGACACACAGCATAGCTTTGGTGCAAACATGTCATGCTAGCTATCAACACAATGCTATCATGCACAGGAATTCAAATCCCAAACCAGAACTTTTGCCTTACGCAGCACAGAGCAAATTAACCACTAATCAGTTCAGCATCGCATGACATCACCCAATGCAAAGTGAATGAGCAGCGTTTCAGCTGAAGCCTCCAACATGTATGTGTGAGTCCTGTGTCACTAGTTGTCCCAACAACACTGGGTTGTAATCTGTTAGAAAAACACTATCCTTGGTGCACCTACCTTACTGATGCCTAAAGGATGAAACACTGCTGAATGTGGTGGCGTTCTTTTTATAGTGCTCATCTGTGACACACGCATACCACAGCACACATGATTTAATCTTGTGCTTCAGGCTTGGGGAATAATCGTTAATAGACACTGAAAGCATGTAATGCAAAAAGGCAGCAGCGATTATATTTATATCCATGTACAAATTGAACACAATAGCAGCCGATCCTGGCTGACATTTAGTGATGCGAGGACGCGCAAAGGTCCATTGTGTTGCGAGCCAGAGGAGCATGAGTATGTGTGTTTGTGTGCATGGCGCACCCCCAGGATACAAACGCTAACAAATGAAAGGGAAAAGAAACAAGGAGGAAAGGAACAAATGGGGATAGCACGAGTCAGCAGGTTACAAAATGATACAGCAAAACAGAAAATACCTTGAGCTATTTACATATAAATGGTGGCAGCTGTGTTTTCCCAATATCTGCAAACTCTATTTAAGGTGTGAACATTTGCATGGTCGTAACTGCACTGTGCGCAAGTGTGCTTCCCAGCAGGAGCAGCGTAGTGTGTGGTGACAGTGGGGTGAAGGAAGTCAATATGAGTAGATTGAATTCCAAGCATTTCCACTCATAGTTTCAATAAGGTGTGTTGTGTTGTCTTTATATTTGTCACTTGTTAAAGTGTATTTTACGTATCAAAATAATTTCAGCTTATAGTTTAATATTCACTAAATCATCGGCAGTGCAAGTCATTTGCACATCAACTGGAGGGACGTGGAGTTAGCACCTTTGGGTTTCTGTCTGCAGAAACCTATTTCCTCCTGCAGGAAGGAGATAAAATAGATCTGTTCTCGGATTAAAATACTGTGCAGGTTTATGGATTTAGCTCCACTCTGACTCTGGGGCTGTGATATTGGCAGCTTTATACTGAAAATGCTGATGCAGTATATCTGTATTGGGGTGAATTTGATGGTGGCGACAGGCAAAGGTGCTGGATTTGGAGATCTTATTATTTTCTTTAGGTGCTACAAACGTAGCATTCTCTGTAGTGCATATTGGCACTTTGGCGGATTCAAAACAAATAACGGTGTCAGGGTAAAGTTTAGTATTGAGGAACAAGGGTTTGTACTGAAATTTCAGATTGAACAAAACCCTGGAGTCAGAGGCTTTTGATGTTTTTCTTTTTTTTATGCAAATGTTGTATTTATGACAGTGTTGTGTGTCAGTGTTATGCTGCAGTGAAAGGCTTGGCATCTTGTTTGTCTGGTTCTGAAGATAAAGATAGAGGAAGGACACATCTTAAGTTTGTTTTGTATCAATTATTAGTTTTGTAGGTGATTCCTGTTTGGTGTTTTTGCCTCATCTCTAATTTTGATTGTGTTGGTGAGACTGTGAAGTAAGACAACTTTGTGTTCATCCTACCTGTTTTATCTGCAGTGAATATTTTATTGTCAATGGTTTTCCTAAAATGAAACTCATTTTGCTTTATCTCTGTTCAAGCATGTGGTTTATTTATAAGTTTAGAGGATCAGCTGCTTTAAATAACACAAGCAGACACAAGAGGACTACATAAAGCTAATCAATGCTTTATTGTAGCTATATATCTTTGCTAAGCTGTCTGAAGTCTTTGCTAAACTTTATCTTGAAAACACATTAGTGTAATTTCATCCCTGTTCAAATGGGATTTGACGTCTTCTAAATAATCATCAGTGGAAGTTGAAGCAGGATTTAAAATATACGTCAGATAAAATTATGGTTCACATTAACAGGAACGCTTTTATCAGAGGGTGCTTTCAATTCTCTTTGTCAGTACAACTCGTGCACATGTTGCAGTGCATTAGGAGGGGCTGGCAGTGGTTTAATCACTCTGACCAACATTTAATGAAATCTGCAGTGAAGAGTGCATATCTCAGGGAACGTCACTTCAACCCTCACTGAAGGGCAGAGACGTGCTGCACCTCCATTACTACCCAGCCCTCTGTGTCAATGTCATTCAGACAGGTGGATAAATGACAAGGCAGTAAAAGGGAACTACGCCTAATTAATTGTTCTGTCATGAATCAGGTATTAAATGATGTGGGTTACAACAGTGGATAACCTGTCTCAGTGTAAAACAAAAAAAAATCTGCTCCCGGCCACTGGTGCCACTCATTACTCACAGAGGTTGTTCAGTGTATCATAAAAATGTGAGTCTAGCTTCAAAAATGTTCGTCATCTGCCTTTAGAGTCCCAGCCCACAAATACTCCTCTGAGCTTAGACCACAGGTTCATTCAGAAACTGTTGCCTGGGTAACATACATTGTAGACTAGTAACCTCTAATATAACCTGTACAACAGCTGACTTCTCCAGGATTTAACAAAACATTTGACCTTTCTAGAAGCTTTAAAAGCTGCACATTCTTAACGGTGGTTTACTGAAGTAGATATTACTGTCACAATATGGTATTACCACAGAAGCAGCAATGAGTATTTTAGTTTTTACTTAACTGCAATTTTTACATTGAATGTTTGCTTTGGCCCAAACTGTTTATTTGTCAATTAACTAATTAAATAGTTATAGTTTTAAAATACCCTGGGTAGTCACTATCCTGATTTTTACTATTCCCTGTTTACTAGTTGACAAATCTGTAATTTGTCTGTCATTTCACGGTACAGTGGAGAGCTGCTAGAAGCGTTTGCCTTGACAATTTATTTTCTTTTGACCAACATCATCCAACTGTGTCAGTGTTTCTGCCAACGACTCAATGCGCACTCGGAGAATAGCAGCAGGTTTTCCCCAGGAGGACGATGTACAGTTTGACAGCTAATCATTTTAACATGCTCGCATTACTCCAATAATGAGGCCAGCGGTGTTTGAGCTTGACAAGGGGGATGTT
The DNA here is from genome assembly GCA_038501795.1 of Pseudopleuronectes americanus. NCBI lineage: Eukaryota > Metazoa > Chordata > Actinopteri > Pleuronectiformes > Pleuronectidae > Pseudopleuronectes > Pseudopleuronectes americanus. The sequence continues at coordinate 15,966,498 of CM076719.1, read as the reverse complement.
GGGCCGGCCAACTGCCTTCTGTCACATTTTACCCCATTCATCTATAGTCACTACAGTCATACATTTAATAATTTGTTTGAACAGGGAAATTGTAAGCTCACTTTGTGTGTTTTTTATAGCGTTTCGGGATTCAAGGCTTTTTCAAGAGCAAGCCATTATTTGTTAGACATATCTTGACCTTTTAGTTTTTTGCAGGTTCATTAGTAGATATATCAGTAGTTTCTAACCTTTTATGGTTTCAGACGTCTTCCAATGTGTAGTCTGAGTTACAAATGCCAAATGTCTTAGTTATTAAAATAATAATTATCCATCTAAACTCCTCACATGGTATCATTTCATTTCAAAACCTCAAAAAGATTTCAATGATATCCATCAAATCGGACATAATGAGTCATACATGTTTTCTAGGAAGAAGTTGTCTGTCATGGTCATCTCCTTGAAACTGAAGGTGAATAAGTGGTCTTCATTATGTTATGTATTGCTGCTCATTTGGAATAGCCTGATCCAGGGAGATGCCACTGCCTGACAAAAAGGACCAGAATAAATAAGCTCTGTGGCCTTGTCTAGAACAATGAATGTGACACACACAAACAGAGTGTGACACACAAGCACAGATTTGAATCAGAAAAAACATCATATTCCTGCCAGAGAAACACATCTTTTTGCCAGAGGCTGAAAACATGTTTCACCTGAAGCGAACAGGTGTTGATGAATTCAATATTCATTTTTGCCTTAAAACCACATCATTGTTGTGACAAATTGGCATCCCAGTGTTTTAACCTATTCCTGACTGTAAACTAACGTCTTTCTCTCTCTCTCTCTGTGTTTGTTTCTTTCAGACCGTTGACCAGGAGCTACGACACGTGTCTGAAGTCCAGAAAGACAAAAGAACTGATAAAGAGAGAAACAATAAAGTAGTGGGGTGACCAGTTAACCAAATCACTGATATCATCCAACATCTTTATGAGAAGCACCTTTCACAGTTGTCATCGTCATTACGCTCATCAAAAAACAAGTTTACAGCTACAAAGTTCTACATTCAAAGTCAGAATAGTTTATTGTCAGGAGAACTGCTGTATGACTGTGTTTGGCTGCACCACCTGCGACTCTCACATCTTAAGTTTGTAGTAAAGATCTTCATTTTCATTTAACAGTGTTTTGAAGGGGACCTATTGTGTGCTTTTTCTTTATTTTCGCTCATTGGATGAACAATATCAATATTAAATGTGGCCAAAGTTTCAGATAATGATGTAAAAATAAGTTATCCTTGTAAGACCAAAGTCAGTCCATTTACACGGTCATCCACTCCACGCACACCTTGTTCTCCCGCAACTATCTACTCTAGCATACAAATAACCTACTAGGCAGGTTAACCATACAGTCATTAGGCAACAGCAGAATAACAATTTACAAACAACGTTTCCTGTTTGCTGACATTTCATACTTCAGTAAGCAATTTAGCACATTTCCCAAATTTACACCTATTAAAAGGGGCATATATACAGTTTGAAGTCAGATGCTGCTGCAAATTTATTTATTACCTATTCCATATCAGATTTAAACTTAAACATGCAAAGATGGATTTGAGATGTAACACTTCTCGTCAATTATGTTAGATACTTAGTAGTAGTTTCTAGTTACTCAGTGTAACAGGTGAGAGGATGTGGTGGCGCTCACAAGTGCTGAGTGTGATCCTCCTCGTGAGGTTCTGGTTTTTCAGCCAATCAAAAGAAAATAGAGATGAACTTTGATTTCCTGTTTTAGTCTCAAAACCACCATAGCAGCTGCATCATAGGCTTCAACCCATTATCTAATCTGCCAATCCTTTATGGGGAGACTTTCCCAGCTGATAGTGGGTGAGGTGGGTCAAGTAGAGTAGACCCTGCACAGGTAGCCAGTGTATCGCAGAGCAACCAGTGGTTCAATATAAAGTCTCCCATTAATCTAACACCAGTCTGCATTTCTGTGGAGTGTGCAAATAAGCTGGAGTACCTGGAGAAAACTTGAATAACTCAAGAACTTTCATACTGTGAGAGGAAAATACCAACCATCCATTAGAGTCTGTTTGAGACAAACAAAGAAACGTTTTGAGCTGTGAAACAAAGTGAGATGAGTTCCAGACTTAAAAAATGCTGAGCTGGAAATGAGCATGATGGGTCCCCTTTAATGTTGTGTTTCAAAAGACTTCCATCTCCATGTGCTTCATACAGTCGTCCCTTTATCTTAGTCATCAGAATATTTCAGGTGCACAATACTAGCATCTCTTCGTTACTGTTATGCTTTCACTGAGCATTCAAGCTGGTTATTGTAAATGGGATATGCGGGCCACAGGTGTCATCTCATATCTGTACCATCCATACGTGTTTGCACATAATTGCATTCACCGCCATTTCCAATGTAACATCCTCATCATCATTATGAATCAAGATGCAGTCCCCTGCAGAGATTTAAGTCGGTGGAAGAGAAAAATAGACAGAGAGCCTCAAACCTTTTGACCCATCCCAGTAGAAACAACCCACCCCCAACAAAAAAAAGAAAAGAAACCACAAACGCTTTGACTTCACTTTTCCCCTCCTGTGTTTCCCTCACCTTTTCTTTGGGCTTTATCTTTTGTATTTGTACATAAAGCAATTTCAAATCTTATAGTTTTGTACATGTAATTTTTATGGTGTGTGGATATTTTCTAATAAAATAAAACAAAAATGGAAGCCTTTCTCCTAGATTGGCTGCTTTGTTTTTGTTTTAATCTCTGTTTAAATCTTCAGTCGTACCTTGTACTTGTCTGCCAGACTATGCATAATGAAGCTGTTTCAAAGAAGCACCTACAATCTCCAAGATGTAACTAGCACTGGAAACTTGCAGTGAAGGTGAAGGTAAACATTATACACAGTAATTTCCCCAGACAGAGGGATTGATTTTCTGTTCTTAATCCACGACTTAAACACAATGGAATTTGAAAAGGAAAGTGGTGATTGTAGGATCAGGCTGCAGGAGGGTAATTGCTAGATTGGTAAATTACAGCTTACTGATGACCGCCAATTGCCGTCAAATGTAAAGATGTTATTTAAGCTTCAATAACTGATTGCTCTCTCGTGGTTCGCTGCAGAATAGGTCATAAATCCCGCCTCCTTGTTCAATCAATCAATCAATCAGATTTTATTTCTATTGCCCATATTCACAAATCTCAAATGTCTCATAGGGCTTCACAAGGTGTTTCATCCTCTGCTCTTAATCCTCAACAAGAGTAAGGATAAACTACCACTACCTTTAACAGAGGAAAAAGAACATAGATATTTGTGAGGGATCCCTCTACCAGGACGGACAGAAGTGCAATAGATGACACATGTGACTGTGAACATCAGAAATATAAGAGTATTTAAAACATTGATTAGAATGAACAGTTTGTAGCATAATGGGAAGTAAAGGAATTGAGGAGTTATTGTCAGGAATGGCCAAGTAATTTTAGGAGGTATATTGTATATCAAGCAGTCTTGTTGTAATCATAGTCCACAGTCAGCTGCACCACGATCCGTATCCATCACCACAATCGTTCTCAGTGGATGGGACCTGAGGTAAACTCCACAATGTGCAGATACCATGTAGATATTTCATCATCTATATATTTTTCCAGATTCATAGAAGGTCAGTGTGATCTCTGACCACTGAATTATAATCACATCATCTGTGTGGAGATATGTGTTGGACAGGTCAGAGTGTCCTACTGACATTTTACCACCAAATTGTATTCAGGTCAATGTTTGTTCCACATGAAATTCTCTTTTGGTATTCAGAACAACACAAGGCCATATGACGCTGACCACCAAGCTGAAATCAGTTCGTTTTAAATCAAAGTGAATGTTTGTACCAGATTTTATGACATTTCCTTTTTGCTTTGCTAAAACGTCCACATAGAGTGTTCCTGTTCACGGCTGATTGATTGCACCGCTAACTAGAGCTTTACTGGTTTTTGATTAGAACTTTCAAACTGGAAAATTAATATATCTGGGTTGGACACACTGTATATGCTAATCAGTTAGAAATTGTTGTAGGTTTTCCTACATTTTAGGGTTCCCCATTATACGCATTCATGGATGAAGAATAAGTTACAGTTATGAGCTGTGTATAAACAATTCACATATGGCAGTGGCACTTTCTGATCGCCTGCAAAGTCTTGGTTACTCCTCTTGTTTGGTTCTCCCAGTTGATAATGCTTCCTGTGAACATAACCTAAATCTGTCTTCTTCCTCCCCTCCCTCCTCTCCTATTATCTCCTCCTATCACTTCTCCTCCCCTCATCTATTCCCATCAGCCCCCTCTGCTTGTCTCCCCCTCTCTCTCCTCTCCTAACCTCCAATCCCCCTCATCTCTCCCACTCTCTCTCTTCCTCCTGTTCTGTTTTTCCCTCTCAACTTTAATACCTAACCGGCTCCACACAGCTCTATTCTGCTTCCCCAGATCCACTCCAGTCCTCAGTTCTCTGCTCCTTAGTTCCTGGCAGGCAGCCGCCACCCGATCAGCTCCCCACAATTTCTGTCTCAGCTTTCTCCTTTACTCTCATCACCACCTGTTAGCGCTATCTCCTCTCCCTCCCTATTTAAAGCGGGAGGAATAAGAATGGATGGCTTGTAATGGCAGCAGGGAAAAGTGAAAATAAAATATATCTTTACCAACAAGAAGTAGCAAAGGGGAAGGACTACTCTAGCATTACTGCAGCGCCATCAAAGACAGAAAAAGAGATGGATAAAGGCCAAAGGAGGATGACTACACAGTCTTCCCATCAGCTATTGGCAGCTGTAGAAAAGGTGGCACCTAGGGTCTCATTTTGAGATAGATACTAATATTATATTTAAATTCATGTTCCACTTTTGGATCTCTAGCAGAAGGTGAATATGTTAACAGGAAATCAATGCAGCGGAGTAGAAACACATCAAAACAAAGTTGAACACATCCTGATGAGTCATTATCATTAGGAATTAATTACTTAAGATTCACCTTCGCATTTGTACACACTTAAAAGTTCTTGTCACAGCTGTATGAATAAAACAAGACGCCTCTAATGCAACAACATCCCTTCACAATCTCAATAATGAAAAATAATCTGATTCGCTACTGAATTCATTAATTAAGCCAAATATTTATGACACACTTCGGAGGGTGGTAACATGAACTCTATCTTACAGCATTGACATGTTTGAGGAAAATGGTTGTCTGCTCATTAATATGTAAATCCATGCACCAGGGTACTGCAAATTTAATCAGACCATCTTCTCGACAGGGGCAAGGCTTTGTGTATCTATTGAATTTCTGTTGTGTACTCTTCTCAAGTTTGTGTTCACCAAAAAAAAAGTCTGCACACCGACACACAGATGTCAGCTCGATGGTCTTAAGAAAAAGAAATTCAAAGAACACAAGAACATTTGTCACTGTCATTGCCTATTCTAAGGGAATTTAAATTCCTCTGTGTCGCTTGTTAAATCCAAACTTTATAACGGACCCTGTGTTTGTTTTTGAAGGAAAGATGGAAAGTCTCACTTTCTTTAAGACACATGTAGCTTTGAGTGACAACACATGCACTGACAAGCTATTTAATCGGAAGCCCTGCTTACTCACTTATGTAGAATGATGGGACAAACAAAAATAACATCCAGTGAGTGGAATCGTCGAACTCAGATAATCTCTCTTCATGGTCAAACAAAAATAATTTCATAATGAAGGGCAAGTCCAAACTGCATGTACAACAGCAACTCATATGGTTCCATTCTTGACAGACAACATCAGACATCTGAGTCTGCAGTGGACACAGATTCACCAACACTGAACAGTTGAAGAACGAAACAAATAGCAGTCTGGTCTGATGAATTCTGCTCAGGCTGCAGATGGTAGAGAATTTGGCACAGTCTGGACAGTTGACCCAACATGCCTTGAGTCGACGGTCCAGACCTGCTGGTAGTGATGATGTAATCTTGTCCGGAATGTTGTCCTGGTACAATTTGTTCCCTTTAATACCAATCAATTGTGATCTGAACGCCACAGCCTGTCTGAGCATGGTTGACCACGTCCTTTTATCCGTTCAATTTACGGTCGTCATCAGGATTCTTCCATCATGATTATGCAACATGCCCCAAAGCAAAGTCAAATTAAAAGTCTTTCATAAACTCAATGGCTGTCCCACCATGATACGAGTCATTTTAACTTCAGAAAACTCCCCAGTCACCAGATCATGAATCCAGTAGAATTTCTTATGGGTGAAGTAGAACGAGAGCTTTGCATGATGAATGTGCAGCTGAGAAATCTGCAGATGTGATTTGATCAAATTACGTCGGCATTGAGCGGAATCTAAAAAGACAATGTATATTCATGGAATCAACGGGACAAAGAGCTGAGGCTATTTTGCAGTTATTAGTAGGTGCTTTAGCAGACAAAGGGGACATATAAAACTATATATCCTCGTTTTCACATTACTATGCATAAACACACAGAGAGCAATGCATTTTTATGCACATATCCACATAAAAGACATCCACAGAGGAACATTATCAAGGAAGCACAATGGTTCATGAGAGAGATTGTGTTTCAAGGCTGCCAAACTTGAGATGTGTTGATGTGACTGACTTCCTCTATGCCAGAGTGACTTCTGCACCGTTTGCCTTGTGTGTCATTATTACTTGTCAGGCGGCTTCTTGGGCGACTGAATGATTTATTTCTCTGCTGTGACTAAGTGAAGTAGCTGCTCCTTGTCCAGCCTTCAATTTCCTTCCTGTGCTCAGTGGCTGTTTCTGTTTCTTTTTGGAATCGTGTCGGGGAGCTGAAGCTGGGAAAACCGGAGAAAAGAGCTCTGGAAGGCTTCTGGGAAATATTTGCTATATATTTAAACCAAAGGGACTTCTGGCTGAATCTCATTGCAAGTGTTGAACGTTCCCCTGGTAATTTGCTCGTTGGGGGAGTCCAATGCTTTACCCATAGGTGTTAAACCTTTGAGGACTGCCTTCTCTCTGAAGACCTCAGGTACAGACAGGCCAACTTTATTTGAACCTGCAAATCCCTGCAGTTTTTAAGTATAAAATTGTGTTTACAGATGGAAAATATGAATGAAGGTTAAACTAAAGAAATGTGACCTTATAAGTCAGATTTTGTCTAAAGTTCTACTATGTATTATATAATATTCAGTCCAAAGTGGGATGACCTTAAGGCTCATTTTAAGAAGCACTATTTGAAGTTTGTCACATTTGGATGAAAGATGTGTCTCCATGGACAAAGTTCACACCACTGATGGATTTGAGGTCTACATGCCTATTAGGGTCAGCCCTGTGTGATAGAAATACACAAGTCCTGGCAAAAAAGGAGGTGGTTGGAGGTGCGTCTTGGTTTTAGGGTGGGGTCCAAACGCAATTGGAAAAAAGGCCTAGAACTTTAGGGCCCAACCCTAACCCTATCCCTAACCCTAACCCAAAAAGTATTTTTGAGCTCTTATAGCTATTTGATGCACTCAAATTAACACAACAATATGAATAAAACACTGCAATATATTCAATATTTTCTGTAAGAAATACACAATGATCGCATGTAGACATGTGGAGTAGTTCTGCTATACATGTTAGTTGCATTATATTGTGCTATTGCAGTTTCCACCGCATTTTTGGTGTTTATGAGTCATATTTAGACTCTACTCTCACATCTAATGGGAATATGAAATAAGTAGTCTATCAACAACTCATGTAATACATTTTTTTTATCAACCAGGTAAATGTAGTCACTGTTTAAGAGCCTTGGCGGATTTCATCCATCAGGACTCTGCAGCATCAAGATGCACCCTGTAAATAGATCTGCAGTGTCACCATAGTAACAGATGATGAGTCGGAAAGGGGTTTCAATTGCTCCATTTCTTTTTGCTCCACCACTTCCCTCCCTCTCTTAGCAACTCAGTGCCAGCGTCCCTCCACATGAAACATTGCTTCCATCCACTGCACGTGCCCGAGCTGACTGAACCACCAGGTGTTCTCGTGTTCTACACTGACTCCAAATCACAAACAATGTATAACTCAACAAAGTAACTTGCATTTCAAACTACCTGTCTACATTTCACGTGGCTCACTGTCTTGGTTTTGTCACTTTGGATCAATTAATGGTTCATTTGATTGTGAACAATGCGCTGATATTGAAAACCACAGTAGTTTCAGCCTTTTTCGACTGTTCAACTTTATATTATCCACAAGTGATTTTTTTTGCCCACAGGAGGAAATGTTTGCAATATCCCTCAGAACTGGTGCAAGGCTACTGAATGGACTTTTAGGAGTCAGCCTACTAGCTAAACAGGGAGAGAGAGAGAATGATGAAGGCAATTGTTTGTAATCAGCCGAGCTCAGTATTTATAATAAGGGTACCTCATGGTGTTTTCAGTTTAATCCTCTGCACACAACCATCAGATGGGTTTTAATGAGGACAGCTCACAGTGAGAGGGAACGGAAAAAACACTCGGCTCTCCCCTGGTTTTATCTTAGCTTGGATGCACACCACAAGATCTCATCAAGCTTAGTTCAACTAATTAAACCCAAAGTTACCGTCCTCTCCCAGCCAAAATGTTCCAGATGAGGGAACCGCTGTGAGAAAGCCACAAAGGAAAAACATTATGATGATGGGATTCAGAAGAAAAATATTTTCTGAAATGAATCTGCAGGCATAAGACGGCTTAATTGGGACTAAATCTTGTCAAAGCATGTATTAGTGGCCGTGTTTGACAGGGAGAAGCGAGGGGGGCAGCCGTGATCGGAATCTGAAACCTGCCTAACCAGTGCAACCTGCTGATTCACGTCACATCATTATGTGGACCTCCCTCAAAGTATGAAAACTTTACATAATACTATTGTCTGCTACTGTGGGCACTTTAACTTGGTTGGTTCGTGTTGAGGATCATTCATGACATGAGGGCTCTGTAGTGGTGCTGCTGTCCCCTGTCTCTGTGCAAACACATGCCACTAGACCCAAAGTTACCCAAATGCTTGTTGGAGTGTGTTCGAAACCAGCACTTCTCCATACACACGTGTAGCAAGCAGAGAAAATAAAACCACCAAATACGACTTCTTCCTTTCCTCATGCAGCTTCCCTTTTTCCCCCTGTTTCTTTTGGACATCTTGACTCTTTGAAAAATTAGAAACATGCTGGAAGGTTTCTCCATGTTACTCTGCAGCCTCTGTGAGGAATCTATTCTCACATGTATATTGCCTGCGTGCTACAAGAGGAGATTGAAAGCTTTCAAAATTGTGTTGCGCGAGTCGGCCGGTGCACGTACACAGTAGAATTCAATCTTATGTAAAGGGTTTCATGCTCCAGCTTCATCTGATCACATGAACTCATGTGGAAAATAGGGTTCAATCTCTGCTGACACCAAGCATATGAACAACACATTCAAACCTCCCCTCTCTCATCCTAGTTAGGTTTCTGCGTGAGGATGTACCTCACTAAAAGAAAGGAGATGAAAGGCTTTCTGTTTAGCGGTTACGGTATTTACTGGAAACAAGTAAAAAAATAAATCCATGACTCAGAGGCTGCCATTGTCCATTTTTGGGTTTTAAATGTGAAAAAACGTTGTTCTTTGACATCTGTCAAGAGCGAGCCAAGTGAAAACAAACATAATGTTGTGAAGAGATGGGCAGGAGGTGAGAAAGGGGCTGATTTTGACCATTGTTGTTTTTGACAGTTAGAGGTCAGCTTCCATTTGTTGTTAATGGAGAGTAGCACACAGGGCCAGAGCTTTGAAATGATCTGCTGTCTGGGGCCATTCAATCTTTTCTTCAGAAGAGGATGAAATTGCAGAAACAAACAAAAAGATCTTTCACAAATATGGCAATTTGAATTTTGAGCATTTCTTGAATTTTGCTTGAAAATTATTGATATTTGTGTGCAAAAAAAGAAATATTCCCAGATTGTTATGTGCAATAGATTGTGCATGGTTGTCCTTGTTTGAAACTTCTTTAAACAAAATAGTGGGCAGAGCCAACAATGAACTCATATTAAAGACATGAGGAACGCAGAGGAAAGAGAGGACGGTAGGAGCTTCACAATCCATCACAATCTGTATGGATGACAAAGCTTCATCAAAACAATCCTATCACAGATGTACAATCTGGACACAGCGGAGATTACAACTGGCGGGCCTGCGTGTATGTGCCTTAGTGTTTGTGTGTGTTTGTGTGTCGTGCAGGCCATCGTTTCTAATCTGCAGACATGATCTTTTTATCTTTCTTTTTTCTGTTATTGAAAAGAACCATATCTGTGGTCTGCTGTCTGCATATCAAACTCAACACGTCACTGTGCTTGACACCATGACAAGGCTGTTTAATTTTCAGATCTTTGATAAGGAGTCTCATGTTTTAGGAACAAGATTCATTTAATTTAATCTGATTAATTCAAATAAGTATTTAAATAGAGTTTGAACTTTTATACTGTATGTTTCTTTTTCTCTTTTTCCTCAAGGGCCTGATATTATAAAGCAGAGGCTTGAAAACTTGAAAAGAGATTTTGGAACAATTCACCTCTGTTGATTCAGGGATATGCTGAGATGCTATTTGAACACAATAAAACCTGCAGTATTTTACCTTTGCTGAGCTGTTGAGTGTGGAGTTATTCCAGCTGCATGCTGAGTTTTTGATACAACTTTACAAAGCTGAAAGAAAAGGGGTGCTGGCTTTAAACAACAATAACAAAAACAAAGTTTTGCAGCTTAAAAGTAAATCAAAAATTTACTTTTTCAAGCAGCAAAATTCATTCAAGCAGCAAAATTCAAGAGGGGTTAACTTCAAAATACAATTCTGCAATATGAAATACTGCATATTGCATCATATTATTTCGCTAAGAGTTCACAAATACAAACACCTTCCAACACCAACCATTCAATGAAATAAACAGCCCCTGTGTTTGGTGTTAGTGCAGTTTAAGAGCCAGCCCACTGGGAGAGTTAAGGATTAGACCTGAACTTAAAAATGCTCGGGAAAATTAGTAATCAAAACCTAATAATCAGACTATTCCCAGAGCAAACAAGAAGCTCCTGAGTGCTGATCTCTCTTTCTGCGCTGTGGAAGGTGCAGACTTAAAGAGGAGAATCAGCTAAACCTTACCCTCATCCCCTCCTCTGAGAAACGTGCATTAAAAATGTGTGCTTCTTTTCTTTTTAACTCCAATAACTCCGGGCACACAGCAGTATGGTGCTGAAAATTACACTGTAGAAATCAATCTACTAGAAATGGATTTGTGCGCCAGCTTTATCGGATACTGAAGAGAAATATGTTTACAAGCAGTTAATATGGGAGCAAGCAAAATCTGTTGATGCCAAGCTAAAATAACACATTCACACCTTTTCTCTACTCGTGTCTCTGGCTAATGATTCTACTCCTTTAAGTTAACAATGGCCCAACTTATCCCAGGATCTACTTTGCTTCGCTGGACTGTTTCTTTAAAGTGGTAATGACGCTAGAGAGACTTCTGATGCATCATGTTTCTCGCTTCAACTCAACCGGACAGCTCACGGTTCTCGTAAAAAATGAAACAAGGGGCATTACACTTACTGGTCGTGTAACCGCAGCTCTGTTTCTAGATGAAAGCAGTAAGGGCAGAACAAGCTGGTGATGCTGTTCAAAGGCACCCTCTGTCGACCAAACCGTTTCATTTAAGTTCAGTCTTTGCGGTCTACGCGGCCAACGAAGACCCCCTCCTTTGTGGGCCACGTAGATCTTGTCCTCTGATGGATGTGGGCCCTGAATAGAGCGATAGCGTGCGTCTTTATCTGATCTTTTCTGTCTTACTCACGACATTACAGTGATGTTTTACAGTGCAAATGCTTAGACACACTGAGCCCTTGAATCCGTACTCTCACTAAAGGACACATTCTGTGATCATCAGCACTCCCTCATTAACTGCTGCCGTTATGTTCGAACCGAACGTGGCTGGTTCAGAGCTGAAGTCTCGTGCGGCAGAGAGAGTTCAGTAATATTTAGTGAGGCCAGGAGAGCCCAGTGAAAATGAAAATCATTGAACCCTTTCACCATCTCTGGCCCAAACTTACAGGCTTGCAGCTTTTGATATCCTGGAGTGTGAAAATGTGCAAATTGCAAGGCCTCCATTTAATATGCACTGTACAGTAATGTGAGCCATTTAATTTGAGTGCTGTGTGTCACAGACAACTGCATTTACTGAGCTGCATGAATAATTCCTTTTATAAGCAGCACCTTCACCTCATTATTTCCATCAGCAATGTCATTTACCAATTGTAGATTTTTCCCCACTTGCCTAGGCCTTGATTTTCCAGTCAAATCCTCTGCGGCTGCAGTCGGCTCCTGTGGTAAAGTCAGGTAGCCTGTCCTCATTCTGCAGGTTTACAGCACAGTACTCAGTTTAACATGATGGGGAACCACCCATTCAAATTGATAACATCCATGCATCAAGAAAAAAATTCATCAGCAATTGTTCACATTGTATATAAAACAATTGTATGTAGAGTAAGATCTAATCATTTTATTGCTGACGTTGTCGATACCCTGGTAACATTGGCCTGTGTTGATGTCTTGAAGACATTTGTAATTCAGAGCAACTCCAGAGTCAGCTTGTCAACTTGAACAATGAAAATCGGATGAGGAAATTGTGAGACAGAAGCATAGACATCCCATCTTTCAGTTAAAAGTTTCAGATTGTGAGCTGGATTGGTTAAATCCCATCTTAAAGTTGAAGTTTTGGGTTGTGAGCCACTTTGACTTCATGTTACTTTCAAAGTAAGAGTTCCTGGTGTGAGGCTGGTTGAATACAGTGGTCAATTTAAGGAGAGGTAAACTTTATAAACAAACTAATATTCACCTGTGATCTCAAGTACAATTATGTATATTTTATATCAGAAATCCATCTATTATCGTACAGAATGCTGTGTTTGACTCCGCTAAAGCTCAGGTCAACTGTCATACAGTATCATTTCAATAATAATTTTCACTTATCTGTTGAGTTGTCTTATTGCACTGAATAAATAATGAGACATTTTATTCACGGTGTTCTATTCTTGTTGCAAACCAATTTCCTCACAATGCTCTTGGGAATACAAATCAGCCATCCTTGTAATCATTATTCTTAACCTGTATCACTCAGTAGCAAGCATAAATTCTATCTCAACAGAGACGCATGACAACTGCTCATATCACCAGAGAAAAGTAAAGAAGTTAGTACAATAATATGTGTTTTGACGACAATTTGTCTATTGTTACACTTTGTACTTCCACAATTCAATGCACACGCATTTTTATATTGGGTTTACTGCTTATAGTGGAAAAAAATGCTTTAACCATACACTCTTTTAAAGATGGACAAGATTGTTCTCCAAAAGGGAAACCTATTCATCTCTATCACCACCTGGTGGCTGACCGCAATCTATAGGTCATAAACCATGCCTCCACGCCGTTAGTGGATGGGACATGAACCAAATTAAAAAGACAAAGTACAAGTCAAATACATTTTTCTCAAATAGGGTTTCTTTAATTTGGGGTTGTTTTAACCACACCAAAAGATACACATGCTCCATTTTCTGGCAAGTTTGGTTTTAATGAACTTGATGCAATAAAAACTTGTGACTTCGTCAAGCACATGTATAAACAAGACCTCACTGCTGTGTGAATTCACTTTATGTGGACTGAGCTGCGACAGCTCTGTGGTGACTGTCCTCTCTGATAACACGTTCAATGTGTGCATTTGGCTGCAGCTACATTTGGATCCCAAAGAGACATCAGCCATATTAATTACATTTTCCACCTGCTCTGGTCTGAGCATCTGCTACAGTCTGGGTCAGCTCCCTCCCTGGTGGAAGAGGCGCCACTTTCTTTTATTCTCATTTCTTTCAATCTATTTTTCACATGTACTGATTATGTTGTTGTTGCTAGCGCTTTAGTCACCGTTGCCAACATCTGTCTCTGATCAACTCAACTATATCACCGTTATCTGTTAGTTTTTTTTTAACATCAAGTAGTCCTTTTATATCAAGAGCAAACTTACGAAAAAAGGTACTTTAATAAATATTCTCTTTCTGCTGAATCAAATTCCATCATCAAAAGAGGAGCCTTTACATGTTTTCTACTGTGTGAAGTTTATATTTGACCCTGAGTCATTGTGTGGCTTGGTGACAATTCACAGCAACCAGTGAATGAGAAAGAGACATTGGATCTTAAACAAGGATGGAAGTCACAGCTCTGAAGCATTGACAGCTGTGTGCAAAAGTGTTGACTGTTTAGCTTGCACTTTCAGTTGAGCTTTACACAAGAAGTAGCCATCCAGTGGTCTCTTAAAGATTGTAAAACCACGATTCAACCATCTACAAAGATAAAAATTAATGCATATTTTCATTTGTTTGCCTACCTGACTGTAAATGTCAAGCACAATGTTACCCACTGATAGATGGGAGTTGTAATCTCAGCCCAGAAGATAACTTCAGAAGTGTGTCATATTTACCAAGATAATTACTTTGTCTAACCCTGTTCATTATTGTCAATTATAATTTGCTGTTAACTTAACCAGCTAACTGGATGTGAAACACATGCCGTTGGGTGACAGGTGACAAAACAGTTAAAAACATCACTGCTCTAAATGTTCATCAGGAACATCACAATGTAACTCTATAAGACTGAGAGTTGTAATGAAATACATACTAGTAATGTTAGAAATGCTTTCCTGTAAAAATTAGTTTTGAGCAGTGATTTAAGGATCGGTAGTTTGTTGGTGAGCTTCATCTCATCAGTCAGGGAGTTCGAGAGCCTCGGGACCCTGACAGAGAAAGTCAGGTCACCTTGAGTAGTCAGCCTTGAACTAGGGAGGCACAACAGGGACAGGCTGGCCGATCTCAGGTTCAACTTGGGTTATAGGGAGTCAAGAGCTGCGAAATGTATGTGGGGCCCAGCCCATGTTGAGCTTTAGAAGTTATTTAAACAATCTTAAATCAATTCTGAATTTAACTGGTAACCAGTAAAGGGATACACTAATTGTCATGATAGGAGCCCAACCGTTGTTTTTGTTCAAATACGAGCAGCAGTTTTTTGAACAAGCTGTAAACAAGCTACTAGGGAAGAGTAGGTAGTTAGAAAGAAACTAGTCTTTGTTTTTAAGAAAAACGGGAGCTGAGAATAAAGAAAAGTTAAGTGTAGAGTTTGGCAAACCAGAGAAAGAGAGAGGAAAAATATAGGGTTGCGGTAAATCACAGAGAAACGTTAAAGTCATGGATTCTAACTTGACTTGAAGGACGCTTACTCAGACTGAATGGGAGAAAAATAAATGTGATGTTTTCATTTGTGAAGAATATGTTACCTTGGTGATAAACTCTTCACATACAGGAAGCCAAGGCTGTGAAAGATGTTTGAAAGTAGGAGTACATGGAACAATGTATTATGCTCAAATTCCAACCTTAAACGGAAATTAAAGATAGACAGAAGCCTCCACTGAAAAATATGTGGTCAAATATTTGTGCCACTGTGTGGAAAATGTGGAGGTAAACAACTGAGGATAATGGGAAATATTCTTTCCTTTACGGTAAACTGAAATCATTCAACAAAGTTTTTTCTATAAAACACTGCTACCTTGAAACTAAAAGAGCCACAAACAGAAGAGAGAGAAAGAAATTTAAAAAAAAAGTCCAAAGTCCCTTAGAGTAGAGAAATTGTTATTCAAGGTTTGGTCACGATACACCTATCTATTCTTGGTTGGCATGGCAACGTTTTTTCTTGTATATGCACTGCAAAAAACAGCAGAAGAGATTAAAACAATGAATCACCCACTTCAACTGCCTTAACTAAGTCACACACACAGAGATACACACACACACACACACACAATCTTAATATGAGCTGTATTCAAATCCTGTCCGTAAATTAACTACTGAGGAAACATTGGAATTCACATCAGGGCTGGAAACAATTAGTTTCACTATAAAGTAGAGGTTACTCTCTGTACAGATTTAAAAAGTCCAAAACAAATATAATATTTCATGTTTGACAAATTGCAGAAAATTTGAATGCGCAAGAGAAGTGCTAACTGTAATTTTTTATTGAAAAACAACTGAAACAAAGTACGGATTATTATTATAGTTTGCTCCTGTGCATATCTAGAAACACTTAGACAGTGAATAGGATTTGAGCATTTCTGAATTGCAATAACCTTTACTTCCTGCATTTGAAGATAACTAGAGCTGTTTTGCATTAGCCTACTAATCACTTTGTTCTTCTCCCTACATTTGAAAACACGACAGACGGAGCGGAGTTCGTGATCGACCCATGCTGTGTAAATATAGCCCTGTCAGTTCATCATGCAGCTGCTGTCTTCTCAAAGGGCAAAGCTATCTCCTTTTTTTTCAACACAACAGATGAAATGCAAAGAAGACGAAAGAACTAATGAAATGTTGGAGGAGGAGTAGAGGAGGGGAGAGGAGTACAGGTGAAGGATGAGGGCATTGAGGATGTTAATCAGATGTAAGTGCTGCCCTATCTGGCAGTAGAGCCATGTGCAACACACAACACGCAACAGACACACATACACACACACCACACACACAGATGTATTGTAGTGATGGAGCACATGGCTCAGGATTTGTGCACGTGTGTTCACCCTTACCCTCTTTCTCATCCCTCCCTCTTACCATTATGTCTTACTTCCGTCCATGTTTCTATGAGTCTCCTCCCCAGATAGGGTTGTTCACTTTATATGTTTATCTTCATCTGTCCTTGTAAATTTCTCTTTCACCTTCCATCACTGAGTCTTTCCCAAAAGATGCTTCCTATTAACTGTAAGTGGAGGAAGGGCTGCAGTGTAATAGAAAGGAATCTCTTCTCCTCTCATCCTCAGTTTAAGTAACTCAATCTAGTTTGTCTTTTTCACACTCAAAATAATGGCTTTAAAATCATATTGATGGTAAACAAACCTATAATAGGAAGAATAAAATCGTTGCTATTGCCAGGGGCGCCCCCAGAAGGGTTGGAACTGCACTTAAGTCTGGTTTGCTGTTCAGGAATATTTGCAACATGAATTACAGTAAAAGCAGTGTAACAGTTATGAGCCAGAGCTGATAGCTGTAAGAAAAAGTTAGCTCAGTATTCTCCGTATGAGCACCATGGCTGTGCCAGCAAGCAATGGAGAAGGAGTGGCAGAACAGAAAAACAGAAAGCGACCCTGTTTTTACGCTTTGGTAAGCGCTGATGTGGAACAAATGTGGACCTGATAAGTTGACAGGAGGTTATCTCCAGATGAATAACCTTTGAAGGGCCTGCATAGGACAGTAAACATATTTATGGGTGTTTTAATGAACCAGCATTATATGTACTGGTGCTGCCTATCATCAGTGTGTTTCAGAGTGTTTCCATAACGCCAACGGAACATTACACTAAATTAGAGACCCTGCTGTGTAAACCATATCTGTATCATTAAGAAACACTTGCAGGACAAATATAGTATATACAGTGGATAGTACCCTGTATACAAGGAGCATGCAGAGTATTCATCGCCAATGTTTTTCATTCATTTAGTTACTTTTCAAATCTGATGTCACGACACATATGTAGCTGATGCCACATATTTGTATTGTAACATAACCATTGACAGTCGCCAGGGCAACAAAAGAGTCAGCAAATATTGTCCTTTGGCTTCTGTGGTTGCTGTTTCTTTTTCTGTCCCTTTATAAACAAATGCACATGTGTACCGCTTTGAAAGATGAGGCTCAGTGTATTTATGACTCACACCTGTGTAGGGAGCCTGAATATATCCAAGAGCAATTCTCCCATTGTGTTGCTTTAACCCTCAATTTTCATCCACTCCTTCTTACCTTAGAATCTTTCTTGCTGCATTTCTCTTCCTTTTTCCACAATCACACCACCTCAGTGCAAGTTTCATCATTACCCTTCTCTGTCCTCTGACTCCCTCACTACTCATTCATCTCATCTTAAGTTTAACAACAAGCCAGTTGTTTGTGTGTGTGTGTGTGTGTGTGTGTGTGTGTGTGTGTGTGTGTGTGTGTGTGTGTGTTTAACCCTCTTATACTTTGTTTGTTTGCTCTTAAAGTCTTCTGGCTAGACTTCATCCCGGTTCTTTGCTCACATTGCTGAAGAAAAGAAACGATTTTCTCTGCTCTGGCTCACCATCTATCATCCTAATATTAGCTTTGTCTGTTTCTCTTCCTTGCCATCGTCAGGTTGCTTAAAAAAATAAGGAACAATTCCAACAAGTTTGATTGAGAACCAGAAGAAGAAACAACAGGAAGGCTAAGACCGACAAAACAGGGATGGCAATTTTCAAGTTGGGGACAGGAAGAAATAAAGATGAAAAATAGACTTGTGTTTACTTGCTTTATAATATCATTTTTAGAAAATATGTTGCAGAGCTGGCCCCAATATACAGAGGGATCCAAAAGTCTGACAACATAAAACCATATAGTTAAACACTGTTTTCATCCACCCCCCCCCCACCCCACACACACACACACACACACACACACATACACAACTACAACAACAGAGATGGTAAGTGCATAGTAAGCGTAAGCAAAAACCATCAAGAGTCATAGCTATGGGCATAGCTGGTTCTGTATTCATTCGAGTCCCCAGATGCTCCTCCTTCTTTCTGGCCGGTGGTGGAGGCAAAGACTGAGATCCTGATTGGAGGGGCATCCTCCCTAACCATCCAATAAACATACAGTACTTTTGGCTGACAGTATAAATTATGGCCAGCTGTGTCAGTTTGGCAGCCGTTTGTTCTGCGTGAACAGCTCGCCAAACTAGCTCTCCAATCACATTTCTCTTAAGAGATAATATTCCTATAGCCTGAGAGTCAGACTAGCGATATTTATATTAGGAGACAATATTCATGTTGAATTGTCTTTTGGTTGAACTATGTATTTTGGTGATGTTGTCTAATGTATGTTGACCTTGCATTTTGTTTTACTATGAGGTTTATGCAGCAAATTGTTTAAATAAGTCCTCTTTTTGTTATACTTGTTTTTCCTATTTGAACAAGCACCCTTGTGCTTGCCCTTCTGTGAAGGGTATGTTCCTTGTATTCTTCCAGAAACTCGTTTAAACTAAATTAAACAATTGTGAATTTACCAAAAACACCTGGTTTTATGCTGCCTCCTCATTTCTATCGAGCCGGGTCGTAACAATGTCCACAAGATACAAGAGACACATGAACAGTGGGGGCAGTTTCGGGGCACAACATGACCTGAATTCAGTGGAGTGCCCTCTAGTGGAATAGTCTAGCATCATGCTTGGTAAACAATTACAATTACGACACATCTAGTTGCCTTTGAGGTTAGTCCGCCTATCCACCAATCCAATTTTCTAGTACAGCTGGCCATTTTCCTACCTCCATAAGACTCAACTTTGCATATCATCATCACATCCTTGAACTAGGATCATCTGAGACCTGAAGGAGCTGCTGAACAGGAAGAAGTGATCCTTTAGGGACATGGTTGGAGCTCTACTGACGAGTGTGAAATGAAGAACTGAAAGTGAGGCTGAGGGAGAGGAAAGATGTTTACAGGAGGAGGCTGGAAAACAGGCAACAGCAAAACAACACGAGGTCGACTGTGAAAAAAAGATCACAGGTTTCAAGACTCAAAGGGCAATAAGGGAAACCTGAAGAGATTGTGACGGGAGATTTTATATTTAGATATAAGTATATATGAATATTATATTAGATATGTTCTGCAGGTTTGACTCTGAGATAATCTGTGACTTTCCTTTGCCAAGATGTGTATTTGTTGGAGACATCTCCCTGTTGTTATAACAAAGGTTTAACAGCAGGGGCCAATCGAACAGATGTTGCAGAGTGGCTATAGGTGTTATGACCAGAGACGGGGGTCTCTGGGAAACAGGTTTTAGACTCAAGAAGCAGTTCTTCTAGTCTGGTCAGAATCAACATTCATTGTGTGATGGTACTTCAAAGAGGATCTACTTCTGCTGGGGCAGACCACGGGATTGGTCATCTTGGTCATGACAATGAAGAGAGCTGATTGGACAACATTCTACCTCCATGTGAGGAGGGTCTGAAACTGTATAAATGTATTGTGAGTTCATTGTTCATAGCTCTTGCTTCGAATCTTTCAGTGGTTCAGCATTAGCCCCCGGCCGCAGCTGGGTAAAGAATTAAAGCCTACCAGAATTGAGAAATGCTTGCGCTGTCCTGTAATGTAATTAAAAACTGCCATTACAAGATCCAACAAGCTGAACGTGTTCAGAAACTGATTCTGTACAGGACCTCCAGCTGCCTCAGTCTCCTCCTCCAGCCACACAGACCCCACAACCTCCTCATCCTCACAGCTGATCCCCTCTCACATCTCCCCAGTGATTACTACCAACGGTTCCCACTACCTCCAGCTGCCTTCTTTCCTGCAGTCTGCTGGGTCTGCAGTGTCAGGGCAAATTGTACAGGTCGATGAGGGTTGATTATTGCGATTGCTCAGCGAAAACGCTCACAGTAAGATCCTGTGTGCAGTCATGTCACAGGTTCACAGAGACAGCAGGTATTAAGCCAAACTTGCTTTGACTACCCATATGGATTCTAGCCACATTGTGTATCCCGTGTCCATTTGGTGCAGCGGTGGATCACGTCCTCAAATTATCCACCAGATAAAAGACGCACATGAACAGTTTACAGAATGCGAATGTAATTTTTTATATTGTCTAAATTCTGTGGCATGTCTTCTAGTGGAATACTCCTGTAACATGCATAGTGCACAGCAAGAAAATCATGCTTACAACGCATCTTTCTGTCTTCAGCCTTTGAGGTTCGTCCCTTCATCCACCCATCCAATTTCCTATGCAGCTGGCAGTTTTCCACCACTAAATTAGACCCATCTTTAGCACATTATCACCACATCATTGAACTCAGAATATATGAAAAGGCTTTCATTAGAGAAGCTTCTTAATTTCAGCTGCAGTCTAATAGGGTTCTGGCTGCCGGCCATTTTGAATAGATTCCTACAGTCAGGATTAAAAAGGCACAAAAGACTTTTGTTTCCGTCATCATTAGGACAAATATCTGATCTATTCAGGCCAGTTAAACCATAATCTGATTTTTAAATGCTAAGAATGAATAGATGACTTCTGTTCCAAGAAAGGTAAAAACCTTCCATAGTGGATATGTCATAAAAAAAAACTTTTATTTTGTGTCATGATATTACATGATTTTTTCTGAAGACAATTTAGAAAATGTTTTTCTTTCCAAGCTAGATTACATCTTCACTAAACATTTCATTGGCACAGATCCCTCGTGGATCTCTGAATTCCTGGAGCATACTCATTCCAAATTGAAGCGATAACTTGTCTTCTATTGATTACTTTTATTATATTGTGCCTCCTAAATGCATTGATTTGAGTGCAGGTGTAATTACTGTAGCTGTGGGGAAACAGAGATTGAAACTTGTATCTCGTGAGCTAGAAAATTAGTTTTGAAAGTTATTATTACTATATTTTACAGCAACTATAATCACATCTACCTATCCTAATACACAGTATTGCATATTAAAAAGGAACAATTATTTAAAACCACCCAAGCAGGCTGACATGGAGTCTTTCTCAAATATAAAGGAAATCCATGGACTAAAGATACGTATTTGTCTAACCAGAAACTCCAGGAAATATGGATCAAGCATAATTTAATGACTGATTTTACAGAAATCTAAACGATAACTTTGTTAATCTAGGCAATAGATAACAGATGATAGATAGCAGATAGTGTTCAAAAGTATAGAGAAGACTGATGAAACTATCAATGTGCATCTTATTAACCAGTATTATTTATTTATAATGGCTAGGTAGAAAGAAATTCAACCCATACCTCTGACTCTGCTGTTGACTCACCTACAAGAAACTGCACTAGCACCAGTCTGATTTCAGGCACTGCAATGCTCAGCTGTCAGAGCAGGTAACTCCCTTTAGGCAACTGACCCTTGGAACCAAACTGGGAATGCTTCACTTATTTGTTAAGTACGACCTCAGTTTAGTATGATTAGTGAAATCTGGGCCAACTGTGAATTGGGAAGAGAATGATATGATCAGGACAAGAATCTACTGTTTCATGATGATGTAGAATCAACAAATCCAAACCCTCAGCTGCCATGTTTTACATTACTGTTAAACAAGCACTGAGACAAATACACCAGCGATGGACCAGAGAGGAAGTGTGAGTCACAGTTGGAGCTGATGAAAGGGCTGGAGAGTCGGACCAGACTGAGCAGAATACTGAACAGAATTGAGGAGGGTTTGATTGACAGGCAGCTTGTTACCACTCCAATTAGAGGAGTGTTTACCAACTCCTGCTGTATGTGTGTATGTGTGAAACATTGCATCGGCATAGGTGTATACGACAGCGTGTGTGCGCTTGTGTGCACTTGCATGGAGAGTGTAACGTCTATCTGACTATATAGGTGTGTTTACAATTCTTGCAGCAGCTCTGGCCTTCTCGCCTTTAATTGGTGTCTGGTGTAATGACAGCCTGGTCCCACAGTCAGACTGGCACATTGACAGAGGGACGGAGTGGGTCTCCAGAGAAAAGTCAAAGATTACTTCAGCTTTTTGGCAGTTAAGCTGTACTTTCTGACTCTTGTAGCAGATTTGCCCTGCTGTGTTTTTTTAATTAAAACAAGGAAAAATTATGTATTTTTTATATATTGTTTTGATAGGTTAAGAGTAAAAAATATGAGCTTTTGTTTGCAGAACAAAATTTGACCTTTTGATGTTGTTGCTATTTTTGGAGATGCATAACTTTTAATATAATCTAGTGAGCTCAATAGGACACATTTATGTGCTCAGAGTAAATATAGATATATCATGTTTTTAGTTTAATAAGACTGGGTTTTATAATACATAGTCTAGTCATTTCATATCAAGAGGTAAATACATTCCTATGATTTCACAGGCTATACCGCAAAAAGTCACGCACACCCTCTCCATGTGGAAGCATTCGGATTTCTTCCCAAGTTTCCACAGGTACGCACTCAGCACTTTTCCCAACTGATACAGAAACAGAGACAGAACATGTCAGTTGTCTGCTCAGTTTTAAATTCTTCATGGTTCTACACAAATCGATTCCTAGCTCCAAGCAGACAGATAGACGTAAGAGAAAAAGAGACAGAGAGAAAGCCCCGTGAGCCACAAACAGTCGTTTCTGCATAGCTCTCTTGTTCTCTGATGATGAGAGAACAAGAGAGCTGAGTTTTGCTCTGCACACAAGAGTAGATCAACTAATTATAAATGATAAGGAATACTTACCACGTTACTGCATCACAACGGAAAGAAAGTTAAACCCATAAATGAGGAGCCGGATTGAATTAAACAATATTATGTGAATATTATTTACACATGAGCAAGTCCCATGTATATCTGGATGAAAACAAAACATTATCAGAAACAGGCAGGTGAAGTGCTTTCATTTTTCAACCACTTGAGTGAAGCCTAGCATTCAGGTTGGTTTTTTTTATTTCTGACAGCTGGATTCCGAATGTTGCAAAAAAAAATCTCCATTCATGTCGAGGTTATTTTTCTAGGTTTCGTTTAACAGTGATGTCCTTGGCATGACCCCGAGGTGTTGTAAAATCAAAGCTCCACAGCACACCATATGGTCAGACTTCATAGGAGAACTACAGAATAAAACACATCACTCCTCTTCTCTCTCATGACTAAAGTGCTGTGTGATTTGACCTGTACCTAATGTGAAATGTTCCTTTAGCTGACGGAGAGAATCACTGAGGTGAATGACTGTGGTCTCCTTTCTTCTCTGTGTGGAGAGACGTTAACTTTAAGATCCGACAAAAAAGTGCAGGTGTTTTGTTTAAAGTAAAACATTCTGTACTTCCATACACAATTTGATCTGAAGGTGTGTGGTTGTGTGATTGTGTGTTTGTGTGCCAAGATAGTGAGTTCGATGTTGAGTTGAGTGCCTCGAATCTCTCCTCTTCTTTGAAGTGTGAGAGATAGATGTGTGCTTTTGATATTATGACATTGAATACACCTGACTCCCTCTCTCTTTGTTTGTGTGTATGTGCGTGTATGAGTGCGTGTGTGTAACAGCAAGAAATTCAATCTGGCCTCCTCTCTCAATGTGCACCCTCGCTTGTCTGTACATATGTGTGTTAATTTGAAAACATCCACCGTCACACTCTGGGCACAGCACATCGTCACGGCTCATTTCCCCACATCATAATGTACGGTCATTTGCATGCTCTCACTGTATAAAACACACGCCAACATGAATAGATCCACCTGACCTCATGCTTTCTATGGTGTCTTTTTTCTTCTGCAGTGAAGCGGAGAGAAACGTTTATAAATGGACGTGCACACAGAAAGAGAGACAGAGTATGTTAAAGACTGAACGAGCGAGACAGCCAGACAGTGAGGTGGACCTGAGCAACGTGAGAAGTGATGAAGCAGGTGATCTTTCAAATAAAACAAACAGATATAATAATGGTTGTCTTCTTTGTTTTAATTTCTCTTGAGTTAATGTTTAAATAGACTTTTAAACGCCTGTCTAAAAAAGAAAAGGAACTGCCGCTTCTTTCTGATATTCTAATACTAAATATTTGATTTGTTTTTTTTTGGGAGCAGCTTTAGGGATTGCATTGCCGTCAGCAGGTCGATCCACCACTTTGGTCCCGACTGAAATGTTTCTACAACTGCCTCTAAACTTTATACACTCATTATTATAAATAAGTAAGTGGAAACTTCATTACAAATGCTGGAGGGTTTGACTCAAATGTCGGTAGCATCATAATTTCCAGGTGAAAAAGGCTTTTTTTATGATTTAATGATTTAATACCTGTTCCCATGAGCCTCAGCTGTGCTTGGTACTTAGGGCTAATTGAAAATTAAAGATGTAAAGATGAAACCTGGTCGGCATCAGCTTGTTAGTACTGTAGCATATTAGCATCATGGGTGTGATACTAGGTTGCTGTTGGCATTAAGGTCAAAGCACTAAATGAGAAATCAGTGGGTTTCAACTTATCATATTAGTTATTGTAGCTGTAATCAGACATGAACTCAAATTAACTGGAAAATTGGGTCAACAATTGGATCACATAAATAATGTCCAAACCGTTTACAGCAAATTGATACAGGAGTTGGCCTTGGTCGCCAAAAGCTCTTTATATTGGTCAGTGCCATATATTTCATATGAGATCATCTAGTTCTTCCAGTTTCGTGTGCGTAGCGTGTAAGAAACGTTATCGACACGCCCACAACTTTGCTGTGAATTTTCTTGACAGCATGTACTCTCACTTGAGCTCAAACAAGTTCCAGAATATATCCATGGCAACTGACTTGGACATTTTAGTTCTTACATACAGCTGTTCTGGAAAATTTCAGGGAAATGTCCGGCCTTCAGTGCATGTCTGAAAGCAGCATATGTTGGGCTCCTGTCATACTCTCTTTATTCTGATCATAGCCAGTAGATGAACACTTTAATTTTCTTATATATGACATGCTCTACATGAATAAACTTTCTGTCCTGTGTCTTTTATCGTAAATTGTAAACGTCTAAATTCAAATTTGTCTTATTGACCACTTTACCCATCAGCTCACTTTCACTCAATCTCACACACACTCAGACAGTGCTTGAGCTACATACAGCACTTCATTAAACACGCACCCACACACCAGTGGTGCATCAGGGACAATTTGGGTCTTTGGATCTAGCCCAAGGATACTTTGATATGCAGACTGGAGGAGCTGGGGATCGCGCAGCCGACCTTTCGATTAGTGATGAGCCAGATGAGCCACATCTGCCCACGTATAAACTCAAGTTCTGGATTTTTAACAATGTCAATTTTACACATTACACTGAGCTGAATGTGGGTTGTAGCATGTTTTATAACAAACCTTTCCTCCACCTTTCTACCTCACAAGGTTCATCCAAGGAGTGAAACATCTGATGCATCCTCTAACCCCTCTCCGAACTCTTTTATCTCCTGATTAGTGTTTCTTTTATTAGCGCACTTTAGCTTAGCTTACAACTAGCCCTGCCTCTCTCTCTGTTTCCTCTTCTCTCCACTCGAGCCTCTTGTTCTCTCTCCATCTCCCCCGTACCACTTGCAGCTTTTCTCCACTTGTCTTTCATCTGTTTTCTGTTAGCCTCCCCTCTCTTCTCCCCTCGGATCAGCACACACTCTTGCTGGAGCTTCTCTCTCGACCTCCCGCTGAGCCTCTGCTCAGCAATCTTGTCATTACACACTACAAACACCTTTTATCAGATGACACTTCAAAATAAAACATTACCCCATGCTATGCGTTAACACATAACACATCATCCATTTACAACACATGCCACACGCACATTTCAGAAACACACTGATTCTCCTTATTTTTCTTATGGAGGAGTTGCATGTGTGTGGAGGCAGTCACAGGCAAAGATGTTGATAGGAGTATGTGGCAATAAGAGCCAATACCGGTGTCTTGGTGTTATAAAAAAATCATGTCATCAACCCAGCGGAGTTAACGTGTCACTTCCTGGTTGCTCCATGTCTCACTTCTGTGCAGAGAACAACCTATCAATTCTCTGGACCTGCAGATCTTGTGTGAAAACAGCTCTACTGACCTGATGCATGGAAATTACAAGATTTTCTGATTTTTCCTCAAGGACATTTGAGCAGGATGGATGTTCGCTGTCAAACAGGATTGAGCATAGTTCCTGCAGTTTAAAGGACGGTTTCCCAGCTCACTACATTTCCTCAACACGCTGTCCGTGTGTGTCCAAGCGTGTGTCAGTTCAGTGACACATTGAGTGACAGCAGAGAGAGAGAGAGAGAGAGAGAGAGAGAGAGAGAGAGGAGAGAGAGAGAGAGAGAGAGAGAGAGAGAGTGAGAGAGAGAGAGAGAGAGAGAGAGAGAGAGATAGTATCTGACATGTGGAACAAAGGTTGAGAGATGGAACAACATAAAACTACACAATGCTGCAATGTTGGTGCATTCAGATATTCTTTCTAGCACTGGATACTCATTAGCATATCTGTATATAAACCCAATTAACCTTACTCCGTTTGGATTTAGTTTTTTTTACCAGGGCCAACACTTACAACACACTCACATGCCCCGTAGTAAGATATTTATTTCGGGCCACCAGCTGGGAAACAGCGTCTCCAACGTGTCTGTATTTTGTGTTTGAATTGTGTGTGTGTGTCTGTGTGTGTGTCCCATTGCTCATCTCTTTCTGTTCGTTAATCTCATTATTCTCTCCGTCATCTTGGCTTTGTTGGCAGATTAACACTGGAATGGAATCAGGCTGGATTTATTTTCCTTTTTAGGATTTGAAGAACAGGTTCCTCAGTCAATCTGTAATTTTTTTTCACTTACCTTACTTTACCCCACTTCCCTCGCCTCTCTGACGCACTCCACCTCTCTCTTTAGCTCTCTGTCTGCCTGATGACTATCATCTGCGTCATCTCATCTTTTCTATAGTTATCACACTTGCCTCTGCTCCCGTTGTCCTGCTGTCACTCCACTTCCTTCTCCCCTCAACCAACCTCCAGCATCTCTGATCGCACTGCAGTGTATCCTAACAATTAGAATCAGGCGGCACACCATGGTTGCCTTAGTCCCGCTGCAGTTTAATAATGAACCAACATTTTTTTACACCACATTTTTTGTGTGGTTGTTGCATTATAGAGCTCTAGCCAGCGCTCTTTGCTCCTCTCACGTCTCACAGGAGGCCTGTTAAAACCCCCGCAAAGTTTTTACGTACGCAGAATTTTGAATTTCAGTAGACACAGCTGAGGCTGTGCACATTGCAGGGTAAAGTATACAGTTCTCAGCCAGCTGGCACACCTGCCTTCGATGTGTATTGAGTGCACAATGACCTGTTTCTTTTCCCCTGGATGTATCAGTGTACATGTATCATGAAGCTAACCTCTGCATACAGATTGAACTACAAGGATTTATCAAAATACATATAAAGGGACATTTATATGCAGACTGGTTCACATTTGTTGCATTTTCCTTTTTTTATGTTTTGTCCAAAGCATCTAAAAAACACTGGAGTCATTCTTCCATGTCACTTTGGTATATGACCAATAGGAACTGGGGGAAAACAACCAAGCCTATTGGCTGACTCACTTTGCCATCTTCAATCTAATTCCCAGTTACAATCCCCTGCTGGTGACAGCTGTCATTTAGGTTTCTTCCTTGTTTCTATGATTCAGTATCTGTCTCTCCCTCCTTTCCTCCATACATCTCTCTCTCTTTTTGTTTTACACAATGTGTGCACATGTGTGTAGAGCTACTGATGAGGTTAAGCACACAATTAATGGGTCCATCCAACAGTTTTCACACTGAACTCATCTCCACTTAACTAAACACAGGAAAACACACGCACACACACATTCAGCCACACAGACTCTCCTGCACTTCATAGCCCATGGTAACCATATGTAAATGATATGCAGATGACAGGAAGTCAATTAGGAGACCAGAGAGCTATGACTCTGCAGAACTCCATTAGTGAAGCACAGATCAGCTCTCAGACTGTATAAGCTGTTCCCTCTCTCTCTTTTTAACCTTTGCTTTGTGTGTGTGTGTGTGCCTCTGTGCATGTACAGGCGCAGAAATCCATTCGTGGAGCACTAATCAGCTTGTCAGCAGAGCTGTGCTTTGCAGCTAACAGGAAGACTCCTTGCAAGTTTTATTTCAGGAAATTTCTCGAGGTTAGCATAACATCATGAGACTAAATTGAATATTTGCCATCTTTTCACGCCAAAAAAGTAAATTAGTTTGGAAACATTGCAGTGTGGTACTGCAGTCTAACCAATTTCCACAATAAAACTTGAATTACTGCACAACGGATTGACACCCACTGCCCAGTGCAGTTACCATGTACATATTTATACACATTTATTGTTTCAAGATTCACATAAGGTCACTGTGACATTTAACCCATCCAATCAGTTAATCAATGAGTCCAATTGAACTTGTGTGGCAAATTTGAAATAATCCCTTTGAGATGTTGCTGGGATACTGCATTCCAAAGGCAAAACAGGTGTTTGAGAGGTCACAGTGACCTTTGACCCTGACATTCTAATCAGGTCATCAATGAATCAAAGTGAATTGTGCCAGATGTAATTAGATTCCCGACAGGCAGTCTGAATATATCTACAGGACTTTATGAGGCCACTGTGACCTTGACCTTTGACCCCCTGGCAACAAAATTTAATGAGTTCATCTTTGAGTCCAAGTGAACGTTTGCACCGATTTAAAGACATTTCCTCAAGATGATCTTAAGATTTCACTGTTCAGAAAAAAACGTGCAAGAAAGTCAAACTACATGCAATATTTGTAAGGCGGACCTTGCTTTCCATGGGATCAAGTCCGTTATTCACAAGCATTTGAAGAAGAGGCATGTTGGACATCATAACGTACACGATGCAGACTCGCCTCGCTAAGATAGCCTGTTATCTAGCTTTCTATATAAAGTTGTCCTGGCAACTTCCTCAATACCTGTGTGCAGGAATCTAGAATCCATTGCAAAAATATGGTTTGAATGTAGATTTTTGTAACTTTTTTAAAACGACTTTAAAAGCGTTATGTTATCATTTTGGCTGACAAACGTCTTATTTAATCCCAACAATGCAGTCTTAAGAAGACGAAAGGTACCATGGATGGCTTTCTGCAAAAGAAGTAGACTTAAAGTGATGAAAATCATCTCCCCTTACTTAGGAATTCCATTTTAACCAATTTGTGGGATGTTACCTGTGTCACACAATGTGTTATGATGCGAAATGCGGTACACACCATCAAAAGAAATCAGCACTCTGTAACAGCAGATTT
The DNA here is from genome assembly GCA_038501795.1 of Pseudopleuronectes americanus. NCBI lineage: Eukaryota > Metazoa > Chordata > Actinopteri > Pleuronectiformes > Pleuronectidae > Pseudopleuronectes > Pseudopleuronectes americanus. The sequence goes on along the minus strand of CM076719.1, from coordinate 15,936,695 downwards.
AAAAAAAGAAAGCCATGCTCATGGTAAAAACAGACAGTTGTTTGTGTTGTGCTATTTCTCAGAGAGGAGTATGTCATATTGGATTATTAAAGATGTATTAATAAAACTGATATTTTTGGAATGACATGAATCGTGATAAATCCTTTTTAGAGTGCATGAAAAACAAATAATACTTCTTGAGCTTTCTGTATCTGATTCACTCAGTTATGCTCTTCCCACAGGAGGATGCACCTGCTCACCAAAGTTATTACAAGGACACAAATTCAGGGCATGGACTGGGAGGCATCATTCTCCCCAACCTACATCATCCAACCACTCTCTGTATGACCCCTGACTCCAACACTAAAATGGCCAATTTTCTGAATCCGTCTGACCTCTTGACCTGGTCTCTTTCTCTACAACAAATGTACTCTATACATTTTTTTGGGTGCAAGGAGCATACATGTAAGATTTCCAACCTCTTATCGTTGTCCTGCCCTTTTCAAACTTCTAACACCTTTTCATAACAACAACTCTAAAAATCATTTTAAATCATGCATGTCTGTACCTTTACTAGACACAGTCGGTGAAAGTGCTTTGAGGAGCTGAAGCACACCTGCCTGCCCTGTCCTTCTTTTAGCCCTCTTCCAGTTTTCCATCCTGTCCACTCTCCTGGTGTGTAGTAATCAAGTTAAATAAAGTGCTTCCTTCCTTCACACTCTTCCTTTGTGTTATGCTCTATCACTTCCTCTTTCCCTCCTCCAGCCCCTCTCTTTCTCGTTTCTGTGTCCAGTCATGTGGTAAACAGCAAACCTGTCCTTGTCTCTGATCCATTCTTCCTTCCTCTCTCTCTTTACTTCTGTCTCTCAACCCCCTTCTTTATTTTCACTCTCCATATTCTCTTTTCCCATGTGTGGGGTCTTGACGACTCTCCCCTCTCTTCTCATCTCTCCCCGCGGTCTGCGACTGGTCATGCAGTGAGCAATAAAGGCAAACAGGTTGCCGCACACAAGGTTGATTCACATGGTACAGTGAGTCTCAGACCCAGCGCAGATACACACAGACACAACCAGCAGTGACAGGCTTTCACCCCCCACCCATTGGCTGCATGAACACCAGCTTGTATCCTAACACAGACCAAAACCAAGGGGGCAGGGATGATGCATCACGGATCCCCTCACATCAGGAAACAGGCTTCTTTCACTACCACATAGCACTGCAGCAACTAAATCAGTGGAAAGTCAGGCTATATTGGATTTATATTTTTGATCTTTGTTATAAAATTAAAGGTTTTTTTTAAAGTTTTTGTTTTATAAACCATCATCTTGGCTTTGAAAGCCCTTTTAGTCCTGTTACTGATATTAAACTTTTTACAATTGATAATCCTGTGATTTATACAGACTGGACCTATTGTTATTGTACTGGATTAAATTAAGAAATCATTGTTTCATTTTGTTGTTGAGGTTGATACACCTTCCAATATAATATACCGCAATACACAACGTGCAAGAAATATCATAATTAAGAATGTACACAAATAACTGAAGCTTATGTTTAGTCAACATTAACCTCTTAATTAAGGTGTTATCAATGCAGGATATACTGCATTGTGGTGTGATATTGCACAGGGGTTTTATGTCTGTGGTCAGTTGGTGTGGTCTTCAATGAAAGCTGCGGTTTGTGTCTTATCTTGTTGTGTCGTCCGTAGTTTTGATAAGCATGAGAATGTGTTAACATTTCTTTTCCTCAGATGTAATCATCGATTCATTGGCTCTGTGATTCAGAAGATTGATGCAGGATCTCTCCGGGTTGGAGGTTTGTTTTTGTAATTTTTCTGTTTTCAAAAGAACTCACATTTCTCACTCACCCATACAATTTGTTCACTGCACTCAGTCAGCGTAGTTTTATTTCCGATTAATGTCCAATACAACCATCAACTGGCAATTTCACCTGATTTGTCTCCTCTCTCTCTCCCACACACATTGAGGAAGTTTGTGACTTGCACGTAGACTACGACACACGCACATACACACACGCACAAGCCATGGGATTTACTTCATTTAGTTTTCCTTGCTCTCTTATTTTGTAAAGCTGGTTTACTGTATCAAAACAGATTTGACTTGTGATTTGATATGGTAAGAGGCTGTTATGTTTCCCCAAAAATACACAGTGATCTGATGCTGGGGGATTTGGTTTGTTGCAGGGAGTGCTTAACACACTCACAAATACAGTGGAAAAGTTTCAAAGACATGATTTTCAAAATCAATTTGGGAAATTGTGACAATAAAAACAGCCGTCGGCTTTTTCTCTTTGTCTTTGTTTATGTTTGTTTATATAACATCACAGACTTGTTGCTTCCATCTTCTCTTCTGTCTCCGTCTCTTTCAGGGGGTGAAAACTCTCTTCAGTGCTGTCACTCAAACACTTTACTCAAGTGCTTGCTCTAGTGTTTCCCTCTGCTGTACGACATGGCACTTTTCTAAATTGTGGTTGAAAAACGATTTGGGCTCAGACCCTGCAGATCGTTCTCTCCTGGGCTGCCCTTCCCACTTTCCCAATCAACAAGGGAGAAATAACAGTCGAGTTTTTGTCACTGTACCAGCTGTCACTGGGTAAGAACAGTTTTGGTGTGGAATAAATGGATTAGGGACAGATTTATTTAAATCATGAGTGTAATAGTTTGACAACAGTTTGATTCTTCCCATTTCAAACAAGCATTTGCAAATTGGCACTCCCAGAACAAGAGTGGCACAAAATTGGAGTGTGTGAAGGGAGGGTATTTTTACAGCTAAGAGCTCCTCATAGGCTCTGCAGTGACAAAACACTCTGTTATTCAAAAAAATCACTTTAGCTGGGCCTCAAGTGGATGTCTGCTTTTTACGTAACAAGGTTAAAAAACTATAATTCAAGAAAGTTACACACTTAATTCATGTTCAATGCTTTTAATCATTAAAAGATAACTTAAATGTATTTCCAGGCCGTGCTAAAGTGCCTGTCTTATGAAAACACAACCATCGATGAGTATTGATCAGTGAATATTTGACTATCCACGGCTGTTAGGCGTATCCTGGCCTTAAAAGTTATTGCATTTTTCTGCCTTTTGGGGCCAAAAAAACCATCAAAACCTTTCAAAAGTCGGGATCTGATTTTAATCTTCTAGCTACTCAAGCCTGGGCCCAAGGCATTGGAGCAAATTTGAAAAACTCTGGTTGGATTTTGACCAGAATCAAAGTGAAGGGCAAATGTCTCGAGACGTGAAGCCTCTCACTATCAAGGCACAGATTTGTCTAACTAACTCATCCATGCCTCGATGGTTCAAAGGGTCCTGTCAGTTTTCCAGTTGGCAACCATTTCACATAACAAAGCCTTTTCTCTCTCTGCCCCTCTGAGTCCTCCTCTCCATCTGTCCCTTCTCCTCTGGCCTTTTCTGTAACTGTCCCCTCTACTTCTGATCCTCTTTCCTCATATCTACATTATTTTAGTCCCATTTCTCAGCAGTAGTTTTCGTTCCTAATCTTGGAACTTCTTAGAGTAACTGAGATTTGACTGAGATTTGACTTCTTTCCCGAGAGGCGATCAACAGTACAACGTTAGCTCTGTTCACTTAGTATTAACATGGGTTTTTAGTGATCTGATCACAGGGTAGTTCACATCTGACTTTAGAGCAACTTGTGAATGACAACTTGTGATCAGGCTACTAGAATAGGCACTAAGCGTAGTCTATAATAAAATATAAAATATATGTATAGTGAGTCTATTCCTTGGCGTGTGCCAGGATAATCGGATTATCCGAGATATTTAACCATGGACTATATATAAAAATGGATGTCGACTCCTGAAAGTGAAGGCAACATGGAACTGCCTGAAACATGTATTCTCTCCAATGACCATTAGAGGACGACTCCACTGGTTTCATGAACAAGTTTGTTTCTATGAGAATTCTCACTTGATTCTTAAAGTGAGTAAACATATTCATACATAATTGATGGTCCATTTATGGTTTTGAGTCCTCTTCAATATGTTAATTTAGTAAATGATGGCTCCATTTAGAGAAACTAGACCATAGTGTTTAAGAGACAGACTCTAGTGCATGCATGTGTGTACATCCATGCTGACATTAGGGAATAGCTGGACAAAGAGATGGGAAATATTGTATGGAAGGTATGACTTTTGGAAAAATTGGGGACCACTGGAGGGGATGAAGGATTTCTTGTGTCCACCTATTCTGCATTTTAAAGTGCAAGCAGACAGGCATCTAAAAGGAGGAGGGGAGATGATCGAAATGATTTAAGAGTGGTATACAGCGATTGATCAAAGTAGAGGTAGGTAGAGGGGCTTAGGTGGTGTGAGAAATAATTGATGAGACAAGAGTGAAGAAAAAAAGCAGAGAGAATTGAAGATTCTGAAAATGTCAGGAAAGATAAAACAACAGGAGAAAATCTGATTCAAGGCAAATTAACTGATTAAATTAGTGATTGTAAAATGCACTGAGCCCTAAGGCTTTATCATTTTTATTTTTGTCAGAAAACACATTTATTTTTCTATAGGGAAACTGTTTTTGTCTACATGCTGCATTAATCCCCTCCTGCTGATTTACATAAGCACAACTAAAGCTATAACTTCCATTTAAAGTTTAAGCAACAGACTCAGATACTTGTACCATTGCCAGGGGAGTTGTGGAGAAATTGAGGAGTTCCTCTTTTCAGTCTTCAAATCAAATCAAATCAAAGTTTATTGCCACATGCACTAAATAACTTAGCGTCATCAGAGCAGTGGAATTCTTATGACCTGGCAAGCAACATCTACGCAGTAGACAGGGGAATACCTTTGTCTGAAACACAATCTTACAGACAAACCACAGGAATTTCACAAATTTTCAAGTGTCTACATGTTTCAATATATGGAGCACATGTGGAAATCATGGTAGCACATGTGGTACCATGCAGTGCCCTGTAGAGCCCAGTCTGCTCTGATTGGCCAACTGTCCCACTATGATGTGATTGGTCAACCACTTACAGCATGTGTAGGAAATGTCGGCGTCTCTTTACCTGGGTTTTTTAGACAAACTAGCTGTGCCGATGACATCATGATATCCAGGAATATTTGTGAAGAGTTTCTTTAGCCTTTAAACTTTGTAGAACTTTCACATACAAAGACATTCTACGTAACACACTAGAGGTATGAGAAAACGTGAATAAGCATCATATGTCTTCTTTGAAGTAATTTAAAATGGCTTTATTTTCCATTGCTGACAAACACTAGTGGAAGTATAATAGCAAATTCGACCAAATTGACTCAAACCCTGACACTTCAACCGTACAAAAACCTGTAACATTATCCAATTTAATAATAATTAATAACCATTTCCGTTCAAGTCAGATAAACACATTTGTAAAATGTCAGTTGGTTTTAATGACAGGGTACTCGGGTTCACCTAACAGGGCTCTGGGAGTTCTTCACAACCAAGCGTGTTAGAAAACACTGATTTAGGGGAGTTTGTATCGTGTTGAGGCTAAAAATAACCCAGACCTCTTAGGTTGGCTTAATTGCTTATTAAAACTTCCTCAAGTCTGAAATTTAGAAGATTAGTCACATCCTGGGACACATGGTCAATTAAACATGTTGGAACCTGCATGAACTGAGCACTAATTTGTTTCCAGACCCATAAATGAAATACGACTGTTGTTTGCTTAAACACATTCAGCACGTTCAAAGCTGCCATTTTCAATTTAAATTTAACTTCATCACATGTTCCCCCTCTCTGGCTCTTCTTTTATTCAAACATTTCTCCGCAGACCACTGGAGTGCTATTTGTTCCGCTGTCTGATAGTGAGCCCTAGATGTTATCTCCAAGTAATAGGAACAGCATGTTTGGTGCTTAGAAAGTCTTATATTTAGCCTTGACATGAAGACAAAGATGTCCAGTGGGAGTGCACAACCGTTTGGGTCACTTGGCTCTGGTGCTCAATTTTAGTTTTTGCTTCTTTCAATAGGCATTTTAGCGCTGACATCTAAAAACTGACTGCGAAACCAGTATCATACGAAAGGCCCTGGGGAGCTGCTTGATACTATTACCCCAACAGGTCCGCCAAGCTTTTTAAACCACTATAACTTCACTTGTGTAGTCTGTGACGTCACAGCATGAATAATGCAGTGGCTCTTATAGTGCTCATACAGTGCCTAAAACACTGCACCTCTCTCAGACGCTGTTCTCTAAAATGGACGGTGAATCAGAGAGGCCCCATAAGATGTGTGTGCGTTTATTAATACTCTTTTTTGGGTGAAGGCCTGTAGGTCGAAAAAAACGCTCAGTAATAACTTCTTTTAGAACCGAGGAGTCCCGTGGGTCAGCATGGAAGCAGCGCTAACAATATTTGGCTTTTGGGAAATCATTGCAGAGGCTAACCATACTCTTTCAACTACAAAAGTGTGAGGAGTTGCTTTGATGTATCCCACAACTTCAAATCAGTAAAACGTCCAATTTCACAGCAAGTCACAGGACATCAGCCAGGCGTATCAGGTAGTGTCCAGCTGCTGGGGATACTGTCTGCATTATCTCTATAGCTATCTGCCTATGCATGTCAGCTAATAACTTTGCAACTTTGCTGCTCATGAAATTATAGAAGCTGCTGCTGATGAGGCTTTCGTAAAGGATTGTAATTATTGCAAAATTCAGAAATAATTTAGCAAATCGCATGCTTCATGTGCAAAACTCCTGCTGCTATGGACACCTATCTATGTCACCACGCAGAGATAAGCACATGTTGAAAATGGAAATATCTAAAATTATTTCCGTCTGATTAATCTCTACGTATGTACGTGCAAATCCCCACGATTACAAAGAGCAGTCATCAGAAAATGTCTAATCCTTGGAGCGCAACCATGGATGCCTGCCAGTTTTCTTTCATGGGTTGTCAGGTCGTGATAATTCCTGATAAATGTACTTGGAACATGCTTTCGGCTCTACATTGGAGGTTCTTATAAGATTTAAACCCCCAGCCCACGTGTACCTATTTATTTTCCTCTCACGCTGAAACTCTGGATAAAAAGGTAATAAATATTATAACCACATAGCTACTCATGTTATGTGTAAAAACACCACAGTAGCAGCTGTGTACTGACATACAAATTTGAAAGTCGTTTTTAAAGTTTAATGCTCAAGGCGACCTTTGTGATGTAGCCAATGTATTTTATGTAAATCTCAGCTCTTCCTTCAACCGTAGCGTTCATGTTAAAAAGGCTAATGTAGCTACGACACACCAACACTTCAATAACTGGCAAAGACCCTCAGTGGTTGACTATTTGCCTCCTACAGGGTGACGAAATGTGCAGATTACATTCACAGTCTCATGACTTTCAGACACCGTCACCGTTACAGAGGACTGACACAACATCAGTGCTCGCCATCAGAAAATATGAGAGAGGTTTCTCTTTGATAAAATGTAGTTCACCTCCTTGGAAATCAGAAAAACAACCACAGCAGCAACACTTTCAAATCCTTTGGGGCTTTAGAGTGTGTCTGTTTCTCAAACACAGACCCAGTGATGATATGATGACAAGCGCTCCAGCTTCTACCATCCAGTTTTTCTTTTCCCTTTTTTGACAAACAAAAATCAGTCTCAGAATATGATGAGGTTCTCTCTGCTAATAAAGAAGAAAGACATTAAGAGGTTCCAAAAACCTTAACATAGTTGTTGAAATCCTCTTCACGTCATGATGGCCAGCAATGAATAAAGTCATGTGACAAAAATAGTAATAGTTGGTGACTGTGGCCCTCGCAAGACTGTACACAACATAAACACAACATTCAGACTGAATGGCGTACCCCATGTCTACCTGGTGTGCACCCTGCCTGTGCTCTCCCTGTGCATGACCACAGTTTCCAGCTGAAGCACCATGATAACAGAAGTTAGCTGGTGAGTCAAAGAAAAGTGGCAGAAAGAGTCGCTCAAAAACTCCCAGGTCCGTAATAAACAACAACTTCGACTGCAAAACAAAGTGAGAAAAGAAAAACGGATTTCTGTTCGGTCTGTTATGGGGATGTTGCCTCGACGAGAGGGATGATGGGAGGGGTGGGATGAATCGGTTTTCAAAGCTGCTCTTTTTACAAGAGAAAATGTCAGTGATAAAGCCTGGGACACAAACGAGTGTTGTAGCAGTTAAATGGGAGGCGTCACACCTGCCACTAGCATCTGGTATTTATATCTCAAATAATTAGGTCCAAATAAAATGGAATCTGAATCGGATGGCTCTCAGTAGAGCAGACACCTCTGCCCAGGCCCAATGGTCTCCCCTTAAGGAATCAAGCTGCACAGATCAGTCCCTGAAGTATGCAGTACAAATAAGGGATGTTAATTCATGGTATCGGCTGAAAATGTCAGCCGATACCATGCCATCCATACCACTTTTTCAAGTTTCAATAAAACTAGTTAATTTGCTGAAAGACAAACAGCACTGAAAACACTCTCCTTGGCAGACGGGATATGAAAGCTGGAATTGCTATTTGATCATTAAACACAGAAACTTAATGCAATACTTGTTCTCTTAAAATGTTGTGAGGCTTAAACCAGGACAAAATAATTATAGGTCACAGTTCTTTCATCAAAAGATGTGACAGAGTGAGGGAAGACATTACCCGGTGAATGTAAACATGAGGTGTTGAGCAATAACAGCTTCCAATTCTAAAGTCTCCTACTTCTAAACATCTTGTGTTCCTGAAGCTTCTGAGCCTCGGCCTCATGTTCCACACAGTGCAGATTGAACATCATTCTGTGCAATGATGATTAATAGTGTATTGTAGCTGTTTTTAGTTTTTATCCTTGATTGGAGATCTGGGATTATATAAACCTTTGTGAATATTAATTACCGTGTTCACAGTGTACATATCGATGATTGAGTTGCTATACTCCAGCAGGTCAGCACCACAGTGAGGGAGGAGAAGACCACCACTGAGTATTTAATAATGCATGAAATGGTGTTAAAGAGATGGTGAGTAATGTAGTATTGCCAGCAGTACATGCTCCTGGCAGGATTATTAACTGTAGGCCGGGAGGCTGTCGCACTGTGGGGACAGCCAGAGCTTCTGCAGATGATTATATAATGGAGCCTAAGGATATGACTAATCCAGAGGTATGATAAAAGAAACATGATTAATGCATTTCCCAACGGGCAACAAACTGCTGGTTTGGATATGAACTCCTATGGAACTGTATTCAACCACCATTATTTATTTTTTCTTAGTAAGATTTACACTAAAGCTGCTTTGATAGGTCACGGGTCTCTACATCTTTAAAGTGTTCAGCTTTCAGCACCTGTTTCACCTCTCTACACTTTCAACAGCTCAACCCTTGCACTCCTAATAGCAGGTGAGTGACGACCTGAGAATAAGTCATGTGAGGAAAGACTTTAACATTTAAGGAGTAGAATTATACATAGACCTGTAGGAGATCTTACAACTGCATTGCCAACAGGGATGTAGAGATTATGAAGAAAACACAACTGCAGAAACAATGTACTGTTGGCTGATTTGTGTAGCTGTGGGACTGCAGAGCTTTGGTCTCATTTTCTCTGTGCCCTAAAGATGTATATATCTGCAGCTATGGGGACGTGTTCACTCAACAACATTAAGATAAAAGAAAGAAATGCCTTGTTAAATTAACATCTACTCTATTTGAAATATATTCTTTGTTCCCTCTCTCCTTGGACAGTTATGTCTATTAGGTTCATACATAAAATTCTACCTGTGAAATCTATAAGAAGAATGTGCTACCACAGCCTCTGTACCTCCATCATCTTTACCTGCCTTGACAGAGCATTGGCCCTTAAGGCTTTGCCAAACACTTGATTTAATAGCTGTAGTGATAAATGTTGCAGAATGAAATGCTACAGATAATAAAAACTTGATAAAAGAATAAAAACAGATATCAATAAAATCCTTTTGATTCATTTGTACAGGCAAAATAAAAGTTTTGCCTGCTCCATTTTTCAGGCAAATATATTTTCAGCCTCAGCACCAAATTAATCTCCAAAAGATTCTCATTTGCTTATGTTGGGTCTATGCAACAGAACAAAAGTTTTAGATTTAATGCTCAAATGAGCTTTAGACTGTCAAAGCTTAGCATGAAAGAGAGAGTCCATTCATTTGTTTTGTAAAAGATTTTATTCTGCAAGGTTTGCAGGAGATGTACGGCTTCACGAAGGCTGTAGTTATAATAGATGTTAAGGTAAAGAACTTCAAGAGATGGGCAGAAGTGACTCTCTCTCTTACTCCATCTCTCTCCTTTTATTTCACACACACATGCACACACGATGCCCGACAGGTAAAAAACTTGTCCCATTTCAGACACAAAACTTATTGGGTAGACTGAAAAACACCCAGAGCTCTATGATCCATGCTGCCACGCTGCCAGTGTGAAGAACAGACAACCGCGACACGCAGCCTTTCCACGCTGCAGCCGCAGCCATGTGTGTCCAGGGCGACAGTTCACCTTCTGTTCTGCTTGTAATGCACCTACTAGAAAACAAGCTAGACTGAATAGAGAGAGAGAGGGGGAAATAAAAAGGTTATCATGATCATTTTAACAAAACATTTAGAGACATAGCACAACTGCATTTCATTTCATTTCAACTTGTAAATAGATACAAATATAATTTTAATGAAAATCCTCCAGAATATGTACATTTTTACCACTTTCTAGCTTTCTGCAAATTTTGGTAAGAATTTCCGCATGTTAAAGCCCTCAAAAAGCCAATTCATTTGCCTGAATAATAATAATTATAATAATCCTTACAATTTCAATGGGGCTTCACGTTTATCACGGCTTGTCAGTGCTCAGGCCCTAATTACATTAACTAACTAATAATAATAACAATGATTGGTTGGTGACCTATGATCCTCTGATAGTTGCACACAGATGGTCAAGTACACACACACATATACACAGACTAGTACACCAGCCAATGAGCTGCACCAAATCGGCATAATGTGGATCAATGTAGAACACAGGAGCCTGTGGAGCAGCTGGTATCAGATCACCCAATCACACTGCAGAACACTGACCAGCAGGCCCATTTGTCATCCAATTATGGGCCAGCATGCAAACCGTTGACTCATGACTCAAGGTCTGCCTGGACAGATGTGCCTGCCGGTACATGTGCTCGCAAGTGCATCATGTACTTACTATATATATATATATTTATGTCTCTGTACAAATACACACAATGACATATATGATGCGTTTTACACACAAGTGTGAGTGCCTGTTTTTATATCCCACCTCATCCTGCCCTCTCCATGTCAGTACAATCCACTCACATGCACACACACGTTTGCAGAGTGCGTCTCCTCTCTCACCGCATGACACACAATAGATCAACCAGCTCTGTGAGTCTCCAAACACGGTCCCTGCTAACACAGAGCATACACACCCTAGTTACACTCCTCCCTGCCGGAGCAGTCGATAATAAAGGAGCAGATCAGAGTCGCTTGCTGTCCACCTGCAGCACAGTCTTATCTTAGTTACTGCCCACATGGACGCAATGTGAATCCAGACGGCACGGACGACGAGACAAGACATAAGGAGCGAGTTACGGAGAGAGAGACCAGACCGTGAGAAGGAAAGTGGAGTTAGTGGGAGATGGAGAGAATGAGAAGGCAGTGAGAGGGACAGGGTGGATGATAAACAACATGAAGAAATGATGGACTAACAGAGAGAGAGAGTCATTAGTGGAGTCATGCCGGTTTCCCAAGCTCCCCTAAGGCCTTGATATGGAGATTAAGGGTCACATCTTTCAACGCCACCTGGCTGCTGTTTCTATCAGTCAGCACTACACTTACTTTCACTGTATCTGGAACCGCTACAGAGAACATAAAATCCCAAAATCCACTTTACAACTGTGTAACCTTCAAGTTGCATTACCTGGAAACATCAGTTGAACTCCGCACTTCCATAACGAAACGTTGCATATCCTTTTAGCAAAATATCTCCTTCCTAAGATACAGCAGCCATTTAAAAGAAACTGTTTCAATGCCAGTGATGGTCTGTACTTGTTTTTTAAGCATTTTCTTGTGGACAGGACCAGGGGGGATAAATCTAAGGTGCCCTTGAACAAGGCACTTAACCCACAGCTGCTCCTGTAGAGCTGCTTAGTGGCCAAAAACTCTGCCTCTGGCTTCCAGGTGTGAATATGCTACTGCGGGTGGAAAGCAGGACACTCGTGCATTCAGTATGTTTAACACAATGACTGGAATATGTCTAACTATATGTACAATAGAGTTTAGTTTACCTTCATACTGCTGACATATGATTTGACGAGAGGTGACAGTGCTGTGATATATTTGCAAAGTGATGAATTACACAAACGGGATGATATTTTCAGATTTGTTTTTTTGCAGGTAGCAGTACAAAACAATTCATTGCCAGGCAACACAAGGGTTGTGGATGCTCTCCTCGATATAATGAGTGTGTGATTATCTGGCCAACCATTGCTTCCCTTGCTCATCGGCACCAGAAATACTACTAGTTAGTTCAATTAATTGGTTTATTAATATTTTATTAGTGCAGCACAGTGGTTTAGTGGTTACCACTGTTGCCTCACAGCTGAGGTCTTTCCTTGAGGAATGTGCATGCCTACCTCAGGGATTCCCATTACTCATATAGACAGCGGCGGCTCGCCACAGTGGACTGCCTAATTCGTCCTGCCACTGTTTCATAATGAACTGCGTATATGTTTTAAATTTACATACTTTACATTATAACCTAGCTTGTGAACTTACTCATGCACACGCATGCATCAGATAATCCCATACATTCATATGCATAGTACCTACACATGCACAGTCACTAAGGAAGAATGAGAATAGGAGTAATTGCTGCCTAAATCCAGTGATTAGAGGGAATGAGAGGGCAAGCGGCTGATAAGCTGATTTGGTTGATTAGCCTGATGCCGTCGACTTGAATTCACTGCAGAGTCAGAGAGAGGACATGGCAGTCGAACTAAGAGTAGGACTGTTTCCTTTTATTTGCAGAATAGCCTCTCCTTCACTGAGTCAGCATCGCCTTGGAGAGTGTGTGCCTATGTGTGTGTGTGTGTGTGTGTGTGTGTGTGTGTGTGTGTGTGTTTTGCCTAATTATAACTACAACTGCTTCATGAAATAATAATCAAGAGCGCTTTCTTTGACTTTCTTATGTAAAGACATTTATCAACAATTATATATCTGCCACTTTTTTCCAAACGCAGAAATTTGCCAAAAAGAACAACACAACCAAGCATGTCATGATCTATATTTCACAGACATGAACAATGATAACCTAAATGTCTTTTGAATGGGATTCTTTCAAAACAATCAGAGGTTCAAGTCAAAAGCTGTCAAACTTTTCCTTCCCAGAGAGACCTGACGTTTGTCAAATTATCCCTTGAGTGTGTGGAGGTTTCCTCATCACCGACTGAATTCAACAGCGGTATGACAGGTCAAACTATAAAGCCCAATTCCCAGAGAGGTGGTAAACTCTTCCTCCCCCTGATGAGTTTCTTGGCTCTGAGTGCGGCTGAGGAGATGATATGGCTGACAATTTGATGAAGTATTGCCAGAAGCAAGGTTACCTATGTGGTGTAGTAGACAAGAGAGGATGTAGTGCTGGAAATGGGAGCTCTGGCTGACTGTAGCTGCCTCTCCCCTCAGTGCTGGAGCTGAAGGGCAGTCTTGTTCATTGCGAGGGCGCTAATTTAAGAGCGGTACAGATCAGATGGAGTGACTGTTCCACAGAAAAAGTGGCAGCTTCATTGGACCCTGGTGATTTTCACTTTTTTTACCTCCATAAAGTCCTGGCCTGCTATGACATCAATTGCACAAAATAGATGGGAGTTCAAAATACTGTTGTGCCAGTATATCATGAACTTCAGCCAACTCAGACCAACAAAAATGTTATTCTGCCTTATTCTGCAATAGTATGGCTAGATACCAACCTTTTGATGATGCATTTTATAGCACTGACAATTTGTATGGTGCCAACTGAATTGATTATATACCTCATAATAAAAACCCTTCTCATTTGGTTCCAAAAAAGCATGTTCATACCGTGACCAGATGTTTCTGGTGATAAGTAATAGGGTTACACAAATATTGTTACAGGTATGTAGACATAAAACACAAAGTTAGGCCAGTTTAGTATCAAAAGGCTCAAAAGTTATTAAAAAGGGCTCAATTTATAACAGTTGTATTTTCAATAGCGTGTTATACATGTAAAAACACAAAACACAAAGCCAGCAATGCACCAAATTTGACAAACCCCTTGAACGCTCATGGCATAAATCTAAAAGCAGAAGGTTGATCTCAGTTCTGCCTAATATTACAGTACCTCCTTAAAAAAGAAGTGGAAATGCCAATGAGTTGATATAGAAAATAAAAGGTTAGGACTAAAAAAAAATTGAAAATGTCAACAGTTACAGTACCAAACCTCTTAAGAAAGGATTAAAGTGAGAAGACATAGAACACAATGAGGTGGAATTACAAATGACTAAAAAGTACAGCAAAACGTTGTTGGAATATAATATCTCTTCATATGAGACACCTTTATTGCTGGCAAAACTGTACTTTTAAGTTGTGTTTAACCAAATTATAATATTTATGTATAATATATGTTATAAATCACATAATACATCTTGGTTTGCTTGCCGCTTTTCCTGCGTATAGACGCTGAAGAGGAGGATCAAAAGTAAAGTGCTTCTTGAACAGGAAATTATCCTTTTGATGTGATAAGGTAGAGCAGTTAATACTGGTGTAGAGTTTGAAGTGCTGGAGCTCCTCTAGAGAAAACGCATGATAAAATACTAAATAAAATAAGGAGACTGAGCATTAATGGTTTATAGGAGAGTTTTTGATTTAAGGGATTTGCTGTGCTGGAATCAGAGAGGAATGAAGAGGTTGAATTATTAAAGAGGAAAACAATTCAGTCAAAAACACAGCTCAAGAACACAAAATGATACAGTAAGATGTCAGCCCACAGGATATTCAAGGCTACTGACGATAGAGAAAACTAAAACTGTTGACATATACAGCTTGTCTGCAAAATAACAAGAATGTGGAAACATCAACATGTCTACTCTATCGAGTGTATATAAGAGACCTTAATTCAGACGATATTACTGGTTGTGAGGTGTACTTCAAGGTGGCTGAGGGGGTTGGGCAGTCGTCCTCTAACCGGCAGTTCGATCCCAGTCTTCCCAATCTGCATGCTGGAGTGTCCTTGGCAAGATACTGAACTCTAATGAGCTGCCCATAGATGCACTGTATGAACGTGTATGTGAATTGGTGAATTACAATAAACTGTAAAGTGATTTGAGAGGTCATGGAGACCAAAAATACACAAAATAAATACAGAGCATTTGCCATTGTTTGAAAGGCAACGTGAAAAAGTTGTGTTTTTTGTATTTTGAATTAGCATCATGTGAGCATGTAAGACACAATTGGATGTATAGATACAATTAACAAGCATTTAACAAGCAAATTTATTAAATGTTAAAGCTGCTGTATGTTTTTTTTTAAAATTGCCAATTCAACAGTGCTGAAACAATCTGACCAAATAACTAGAATCATTATAGATCCGCACTTGTCCCTCGACTCTTTATAGCCCCTTTAAGTGACAGTGTAATGACTGGCAGTGGTTGGCTTTTTCAGTGAGCTGGAAGGCAGGATGTAAACAATAAGCGTGGGTAAACACACACAGTTGTAATTTAAATCTTTAGCAGCCTACACACAACCTTTGCTGTAAAGTTAGATTTTAAGTTGCAGTGACAACACAAAGACAAAAACAAGATAGAACATTGTGCCGGTTTGTAGAGAGCTAAAACAAATGCTTCTGACACTGTGATGGTCACACTGGTGCCTCGACCATGCACCGCTGTGCCCCACTGATTGATTTTCAGCAGTAAAAATTTTCTATAGCCCAGAGGTTGTAATAAAATCAAATTTTGAGCCACAATGAAATGCCCCCGGTGCAGAGCTGCTACCCAGTTCATGTGCAACTGACTCCAGAAAAGAATCTGAATTTCATTCAAGGGCAAACAGATATTTAATACAAAGTACATTCAGGGAAGACTTTTCAGCAACAGCAGCTGTAGAGACACTGTTACAATTCATTTTAATTAACTCTGAGGGAATTTATCAGCAGCAGTATTGCAACATTGCTTTAAGGATTGTTCAAAGCTTCATAGATAAACAGCCGCCCAGTTTCTCTTAATCCATATACAAAGTCTTTAAAGTCTTGAGCGAACACAGCAGACAATCTGCTCAGGAGGCCAATGGGCAAATAATTTGTAGTTTCAACATTTCACTTAAAATATGTAATTAACTGGGCTGTTTTTTACTCCGGCAATAAAATCAATTTGTATAGCACTTCTGCTGTGTTCCTGTATTTTCTTTTTCAGCTGCATTGTTTGCACACAGAGCAAAGAGCACTGGGACACTGACAATACAGGTCTGTAGCTTACTGGCACCCTGCTTTAATGAAGTGGCTGTTGGCGAGATTTGCAGCAGATAGTAAACGGCAGTAACTACTCTGCTGAAGTGCAGTCTCATCATTTTAAACATGTAAACAAGTCAGTGTCTATAAAGCTGGTGCTGTTAGTGCAGAGGCAGCATGAGCTTAATGTCACAACAGAAAGACACATGTGCCATATATCTAAGACGGACAGACACCGCTTGGCTTTAACGACAACATAGGCTTCATTTTCGTGGCGTTAAGGAGGAAGTTAATGTGCCAGTAAACAATTTGTACTTTTAAAAAAATATATATATAAAAACACATTTATATCCTGTGGTGGTCATGAAACAGAGGAGAAGTTGTGAGGCAGTGGGAGGAGAGTTATAAAAATAAAAAACACAATCAGCTACAGAAAATAGTCTACCAGGGCTTTGACAAGCATCCAGCAGATGATTAATGTGGTGTGTGGGGTGTGTGTGTGTGTGTCAGTGTGTGTGACACAGGAGTTTGGAGTCCTTCAACAGTCAATGGCTCTAAAAAAGAACTGTGATTACCTCCATGACCGACTCTATTTGCATGGAAGCATGGACTCACAACAACACTGGTACTGGCAGACATAAAGGCGCTACAAGGGCTAGAGCGGAGACCTTCTGAGGTGAGGCAACATCAATCTTGCCCATCTTAAACTTCTGGCAGATCGGCTATAGGCAGGTCCCCTGGGCCAGGGCTTTCGAACATATACATCACACTGCTCAACAGAGGGGCCCCAAAAGGCTGGTCAGCGATATAAGCAGGCAGCCGGCATTACCTCAATGTCTAGGCTCACTTGTCAACGTTGTGTGTAGCTCATGCGTTGGCCTCCACAGCGACACGATCACCATTGGGTATGCTGGACAGCTGAGAGCAAGGGAAAATGTGCACGTGCATAAGGGGAGGCCAGATCTTTGGCCAATTTCCCGTTAAAAGTTCCTCCAAAAAAACACAAAGTTGTATTTCAACGAGATTGCACGATCCAAAACATGTAGGTTGCTAGCTCCGAGTTTTCCTTCATTGATTTTCTGCAGCAAAAGGGATTTGGAAAAAACAGACTAATGGAGTGCTAACAGGACAGTGGATACATGTCCAGAGACACAACAGTAAAACTCTCTGCTAAGTGACTATGAACTTAGCAGAGAGGCACTAACTGTACTATATCCCTGGCCCGATAGTTCATCCACAGAGAGGACATTTTCTATTTTGACTTCACAATGTAGCAGCTACCAGATAGAATTGTGTTGCCACGGGCTACTCTGAAGATATTGAGTGCTGTATGAGACAGAATTCTGCAACCAAACCAAAAAGTGTCCTTTTTTTAAACCCGGGTGATCCCATTAAATTGATCCACTGTGAATAAGGGATTCAAACAGCCAACGCAGGCTACAGCCAACCGCTAGAAGCTTTTCAATTGTTCTTTAAGCTTTGATAAGTAGTCTACAAAAGTTTTGCGGGCTCTTTTCTGTTAACTAAGGAATGTCTTTAAAAACTGAGAAGTTTCTGTCCCAAAGCAAAGTGAACAGAGGTTTCTAATTTGCTTCTAAGTCCTCTCTCTGTTACTCTCTTTATTACTGCCTCAAACCTACACTCCAACTCCCGATGCAACTTGTACCATGACACCAGCTGAAACTGTATAAGAAATGACTGCATCGGTTTCATTTCTGCTTTTTATATTTGCTACTTCTTCGCTATCATTTAATTTTGGATGTGTATGCATTGTTCTACGATGCTGAGCGATGATGGACCTTCCATTCTGTCAGAACAATATTCCCATTCAAACACTGGTTTGTTTGTGCTGCCATGAAAGCTGTCAATCATACTTGGGTTCAGACTAAATAACTGGACCAGAGTTTTGATGGTCCACTGCCTGACTGATGCATTGGGCCTGACTGATGCATTGGGTTTTCTCACAGTGCTCTGGATGGTCAGTCCACCTATGACAAATGACTCAATGTCAATGTGTTGGACCGGAGAGAGAGAGAGCAGGAAAGGAGGGGCTGAGCTGTGCCCCATACCAACAATTGTAAAAATATTTTCACTTGAAAATATTGTAGGAAAGATTTGATGGGTGGAAACAATTAGATAAACAGTCTCTAATTGGTTTGCCTAGTGTGGCTAATGTTAGCTGTGCTACCACTTTTTTCGCAAATCCACATAAGTATCCATACGTTTCATTCTGCCAAACAAAAATTTGGTATGTCCAACTTTTCAGTTTAGGAATATTGAATTGGTTATTTCAAATGCCCCCTGGTGGGTGGCTGCAGTATCGGCTTTAAAATAAAAAGCCATCTTCATACTAGAAGATCACATGGGAAAATAATAAAATCAAAGTGCACACATTATATGTTTTTTTCTTAAGATGCTTTCTGCCATGTCATGAAGTTCTTTTCAAGATTATCTGTTTCCTAATGTTTTTTATAGTTTGAATAAGGGATTTGATGCTTTAAAAACATAAGACGTCATGAGTGATGGCTGAGACCTATTGGTTGGGTGAGTGTATGGGTTGGACCTTGATTCTGCTTGATGCTTTACAACACTACAGTGTGGACTCTGGCTCTAAATGATGCAACCAGCATAAGATGTCAGCACCGGAATATACCAGGATATTTTGCTTCATTTTTGGACAGTGGGAGGAGGTGGAGCTGCCCCCTTCATCTTTAAACAATCGTTGGAGCCCACACACTATTGAACCATACGCACACTATATAAGAACACTATTCAAAGCATTTTGTCTGGGCCCTGAGGAAAAAAAAGGGGTCTTCTGACAGGAGGTTTTTCAACATTACAAGCAACAGTGATTTTGTGTCGGACTAGTTTGAAGATTTAGGATTTGTGGCTCCATGACAGATTCAAATAGTCCAGAGACAGTTTCCAACAAAGTTTTCTGCAGTTTGCCCTGAATGCAGAAGTCCCTATAGTCAAAAGAGCTTTTTCTGACAAAACGAAGGAGGCCCTGGTGTGCCCCGTCATTTTGATGAATCAAACGGTCAGTCCCCTGACTTCATGCACGTGCACACACACGTTATGTAAAGAACAGCAACACAAAGGTTTTGATCCACTTTGTAAAAGTAAGATGTCAAAGAACTTATTTTGCTACAGCAACTCCAAAGGGTAAGAGAATATTCACCATCAAGTTTTCTTTCAAAAAAGGCTAAAAAACATTAAAATATTATCACACTTGGCATTATGTGTGCCAAGTGTGCTACTAAGTGCATAAGATTAAATATAAAGAATTGTGAGTTTAGGAAAGCAAACAGTTGGCTGGAGGCCAAAAGAGTCATTGGATTAGTTACGTATTCGATTCAACTTTGTAATGGGTTAGAAACCAATATTGCATACAACTGCTGATGAGTTACACTTTTGCAACTCAGTTTCTTTCCTCAAAGCCATTTTTGTAAATTGCCATGGTTCCCACACAGAGAAGAAATGCTATAGTCCGATAGCTCTAGTAAATGAATTAAGAAACAATATATATTATTTGAGAAATGCAGCTGTAACAATGGGAACATATTTTTTTTATCAATTTTCTTAATGCAGATCTTCTAGTTAAAACTAAAACAAATTAAATCAGCATTAAACCAGAGTGTTATTGAATCTGGGTTGCTGCAGTTCACATCAATCTCCTCGTTTCTACACATGATATAATTAGTGTAAAGCCATGATGAACATAAAAAAAATAAAAAAAGGTCAAAGAAAACAGCAAAACATTTATATAACTAAAACTCATCTGTGGGAAGATGTTTTGTTTTCTCTTCTTCTCTGTTGCGAGTGTGTGTGTGTGTGTTTGTGTGTGTGTGTGTGTGTGTGTGTGTGTGTGTGTGTGTGCAAAATGGTTCACTGACATTTGAGATGAGAAGATAAAGAACCTTAGATGGATGGTAGAGTAAAATATGAAGGTATAGAGGAGAGTCATAAGAAGGAAGCAAAGGCGAGGGAGAGGCAATGACGGAGGTGAGGACTGGAGTGTAGCGATGGAAGGATGAAGGAAGGTGGGTGGGAGTGAGATAGGAGGGCGGGTGGGATGCAGGGAAGATGGAGGGAGATATGGAGTAATGATAGAAGGATGGTGGGAGTATAGAGAGAAGGAACAGGGAGGGAGGGGGGGAACAACAGTGGGAAGGATGGAGGAGGAACACTATGTCATACATTGTTTTATTCTCATCCAGAGGCCAGTGAGAGGAGGCAGATACCTGCTGATTATTCTGTTGTATTATCTAACACTAAAGAAAACAAGATGTGTGTTGTGTTTGTGTGTTCACAGGGTTAGATAAGAGCTGCTGTTGCAATAAAACAAACATTTACACTCTTGTTACTCCCTTGATTTCCCTTCTCTTCACCTCTCAATTAGAAGCTCTTGATTTCTCTCCTCTTCTCCCTCCTGTCTTCTTCCTCTACTTCTCCTCTCCTCACCTGTCATGTCTTCTTCTCTTTGACTTTCTGTTCCTTTCTCATCTCTTCCTCTTCTTTATTTGCTTTCTTTTCATTTTCCTTCCAACCCCCCCTCTTCAGCAGTTTTTCTCAAAGGATATTCTGATGCTTCAAATTAAAACTACGCCCCAAACTAGAATAACCACCCTGCAGTTCTACACATAAAACATGTCTGGAACGTTTGTAACAAATTTGAAGAAATTCCCTCACAGTATTCCAGAGATGATATGTTCACAAGACCAAAAACATGTTTGTAAAGTCATAACACATGTTTGACCCTTTAATGGCAAATCCTAATCAGTTCATTCTTGAATCCAAATTTATATTTGTTCCAGACTAATTTTCCGAGTGGCTACAGTGGCCTGCAGAAACACAAATCTAATCAGTTCATCCTTGAATCTGATTGGATGTTTTCACCAGATTTGAAGAAATTCCCTGTAGGTGTTCTTTAGACATTGTGTTTACAAGAATGGGACGGAGAGCCTGCAACATATTGCCTCCGGCCACCAGCTGTCCCTGGTGTGTAGCAATAATAATCATACTCAAAAGACGTTTGAAGTCCAGCCACTATGCATTACACCAAACAAAACCAAGCTCTAACAATGAACAGCACTGTACATACACACAAACAAACACACACACACACACAGTTGAGAGAGGGAGGCAGTTACAGGATGAAGAGGTAAATGAAACTCACATGTACATTTCTGTCTGTGCATGTAGATATTCCCACAATCTTTACATCCACTGACTGTGTGTATTTTGTGTGTGTGCAGGAAAAGTGGGGTAAGAGATTTCCCTGTATACTGTCATTTAAATATTTATCTCATCATGCACTGTCAGACAGTCCATGTTTCCAACATCCCACACATGAAGAAATGAGAGAATCATTCGAGTGCAGCCTCCTCTCCCCTTCACGTGGAGGCAGAGGTAATGCTTTACATCATGAATATAAGGAAACGGGTGGTGCTGTTGTGTTTGAGTGGGTGGAGGCAGGAACAGTGGCTCACCTGCCTTGAGAGAATGAATGTTTGATGAGGCTGATTTGGTCTCTTGACATATTGATGAAATGTTTATGGGCCAGAGGGAGAGGAAGAATTTAAAAGATGTGTATTTGCTAACATGTCAACACACGTGTGCATGTGTGCAGTGACTGTGTCCACTATAGCTGTTACCATGCAAGGGTTTTTCACTGGTGCAAGCTGGGTAATAATAGTAGCTAAACGCGGAATACAGCCGAGAGACGTTCAAGGTCGAAGTTTCGCTTGTATAGGCAGACACTTAAGGAGGGGCTGTTTACTCAGCTTGTTCCTTCAATAACTTAAAACTCACAAGTCTGATGACTAAAAATCCTTCATCCAGTTAAAGGCTGTGATATAAAGTTTTAAAAAGTGACCGTGACATGAGTTGAAACGGTAAGACAGTCGTATAAGGAGGTGTTTTTATGTCCGGCCTTCCAGACGGACAGTGTGCTTATGGAAAACTGAATATGTTTGAATATTGAGACTGTGGTGATTAAAGGAGCATGAATGTGTGGTTTCATCTTCACAGATCACTATATTGACCAAACAGACGTTTTCATCATCTTATTTTGTTTATTAACAGGATTACGGAAAATCTACAGAACAGTTTTAAATTAAACTTGGGGGAAGGACACAGAATGGGGCTGATCCAGGAATTAAATTGCACTTTCTTTAACATTGAGAGGTGTATTTCAACATTTTCCCTGTTTTTTCAGTGGATAATAGAGTTATCTTGATGGAAAAATAATCATGCATGTATAGGGGACTGATATTTATGAGTGTGTCTGTAGCTCGAAATAAAAATCCTGATCTAGTGAATTTTAATGTGGTTTCATAGGGGGACTGTTCTTGTGGAGGGTGCACTCTACTGAGAGCCATTCTCGTAAGGAATGTGAACATAAGCCTTTTCATATTTCAGCCCAGTTCAGTTTAGGTAAATCATAAATCCTACTGAGAAAATGTGAGTGTGTTCCTGGAACAGCAGAAACTAAATTACATGGGAACTCAGCCAGGAGCAAACCCGTATATACAATAATAATTACTGAAGCACATTACATATGCTCACATACCCCTCATGCAGATACTTACACAAAATCACACACACCCTCCCTGTTTGTATTCATATTAGGAACACAGTTGAGATTAGAAGATCCAAAGCTATTGGCAGTCACTGCAAAATTGCACCTTCCTACTACAGTGTTTGCATTTTATCTGATTGAAAACTTGTCAACAGAATGTTGTATTTGTCTGTATATTCTGTTGCTAAGTAAATAACCTATGCATCTATGACAGTTAATATGGGGCAAATGGAGGAACGACTTTTCCAACTTCCTGAGAAAAAGAGGCTATATAATTGAATTAGACAATAATAGTTTACTCTTACAATGGGCGTGGTAAACAGTGAGCGTCTGGGAGCATTCAATAGAAAAAGTTTTCAAATTGTGTTTGGTTAATTGTTGTCTTTTCTATATCCGAGGTGAACATTTGATTTTGTGTTGCTCAGATACAGGTTGTGAAGCAACACAGTTCACTCCCAGCTCTAATCAACAGCATGACTCATACTATTAACTGAAAATGAATTACATCATATTTCAAAATTATCGAAGGGTAATATACTACAGGGAACTTCCGGGTGTAATCAAAACATCCGCTTAAACCCCTCCCAAAGCCCTTGTTACCATGGTAGCCCCATAGCTCCTTATAGGAGTGAGTTATACCACATAGTCCAAATTAAATACAGTGTAAACCAAATAACAGTCTTTGGTCATTTCTGTCTCTCACATGTTTCCACTACCTAAAATGAATGTACAGGCCTTTCCTCCCAAAACACATGGAGAGCAAACTTAAAACATTGTAATTTTTTGTTTGAGCCTATATACACAAAGTAGCAATAACCTATGATGAATTACCTTATACTGCTAACAGGGTAACAAGGCAGGTTCATGTTTCAGGTGGAACATCCATATTCATTTTGTATCACTTTGTTATAATGCTGTCAGCATAGAAAAACACAAGTAAATATATCACCCACGAATAGCAAAAAGGGAATCCTTAGAAATGTCTGAAATGTCAGCTGATAAGGAATTATTATAGTATTTTCCATGAGGATATCAGTCATCTGTTTTTGTGTGTGTGTGTGGGTGAGGGAAAGCTCCCCGCCCCTTGCACACAAGATCCGAGAAATATATTTTATTGGGGATAGTGAAAATGCATCATAGACCTTAATCTGCGATGGAAATGGGGAGCTAAAATGTGTATGTAGCAATTGTAAATATCAAATGTAATTTCTTAATTTATCATTTATTAAGAGCAGAAACAATAACAATAGTTTATTCCTACTTTGACCTTTAACATGGGGTTTCGGATGAATTTACTTGTACAAACTTGAACATGAATCAATGTTCTAGCCACAGCTTTTGCTCTACAAGATGAGAGCTTTAGTTTGTCATAATCTGTTCTGGGCATCGAGTTGTTAAGATGAAACTCTGTTGCACAGCGGTTTTATATCCCGTGCCCATCTTTATATGACCAACCCGGCATCTCTGTATTATCAAAGTCTAAGGGAGGTAACTGAAGATCAACACAGAGGCAGCTAGTAATAGTCTTTAATGCCCGCCCTCTCTAGTTTTGAGCCAACTAAGAACATTTCTTAGGTAACTATTCAAAATCAATTGAAGTGCTCTAGTTGGAAATGCCAAATAGCACGTATATATATTTCTTCAGCAATCTCTGTCATCACAGCATCTCAAACCCACCTCTCTCGCATGATAGCCATCCTACTGGCAATGCTGCCATTTCTAAGCATCTACGTGTTTCTAAAAAGGTATTTGAGGAGGCAGTGAACAGGGTTAAGGGTGAGCTGTAAGGGATAAGATAATGGGAAGGACGTGTCTGTTCTGTTTGATAACGATTTTAAGCCTTTTTCTGTACCCGTGATTCATGGATTTGTGTGTGTGTGTGTGTGTGTGTGTGTGTGTGTGTGTGTGTGTGTGTGTGTGTGTATCCTTTCCTAGATTCTCTGCCACGTGTCTGTCCACCTTCGGATCTTGTAACGCTTCCAAAACAGACGACTCACTGAAGCTGTAGGTCAAAAACAGCCTTTTCAACAGGGGCTCACAAACTTAACTGAATGTTCAGGTCTGTAGCACAGATAATAATAACCCATGTCTATGAGGGAAGATAAGAAAGAACTAATTGTCGTATCAGCGCCACTCATCATTAAGTCAAACAATATGCGCCAAAGACTCAGGAGGCTCTCTGTATGAATCCAAACATTTTGCACTCCGTGATGCATAAGATCTGCCATAATTAACATGTACACACTAGAGGAGCGTGATGCTGCACGGAGCAGCAGACTTGAGAGAAATTAAATATTGGCAGCTGTGTCAAATATGATTTGAGATTAGTTAGATCAGCTCCCGGGAGCACGCGACTTAAGTGTCTGCCATAACTGAGTGAAAGTGGGTCATTACGGCAGCAGAAATAACAAGATGAAGCAACAATAAACAAACAACAACCATAAAAACACAACATAAATATTCTATAGATGACTATGGTGTGCAAAATTTGAAAGTGAAATATACCAAATTAAACCTATAGACGAAACAACCATCAGCCAAAACAACAAGAGCCATAACTGTTTTAGTATCAGATTATTTGAAAGATGCACAGCAGAACTCCCAATATGAAACTGTGTGAAAATATCATATCATCAATATAGTGATACAAGTGTCACCATAGTGCTCTGTTACATTGTCTCACACGCATGCACACACGCACATGGTCGTACCTCCATCTTAGTGAGGACACACATAATACATTCCCTAGCTCCTTACCTTAACCTTTACCATCCAAACTAAATGCCTAACCCTCAGCTAACCCTAACCATCAAAACTTTTGTTCTCATCTCTTACTTCATATTGAGATAACTAAACCAGCCTTACCTTTACTGCAGTCAGGATCATTTGATCCTGATGAAAATAGTCACATGCAGATGAGAGACAAAATGTGTGATGTGAAAACAGCCATAAACCCAAAGGTGTCTTGTAAGAGTTTTGTGGAGTCTATATTGTTTCTCCTGATGGTACACTTGCACAACCAAGTCAACAATTCTTGGATTATAAATGAACAAAGTATACAGGTTTGGTAACTATCCATTGGACAAATACAGTCTGGACACACACAACACAAAAAGTTGCAACATTTTACCAGCTTTACCAGTATTCATCTTACACTTGAAGCAATCTACCTTTGCCAAATAAATGATTATTGCACACTTTCAACTTAATCCAAAGTAATTAGTAATTAGTTCCTAACGAGAGCAGGCCTACGACACATTGTGATGATACATTTAGTTTAAAACTACCCATTCCCAGCATGTGTATTAATGCATTCATGTTTTGATTTGTAAAATAAGCTGTGTAGTGCTTACACCTAGTCCCCTGCAGTTCCCTCCAGCTGACTGACGCTGGCTTCATTTGGACTGTTGCCTGAATAAAAACAAACTTAAATCCATTTGCAGTCCCAGCAAAATGTACATAGTTGAAAATATTGGCCTATGTCAAGAAGCAGTTTTATACTATTTCTATTTTATTTTTATACTATTTCTATTTTATTTGTTAGGTTGTATTACTTGAGCATTGTTAAAAGAGAGCCTGTGACTCAAGCTTTTCATTGCCAGCAACTGCTTAATGCTATTGTTGTGTATTTGACAATAAAAAAAAATCTTGAATCTTGAAAAAATCTCAGTGTAGGTCAATAAAATGCTGTGAAACAGTAAAGGTCATGACAGTGACACCTATTGTACACCGGGTGGCACAGTGTACATGCACACAGAAACACACACACACACACACACACACACACACATACACACACACACATGCATATGCCACAATTTACTGGGACAAACACAAACATAGAAATACAAACATGCAACCATGCTGCAATATTAACCCAAACCAACACACATAGAAATTTCTAAACTTTCAATGGAATTTGAAATCATCGCCCTAATTTCCCTTCCCTCCTTTCTCCTTTTCTGGCTCACATCTCTCCTCACACTCGCACTTGAAATGGAGATTGTGTTTCCACAGCGATGCAGAGCAGACCTCCATAAAAGTGGCTCCCTTAATAATTCAGCATTCGAATAAAGCCAGAAATCTGAACGCTACTGCATTTGATTTTGTGTATGAGTGAGAATGAAAGACAGCCTGTGAAAGAGAGAAAGGAGGTAAAAGGCGGGTGTCAGCAGAGGGAAAGGAGCGGGGCTTCAAAATGAGAGAGAGGAAGGAAGAAGAGATAACGAGAATTTGGCGAGGGTTGCGCGCTAATGTTGAAAAGCCTTTTAACATTAGCTCTTATGGGCTAGTAAAACAGTGTGCAAGACTGGAGATAGGGAAGAACGCCTGAGTGTGTGTGTACCTCAGAGACTGGATGTAAACTTTTATACATCCTTATGACGACCTCAGACTTATCCAATTAAATAGTTTTCTCATTTGACTGCGTTGAAGCATTTATATGCTGTTTAATTCTTATAATAATCATAGAGAAATAAAACTTTTCTGCTTTTCTTATTCATAAAAAGGTTTGAACTGACAACTAGCAGCCAGTTAGCATCGCTTTACTTGGTAAGATGAAGGAAACCATGGCTTTGTTTGGAAGGCACAGACTCCCATAACAAGTTCCCCTACAGTTCACACACCATATTTAATTAGAGGTGCTTGTGTGCAGTTTTGTTTCCTTCAAAAACAGCCACACTAGCTGTATCCAGTCTTCCGGCTGTAAGCCAAGCACGGCCTTGGCTTTGGATCTGTATTAATTGTGCCGAGCTGACATCAGTGTCAAGGTTCACATCCAACTCTTTGCAAAAGAACTGAACATAGTTTTTCTAACCGACCCATTCGAATTTCAAATGTTTTCAACAAAATACATTTTTGACATCTAATGGTGCTGCAGGAATCTACTGAGCTTCAGGGTTCGGCAAAGTCCAGCAGCTGGTCTTTACTCACCGCAGCTCGATGACTGCAGGTCACTTCCACCGTTCCAGAACACAAAGCTGCAACCAGCATCACCACAGGCCCAGCAGACCTCCCATTCCAAACAGCCAGGTTTAGAACAGGGAATGCAATATTAAAGATAATGAAGGAAAAAAAGTGTATTTTCCAAAAATGTTATTGCAGTTTACTCTTTTGGAAAACATCATTGGAATAATCGTGTTTACATGCATTACCTACATTACAATAATTCACAAAGTGCATTCTGTAAATTCAGCATGATTGTGCATTATTCTGTGTCTGCGCCAACACACTCTGTAAGAGAGATACTGGTGTGTATAAGATTTTTACTTCTCTTACATCACAGAGTGTGCAGTGTTGGGCTGGAGCCTGGTTTACCAACAGCATTTGAGCTGTCAACCCGGCTCACTAAACGGGAATTGAACCGGACAGGAAAATCACAAACACACTGTTCTCTACTCCGAGATACGCCACGTTATAACGTTCACACTGATGACAGCGTGAGCTCAGAGAGGCGGGCACGGGCTGTGGGCGGGCTGGCTTCCACTGAATCTGAAACAACAATGGAGTTGATGTGGCATTTTCAAATGTAGGGCAGTCAGTTCGGCATAAAGGAGAAACACAGAAGGAAGCAAATGTGAGAATGTCAGAATGCATTAAGATGGTTTGTTCAGCGGGATCGTGATCTCTCTGAGAGGATTGAGCGATCTTTCAAAAGAAAAGCAAAAAAGGCTTGTGGAAAAGGCATTTCAGAGTGTCAGCAACATTTATTCTGCATCCCCAGTGTGCCATTTGTTCAGTTCGTACAAGTTGAGTAAAGGTTTGAGGTGAACATAATTTGATTTACCTTGGAGCATGAAATCTTTGAATTCCCACTTCTTTATTTGACATTAAACAACTTAAAAATGAAGGGTGCCCCCTCGCGAGCGGAGTTGATTCATATGTTAGGGCAGCCTTTAGCTTGACTGGCAGTTTCCCAGGGAAAATGTTGAATTCTTGTTTCCCCTATTCCACCCCCATCATCTACAGATAATTACCCACTGACAAAAGTCACCCATTATTTGTCCCACAGATTGAGAGGTGATGCTCAACTAAGCTATGATCCCACCTCAGCCAAGTTTCACAGGAATTAGCTTTGTGCAGGATGATTCTGCAGGAGAAGTAATGTATAAAATGAGTGGTGAATCTTTTTTTAAATGACATTTATAACTTTTCTCTCTTAGTTTTATGTGCCTAACCGTGACAAAACCTGTACTATAGCTGAGGCTGCCCCAATCAGTTAAGAAGACAAAGCGGAATCTTATTCTGCGAATCGACTTTGTTGAAATCTGACATTTTACCATCACGGAAGATGAACAAAAACAGTAAAACGTTTTTTTTTAGTAAGACATGGCAGTCAGGAACAGCAGTATATTGTGGGGCAGCTGAGCTGAGCTGTCACTACAGGTGCAGGATAGTGACTAGATTTTTTTGTTGCAGATAAAGAAGAAAATACATCAGTAAAGTTGTGTTTTTACAGGGTAACTGCACTTTTTTGTTATTATCTAGACAAAATAGACACATTTATAGAGTTGTGAACTACATGTTACACTTTTTAGGACGGCTTAAGGATCAACAGTGACGGACTCTAATGAAATTGGCCACAAGCTTGTGGCCAATTGAAAATCCTGACTCTGTAACATAACCATGTGCAGATTAGTAGGAAAAACAATGAATCAGTCTCAATGTTACCAACAACTTGGATTCACTGGCAGACCAGAGTTTCAAAATTCTTCGAGGGTAATCCATCATCATGAGCAACATATATATTTCTGTGGCCGTTATACTACTGTTGTGTGGTCTTTACGAGTGTTTGTGGAAAGGTAGAAATGCCACGGTCTCACCCCATTTACTGGATGATTGAAAAATGTCAAAACTCAGTTTCCCGGCTGTGTTCATTCATAGGACTGACATTTTTAAAACGTTTGCTTTTCGCAGAGTCTGGTATAATTGTAAAACCGGGATTCTGTCTGGGGTAAACACAATAACAACAAGTGACATATTCAAACATATTAAGAAAACAAAACCAATGCTGATATACTGAATTTTTTAATACTAAAAAAAAATGAACTAGGGGCAGAAAATTACTGACATCGGACTGGAAGGTCTCTGGTTCGACTCCACGAAACATACCTGGATGGACAACACCTGGATCTGTTCAAAAGTCCAAGAGGATTCTCCCTACCCCACTGTCTAAGTGCCCCTGAGCCAGGCACCTTACTCCCCCAACATCTGCTCCCCGGGCGCCGTGCATGGCTGCCCACTGCTCTATGTGTCCTGCTGTGTTCACCACATGGGTCAAAAGCAGAGGAGAAATTTTCCCCATTTGCATGTAGTGTGTCTGTGCATGTGTGTAATTAATAAAGGTGTCTTGTATCTCTGTAAAGACTAACAGAAACACTCATTAAAATATTGATATACTTAAATGACATTTACATTATATAACTTATGCACAATGACCTGTCGGGATGAGGGATTTGTTTTTGGGAGGTCGTGGCAGGATGGTGGGGCAGCTCAGTCCTCATTCTCTGGTTGGAACCCAGGGCCGTACCTCAAGTCCAGCTCAGAGTAAACTGCTCTCGGGTAGGACTCCTTTTTCGGACTTGTGACCATCATGGCCCTGGTCCTCTTCTGGGTAAAAGGGTCCATATTGTGGTCATCCTCAGTCGTTGCTGTAGCAGCGGGACGTTTCCTAGACTTGAAAATGGGAGGGAGTATATCGAACAAGTGGCGTTTCCTCTTGGCGACAATCAAGTCAATCCCTCCCTGAATGAAGGTAGGATCCAGGGCCTCTTTGATTGACTTCACCTTGCTCGCGATCATACCATGTGTGGGAGCTTTCGTCCCAGCCGCCATCATTGCCAGTTTCCACTGCATTAACTCACTTGTTGTGAATTCCTTGTTTGATACCGACCTGAGAGTCATAATCTGGGTTTTGTTAGCGTGCCTGAGTATGAATACCAGGTTGGTCCGTTTGGATCCAAACTGGTAGGAAGTCTTCGTCTTCAACACAGACACAATTTCAGCAACACAGTAAAGTGGGTTGCTGATGCTGGCTTCGGTAACTACCCTGACGAAGCAGCCGGTGACAGTTTTGGCAAAGGAGGGCATGTGGCACCATTTCTCGAGCCTGTTATAGGACAGGCAGATCCTCTTGAGCTCTACAGGAGGTAGAGCAGGCCGAGACACCTCTCCACGTTTCTTCTCCTCAGGCCCTTTATCGTGCTCGATCGGCCTTTTCCATTTGCCAGCGGATCTCACCGACGCTGCAGGAGGAAGGAAATTCCTTTTCGCCACTGACGACATCTCCGTAGAAGACCTTTGGGCTCCGTGAAGGGCCTGAAAAATGAAACATAGAATTCATGATTTAAACTCCAGCATTTGGTTAGTGTTTAACTGTGGTTGAAGTCATCACTCAACCAAATTGTATTCGTCTAGCCCATATTCACAAATCAGAAATTTGTTCCATAGGGCTTTAATAAGGTGTGACATCCTCTACCCATAACCCTCAAAAAGAGTAACGAAAAACTACGAAAAAAACCTTTAACAGGGTAAAAAGAACGTAGAAACCTCAGAGAGAGCCACATGTGAGGGATCCTTCTCCCAGAACAGACAGAAGTGCATTAGATGTCAAGTGTAAAAGAGAACATCAGCAGGATAAGGGTATTTGCAGCATTGATTAGAATAACACTTTGTTGCACAACTGATGGTCAATGAATTGATAGATTGTCAGTAATGGTCGAGTTAAGCAAGGAGAAATATTATATATCAGGCATCAGGCTTGTAATCATTCACATTATGTATATTAATGTTAATATGGCTCACTGGATATCAGAAGTACCAATCATGATGCATTTACTCAACAAACTCTATGAAAATGTATTGGAGCTTTAGCCCAAACAGGAATATATTGTAATAGATTACCATGCAATGGAAAGTAAAAGTGAAATGATCTCACCTTGCTGTGTTTGCTGTCCATCGCAGAGTTTGCTCCAGAGTCTTGAAAAGTGCAGCTGCTCATCTCACGATCAAAGAAGCAAGTGAGGTTTGTTCATTGAGAAGATTATTATATATTCCTGATCAGATCGATAGATTAAAGGATCGAAGATTTCTATGATCTATGACCAGAGTTGTTGTTTACGGCTCAGCATAAAAGGATTCGTGGTCCATGTATGTCCGCGATACAGAACATCATGTTTTATTGGCGTGTAATCAAACTTTGACGCCATGGTCACACCAAGTCACGAAAAAATCTATCTTTGAGTTAGTTTGTATCTCCATCTTGTTGTCATGACCGTCATCTCAATTTGAAATCGATGTGAAGTATAAATGTGGAATAAAAAATTTGTTTTGCCTTAAAAAAGCCTATTCATTTGCCTGAAAAAAACAAAACAATATAAGAAATATTATAGTTTACAGCACAAACATTTATTCAGTTTAGCAAACTGCACCTGAATTCAAGTAAAATGAATCCACAATGATTGACTCTAACAGTTATGCTAATAAGTAAAAGTCAGCATATTTACAAAAGTTGCTGTGGAAACTGGACCCTTATCGGATTTTTTCTTAGCGTTACCTTGTCTGGCTTCTTTGTCACACTTAGGCACAAATTTCCTTCATTAAGTCTGAGATCCACGTCTTGGGAAATAATCTGAACCAGTCTCATCAGAAAACGTATAATAGCTACGTTGGTCCACTTGGAAAACATAGCCATGTTTTGAACGGGCCTGTGCCCACGTCACGTGACTCTCAAGTTCCTGTCGGCAAATACAATACAAATTTAATATAATAAAAGCTTCCTTAACTAAGATTTGGGATGAATTAAATATGATAGAAAAAAGTCCTTTCAATTTTATAAAACAGAGCAACAGCTACCTTAAAACTGAAAGAATCTAGAAAGAAAAATACCCCATTCCGTATCTTTTACATAAATACCATAAAACAATCCAACAACAACTTCAAGACTGTTATGTGGCTTTAAATGTTCTATTCAGTGTCTAAAATCCCTAATTTTTAACAATGGAAAGGAATTGGTCGTCCAGAACAATGCACTCAACAAATCTGTAGCCTATCTATTTTGCTTAGGGGCTGGCTATGTCAAATTAGTCCCCACAGACACAGTATTATAAATGTATATATATATACGGGTACTTGGCAATGTGTTCAGTTATGTGGCTGGATCAATAACTTCAATATGTCATACTTTCAATTCAAATTCCTCCCTGAATAGCGTGTGTGTGTGTGTGTGTCTGTGTGTGTGTGTGTGTTAGAGGACAAAAAACGTTGAGCTTGAACAGCTTGAACTTTACGAGACATGATTTGTTAGATAATAAGGTCCCTGTCCTAAATGCCAAGGCAATTATATGAGACTTCCTTACGTACTTTAAACTACACAATGTCCGTGACAAATACTCTGTTCAAGCTGCTTCTCTGACAGAGAATAACGAAGGACATCTGAGGAGTTCTGAACCATTGGTGCAAACACACCAACAGATCTGCAGATGTATTTTACACAAAAAATATATTTAACAGAGTGACACGAATTATGGATGAGTGGGCTAATGAGAAAATGTGTCAGTCAGGTAACGTTACTCACCTCTTGGCAATAATTAGTTATTAAAAATACATGCATTTCATTAAACTGATGTTTATTAGAAAATATAAGGATGGTAAAAAAGAGATGATGGAATAGAAGTGAGTGGCTCTCACATTACAGGGTGTGATAGAAACAGATTGATGATAATCTGGACCCACGACCAGGTCATGAGCACAGGATGCTGTTAAACGCTGCAGCTACTCTGTCACAGCATGGGGTGTCACAGACACCACACTGACCCTGCTAACTTACTTATTGCGAAGAACGCATATGGGACAGTTTATCAGAACACAGGCCTGTTCAGTAACATATGGACTTGTCAGTTAGAGAGAGAGGCAATGACACTCTCCCATCCACCCTCTCTCTGCATGAGTGAGCCATCATCCATTATCATGTCCAGTAAAAATGACCTGAAGCAGGTGCACCCGCTGGAGCAGTGAGTGACTGTGCTTTCTACCCTCGGCCAAAACACACCCACCCATACTGCTGCAGAGACAATGCCCATGTTTTTACTGAATGTGTCGTCGCCATGGTCACTTCCCCACTGAGTGCCAAATGCAGATCATTTAGCATCTGCTACATGACAAATAAAAGCAAAAACATTACTACAACTAGAATGGCACTCAGTATGCACCATACCTCCACCAAGGCCAAACAGTCCCCTCATTCAACCACCCAATTAAATAAAGATTTTTATTCTGATCTACACCAAATTACACATATATATATATACATATATTACTCATAATTATCAGTCCCGTAAACACACTTTTCAAATTCCTGAATTATTCTGTGGCAAATTGGTGAAGGTTTAAGTGTTGAAAAAAGCCTGGATCTGTCCCTTAGTCTATTTCCGTTAGTCTCTGGGTACTTTCCTTGACCCATACCCCATCCTTTCACCAAATTTGCATAATTAATAATAGCCTAAACCGAAGAAAACTTTTTAAATCGTTGTGTCGGGTATAAAAAGTGTTTGTTTTATCCCATTTAGTGTGTTACAGTGGAAGGATACGGAGACAGCAGAAGGTGGTGTTTCTGTTTAAATAGTAATTATTAGTGGTGTTCCGAAATTTATGGGGACTGATTATGAATAACCTTACCCATAAAAATCACCGGTATAAACAAAGTTGCCAAACTTAAGTCTGCTTACATTTGGCAGATGGCACTTTTATGTTCCGATCCACACAGTTTCAGGTAAACAATGAAATTATGAGACCAACAAACACATTCAGTGCGTATGCATGTCGCTACAGAGCCTGTGGTGCTAACCCATTCCTTCTGTCCTCTCTGGTTTGCCTTATTAGCTCCTTTCACTTGGACCGACTGTGTGTCAGTGCCATCCAGGGTTACCAGACACAGAAAACTAAAGCTTTAGAGAGTGGGAGGCTCCTGCAGCTCACAGTAATGAGGCAACACACCGAGTCACATCACACACTGTGGCACATAGTGGCAGATGCAGAGAGGACTAACAGAACAAAATCGAGGTGATCTGGAAACCAATGGTGAACTAGGTTTAATTATAGGCAATTACACAGTTTTAGAAGGTTTAAACTCCTTCATACTGTTTGACTGTCCAACAAAAGGAAACTCATTTAAAAGTAACTTTAAAGTCCTGCTCACTAGTGTTCATAGCCCTGGTTTTGTGCAAATCAAGTGACCTGGCTCTTCAGTGGGCGAAAAATGTATGTTTTTCTTTTCATCTTAAAAATGATATGCAGCTCGTACTATAACATATTTATTTGTGGGTTGGAACAATTGCACAAGTCTCTTTTCTTGATTCCCAAAAGTCCAAACTGGAACACTGCTTGTTCATTTGCATTAGAAGGGAACAGGCCCGTGATTATTACAAAAGAAGTTGCTTATTAGTGAAAACGGATGAAAATTATCTCGCTGATCTTACCTAGGGTTCTTTGCTACAAAAATGGAGGCCACTAGCAAACAAAGTTGTCCTGAGCGAAACATCACAACTTCACAGTATTTGAGAAACAGTGAACGGAAGAGTTTTGGTTTCAATACTACATTTGGGAAAGTAACTACTACAGCGATAAGGTTGTTTGTTGACTGTTGACAGTGACAACAACATGTGGACCTGCTAGCTTTACTCTCATGTCAGACAGCAGAGGCCCCACACACAAGCAGAGCAACTGTACAACCTCATCTGAATGCTATGGCATTATCAACTCCAGCCTGCACCTTGCCAGAGGCTTGTTAAAGTGCCATCACCAGAAAGATACCTGGATTTATTCAGAAGTCGATAAGCCCCATGCCTGATTCCTCAGGTCTCCATGTCCCTGCCAGGTTTTCAAAGGTAAATTGGCTTCTTTTCTTTATCATTTTCATAAACATACAATCCTTGTAATATTGTTTTAACTTAAAGGAAAAAGAAGAAGCTGGTTTTATAAAAAAAAGGTCATACCGCATCCTATCAGAGCACATTTCTTACAGAACACTGTGTCACAGATGAACCTTATTAACCTCCAAGCTTTATGGATGTTGATGTGGTGTCAGCTGGTCCACTGCTTGGTCCAGACATTCACTGCCCCCAGAGGCCTAATAACTTAAGTGACTTTATTTAAATTGCCATCACTATATCAAAGTTTTCATTCATGATTGTCTGATAATTTGTCTTGATGGCATTGGTGAGCACCTAATTCCCTAATAAATGTGCAATTTTCAGTAAATTTGGATGTGACATTCATCTCTTCACATATATGTCTTGGAAACATCCTGACTTTTCCTCTTGAGCCATAATCAGGTCCAGATTTTTGTTATACTTGATACTAGTATCAGCGTCAGCTACACTTTGTGTTTAATGCCAATATTATAGCAAAGAGCATAATAAAACGCTTAACTAGCATAGTCAATACGGCAACATTCGTCCAGAACGAATGAACAACTGTATACTCTTGTCAAACCCTACAACAGCCCTTGTGTTTGCTCACCAAGGTAACAGACAAGCCCAGAGCTCGTCTCAGACCAGCTAGCCTATCACACCACCTCCTGTTAGCCCGCAGCTCTCGGCTTCTTCAGACAGTCAGACTCATAACTCCAGATTGTACAAGCAGCCGTCATGACAGAGATAGTTAAAAGAATTGACACATGTAGCTAGACGCTGAAGTAGCCACTAAACCAGTCAGTCACACAGTCACGTCTTTTAAACTAGCGGCTTATCTGATTGGACACTTGCCTGGCAGATTCCTGCCTCAAGCTAGAAGCCCTTCTCTGTTCTTTCTTTTTGATTTTTGGGCTGCTGTCTTTTCACTGCTCCGCTCATCTTCCGAGGACAGGCTGCAGAATTTTCCCCCATCAACATCCCTCAAAGATAACAAAGGAGTGCCTCTAATATATGTCAAATTTAGTATATGGAACTTTAAATGAACATCTGATAGTAGTAGAAAGAAAATATTTAGTTTATTGACATCAAACACTACAATATCAGCACATCCCAATTACCCAACCACATCCTGATACAAGCAGTCAGGTATGGTGTGAATGCTCTTTCAACTGATTATCAATTTAATTTACAATCAATTACACACTATAAAGAGTTTCAAATATCAGATCTGCCTAAAGACATGTTATCCGTAATGGTTTGGTCTAATACAGTTCATCAAGAGTATCATTCGGGGAAACTAACATGACGGTTTTTTTTTGATGATTGTGACAGACAAGGAGAAAGCATTTCCAGTGAGCTTTTCCACACTAAAGTGAACATATCCGCAGACAAGAAGAGTGATATGTTTTGAACTTGAAGGTTTATGCACCACAGACATGTCCCAGAAAAGTTTTGGAGTAATGAGACATGTGACAAATCAGGAGGTTGACAGCCGAGAACCCGCAGCTAGAATTTCCTCTGCATCAACAACACTTTCTTTTCCTAATCTCTACTAGAACTTTTTCTCAACATGTGATTTCTGTTTTTTTGTCTTATTGAGGGAACTCATTTCAATTAGCAGTCAAAAGAATCAAATATGAATTTACCACCTTTTAAAGCAAAACATCTTCTTCTGCCTAGAAATACAAATACAAACATTATGTATATGAAAGATTTTTTCTTGTAATGCTGATATCAATAATAAGAAAGCATTATCTGTATTTTTAATCACACAACTTCCTGCTGTTGGTGAATAATATATTGAAATATGTTTTTCATGACTGGTGTAGAAAAATATCAAAGGAGACATATGCAAATATTCAGGTTTTTAATTTAAAATGTGTGTAATTAGACTGACATGCTCTAATGTTAAGAAAATCACTTTTTTCAAGGGTGCTGCCGCTTCCCTTTTCCCTGAAATGCTTGCCTTAAGATCCTGTCTCTATAAGACCCCCTTTCAATAAAGCCCAGAGGCCTCTGATTGGCCAGCTGGCGTACCCTGTAATTGGTCAACCGTTTCCAGAGCACTTGCTCTTGATTTAACATGTTAGGAGACACGCGAGACTAGCAGCCAGGCATGTATTATGCAAATATGTTGGTGTAACAGGATGATTTGGAAGTGTCAGGAGGACTTCTGACGAGGTATTCCAGGATCAGTGGCAGTTGTTGTCTGTGGGGGAGAGGAGCTTCCTTTACCTTGGAATTTGGATTTTTAAAAATCTTTGTTGATATTTAAATTACACAAACTCCTATATGACAAACTAGAGGAAAGAGGGGGAGAAAAATATTAGTTCTCCTTTCACATATATGCAGAAATCGTGTCATCCGAAGATTCCTTCTTCCTCCTGTATTTGTATATCCAATTACGTTCAACAACTATTACTATTACCTTGACTGTGACAACCACCTTACCTGGTGTCTTGCATCCCTTCATATTTTGAGTGACATGACGCTGAACACGCTGACAAGACCAACTCCTCAAGGTGCTTTCTCTTTGCCCAGAGTGTTCCATTTTCTCCCAGATAAACCAATAATCCATTAAGCTCGCTGTTACACTTCAACCCGAATGATAAGAAACGGAGAGCGCTCAGCTCTGTTAGCTATGGATATTACAGGGCAATGTCAGCCTGACCTGGCATTTCATTGTGCCTGTGTCAGAGCTGACAGGCAGCGATTGTATCCGGTCCTGATGTGTCCACAGGCTCGGTGAGGCAGCTGGACGTGGGGCTAGTCTCTTTCCTTTTGTAAGCCTGAGGTCGTTTATCGCCTGACATTCTAACATCTTCGAGTGGTAAAGTAACAGATATTTCATTTTGTTGTAACAGATATAGGAGTTGGTGGAGAGTCACGCTATGGGCAATGAAAACTGAGATTCTCAGACAAAGCTCAGATCAAGAGAAATGGAGCTGCTCTTCTTTCGTTCCTGGTTTCATGCCTCCAGCGTAAAATCTGCTCAGAATCTTTGCAGTGTCACAGTTCTTGTCAGACATCTTGTTCTCTGTCCTTCTCCCTTTTATCTCAAGAAATCCACTTTGCGACCCCCCACCTCTTTTTAACTTCACTATTACTCTTTTTCCCACCATCTCTGTTTGTATCCTCATCTCACTCCCTTCTCTATTCCCAGCATCTGATTCTATAATGTACTGACCTGACCTTTAAGGCAGCAGAGCTGATAGGTTTGGTGCTTTCTCTGCTAGATATTTTAAATCAGCATCCATGATGGCAGCATAAGGCTGACACAGTGTTTTACCGATGCACGCCAGATGTCAGAGGACAAAGTGGTAACGAAGGCTGCAGCTTCCAGAGACACTTTACACAACTTGTTTTCTAGTTCATACTGCTGTAACTATACAGGTTTTTATAAGTTCAGTGAGCTGATTCGAGCTGCAAAATAACTTCTCACTTACCAGCGTGTACTGAAAAGTAGTATTTCAAATAAAAAAATCAACTTTTAGCAAAGGTCTTCATCACCAAGAAGTAAAATATGTCATCAGTTTAAGATCTACAGGCTTGATCACTTTCTGCAGCCAACAGAAAAAGTATTTTATATACCTGCAGATTGGGGAACGATGGGATGCTGTGAAGTGCACTCAAACAGGGTATGTGATAAGCAGGGGACATGTTGCATTCAAGTCACAGTAATTATCTGTATTTATTGCAGGGACAATACAACTATTTAAAAATACCACTATATTCAAATTAGCAAATTAACTCTCTGTGGATTATGGGTTTAACTTTCCAGAACTACAGAATCAGCTGTCATAAGTTGTTACTCCAAACCATCAACCCCACCCTCTCCAGCGTGTATTATCACTGAAATAACCATGATGGTCAGAGGACTTGTATAACCTTTCATGTAGAATGAGTGGGAACATCAAAGTAGTTGGGAAATTTGACCTTTTTAGAATAAAATCATGGCTGTAATTGCTAATCTGTCAGGACAAGACTCAAACAAAGGGGGGCAGATGACAGAGCACTGCAGCCTTAATTGGAGAGGTTACACTGACGGGTGTGAGCTGTGCTCTCCACGGGACATACAGAACTAGACAGTGCTGCATAATGAACTATAAGAAGTTAGTGAGAAGAAACCCAATGATCCTTTACGGAGTTATGAATGTTTTCTTTTTCCTCAAATGTTTCTTTGAGCGAGTAAATATCTTAAGATCTGTGTGCTACATCTGTGTACATCTGTTCCTATAAGATCCATTATCTAGTGCATGAGGTCCACTATACAAAGCTGGCCTCTCTTTCCATTTTTCACACATCCACACACAGATATGCACAGACACGCATAAATGGCAGCACAAAGAAAACACAGCGGCAGACATTAAACGAGCACAGACTCACAAACACAACATAGCCCCAAGCAGCTGGATTACAAGATTAAATAAAGATTCATCTGCACAATGGAATTAGCCAGCGGAGTGGAGCGTACACAAATGAACACACACACACACAATTGCACCAACATACACGTGTATGCACAAAGTGAAATG
The DNA here is from genome assembly GCA_038501795.1 of Pseudopleuronectes americanus. Classification (NCBI taxonomy): domain Eukaryota; kingdom Metazoa; phylum Chordata; class Actinopteri; order Pleuronectiformes; family Pleuronectidae; genus Pseudopleuronectes; species Pseudopleuronectes americanus. Next base: position 15,896,230 of record CM076719.1, on the reverse strand, counting down.
CAGATGCACTTGCAAAAGCTCACTTTTAAAAAAGAAAGAAAAAGAAAACTCAACAACATGAAATGTATTGCAGCAGTGACACTAGCCCATTTAAACCACACAGGCCACACTGGGGAAAAATGTCTGTTTACTGGAGCCAGTTAAATTAAGTTGGAATTTGACATATCATTTCAGCAGAGAGTGAATCAAGGGACAACTCTGACAAGTCGTCTAATGAAATAAGACACACAGTAGGACAATGTCATTTAACAACCCCCGTTAACAGATCCACATTTTGTAGTACGCCAGTCCTTTGTGGTACAGAACAAGAAACCACATTACAGGCGGTTAGCAAACTTTACGATGATGCCCGCTGCACGCTAAAGGATAATGAGGCCGATCTCAGGTCAGACTCAGCCCTGCTGAAGAGCGCAGGGGCGCCGCTGATCTGAGGCTGATCTGAACAGATCATCAGGCCAAAAGATAATGTAGCGTGTGGGATTTACAGACATAATATTAATGTCACCAACTGAATCAGAGCCTCCCCAGTTGTATGTTTTACTACTTCAACATTTGAAATTAAAATGCATTGACAATAGATGGAACTCAGGGACAATGTGTGTTTGTTTGATTGATCTCTTTTTTTAAATCTTATTAAGTGATCCCAGTGAAACACTATTTTATTCTGCCTGCACTACTGTTGCATGTCTGGTAAAATGACTATAACATCTGATTTGATCCGTGTATCTTCTGTAGTATGAAAGTACCAGTGATCAAATGATAATGAAACCTTATAGCCTAGATTGGGTGAGTGAAACTCAGAATAGCCAATGAGATTGAGCTGACGTTTGTCTACAACACAAACATTGCTGCCTACGTTAAATAAGACTTTTAATTTAAACTGAAAATAAACTACTGGAACTTTGGCAACAGTTTGAGCGCCTGTTTAATGTGTCCTGTTGTTTGTGTAAAATATTAACTAACAATACCATAAATGTAACAAGCTTATGTCGCTGGCAGTCCACCTCAATTTTAGATTTTCTTCAGGGGTCACTTTTGATCGTGGGAGCTTCTGTGACTTCCCAATTCTCTGGGATCACCACTGAAAAAATATTACTTTTGAAACACTACATGGGAGTCCTGTGTCTCGACTGGATCATGTGATCATGTGTCTTGACTGTCATTATGTCATCTATAAAATCAGTTAAGTTTAGAAAAATCCTGCTTTGGGCAGTAGGCATTTGACACGTTTCTTCTTATAACATACAGAAAATACCACGAAGCTCGTGCTCTGATACAAATCAGAGTTGGATTCTGAACATACTGAACAGTGACACACATCTAAAACTTGCTCAGACCAGCACCCATCACAATACATTAGCAACACACTACCTATGCTGTTCATATATTCTATTTAATCTTGGGTGTTAAGAACTAGTCATAAGAATATCTGTACAGAAGTAAAACATTAACACATCTTTTGCACGGCCTGACTCACAAATAACAGAAGAAAATCAGGATACTGAACAAACACTAAATGCAGAAGTGGAAATGTATCAATCAAAGCTTTTCAGTCAAACCTGCGACAGTGTCAGCGTGACTATAAGAGTAACACAACAGCATCAATGCACACGTCAACAAGGTACTGCAGAGAACGGAATGACACAATATCGCTAATCATCACAGTATGTTTTACATCAAAAGGAATAAAACAAACACATTTACATACATTAAGTGAACACAGCCCTCCAGTTCTACCTCAGCTGTATAAACATGTTAACCTGTCTATCAAGTGTTTCTCTAATGATAAAGAATCGTTTGAAAGTACCAACTTCACTCAGGAGCAAAAATCAGTCTTCAAACTTGTAAGGAAGAATAATGTGACAATTATAGATAATTATTTCAACTGATATGGAAGTTTCTGGATATATTATAAACTCCATCTAAGACACAGTCGCCATTGTAGTTGTGTGCGACTTATGTTATTTGACGTCCATCATGGTTATGAAGTGTCCACATCCATCATCATCCTCTTCATCTCTTTGATTGTGTGCTGACTTCTCTCCACAGCTACATGCTAACTGCTCTCACAGCAGCACTTCAGCACATGTCAACAGCTAATTATGCTGATTCTTGTCCTTAAATACTGTTGTTGACTTCGTATGGTTTGTTGTGTGTCTCTTTTTCATCAGAGTGGCACAACTACAATGGCGACTGAGTCACTAATGAGCTACACCTGTTACCTCTCCAAACCACGTGGTCGGTGTGACTACAGGCTGCAATGTCACTTTTGACCACACATATTTACCATCATCAGCTTAGCTCCATCAGGGTGGCGCTGTTTTACTCTTTTTGTGCCGCTCATCAGACATGGCCTGTATGAGTGTGGGCTGCAGTGCCACCTTTGACCATACAGACTTGCCATTATCAGCACTTGGCAGCTAGGGGGGCGCTATTTCCCTTTTTTATGTAACTCAGCCTAACTGACTGGGGAAAAGTGGTTGGTGAAAACACAATAGGAACTCTTTGAGCAAAAGCTACTGAGACGATTTCCCTTGAAGCTTGGTTGAAGAATGAGGAATGGACCAAAATAAGAGGTCGATCATCCTTGGTGAAGGTATGTGCTCTCCAAGTTCCTTTATAGCTTATTTTTGTCTCTCAAATATATATCACCACAAACTTATACTTGCATATATAAATTATAATAATTGAATTATTGGATACTAATTGAACTTAAACTATAAATTATTATGGTCAAACGTATTTTCTCGTGTTTAAATTTGGATTTGCTGTAATTATTGACTGTGGGTCATAAAAAAGATATGATTAAAAGCAGAGATTTATTTTTAGTTGAATAGCTTTTCCATGAATGCACATATGTATGCAGCATGCACACACCTACATATACATAAAAACATGCTTTATAGTAGTTGTATAAATATGTGCAAGATGCTGGTGGTGGAGCAACACTAGTGATGCTAAAACCTGCTGATTTACAGCATATATATGCATATTTACTACGCTGGTGAATATGTTTATGTGCTGAACATTAGTGTGAATTAATGTGTGTCCGAGTCTGAATTTTTGTGTCAGCATTTTAATTGTGCATTGGTCTCTGTGTTCATGTGGTTCTTTTGTTGTTTTGCAGCAACCTTAACTTAGCCAGGTGATAAATAAACTATGGATAGTGGTCGGGGATGTGTGTTATGGCGCAAGTTTGTGTGTGTGTAGGAGAGAGGTACTGCCGCAGACAAGGTGGCTTTAAATCTAGGTCATCAAGGAGAGCGAGGAAGAGAGAGATAGATAGGTACAGTCTAAAAGAGCAAGAGAGAAAAACGTAAAATAACAAAAACACAGGGAATCAGAAAAACAGGGGATGACAGGCAACTTTTGTACATAACACAATTGCAACTCTGTGATTTTTTCCAGAGACACATTCCACACAGAGTTAGCCCCTACAGCTGTGTAGTATGTGGCTTTCGACAAACATTAACCCATATTGTGAGAAAGTTGCATTTTCACATTCAGTCTGGTTTCTTGAATGAAACACATCCTCATTTGAATTAGCTGCTTCAATTACTATGCACACTTTTCCTGTCCTGCATAGACACTGTACTGACACATTAACTGCACCCTACAGACTTATTTTTAATCAAGCTGTATTGGCTGATAAAAGGATCAAAAATGCATAATGTCAGACAAGCAAATAACTGAGTTTAATATTTAAATTGGACATTAAATTGAGAGGAAATAGTAAAAGCTGCAATATTGGAATTAGTTGCCATGTCAGTGCTAACACTACAGTACAACAATCTTTGCTTTAACTTTAAATAGTTTTGCCTGTTAGTGAGGAGCAACTTATTGTCTCAATGACCCAAGACCCAATGGGAATAGCATGTCTGAATTTTTAAGTAAACTTGTGTTCTACTTAGAAAAATAGATTGTTCTCTTTTTGGGATTTATTTTTATTTGTCTGACTAGTTTTAATAATTTATGCTCACACAAGGCTACTTTGTAGAGGACACTGCGGCCTCGCTGGAAAAGACATCGAGAAAAAACAAGTATTGTCTTTGTTACACATACAGTTAATGTATTCTTCAGAGCTTTGATTGTTTTAATTGCCTGTCCAGTTCATGGCTCTCTTTTTAGAATCACAGAATGCATGAGATGCAGCCAAACACACACACACACACACACACACACACACACACACACACACACACACACACACACACACACACACACACACACATCAAACACATGCTCACATGCAGGCACCAACACACATCAGCCTGACCCTGAAATCTGTGAATCAGCAAAGGAGCTTCATTAGAGCTATCGTGAAGAGTAATCACAACCTGCATTGGTGCACGTTGTGTGTGAGCCCCGAGGGGTCCATTAAACCAGTGATATTATTGTTTGGTGTGTGGAAGAAGTCTCCGCAAGCTTGTCGAGTTGAACACACACCACAGAGCTGTAACACACATCAAAACACACACAACCTCATCAGCAGTTTGGGCAAGAGTTGCTCATAATAATAATGAGACTGTGGTAAATATGCACAAATCCATGGAGGATGCAAATCCAATAATGTGTTAACTGGCAGTAGTATCCTCACATCTTATTTCTATAGGTGTACAGCTGTGTTTACGAACTAAAGGAGTCTTAGTCTTCACTCAGAAACGCAGCTTTGATTCAATGTGTGTGATGTTTGTTTGAATTTCTTCAGTCAGTTAAGGGTTACAGTGACTTTCATGTTGTTTCTGCCTCCCATGCAAACCTTTAAGAAGCCTCATGGGTACATAGTGATGACAGCAGAAAAGCACAGTTATGAGCAGCTTAATGTTTCTTTTGGGATCATCTTGTTTCTTCCTCCTGTGTCAGAAGAAAACTATTACTGCTCAGTAGAAGCTATAGTAGCTGCAACTTCTCACACGTGTTTGTGCTGATGGGTCCTTATGCGTGGGTGTGGCACCACAGGTGCAACGAGTTCATTGGTCCATTCATGACAACACTAGGCCCTCTCAGTTCCTGAGTACGTTTGCTCATTCTGGATACAGGCAGCCTGACATGGAGTTCGCTGTGTAGATTATTCTGTTTGCTTTTGCTGCTAATTTTCATCACGCTGCTATAAAACAGACTGAAATCACTGAGAGCCAATTGGTGCAGATGATCTCTGCAGGAGTCTAACCAGCGTGGAGTGGCTCAAAATGACCAGAATCAGTCTGCCTGCTAATGAAAGCACTACACTCGCTCCAGCATCTAATATCCCTGAGTGTGCTACTGCAACCCAGTGGTTCTCCATTATTACTATTATTAGTATAAAAAAAAACATAAAGAAAGGTTTTAACACATGAGGCCAATAAGTTGCGCCAGACTTCGGCCTTGACTACGCTGCTGCAGACATATTTTTGAACGGATATGTTCCCTTCTGTTTTGAAAGAAATATTTATTGGACAAAATATCTTATCGATGATTACAAAGGCTCTAACAAGAATGCAGGGGCCATTAGGTGGGGATAAAGTTTACATCAAAGATCTGTTAAAGATTGGACAGATCTTTAAAAGATTTCCGCTGGAATATGTGTTTTTAAAAAGAAAAAAGTACTCAAGAAAGTTTGGTAATTGTTAACTGTGTCCTTAACACATATTTCTTCCTATTGTTTTTTCCTGGCGAAATAAAGAATATATTTTTTAATTCCCTCAAGTTTATTTGGTGCAATGAACTAAACCCACAGTCGTTAACACATTAACACAGCAGCCCTTCAGAACTATCTTCAGAAAGATTATAAAGCTCCAGTTAAGCTCTAACAGGGGCATTTAAGTTCATGGTGATTTTTCATTCTGCATTTTGTTGATTTGGTCATTCATAATGTTCTGTACAGAGTTATACAGTTAAAGGTGTTTTGAAAATGTTGGCCAACTCATTTACAATAATGAAGATAGAAGAAAAGTATTAAGGCTGAATGGATGATTTGTCTTATGTAAGAAGGCTATAAAGTTTGAAAAATTGAAAATGCACAACTCAGCATTGAGAGTATCAATTATACATATTTTCTTTATCCAATTTTATGGTTTCTCAAGACACTTAATTGTGCAACAGGAAAGAAGATTTTTTTCTGCAAGGATGTGAACTACTCGAGGTGAGTTAGTTAAGAAACAGTTTATAGCACATTTCATTTATTTAACTACTTTTATATTTAGGATATTTTTACCCTTCATTCTTTTGTAGAGAGGGAGAAGGTTGATTTTTAAAGAAACTGACAAGGAGTTTGCAAAAGTAACTCAACATGAAGACTCCTCCTCTCGGTAGCTTCACAGAACCAAATGCCCTTTACGTCTACTTCAAGTTCTCAGTCACCATCTGAGTGCCTCACACCCCAAGGGCTGAGCTGGTCGTCTCTGTGTTTTGAGAGAACAGAGAAAAGGCAGAAGCACACAGAAAGAAATAAACTGCGTCAGCATGAGAGAAGAAACATTGAGGGGATGAGATGGAATTAGATGAATCAGCTCAGCCTCCAGTTTGTCCAATATAACGATTGTCCTCCTAGTTCTGCATTGAACAATTCTGTTGATCAATGATTGAAACATCGATCCCCCATGAAGACACCAAGCCCATTTTAGACATGGCGTCTAAGAGAATGTCTGGAATAATGGGTAAAGTTTGCTTTTTACACGTGAACAACGCAGCAGTACATTTTCTCACAAAAATCTCCAAAGCTCTCAGGGCATGTAACGTTATATAAGCGCTTTTCAATTCAGCACATCAACACCAAAACATCTTTGTCTGTGTCTTATACGTGCATTGTCATCATTACACCCACTCACGCATAATGAATCCTGCGGAGGCTCTCCTGCTGTTTTCTCACACCAGCTACTTGGAACATTCTGCGGACTTTCTAATAAGGAATTGGCCAAAGTCTGCATAAACGCCAAAGGATCTCACCTGAACATTTGCGTTCTCCTGTGCAGCCCCTCTGGAGAATGTCAGAGTTCAGTGCATATCTGAGAGCAGCTACAATGTCTGTACTTGCACCTTAAATATGAGTTCATCATCAAACAAAAAGAAACAGACCGATAGTTGTGTTTCTTGGGACTTATCAGCTGAGTTACCTGTGTCTCCAATACAAGGAAGATGAATGAAACTCTGTATGCAGGTTATTCTGGAGCACGTCCCACACAAAGTCCTGTTTTACCCCTGCTTCTCCCGGTAACCTGGTTTCCTATCTTCCAGCACAGCGATAGATCAAACTGCTTGACCTAAAACGATGTGACAAGATAAATTTAGAAGACACATGTCCTCCAGTGGCAGCACTGTCTTCGGAAGTGTCTCTTGGAATTCCTGTAAGGCTTCACACCTCTCGGTTTACATCGGTTTTTCTGCATGAGCAAGCAAGAGAGGAGGACAAGGGTAGAGAGAGAGAGAGAGAGAGAGAGAGAGAGAGAGAGAGAGAGAGAGAGAGAGAGAGAGAGAGAGAGAGAGAGAGAGAGATGAAGCTGGTGAATAGGCCTAACTGGGTCTGTTTGTGTTAGAGTTTGTGTTTTTGTGTCTCTGAAAAAGATGGAGAGGAGGAGAGATACAATCTTGTTTTTTTATTTCTTTTTTGTATGGAGCTTTCCCAGGAAAGACACAGATTCATTAATCTAAAAGCAAAATCTGACTACTCTCTCAGAATTTTCCTGTGGGGGAACAATACAGCACCTTCCCCGTCTCTACTCTCATCTTCTATCCATTTCTTTGTTTCTTTATTCTCCCTCTTCATTACTTTTCCTCCCTCCTTTCTCTCAGAGACTGGTTCTGTTGCAATAACACGCTGGATATGGATTACAAATGGCGAGAGTTGAATTGTTGTGACAGATTCACTATGAGGTTTCAGGAGCTTTACAAGATTGTTTTTATTGAAATCCTGCCTTAAAACACCAGTGATTAATGTTTAATAATGTATCATATATTGTTGTTACTGTTGCAGTGGTGACTTTGGGTGCAGTTACACTACATCTAACAGTTCTCCTGAGTTGTTATATTTATTTTATATTTTATTTTGACTATTCCCACAGGGACCAGAGATTAGATGGCAACTTGAGCTGCTTTCAGACATGCAGTTAACTCTGGATAATCTCCTGAAATGATCCAGAGGGACTGTTTGTGAGAATGTAAATGTCAGAGTCAGTTGCTGCAGACACGCTCCAGAGTTTCTCCTCCCAGTCCGCTGGTAAAAACTCCAGATGATTTCTGAGTAAGCCAATGTGAGCAGCGTGAGATTTTACAGAGGATTCTCCCGAAGTAACTTGGTAAGTTGATGACGTTTCTAAAAAGCTAAACTGAAAAAACGAATATCCCAGGATGAAAAAGAGGAGGCATACACACATAAAATGCCAACGAAGATTTCAAGTTGGAAAGACAAAGAGATTCCAGAGCTTTTGGCAGTAAGGCGCTGATGTGAAAATGTGCTTAAAAAAAATTTAAAACTCTTAAGAAGGTCTGGACTTGAACTCCCTAAAAGTGAAGTTAAAGTGTCTTGATCGCCCCCTGGTTTCTGGCTACGTTATAGGTCATAAACCACGCCTCTTCTTAGTGGATGGGACGTGTGGCACACCACCCTGAAGAGCAAATACACACTATATATACACATACAGATATATAAACACAAATAAATGATAATGGAACTAAATAAATAAACAAATAATATAATAATAAATATAAAACCAGTAAAAATAAAAACAGGGGGAAAAGAAAAGGGTGGGTACGTTATAGTAAAAGCATTTTCTGTTCCTCATCCGACGGGCGCAGGTGTGTCACATGACCCTAAATGATGAGGCCACCATCATCCCTCCCCAAGTTCGCTAAGCATAAAAGACAAGTCTTTTTCCCTTATGCAATTTATAAAATGGATCCCAAATTTTTTTAAACATATTTATAGGTAATCTTTTCCAAAAGGTGGACGTAGACATTTCTTCGAACCCCTCTCCAATACTTGGTCTCGCTTTGCTTTTCCATGTTAATGCAATGAATCTTTTGGCTTTTAGTAAGAAAATGTTTACAACAACAAGTTCTAGACGACTTATATTATGTAACTTTGGATAAATGATTGACAGCTGAGACTGCCTTGTGAGTATTGGCGGGACCTCCACACAGCAGCTCCAAATGGAGTTTGCCACTGCGCAGAATCTGGCTGCAGATGATGCCATTGCCAATGCCAAGAGGGCAGCGTTCATATCAGGGATATTTTGGCTTCTTTTCTCGGTAGTGGGAGGAAGTGGAGACGCATCGTCCATATTTACAGTCTATGATTTAACCCTCCTAAAACCAAATGCTTAAGAGATGGATTATAGTTTTCCCAACATAAACATTATGACCCACTGTACATATTCCTCTGCAAAAGCACTGGATGTCAACACACACTAATTCCATCACAAGCGTGTTTTATCTTTAGCTTTTATCTTAACTCCCCCAATTAAATTCTTATTTACAGGGAGAGCCTGCCAAACAGCTTCCAAATTTATAGCACATCAAATTTTAAAGCACATCAAAAACACACACGCAGGAATTCCACAACTTCAGTCGTCAGCTCATGTGATACTTTACCTTTTTTCCTCTTTTCCCTGCAGAAACCACTGCAGCTGGAAGCAATTCATAGCAATGCTTTCAAATTAATTACCCAGACTGTGGTAATTTAATTGACCCGCAACAGTTTCATAATGAACTGAAAGTATTTTTCACACTTCTCATAATAAGGGAACTGGTCCTGGTATGTTGTGGAACCACCTGGCTACATCTGAGACACAAAGAATTGTTTTTATTTTATGAATATAACTTCACTTAGGCTGTGGCTGAGGGGTAGAGTGGTCGTTCTCCAACCTGAAGGTCAGCAGTTCGATCCCCAGTCTGACCCATCTGCATGCCGAAGTGTCCATGGGCAAGATGCATGGCCCCCCCTTAAAATAACATAAATCTTTTACTTGTTCTCATTTCTAACTTTTAATATTAAAGCATAAACTCCCTTAGCTTCATTCGACATCACACAGAGTTCAAGCAGCTGATAAGTTCTGGAGGAAAGGCAGAGTGACATTTCTTTGTTTTGTTGTTTTCGAATGTTTATACAAACAGAACATACAGCCGATATAGCAGGAACGCAATATTCTTTACTCCAATGGACAACAACCTTGATATACTTTGCCTCAGCTGTGTCAAGGCTGGTCAAGAAGGGAACAGTTGAGGTGTGAGTTTGGGAGCTGCTGCTCGTCATATTCTGTTTCCAGGAGTCAATGCATCTTCAGCATTTAGGAGGAATTTAAATGTTGAAGCTGAATTAAACCTCTGTTGTTATTTTGTTGAGGTTTGAATGAAAACACTTTTAGAAACACAATCATTTAAGCTTTATATTTACATCTCAACTTAAAAAAGGTCAAAACTCTATTTCTGTTTCATAGGTTTTATTATTTTTATCACAATATTAAAATCACATCCCTAGCCTGCTGTAGAATAAACCCTTTTACAGACAGAATCATTTTGGCTTCATCACATCAAACAGACAAATGTTGGATTTGAACAGACTTTATGTGATTAAACATGAATCACGTCTCATGTGTGAGTTTTAACAAAGTTTGTTAAACGTGAACAATGATCAGCTGTTATTGTTCGACAAAACAAAATCTAAATGATAGAAAACATTTTCCATGAAAGTAAAAAACAAACCAAAGATAAAGATCAAAAAAATAATGAAAAATTTCACACACGTGGAAAAGTCGACAGGAGAAATACAAATTAGTGAGAAGTAAAAAAAGGGAAAAATAAACAAAGCTTTAGAATAACAAGTTTAACATTTAAATTCAGTTGATTTCTCTGGGAGAAATAAACATGATGATTAAAATCTTTATCTCTAACTGCTCTGATCCAGCGTCACAGAGAAATTCACAGGTAACAGCTTCAAGGGATCTTGAATGTGAAAGAATGGAAACATCTTCTGAGTGAACGTGTCTGTGAAGGTGTGAATGTGTTTGTTAGTATCAAGATCAGAGAACGACAATTCTCCTCTGTTCCAGTCCAGTATCACTCTGATCCTCTTGATCTTCTGCAAAGAGAGATAAGATGATGCTGATGGTGACCATGCTGAGTATTCACCTTCATAGAACCATATTCCCCATGATCCAGACAGTATTTCTCCCTTCCTCTGGACAGGCTCTGCTCTTACACCCAGTAACCAGTAAATACTGTCTCCAACCAGGATGTCCCAGCTGTGAGTCCCTGAGTTAAAACCCTCAGATCCCAGGACTGAGAAGAAATGATCAAACCTCTCTGGATTGTCAGGAAGTTTCTGTTTCTCTCCTCCTCTCAAACTGGTCAGATCTTCAGACAGGACGAGTACTGGATGAGCAGAGTTTGGGTCCAGAACCACAGGACTGAAGGAGACCATGTCCTTCATCTTGTTCCAGATGTTGAAGCTCAGGTTGCCTAGATGTTTGGCCTTGTCTATCAGAGCTCCTGAGGCCAGCTGTGGATCATCCAGCAGGGGGCGCTGCTGGACTCGTTCCATTGCAGCCTTGTAGTTGAGCATAAACGAGACGTCTTCAGCTCTCAGCACGTTCTCTGTGGTTCTGATTGTGTCTGAAAGAGCCGTTATTTCTCTGCTCAGAGACTCAATCTTCTCCTTCATCATCTGACTCTTTTGCTTCTCTTCCTCCCTCAGTGCAGCCATCCTGGCCTCCTCTTCCTTTTCCAGAAACTGATGAAGCTTTTTAAACTGCTCCTTGATCTGCGTCCCTGTGAGCCCGGCCTGGACTTTAATGTGTTCTGCTGTTTGTTCAAACACTACTTTAACACGTTCAAAACACTTTAACTTCTTCTTCAAGGGCTCCAGAGTTTCCTGAAGCTGCTTCCTGGGTTGTCGTGCAGCTTCATTGATGGGTCTGAATCTGTGGTCGGTGTGTATTTCTGAATCTCTGCAGATGAGACACACTGGCTGCTGATGGTCCAGACAGAAGAGTCTGAGTTTCTCTGAGTGCAGACTGCAGAGAGCTTCTGAAGCGCTCTGATCTCTCTCCTGTAAGAAGGCCTCACACAGGTTCTTTAACACCAGGTTACCAGGTGGATCTGACCTTGAAGATCTTCTCTTACAAAGTGGACACTCTTTTACGTCTTTGCCTTTCCACCAGCTCTTCAAACAGACTTTACAGAATGTGTGGGTACATGACAGAAGAACAGGATCTCTGAAGACATCACGGCAGACAGCACAGCAGAGATCCTCTTCTAATCTGGAAGCCATTGAATCTACAGGTGAAGCTGAAAACAGACAGTTGGTCAGTCACAGCTCCACAAACTTCACCTGGGCTCACTTCCCCTTTGAATCGAGGTGTTTGTTAAACTCACGGTCAATGTGTGGAGCATCGGAAGGATGTAGTTTGACTCTTCTCTCCTGTAGCTGGATTCACTCAGGACGTTTGGTTTGGTTTGGAAGGTGAATGTGATCGTCTGGTTTCAGCCTGCGTCTCTTCAGGAAGGAACAGATGCTTCCTGGTTTCTCAGGTGTGTCAGAACAGGTTTGTAAAAAGTAATTCAAGCCTTGGATTTGACAACTGGTCAGAAGTCATTTGGCAGCAACAAGCTCACACAGACAAGAGACTTGGTTGTAAAATAGCTGCTTGAATATGAGGGTTCAAAATTCAGACGTAGTTCTTCTAGAAAGTGAAAGTAAAACTGGCAGGGGGGAGAGTCTGTGATGTAACTGCAGAGCTGAAGTCTTATTAAAGAGACAGCAGCAAAGTGCAAACAAATGGACACAAGTTCAGAAAATGAAAAGAGGGTTTTATAAATTCAAATCGGCTCCACTTTGCTTATTGATTTGTGTGTGAGTGCAGTAAAAAGTATGAGATCATCAAATGATTTTACATTTGTTGTGATTATTATACCTTGACAGCATTATATGGTGTGACTTTGGGCATTCAATAAATGTGTCAGAAACATATTTAATAAGATATTTTTATAAGTTTAGATCTAGTTGTGATGACACTCATCTTAATTTTAAGTTGATCTGATGAAAGCTACACGACAAGTGCGTCAAAGTAAAAATGTGGAATATTGCCAAAATGTCCACTAAATGCAAAATGGCAGGCTTCCTGTTTGATTTTTCCAATTGCACCTATGGATTTTTTAGTTTGTCTGGTCATCATTGATTTTTGTGAACATGTTTCAGGGGTCTCGGGGGGGCACCGTTGAGCCATTTTGCGACGCACATTGAAAATTCCTCCAGAATACGTACATTTTCACAACTTTCTAACTTTCTGCAAATTTCTGTAAGAATTTGAGCATGTTAAAGCCCTCAAAAAGCCAATTAATTTGTCTGAATAATAATAACAATCCTTCCAATTTCCACAGGGCCTCACGTCTGTCAGTGCCTGTCAGTGCTCGGGCCCTAAGAATATGACATTATTGCATTAAATGGTCTGTCTTTATAGAGATTATCTATAGAACTTCTCTAGTCTTGCTGACAACTCAAATGTCTCTACAGTACAGTTTTGCCATTCGCCCATTCACACACATGCACATTCGCACAGTGCATCTATGTGCAGTTCTCTTCAGCTGTGTCTCAACTCACAATTGCTAAGACTGAACTGAAATGAGACTGTCTGGTCTACAGATTGATGCCACCAGCTCGTCTCACTGCTATTGCTGTTGCTTAACAACTGAGCTGAAGTTGCTCACGACGAGAAGGTTTTAATGCCCATTTGTCCCATTGAAGTTTTATACACAAGCAACCCACTCTAACTCCTCTCACTCCAGCCGCCCACTGAGGCTGGGGTAATTATCCATTTCCAGTAGATAATTAGCATTAATCCAAACGTGGCTAAATAAAATTATTCTTACAAGATGGGTTAATTTTTCATAAAAACACAGGTAACTTCTATACGATGAAACTCACACCAGAGCCGTGGCATTTACATCAATGAAGGTAATTAATGAATCAATTGATGATTTGTTTCAATGGTCGATTCAAGGACTGTTGAATTTGTGTGCGCGCGTGTGTGTGTATCAGGTAGGTAAGTCATGAGAACACTGTACATTGAGGCAAAAAGTATGGTAGGTGTTGAAGTAAAGAGACAATTTGGAATAAAAACTTTTTCCTCCAACATAAAAAAAAATAGTTTTTAAGGTTAAAGTCTACAACTAAAATTAGACAATATATTAACTTTTCCCCAACTACATGGTGAACTTCCCTGGCCTCCACCATCTCTGAAAACATCAGCAAACATGTCACAACTCATCGGCTTTCCAAACATTCACAGGTCCGAGGTCGTGAACGCCACAAGAGGGGGGGCGTTCACACACACCCTTTTGAAGGCAGCATGTATCAGCACGGTGTGTGTTGACTAAACACTGTCTGACTGGTGACCTGCCCTTCTCCCACACCTGCAAAATTGAATAGACTGCCCCTGCAGGTGACAGACACACACAACACAAACTACACGCACATACAAACACACACAAACACATTTGTAGTACTTTACACAAGAAAAACATTTGACAAAATGTTTCTACTTAGCATCTGAACAGAAATAAAAATGTACTTGTACTATTATTGAATGCTATTTTTTTATTAAGATAATATTGCTAATGTATTTGAGGCAATCTGACTCTACACTGCAAAGATTCCCATAAGGCAAGGTTATGTAAATCTAAGAATGCTTACACTCAAAACAAGCCAATTTGGGTGCTTCAAATAATCATGGGCTCTGTCAATGTAGAAATGTTTTATTTCTTTGTAAGTTTATATATGTTTTATTCTTAAAACATGTTAATGGTGTGACAGCCCAATTTGTTTTGAGTTAAAGCTTATATCTCGACAGATTGTAGTGCACATGCATATACACCTGTAAAATTATAAAGTAGTGATATGCTTGAATTAACAAGAACAAATGCTGCACATTAGCATGGACACACACACACACAAACACACACACATACACCTTTGGGAACATAAAGCAGAGCTCTGATACGCTTGGTTGAACAAGGTCACACCCTGGACGTGAGTACACAAACCACACAATTACACAAATGCACACTGGCACTTAGATTTAGCTACAGGGGGTGAAGGGAAAGAGAAAACAGGAGTGGACAATAAAAAGAGACAGAATGACTGAGCGAAAGGGAAAGAGATACAGAGAGGAAACAAAGATCTGAGAAAAAAGAGGGAGTTAATTAGATGAATGGCAGAACAGAAAGATAACAAAAAAAAGGCTTTGCTGAAGTAATTAAGAAGAGAAATAATGAATAGCATTGATGGATGGACAGAACAAAACCTTAATTTACAGAATTATCACACAGTAGTCAATCTAATCTTTGACTTTTTTAGAATATACAGGTTAGATAAATATATACATTTTAAAGAAATATACATACATCCACATTTAAAAAGGTTAAAAGATGGCAAATATCACAGATACATGCATTAAATTAAAAGGGAACGATTTTGTGGACATTTTCTAACTGCATAAACATAATTAAATAAAGAAATATGAAATATTGGTTTTCCAAAGTCAATTAATCTAGTTTAGCTGCAACCTTCAGAGTATATTCCTGAATGTTTTGTTCTAATGTTTATAATTGGTTTGTTTAACTGAACTGACAGGAAGTCTCAGATGGGACCTGAGTGACTGACTGCCCCCCCCCTCTGCAGAAACAAAGAAATATAACAACATAACCCTGAGCCTAGTACCGCTTTGGTCTCCTTAAATGTAGTGCTGCGAATGCGCCGCTTCTGACACGCGACAGATGCAAAAAGGGAAAAAAACGAAAAGAAATCAAATATCTGCTGGTAAAAAAGCAAAGCCACAAACATAGAAAACACAGAAGAAGATGTCGAGAGACTTTGCGGTGATAAGAGCTGACGATGGTGTCAAGGTGCTGTGAACACAAAAACAGGATCTCTTCAGAATTCAGTTTCGCAACTTTGAAAAGTTGTTACAGTGTGGAGATTTTCAGTGTAACTATCCTAGACGTTTAATGTTTCGGTCAAATTGTTTTCTTCTCTTCAAAATCAGTTTTTATGACTCATAATGAATATTTCTAAACTTGTTTGTAAACTGTAGAGCTCCTTCCCTTTCATCCCTGCAGCAGGAGTCGTGTCGTGAAACATCTGCGGATAAGTGGCTACATTGGGGACAAACACTGGGTGGTGACGTATTTAATGAATGGTGGATCTATAGCCTGTCAGTCAAGTTGACGGTTATTGTGAAATCAAAGTGCAGCTGCATCGATAAAAAACAAAAACTGAATTAATGAAAGACAAAAGTGAGAAAGGGACATTGTGATAGAGAGGCAGAATTTTAGAAAACTCTGGTTTCATGTTTGTTTTGTCCAACTCTTCATTTCAGCAGCCAAATTACAGCAGGAGATGCCAGACACACACACACACACACACACACACATATAGATGTACCATATATCCACACATAGTCCTCCTCTCTCTTTTTGCACACACTCCTTGCATATATTTATTTCCCAACGTGACTCATTGAAGCGCTGAATCTGGGTGAGCCACTTCTCTTTTTCAGAGTGTGTGTGTGTGTACAGTGTGTGTGTTCGAGGGCTGCAGCGGTTTGTTAGTCAGGTTGCTCAACAGAGAGTAATGGTTGGCAAGAACAAGAGGCAGAGGAGAGGAGAGGAGAGGAGAGGAGAGGAAGTGGAGAGGCGATGAGAGACCTTAATAATTCAGCTCCTGGCATAAATTGCTGAAACTGAAACGACTGCAGATTTCTTTTGAGCTAAACTTCCAGTGAACTTTTCAGTGTTGTCGTATGTTTGCAGTAAAACAGGGGACATATGTCAAATACTAATATTTGCTGGAAGCTTGCAGGAAATTTTATGGATACAGTGGGATGTTTTTGATGATAGATATAAGTAGATATATTTATATATTTATATTCTTGATTGGAAGAAAACATGTGCTCATTAAAACAAGTTTAACATTGTGTTGGAATCAGACTCAGCATTTAAATGATTTCCTGTTACGTACTTAGTGTGTGTGATTTTGACTTTAATTAAGCACAGCTAACACACATCTGAAATAACAAATAACAGCAGTTAAATAAATGAATAATTCAAACATGTATATTTATATATATAACCCCATTTTGCAAATGAGCCAATAGGAAGTTCGCCTCGCAAGTTTTCTAGCTTTACTCTCCACCATAGACTGTTTATACAGTTGTTACTGAAATCTGGACACAACAATAAAAAAAAATTGAATAATTCTGAAGTACAAGGACAAGAAAACAGCCCATTCCCAACAGGAAGGTTAAGACAAGCACAGCAACAACTGATATGACACATGTGACTGTTGCCGTCATTATTTTCACAGAATTGATCTCTTCATCATCATGACACTGTAGGTGGCTTTTATCTCTTTACCATTATTCATGATGCTGCAGTAATGGCAGGGTATTAATAGCCCATGTTTGGGTCAGAAAACAATCGTCATCTTGTCACAGAGGACTATAAGAAGACGTTACCATGGCATCTTCACAAGCGTTCATCCAGACGTGCTTTATTAAATTCAAACAGGAAGATGTTAATAAAGTACATGAGTGCTCTAGGTTCATAAGATAGATAAGATTAACTCTATGTATCCACACAAACCCTCCTGTCAGTTTGTTTCATTAGTCACTTGTTTGTGTAGTTTTAAATACATGATCTTACACATCTTCCCCCGCAAACTAAAAATTAACTCTACCGACTATACCTTTGATAACATTTTAAAACTAACTTACTTGGTTTGTACCCTCATGGTTGAATGCACTTATTGTAAGTTGCTTTGGATAAAAGTGCCAGCTAAATGAAATGTATTAATAATCTGTATTCAGTGTTTATTCACTGCTTGATTTATTTCTCAAAAACTTAATAGTTATGAACTATCCCTTTAATCCTGTGCTAAAAGGGATAGTTCACTGAAACCAGAATGAGACTGTTTCAAGTCCAATATGAATGTCGGGGCTTCTGGACACCTGGATGACACCATAGGAGCAGTATGGAGGCATGTTGTGTTAAAAATCAAAAATCATAATGATCCTCAGTTGTATTGGATTCTGCTGTAACACTGTTTACCCATGAATATCCAAAAGTGTTTTGTGGACTCTGGACACTTTATCCACCCATCTATAAGCATAGTGGTGAGTAAATAATGAGTGAATTTTCATTTTTCTTGAACTTTCACTTTAAGGCGTACTGTGCTATTCTGTTATAAGGGCCCGAGCACTGACAGGGTGAGGCCCTATTGAAATTGTAAGGATTATTGTTATTATTCAGACAAATGAATTGCTTTTTGAGAGCTTTAACATGCTCAAATTCTTACAAAGATTTGCAGAAAGTTAGAAAGTGGTGAAAATGTACATATTCTGGAGTATTTTCAAAACAGGTCAATCTGAGGAGGGCTGTTTTAGACAGGGTAAATCAGGATCCTTTTGCTATTTTTACCAAAATATGTTACAGACATTTCATTCAGATCCCAAGGAACCATATCAACTGTGGTAAAATGGCCATACGATGGGTCCTTTAAATCACTGCAAAGGGAAAAGTAAAGTCACAGTGTGGTTGTATGAGTAATACAAAATAGAAGCTGCATGATCACAAACATATTTTTTTAACTTCTTTTCTTGAAGAAAAAATAACTGTTCATGCAAAGTAAGAAAAAAAGTCAACATTTCTGTTGACTTTGCAGCTACTGTAAACAAAACAGCTTTGCTCCTCAATCAGCTGACATCAAATAACACATCTCTGGGCTATCAGAGGTAAATGTTTTGGAGTTAATATGTTAATATGAAAATATATATTTATTTCATTGGTAATAACATATTTAGAGAAGAGCTATTAGATGTTACAAAGCCGTATTTATATAATCCTGTCTATTTCAGAATGGCACTTACTTTCGCTTGGTCGCATCGAACAAACAAAAGGAAGTTAAACCTTTTTGCCGATCTCTGAAACTTATCAACGGTTGATTATCAACGGTTTAAAAAATTGTAAAGGTGAAACTCCGTTGCGTTTTTTTAGAATCCAAACTCCCTCTCATTCATCTTTTGAAGCATCCAGCTCTTTGTCTCTTCCGGCTGCTACAGCTTTCTACCTTATTGATCTAAAACCCGGAGATTTGTGTTTTCTGGGCCTTCACAAATTTTAGCAGCATAATGCGATTAACAGAATAATGATTATGTAACAAGTTAAATACCTTTTTTTTATGTGGAGGAAAAAAGCGTAGCAGGGATTATAAATGTTTACAACTGTGTTGTGTGGTTATTAACTCATGTGCAGCTCTCTGTTGCTATAGAGAGAGTCAAGTCTGTTCATTTGAGAACCTATTGCAATAATGTCCAGTTGAAGAACAAATTTTAATAACTAATATAACTATATCATATTTACATTGTGACTGCATTTCCATATGCTTTGTTTTGAAAATAATTGTGAAATGGAACGATTAGGCTAACATAAGCACAAATATTGACACTCACAATGTCTATGTTGCTTATGTTGGCAGTTAGGTTATTGGCTTTATAATGGTTTGCACCAAATGTTTACCAATTCATAATAAATAGATCATGTTTGAAGAATGTTGTTCTCCTTTAGTACTGAATTTCAACAACAAATGTCTTATCATTCTAAAAGTAATGCAAACGAGTAAATGCATTTTTAGGTCCCCCTAACTGACGACTTAATTTAAATTAACACAATATTTTAAGTTTAAACTATAATTCTCTCAACTAAAAATATACACCACTGTTTTCAATTCATAAGAATACACATATTCACATCCTTAAGTTGAGTAAACCACAAAAAAGCCTTGCAGCTGGTTATTTACTTTATTAAGTTTATTCAGCTTTTCTTTTTTTTATAGTCTGTGTGTTCATCATCACAAAAACTGAATTGCATCACACTAATGAAGATACCATGTTGGAATAGAAATATTAAACAAAGCTACAGGAGCTTTAAAGGTAGGATTGTTGAATGTTGACTGGTTTTTAATGTGTCTTTGTTTTGGGTCTGTATGTGGGTCCCTACTGTGTGTTTGTGTGTCCTTTTCATGACATTGTGTGCTGCTTGCTGGGTGTAACCACCAGTTTCAGTCTCATCCCTCCAATCTGCCTCCACACCTGCTCTTCATCTGACTCTTCTTCATGGATACTTCAACTGGATGCAGTAGGACAGATCACTTCCTTGTCAGAAAATCCTAATACCTTGAGGTATTGACTCTTTGGTTGATCCTTATACCAGATATTCAGCCAACTAACCCTGTGTACCACCTCACTCAGTTCCTATCCGATCAGCCAACTCATCAGCCCTACCATACTTTCCTGAACTCACTGGAAAATTCCTTGAAAATTCCTTTCAGCCTCCCTCTGCTTTGTAACTCTGGACTTTCTTCTGGGTTCACTCCATCTCTGGTTTGAACGTTGTCAGCCCTGTTCCCAGATCATTACCTGTACAGCCCATTCTTACTACTTTGTAAATACATTGTATCTGTGATTAGTTGAGACTGTTTCTCATTAGACATCTGTAAGGTGAAGAGAAGAAAGATATACAGGTTGATATTAAAATTGTTTTAAATGAGGATTGCACCAGTAGTTAATCATAGGGATGCCCCATAATATTATGTAAATCAAGTGTTTACCCTTTACGTCTTGGTTCAGTGATTCTGTAAGTTGTGAAACACGATCTCGTCTGTAGCTGTGACTAAACTAAATAAAATGAAGATGCATGGGCAAATGAGTGAGTGCAGAGTAAGTGAAGAAGTGTTACAGTTAATTACAGTAATTAAATCATTGCATAATAAGCAGATATCTTTCTTTTTTTTTAATTCATACTGAAAGTCATGCTGAATCAAAAAGGATAATTCAGTCAGTAAACAAACACGTTGTACAATGTATAGTATACTCATGGCGTAGTGTCTGAATTGTTTCAAACTCCACAGAGACTGGAACCAAAAGCAAGACTCAGACAACACTTGGATGTAAAATAAAAGGGGTTTTAATAAAACGTTCAAAGATAACAGTCCGGCTTGGTAACTGATAGGCAAACTATCCAGGAGGCAGTTAGTTACTTGAGGTAGGCAAAGACACAGGCTGTCAGCGAGCAGCAAACAAAAGGAGAACGGGATACAAAAAAACAGAGAGATTACTCCTCTGTAGTAAACCTGTATAATCTGCAGATGAGTGGGGGGGAAGACCAGTGTTCTCAAACTGCTTCAGGTGATTAGTGAGAATCAGCTGCGGGTGTTCCAGGGACCTGCAGAGGAGAAACCACGCTCACGCCCAGATTGCCATGCCAATCACTGTCACTCACACAAGACTTGCAATCAGAGTTCATTCGTTCTTTTTCACACTCACACACACACACACACACTTGCAAGGGAGGAGCAGCCAGGGTGCAGACAGAGTAGTGTTGTCCAAAATCAAACACTGTTGTTGTGCATTCACCAGAAATGATGATTGCAGCATGTGACCATGATTGTCAACTGCTGAAACAGCTGAGGGATAACTTGTCAAAGTGCTGTCCATCCTTGGCCGCCATTAGGTCCCTCCCCTTCCACTACACAGCTGTAATGGCAACCGCTGGGGGAAAGAAGTGAGGTCATTTTGCAGTCAACTTTTTGCCAGTCTTTGCATTCTGTTAGCATTCCTCGTCTGCGTGATCACAGCATCAGACTAACCATACTCTAATAATAAAATAATTCTTGGTAGATCTCTTAGGCCCTGTCCCAGTTCCTTTACCTTGATATGAAATGGCTTTAACTGGGAGTGTCCCCCTTCAAATGGAGCCACAAGGGAGAAGGCAAGGAAAGCTTCCCCCAAGGAATTGGGACCCCACCTGCTACGTCATCAGTGCCCAACCAACATTATAACAGTGACACACATCGGAAAATGTTCCCCTGTGTTTAAAAACAAGATATGTAATTTTTTTGCTAAATTTCACACACATATTACATATATGAGCATTTTATCGGCAGTGGTCGCCATTTCGATTTGCTTCGTAAAACATTCAGGAAGTTCCGGCTAGGCAAAGTGGTAGGGCTAAGGGAGGAATTGGGACTGGGTATTACTGTCTTCTATGGTTAACAAGGTTCTTCAGCTTGGACCTGGGGCTGATAAGTTCTGAAGGGAATCTTCACTGCTGTAACAATTCAATTTCCTCACTTGTGGATCAATAAAATGTGATTTCAGGGGACAAAAAGCTTTCTCTTCAAGTTCAGTTGACCCTACGGCTGAAATAGAGTCTTAACAGCACAGTGGGATGCAGCAGAGTGCAGAAGATACGATCAATCCCACTGGTTGATTCAAAGAGTGGAGAGAGCAATAGAAAGCCAGAAATCCTGAATCAGTGGAGGCTGTCAGCTAAGATTACAGTTATTTTACGGTTCAGGTTTCATGCTCACTGAATCACTGATCTCCAATAAATTTACTCAGCCTTTCACCACCAAAAGAAAATTGTAAACTACATGAATGCACTATAATCCTTTACACAGGATGATATTAAAGGAATGGAGGGAAATTAAACTTGAAGTTCATGATTCAATTTGTTTGACCCTTTCTTTGTTTGTTTTAAATTGTTTTTATTATTCATGACTGCCTTTCACAAAGATCAATGAAATGCAGACGTGAATTCTTTCAACATCCACGATACTGATTTAAGGGGGGCAGGGTTACGCTTCACTCTGTACCCACATGTGCCAATTAGATTTGACATGTTTCTACGGTTACGGTGCATGATCCCTTTCATGACAGATATCAGATTACCAGAATGACAAGCGTGAAACTGTGCGTGAACATTTCTGAATGTTTCCATATAATTGACCTTTCCTTTCTGCCAAAACAACCTACATGGCTTGAGAAAGCATTTTTTTATTACAATCTGCCAATCTATAAGACAGAGATGGATGTGCGGTTACCAGGCTACTAGTTTGAAGCACAATGTTACGGCGTCAGAGCAGACAGGCAGACCGATGCTATGACGGGCCCTTGGATTTATCAGGTAGAAGAGGTGCCTGCATTCGTCCCCTGTAATGGTCCTTTTTGCTTTTGAGCAAAGTGTTTGCTGGTGCCACTGTGGTATAGTGGCAATAAAACTGATGGAATCACGCTTTTGTTCTTAAAAGTCCATTTATCTCGAATCAAATGTCAATCTTGACCTTTTAAATCTGTCAAGTGTTATTTCCTGACTATTTCACAACAAGAAAAAACAGTAAACATCTTAAAATACTCACCAAAATAGACCTCTATGCACTAACCACATATTTATAGGCTGTAGTGTTTCATTATATGTGCTTGTGTTTGAGCTATACATCTTTTTTGTCTACTGGTGACAGGACGAAGAGGAGGGGAACGGATGAAGGACAAACCAGTGATAGGAAAAAATCTAAGAGGTGTCTAGGACAGGAGATGAGAGAAAGCAGAGAGAGAGAAGAGCAGAGTGAAGGTGACAGGGAAAGAACACAGAGAGAAAGACAGGAAGAGGGACAACGAGAATGGACACGAGGAATAGTTAGCCAGAGGCCTGGAGAGAGAGGAGACAGCTGGCAACACTTTGACACAACAAAGGCCAGAAGCAGGGTACCGCTGAAGTAAAACCAGGCTGCTGCCAGAGGGGCGGCTGGGTGAGGGAGGGTGAGGGACGGCGGAGAGAGGGAACGAGAGAAGGGGGCGTTGTGATGTGTGTGAGAGCGATGGACACCAGAGAGACTGTGTGTTGGGAATGTGTTGGCAGGGTGTCCAAGTTCAGCAGAAGGGCAAGAAAAGAAGAGGAGAAGGAAAAGAACAACACAGACACAATTTGAAGAAAATAAAGACGCGTTGAAAAGATTGTGAGATACGACATTGACCGAATTTAAAAAAGACAAATATCTCATGCTAACATTGCTAACACACCGGACACACAACATATAGTGTATATAAACTGTCTATACAGATGGAGGACATGGTGGCATCCCACAAGTGAATCTAAAGAGTATTGATTGCCCCTTGGTGGCTGGCTAGAGTTTAGGTAAATATACAAAAATATCTGCCTCCTCCATGTTAACAATAAAAAAAAAGGTCAAGCAACCTTCAAATCAATTTGCGCAAAAAAAGCTTCTGTGATTTTAGATAGTTCTTATCAAACTCATCAAATAAAACTCACCAGCCTATACATTTGGTTTTAATCAGTTATTTCAAGCTATTAAAAAGGGTTAAAACATCATGATTGAAAGCTGAGACTGTATCAGTGGGGCCTTGAAACCGCAGCTCCACAACAAGATCACTACATCGCAGACACTGTCTCCAGAAGACATCTTTGGCAACACACACGACTGGGATATTATGGCTTTATTTATGAACAGTGAGAGGAAGACGAGATGTGTCGTCCATCTTTATATACAAGCAAGTCAGCATTAACTGGGAACCTTGTTAAATGTTGCATCTGTTGTTAATGCACATAAACCAACCTTTATTGCTTTGTTTTTGGGCACTACACTAATCAATTCGCCGCAAGGAAGAATTTATACGAGAAACAAAATTGGAGAGCAAATGATTTTATAGCCAAGAATTTGAGAAGCAGCAGTAATAAAGTTGTGAAGGATGCAACTGCAAATTTTATGTCCTTGGATGGACAATTTGCGAAGAAAGAGGTGAAGCATTTTGACATTAATCGGGAGCAAAAACACTTTGGGAAATGGTTATTTACCATCATTTTCATCAGAGGGGTGAAGAGCGCTATGTCACGAACATAATTATTTGGTTCACTATAGTTGGCTTATGTTTTAGCAAATATCGTCCCAAAAAGACTGACAGCGTTCTGTCTGTGACTAAGCCACAGAGACAGTCACTAATCAGTTCAATAATTAATAAATGTTTGTGCTGCATAAATTCAATCATGATGACTGTGGAGTGTTATGTGTGGAGATATGGACCGGAACGTGCTTGGAGGGAGGATTCTGTGAAAGGAGGAGAGAGCTCGGGGGATTTTTCCCGGGGACAGCAATTACACATGTCAGGAATTGATTATCTCAGTATGCCACGATTTATCAAGATTGATTTCTTATCCGGCTTGTTGCACGTATAGGCTCAAATAATTGCACAAACTGCTCATTAAAAGACAGTATATGAGGAAGTCCCAGTAGGATGAGTGAGAATACTGTAGGTGTGTGTGTGTGCATCCCTTCAATTGCACCCCTTGTTCCAGACAGTGAGGCTTGATGAAAATACATAAAAGTCTCTTCTATCGAGTGTTTCTATAGATGGGCCTATAGCAGCAAACAGTGCATCAAAGCTGTTATCGGTTTGTGTGTTAAGCCCGGACGTGTATGTGGGGATGATAAGTGTTTAAATATTGATGCATTAGGAAAATGACAAATCCATGCAGTGTTTCCAGTTAAACAGCAACACAATGACAGTGAGTAAAATGCTGTGTACGAATATCAGCACAACGTTCACATTGTGCGAAAAAATGGAGCTTCCTCTTCCTCTCGAGAGGCGACTGCTCCTGGCAAAGATCAAATGTTTAATTGGAGCATTGACATGTATTCTTCATAATTCATTGAGCTGGATGCAGGAAATACACAGTTTTAACATTTCATGAAAAAACACTTGTTTCACAACTTTAACGGCTTATCTTTGAAAACCTATTTTAATTATCAATAATTGTAAGTTTTGAAACTCATCCTGTCTCCTGTGACCTCTTTCCTATACATATCTCTCCCCTCGGTTTAGTCAATAATATTTGCTGATATTTATCACACGTAATGAACTGGAGAGATGACACTATATTAATATCCTGTGTTCCCCTGAACGTCTGCAATTCCGTTTCAAAATCAGTTTTCCCCACAGCAGCAACCATGAACCACTCTACTGTAGGTGATATTGCATTGTCCATGTATTTTGTAGTGTCTTTGTGTAGAGTCAATATTGTCGATGTCTTTGTCATGTATTATTTTGTGTTGATATGAGCTTTAAAAGAAGAACAAAAAGAATTTCACTGTTTGTGTGGTCATTGAAAAATAATTCAGATTCAGTCGGCAAACAAAGAATTTATAACTTTCTATCAAGAAGATTGTGGAGGATACTCTATCTATGTGTGTGTGTTCATTTTCAGGTGTTTTTGTTACAAAGGGGACAGACACATATAGATACATGTGTACCTATAGAGGACATTCTGTCAGCTCTATCACATTTTAAATGGGATAGTTTTACACACAAGGGAAACGTCTTGTCATCCCTGGAGCAGACGGTAAAATAAGTTTTCAGCGTGATAAATACCAAAGCAGAAGAATCTAATTAACTGTCCAGTGACTTCATCAGCAAAATCAATGTGTTTGACTGTGAGTCAGATTTTGATGAAGCACCTCTGCTTACATGAGCAATACAAATCTGTAAATATTGCAGTCGGAACATTCATGTTTGATTACAAACGGAAATACTTCTATTGTTTTTTAATTTAAAGAGTATTTATTGATGTGTTATAACATTTAAAGGTTAAAATCCTTCTAGATTGACAAAGGGAAAACAAATGTTACACAAAACTGAAGCTAGAATATCCCGGAAGTCGACATCTTGCGCTTTAGATGCTATTTGCCAGAGTAGTGAATGTTGTGTGGAACAGTAGTAGGTCCCTTAAACAAGCACTACACTTTTATAGCATACATGTACAATAACTCTAATGACAACAATTGAACTAACATGGAGGAGGCAGATTTGATCACCTATAATACAGACAGCCACTAAGGGACGTTCCCAATGATTTGGCTTTTGGGAGCTGTCATGTCATCCATCTTTAAAAAAAGTATATTTTACAGAAATACTTTTGCTCCCTATAGAATGAGCATACAGACATCAGTGACCCAATGACAAACAGAGTTTAGACATATACAAGTAATCATCAGGTGTCTCATGAAGCTCCTTTCCTGAGTTGCTTCTCTCCACCTCTGCTCCGCCAGACTCCTGATGCTTGTGCTTTTTTAAGCAGGCCTATTACCATGGTAACTGCACTGATTATAATCAGTTTTGAATACATAAAAAGCCTCCTGTAATCTCACCAGTCACATGTTGGTGAAAAAACGACATTGCCCACTATTCCATGAAGATGCTGATGATTCAGGTGTATACATAGAGGATGAAAATAAGGAGGTTGTGCTTACTATCTTGTTCTGAGGAGATTTACTGGAAGTCCTAACATATGACTTTATTCAGACTTAGGGGTTCGGTACACAAGTAGGAGGTATCCAGAAATACACAAGCAACAGGCAAGGTCATTAAACTAGGCTGGGTCATACCAACACAAGGTAGAATAAACTGAGGGACACACACTGAACAAATACACACCTGACAACGCTAAGAAAAAAAGAAGCAGCGACTGTAATATCATTATGCTATTGTCCACAGCAAAGTGATTGTCAGCACTGTTCAAATATTACGTCTTCTGCACACTGTAAAAAATGGAAGGTTCAGGTTGATCCGGTCTGAAGCCACCTCCTCTGGTTGAACAAAATGTCGGTCCGAGACTTTTTCACACCTGTTATTTTGGTTTGGACCAAGCTGAAAAGTTGAAAGGGAAACTAGGGAGGTAACAAAGTCTTCAGCTCCAATTGATATTCACTTTGAATTCACCACTGGGGCTAAATTATAATCGTGTCATCATGCGCACGCTAATTCCCTCGAGGGTTCAGCTGCTGCACGCTTGCCTAGTTAACAAAAACCAAAGTGTGTGTGTTAACGTGTCATTCTGTGATTGTTCTGTCAGCATATATTTATATATATATATAATAGCATTACTGAAGCTGTCTGAGCAGAAAGCAACATGTTGTTTCTAGTGCCACTGCTCTAACAAATAACGCCTTTATCTAATGTGCGGCCATGCATGGCATCACACTCATACCTCTTAAATAAACACCAAATATAAACACACACCTAATGAGCACCTAGCACAAACAACTCCCCATCCATTGTTTCCCCTAACAGGATGTTACAACATAGTATTAGCTGCAGACACATTAAAACCCAAATAAGTCAACATTTCAGTCTTTTTCTTTTCCTGCCAGTAAGAAACGCTTCAAGTCGATCCAAATGATCGTTCCCATTTCTGATGTAAGCAGCAAAACACTTTTATTTGGGTTCAGGATACAGACGTTAAATTCTCATGTGAAAACACAGACTTAAAGCATTAAATGATAATATATATCATTTGTGTATTATGTTAGTGCAGCTTGTGGGGGATTGCAACTTTGTCGGTATTTCTGTGTATTATGTTTAAAGATTTCAAGGTATAAAATAATTCTGCACAGTCTTTCTACTTTGCCATGAACAGGTTTTCCTCCAGTTTTCTGACTAAAGAGTTAAATTCTTCCCAGTTTCTCGTCAGTGCAGCAAATCATCATCTTAGGTTGGAGACTAAAGACTCATCTCAACATGTCCTGTATCCCTGGTCTCCTTCTACACTGACTTTATCTCAACAACAAATATCCACTCCTCGTGACTCAAAAAGGCTGCGTCCGACAATTTAGCAATTTATCAATTCTAACACAATGTACTGTTGAATTCACTCGTGATTGTGTACGTTGAAGGATTGTCAAATCTTAACTGATATGAAAAATGCGTCAGAACACTTCATAACGACAGATTTAACAGAATTTTTATCTTGAGAACACACACATGAGACGAGCCAGTCAAGATGCCAGAACCCACACTTGGCGTTTAAACAAACGATTTATGTGTGGCAGATCCAGGGGCTTGGGAACTCCTGTGATTAAACGTGACTTCACAATAAAAACAAACATGGAGGCAGACAGACGTTTGGCTGGTGAAGCTTGTTCATACTGTTTCCCCAATTCCACAAGTTTATCCTCCTCTCCTGTCCACCTGCTTCAGAAAGCAAAAATCCTATTTAGACTGTAGGCTGCCATGTTTCGCTTCTGAACACATGTAAGCATCATCCGGTTGGTGGCACTTCCTGGTCAGCTCGCTCTCGTTGCATTTTGCAGGTTTTTGCTCACTCCTCCAATAGCTGTTCCTTTCATACTAAGGAAGTGTCTGATTCAGGCTGTGGCATTAAGATTATGTGTGTAAACTCCTCGCACTACAGGATCATTTGGATCTGTCCAGATCAGATTCGAATCGGCAATGCCCCCATGTTTGACTGGAGATTTGCCCCACAAATTTGTTCCCGGCTGGTTTATTGATAGGTTTAATTATTGCCTCTTTTCTTTACCTGTTTTTAACTTTGAAAAAAACAAAGGGTAAGAATCACAATCAGTGGTGATCAATGAGACTATCAGGAAGTAAGATCAGCAAAACATAGAACTGGTATGAGTGATGATACTGGAGAACAGCAGAATCCACCTTGGCAGCCCAGCACCAGCAGAAGAGGATGAGACTCCAGTCAGCACCTTTCTGTGCTTTCTACTGTAAAGGCAGCAGCGCTCTCATCTACTACCAGGTGGAGGAGTTTGTGATGATGTGATTCTTTCAGAAACAGGCAGCTAGTGTAACACCTGCCAGGAAACTGACCTGCAAAGTACTATTCCTTTGTAAAACACAGATTCAATTCCACAGCCCTATCAGAGAAATGTGGTGTTGGACCTGTACTTTAAGCGTATACCTGCAATCATTTGCATATTGAATAAGGTTTTAAAATCTGGTGCTCTCATTGTGGGTTTCCTTTAGACTCCTACTTGCATAAACTGATGCTGCAATTCAAACACTACAAATGGGTTGGCGTATCCTTTTGTCCTGCCACCTGTGCATAGTTCTGTTTGCGCTCCGGCATTAAAGGCGATTTATTTCATGCAATCTCTGTGCCAGAGGTAATTTATATTGTTTTCCGTTTGAGAATCTATGAACCAAACTGGACTCTCCATCTGATCATAAATTTTACGCGGCAGCAGAGCTAATTTACCACCACAACAGCTTGGTGTGGAGGACAGTTTGAAGATATGTCCTTGCCTATGGGCGGCAGACCAGTGAAAACAAACATGGCTTTACTTCATTAGCATATTTTTGTGCTGGCTACCCATCATGTTTATTTTGGCTTATTATGTTCAATATTTGACAGGGCGGAGGATGCTGGGAAAACAGATGCTCAATTAAGCACACAGATTCTTTAATCAGTGGTTGCTGCTGTTTGAGGTCTGTGTTCCATATGTTCTGAATTATCAGCATGTGTTATCTGCATTATTTGCACATGTGTCCGTGGCTCCGTCTGCAAGCGCTCATGTGTGCCAGGCTGCACGTGCAGACGTTTCTGTTATTAATCCAGAGGTTGTGAGTTTGTCCCTCTGGGGGAGATCTTGAAATGCCCCACGCCTCCTCATGCCCACGTCTGTTTATATAAGAACGTTGTGTAGATGAGTGTTTGTCAAATGCCAGCTGTGCTGTCCAGTGCTGCGTAAAATGAGTGCTGCACATACTGCTCATTCAGAAGCAGTTTATTTATACGCTATATGGACATAGAGGCGAATGAAGACATTTTCACTTTCTGTATGTTTGACCTTGAAACCTGGTCTAAGGGAACAAAAGTAACAAGACCTAACAAAACTAATGCAGTTTTATTGACCCACTTCTCTGTGCATTTACAACCCGGCTTCAGCTTCAGATATTTTTGAGGATCCAAAGGCCTCCAAGGAGAACGTGAGCTTTTTTTTCTGAGGTTTATCTATCTGCTCATTCCAGAAATCTGTCTGTACGCAGTTTATATATCTCAAGAACTGTTTATGTTATCACCGTCACACTTGGCATGCTTATTTTAACTGGCCTAAGGAATTGCACTTATGGAATTCTGTGCGATGTGGACGTTAATTTTTTATAAACCTTGAATAAACACGTGACCAGCGCTGGAAGTGATGTTGTTGATCACGACATCAGCATCTGTAAAAACAACTGATTCCGCAGTTCAGGGTTCTGTGGACTGAGTCAAGCTCCACTGAACTTGAAATAAACAGGTGAAGAGCACTTTGAGCAGGAGTGGTGATGCAGCCTCAGGCTTGTGTGGACTGAGTCCTGTAGCAGCTCTTTATTCAATGCAGCTTAATTAGTGCAGGTCACTGTTACAGTTTCAGGAAGCAAGCTGCCACCAGCATCACCACAGGCCAAACAAAGGTCCCATTCCAAACAGGCAGGTTTAGAACATCCACTGCACTCATATAGATCATGAAGTAATATCCACAACATAACTCAGCCTTAGCTCTTCTGAATGATAGTATTTGTACTAGAACATCTTTACTCAACACTGAAGTGGTTTTGATCATGTCAACAAATTGGACAGAAAGCTATTTCCACTACATTGTTATACAGGTAACTTGTTTACCAGAGGACTGTAGTACAATATATACTGTATATCATTCTATACAATAACATTGTCTTTTGCAAACTCTGGCTAAATATTCTTACACTCATACTATATATTGTATAGTCAAATACTCATATTTATACCTCTACTATATATCATATCATATTATATCATACTCTTTGTATATTCTTTGTATATAAGTCTATATACACATATTTATACATGTGTACATGTTATTATTATTATTATATTTACTATCATTATTATATATACTGTTGCTGCCATTACTACTATATACTGCTATTTTATTGGTATAATTACTATCATATATAAATATATATTATGTTATATTATATACTATATATACTGTACTATTTTTATATACTGTCTAACAATAACATTAACATCATATCATCAGTACTATTACCATCATCTTGCCACTGCACCTTATCTACCTATTTATCTTGTGTTTCTGTTTTTATTCTTTCTAGCTACCTCAATGTATTGTATTTTATTGTATTCAAATATACCGGCTGCTATGACGACTTAATTTCCCTTCGGGGATGAATAAAGTAATCTATCTATCTATCTATCTATCTATCTATCTATCTATCTATCTATCTATCTATCTATCTATCTATCTATCTATCTATCTATCTATCTATCTATCTATCTATCTATCTATCTATCTATCAATGCTGTTCTGATATCATCTTACCAAGCAGATCAGAGGGGGGAGCAGCTGCTCTGCAAAAAAACAAAATCTTAGTAAATTAAAGCTTGTTTTTCATCTGGTGCCCCCAGAGCGCCACAACAAGCTCAGTTTTTGGACCTTGGTATTTCTACAACACCGTGTTCGGCCGTGCCTGAGGGCCAACTGAACCCCTGCGTCCTTCCCAGTTGAGTTGATCTGACATCACTGAGATAAAACCGCAGCATTGTGTTTTCTCACCGCCCTTTGAAGAATTTCGCTGCAGGGAGTTGCCTTCAACCTGCCGACAAAGTTGGAAACATCATTGTAAACTTAAAGAAAATATATGCTTCAGAAGAAGAAAACCATGCCAAGTTTAACTGTAATGTCTGCTGACAGCTGGCTTCCCCTCGTCTGCACCTCAGACTGCCTTTTCCATTGATCCAGTCCAAGTGATGTATTTGCTGGTAGCTGAAGGTAAATACCTGATAAATACTGTTTGTCACAGATACTTCATACCAAGGAGTGGCTGAGTACGCCATTGATTAACTGACACACATCAATTTGTAGGACATTGAAAGGATATCATGCGCAGGTTGTATTTTCCTGCCACACTTGATTGAGCAGCTTGAGTGGGACAGCCTTGTTAAGACTCTATCTTGATTTAATACTTACAGTGTGGATGAAGCAAAGGAGGACGCTTGTGAATGCAGAAATAGACTTTGGGGTGGACTGCAGCAGTAATATAGATACCTGGTGAGAACAATCCCTCTATTATGCTAATGTAATATACGCAGGACATGCATTAACACTATGTGGTTGTTCGTATGTGGCATAAAAGTTGGGGCAGGACGGCGAATGGATGAGGTGTTGATACAAAAGTGTTTATAAGCATTTTAAAAAGCTGTGTGTTCGTCTGGTTTGGTGGGAGACAGTGGTCAAAATCGTATGGGTAACTTATACGATATGATACATGGCCCATGATAACAATAATATCACAAGACAGTGATATTTGATATATATAGCAAGACAACAATACAATAATTCATTACGATACTTGATACACGTGTAACTGAAGAAGAATACAAAATGAACTCAAAGGTAAAGTGCAGGACTTATTCACTGTAGTTTCAGTGTCTGTTTACGGAGTATGATACAAACTGAGATGAGACAAAGTACCAAAAAGTCTAATATGAGTGACTTTAGTTTTTAACACACACTGTAACTTATGTATTTTAATGGAACATCATTCCAATGTAAAATAGCTATACGTTGACAAATACCCAAACTTCCAGAAAGCAGAACCGTTCTGCAGCAGAACAAGTTTAGTCTTCAGATAAAATTTGAAAGAAATACAGAACTATAGAAAGAATTAAGCATAAATAACACCAAACTAAACAACTAAATATTGATATTTGGTGTCAATACATCTTATTTCATGATCCAGGACGACGATGTTTCACCATATAGTTATTTTGTCCCACCCCTAGTGTTAAAGTCAAGGGGAAGACGCAGAGGACTAGAAAACACCACATGTCTGGCTTCACCTGTCATGCTCGGCTTCTTTAGGGAAAAGGGTTGAATAAAGCATCAGGGATGCAGATCACTCACGTCCAGGTCCTGTGTTTCCTCATCCCGAGCTCCGCTGATGACAGGATGACTTTCAGCAGGAGTCCACCTTCACTGCCCATCGACTGCAGCCGTGTGGAGGGTGAGTGACAGGCAGCTCCGAGCTGTCCATGGCTCCTGATGTCTCCACTGAGAGCAGCAGCAGCTCTGCAATCACGACACATCTCTCTGTGCGTTCTGTCTGCACATGAGCTGTGGTAAAATAAACTATTTTGAATCATTAAAGCACATCTATCACTCATGCTCAACACCTCAACTTACTTTGTGCCTCTCATGCATTAAGTACAGCTTTGATTTAGGACTTAAATAAATATTGAACTCAACTTAGAAGGTAAAGGTTTCTAGCTCTCCCATGGAGGTTATGTTTGTTTGTCAGGATAACACAGAAAATACCAAACGGATTTCAACCATTAGCATAGTGGTGAAAGGATAGAATATGGGCTAATGAAGAATTAAATTTTAATGCGGTTCCAGACAAAGGGGTAGATCCAGATTCAGTTCTTGTTATTCTAGTTGAAAAAAAGAATGCGTTCCCTTCGGTAGAATAGACAAAAACTGTGGATATACAGGTGATTGAATGGGGAGGCAGTTTAATTATTTGTGGAGCTGAAGAAGTGAAGCTCTGCTTGATATGACCGATTTCATCCTGGGGCTCGTTAATATTTGTGCAGTAATGACCAGTTGTCATAAAGTGGACTCGGCCATATGGATGATGGATTTAACCAAACAAGCTGACTGAGTCCCTAACAATGCCAGGGTTTTTCCATTCAGATGACCACTTCTGAGCTCAGCACCTGACAATATCTTTAAATAGATTCTGTATGTGAATATGTAAAATCTGAAGGGACTCGATTTTGGAGGCTGTAATTAGGAAGCCTGCTGGTTTCCAGGCCTCGGTTCCCCATAGGTAAAAAGTCTATGAAGAGAGAAAAGAGACAAAACACCTCGCATCAGCTATTGGCCTTTTAATATGTCTTCATATATATGCAGATAGCTGTTTATAGAGATAAACCAAAATGTCATCTGGAGCTACAAAAAGTTTGTGTTTTGTGTGGAGGTAAAAGTTTGACTCATCTGATAAAAAGAAGAAAGTCCAACTGTGTACAGAATACAGAAAATGGAGTCCTGGCCAATATGTGCTGATAACAAACTATCTTATTGATGCATCCCACAATTTAGCCTTGATGTATTTCTGCATGCAGTTACTGAGATGTTCAGTGTGGATTGCTTCTGTTGCTGCTGTGAATGTTGTGAGACTGTTAGTGTCAGAACAAAGTGAGAAAAGTACATTTGCTATTAATATTAATTGAGCCGTAGCTGTTTTACGGCCACATTATTGCTCCATCACGCAGCGTTTTGGGGGGAAGCAGATATGGATTCTAGAAATACTGCAGTCTGCTGGTTTCATGGAGGGACCATGGCGAGGATTTAAAACCACAGTCACGATTTACTGTATAGTCAGACAGCAGCCACAGAATGCCCAGAAGAGCGGCTGAGCAAGCTGAATGAAGATAAATACCAAGCCGAAGCCTAAGTAGCTTCAGTTAAATGCAATTACCTGACAATTCTGTTTCTTTAAAAATGTATTCATCTCCTCAGGGGAAAAAAAGTTTGTCATGATGAATAATATCGCCTATAGCCAGGAATAGGAAAGATTATCCTGTTCCAAACCTGTGAGGCCACATCTATACGCCGTGGAGCTCAACTGAGAAGTAATTTAGAAAAAATAAAAAAGAGTCTCAGAAGCTCTTATCAGTTTGTCAGTCTTGTAATAGGTTTCTCGGTTATTATTTGGAGAAGAGAGCCAGGTGGTACTTTTTAATAACTTCATAGAACAGCCTCTTACTCCTGTGGTTTCTTTGAAAAAGTGTAATTCATATTCAATAGTAATGGGTTCAGCCGACATTTGAAATAAAGACGAGCAATTTTTTCAATTTTAGGGAGAATGTACTGATGATGAAACGTTAATATAGGTCAAGAACAAATCCAACCAAATTATTGATATTTCCCTGTTGCTCACTCTACAACTGTCAGATCACATTGATCATGCATGGAGACTGAATCTTTTACTGTAGATAGATTTATGTATAAACCACACTAGAAAATATACTGCAGGATACCCTCATTATCAAATGGAATAACAGTTGAAATATTAATAAACTGCACATCATCATTTAGGTCACTGTTTCCTACAGTAATGAACAAGACTCCTGTCGACATCTGGTTCACTGTAGCTACTGATTTCATGCTGAGACGTTTGCTCACCTAGGATTTGGATTCTCAACTGTGACATAAGTACATATGCCAATGAATTACTCTGCAAGATCAACACTGTATTTCAACAGTTTATCTCGGAATTATCAAGACAAAAGATAAAGTATAAAATACTTACCATCATAAAAAACTTATTTTGGACTTGGTGTGTGTCTTAAACTGAGGGGTCCGATGCTCAGACCTGACTCCCTGGTGCGTATCGACTCACCAGTGGCTGAAACTACATGACCTTATCAAAGCAGGTCATCGCACTTTGTTTCTGTAAGAGATGTTTTCAGTCCAAACACACAATGAGCCACTAAAGCCTGAAAAGCGTAACACAATATTATAAAGAGCAGGGACAGTCTGAGAATTTTTACCTTTTGAATGTGCTGGCTTCACGTGACATATAGAGGAACACTATACACGTATATTGCTGTTCAACTCAAGATGCAAATAACGTTTGAAATGCCACCTTCATTGTAATGTGTTAAGGTGTGGCTGGTGTTCATTCCCATCACTGCAGCAGACACACATGCTCCTCAGCAGTACGGGGCGTCATCAGCCAGGCTGCAGGGAGAGCTCTGTCTTTGTTGCAGTGCGTCTTTGTTCATGCACGGCCATGTGACATGTGGTACAGCAGAGGAGGCTTTTCATGTGCAAATCGGGGATGACAGGTGAAATCCTTCCAACGTCGGGGCCTTAAATAATGGAGTTGATGCAACTTAATTGTATGTGTCTTTGGATTTATTGATGTAGACATAAATAATTCAGCGAGGGAGTGTGTGCGCAGGACGGTGATGTGGACTTGTTTAGTGGGGTGGAAATGCAGACAAGGAGGAGGACAACGTGGGGACTGGCTCAATCGACATTCCTCAATGCACAAGTGTTACTGGAAAGAAGATTCTGGAGGGCGGTCAAGATGGATGAAATGAAAGCGGGAGAGGCAGCTGATGCAGAGAGATAGTAATCACTGCAGAAATGGTGTCAGTGTCCGAGCCAGGCAAGTTATTAAAGAGCTTCTATTTGCTTGTGTTGCATGTTATTCCTAAATAATTCCCTAAATGAAACGTTGAAATTGAGGAAGGAGTAAGAATAATTGTGCTCTGAAAGGTTGAAGCCTCATTTAGACAGAGTCAGGGTAGTGTAGTATGTCAGCGGACTGTTCAGCATGTCCAAGGTCAGGGGAAGAATGAACCGCCTGAAGCTGTTAATAGGGCAAAGAAGGATAGAAGAAGCAGGAAATAAAGAGAGACTCCTGTGTTGGATACAAGGGGGGAGACACAGGGTGTAAATGGGAAGGAGATGACAGAGGAAATGAAGAGAAGAATAAAAGGGAGGGATGAAAAATAGAGTGCAGGGAGCAGTCAGAAGTAAAGATGGATAAGAGCGTAATTTTTTGGAGGGTTGTGGTTCCCGCGGAGCAGGAGCCGGTGAGGCGTCTTGGAGGAACAAATTAAGGCAGGGGTGTACTTGTTTTAGTCTTGAGTTCAAATATCACCATTCCACAGACTGGCTGAGCCCAACCTCAAAGTCTCTGTGACACTGAAACTACAAGTGTAAATTCTGGCCCTGTCTTTACAGATGAATGTCACTGGACGAAGACATCCAATCACTGAGCAGAGTCCAATCAGAGGGCCGGCCGCTCCCTCACCTTCATCTCTTCACCTTCGTTCTGCAACGTGGAGGATATTTAAGATGGACGACTGGTTGTGAGCATGATATTACAGAAGGAGGAGGAAGAAGAAAGATGAATATGACCTGAAGAACAGAGAGATGAAAAAGGGAAGGAGATGAAAATACTGCAGGAGAGTTTCAGATGCAATAAGGGAAAGATATACTTAGGCCTTTTACAGTAGGAGACAAAAAGTTGAGCAGAAAACAAAATGGCGAAATCTTGAATTGCTTCACGCTCCCTACAGTATATTCCTCTGCGGAATGTGAGAAGTGAGAGGGAAAGCAATGAAAGGAGTTCTGAAGTCTGTCTGCTGGCTTCCTCTCTTTCATTTTCACGTGTCTACTTTCTTCTTCTCCTTCTGACACCGTCCTTGAAGCAGGGAGGGAAAATTCAGTGCTGCTGAGGAGGATAGACAAAAGACAAAACATCGCACACACCCACACAAACTCACACGCACATATACTTTATATCCACATAATGCAGACGCAACGATGTACAGGAGAAATGTGCGAGGGGACATATCCAGCATTACATAAACACACATATATGTGTTGCTTGAGAGGCTCCCACACAAACACATGTACCTTCCTTCTTTGTCCTTTTGTTTTATTCCGCTCTGTTGTCTTTCCCCTGTGATTTCATGAAATCATCTCTCCCTCCCTTACACTTTTTCTTTCTCTTTCGTTCGCACTTGGATTTCCTCTGTTTTCTTCACCTCTCTCTACATCCCTCTGTTCCTTAACGTGGCGTCTGTCCTGCCGCATAGATACGTTTGTTTCAGGTTCTATTAAAAACCCACACCAGCACTGTCGTCAAAGCAGATTACTCGTGTACAGCACATTCTGCAGATATTTTTTTTCCTTCAGTTTTTTTTCCCCCGGCCTCTTATAGTGCTAAACACCCACACGCAAGGTTAGGAACAAGCATAAAGAACAACCACTGACTTACAGGCAAGCATTTAAATAGATTGGAAAGCAATGCAAACAGTGGGAGATCTGTTAATTATTTATTTCAGCCTCCTTTAGCACAGCAAGGGAATCACTGTACTTGGCAACAAATCTTGGCATAGGTTAGTTTACCATGTTGAAGGGGATAAACATAAAAGTAGAGAATTTGTGTGTGGCTTGCGCTGCCATGTTGTTACAGAACGATCGAAATGGCTCAAGTAGAAACTCTTTCAATTTAAATATACATGTATTTTTTACACATGATGCTTAGCAGCTGCTGGTTCTGTCTTAATGTCTCACAGGTTCACCGTCCTGGTGTTTGGAACTTAGGCACAGGGACACTGTATATCAGGCATTTACGCTTCGAGGGTCGGCAGTGTAACCATGACACCAGAAATCTGGGTGTAATTCTTGATTCTAAATTACAATTATATTTCAGCAATATCAGCAAATCTGCTATTAGTCAAATCAAGTCAGATCAGATTATTCATGCTTATGTCTCGGGTCAACCAGATTACTGCAACTCAGTATTCACCAGGCTACCCAGAATAAAATCAACAGCCTGCGACTTCTTCAAAACATGGCAGGCAGTAGCCTATTCTTAAAAGGACTCGAAAATAAATCCACATCAAATCCATCCTCGCCTCAATGCACTGGTTGCAAGTGGTTTTTAGAATTGATTTAAAAATGATAGACCACCTCCTCGCACACTTGGAGCTTCTAACCGGCTGCACTCGGTACCCAGGATGGGATTTGAGACAGAGGGTGCGAGGTCTTTTACTGTTAGGACTGCACATCTGTGGAAAAAAAACCTTTCTTTTTCTATCAAAAAAGCCATTTGAGTGTCCTATTTTAACATTATTTAAGAAAAGCTTGCAGAAGATTTTCAATTACATGTTTTATTTACACACATGATGTGTTCAGGAAAAGATTCTGAGTTGCAGGTTGCACTCATCATCCCAACAGACAGAAACACATGAGACATGATCCCTGTAGTTCTGCATAGGAAGCAGGATAAAGTCGACCCGAACCATATAAACCACACTTTGGGGTTCAATTAGGCTTTACACAGGCACAGCTGTACTCTGAGCTAAATGCTGACCTCAGCAGGTTTGCTCACCATTTTACTTTAGCTATTTAGCATATAAATCTTTTTTTAATTAGCACTAAACACAGAGTAAAGCTTGGGCTGATGGGAATCTGCCCCATTTGTGAAATAATTAAGACTAAAGTACTGTTGATGAGGTACTTCAGTGTGGACAAAATGGTGGACGGTAGGTATCTGACTGATGTAACCATCCCTTCAGCAAAATGTGGCAATAAAAAGTAAGTTTTCACTTATAGCTATTGTTGTTGATGTATGTTTCTTTGCCTGTGGCCAGCTCCTTCTGTTATACAAGGACCCAATATGGTGTAGTCAAGATGCAAAGGGAAAACCCATCTCCCTCCTGTCCCAGCCGCCCACTATATTGTTTCCTTCACTGTAACATTCCACCGACAGTCGGTAAAGCTGTGGACGGCCATTTTCTACTGTAGCTTTGTGTTGCTAATCTCCTCATCTAAAACACAGCAAGAGAGCATGAGCATGTCTTTCACCAAAATGCCAAACCATACTTTCAATGGATTTGGGAATAAAAGGTGTTTGCCTTTATAAAATGTTATCTAAAGAGAGGGATGCAACTTTGGTCACATAGAAACTCCTTCTCCCTGGACAAAGTTTAACAGAATGCATTTTATCCACTGGATTGTTCATGCACATCTTCTGATGGTGTTTTATTAACTTTCAAATTGTTCACTGCTTCTACTTGGCACTTGGTGAAGATGAGGAGCTCATACAGGATGTGTATCTGTCAGCGCTAGCTAGGACTTAACACTATGTATGCTTCTTTTTCTTTTCTTTCCAACTCCACCTACTTTTGAAAAAGACATTCACTTTTGAACTGTGAATGCTCAGCCAGAAGGTGTGAGCCTTTTGTTCTCCAGTTGGGCTCCATGAGGGGCAGCAGCACACCAGGGCCCTGACACAATATGGTTAGTGCCATCTACTGGGTAAACACACACACACACACACACAAACACACACAAACACACACACACACATAACAGCCTGCAAATACCGCTGTCAAGTAAGAAAAACAAAAAATACACCTCCCTGATCTCCTGACAGCACTTTGATCAAAACTTTGAGAAAAGGTTATGCAGGGTATGAAGCTGCTTGTGAGAAATAGCAGGAGAGTTCAATGGTTTGATTTTATATCATGCAGCTAAAAGTTTTCACCTTTATTTCTTTAATCTATTTACTTCTTCCTCTGATAACTACTTGTGGATATTGCACATTGTAAATGCATTTTGTGGGCTCATGTTGAACAATTTAATAGCATATTTTTAAATGCTAATTTAATTTCAGTATAACAGCTTCGTCAGACTTAAGTGTCTGTGTGTGTTTGGACCAATACCTGTTTTAAGGTGAGGAAGTATTAGGGTTGGGGCAAGGTTTAGGGTATGTCTCGGGAATGTGTGTGTGTTTGTGTGTGTGTGTGTGTGTGTGTGTGTTGTGTGTGTGTGTGTGTGTGGTGTGTGGTGTGTGTGTGTGTGTGTCAGATGACTTGATAGGCATAATGGCTTTGCCAGTGCATCAGAATGATTGAAATGGAAAAAGATGAAAGCCGTCAGACAGGTTGAAAGTCACAGAATTGGATAAATCACTGCTGTCACAAGGAGAAAAAACGTGTAATTTAATTCTTTAAACTTTATGTCTTTTTTCCTTTCTTTAAAATGTATGTGATGATGCCATTTCCATAATTTGTGGCTTTGAAAGTGGCTGCATACATTTACATATTTCTACATTTAAAACAACTTTTAAGGAATACTTTTATGCACGTAATTTAAGATTTATGTGGCTCATAATGTGGCCGTGTGTAGGTGGGGACAGTGTGCAAGGCATGTGTGTCCCTTGCATCAGCATGCTGCCACGTAATTCATCATTCC
Organism: Pseudopleuronectes americanus; assembly: GCA_038501795.1. Taxonomy (NCBI): domain Eukaryota; kingdom Metazoa; phylum Chordata; class Actinopteri; order Pleuronectiformes; family Pleuronectidae; genus Pseudopleuronectes; species Pseudopleuronectes americanus. The sequence goes on along the minus strand of CM076719.1, from coordinate 15,854,778 downwards.
CGAGAATCACCACACACAAACCCACACAGACACAAAAACTAGGGGTGGGAAAGTTTAGACACAGCAGCTTTACATGCTACTATCCACGACAAGAAGAAAGATAAATTAGCAAACAGCCACTCTCCAACAGAGCCTAACACACACAGCTCCCTGTCCTCGACTGACTTTCGGTGATGTTGCCGGCAGCAGCACACAGCACAGCTGAATGTAACAGGATGGGATTAGGAGGAACACATTATCAGTCATGATGGAAACTGGTCTCAGTCATGGCCAATTTAATTATTCTTAAAAGCAGCACTCTCCACAGCGTCCCTGATCATTTCCTGCTGGAAAATAGGTGCAGGGAGAGAATCTGCTTCAAAGGTCCATCTCAGGAGGAAGCTGCTGTTTTTACCTGAGAGGTGCGGATTCAACACGAGAGACTCCATTAATGTGATAGTGTAGAAGGAGTGAATGCATTTAGGTGACGTGTTGCACGGATATGCTTCTGACTATGACTCAGAAAACCCATTTCCTCTAAAACATAGGCTGTAAATAAAGGTAGACAACAAGACAGCTCCCCATAAATAAATAAATAAATAAATTACAGCAGTAATGGTAATGATTTCCTTGATGCATTGTTACTGACTTGAAATACACTGACCACAGTCTCTAACTATATGTGCAGAAGGAAAGCAGCTTTCAAGCATACAGAGTTTGAGTATTTGAAAGTCAAAGCAAGATTATGCAAATACGGGACACCGCACACGGACTTGTAATAGGGAGAAAGGTGCCGCTTTCATTGCCAATCACAGCCCTGAACACTCGGTCTTGCAACCTGGGTAGAGCAGGTACGATCCCGTGTAAGAACAGGCTTCAGCTTACTGTAAGGAGAAGCTCATTCTGTCTCTCATTATGGACATAGTGCAGATGTTCAGTGGTGAACTCGCTCATCAGGAGGAGGAACATGATTGCTGGTTTGTGCTGAAATGATAATTGAATGTTTGTTGCCAGAGCGATGGACAGCCTTACTTCTCTGTGCTGTTCGTTCACAGGGTTATGCTTCTTCCAGTTCTCCTGACCCTTTGGTACAAAACATAATTTAATGCATGAGCTTTCTGTAATTATCACTCGCGGCTGCAGAGGCCAATGTCTTAGTTGCTAGGCAAGATTCACATTGTTCAGGATTTTGCTGGAGTCTCCAATGTAAGTAGGATTTGTTGAGGCCCAAAGTTTTAATGTTTAACTTGGGTTTGTGATAGTTGTTCTGACTCGGAGTATTTCACAGACACAGAGGAGATAAATTATGCAAGCATTGTTCCAATTTGACCATTTTGGGTGGAAGCTTTATAAATTATTGAAAATAAAACAGGGATCTTTGAAGACTCATATCAGGAGATGTGGAACGGGAATAGTTACACCACTTTTTTCCATTTAATTAAGTCATTAGCAGCATCACATACACAGTGAGATTCATAATTAATAACTATTTTATATATAACTATAACAACTTCTAAGTTGTAAGGGTGTGTGCACATGAATGCATGTATGTGTGTGCATACAATACACCTGAATTACAGTTAACTATGTACTGATATGTAGCTGTGTTGAATAGTGCATGTGTGTGTGTGCTATTCTGCCTCTGACATTATTTACGCCAAGTGTTTGCCTCATGAACTCATTCACACTGGTGCACACTCTTTCACAGTTTGATGGAGAGCCAGACTGTCAGATGACTATCATCAGGGTCAATCACCCCCCTCAGCCCTCTGCTGTATAGAGATTAATGATCAGCGGAGTTTAAAATTACCTGATGCGATGCTGGAGCTTAAACGGAGCTTCAGAGGAGCGTTAACTCAAGGCTGCTCAGATCAGCGCTGACAGCAGACGTGAGGCCAGTTGACTTCAGGATGCTGGGATTTCATTTGAAGGTGTCTACAGAGGCAAATCAACATTACTCTTACAAAGCAGATGTGATAGGTGATTCCACCTTTGTAACCCTGACAGCATAGTGTGCCCCCTTCCCTCCTCACCTTCCTCTTTTTTTCCCAACATGCACTTATACACAGAGAGACTGACAAGGCTCCTTCAGCATTTGCAGTGTAACATTTCTGTTTCTTTCCAACATGAATTGGAAGCTTCTACAGGGTTTGACATTTCCCAAAAAGCACACAGGCTATCTATTTAGAATCTGTTAAGTTCACGGATATTTTTTTTTCATAACTGTCCAGTTGAGAATTTTCATGAATGTCTCTTTACTGCAAGCTTACACATTATAATAGTAGAGAGTGTAAAAGGACGTCAGTAACCTTAATTACATGTCTTTTTACAGTGGGGTGTACCACCCTAGACTGTGGGAGGTAGTATTGCCATAGTGATGCTGTCGTAAACCTACGTCAGAACGGGGAGTAAATGTAAACTCCTCTCAGAAACACGATAATAGGTGCAAACCCAGGTGTGAATGTGAGTGTGGATGGTTGTTTGTCTCTGTATGTCAGCTCTGTGAGGGACTGTCGACCTGTCCATGGTTTACCTGCAGGCAAAGAATACAAAGAAACATGACTTGATGAGAAACAAAAAACTCAAGGTTGAAAAACTCACATGTTGTACATATTGAACAAATATGATACAGTACATATTGAGCAAATATGATACAACCAGTGATTTGATATGAAGATGGATAACACATCTCCAATTCCTTCCATCATCCAGAAATTAAGCCAACACATCCTGAATACCATCCCTGCCATTTGGCACATTTGTAGCATATCAGTGATCAGGGGATGGACCCACCGTCAATCATGACGTTCACCATATTTTTCTAACATCAAATAAATGATGAAAAACCCATCTTGATCAAACCACAGTCTCTTTGACAAAAATGTGTTTGCCCTGTATTTTGACTTTTCAGTTTGGTCCAATCTTACACAGCAGAGGTTGGAATATGACCTATACTGCGGCCAGCCACCAGATGGCGATCAAGATACTTTGGCTTCACTTATAGGGAGCAGTCACGTTGTCCATCTGTATACAGTCTATTGATACAATATGTCAATGTTTGAGTTTCTGAAGCTGGGGGTTGGATTTTTCTTTCTCTCTGACAAAAACAGAAGGTAGCTGCTCCCTCCTGTTTTTATATAAAGCTCAGCCACACTGCAGCTGGTCGTATCTTCGTTCTGAAAGGACACACACAGGAGCTCTGTTAATCTCCTCATCTAAAACACAGCAAGAGAGTGGGAACGTGTCTTTACCAAAATGTCAAACCATCCTTTCAATGGATTCAGGGGATAAAGATGTCGGCCTCTATACAAATGTTATCAGCACAGAAGGAAAAAGGCATTTGTCAGATTTGTTGAGCAGCTCCACCCCCCATTATAATAAAGTTTAACAGAACGCATTTTGCCACTAGACTGTTCATACAATACACATTTGTCTCATTCCATTGAATGTGCACATCCTCTGGTAGTTGTCCATTCGGGCAGCCTAACTGGGGGCAAACTTCAGCTGCACTAAACCTTGGGCAGCGCATTATATGTGAGACTGAGTTAAAGCACTGACCAAGTGTCCAAGTGTCGGCCTCAGATGCTGCCAGGTCGGAGCTTCGGACGGATGTTACAGTGTGGAATTATTGGTTGGTAAAGTCCTGCGGAGGTTTTATACTTTACAACATGCTGTAAAGATCTGCACTTTCCCCCTCTTGATGCCTATAAAACTTTAACTTACATTTAAGAGCAACTTTTTAAACTCCATCCATCCATCAATTTCCTTCGGAGGTCGGATCGCTGTAGCAGCTAAGCAGGGTGTATCAGACGTCCCTCTCCCCAGTGGTGATTTCCAGTGTCTCGTGGTGCAGAGGTTTCCTCGGGCCAAATGGTGAATATTGAATGGATTGTATTTATGTCTTATCGACCACTCAAAGCTTTTCAAAGTGCAAGTCGCATTCATCCATTCACACACGTATTCATAAGCCGTTTTCAGACATGAGCTCCAGAGAACGTTCGAACGAGACTTTGCCTTTCACACATAAGGATCACAGCAGGAGATTCTCCGATCAGATGCGTTCACAATCTCCACAGCTCAAATCTCATTGTCGTTTTTAAAGCTGTTTTCAGGCATGTCCTGCAGAGGATCTCTGGAGAAATGGGTCCGGATTATCTCGAAAGTTTTCAATTCACACATGCCCAACGCAGCGGGAGGTTCTCTGCTCAGACAAATACACAAAAGCAACAAATCTGCAGAATTCAGGTGAGGGGTGGTGCAGAGGCAGAGGCAGGAAGTAATGTATTTATACCACTGCGGAGGCCACGTGATTTTGTTTGCACCACATCAACACATCAAGTTTACATATTCATCTGTGTCTTTTCATTGTGAGATATTTGTATCCCTTCTGTTTCATCCATTCTGCATCTGTCGCATGGTAGAAACGTGATCAATACCCCCACTCGCTCGCTGGGAGGCTTCTGTAGAGTATTCTTCTGTGATCTCACATGGGCTCACTCAGACATTATCGAGAGCTTTTATGTGATTGGCAGGAAAAACTCCTGATGAAGTCTGGAGCCTCTCACTTGGAATTTTGTGTTCTCACATACAGAATCCCTGGATAATGTCAGAAGTTAAGTGCACGTCTGAATGCAGATGGACAATGCTTATATTTGCAGCATTTTCACCCACCATATACACGGTTGTGTGGTCAGGGGTTCAGCGTCTTGCCCAAGGACACTTTGGAATGCAGAGAGGAGGTGCCAGGAATCGAACCACCATAATAGGATATTTATTCCTTCCAGCGAGTTCTGGGCTCTCCTCCTTCTCGGGCATTCCTGGAAAACCTCCAAAGCAAAAGCACCCACTATCTGAAACCTAATAAGATCCCCGAACCACTTCGACTTTTAGAAGTAAGCATGTGAATTCCTACAAAACGTGTTGTGAGAGGGGTAGAGAGAGTGTCAGAGCGACAGATATGGGCGAGGAAGAGAGGAAGAGATCAGATAAAACAGACAGCGGAGAATTGAAGTTAATTTGTTTCTTTGATGACAGCCGAACACCCACAGCGATTAAATATATTAACGAAACACTTTCTAATTCCATATCTCTCCCATCACTCACAATACAGATCCGCTTTTCGTCATTTACATCCCAATCTTCCTCTTATCTTTTCTATAAGTCCTTTTCCCCCAAGTTCCTTATCCCCTTCCTCTTCCATCCGACACAGATAGTTCTCTCATACCCACTTCTTTCTATCTCTGATGTACTTTTCTCCTCTCAGCCTCCTTGTCTTTTTATCCATCTCTCTCACAACTCTTTTTATTTTCACTTTCTATTTTTCATCTTCCCCAGCTCTGTGGCCTCTTTCTGTTCTTCTCCTCATTCTCATCTTCCTCCTGTTTCCTATTCATACCTTCTTCCTCTCTGTCCTATCAGCCCCTTCTTTCTTCCCTCTTTCTCCCTGAACTACTTTATTCCCCTCTTTCCTGTTTGCTGTATCACGCGTTGCCACTACTGCTCTGAAATGTATTACTGTCATCTAGTGTTTAAAAACATGAACCACAGCAGCACTGAGTGTGATCAGTGGGCTGGGGTCTGTTCCTCCGCTCCTCTCCCCTAGTTAACAAAATCCTATACAACAACAGTAAATAGTTATTTATAATGATGACATTAAAATGATTTTGTGTTCTGTTTAAAAAAAACTGCATGGGAAATAAATAGAATCCTAGAAGGCATGTACTAAACACTTAACCATTTCACCCTGATTACTGTTTTAGAGTCGGGATCGTCTCAATATAGTATTTTATATCGAAGCAAGCTAGTTGTTGTGATGGTCCATGATCAGCGGCCACCACGACCCCACACCTCCATCCATTGTCTCTTAGTATTGTCTTGAGGGAGAAGATTTGAATCCCAAGTTTGTCTAGTTTAATAAATAACACTCTCCATTCCAAGATAGGACGATGTATCAAAACAAGTTTAACAGACTTGGGTCCGTACATCTTTACAAATAGTGCATGCACGAGACACAATATTTAAAACAGGAAATATTCACATCTACATACAAATACCGTTGCAAAGTTTTAGCCCTGGGGCAGAAAATAATGAGCCACAGTAGCACATTCCAGCATTTAGAAATAAAAGCATCTTAGAAATGTGTAAAATCACATTTTAGGTGTAAATGTGCATGTGAGTCTCATCCGTTGACTAAACCTGATGATGTGATGGATGAAGATAATGATGAATTCAAATGAGATATATTAACAGCACTTTAAGGCAAGCCCACCCAGTTAACTCATTGTAATGACAAATGGATTTTTACCAGGAAAAGAAGGGCTGAGGTTTTCTCCTGCAGGATGAAGGTGATGTTGGCATTTGTGAAATCCCTGCTCCTCCTGCCATCAGATTATACCAGATAGCACACACACACACACACACACACACACACACACACACACACACACACACACACACACACACACACACACACACACACACACACACACACACACACACACACACACACACACACACACACACACACACACACACACACACACACACACACACACACACACACACACACACACACGCACACACAACATAACTTTGATGATATCTCTGGTTTGTCAGACGTCTTTGCTGGAAAGCAAGGTGGGAAAAAACCTCACTTATTTAGAAAAATAATAATTTTAAAATTCCACAGCTATCTATCAGCTGCAGGGGATCTGCACACCTGTTTGTGTCTGACAAATGTATTGTGATGAATGTAACAACATGAGGCCATTTTTCCAGCCAGCGCTCGCTCCCTCTTGCTCGCTCTCTGCCTCGGGCGCCTCGTGACGCTGATCGGAAACTCATCTGAGTACTTTGTGTACAAACAGCAAGCTGCGGTGCGTTCCAGTACACCGCACCTCACTAGCGTTGACAGGGCACAGGGAGTTGGGCAGCATCCGGAAAAATTTTCAAAACCGTGAAGTGACAGAGGGAAAATACTTGGAATAAAGATAAAAAGATTTGGGTGCAGGCTTCCAGGTCAAGCCGTTCGACACAAGCTCTTTAAACGTGCCCAGTTTTGTTTGAATATATTTCATAACCACTGTGTGTGATCTGGTTTCTCTTACCCAACAGGAAACCGGGGGTTGAGGTGCACAGATTCTTAGATCCCTTCCATCAACACAGATGACATGTCGTGTCATTGCAGTTGTTATTTTAAATGATTGCAAATAAAAAAACAAGGCATTGTGTCTCCGCACGTCTGCTCCGCCGGCCTCCCTATCAACACCCTGCTGTAATGACTTTCCCTGAGTTATACGACAGGTCCCATTGTGAGAGCAGCGGGCCCAGCTGGCTCACAGTCAGGTACGTGAAGGTTAATGCTGCCTTAAGGTGAGGGATTATCACACGCGTCGGCTCAGGTTTCGGTTCAAGTCTTTCTCAACATCTGCAGCAGCTGATCGTTATCTGGAGCTGGATCACTATAGCTGCAAATTAATAAAGTCTGAGCAGCGCCAGCTTCAAGAGCTTCTGAGTTGAGGAAATCTGAATGCTCTCTGCTTTAAGTTTTAAATTAAGTTGTGTTTTGGGATATACGTTGATTTTCTTTGCATGTATCTTATTTGTTCTTGTTGCTGAGAATATCCATTTAACAGTACACTGATGGAGTCTGAATTTTGAGGCAACAGCCAAACGTGGTCAAGCTATGTAGTAAATGTAAGTAGAGGCAATTAAGCTCACGTAACTTGAAATTAATATGATTATGTAGAATTGAAATTGTAAGTTGAATTCGTGTGGATGTGTAAATGCTTGTTTGGCAGACAGAGTTCAAGAATTTAACTTTCTGAATTTAAATGAAGCTTCAAGTCGAGTTTACTCACATTTTTACGGCAGCAGGTGAACTTGTTAGTCTGAGCCTACTTGAAATATGTATGAGAGACTCACAAGGGACAGGGAGAGGACTTTGGCATGAGATCTCTCTGGAGTGCATATTCAGTGGAGGATGAATCAGGAGCCTTCGGTTGTGACTGACTGCAGCAGGAAGATTATCCCACCGCTGAATTTGGGCCCAGGTGTGGTGAGAACCAAGCTGGCGCAGGGAAACTGGCGCCAAGCAGCCGGTCGTGACAGAATCCAGAACATGGACCTGTGTGTGTGGCTTATGGCCTGGAGGTATGGAGCTGTGGAATGATCACTTTCTGCCATGAGTGCCAGCAACGGGGATTTAAAAGTAGTATGAGCAGCCACAGGGGGACAGAAGAGGGAACAGAGCCAACATGAAGGAATGGAGTCGAGTCGTTTGTGAAGTCAGGGAAGTCTTTCAGGAGGCAACGAGGGAATTTAAGCAGAGAGACTGTGACTTGGAGCCCTGCAGAGTGCCTGCAGAGGATACATCTGTTTCAGAGATGTTGTAGAGTGTAAACCGGCAGGATCACATGCTGGATGCAACAGCCTGACTCTTCCTTTTTTAATGAATTAATGCTCGAGCAGTGCCAGTTCAAAACCTGCCTGTTTTGGTAGGGCTGCCTTAATGCTCCAGAGCTACTTCTGAATTATTCCTTATCATTAGTGAGTCCTCCTCAAACAGTTCTACAATATTTTGGCACTTTTTATTGTTTGTATGCAGGACGTTGTGTGCAGAGCTTATTATAAACTGTATAATAAGCTCTGCACACAACGTCCTAGATCCAGGTTAGGGCCTATGGTGCAGAGTGCGGTGAAGATTTTATTGTGAATGTTTTTCATGAAATGAACACTTTTTTTTGTGTTCACATGTGTAATTTATCTATAAGTTTGAATGATTTCCTAAACTTGTGTTGTTTTTAAATTGTTTGCATGTCGTCTATTGCATTCATTCATTCATTCATTTTTATTTATTTCTAACATGTTATACAAACAAGTGAAAACAGAAACAAAAAATTGTATTATTTACAAACAGCAATGAGGAAAGCAAAATCTAACACTTCATGATTTAATCTACATATTCGAGAAGGAGAGTTCGGTTAAGCCACTGCCACAAACTCCACAGATTCAAGTGCACATTTTGACATCAAAACATATGTGCTTTTACTTTGAAGACAAATTGCTTAAGAAGATGTGATCCTATGAATGTTGTTGCCATGAAATCAGCAGCCGCGGCTCACATTAATGTCAGGGTCAGTCCGATATGGTGATATAAAAATAATCAGGTTTTCAAAATGAGCAGCAACCCTTAAAATATTATCAATATAGAAATGTTATGATAGATGGACTGACGATACGAATCAGGAATTTACCATCAAAGTGCATCGATGGCAGCACTTTTAAAGAATCACAGCATAAACCTGGGCCGTCAGGTTCGTTCATTAAAATGGAAGATAGTAATAATTCACTCACTTTGCTTGTTCCAGTTGGACTTTTTCCAGTATAATTATGATTGAGGTGAAGGAGAGGAACATGGAAATGAACATGAGGTGAGGCTTCAGGACAGAGACGGATGATACCTGCCAAAGTCAGAAAGAAGTTCAGTGCAGGGCATTTACTTCAGCAAACAAATTACCTGAAATTAATCAACCACAGATTCTCAAACCTCATCTTTCTTTGTTCTGTCTTTTCTACATGACGGAGAAAATAATTCACAGCCATTAACAGCCAGTTCCAGTTTGTGGTCAAATGACACAAACCCAATTGTGCTGTCTCAGCTGTTTAACTTGTCTTATTTAAAGTTTGACAAAAATGAACCAAAATGGGGTTGAGTCATTTCAGTGATCTGTTTTGAATTGTTTGTGTATAAAAAAGGAGGAAATCATCCAGAGCACCTCATGCTGTCTCAGTGTGACCTCTAGGTGTCTGGTTTCATGTTGGCTCAATCAAAGCTTTTTTCTGAGAATGATGAGTCAACTGTTTTGTCAGTGTGAGAGCCTGTAATAGAGACACCCTGATTTCCATGTAGATAGCCGTATACATTACACCACAAAAGCAGTAGCAAGAACATGAGGATGATCGCAAAACCATCACAACCACAAAAACATCAGGCCTCTGACCTTTCAAAGTGCAAGACGAGGTTGTTTCAGTAGATTTTGGAGCATGAAACATTGTGCACATATGCACACGTGTAGAATTTATTTAGGGACCCAGATTTACACTGGTCCTAAGAGAAGAACAAACTGCAACTTGAGAAAACTTTTTGTAAATGAAGAAAACACAAGCAAAGGGAAAATCTTCATCCATTTGACAACAAATGTGCCTGCAAATTTGCACGACATAGACGAATACAGAAATGCAAATATTCACACACAGCAACAGATTATGTGAGTTATCGCAGCACAGGTGTTTGTGTTGTGTTTAAGTTGTAGTCTGCAAACTCAAAAAACAACAGCTAGCCTTGCACCACATGCTTCAACTACAAATAAAACATTTGCACAAAACATGTGTAGTAGTCAATGTGCTTCATGGAAACACACACACTCACACATACACACAAATTCGAATCAAATTTATTTTATTATCATAATCAAACCCTGTCAAAACCTTTGCAAGTTGTTTTGAGCAGATTTGTATGTTCACTTCCTGTTTTATTTTGTAGTAATTCTGCTTTCTCTTTACTTCTGTCTTCACTTCAAGCCACATTGATGGTCTGCACCTGCTCTAATGTGGTTCCCCTGTGTCCAGTCGTCTTCACCTTTATTTAGTCTGAGTGTTTCTTTCACTTCGTCTCCACTTTGTCGTGTTCCTTTGTGCCATGAGCTCCAGACCTTCCTCTATTCACCTTGTGCTTCACAGTGAAACAGGTTTTCAGAGATGTTTTTGTGCCTTTGCCTGATAGACTGCATTCCTCTCTACTGAGCTCTAATCTGTATTAAAGAAATGTTTTACCTAAACATGTGAGTTGTGCATTAGACTCCAGAGACGTGCCCAGCCTCGTCAGATTCTAATTGATATTGATCGTATTTATTTGAAAGATGCAACAGATCAATTTGACTGAGGAATATATTGGGTTGTTCATTAAAAAATAAATCATAACATGGGGATAGGAGGTACATGCAAACACTCACACAGACCTCTCGGACACCAATAAACACATACTGATGCCGTCAGATTTACTGAGACGTGTGAGAGGAATCACAAATAAAATCCACACTTGCGTTTGGATGAGATAAAACATATTATGAGATTCTGGCGGAAAATACTGAAGATAACAGGAAAATGGGCCGGACACATAAACACACACACACACAAACACAGATATAGTATTGTGTCCATGACCATGACTACTGACGACAATACATTGATTTCCTGGAGACTAAAGTCAGAATCTCCTTTCCTCTCCACAAGTCGTTAGGAGTTAGGAAAGGGGAACCACTGCGGGAGAAAACACACACACACTTTAATTAACACTGCAAAAGTTACCATGTAAATACATGACAAATAATGTTGGTGAATAAATAAAATTCTATCTATCTTTTTTATTCGGTCTATTTTCAGAAAGGTTATACCGGAACAAATGACTCACTATATAGATCTAATGTCTCTGCTATGAACCTAATAAGAACAGAATGTACACTTTGTTGGAACACAACTGGTTTTCATGTGACTGTATGCTAATCCCAGAGTTATTGTAACACATTACAGCAGGTTTAGACCTGTCGGCGAAAGATGCATAGGAAATGCATCATGGAAATAAAATAAGTACAATTATCTATAGGGGTTAATAGCCACCTGTGAGTTTCCACATAGCTTTAAAAACATTCTCAGTAGATGTTACATGATGCCGGTGATGTTCCTACTGACGCCGGTGTATTGTGATCAACTAGTTTTAGTTTTTCAATGAGCAGGGGATGTATTTTTATGGCCCGTTCTCTCTCGGGCCTCCCACACGCCAGCACAGATCAGTGAAAGCCCTGCTGCTGGCACCGTATCAGTGGGGAGAGAGGATGGAGATGTGAGGCTGCTGCTGGTACAAAGTCTTGAGGCTGAGGGTGGATGGTGATAAACAAAACCCCACACAGTTTCCTGAAACACCACTTGGGACGTTTGATGTGCAGACGTACACCCATGTAAACAGCAAGTGACTGGCAACCACTTACCCAGAGGAAGATGATAAAAAACAGAAGCCATACATATTATCGCTCCATGTTGTGGGTTTAAGTTTCCATGAGGTGACTTTTGCTGTAATGGGGAGGAAATGGAAACCAAGAACTACTAAGCAATGTGAGGTACAAAGCGACTTACATTTTTAGTACACTCAGCATTTATGAGCATTTAGGGGTTCAGTATCTTGTCTAGGACACATGTGGAAAACCCGGTTGAAAACACCCGCTCTACCACCTAGGCCACACCGCCCCAGATGATTAGAAGGTTCACATTGAGACAGTCAGTGTATTTCAGGTCCTGACCTTGACGACGTAGCAAGTACAGAGTTCTATAAATATGATGCATCTTTAACAGGTCCCACCGAGATTTGAACTCGGATCGCTGGAGTCAAAGTCCAGAGTGCTAACCATTACACCATGGAACCCTGCTTCTTCTTCTTTTGTGTACAGCGTTTCCTAGTGAAGTAACTGGGATTTGTCTAACTGGTGTCTGTTTAAACTCAACAGAGCTGGTTGACTGCCTGCTTACCTAACCTGAACTCTACCAACTCACCACAGTAGAGGCCTTTTCAGCACAACAGTGATGCAACTAAAAGGCAAGAAATAATTCAGAGGCAAATTTCGATACACCTGATTTTTTTAGCAATAAGCGCGATATCAAAAATGACTTTGAGAAATGGCTGAAGACAAATATATAAAATAAATCGACAAATGAAATGAAAACTCATCCGCTGCTCCCACAGCTTGGAGATGTAACCTCCTAAAAAAAAACATCAACCTTTCGTCTGGAAAAATAAAAGCTCAGTGAAATTACGTCACTAATGTGAAAACTTGCAAAACAGGTTTGGAAATGTAAATAACATGGAAATGAATCGCACAAAGTAAACGCTTGTACTGTGCTAAGGCCTTGATCTTAATTTTTCTTCATCAAACCAATTATTTAAGTGGCAGCAAAAAGCAAATCTGAGATCTTCAAAGTTCAACCTTAAATTCTCAAACGCTGCTTCTTATTCTAAAGATGTTTATGTGATATTCAAAAGTAAAGACACTGGAAGGGATCTGGATCAGAAATGTCTAAGTAAGACACAAACTCAAATAGCATGTATGGCTTCTCAGAGCAAGATACTGCACACCACCTGTGTTGTCAGTATTTCCAAAAAACGTAGAGGTTGAGGTTAATAACTGTGTCTTGTGGATCAGCTGAACTACTCTGAGCTGCCTGTGCTCACTTCCTGCACTCTGTGCCCGTCTCCTGCTGTGCAGCTGAACCAGTAAGGCATCTGGCTTCCTCTGATGAACTGATTTATTTATGATTGCTGGGACCCTGCTACATAGGTCCACATTCTCCCGGGATCTCTTCTGTTAAGTGAAGTCACTCATTGAACCGTGCATGTGTCTGGAACAAAGGGTCTGCTGGAAAAACAAAAAGCAATAAATCTGCCTCAATGAACAAAGTGATCACCCGCAAAGCAAATGTGCTTATTTAGAGTCAAAAGTGTGTTGACTAGTTAGCATCAGAGATGCTTTGAGAAGATTGGAGCTTTGATTGCGTCACATGTTGAGAGCTGTGATTCATTTCTTTGAAGCCAAATGTTAAATTCAGGTTGCAATAAATAGCTAATTATTGATTGATGTTTATGCTTTGGTGTCTGGGTGGAGACCTTCAGAGAAAGTCTGAGTTAACAAGGTCAGACTGAAGCTGGTCTATTGGTGCACTATTTCCATGAGGGTATTTAAGGTGCAAAGTAGATGTATGGAGGAAGCTGTGGTGGATGACTGGTTTAAACCATACTGTATGTAGGATGGGCAACACAACAGCCTCCCAAAAGTGAAGACAAATCATCTCAATCACCCCCTGGTGGCTGGCTGCATTAAAGGTCGTAAAACTTGCTTCCTCCTTCAATAAATTATTCTCAAAGATAGTTTCTGGTATTTTAGGAAGTTGTTATGAAACTGAAGTTTGTTCATGTGCTCATTTTTCCAGTCAGTTTGGTTTTAATTTGTTAATTGATGCTCTAAAAACACGGCGAAACATAATGATTGACAACTGATACTGCCTCGCTATTGGTCAAGCCTGTATATCAATGGGATTTAGATAACGTAACTCCACACCATGATTACTACTAACTGGTAAGGTTGCTCAAATCCAAAGAGATGTTTTTCAGGATTTTTAGAGGAAACAGAAATAGCAATATTTTGCATATAACTAGGCTGACTTCACATGTTGTTGTCCTGGATTGCAACAACAACAACAACCATCCGCTTGCTTAGTGTGATGTTGCGTGTGGCATAATATCCATATCCGGGTCCAAACCTTTGGGTCACAGCTAACAACCTTAGAACCTTTATGTTTTTTCACGATCAATACTTTTTCCGTGAAATATGTATAAGGTCAAAAAAATACTCATTTAATTTGTTTTCCCTCACAGTTATTGCTTCTGTGCTAGCCAGCTAAGTCAAGCTAGCTATACGTCAACATGAGACACACTTTTGTTCACAAATAACAACCGAATAGCTCCATTCAGAGTTCATGCAGTGGAATCATGATGGGGACGGGGGTTTCTGGTTCATCTTGGTCGTACATCAGGCTGACACCCATGTGACAAGGTTGTGTGTGTGTGTCTGTGTGTGTGTGTGTGTGTGTGTGTGTGTGTGGGCGTTGTGAACAACCTTTGACACCAGCCATTCCTTCTCCCTTTCCAACACACACCTACTGTACGTGTACACACACCACCTCTGTTGCCCGGCCCTCTGATGAAAACAGTTTGGGGTTTTTCCAGTGGAGTCCTGAATGTTTACAGGAGGACACTTGTGAAATTGTGTAATGGTTCAGATGTGAATGTGTGGTGAGGAGGTTATGTAAGTGCATCTCTCGTGTCTGATTCACTCCTTCTCAGATCAGCATGAGAGTGTTTGTGTGTTTGTTCGGGAAGGGGTGGTGCTCTGAGAACGGTGGAGCTGAGAAACCTTTCTGTGCCCTTCAGCAAATAAACACATACCACCAACATTCAAAGTCTCTGGGAGACACTAACAGGACCAAGAGAGTGGGTAGAATATAAGATAGAAAATTGTACACCCACAGAGACACATACACATAAACACCTGCAAAACTGCCTCATAAATTTCAGTTTCACTAAGAAGGTAAGAAAGAAGACGTGCGTGTTGTAGCAATGCTTCAGTTCCCCAATGTCGGGAAACACGTTTGCCTTTTTAAACCTCAGAGTGGGGCAGCTAATTGCAAATCCAAACATGAACTCTGAGACTGCCCTCAGTCTACTCATGTTTGTTCAGCCGGTCATTTGCTTTTCAACCCCCCCATCAAAACAGCTACTTATTATAATAAAGATGAGTCAGAATCACTTCTCTGAAACTTGAGTCCGAACTGAATACAAATGATTAGTTTGGTTTTGATGAGCTTTAGTGTCATGACTCCTTTGGCCCTGCTTGTTAAAGCATTTATTGCATTCTCTCTGTTCCGGATACTGAATTTGCTTTCCCCCAGTGTTTATTATACGATATTTTTCTCCCAAGTGTTTGGGGTTTATAAATGAGTCAAATGTATTTTGTATTTTTCAAAGGAGAAAAATAAGACCAGGCAGCGGATGGTTATCTTATTAAACCCCGACCCACAGTGTGTGAGAGTGGGCTGATCAATGTATCTGTAATGTAATGCAATGTAATGAAGCCTCACCTAAGAGATGTCAGCCAATCAATCTGCTGCTCAGCCCAACTATGTTAGACCTGACTGAACATATCAGAAACGAATAGATTGTTTAACATTAAACTCCTATGGACGTTCATAGTCCTCAGAGGAGGTACCCCACTGATCCTCTTGAAGCTTGAAGGAGGACTTTCAGTGCCATACGGATCTACATTTGTTTCAATCTATACTGGAATTTAAATCTGGTCTCTTATCCATCCCTTGTGTTTTTTGTCAACCAGTAGGTTTACAGAAGCTAAGAAAGGAAGCAACAGAGCCAGAGTCTCCAAGAATAGTTACTGATGCTCCATTTAATAAAAGAAGAGGGATTACAGTCATTGAGGAAAAGCATTCAGTTCATGTTTCGATTCAGCGCGGTCGATCGTTCTGTTAAGCACCATTGGGAGCATGAAAGCAAGCTCAAGTTAGCATTGTTCAAGGTACCATGATTAAAATGCTTAAGTACATTCTCACAGAGGAGCCTGGCTGGAGACTCAGTTTGTTTACTGACAGGGCTGTGACATAGGGTTTTTTCATAAATTATTTCTTAACTTCCTCATTTATCCATTTGTAATGTGTCTTGCTATGTCTTTGTGAGTCTTGTTTGAGCTAATCACCTCATGTTTGTTCAATGACCTGGCTCATTCTCCTGGTTTGAATATCCTGTGACGAGCAGGCAGAGGTTTGATAAAAGACTTGTCTGGCAGATTAAAAGCTTTTTTGTTGGAATCTTGATATGATGCTGCTTTCTGTATCACAACTGATAGCTGTTCTTCTACAATGATGGATTAACCTGATGAATAATACAAAATTGGTTGGTTTTCCTGATACTATTCAAATTAATGGGCTTTTCAGGGTTAAGACTTAGGTTTGGTATCAGGGTTAGAATAAGGCTTAGGTTAGGGTTAGGGTAAGGCAGTTAGTTTTGATGGTTAAGGTTAGGGTAAGGGACTAGAGAATGTATTATGTCAATGAGTGTCCTCACTAAGATAGAAGCACAAACGTGTGTGTGTGTGTGTGTGTGTCTGTGTGTGTCTGTGTGTGTGTGTGTGTGTGTGTGTGTGTGTGAGTGAGTGAGCGAGAGAGAGCAGAACATGGCTTGGTCACTGAGGAAATAACGGCGCTTGATTTCCCAAAAGGGTCGTGAGTAATAATGAAACTGATGTCCACTGACTTCCAGTTTCATGTCGAGAATAGAGCAGGAGATTATGACATATATGAGTAATGTCACTGGACACGGTTACGGTTTTCTTCCCTGAACAAGGTACTAAGACCTGAAATTAATCAACATGTATAAGAAATCTTTAATAAATCTTGGTCGCTTCACAGGAAACTTGTAAAAGTAGTTGTGTCTTCAGATTCTTGCTGATGTCTAGATGTCACTTCGGCACGAGATGTTGTGGTTTAGTTTTAAGTAAGACAGTAGGCCTGTCTAGTACATGAATGTAGGTGACTGCGATGGTCGAATCCGTGGTTAAATCAGGCTCCTCCAGTCAACATATATAAAATAAATCACAAAACCCTAAAGTGACAGAACAGCGTTATGTGTAGCTGCTTTCAGACAGGCACTGAAATCCACAGTTCCCGAAAAGGGGGAATATGTGTGAACACAAATGTCAAAGGTTCTCTGCCTGGCCTCCGGGTAAAAAATGGCCCTAGCAATACAGGAGAAGATGATGTGTGAACACAGTTAGATTTGTGTGTGAGTGAGGGTATTGATGACAGGAAAAAACAAATTGAAAAAGAAACTCTCCTCGTGAAAGGCGGTGTCACACACGTAGAAGACAACAACGGAGATCTCAAAAGAGTTTGTGTCTGTGTATTGTTACGAAGATCATATGATCTACGCACCTGGCTACTCCACCTCTCGCCTGAATAATGTGGAGGAGTTGTTGCTGGTGTGAACTTGTCTGTGCACAGAACCTCCCGCTGTGTTGTGCACATGTGAAAGACAAACTCTGGGTAAACTCTGTGGCCAATTCTCTGTATTTTACCCGCAGGTCATGTCTGAAGATGGCTTAAAGGTTCAGTGTGTAGAATTTAGTGCCATCTAGTGGTGAAGTTGCATGATGCAGCTGAATAGCCCTCACCTCACCCTCCCATTCCAAACATGAAAGAGAACCTGTGGCAAACTTCAGTTGTCATAAAAACTTAGAAGCTGTTTAGTTTGTCCAGTTTGGACAACTGTAAAAAACTTGGCAGACTCCATAGAGGACCCGCTCAAGATGTAAATATAAAGTATTTAAATATAAAGGGCCCACTATTGGGTAAAGGAAACAACAATTTGTGCAATTTCGATGAAAAACACTAGGATTATTTCATGGTCAATTTCAGCCAATAGATCCCTTTTACCTAAATCGTACCAAAGTGTGTAACGATAACTTGTAGTATCAAAGTACTTTATATATGCAATTCATTGCAAATTCATGTAATATCATGTCCCAGATGGCCTCAAGTAGTCATTTGTATTTTTGACATCATTTAAATAATCAAATTTATTTTATATCACTACAGCAGGAAACCTGCCGTTCACAGTCTGATATGTTGCTCCTGGAAATTAAAGTAGAAAATCAGAGTGTTCAAACACAAGCTCAGACATCCGTTAATAAATACAATTAAAAAAACACAATAAACCTTTGCTTAATTATTGTGGTATAAAAGTCACCAGTTTTTTCTTGTTCTTTTTGATTTTAGACTCGTTTAGAGATAAAGAAAATGTTATAGTGTGCATACTGTACAATCCACCATTAAATTTGATCCCTGCTCTATATGATCAGTTGTACTGACAGTGACCAGCAGGTGGCAGCATTACACTAGTGAAACACATACACACCCTATCTGTATCACATACTCACACATATACAGCAGTTCATGTGTTGAACAAATGGTGCTGGAACAAACAACATTAATGTGATGGTTACAATGAAGGATGGTGAATGTGATTTTGTTTGATGCTGCCCGACGCTGGTATGCTATGGTGTAAATCAAAACTGTCAGCGGTTATGATTCATATGTTTGAGGAGTGCACAGACTGTACTGTCTCACAGCATACACAGGATTTCCCAACATTGATGACCTCAATATGTCTTCAACAGATGATATATGAAGAGTTAATGAGAACATAAAGGTGTGACTAAACAATATAGTTATTTCACCCATGG
This sequence comes from Pseudopleuronectes americanus, assembly GCA_038501795.1. Taxonomy (NCBI): domain Eukaryota; kingdom Metazoa; phylum Chordata; class Actinopteri; order Pleuronectiformes; family Pleuronectidae; genus Pseudopleuronectes; species Pseudopleuronectes americanus. Next base: position 15,835,888 of record CM076719.1, on the reverse strand, counting down.
CAGCAGAAGATTGCTTTTCAAAAAACGGTTGACTAACTTTCTCTTCTTCAGCTTTACCTGTGATTTTCCCCAATGTCAGTTTTCACTTAATGTTCTGAGATTGCTTTTGTTCTATATTTCTGCTTTTCTTCACATGACAGAACTTGCTCTCACCAAGCTTTGGTCACAATAGGCTGCACAGTCAAGTGTGTTGTGGGTGAGGGTTCAGAGGAGTTGAAGGAGTGTCATGGAGTGAACCTGAGTAACTCGACACGCCATTTATTCACAAAAAATACATACATTCATTCAAAACCCCTGCACGCCACCTGTATTGTTTTTCATGAATGTGTGGAGTCTGATAGATGGTTGTGTCCACTGACCTTCTATGAATTTGAGAGTTTACACACATTGTGAAATTTTCAGTCTATTAATAACAAGATTCTGCCTCAACCAAAAAAGGTAAATAATCACAACAGTTGGCAGCTTTCAGGAATATAGTTTTTTACAAGGTGCTGCAGATGAAAGATAGACAAAACTAATCCTTTAATATGCACACATACACACTGGATATGCATTAGACTCAATCCCTTTCTTCTGACTATAAGAAAATCCTAGTTTACTTTCTTGTTCACAAAAGAAAGAAAAGTCAAGAGAGTGGGTGGGAGAGGGCCAGTGACCAACTTACATACTTAATCACAACTTTCTCTTGAACATCGAAAATAACTTATGCCTACAGAACTATTACATGTACTATAACATTTCTATAAACCGACATGAAAAAGAGATTTCTTTATTTTTTATTTCTTTATAAGTAATCCACTCACATTTTAAAAGATGCCAGAAACAGATGTGTTACTGAGTTGCACCTGACTTTCTTCATGTTCCAGTTCACAAGCAAAGATCATTATTCACTGTGTTAAACAGGGAACTGGGTAGAGTCGGCTCTGACTAGTTTTAGCTTGTGAAGCAGAGCTTCAGCTCAGACGGGGAGGAAATGGAAAGGCTTTTAGAAAAGGAAGTGAGGCCCCTTGGTACGTAGGACTGGAAGGTTCCATTGGGGTGGGTGGATGCTATTTGAATCAAATCAAAGAGCCTATTTGGTACATGATGTTCTGTTCATAATCACGCAATGTGACACTCTCTCCTTCTCTTCTCCTTCTCATCACCACAGAGCAATGAACTATTGGCTCCAGTTTAGCATCTTATTGCTTCACCTCTGGCACCGAAAACAGCTGCTGCACATTGTGACTCCTCACGGGGTTGCTTACTTCCAGGTGTTAAAGTTGATCATTGCAGACATTGATGCTTCACAGTATAGACGGACTGATTCTATTGTCTACAGAATTCGAGGGAATTTTGTTGCAGGGTTCTGGGAAACAGGAGTGTTGCTTAATCCAAGCCTGGATGAAGATTGCACAACAGAAAGAAACATACATTGGTTATGAGGAGAGGAAACAGTCTCAATGTCAGACGGTAGCTGCGTCAGTCTATTACTGCCCCAGCATCGACCTCCTCAGGGGAAAACATCACAGGTTCATCCCTTAATGTTCTTCACGTCACACCCTCTGACTACCTGGATGAAACGGAGCAGGCAAACAGTTTAACCTCTCCATTCACTGCAGCCCACCACAGGCACTCTCACTTGTTTCCCATGAACACAAGAAAGTTCTGTGGTTTGCCGTGGCCCATTTCACCTGATGTCACCCATGTTCCTCTATCATACACACATCAATGAATTCATGATGACCCTGTAAGCTCCCACTCTGTACAGTTCATATATATAGATCATGTGCAAATGGCAAGTGGAAAGGGCCTTCTGCAGTGTGGGGGTCTTTTTTTTCTCTCTGGTCCAGTGTGTGTGAAGCATGGAAAAACCACCTACAATTTCTTGACACATTTCTATAGTCTCTTCAAACCACAGGGTTGGTTGGAGGATGTGGGGGTTGGGCTTCCACTGTCTGATTCAGGGAGGGTTGTTTGGTGGTTAACACTGAGTGAAAGATTCCAAACTAAACAAACAGAGACAGAAACATTTTCCTTATACAGTACAATATGTATATACAGTCACGTGTTTACTGTATATGAATCAAAACATGTGTTGGAGTCTCCCCCAAAACCCCAACGAGTCAGGAAGAGCTAACAATACACCACAGTGTGCAGATGTGTTTACGTTACATGTGGAACTCACATGGTGGGGAGGCAGGTCTGTGAGTCCTCCACAGAACTCTTATTTCAATCTAAGTTTTTATACAGCAACTATGAAGCTACATTTATCATCCACTATATTCTAAGAATATTGAGAATAATTGGTAGATAAAATATTGATGAATAGCTGAACCATCCAAGCTGTTCAACGTTATATTCTTCAAGGATGTATGACTTTATGGCACAAGGAACAAGCTCCACAGTTTTATTTCTGCACAGTAAAATATAAATCAGAGGTTAAACAAGGCAATAAAAAGGATCTATTAACAGTTAAGTTAATGCTTAACAAGTTCTGTAACTCATACAGTAAAGGCGGCCTTCATTACACGTGTAATGAAACGTCCAGCCGACAGATGGTTGTGAATATGAGCCCGACCATTCAGAGTGAAACAAGCGAGTCACACTTTGCCTGTTAGAAATCTCACTACAAATATGACTGTAAGCTTTCACTCCACACCACAGAGCAAACACACAACTTAGGTATTTTTCTTTGTGTAGAATAAGCCTTCCAGTCCTTCCAGAGAACTGTGTGATAAAACTTAAATAGGCCTTTCATGTTTCAAGTATGTTTCAAGTATGTTAATATATACTGTATATATTTTTGTAACAAAATGTCTTTGCTGGCTCGGGGAGGGCACAGACCTGTGTAACCGTCAAATATCTTTAAATGTGTGCTGACTTGTCTCAATGTGTGAAGGCAGAAACGCACTGCACTACAGACAGCACATGTAAGGGGCCTGATTTGCATTCACAGTCAGTTCAACTTACTTTATGCTGCTTGTTTGTTAATTATCAGCAGATTATGTGTAAAACTGTGAACTTTAAATACCATAATTAAAATGTGGCTCCAGTATGCAAATTTAAGAACAGTCAGCTACTGTACTTTGTGCTTTCTAATAGGAACCATCTCAGCGGCGCAATTAACACGAACATGTTGCATCTAGCATCGACCTCACCCTGGTGGATAATCAACCTGGTAGATAATCAACAGCAGCCGCTACTTCAAAGCATAGAATTACATACAATGTTTTCACTTTTCTTCAATGGATTCAGATTTCAGCGAATCATAAAATATACCAGAAAGCATTCAAAAGGTATAATTCCAATACTTGAAATGTCTTCCCTAGAATTTGTAAGCGGGATTATTCACGACCAATGCTGTAAGGTAAACTGCTGATTTCAGATTTTTAAGGTGAGATAAATGTGAGTTAACAACATTTGGGTTTTAATCTAATCGCCATATCGCCGTAAACTCCAGACAAAGAGTCATTCATTCTGAAGTGATTCAGACACTGTCAGACATCTGTCAGATTTTTGGCTCCATAAAACACTTCAACATGGATGGAATAAAACAATAAACCTGTAAACTTCACCAACTCTCACACACACACACTCTCTCACACATACACACACACCAAAATCGACTGTGCCCACTCGTCAAGTGTAATAAAAACACATTCATACACTCACGTGAAAACACATACACTATAAACATAAAAGCATCTGGAATTTATACAGACATGTTGAAACACTTCAGGGAAAATAACAAAATTCCTTATGTGAATGAAATAAATAGACATGAACTCACACACACCAGCGTGTACACACACTCTAACCTATACAGTGAATCAGCTGAGCCTGTGTATAATAAAACACACAACAAGGCAGCCAGACTTAAAACAGAAAGAGTGACTGGGTCTGTGGGACTTTGTCCTAAAAGGAAAAAGTGTCAGAAGTCCTGATTTATCTTTCTATATTTAGTTCCCAGGGCCAAACTCCACCAGCAAGTCACTACAATTTATGTTTTTGTCTTTAGATATTGTCATGAAAATAAATGAAAAGTCTGACCATTACAGAAGAAAAAGTGAAAAAAGATGGGATAACTAATCTACAAATAAATATAGCTGTCACTATTGCACTACGGAAACTATACATCAAATTGTACATGCATGTACACTTTCATACTGTTGTTGCGCCCTCCAGTCCAGTGTGTCTCCTATCTGTGGGAAGCCAAACCGCCTTTTTTGTATCATCACTTTATCTTATGTGTGTTGTATTGTTGTCAGGTCATGACTGATGTCACTCCTCTCCCACAGTCTCCCGCTCTGGGGGCTCGTGGTTATGAGCCAGAAGCGCTACGTGCCTGATAGTTTCCCCCCCGACAGATTAAAGTGCAGTAGCAGCAGTTTCCTGTCCTACGTGATTCAGTTTTTGACAACACTCCATTTTTTAACTCCACTGTATCCAGGAATATGATAAAATGCACTTCCACTAGACCTTTAGGGAGTATTTTTCTTGGACTCCACAATGCAGTTCTACAAGAAAAATAAACCAACATGAAAACTAATTTTATAAAAAGTGTTAAAATTATCAACATTATGCTGTACTTTATTACTACTATATATCGACAAATTAAGTGTAACCTTATCCTCAACTCTGCAAATCTGCTGAAAAATTCACACCTGATGACCTTTTTTATTGCTACTAAATTTTCCTGTTTCTCCGCCAGTAAATTCCTTCCACAGTCGACGGTAACTTGGGCTCTGAGTGGCCTGAGAAAAATTATTTCTCACTGTGAGGAAGCACACACACACACACACACACACACAGACACACACGCACACACAAAAACACACACACATAGCTCGACCCTGTCCTAAAGCTAAAAATGAATAAAACCAAGAGGAAGTTAACCTTTAACAAATCTTCCAGTACAAACACTTCTGCTATTTGATTAGAAGACTGGTCTTTGCACAGTGAAGGACACAAACACGTGTTGACGCTTAAACACAGTTTGATGAACTGACTTATTCGCTTGTGCAGAAAAACAAATAACAAAATGTCATGAGGAAGCTCTGACTTTACAAAACTTCCATAAGCACTTGTTGTTTCCAAAACACACAGGTCTGCCGGCTCATTGTCTGGCTGCTGGTGGCTGAAACAGAGAGGGAAATTAATAACACAGCAGTTTTGTATTGTGGACTCATGCTGACTGTCACTGATGGTACACTGTGCATGTTGTTGAAATTCAGGGAATCACCTATGAAAAAGAACATTTTCAAATTTAACTCGCGGACATGACTCATCATCAAGGATCAAATAGTACTTGACAGTATTGGAATTTACACTCAGAGACACAAACACATGTTGTTGTCTGTGCCCTCTACAACAACATAAAGCAGCAGTTTGCCCTTGGTTTGCCCCGGTTGACAGGTCACTTAAAATAAAAGATTAAAACGACTCATTTTTGAGAAAATGTCATTGGGTTAAAACAAGAAATTAAGCCAAAATATCATGAATACAAGCGTTGTCCTCTTGCGCCTTTGGAGTCAGAGTCTAGGCATTAGCATTGGGGGATGAAGCTGTTTGAGCAATCGTGAGTCATTCTCAACCCATTTTTACAATAAGTAAGTCTTTCAAAACCAGTTAAAGAACCAAATCCCCAAGTGATTTTTGGTACATATGTGGAGGCCCTACATAAATCCAACAATACAAAAAGTTAGTAGATTACACTTTAACTTCAAATTAGCTAGTAAACTCATAAACACAACTAACATACCATGATTTGTGGAACCAAAAGGTCCCTTACCTCGCAGATGGAGTAGAGTAATAGAAAGGGGAGATCTGACTCAGGAGGAGACATGCCCTTATGAGGGTCAACTGGACGTAGGGGTCGGGTTCTTCACCAAATGTCCCACATATTGACAATGGAGATGTAAACAAGCCAGGTAATAACTACATACACCGGTTTTGTGTAATTAGAACTGTGATACACATATTACTGCTGTATAATTGTCCTTAGATGTGAATCCTAAACAAACAGTCACCTGTGTTAAATCTAATGTTTTGATGATCCGTCCCTATACCTCAACATTTGTTTAATGACATCACTTCCTCCTTTGTACTCGTCATAATAATTATCATTAGCTGCTCTGTGGCTTTGTCTCTTGAACTCTCACAGGTGTTGTTGTGATGTATTTGCCAAAACAGTCTCAATCTCAGTTCAGTACATGTACAAACAAACCTTTGAAGCCGACTGACTCCAATGAATCACCGTTGTCTCCAGACTGAATCTGTAGCTGTTAGCGGTTGGAGCTCACATCACTGGTGACTGAGATTGTCTTTGTCATTTCAGATCTGATTCACACCATTAAAAATCTATTATAAAGCCGCAAAAGCCACATATGTAATCATAATCAGATTACTTAGTTACTAATGATAAGCTGATGATCTATCAACGTTATGCATGGTGAAGGTAGAGGAATCAAACTCGAAAAGCAATGGGCTAACGTTACAACTGAGCAGGGGTCAGTTGGAATCAGCGCTGATTTTGTGGCTATGTTACTTCTCACTTCCCAGACAACATATGGACGTGGGCCCCTTTAGCCTATGACAGCACTTCTTGCTTTCTTTCGGCCTGAACGAAAGGGATGTGAGCCCAAAGTCTCCCATTTTTTAAATAACAAATGTGGCCCAAATATCCCAGAACAGATGTGGGATTTTTTTGGCAAACATGCAGTGCTCTAGGCAAGGTGTAATCTGGATGAGAATCTAAAGTGGCCCATGTGCTAAATGGTGAATATGGCCCAAATAGCACAAAACTAGTTCGGGCCACCTTTTGAACCTTTGGTTGAAGCGTTGTATTGCTATGGCCCAGGTGCTTAACAATCAGAAGTTGGAGATTCACAGTTTCCATCAAGGAAAAACAGTTCTCCTGCCAAACGTAGCTCACATGGTGATTATGACTTAAAATTATGATGCATTCCATTGTTCCAATCTGGAGTATTTCCATGTGATAAAAGCTGCCGGCTCAGCTATCCTACATCTGCCCCGTCATGTGGGACTGAGTCATAAATGGGAATTGCAGTGCAGTGATTCATGATACGTGCATGTGCCACAAACAAACTCTGTACACTTCGTTTCCTCATGCAACTCATCACTGTGTTTTGATTTTGAGCCAAGTCAGTGATCTTTTTTCCACTGCCCCCACTATCAGGTGGCCTCGCTGATACACACCTCCCCGTTAGGGTTGGTATTAACAGAAGCCACGCCTACCCTCTCAGGTGAGAGGGAGCGATACTGCAGCGACTGTAGGACGTGTGTGACGTGCAGAATTTGCCTCAGGTGAATCTAGAGAGTTCACAGTGATGTTATCTTCTCTTTCAGGAGAGGGGTAGAGCTGGTATGCTTTGCCTCTGAGAAACTAAAGAACGGACTGAGTAGATTAATGTCTGAACAATAGCACCATTCTAGCATTACTTAACCGTACAGAACTACTGCTTTGCTTCAGTCAAGGCTGAATAGCTGCTGTCGGAATGTCTTTTAACAGCAGGCTAAACAAAACCGGTCTGGGGTGACTATCGGTTGAATTTACATACAAGAGCTAAGTGTAGGCCTGTGGAGAGGTTTGGATTTGCATGTTTAGCTCAAGATCTGCATATTTTCTATGTTTTGTGTCGTCAGATATCTCAGGACTAGTCACAGTTTATTTCTAGTTTTTTGATTTTGGTTTATTTATACATTTGTACCATTTTACATACATATCAATATTTCTAGCTTATTTAGTTGCAGGGTAATATACAAAAAAGCTCTGTCAGTAGCTCTTTCTTTTAGTTTGCACTAAGAAGGTCGCAAAGTCAAACAAATATAGTGACTCAGTCAAGTTTAACTCCACTTTACTAACATTAGTAGTCAGGGAATGCTAATATCAGAGCTGAGACTTCAGAGGGACAATATGATGGCTCCCAAAAGTGAAGCCAAATCATCTTGATCGTCCCCTGGTGGCTGGTTGCAGTATAGGTCACAAACCTTGGCTCCTCTGTGTCAGTGGATGTGATGAGCCAAACTACAAAGTCAAAGTACACAATAAATACCGTTTTGATAAAGATTGTTTCTGTCTTTCAAGATAAAGAGCTCATATTTCTGGTAAGTTTGGTTTAAATTAGTTATTTGAAGCCATAAAAACGGGATGAAATGTCATTATTGACACCTGAGAATAACTTGCAACTGGTCAAGCACATGAATTGAGAGGACCTCGATATCATCGCTCCACCACACTCTAACTACAACACAGAATATGGCTTTTAATGACGTCAAAAGTCTAGCATCATTTTTGTACAACGGGAAGAAGCCAATCGTTGTCCATCTTTATATAGGCTACATTCTATGTATCAGAACAAGTAAGGTGACAATATATGACATATTGGCTACTAAACAGTCGCCTGTCCGGATGCCTCCTTTGAAAGATGTTGACTTTCAGTTCGCATAGATTAGGAAACTGTCATTGTGGAGCTTGGAAACCACAGCACAAGAAGGACGGTAAATGTATAAAACTGACAAAAAGAGGAAGTGACAAACATACTGTAATTTCATGAAGCACATATACTGGTAAAACCAACACGTGAGAAAATATACAGTTTCAAGTGTTGCACATTCAAATCAAGAGGTTGTGGTCATGAGTCACTGCAGTTAGTTCTTTGATGGTACCTATCCTCATCATGTGAGTCTCAGTCATGCGGTCTGACACTGGAGATAATAAGCGCTGGCTCTCTGTAGCATCACAACAAGCGGGAGGTGAACATTGAAGCTGTGGGAACTAAAGTGTATTAGTCTCTGGAAACTTGAGCTGTCATCACAGGGAAATAAAGAGGCTAACAATAAATGTCTATTCTAAGATGGGACGTTCTCAAAGGAGAGTGTCCCATATGAAAAAAAGAGAGATGACATGATGTTGTAGTCACAGAACGTGCTGCGAGAGGCTATAAAAATGTGTCACGTACGAGTCATTGCACTTTCAGCAGGCCAGGCACATTTCCTGTTTACAGATGAGCAGGGTATCAGTAGCACGTTGTGTGTTCATGTATTAAATGGCTCCTGATGAGATGATCCACAAACTTTGCATTGCCTTTTTTATTTCGTTGCAATGCTTACAAGTGCTCAATGTGAAGGTCTTGAGGAAATATTGTGAGGTAAATAAAGCATTAAAAAATGTTTAAATGTTGAATAGAATAAGATCCAAATGAAGGCAGTGACTGTTAGTTTGGTTTGGCTTAGTTTAGTTTTATGCACTACACTTCTGTCTAGATCGATCAAGATAACTGCAGTGTATTAGTCCATAGAATACTACAATGTATACTATTGTACAGTGTAGTATAGCACAGTACAGTACAATACAGCTTAGTATAATAGAGTATGGTATGGTACATTATAGTGTAGTATGTCTCATAAGTATATTACAGTACAGTATAGTATAGTAGTATAGTACTTTAGAGTAATGCATAGTATAGTGTAGCATGGTGTGGCATTGAATAGCATAGTATAGTATAGTACAACACTGTGTAGCATAGGAAAGTATAGTATAGTACAGTACAGCAAAGTATAGTGTAGTGTAGTGTGGCAGAGCATTGCATGGAATAGTATAGTAAAGCACTGTATTGTATAGTATAGTATAGTATTGATATTATTAGAAGGGTTGAAACTTAACTGTCCCTTTAGATCAGTGGTCCCCAACCCCCGGGCCGTGGCCCGGTACCGGGCCGTGGGTCATTTGGTACCGGGCCGCACAGAAGAATAAATAAATTACATTTTTTCTGTTTTATTTTATACATATGTAGATCCGGTAGTTTTTCAAAATAAAACGGAGTTTTATTTTGAAAAACTGACCGGATCCTCTCGTTTATGACTCATGCTTTACGCATTTCAAGACGCTTGTCTCGGTCAGGTCACTTATTCGCTGAACACAAACCAACACGGTATTTGTCGGACCCATTTATCAACAAACCAGGTGAATCCAGCATGTCTGTTTAAGAAGAAGATCAGCTGCTGGAGATCGCAAATGACGGCGGCCTTAAAAGTATGTTTGAGAAAACAACTCCGGTGTCCTGGAATAAAGTCACAGCAGAATACCCTGAGATCGCCACAACAGCACTAAAAACTCTGATGCCATTTCCAACATCCCATCTGTAGTGACATCGTGGATTTTTTTTTAATTAACGAATTAATTTTTGTATTTTAAATAACCAGAAAAAACCTCTACCGCTCTCACCAGAGGTACCAGAGGGACTCCGTAATGAGGTTCCGTAGACACACCTTAACGGCCGGTCCGTGAAAATATTGTCTGACATCCAATCGGTCCGTAGCGCAAAAAAGGTTGGGGACCACTGCTTTAGATGATCACTCAAGTTTTCCCTTCTCAACATGTTTCCACACTTTTGCGGTCCCAGAAATCATAGCATGATCTTAGCGTAAAATTCAGACCAGGTGAGAATGGCCCCTCATATGACAACAATGTCACGCTGCATCGCTCTTTCACTACTTACAGCGACTTTATTCTGCTGACAGGTCTACAGACTGTTACAGACCTTGAATACTCAGATACTATCATGAATGTTTCCTGAGCTCAGAGGAAATGAGGCATGACTCAGAGAATGTACCCTTACATGAAACACCCCAAACAACAGCATAAAACACACAGCTTATACATTTCTACCATTTTCATTTATCATATTCGAACTCATAAGGGGAGTATATATTCACTCATGTATCATAAACAGACTTCTTTATATGAATAGAGCCGGGTTCTCAGAAACAGATCCTAATCGCCCCCAATACTGATTACATCCCTGTGAATCATTCACGTGTTGGATCTATGCTCATGACATCATGAAATAAAAGCCTTAATTCCCGTCACTGTTATTTTGGGAGCTCCCCTTTTTGCGTCCTGCCCAGTCCACATGTAATTAAGGACAAAAAGCTTGTATTCCCTTGGAAACACAGTTGGCAGCATGGTTGACCAAAACAAAACTGTTGAGTCTCCTAGGAAAACAGTCAACGACTAGAAATGGACATGGAATTGAACTTTGGTAGAGGGACTGGTGATGAAGTGTAGCAACAGAGTTCCAGTCACTTTCTGTTAAACTTTAACCATCTTGTCAGACTGTGCTGCAACAGAGTCTGTCACTTATTGTTGGATTCTGCTGATAAGCCCCTACTTTTACTTTGTTGCCTTAGATCGAATAATCATTTCTATACCAATGCGACTAACACTGGTTGGTGTAGGAATGCCGAAAACAGACCTCAGCTTGATTTTAACTTGACAAACAGCTTTTTTTTTCCTCTCAGCAAATACTTTGGTTGTCTTTGAAAAGCACATAAACCTTCAGCATTGACCTCACAATGACAGTTCTGAGAAATGCTTGTCATTACTGCGAGCGCGTCAAGCCCCGGCATGAAGGGTCCCAGCTGCCGTCTGTCCTCATGCTGTGCACAAGGCTCCACTCAAACCCACAGCACACATTCCTCACTGACTCACCATGTGTGTGTGTGTATGTGTGTTCATCTCTCTGGTCCTCACACAGCTCAGGCCCATGTGTGTTGTCTGTCACATAAACAAGACAATGACTCAGTCCCCTTATATAATACGATCTGCCCAGCCACGGCTTTAGCTGCCAGTCAAAACACTCTGTGCACCCGTTTACATAAGGAGCCCTCGTCAGCTCAAGTTCACATGGGATCAATAATCGTTTGTACATTTTATCTATCACTACATATACCTTGAAACACAGCATGTTATAACTGTTTTCTTCATCGTTTCAACCTAGCAACCAGAATGGAGATAAAACAAGTGTGTTCCCACTGTACCCACATGCACAAACACACACTGCATCATTTCCTGCCACAAACTGAAAACAGGTTTCACCTGCTGATGTCATAAGACTTCGCCTTTGTCAAACTTAAGCAACACCAGGCCACACCCTAGAACTTGTCTCTAGGCTTCACACATACACACCCACATACCCACACACACAGAAACAGATCCACACACTTATGGTAACACTGTTATGTAGCTTGCTTTGTTTTTTTAACGTCTTGCATTCTGTCTTCTCCAGCACCCGTAAATTCTTCTGTACACAAGTTTTTATTTCTTCATGGCGTTGCATTCCCTGCCCCTCCTCTCCGCTCCTGCCGTCATGTAACACATCAATCATCGAGAGAAGTACAGCAAATGTCCCTCCCCTGCTTTTCTTTTGTGTGGCCAACTGCCTGTTTTTGAGGAATGTGTACGTGAGCACATATGAATAGCAGTCGTCGAGCAAGTGACGGCATATGTAGGTGTTGAAATCACAGCGTTTTGACCCAGTTAGCGCTGCAAAGAAGGTGTTGGCGCTTGCTTGATGATAGATTGAAGACTGCCTAACAGAGAGAGATAAAGAGCTGGACTTATTATTTAAAGAAAACACATTTATCAAAAGAAAACACATTTATCAGGTGTCTTCACGTTCCCTTTTTCGGCTAACATGTAGAGTTATCAGAGCGCCATAACAAATCTGACAGTTCAGCCCATATCTAGACTGTAAATGTAAATATACACTGGTTACAAACTGGGACACTCTGAAATGTGTAACTTTCCATTAGGTGCAAATGAGCAGTGATGACAGAGCACCTTGTGCCTGTGCAGTAATGCTGCACCGATACTGTCAACAGACAGGTGTGACTCGAAAAACCCAATCAACATTTTTAAGATGCATGCAGACTGTCGACCGTTCAAAATCATTTGATTCATGAAATTGTGACAGCAAGATTTTTTTTTCGGGAGTAGTCACTTGTTCAATGTGTTCAAAGAGTCATCAGCAATGTCATTTAAAATTGAATTTTTGCTTCGGTTACTTTCAATGGCTTATCCCTGCTTATATTGGGCTATAAAAATAACAAAAACATGTTTCCTCAAAAAGGATGGTACTGCTACTCTGCCACAGTTCCATAATAGCCACATGTATCCCTGTAATACCACTCAAACACTACAATACTTCATATCTGGTGAATATATTGACGAACTATTGAGGCTTTGCATGTATCAAAGTAGCCACTGCTGATATATCAACCTGTGTCCTCAAGATTGGTTCTGTTTTGGGGGTCAGTGGTGCACCCTAATGTTAGTGACACAGTAGAAACCCTAAAAATTTGTGTTTTCCTGTTTTTCGATTTGCATAGAAGATCTGGAATGTGACATATGAACATGATCTTATGTTTTTACTCACTGCACACTAAACACACACACACACACACACACACACATTCAATGCCATCCTATTCCAGCTTTACACCTCTGTAGTGTTCACACACTTTACAAGAGAGTCTTTCAAAGGCGTCAGTAGCAGTACAGTGTGTGTGTATATGTGTGTGTGTGTGTGTGTGTGTGTTCGTGCGTGTGCGTGTGCGTGTGCGTCAATAGTGGCGTAGTGGGAAATACAAAGTGTATGTGAGAGTGAGGAGCAGAGGGACTGAACAAAGGACAGAGGAGTTTCTGTGTCTCTTGCTGTTCGTCTCTATCAACATCGTGATTCATTTATTTCATCTTAAAAAAAATATCTTCATATGTTAAAAATGTAAATATATATCTGGATGTTTTACAAGTACAGAGTGGGTGTGTAATTACTGTGATACATAAACTTGGTAACTATGGTAACATCCAACTGGTTTAGCAACTAAATATATTTGCTTGTGTCTGTTCTGAAGGTTCCCAGTGTAGCTGGCTTTTACCCTCCAATCACACAACGTGTCTTGTGGGTTGAGGGGTTCAATATGTTGTTGTGTGACAAATGAATGATGTGGTCATGCAGGCAACGTGAGCTGGGAAAAGGTAGTGTATCCAAGCAAAATCCAAAGCATTCAGAATAGCCCAGGACTCCTGAGGGTAGATGACAAATTCTTTGATTCCTGGTTAATAATTATCTTACAGACTAACTGATTCATCCATGCTCTACAACTAGAGGTAACCTTTTTGTGCTTAGAAACTTTAAAAACAACTGAACGTTACATACTGACTAGTGACTATGAAAACAAATATGCAGCAAAGTTTACCCCCTTTGGAAAAAATCCTGGACTGACACAACAACAAAAACGAGAGTTAAAACGGATGTACAACTGTGATGACTGTGTGAGCTCTGAAAAAGAAAAAGAAAATTCTAGCTCTCCGTGTCAGTTCTTGGATATTATCGTATTATTATCACTGCCAAGACACATCTGTGAAACTCCCTTCTTCCCTCATTCTGATCTCTCCCTCTGTCTTTCTCTGTGGGTGTGTGTGTGTTGTTCCGACAGTGCGGCCAAGAACATACTTTTCCTTTTAAAGAAAAGGTCTGGAGGGAAACAGGAGTAAAAGAGAAAGCGTAGGGCAGAGCACTCGCATGGCGTCCAGACGGATACAAAGGTTGGCCTGTAGTACGAGACTCTGAGGCGTTATCAGTGGAGTTTGGCATGTCGTCCAGCGAGACTGATGCGATTAAAGAAGATAGTGGCACAGCATCAAAGAGGCAGAGCGAAGGGTGACGTCAAACGTCTTCATAATTTGGTTAATGAGACAATAAAACAGTTGCACAGAGTCCTGAGGTCAGAGTGAAATATTTATGTTATTTTATCAGCCTCTGCTCTATACTTTAGTTGTAGGTCACATCAGTTATTGTACTTGTGGGTTGAGACCTCGGCAGAGATTGATATTTATTTTAAACAAATGATAATAATTAATTGTAATCTTTCGCCGTACCTTTTAAAAGAAATTCAATAAAGTTTTTCTTATATCAGGTCGGGGCTCCTGCATGGTTTCACAAAGCCCAGTCTTCATCATTCCTCTGTGTGAAGACTTTCTACCTCAACGTTCGCCACACGTGTCTCTTTGAAACCAGAGGAGGAGGCCAAGCCTGAAACAAGGGCCATATTTTTCTTTAGCTTTGCAGCAGGCAGCCTCCTGCTTCTGACAGGGTGAGAGGATGATTTGTGGAGGAGAAATACCCAGAGCTGTAGCTGAAGCTATATGAGCGTGGAATGCCAAGAAAGCTCTGTTAGTTTATTACAGATTGTCTATCATTTAAAGTCAATTGACCAAAGATTTGTTACCGTGATGATTTGATGGAGAAACATGTTGAAATGTAAATAATGCACGCAGCCAAAACAAAGAAAAGGGAAAGACATGCAGCATGTGGTATGAAGGACGTGGTTATTGACAGGAATCAAATCAGAAATGTTCTGAATCTGAATAACAAATTGAGAACATTGAGAGTCTTGTTTGTGAAAACAGAGAGAAACTTTTTTACAACTTCAGGACAGTCATATATTCTCCTTAGAGTGCTGCAAGACTTTACAGCTGTTAAACAGGAAGGAAATGGTGGGGAATTTTTTCTTTCTGAACTTATTCCCGGATGGAAAACAAAGAAAAGTTATCCCAATAAGGAAGAACACAATTATATAAACAGGATAAAAAAAACTGTGACATTTCAAGTCTGAGTTCCTCAGGGTTGAGGTCCTGACAGTGAAGACCCCATCAACTTTAGTCTTCAGAATACACCAACTAATATCTAACAGGTCAATCTTTACAGAAGCTAGAAGGTGGGTTTTAAAATGATTCAAAAAAGAGTTTCACTTTCTATGGACTGGAAGGGGGTAAAATGTGTGTGTCTGTGGGTAAACTCTCAGATTACTGTTTTTGCAGCTATAAATCTACACTCTCTGGAATAGCTGAATTTTGAAATTGCCCTCGCACGGCCATAAAACAACAGTTTTACAGGAAGCTGTCAGAAAAAAAAAGACTGAAATATTCATCTCTTTCTCCTCCGCTCTTTTAGTCTCCCTCTCTCCACGATTCTTTTTCCACTAGGAACAGGAATCCCTTTATTAAAGTGTTTCTCTGATTATAATATCAAATTAAACCTTGGATGGCGCAATGTCATACAAATCGGTGCCTTAAACCTCAAAAGTCAATACTATAATATGATACAGGTGTTTATGTACAATTTCAATTGTCATGCGTTTCCAGGGATGTTTTTGACTTGTCAACTCCTGTGAAGGGGAGTTTGTAAACTTTACTACGTACACTCCCAGGCTCATTTCCTGGCAGCCGGAGCTGCAGCCTCGAGCCGCTCAGAACATTTTGTTTCATTTTCCGACTGCGGCTTCCCGTCTTATCCCTCCCCGCTCATTCTTCTCTAACTCTCTACGACCTGGCCCCCATTTCCGTGTGAGGAGGAAGAAGTGTTCTGGAAAAATTGGGAAAGGAAATGGAGGAGGGGGGGGGGAAAGTCAGCTGTGTCTGCTCATTCTCCTTTCCTGTGTAACAACACAGCGTTGCCCAACACTAAAGGGTTTGGCGATACGAAATCTTAAGGGTCGAGGCTTTTAAACCTCTCGCGCGATACATTGCAGGTCAATGATTTCCTGTAACATGGATTGCCTAAAGTCTTTCCTGGTATCACACAGACACAACTACACAACAGTCCATCTACTGGCCTCTGCTATTTCTGGACTCATGCAACATGCTAGAGGAAGCTGTTTTCAAATCAGCACTGATAAATACTTTTTCCCGGTATTTTTGTTGGGGTCAGTTCTGTTTACTTGGTCAGAACGTTCTTAGTGTGTGCTCACTTTCTCTATAATTTTGTTCGTTCTCGCCGTGTCCCCGTGGACGAGGTTTGTTTTTTTGGGTGTTGTCAGCGGCACCGAAAAATCTGGCCGTGCTCTTCCAGGTTTTGGCAAGAGAACGCCATGATTAGCCTGTCCCAAATATATCACCCGGAAAAGTCTGCGCAGCTCTCTTTGCGGCTCTGTGTGGCCCTTGGCGCACACGGGATGAAACCTGAACAGAGGCCACAGAGGCAGGTTGCTGTAGTTGTGCTGGAATCACAGTAGGTACATGCAGCGGCAGGAAAGCTTCCACACTGACTGAGTCATAATGCAGCGAAGGACGTGGAGATCTCCTGACAACACACACAGCGTGTGACCTTCAAGTACAAGAGAGCCTGCGGTACAACACAACACACACACCCAGGCTGATAAAGCATGCAGCCACTCAGCCAATGTGCTGAGGTTTTAAAGGATTGCTCTGTAGTTCAACATATTTACCAAGACTTAGTCAGACTGTGATGGCTGTTTACTACCATTATTATCATATTTGCAGTTAGATGAATGGAAACAGCAAGAGTAGCCTTTTTTATCCAAGGGATAGAGAAGCAGCTCCTTTCAAATGCCAAAACGCTCATAGCTTAGTTTGACTATTTATCAGATTCAAAGAGTAAAATTACTTTATTTGTTCAACGATTGTTTGTATTTCGACACTGTTTGTCTGCACCACCACGATGACCTTTGGAAAACATACAATCTAATCTGCCACAGGATTACAAACAATTAAAACAGGTGACTGGTTTCAGCTTTCAGTAAATGAATCCACAAGCTTGTCTGATTATTTATTTGTAGGAAATATGGTCAGTTATCTCACTTAGTCATACCAGAAACAACTGTTTGACCAAAACTTCAAGGTAACGAGAGGTTTTTACTTGCTGTAACTTCCCAGGTCAGATGTTGTACACCAAAGGGAAGACACATGGTGAGCCGGTTACCTCTGTTGGCTTCAGTCAATCATGATGAATCACAATTTCTCATTATCTTTTGCTGGGTAACGTGAATATGACTTTAATAAATGACCTCATCCGTGAACATGATCTGAGTCGCGTCACGTAGCGGTGGTGAAGACAGCAACTCCATGATCCCATGCTGCTTCAAGACCTCGTCAAACTTGTTTTGATTCAAAAAGCCCATGTGCTACGACACAAAATGGCACATGTTCTGCAAAGGCACAAACAGAGTGATGACTCATTACTGACATTTGTTGCAAAACTGCACGAAAAGCTCGCAGTGTAACAAAGATTATGTTCCCTCTGTTTTGTCATCTTCGATTTGACGGTAAAGGTAAATCTACTGCATCATCAACCACGGAGCTGCAAGACCTGAATGAAAAGAGGTTCTGATGCATTTAGACCAGTAGATTAAACCAGGATCCTTCATGCTCAATGTGACGGACTCTGGCATAAATATGAAGTGAGATCTTTTTTTTTGCCCACATCTGTTAAGTTCCTGTTTGTTCCTGTGGGGGGGGGGATTTGTTTGGGATGTGGATGAGAAATGTATAACTCTCCAGAGAAAACACCATGTGGAATAGAAACACATGTGAAACACACACACACACACACACACATTCCAGATTTCACTCTGTCATAAGAAACCACCACCTCTGACTCCCCTGAGGCGAAAAGGCTGAAAAACAACTTTTTAGTTTTAGGCTGGAGAACCCAAGCATTATCTGAAATGCCATCCTACAGTCCCAGTAAGGATTTAACATAGAAAATGAATTATTTCCATTTTTATTTGAACATCTGTCTTTTGACAGAGTTTGGCCCACAGCAGAAATTCCTCCCAAAGCACACATCTGCGTGGTGGAGGAAGCTGGACTTTATTTCTTCATATTTCCTCACTATTTATGAGCTTTGGAAAAAAAGAAAAAAGGAAGGATAAAGTCTAATTTGCCTAAAAATGTTTATTGCTCATTCTATAAAGTAATGAAATACAAATGTTAATAGTGCTAATAGTCAACAAGTGCTACAAGTCCTTAAAAGGCATGGAACTACTGCAGATTTTCTTAAACACATAATGAACACAATTAAGTGATTAATAGGTTTTTGCTTAGAATTGGGTTTAGCTGCATCACGCCTGAAGCTTTGAGGAAAAACCCTGCAGAAACAAGTCCAACCTGTTCAGCGTCATGCCACAGGCTACACCTCAGTGCTGAGTACATCTTTAACCCTCTCACTGTGGAAAAAACCGAGCTTAGTGTAAGACTGAAGGTTGATGTCTGCCAAGATTTGTATGTACATATATTAAATCTTTAAAATCACAATGTGCCGGTTTGATTCAGTCTCGTCTCCTTTTTATTCTGTCCCTCAGATCTTCCTCCGATGCATCTGTTCTTCTCTATGAAGCCGGCCCTCTTCACTTATCGGTTAAATACATTTCATCAACGTTAGTTTTTAACTCTACAAGAGTAAAGTGAAGTTGGACCCAACACATTACATTACATTACATTTCATTTAGCTGACGCTTTTATCCAAAGCGACTTACCATAAGTGAATAAAACCCAGAGGGTACAGACCCAGGACAACAAGAATCAAGAAAGACACCAATAGCATACTTTAGAAAGGACAATATCAAATGCATGTGGTGTGTGTCTGTGTGTGTCCTGTGTGTGAATGTGTAATCCGTGGATGAGTAACTTAAATTTGGTTAAATCCTGAAACTGGATTGTCTGAAGATTATGTGACGTCAACAGTTTTTTTTTGTTGTATTCTGACTCACTCAATAATAATACTATTCGTGATGACCAGACCTACACTCCCAATCTTGGGATTGAAATCAGGAGGATCGAGGCAGTAGCAGGGGCGGCTGTTGATGGTCGGTAGTTTGATTCCTGCAGGTCTTCATTCTGAAATGTCCTTGAGTAAGATACCGAACCCCAAGTTACACCTGATGGCTTTGTCGACAGTGGTGTGTGATAGAAAAAGTGTTGCATATAGAAGTGCTGTATGAATGTAGTGGCGAATGTGACATGTGCTGTATATAGAAATACAGTCCATTTACCACACATACTTTTGATGAGTTTGCTCTATTAATCATACCTGGTTTCTTTATATAACAGCAAAAGATTCAAACTTGATAAAACAAAACTAGAGAGCAGTTTTTATAAATGAGCAGTTGAGAGATGAGTTGACAGTCAGGAAACAGGCTTCGTTAAACGACTGATTTGTCACTACAGCTCTTGAGAAAGGAAAACACCCAATGACTGCTTCCCTGTTGCTCCTCCGCACTCCTCCGCACTGACACATACCCCCCCCCCACAAAATTCGGACCAGTCATCAACCTGCCAGATTACTGGTAGTGGCGTCCATGCACGCAGCCTATGGACTGATGTAAACACAGACACAGGCATTTGTGGGGGATTTCTCAAAGTTATTCACCTTAAAGCATAGACTGACGCCACAGGGGAAAAAGTTATGAAACTGAAATGAACCTTTGAACCTTTGAAAAGTAATATCATTTCTTAATTAATTTGTAATGTTACGTATCTAACTCTCTATTCTGCCTTAATGTGGTGTGAAATACTATATTGTGTAAATTTATATGTTGGATATAAATATGTTTGTTGTTTTCTACCATTTCTGGTTGCCAGTAAAACATAGTTAACAGTTCATTTCTGTTAAATAAACGAATAAAACAAATAAAGGTAAATGAGTAAACTGAGATTCAGTTTCACACCTCTGCGGCTTGAAAACAATGGTGTTGACTACGTGACTCTCGCCTTAAATCCTCTAGAGAAGTAGAGTTACCCTCATAGTAATGTGTTTGCACATTCACTGGCCTGCAGTGGGTCCAATCCAGGGGCTCCAAAGTCCAAATTTACTGGCGCATTATCCCACACAGAAACATCCTTATCTCTTACACGAAACATATGTGATAACGGTGGAGACACTGTGTACCTGCTGCTCTGTAGACTGTATTTGGAGAGTCGGGTACTTTCCCCCGAACCCACCTCCCGCACGTAAACTTGTCAGGGAGATTAAACCTCTTGCTTACTATCTCTCCTCCCTCTTCATCCTTCATGACCATCCCTCCACCTCTTCATTCTCTCTCTCTCTCTCCTGACGAATCGCCTGGCACACTCGGTCGCCAGAGCAGCCGCCTGGGGTTACAACATGTTAGATCTGCTCCGAGACCGCTGCTAAGTAACTGCTGAGCCCGGGGCTGCTAATGTGTGCAATGTTTGGCGTGTCACCATAGCAATGTTACGGGAGGACAAGGTTAAATATTTGCAAAGTATCACTTATTAGAGGCACAGGCTGGTCAAGCTATAGTTACCTGGGCCTTTATAGGAGAAACCGGGCCGAGGATAGAGGGATCACAGGAAATGAAAAATAAAAGGCAAGAGATGATCGATTCTGTCACTTTTAATATACAAGCACAAGCTACCAAATCTTTTATATGCCTTTCATAACCATTATCATCGCAGTCGTCAACATCAATTTTTGTTTCGCCATAATGGAAACCTGGGCCGTGTCCAGAGTTGAGCTCACCTGGCTGACATCATGAGCCATGTGCTGGTGACTTTGCAGTTTGCAGCCAGTCCAGGATGACTCAGAGTGAAAAGTTCCCCAGATTCCCTCTGAGTGGGACAGACCACAGCCTGGTTCCCTCTTCACAGAGGAAATCCTGATGGATGAAAAGAAACCAGGCTCAATAAATACAATTCAGCGTCATTACAAAAGTTATGTATTCATACAGAGAACTGGAGAAGTGATTCCAATGTTTTGAACAGTAGGGCTACCTTCCTTTCAGCATGTATTTAAGGCTTTTGTATTGTATATTTCTGAACATATTATAGACTTACATATAGATGTAATTCTACACTTAAATATTCAGATTAATCAGCGGGCATACTGGTACTCAATATCAAGGTCAGGGTGGGAAGCAATGTACTTGAGAAGGCTGTATTTGAGGTACTTTACTTTTCCAATACTCCAGATTCAACTAATTCATATCTCATTAACAATATGAGATAATCTTCATTCTGTTAATACATTATTACATGCTTCTGATTATATGTCTGTGTGATTAACTATGATATCGACTGTAGGATTAAATGATGAGAATATTTTACCACTGATCAGAGTCAAAGGTAACATTGTAATCATTTAGTTTGAGGTGAAAGTGTTGCTTTGAATTGATCCTAAATTGTTTCATCCTGTGTGTAAGAGGCCTTACATACAGCTCTTCTGACTGTCTGTGTGTTGTTGACCCCGGATCCAGTCTCCTGATGCTGTTCAATGTAATGACGATGCTTTATAGTTGATAAACACAGACCTATATCAGTTAATGATCCATCTATACAGCCTGGTCACATTACACAGTTGCAGGGCACAAAAAGCACTATGAGGATGTGGGCTAGTTTCTGTGTGACCGTCTCTTGGTCTGAAATGTTTTACAGTAGACACACTGAACTTGTATTTATTAAACATTAAACTTTGACAGTAACAAAGTTCTTTTTTCATCCTGGTGAAAAGCTGCTAGCAAAGGCTTTGCGGCCTTTTGATGAATACTGTCCTTTTATCATCCCGACAAAGTATACCGCAGTTATTATACGTTTTCAAAAAGAACAAGACATTTCAAAGACTTTCCAACACCTGAGCTCTTCAGCTATTAAGGAAATGTAATTTTCTCCAATGGATTTTTTCCAAACTCACAACCTATTACCTCCATTTCTCAAATTACAGATATTCCCACAGTATACTCATACTTCACACATAACTCATGTGATCAAGCCCAAACATGTTAGGAGCCTTCATTTCACACCGTCATGTCATTTGAAAAACCTCATTGGAAAACTTGGTATTGAGAACTCACTCACTTAGTCAAAAGAAACAACTTGTCAGCAAGAATGCTCCTTTAAGCTTGTGTTTGTGTGAGAATGAGTGTGTGTCTGTGCATGTGTGTGTGCCCCTCCCTGTCAAGAGTGGCTTTCCAATGCAACTGAGGCAAGATATAGAACAGAAACAAGTAGGGCGAGGTAACCAAAATACACACACACACACACACACACACACACATATTTACAAGCATGTAAAGAAACACATACTACAAACATCATTTGCTTCCCCTACCTCATCGCCAGTTCGAGTAAAATCTCGTGGGTAAAGGGGAGAAGTGGGACGAGAGTTGCAGTGAAACTTAAAGCTCGAGGTTTCTTGAAGCAGAAGTGGGAACTTACTTAGTACATTTACAATAACTCCTTATATATTAATGTATTTAAGTTTCATATTTTATTGCTTCAATCATATGACAACTGTAGATACGTCTTAAAATAAAATAAGACTTTATGGTCAAATAAAATATTACATTATTAATAGACTATATATGAAGAATGTATACTCCCCCAGTAAGTCACGTATAACATTAAAATACTTTATTTATACATCAGTAATTAAACTTGATTTCTACAGCGAAAGGTTTGTGTTGTTGTCAAAATACATTTTGAAATACTGCTTACAATTAAAAATCAATAATAATTTAAAGTGAAATCTGTTGTATGTCAGTTTTCGTCAAGTCTCGGACTATATTAAATTCCCAGGACCTAAAGCAAAATTTGATACCTACATTTTAGCTAGATAAATTAATTTTTGTTTAACTTGACATTTCACATCTGTACAAATTTTGGATTCCCGATGTTTCTTGTGGTGGTAACCCTCGCCCGTTTACTGTTAATTGCAGCTTGGTTATTATTGTTGAACTGACTTTTCTACACTTGCACAACATTTGTGTAGTATGCACTGTCATTGCCAGGACTTTACATGACTCATGTGAGTGGGTGGCACATGAAAATAATGTAGTCACCCGATGTGCTGATATCAGCACTACTGACTTAATTTCAGAAACGACACAGAAACTGATACGAATGTTAACATCTACAACTTGAGGCTACTTGATTTATTAGTTGGGTTAGGGTGAATCTAAACAGGCCAGGGAATTTCTTTTTGTATTTCTCCGCTTCGTCAAAGCTTCTAATTTAATTATTGAATAGTCAGGAGAAGTAGAAATAAAGATTTGTTTTTTTCATAGAGCATATGTAACAGTATCTGACAAATCACTAAGCGGAGGTGAGATTTCAAGAATAACAGTAAAAAAAAAGAGATATGAAAATAAAGTTCATGTCCAAGTGAAGAGAAGTTAAATTTCAAAATATATGAGACGCTTTTGTTCAGGTTCATTTTGTTTGGACTATTTCGTCCGGTTGCTCATTTAATACTAACTTCCTGAAACCCAAGGGTTTCGGCCTTCTAACAATCAGTACCTCTATGATGACTGGAAGCCCTATAAGTCTGTGTCACTGCTCTGCAATAGTATTAGAGCTCTCAGTTGTAAATCCCAGAAACTAAAGGAAATAAAGGGGAAAAGTAGCTGCATATATTCTGGTAACAAACTACAACTAAAACAACACACAGTTATTCATCGGCTCTCTGTGGGTTACAAAACACTCCGAAACTCTTTGGTCAGGGATTTCTAACACTTCCTATAAACCCACCATTAGTCACAGTGTCTATACTGTAAATATATGGCTGTTTACATTGCTCTACTTCTGCTGCTCCACTGCTGTAGGATGAAAACAATGAGGCCCAAAATAAAACCTGTGAAAACATTCACAAAGCCGGGATGAGTCATCCTTCTCTGCCCCATGGAAAAGAAGCACACACAGAATCATGATAAAAAATAATAATTACCTATTATTGATGATTGATGTAAAAAAGATTTCCTTTAGCCAAAAACATTCTGGCACCATTTTATATATGAGACTATTTATTTATCATCCTAACCCCAATTCATCACTGTTTTACCGTGGTATTATCCTTAACACTCTTATAATACCTCATGTTCATTATGTCCTCATGTCCTCTATGTTAATGGGTTGATGGAAAGCAATTTGAGATTTCATGTATTTAAGATACTTCGTAAATAAACATATTGTTGTTCCTATTCTTGTATTATTGTTATCTATCTATCCATCTATCCATCTATCCATCTATCTATCTATCTATCTATCTATCTATCTATCTATCTATCTATCTATTATCTATCTATCTATCTATCTATCTATCTATCTATCTATCTATCTATCTATCTATCTATCTATCTATTATCTATCTATCTATCTATCTATCTATCTATCTATCTATCTATCTATCTATCTATCTGTATATCTTTATATCTATCTATCTATCTATCTATCTATCTATCTGTATATCTATCTATCTATCTATCTATCTATCTATCTATCTATCTATCTATCTATCTATCTATCTATCTATCTATCTATCTATCTATCTATCTATCTATCTATCTATCTATCTATCTATCTATCTATCTGTATATCTTTATATCTATCTATCTATCTGTCTAAATAATCCACTTTATTATTATTATTATTATTATTATTATTAGTATTATTAGTAGTAGTAGTAGTAGTAGTAGTAGTAGTAGTTTTATTTGTATTGTAGTGTTATTTGTATTTTATTTGTATTATTGTTATTCATAATATTATTAGTATTACTATTAGTATTATTATTATACATTTACAAAGTTATGTTTCCATAAATGGAAAAAGGATTTAGGTCCTAAGATCTGGACAAATAAAACTGAAACTTTTCACCCAGCTGGCTACACACTTTTCTTTCTTGTTTTTTTTCTGCTGTAGGTCCAGGACCCGCCCCTCGACTCAGCTTTCAGGGTGAGATCACAGAGGGGCGGGGCATCCGGGAACTTAGCGAATGGAAACTCCTCCCAAGGATCTTTCACAGCCTTTATAAAACGTCAGTCGCAGGAGCCACAGACACAACTTTAAGTCAGGACACAGGTATCGAGCAGCGAACGCCTGGATCAGAGCTGAAAACCTTCTTATCCTCCTTCTTCTTCTCCCTTCTGCGAAAGAGGTACAGCATGTCCGAAATGCTCGACGACATCTTCAGGAAGGTGAGCCCAGAGCTTTTGTTGTGGAAAGAAAAATGGAGCTGGAGCGCGTTAGAGCTCTGACACTCCCTCACTGAAGAGTTTTTCTTGTTGTTGTTTGTCTGCTCCTGCTTCTTGTTTTGCTGTAATCCGACAGAGAAAAGTTTAAAAACTCTGTAAACTCACAGAGGATTTGCTTTAGTGTGAAAAATATAGAGATTAGGGAGGGAAATTCCTTCTCCTAGATTAACTTTTTATTTTCATAACTTTGGTTTGACTTTTTTTTTATGTGCACGCAGTCTCTAAAGATAATTTTTTTTCTCTTCAAATAAATGTAAATATTCAAAATAAAAAATAAAAAAAAATCTAAAAGCAATGATCTGAAAAATTATAAACCGTTCAATTCTTTTATTATTATTTTTTTATTTGTTGTGGTTTTCTAATTATGAGTGTGGAAGTTTGTATAGTGACAGTTTGACTCTTCTCTAACAGAACTTCCTGAACTTGTCCATGGACGAAGCCATACTTGCCACACAGGCTCAACTCAAAGTCCCGGGGCAGAGTCGCCTGAAGCGGTCGCCCTCCCTCTTCGACCCCCCCTCCCTTCCCGAGTCCTCCAACCACAGCTTGAGCAACGAGCATGTCAACGGCGAGGACAGCGGCAGCCCCTTCTGGCCGTCCAACATCTGGAGCCAGGCCCCCATCTCCAAACCCAAGCAGCCACCCTTCAGGCCCGACCGCTCCATGAGCCTGACGGAGTCCAGCAGCACCCTGCTCTCCTCGTTTCCACAACTGAAGAACCTGGATGCTTTCCCCTTGGGTCCTGCGACGACTGTGGCCCCCCCGCCGGGCTTCCCTCCATCGTCCTCCTTTTTGGCCCAGATCCAACCAACGCTGTCCTCTAACCGTTACAAGACTGAATTGTGCCGTGGCTTCCAGGAGACCGGCAGCTGCAAGTATGGCAGTAAGTGCCAGTTTGCCCACGGCGAGGATGAGGTGAGGGGACTTAACCGCCACCCCAAGTACAAGACGGAGCCGTGCAGAACCTTCTACAACTTTGGCTATTGCCCCTACGGCTCACGTTGCCACTTCATCCATGAGGAGAAAATCGGTGGAGCTCCGTTTCCCTCCAAATACGCAAACCAGCGACAGCCAAATCCTTCATGTCTCAGTGGTCAGAATCCGCGCCACCAGCTCCGTCAGAGTGTCAGCTTTGCTGGCTTTCTGGAGTCTTCACGCAGCTCATCTCCTCCATCGTTCCCTTCATCCTTCAACGATCCTAACCTGGGCTTCAGCCGCGCTCCCTCTGTGTCTCCACCTCCCGCTGATCTCCTCTCTCCTGTGTTTGCCGACTCCCCTGCACTGGGAGCAGCATTCCAGTTTGGCAACCTTCAGACCCGAGCCAGCGCCGGAGACATCCACAACATTCCTACCATCCAGGAGCCAAAGGCCTCGCGCTGTGTGTGTGGCCATGGGAATAACTTTAACAACAGCAGCAACAGCAGCAACAACAGCAACAACAGCAGAGGGTTTGGCAACCTGGAGACTGATGGGCACCACCAGGACAGCAACACGCTGTTTCCTGGCTCTGGAGGCCACGGGGCCTTCACAAAGCCTGCTGCACTCCAGCGTTTCTCCTCTGAGGACTCCCTGGAGGACAGCTACAGCAGCTCCAGCGGAGGTTCCAGCGGAGGCTCCAGCGGAACCGAGTCCCCAACGTTTGACGGGTCTGCCACCAAGAGGCTCACTGTGTTCGAACGCCTGTCCCTGTCTGACTAAGAGGATGCAAAGGGAAAGAACAGAAGAGAACTGTCTGGACTTTCTTCAGAACCAGATCTAATCGGGACAAGTCAGCTTTAGATGACACAACAACACTTAAAACATCTTAATTTATCTCTGCAAAAATGGACAAACTACAAATACTGAGATTAGTACCCAAATGTTTTCAGAATCTATTTTTATACTTAAAAAAGCCTATCAGACCTTTTGTATGTGGTCTTCCATAAGAGCTAACTCCTCTGCAGGTCCGGACAGCACCAGTAAATAGTCTGGTTTGTAAATTGTGTAAATTAATTCCAGTGCCTTAATGATAATACTTGCTCTCAGTGCCACAAACAGTATGTTTGATTCTGTAGCCTTAATCAGTGAGACCTGAAGTGTGTCATTGATCCCATTTTTATCTGTGATATGCACTTTACAGCTGATTCAAATGGGAGAAACTGTCAAATCTCCCAGTAGCATTCAACCAAAGCTTCATACTTCACTCTGCCTGTGTGTATGTCTGTGCGTGTGTCTGTGTATATGCATGTGAGGCTGTGTGTGTGTAACCATTTTTCTAAATCGGCCTGGGGTGCACGAGTAAATGAATGAATGCTTAAAGATCAAAATAGTAAAATGAATGTCAGTGAGTTTAAAGTTAAATATTAGTCAAAGTCAGAATCCTGACTTATTTTTATTCGATTTCCTCCTGTAAAACGTTCTGTTGTCTAATTTGTGAGCTGCACCCCGCCCCCCTGTTTGTTTGAAAACCTGGTTCAGGGACTTTTAACACCACAGTATTCCTTTTGGTTATTGGTTGCCTTGTGTTGTTTAACTTAAAAACTAATATATTTATTATGATATTTATTTGTGTTTAACGAATAAAAAAAATGTATTTTGTACTTTATTTATGGAGAAATCTGTCAAGGTCTGTGAAATGCCAATGTGAGTGGGGACAAAAGCAGTTAAAAAAGAGAATCTTATATTTTTAATTGCCTGAAAGGGACAAAAATAAAATCTGAATGTATAAAGAAATGAAACTGACTCTTTGTTTATTCTGTGAGAATTTGATACTTCCTTATTTCGCCCTTTATTAAAAAAGGCCACAAACGGAACAGATTATACATTATTTTATAATTTGCATCTTCACATGCATAGTGAAGGATTTTACTTCATCATGCCATTCAGATATTTGAGGAAAATTAATGGGAGTACAGCATGTTATTAATGCTGACATACGATTTAATTACATGTAACTGGTTTTTAGAATTAACTTTTTTCAACCTCTTGAGGAATCTAACCTAGTTTTTTTTCGGTGAAATCCAACAGTAAACTCAAATCTTTAATACAAAAATATTATTTGAGGTCGTTTGAACCAACATGGAGGTTTAGGATCAATTTAAAACCGCACATTTCAGCTTCATATTCATAAGGCCAAGGAGTTAGGAACATTCCTGCACTTTACACATAAGACTTCATATGAATATATATAACCTCTATTGTTTTACTGCGGAAACGAAGATTGCATGTGGAGTGCCTGTCGTCCTCTCCCCTGCTGTGTTTAGTGGCACACATCTTCTTTGTTGTGTATACAGTTCAGTATTTAGATCACCTCAAGCACGCACACCATCACACAGCCTCTCATTTCCAGGTAAAAGCTGGAGTGTTTTCAGAGCTGTTTTCAGGGATGCTCCAAGTTTCTGTAACAAAATACCTCCTTGATCTGGACAAATACAGTTTACATGAGTCAAATTCAGATGGTTATTCATTAGTCAGGACTGGAGCAGCAACCAAAGTTCTTTACTCTCTATGAGAAATGTTCAACTTTATGGGGATTCCACACATTCCCAGACTTCATTAGGCTTAATGTCAGAGATTAGAAAAATATTTCTGAATGAATAAACAGCTAATGTCAGCGTTACCATGTTACATCTACAAAACCAATACACAGACTTCACAGATGGCTCATGGCTGTACCAGCCTACCAGTCTACAGACCTGGGATACAAAGATAGAAGATGTGTTATGACTCTGAGCAATGAACTCTAAAAAACTGTGTTAAAAGCTTTTTGGATTGTCGGTTTTGGGGTATTTTAGATCATTGACACTATCTTGTTTTAACTTGTGGTTTGGATTAGGGTTTATTTGTTCAATTCTGAATTCTGTTTCCTGTTTTATTTTGAAATTAAGCTCCATGTGTGTCTCCAGCTTGATTTCCTGCTGTTGTCCTGTTTTCCCGCTCTTGTGTTCATCTGCACCTGTTCCATGTGAGTTTTACCTGTGTTCACTGATGCCTGTCTCCCTTTCATATATAAGTATCTGTGCTTCCCTTTGTCTTTGTCAGTTTGTCTTGTTCATCTCATGTTTCCTACCTGTTGTTTGCACCAGTGCTTTTGCTTCTCCTAGTGTTTCCCTCTGTTTAAGTTTATTTGGACTTTTGATTTTTTCGAACCCTCCCTTTCCTGAAAGAACACAAAAAGATACTTTAAGACTTATCTCCTGCATTGAGGTCCACCTGTTCATTACATTGCAACAACATAACAGCTCCTCAAAACTGAAGTAACCTTGTGGCAGGCTGCATTATAGTTCATAACCCAGTCCTTTCCTATGTTAGTGGATGGGAAATGGACTAAACTAACAAGTCAATGCGAACATCAAATACTTCTTGTCTAATTAAGGTTATTATTATTCCAAATGTGCAAAACGCCACCTGTAATATCCGGGATATTTGGGCAAAATTTCTGGATAGTGCGAGGAACTGGAGACGTGTCATTTATCTTTGTATACATTTATCTTTGTATACAGTCTGAGATCATAATCTATAAGCTAATGTATCTGCAAAGACACCCCTGTTTAATATTTGGGGAATTTTGGACAATGGAGAAAGTCATTGGGTTAAACAAATTCTGCTTTCTACACTGGAAACTTTCAGTTGCTGTTATTTCCAGCCTTCAACCCATTTGATTGATCACCTGAACCTCCTGAGTTTATTTAGCCGGCCGAGGTTTATGGGCTGAATGACAGAACCTGTTTAGGACACGTGGGATTGTGTAACGCACATTTGCAAGTTAAGCAGAAGTTCATGAAAGTACCCTGTTGCAATTTCCTCTTTTTATTCCCTGAGAGGTCTTGCGTTGAACAGCCAGTCACCACAGCCAACACCCCTGTACTGTGTAGCAAGGCGGCAATCTGGACACAGTGTTGGAGTAACGGCTCATGGTAACTGAGAAACAGACCCAAACATAAACAAAAGAGATTTCTGAAATATCGGATGATCATTGTGAAATAATTTGGGATATTTCTCCTTTTTTTTTGCCATTAAAACATTGCACAATCTTTGCTGACTGCAGTGAAACATAAAGCAGATGATGATTTGCGGCAGAAAAATGTAGTTGCGGAAGTCTCTGTTTGTGGACGGTCTACTGAATCAGATAACCTAAAGGACATGTGGGGGCTTTTTAAGAACTCCAGAGCTTGAGATATGGCCGTAGTGGGAGTTTATATTTTCCGTGCAACCCCGTGGCTGCTTCCCACTAACTTGTACTGCTCTCTCTCTCTGTGTTAGCATGCAAAATGAGCATGTGGAAGAGATCGGATTCTACACCTCAGCTGGTTTGGATCAATTCGTAATAAATATTTTCTTCTTCTATTTTTGATCCTAGTGTCTGGTTGATTTAAGCTGGTCTCAGCACTATCATTGGTCCCCGTCCACATCCACCCAAACTCTGGTGTGGTGTGTTTGTGATGAGAGAACACATGGTGGCTCAACAAGTGTGTGTGTGTGTGTGTGTGTGTGTGTGTGTGTTTGTGTGTTTGTGTGAAAAAAAGATGTGGCACATTTAGACGCTATCTATTCCGAACCCAGAGGGATCCCTTATTCAAGGTAAACGGATGTGCCTTTTTGGTCACCTTTATTGTGTCATACCCTCTTACTCATGGTTTTGTCTCGCCGCTGCTGTAACTTCGAATAATCCAACTCCAATAATCCAACACTGATTAACGACGCCATCAAACAAGGTCTTAGGTGTTACTGGAGAAGGTTGGTGGTTCCATCCCGGTTTTCCCCATTCGCATGCCAAAGTGTCCGTGGGCGAGACACTGAAGTCCAAATTGCCCCTCATCGAAAATTGCCGCCCATAGATTGCACTGTATAAATGTGTGTGCAATTGGCAATAAACTACTATGTAGCCCTTTTCTTACCATTGACAGACACCTAGCAGATAAAGTTATGTATCGTACACTTACCTAGCAACTACTTAATTTTGCCTCAGGCCTCCAGAATGGTTCAAAAACCAACAAACCACAGTGGAAGAGTCATAAAACCAGGGAATGATGTGAACACACCAATGAACCTGCAGTTAATGTGAGTACATGTTTCAGTGCTCAGTTACTTTTTGTAATCAGTCAGCATGAACACAAAAATATATTGTTTCTTGAATGGAACAATGTAATGCAATGTTTTTCTTGAGACCAAACCAAGCGACCGAACACCCTTAAGGGTTCTAATAATCTTCTACATAGTGTTTGTCAATGCTTCTACACCGCGGGACACAATTTAAGGCCTATGAATTATATATACATAAACATGTCCTTTAAGGCAGCCTTTAGGCTCAGTTTCAATATGACCCGTATTTGTCTGTATCACACACTAACTATGAAAATGCTAAGTACACTAGTTAATGTGTCCCTGGGTTTTAGACACTCAGTAAACCTCTGCTCTGACCACTTTACTGTGCATTGTGTCTTTAAAACTGTTTTCCCTTTGGACCGGTGGCAGGATGTGTTGCTATGGTGATGGACAATGACCAATGAGTGTAAACAGTAAAAGACAAGAAAGAAGGGATCAGGGAGTTGTTTGTTTGTTCATAAATATTAACCTCCCAGCCCGAGCAGACTGGCTAAAGTTCACCAAAACACTGCAGACTGGAGTCACGTAGTTCAAATGAGATATCCTTCGTCAGAATGTGTCTCAACCTCACTTCATGTGTAAAATAATGTGCTTAATGAATGTGCTACTTTAAGTCTTCTCTCAACTATTAATAATCTATTGTTAATTTTGATTTTGTATCACTTTATAAGGCTCTAATCCAACAGCTGCTGCAGGTCATTCTTTTTACACTACCACTTTCTGTGGAGCTGTTAATAATCAACCACAGAGTTGCTGGTTTCAAATATCTCCCTTTACCCAAGTCACCTGACCCTGAGCACTGTACAAACACACACACACACATGCACACACACACACACATATCCAAACCCATAAACGCATGCACACACTCGCGCACACACACACCTAAGAGATAAAGTTCAGATCTGGGCGGATATCGGTTGAATTGAGGTAATTACATATGATGCAGAGTATGAGAAGGAGAGAGAGAGAGATTCTTATCCAAAGATAACATTAAGCAACAGTCTCAGGACAACGGTGTCATTCATGCAACTCACAGCTGCAAGAAAAGAAACTGGTCCTGGGAAAATCTTTTCACAGTGATCCTAAAATGAGGAGTTTTCTGTCAGTGATCTCTTTTCAGTTTTGCCACTAGATAGATTTCCTAGAAACAACACACATAATCCCATTTCTACCTGGGAAATCACACCTGAACACCGATCCTTCCCTCCTTCCCTCTGTCTCTGTCATGACCTGCAGATGAAGCATTACGGTTGAGTAATCTTTCAACTCCAAACCTTTGTCAACCATTCAGAGAATGACGCAGGGCGTTATGTAACTGTTCATTGGAAAACTTTTCCTTGGAAAAGATAAAATGCCCGGTGGGTTATTGCACCTTAAAATCTGTAAACTGAGCGTTGAGCCAATATTCCACCCATAACCTCCTCTTCAAATGAGAGTTACCAGCCGTCTGAAGTGTGTGTGTGTGTGTGTGTGTTTGTGTTTGTGTAAAAAATGAAACCAAAACGCTCCCTTGGATTTTCCACAAACTTTATGGGTGTGTTTCTTGGCACTCTTATCTCCAGATGATTAACTTTTAGAGCTGATCAGTCAAAGGTTAAAGGTCAAGTTCAACAAATATATGGGTTAGTGCCCTTATGGTAAGTGATGCTATGAAGATAAAGTCCCAATGAAGACAGACAATGTTGCCATGCATTGTTAAAAAAAGCTTTTTTCAAGATATCAATACATGTTATAGGGCTATAGACACGATTAACCTTTTAGCTTAATTAGCAAATAATCTCTGACGATCTTGGCTCTCATCAGCTCCTATTTATCTGTCACTTTTCAAGGTAAATCCCCATAAAGACACGTAGATCTTTACTGAGCAGCTACAACATCCAAACCAGTTGCCAGTTTTATGTGCTGGCTGATCGATGTATTCATGTAACAGTATGTTATCAGAAAAAAAACAGCAAATCACTGACAAATACTGATTATGACTTAAGCATAATAATAGTGAATACAAGTTAAATTAATAGAAAAGATGACTAGCTGTCAATTTCTGTAGGGCTCAAGAGAAAACAAGCAAATATTTAGTTTAAATGGAGTGAAAAGGGTGATAGGGTGACAGGTGATAGTTCATGTGAGTCTAATATGTTAATCAGACATCATGCATATAAGTCATGACTGCTGTGCAAACAGATTATTATCAGTTTTTCCTCCAAAACACCGAAACAAATCAGGAGGAGAAATAAGGCGAAACAGCAGCGTCAGTCAGTCAGACTGATGAGGGAAGGAAGGAGGAAATGTTTGAGTCGTGACATCAGCAGCCGAGTGGAAGTGCTATCCTTTTATAGCCATGTTCTCTCCCTCTTGCACATTCCTCAGCTCCAGAGCTCAATCCAAACCTCCTCCTCCTCCTGCCCCCATTTCATACAACATCACAGCTGTGAGGCAAACACGGAGGACAGGGGGGGTAGAGAAGACGGAGGAGGAAGGGGGAGGTAGGCGGAGGATGAAGAGGGAGGGGGGGTAGAAAATGGTAAACTAGAGGACGCAGGAAAACTCCCTAAACTCCCCTCTCTCCCAGCAGTCCTGACCACTTCCTCTGCCCCCTCGCTCAGCTTTTACTTTCACTGGCTGGTGTGATTGAGCGCCGGCGAGGACCTGAATGAAACCATGACAAAGTGCTCTATATTTCCTAATTCACAGGACAACCATTCAATAAACGTGTCTTGAAAACCCCCCTAGACTCCCGCATAGTCATCAGGCGGGGCGTGATACGAGTCAAACACAAACCCCTGTCCTGATATGGAGTGTTTCTTCAGGCTTTATGTTCGTAACAGTGCTAATAAGGAAATGCATATAAAAGTGAGAAGACGTGACTGTCAAGGTGACAAGTATTTAATGTGCCCACCTGTACGAACGTGCTACAAACTAATTGCAGTGACCTTCCCATTGTACGGGACAGGAAGTGAATCTAGATGTGTTTGTACAAGTAACCTACAAAGCAGAAACAGCTACCGTTGGCTGTGGCGCAGATATTAGGTGACTTGGATGGAATCCAACTATTATGGATTAGGTGGTGATTTATTAAGACATGAAAAGTGCAACAATATACTTTATTCACACATATCAACTAAAGTGTCAACAACACAAGTGGTTCTTTAGATGCTATCGCATTCCGCAAGACAGATGTTGGAAGCAGAGAAGAATCTTACCTCCCTAAGAACCCTTTTATTCTCATAGATGATCCTTTATATTGAAGAAATATGGCTAAAACGTATATTTGGAACAAGGAAAATAAGGATTTGGGAAGCTAACTTGAAGACATTTCCCTTCCCCCATATACTGTGCCATGATTACATTTTCAAATAGCAAGACATCTATACAACAAAACTAATACGTTACTAAAAGTGAAAACACAACTACAAAAGCATATACAAGTAACATTTATAACATTATGTAATATGTATATTTATTTAATTAATTTCCAATTTAGACATTGCAATTTCTTTAAATTATATTTGCTCAAACTCAAACTTCACTTCACTGATATAGACTTGGAGGCTGAGTTTCATCATATTCCTTGACTTTGATTAAAGATAAACAACTTGCTTTCTATCTATCTATCTATCTATCTATCTATCTATCTATCTATCTATCTATCTATCTATCTATCTATCTATCTATCTATCTATCTATCTATCTATCTATCTATCTATCTATCTATCTATCTATCTATCTATCTATCTATATTTGGCTCTATTTTTCATTTCACTGCCTGATCACATTTACCTTACCTGGATCAGTGACAGCATGGCAACTTGTTTATGATCAAGATTAATTTAACTTTAGATCTCCTCTCAGGGATGTGTGCCACCCACTTCAGCAGACACTCATGTGGATGGTATCTGAAGTTAAAGACCAACAACACCAGTTGTCCAGTTTGTAGGCCTTGTTGGTAAATTATATCAAAACTTATATGAACTTTGTGCCTGATGTGATGTGTTGCACCAACTGTTGGGCAGAAGAAGAAAGTCCCTTCAGAAAGTTTCACATCTGTTTGTTTTATTAAAATACATATTTCACAACAGGCTGGCCTGTACACGTTCACTGCACACTTCCTGTTCACGCTCAGTACATGCTTCTGCTTTTAGACCTCACACTTCCTGTTTTTTCTTGATGCGGTATGAAAATAAATGAGCCCTGCGTCAGTGTGTTTATTAACCACAGATGTGTGACCTGCACAACAGAATAATAACATCTTTATGTCATGGAGAATAAATAATTTTATCATTTCAGACATCAGCAGAGGAGAGGCACAGTTTATTACGTGTGTATGTGCGTCTGTGTGTGTGCGTCTGTGTGTGTGTGGGTATGCAAAAGGCCAACATTTGATATAGCATTGACTATGGTTACTGTTGTTTTATGGATAGGAGCCATCGCCTGTATAGAAATCTGATCTGTGTTTTATTCCTTAAAGAAAATAACGCCAATGTTGACAAACTCTGTTTTCTTGTCGGTGAAAACCAAGTCCAGTGCGTTATTTTTTCTGGATGGAAAATCAACATGTTGGCGGAGCCTGGGTAAAACTGTCTTTGGGTTGGCATGGTTGAAATCCCCAAGAATGAGAAATCCATCTGGGTGGGCTGCCTGTTTCTCACTGACAGCCTGGTACAGTTCAATGAGTGCCACTAGAGTTTATTTTTGTCCGTTTTGAACCAGTTCTATATAGAATCGGTTTCATATAGGAACCAACCCACCAATACACCAAGTGTGGAGGCATTCAAATCCAGACTTTGGTTCCTAGTAGTTTCAGAAACAGATTCAGCTTTTAACAAGAAATGTCCTTTATGTACTTGCTCAATTTAAAACATCATAAATGTTTATCTTATTCCTCAGAATTCATTGTAAAGATGCTGTCATCGGTATTGCGATGGTAACTATTGGTCACAGACCCACAGTGACGTATCCACAGAGAAATATTAGCAAAGCTAGAGTTTGTTTCCGCTCTGAGAGATGTTAAAACATAGCTGTGGTTTTATGGTCCGCAACTTGGCTATTCTAGTTCACAGTCGCTGCTATCGTCACAGTTGTTTTCAGATGCAGCACCAAAAAGCAGACAGATACATTTAGTGACTAGCTGGTGAACACGGGTTTTGCAACAATCGGGGGGGGCCTGTGAAGACGGACCAAAGCTAAAAGTAGAGTGAGGATTGGTCTTAAATTCATCAGGTGGAAACAAACACCACTCCGAATGAATGTGTAGGTTTAAAATTATACCAGATTACTTAAGCCTTTCTTCCACTCGTCAATAAACCTACTAAAATCAGGCTTTTTTCTTCAATAGGAAGTGACACAATGGATACGGGGGAAGTGACTGTGCAGTAGACACAGGTTTTAATCAGCTCCGTCTCTGATTGGCAGCGATGAAGATCCTAATTTGGCAAGACAGCGAGGTGTCAGAGCGAATCAGTTGTCTGTGTGTCTGTGACATCGCACGTGACCCACTGTGGTAGAAAAACAGAACGTCTCCTTCAATCCTCCAGAGAAATTCAAAGTTTTTCAGCAGTTTTACCCGTGTTTAAATAACCTGCATATACCTGCTAGTTATGGTGTAAAAGTGTTTTAAATGTTTAATAAAAGTCAGATATATTTATTGTTTATAGTTTGATTTATTAATCCCATTATATATTTATCCTATAATCATTATATGGCAATTGCATTACATATTTAGCTGATCAGCTTTATTAGGCTCCATATAAAAAGTTACAATAATAATTTTACCACATGTCATAATATTACACCTTTTGATATGATTTTAGTCCTCGGAACGCTAAAGCCCCGCTGCTGAGGGAGCAGTATTATAGCTCGGTCTACTTCTTGTCTGTGAACGTGTTATTTTAGCTCCAGTGTTTTAGTCTTAAGCTAAAATCAGCAGTGGGCTTGTGGCTGCTGAGCCAATTCATGACACAGCACACACATCTTAGCCTGGAGGACAATAGGCCTCTCTGTGAGGAAGCGCTCACACACACATATGCACATATACACACACTGCTATGTTTAAACAGGTGGGCAGAAAATGAAGTGGTTAGCGAGGTGTGTGTGTGTGTGTGTGTGTGTGTGTGTGTGTGTGTGTGTGCACGTCTTTCTATAGTTATGACGACCGATTTTGGTTCAATACCATAATTTTGAGGATATTTTGACTGGTCCTCATAAAAAGGAAAAGGGCTTTTTTTAGACTTTAGATGGTTTTAGGACTGGAAATAGGTTTTGGTTAGTGTTTGGCATTTAGTGGTGATGGTTAAGGTTAGGGTGAGGAGCTAGGGAATGGATTTTGTCAATGAGTGTCCTCACAACTATAGAAAGAGAATGTGTGTGTGTGTGTGTGTGTTTGATTATTGAAAGGAAAGGAATGGATAAGGCGTATGTGTGTGTTTAGCCTTGGCCGCCCTCCCAGGAATACATACCACAGTGACACTGGCAGTGCAGAGACCAGCAGAATTCCTTCTTATGAAAATAAGCATCATGGAAACATAGAGAGAGGAGAGGAGAGGAGAGGAGAGGAGAGGAGAGGAGAGGAGAGGAGAGGAGAGGAGAGGAGAGGAGAGGAGAGGAGAGGAGGAGACAAAGGCAGGAATAGAACAAAACTGAAGATAAATGGAGTACACTTATACACCCATGTAATACCTTGTACATAATGCATATGTTATGAAACAGTAACCATAATAATAAAGATAATTTAGTTTTTTTATGTAGTATGTACTTTATACAACAGGTGTGGACTCAATAGCAAAGGAGAAGGCCTTCGTGGGACATGCTGAAGGCCGAATCCGAACTTTAGTCAATCATCATTAAACCTTGAGTTTATCTTTTTCATTCCAACGTTAAAGAGAGTTCCTGAGCACAATGTTAATGTTGCATCCAAAGCACTTGGTGATATCATCTTAGCTTACTGGTTTATATATGGTGAGCTGTTTCTTTAAACCTTGACCCGGCTGCTTTGTTAATACTTCCTGTGTAATTCTCAGTGGATTGTGGGATAATTTAGTCCAGGAATCTGTTTTTTGAAAGAGCCGATGACATCAGATAACATCCCTGACCGAAACAGAACATTACTGACTTCAAGATGGTTCTTATTAACATCCGAGCAACAAGTCGAGCAACTAGATCCACTTCTGAACAAAAGATGTTTTGACAACGCAGATCAATAATTTTTTTATTCAATGAAATCATAATGAATTTTGTGTGAGTTCTCATTTAGTTTTATCTCATTTTCCTCATGAAAAATAAGTATTTTTCAAGACAGTGTTACTTGTCGCACATATACGCAGTTTAGTTTGAGGAGTTTTGTCTTAGATTACACCATACTGTGCCAATGCTGATGTTGAACATATGCAGTACTCTACAAATCTCCAGCTTGGGATTTCTCAATCACAATTGTCATAAGAAATCGGTGGTCAGGAAACCAAGCAAATACCCTGTGCACCACAGACACATCTCATGCTGGCGCAGCAGTCACACATGTGGTTCTGAGCCGGAACAGCTCATACTGGGAAGTTACTAACGGTCAGGCATGTGAGCTGTGTGCATGTATACATAGAGATGGCCTGATGAGCTTTTGGGAAGTGACTTTGTTGTGCGTGAGGCACTGACGGCTGTAGAGGAAGTTTGGCTTCTGGTGACGCTGGGCCGACGGTTTGGCTAGCGGTCCAAACCAAGTGCTAATGAGCGCCGGTTAATAACGGGAATAAACTGATTGGGGAATTTTCATAGTGGTTGTTCCCAGAGGTGGGAGGTTTCTCTAATCCTATTTGTTCCCAGGAGAATGTGGCCCAGTCTCTAGGTATGCTTTTACCGCAGCTTTACAAACACACACACAAACCATTTATCATGACATAATGTTTACATTTCTGTGGCTGGAGAGCTCCTCGGGAGACAGAGGAGCACATCACCTAGAAACGGCTCCCAAACAACAAAAACTGAGCCTGGGTGAGTGTATGTGATCACTTCTGTCATCACCCTCTGACTTTACAGAGTAAAAACCATGAATGCAGACACACTGTACATGTTTACACTATCATTACAAAGAGGTCAAATTAGCATTCTTTACAAGCTAGGATGAGTACTTACAGTTGTGTAGTGTTTATGATACTGTAGCAATAACAACTAGCATGTATCAGGCCATTTCCACTGATAGACATCCAGTAGTGGGAAGTAGCAGAGTACATTTACTTCATTAGATTAGATTCAACTTTATTGTCATTGCACAGTACAAGTACTTATACAAAGAAATGCTTAATTACATTTTTATCAACCTGTACTTTGCTTAAGTTGATATATTTTCAGGTATTTTACACTTTTGCTCCACAACATATATCAGCAGCTATCTGTATTTCTTCCTTCACAATGCATTACATTACATGTTCATGTTGTTTTACTTGTGTTTTTTAAATAAATCAGAGGGGTCAGGTAACATTAGACCCCGCCTCCTGCAGGAGCCTCACATGATGTCTGTAAATTGTCTGTATTTCTACAGAGTTTTTCTAGTCTAGATTATGGCTCAAAGTTCTTTACAATACCTTTAATCCACTCACCCATTCACACACGCATTCATACAGTGCAGCTCTCTCCCACACATCACTCCCACACTGTCTACACTGGCGAGGTTCTGTGAGGTTCAGTATCTTGCCCACGGACACTTCTTTAACTAATACTTTAAGTATATTTTAATAGCAAGTGCTTTCTAACCTTTACTCAAGTTTGTATTTTTAACACGGTACTTTTATGATATCCACTTTTCTAAGTACATGTTAATTTATTTGTACCTTTACTTAAGTTAGATGTTGAGTACTTCCTCCATCCCTGATAGACATCTCATTACAATGTTTGATTTAAAAATCTTAAATATGTCTTTGACCTATTTGCAACTAGTCTAAAGAAGAATACGTTATATTAGTTATCACACAATAAGTATTTGCAAACACTGGACATTACATTTTAAACTGTACTGCATACATACTAGTCTTTTATTAGGAAAATTAGGATTCAAGCACATGCAGACACTCACGTGGAGAAACAATTGGAAACTTCACTGCTGTCATACGCAGACACTATACATGCACGCTGGTACAAAACATGGAAACTAAGTTTGAACAGGAAACTGTGTGGTGCAGCACAGACAGCCATGAGACACAGACACCTATGTATTGTATACCTACACACACAGACACAGACACACACACACACACACAACCGATTATTACAAGTTTCCTGGATACCAACGTGCTGTATACATAAAAGAAAATGGAAGACGTCATTTGGTACCAGGCTCCAGATCCATCAATATCCCTCTGATCAAACACACCGATCAATATTATGAGCTGTTGCCTGGATACAGTTGAATGAGCAGAGTGTGAGAATATACAGACCAGCAATCATCATTTGGCACACATTCAGCTGCAGGGAGACATAAACACACACACACACACACACACAGACACACACACACACACACACACACACACACACACACACACACACACACACAGACACACACACACACACACACACACACACAGACACTGACGCTCACATCTGCACATCAGCAACTATTGCAGCAGTCCTACTCTTCAAACTGGGTTAAGCGGATAAATATTTTCTCCTCAGAGTAAATTTCACACAAACAAACTCATAAACTTGATTATACCACTATGTACAACTTCTCGCACACGCACGGTTTAAAGTGAAGGCAGAAGGAAGGTAGTAATAAATTCACATGAGCCTCTCGTGGCCGAGGTGACGAGAGGTTGGAATGTGATGGGAGGAAGAAACACTTTCATGCCAAATACTTGAATTCTGAGGGAGTTTGAATATCCGTACATACAAATTCATGCCCCACTTCTGTCTGAATAGTAAACAGGTCACACGCTGAGAAGAACACATGCTCACAACAAGTATGCATAGATTAATTCACTCATAACACACTCACACAGACACACACACACCCTGAGTTATCCACGAAACCACAATATGTAATTTTTCAAACTATTAACACCCTGTCAATACAATTTCTGCAAGGCTGCGAGGTGAACATGCATCGGTTATAGTAAATCCACATAGAATATAATCAATCTGTATTATCGCTCAATTTACCAACACAATCATATAATAAAACCAGAGATAAACAAAGTAACTGTTTAAAGAATCATCCTTTTCGCAGACACACAAGTGAGCGTGTTATCTACGCACTGATGTTTCTGTCCACAACACAACAGCAAATAGTAATGTTCCCTTTTCTCAAAAACTACGAATTTAGGCAGAAAAACCAATGAACCAACACCAGAGTTCTACGCACAGAAATTCCTGACCCTGGGCAAAGTAGCAGCTCTTTAAACAGCTCCGGTAAATAAATATGTTGCAACACGGACTCTTATGACGCTCGTTCCACATTTGGCTGAACGGCGTCCAAACACCTGACATCACTCCGCTGTCTGCCCCTTCATACCAGCGATCTCATTCCTGACGCCAGATGTGTGAGGTAATGACCAGAAAAACCCTCCCCCATAAGATTTTACAGAAGTAGATGTTAAAATGACTTTTCTCGTTAAATTAAGTCTATTTTGGGCTGGTTTGTTTCATAAGTTTAAAAGACAAACTATTAAAATCACATTTATGTCTCTCTTATAGCAGCCAACAGACTCTCTCTTCCACTTTACACGTGACTACACACACACACACACGTGTCTTTATGACTTCAGAGGGCATTACATTGATTTCCCCTAACCCTAACCTAAACCTAACTTTTACCCAGCATTAACCCTTGTCTTGACCTTAAACTTTAATGATTTACCTTTTGGGGACTTGCTGGACAAGTCTTCAAAATGTGATTGTGAAACATTATAATCTCTAACCTTTACCAGGACAGATTCATTCCTTATCTGACCTTAACCAAACCATAATTCACTTCTTACCACAAACCTTAA
This sequence comes from Pseudopleuronectes americanus, assembly GCA_038501795.1. Lineage (NCBI taxonomy): Eukaryota > Metazoa > Chordata > Actinopteri > Pleuronectiformes > Pleuronectidae > Pseudopleuronectes > Pseudopleuronectes americanus. The sequence goes on along the minus strand of CM076719.1, from coordinate 15,793,205 downwards.
CCAGGAGCTCAGAAATGCTGCTTTGTAATATTGGAACCAGGCTTTTGTCCCCATGAGGTCCACGTAGGTCAGTTTATGCAGGAATAGGTCCTAAACAGGTAACAAAAAATAACTACACACACACACACACACATGCACACCCTCCTCTTCTCCGTCACTCTGTCTCATCATTTTCCTGTTAATGATTGATGTTGTTCCATCTATTGAAGAGCCTGACAGAATCACAGAGGTCTGAACAATCCTTCTGTGTGGAAACAAAGATTTGACTATTCCATTTTCTTTCTTGGTCTAAGAGACGCTCCAGGAACTGTTGCTTAATTCACGTACTGCTGGAGTGGCTAACTTCCAGGGGCAAGGGTTGTGTCAGTTCCACTGTTCTGCCCTGAGTCTCATGCGGCCTCATGTTACCTGCACAACTATGACTCAGAACATCTAGTTCTTGCATGTGTATGATACTATGCCCATAGAGATGAATAAATACACATACCCAGCGTCAGATAACACATTGCGTTTCTCATTTCACTAAATGGAAACTGATTTTGTCAAATTACTGAAATCTAACCGCCTCACTGAGGTCCACAGAACTTACATGGAAATAGTGCAACAGCTCCTCTCAGTGGTAAATCAGACAGGTTCTATGTCTGCATGTGTTCATGCTCTTTATCCCTGTTCACTTCCTGTCTGTACTGTTGCTCCACCAATCAGCCATCAATGTGTCTCACCAGGGAAGAGAAGTCCTTTAAAAGCTCCTGCCATGAGGTGGAGAGGCCTCTAGGAACTTTTAGCTGGCTATTTATTTTTTTTGTCTTTCAATGTTAAGAAATCCCATGGTTTGAGTTACTTGTAAGGTTTTCTGTCAACTTTTGTGAAACTTAACAATATTGTGTGATTTAAGCACTGTAAATGTTTATTAAACGAAATTTGTCACAAGGATATTGTTTAAACTCACACATCAACATTTCCTTCCATCTCTCTTTCCCTTCCCGTGGCACTTCGTCTGAGCCGAACTAAATCTCAAAGTTCAGATGAAACACTTTATATGATTAATTGAAACTAGTGCGTGCTTCGGTCTCATCAGAGCAAAGCATCCATCTCGATAAGATTTTAGTACATCAGGAGCCGCCCTGTCACACTGTGGGGTTTAGGCTAAGAAAATCCTTCTCTTGGTTTAATGGGCTCACTGTGCAGAGGGGATGACAACATCATAGCCAGATTACACCAGCAGTGGGCAGTAGAAAGCAGCAAATACAAGATCCTTGTGTGATCTTACAGAGGATGTCAATGTACAGTTCTCTTCTTCCTCTGTGTTGGTACCAAACAATGTGAGCTCAACACACACTTTATATGGCCTTCTCTAACAATATGTCACACAAGCCACAAATAATCTTCTCAGGTTGTAAATACAAAAGACTAGTTATTTAAAATGAATACAGTCAACTGTGCAATCAGTCAGCTTGAACATTATTACACCATATAGCTTATACTTATAAACAAATGTATCTAAATATGCTGTAGCAGCCCCCAGCTCCTGAAAAGCCTCTACTGTTGAGCGATGGGGTCTGGTTCAAATCCCAAACATGTGCATGTTGAACGGGTAAGAGGCGGTGGATCTGTGCGGCCCAGTGAAGCACAACAAACACGCAACAAATGATATAATTTCTTTGTCGACCGTAATGTGTCTTGTGTATAGGAGCATACTCTTGCCACAAAGCTGGATGCACATAAGGTCTAAAAAATCAAGATAACACGTTTATTTGAATTGTATCTTTTTATCAAGAAAGAGCTGTACACAAACTGAGTCAAGGAAATACATGATTATTATAAACAGGATTTGAAAAGATGAATAAAATGCTAGAATAGGATAATAACATATGAGAATCAATAAACTTAGACATGATGAATCATTTTATATAATAAAGTAAATGTATACACTAAAATGGAGGGATCATTGTCATGTTTTTTGCCGAAGAATTCTGGAGGAAGCACTTGAACATTTTACATAAGTAAAAATACAAGTAAATAGATGAAGATGTATACTCAAGTAAAAGTACCACATTGTCTTTTCTACTAAGTTCTTTCTTTTGAATATATTTAAAGTTAAAGAACCCTAGTCCTGAATGCAACTTTCCAAATCCATTTTCAGGTGCTTCCTTGTACTCTGGCTGCAGGAGGCTGCCGGCTCAATTCGCCTGTTATCATTGATAACTTTCAGAAATATAATGTAAAATACTGCATTGTAAAAATGTAGTGGAGTAGAAAGTAAAGATATATACTGATATATGTAGTTGAGTAAAAGTGAAAAAGTACCTGAAAATATAGATACGTGAAAAATTGATTTAAGTACACTAATAATGTATTTTGTTACATCCCAACACTGCTAAACTTTGCCAAAGACACCATTCCTCAAAAGTATTAAAAAATGTGGATTATCGTCTGCATATTTTCGGCCAAATACAGTCTTCCTCACTATGGCTGAGGTTGGACCCCGAGCTTACACAGCATCACAAACATTACATTTCATTTAGCTGATGCTTGTATCCAAAGCGACTTACAATAAGTGCATTCAACCATGAGGGTACAAACCCAGAACAACAAGAATCAAGAAAGTACAATTTCTTTAAAAAAGCAAAAGTACAAAGTGCTATAAGTAAGTGCCATTTAAGTGCTACTAAATTGTTATTTTTATTCAAGGTATAGTCGGAAGAGGTATAAAGTTTCTGCTGTCCTGATGTCATTGGGGAGCTCATTCCACCATTAAGGAGCCAGGACAGCAAACAGTTGTAATTTTGATTAGTGTGTAGCTCGCAGTGAGGTAGCATCAAGCCGATTGGCCGAAGCAGAGCGGAGTGAATGGGGTGAACGTGCTGGGGTGTAACGTTTGACCATGTCCTGGATGTAGACTGGACCTGATCCGAACACAGCTGACTCCTTTTTTTTCTAAAACACTGTTCAAAGAATGAATGTCATGACTCTCACACTCTCCCTCCACCCTGACTCATTGTCTCCTCCTGCTCTGTCTTCAGACATTTGTCACTGTTCTCTTGTTTTTCAACCTCAGCCGTCCTTCTCTCTCCTCTCCTCCTCTCCAGCTTTCTAATTGAATCCACAGGAGTGAATTCCAGCAGGCAAGAGGAGAGGCTGCGGGAGGGGTGATGTCAGAGGTCAAAGGTTGTGTTATGACCCTTGCCCGGTGAGTAGAACCCTGCTGTGCAGCATTTCTGGTTGTGTGTTTGTGTGTGTGTGTGTGTGTGTGTGTGTGTGTGTGTGTGTGTGTGTGTGTGTGTGTGTGTGTGTGTGTGTGTGTATGTGCCTGTGCGCACATGCGTGCATGCGTGTGTTTGTGTGTGTGTGTGTGTGTGTGTGTTTGTAAAACAGCAAAGAGAGTAACTTGTTGAGTTACTTGTTATGTATTTATGCATAAACGGACATTCCAGTGCAGTCACTCTGGTTATCATGTTTATTAATGAGGCTGCAGTCGTGTCTTCATGCTGGTTCGTGGCTCGGTACAATACGCAGATTTTATGTCATTGTAATGCTTTAAAGAAAATATCCATTCCAAAGAGATTTAAATCATTTTCTCCCATTGACGTAGATACAATTTCCTGAACACAGTATCGTTAAAGAGATGTTATGTCTTGCTGTAAAGGTGATGTTAGCTTGCTATTTATTACATCTTGTACACTGAGAGCAATAAGTTTTCACTGTAAGTAAAACTCTCCTCCTAAATTACAATCTGAACCCCCACGACCATTTGTTAGAACAAACATGCACAAATGAACACTCTCTCTCTCTCTCTCTCTCTCTCTCTCTCTCTCTCTCTCTCTCTCTCTCTCTCTCTCTCTCTCTCTCTCTTGACGAATGGGGCAGGGGGTACATTGTGAGTGAAGGAAGGTGCTGAGAAGGAGGGGGGTGAAGAAAAAGAGAGGAAAAGAGAGGAGCAGATGTTCATCAGTTCTACAGACCCCCCTCCTCCTCCTCCTCCTCCTCCTCCTCCTCCTCCTCCTCCTCCTCCTCCTCCTCCTCCTCCTCCCTCTCCCTTTATTATTTCACTGGTAATAGTGGCCTCTTATCTGAAGACGCCTGTTTGAGGCTGTGGAGGAATGACTTCTCTTAATCATCAGAGTTTCAATGGGCTGAGCCTGCAAGTGTATGAGTGTGTGTCAGTATTTGCAACAAACACACACACACACACATGCAAATGGTGCTATAACACAAACGTTTTACTCCACAAATTGTCTGCAAATTTCCACACATCCACACATCCACACACACAGGCCACACACATACTCTCACAAATACACGCACTATTGACAGTGTATGGATAAGCTCACCCCTCTGCCCTTTGCGTACAACCCATATGAAATTAGAATAACAAGCTATTCAAAATATAAAGAATATGACATATACACATGTATATAAGACGGTATATTAACTGGCTCTCACTGGATATCCTTCCCATTCTCCTTTTTTTTTGGACAAACTATAAATTACTAAATTACTTGACCATTTATTTAAAAACATCCTGCAGGATTATGTGTGGTGAGGCGGCACCATGCAGTCAGCAGTCTCTGGGTAACCCCACACCGCCGTGCCACCTCTGTAAATCTCCTCTAATATCAAACAGATGTTGCATGCAGCAAATCCCACTGCAGGAAAGGTCATGGGACAGAGTGAGGAAACGCGTCCCATGAACCCATCTTTATGTATCTGCTCGATTGATCCCAAATCTGGAGATAAACCTGTTTGAGCATGGAGCCAGTCTTATTACTCCACCTACAATCCTCCAGTTCCTTCCTCTCTTTCTTTCTCTCTGCTCACTCTCTCATTTCCCCTGTTTTTTCCTCTAAATAGCCCCCAATCCTGCCCCTTCATCCCCCTCCTCGCCCCCATCTCGTTCCTCCAAACAAGCCCCTCTATCTCACCCATTCACCAGCCCCTCCATGTGTGTGTGTGTGCGTGTGTGTATGGGGGTTGAGTCGCGGAGGGCGGGCCATTAGTTTGTTAGTTGGTTCTGCAGCTCATTGAGCTCATTGTGCTCAGAAGGCCCCTCTATCCCAGCTGGACTCAACAAGGAGTCTCCTATTCCTTCAGAAAGCCCCACCACCACAACTCCACCACCCCCCACCCCTCGCTGCACTCTCAGTAATCCCTAACTCGCCCCGAAAAAGGAGATTTGTTTATTGAAGTAAACTCGACTCGCTGACCAAAAAGCCTGTTTACAGATAACAGTTGTTTGCTCAACCAAATTAACAGAAGGGCCTGGTTACCTCAAGGCGTTCGTGCTGTTGACATCTTGCTAACAGCTTGTTGTTCACAGTGGTGGTCTTCATCTCAGTGTAAACAGTAAACAATTAAAAATAAAAGCAAACAGGGCTAAACACTCAAAGGCGATCAGCTGATTAGGGCAGCATTTCGTGTGGTTTAGTCCCCAAAGGTCAGTCGTAATAGAATGAGGCCTTGTTCCCTCATAGCATTAAGATGCATATGGTTGTATGATGAGAAGGGACAATATCTGGATGTGGTCAACAAGTTAGTTCCTATACGTAGGATGTTGCTGTGGCCTGGTGGTTAGTACATTCTATAGACATGAACTTCTTGGAAATGTGTCCGTGTGAGTATTTATGACAATCACAAGTCAGAGCTTACAAACATGGAGGATTATTAGCATGATGAGCTTTCTTCATGGAAGACATGTTGTCATATACATCCACTCCCAAATATCTCCCACATTTTCCCAGAACTTGCCTTTCACATGAAGAACGCAGCAGGAGACTGCCAACAACAGACACGTCACCAACATCACAAACTTTTCTGGAGCTTTCAGCTGACGGTTGGAGTCTGAGTAGATCATACACGAGGCAGGACATATTGTATAATTCCACTGTATATTGACAGTGGCATCTCCAAGCTCGTTTTTCCATGTTGACATCTTCAGTGGCATCTTGTACGTGTATGGATCCTCTTATTCATTTGAAGATATTTGTATTCTTTCAGTTTTCCTGTCTGTTGAAGATTAGAAACGTCATAAACGTCCACTCTGACATTTTCCAGTAATTTCACTCGCCAACTGGCAGTAACTAACTCGGCCATTTACATTCACACATACAGGCCCTCTGCAACACTTGAGGAGCATATGTGGACTTCAATACATCGTCTGAAAGCAGATTATGTCTTTCTTCCCCTTACAGCCAATCGAGCATAATCAACAACTTGTACAGAAACCATCTTATTCACCCATACAGAATAGATTTCTATTTCTATGAGTTGGAGTTCATACGGGGAGTCGTATGGAGATTTTTCACATGTCCTGGCCACTGTGGACATCAGGACACCACAGGTATGCGAGGAAAAAACAATTCAGTTTAACGTACAACTCTCACAAGTCAAAACACGGCTGGATCAGACAACCCTCAGGCTGTGGACCAGTGGAGTATACCCATACCATTACATCATCACAAAACAAGAGGGGAGGGGGTAGTTGAGACCCTCTGTCAAACACACACAAGCCCGCATACACAAATAAACACACACACTCACACACACACTTAATGGTGACCACGTGGCTGGACCAAAACAAAGCTTTTCGGCTGTCTTTGTTCTCAGCTGAGCTCATCTTTGAAAAGGGGCCTCCAAGCGACGGACCAGATTTCTTCTTCTTCTTCTTCTTAAAAATACACAGTTATGTTTCAAAACTTTAGATAGAGGTAAAAACCCTCTATGTAAAAGACGTGATACTTTTTTTCCAAAGCAAACATTCTTGTGAGTACAGTTTGAGCAGGACCTTCCTCCAGAGGGGGAATCCAACATTTATATCCGGCCACGAGCTGCACTGAACTTTATGCAGAACAAACTGTAAACTGTTCTCTCCCTGAGGCTGCCGTTAGCTGTTCACCAACTCGACAAGCCGCTGTGGGCATGCTGCTGCAACGCTCCTTACGATCCCAGAGGTGTGACAACTTCACTCCTGGCAGACCAGCGAGGGTGTGTGTGTGTGTGTGTGTGTGTGTGTGTTCTGAAAAGTTCTATCTTTGTGAGGACCAGACATCTGCAGTCATGGGAGCAGAATGGAACACTTATCATCTCTAGGCTCGGATTTAGTGTAGTATGTTGGGTTGTTATTATTATGGGTTTTAGATAAATGTAAGCCTTGAGTTTAAGGTGATAGCAATTTGATTTGACAGTTCCCTTGCAAATGTAGAGGAACAAACCTGTGTGTGTCTTTGTGTGTGTGTGTTTGGAGGGAGGGGGGCCGTCTGATACTCTCATGGCTCTGCGGTGGAATTTTTCACACATCCACCTTTACCTTTGAAATCAAAGTCTTGACTCCTCCGTGTCTGCCTCACAGTGATAGCCTGTCTCCATTCTGACGCTTCTTTCCATATGGTCAGTTTCTTCTCTTTTCAGACTTTTTGTCCTTGCGGTTGGCTTTTTTTTTGTTGGTGTTTGTCTGCAGACATTGTATGTTTCTTGCTGCTCCCTTTGTTCTGCAATGTTTCTTTAATTTGTTTTAGCAACTGTTAAAAACCTTGAAAGAAAATCCTGAATTTCCCTCTTTGTTCGTAGGCGCAGCAAAATTTAATGGGTTCTTTCCTGACCCTACCACATCCTTTCATAAAGTTCTGGGCGAATGCTGGTCACAAACAAACAGAAAAATAATTGGAGAGTGGTGAAAACTTGATGAAGGTAATAATAAAATATTAATGCAAGAAGGAGTAAGAACATCAGGATGATTGACTGAGGCCTTCAGTTTATCAGACAGAACTTCTAATAATATCAAAGCCTCTGTTTCACAGCAGCATTAATACGCAAAAGTGCTTTACAATCATGGAAAAGAATGGTAACACAAGTGTGGATAAAAAGATAAATGTCATGTGTATGTAGCCTTGACCAAACATCTATATTTTAAATTATTCTGTTCGAAATTGTATGTTCTTTACTTAATATGAAGAGGTTCTGTCGTTTCTTTTAGGTTTAAAGACTATATTTTGTGAAGATTATGGCTTCTTTGTGTATCATTTAATCAAAATGTATTCATATAGAACCTTTCATTCCAATCAAATGCAATTCAAAGTTCTTGACAAAACATAGGATGTTAAAAATGAGTTAAAGACATTCAGATTTAGAGACGAATGCATACCAAAGCAATCAATAATAGAAAAGACAATAATAAAAGAAAATTTAAAAAATATTATTATTATAAAATAATTATTTTGTTATTCATACAAATAAACTAACTTTCTTTTATTAATAATAATAGTAATATTATTAATGATCATAATAATAATGACAATATTAGTTAAAAAAAGACAACACAACAACAAAAACCATATAGATAGGGTTTTTAAATGTGAGTTTTAAGGACCTAATGTATATTGCAATACCTAAATCACTGTATACTGCACTTAGGCACTGATTTAAATGATTGATACTTTTTAGTGCCCCACGTAAAACAGATAAAATGTTAAACTCAAGAAGCCAAATCGTATTTTTGCTTAAACTTTGTTGATAAGAAACTTGAGCCCTTTTCTCCATTGGGGAGGAGGTGGCCCCTCAGAAAGTGGTGCACGGCCCTGGCGGGGACCCTCCTCAGACGCGCAGGATGCTGGGAGGGGCTCGCGACTCGGTGTTAAATCCACACGTGGTCGGACCGTGGGGCTTGTTTGGCTCCTCAGACTCCGCTGGAAACTTCTGATCGACTCATGCCAGCGAGTGTCCCTGCTCGTAGGACTATCACTGCGGGGACAGACGGGACCTGACCCGGCTTCACGAACCCAGCGCAATGCCTTCTTTCCCCAAACTCGAGCAGCTGTCCGACCTGGAGCAGATGATGTGCGAGGTAAGCGAAGGAAAAGCAGTTAGTGAAAAAGTTGTGGAGCCAAAAGTTTGCTAGCTCTCTGCAGCGTGTTAGCTTAGCCGGTAGCCACGCTGCTAACTTTACGCTATTCGCTCTCCTCATCCCTTTGACAAAAAGCAGATTGGAATGTATTTTAACTTTATTCTGTTTCCCTGCTGGTGTGAATGTGTTGATTTAAACAGTCTCCGTTGACCGTTTGAAGCTTTAAAGTGGGTTAAAGTGAAGTTAGCATGGAAGCTAACTTGTCACAAAGTGAGAGCGCAGTGGAGGCTGATGTTAAAATTCCTCGAAGCCCATTGAACTCTCTGCTCCGGACTGAGGTCACTCGTGTAACTAGTCTTGGTTAAACTAGTTTAGTTAGTAGATTTTCCCCACTGGTTACACTGAAGTATCGAGTCATATCTCGGCTCTGTTAACGAAAGACACGTTTAATGAAAACAGCTACAACTTCCGGAGCAGTTGTTGCGTTAAACAACCACAACCCTCCTGTTGCAATTCCCTTGTGTTTAACCCTGTGACTGTACAACAACTCCAGTAGTGCTCACAAGTTCATAGTGTATCGTATGTGGTCCAAGGTATTAAGTTTTGATCACATGAAAAGATGCTTGTGAAGTTAAGGTACAACACGATTTAGTAATGTAATGTAATTTAACAAGGTATCAGAGGCTGATGCTGGATTTACACGTTTATGTAAGAAATAAGATGTTTTTTAGCATCTGCAGCGCAAATGCCTGCAATTTATTCATTACTTAAATTGTTAATTTCAGTTGATATTGTTTCGTTATACTTGTAAGAAAGTCATAGAAATGGTCAGGTAATCAAATCTGGGTTTTAAATACTCCTAGAAGTTATTTTACAGCAGATATTTAAGATGAACTACCCTGTCATATAGAGGACGAGTCTCATTGGACATACTGCTGTCTTAAGTTATCCTTATTTTCACATTGTAGACATTTTTTACAAATTTGTACCTTTTTTTTAATATATATATATATTTTACTTTACTGTTAAGTTGTGTTGTGCTGTACTTACTTCTTAAATTGCCTGTGGATTTTGTGTCCATCCATAAATTCAGTTATTTGGTAAAGATTTGTTTTTTCCGGGTGTAGAACACAATGGTTTCACACTGTTGATTTTAGACACAGCTGTACTTGTCTGTATTTTGGGATAGGATAAGTTAATTATTTTAAAACATCTATCAAGGATGCTTAAGATAAATTGTAACCCTGTTGGATTAATTATATCGTGCCAGTTATGGCTATTTCGTATATGTCAATTTTAACTTTGAGTGTGGAAATGAAGTATCGATGAAAACGTTTTATCAGTAACAAATCAACTTTAAATTCAGGTTTTGTTTACAAGTAAAAACTCAATGAAAATGTACTATCGCTAAACCAAGAATGAGCCGCAGAGATTTTGGACATTGATTCTCGAGTTGTGCAGCTAATGTTGTGTCTGTTCTTGTCTGTTCATACAGCAGTTACTCAGTCTTGACCTGATGGAGCCCAACAGGCCGCCACCGTCCCTCAGTGTGGAGATGAGAACACCGGGCTACATTGGTCAGCCGCGCAGCAACACATCGTTTTCCCTCTCGTCTCTCTCCTCTCCCACTGATACTTCAGAGAGTGTATTTCTGCCCTCCAGCCAATGGGGGCAGCAGTCAGAAAGCCCACCTCCCCCCCAGATGGCTAATTCCTCCCAGTGGGGGAAGTCAGCCTTCCTTGCTCTGCGCTCTGTCAGCATGGTGGAGACCAGCAGCACCACAGCAGCAAGTCTAGGCTGGCCCGGGACAGACTTCCAGCACTCCCAAAGTGACAGCCCCACTGCACTGAGCACTAGCTCCTCCCTGTCCACTTCATCTCTCTCCACTTCCTCTTCCTCCTCCCGCTATAAGACTGAACTGTGTCGCTCTTTCACGGAGAGTGGGTTGTGCAAGTATGGTGGCAAGTGCCAGTTCGCCCATGGGCAAGACGAGCTGCGAGATCTCAACAGACATCCAAAATACAAAACTGAGCCGTGTCGTACGTTTCACACCATCGGCTTCTGCCCCTACGGGATCCGCTGCCACTTTGTCCACAACGGTGATGAAGAAGAGGAGCAGCAGTACTTCTCTCGTTCAACCTCTTCCTCCTCAAGCATTCCCCAGCAGCCACTTAGCTCCTCTCGCATGCACAGACCCCCTCTGGTTAGACAGAGCTTCAGCTTTGCTGGGTTTCCCTCTCCTCAACAGGCCCTTCAGCACACACTCGCTGATCACCCCCCTTTGGCCGCCACCTCTTTCAGACCTGCACCCCTGGCGTCTCCTCCTTCCTGTGCCGATATAACTGACCTCCTCTGCCACGCCTTCCTGGAGATGGACTCAGCCTTTGAGGCCTCACCTGCTGACAAGTTCCAAACCCTCATGGGCCCAGCCATCACAGCAGATCCCCAGTCTCCATTCCTGCCTTCCCCTGACTCCGGCTGCTCTCCCTGTGGGCCCTCACCCACTGACTCCCCTTCCCTGAGGCAGAGTCCCGGCGCTCCTGGGGTCTTTTCACGCCCACTGGGCGCCCGCTCCCTGTCCTACACCTCTCTGTCTGACCAGGATCAAGATGGGAGCAGCTCTGCTAGCTCGCTCAGCGGCTCTGAATCCAGCAGTGGCAACAACGAAAGCAATGCCCGACGTCTGGCAGTATTCAGTCAGCTCTCTGTTCCTGATGATCCTGCTGTGGTCTGCCTTTAGGCTGCAGTGTGCGGGAATCTCAAACATTTACACTGACATACATTCAGACACAGACATGATGTCCACATTAGACACAATACATGCAGCACACACATGGTGCTGATAAGTTTAACACATACATAAACATTCCCCTTTCACACACTGCCACTGGTCCGACGCAGCGTTCTTTGCACCCGTGTGGCCTTGAATGAAACTAGGACTTTATTGACAGAGTCTGAACGCTGACAGAGATTGGCCCAAACGCCGGTGTCATTTGCAGAAGGAAGGCCACAGTGATACTGAAAATATAGTTGCCAGTATGAAGACAGAAGTCTAATAGTGTGGCAAGCGTTTGATGCTTTATCAGAATAATATGTTAATTGAGCAGATGGCAATTAAGCTAATGTAATCACAGTGTGATTTGCCCCAGTGCCGTATGTTAAGACCGACCACTCTGATCAGATTCCACCAGCATCTACAGTGTGATCCTCAAAATGTGATAAAGCCAAAGACGTCTGTTTTATAACACAAACGTTTTTTTATTATGGTGGGACAGACGCACAATGTGTTTTTCAATTAAACGCACACAGTATCTCAGTGAGTGAAATTATCCTTGTCATTGTCTGAGGTTACGTTCAGATCACTGGCCTTGAACATGAGTGTTACGTTTTTAAACGGCCAAAGTGCCTGTCATGTTATTTAAAAGGTCATGTTAGTGTTGAATCAAGATTTGTTTGGAGAGATGTGACGAAGGGTGTGCAACTTCTTTTTTCTTTTTTTTTAGTGACATAAGCTAGTGTGAGTTCAGTTTTGTTTGTTGTCACATTAACTACAACTGTTGATCTTCTGTCTGTTGTGCCTTGTTGATAAACCTGCTATCAGTAAAACGCCAAATTTCCAAAGTCACCCTGTCCTATTAGAGGAGGGAGAGGGACTCCGTTTGAGTTTACAACAAAAGCCAAATGGCCTTGATCATACTTTTTGCCAATCTCATGTTTATGACATATCGTTATCTGTAGGACTTGCAAGCAGGAAAAACAGGAAAGATATTTGACTGGCTTTTGATATTTGAAGTGTCAGCGGGCACTGCAGAAACTCTTAAGGGTCAAATATGGACGAAAACCGAAACGATGTGCCATCACTCTGCGTCTTGTTTCATAATCTGATGTGGTGTAAGCTTTTGGCTCAGAAGTAAATATTTAATCTATTCAACTGTCTGTTTTTACCTTTGGCGAGGTTTCTCAAAAACATCTGTCGTTCCTAAACTGTATTCTTTGATTATCTTAAGCACAAACATTCCCAGGAGTGTGATTTATTTTCTTCCTCTCTTGTCCACAGGCAGCACTGGTGTCACATGTTCGATGAATGGTCATGTGTGTCTCTCAGTGTTAATTCCTCCTGTTAATGGCTTTGTACTGTTACGAATGTGAAGCGCACTCACTTCCATGTATCCTGTTTTTCCAGGTCTGTTGCCTTTACTGTGTTAGATCCAGCTATTGTACAGTTAGGGTACATATGCGTAGAGTTTTAGAAATGTTACTTGGCTGTTTTTTGTGTGTTTACGGTGTAGTTTGGTAGAAGAGCAGACACTTCTGTTTCCGGTCTATTTAAAATCACCTTTTCATCGACATGTTTGATGCCTGTTCAGTGTTAAAGGTGATTATCTTTAGTAAATTAATTTCTTTAATTTATTTTAACGTATTTATAGAGTACTTTGAGTTGTTAATGCTTGTATCAAGTTTAATATATTTGGGTTTCTTTGACTTTTTTGTACCTGAAATAAAGTTTAGTTGTGTTTTTTTTAAACTGACTGATCAAGTTTATTTTCTTTACACATCTACAAGTACATTCTACACACACACAGAAGCTTCTGCTGGGAAACGAAAGAGTTGCTGATGCAGCAACTCAGAAGTTAAAAGGCACATGTGCGTTTCCTTCCTTGTAGACTGCTGTTCTAGCGTATTTGCCACAATGTTGAAACATTGATGCGAGTTGCAGGAAGGCAGGAAACCATGTGAACCGTCACTTACGGTTTTCATTCTACCTCACACACCCATGAACTCCAATGTCAGAGCTTGGCCCTTTAATGTTGACGTGAACTGTGTGTACACAAACTTCACGTCACACACAGTGAAGATAAACGCATCTTACACAGAAGTTGCTATCTTATACTAGATGCGTAGAAAGGGATAATAGGGCAGACGTTCACTGGACAGCAACACAACTATCTCAGAGGTTGTTATTGCACAATCGATATCAACCATATAACTAACAGTTACGAGCCTATTTCAGTTTGTCTATTTAAAAATAATAAAAATCCCTAATACCGAGACATGTACACTGGGGGGGAAAAAGCTTTCAAGAGAGACTTCTCTAGATTTATTCAAAGGGAGTAACATGAGTATCCAGACACCAAAACCCTCTTTCATCCTCAAGTTACACTGTACAGAAGTGAAGAAAAGACTCTTCACACTTCCAGGTGAAGCTTAATAATTATTTTCTTCCATGATGCAGCCTCTGCAAGATTGGATTTACAATCCTGGTTTTTATATGTGAAGGCTTTTTTTCTTATTCTTTAATTCATAAAAAGCAGGATGAAAGAGTATTATAATTAAGTAAATGCAACCATGATTTCCACTTCCAACTATTTGGAGGTTGTTTAGGTTTAAAAGCAAAATACTATGTGCTACATACATAGTCTTGCATTCTAAAAGCTCAGGGGCAGTTAAACATTTTCTGATTGCAAATTTGCAAATTAAAATCTATTGGAGCACGTTTGTTAAATCATGCCTGTGACTTCATGTGTGTGTGTGCGTGTAGTCATTCTACTAAGATTTCATGTGGAGATAAGAAGCCTTTTGTTAGGGTTTAATCTTTCCAATCCTGGGTTCCTACCCATTTCCCTTCTCCCTCACTGCCTCCCCTGATTCCATCCATCCTCTCGCTGAGTTACTCTGCTTTACTTCAACGACGTCCCCTCATCTCTCCCTCAGTGAGACTTTCTACAACTCTACAACTCTCTTACAAATCTACACATAATTAGTCTTTAAATTCTCAGATGTCCATAAAAAGAGACAAAGAAAAAGAAAGGGCCCCAGGAATCTTTCTGTCGTGCACAAGAGCAACAACAGTATTATCTTGTCACTGTTAACATGAGATGGCTTCGCTGTCTGGGAGTGATTAGTGGCTGTAAACGGGATAAAGGCATGTGTGTGTGTGGGTGTGTGGGTGTGTGTTGCATTGTGTCTGATAGACATTCTCCCACACTCTTGCCCTGTGGGACATAGGAAAGGCAGGCAGATGGCTGTATTCAGGTCCACCGCGGGTCAACATATGGCCCCGAGAGACAAAGTTTGTGTTTGTGTGTGTGAGACAGAGGAGCTCACTCTTAACTATGCATGAGTGGAGGACGCTGAATAGGTAGGTGAGAAGGAGGGAGAAAAAAAGGTAATAGTGGGGGGTCAGGAAAAATACACAGCGAGATAAAGAAGGGATAGTGACAGCTTGAGAGGATGAAAGAGGGCATCTTCCAGTGAAATCAATATATGGAGATCTGCTGATGCGCAGGGAAAAGTAAAACCTGCATTTTAAGTATTGTTCATTATAATTCATTTAGGAATAAAGCATCCATGTGTGTTCATACTGGCCACTATTACTTGTTGACTAAGTTAACATTTTACATTTTCTCAACTTTTTCTTAACCAGCTAACCAACTTAAACTACCTTTTTTTTAACTCAAAGACAATGCACATTGTAAGTAGCTACTGCTAGCCCAATTATTGCTACGCTACTTAACTTATACTTAACACTAGCTAAATTCTATTGACTTACTAAAGGATAAACAGATTTAAATCTGGAGTGCAGGACTTTTGCAAATATTATATAGGTGGTTGGAAGCACTGTGGTCATAAACCCTGTCTCCTTCATGTTAGATGATGGGACATGGACCGAAATCTATGAGATGTTAACACTGATGTTTGCTAAAGTGTTTATGATTCTGGTAAATTTGGTTTCAATTCACAGTTTTAAAAAGTGGGACGCCGTGAAACGTTTCCTGATCAAATCAAACTTCTGATAGCACCGAGATAGAATGGATAAGTTCTGCCTGCTTCATTTGGAATCTGGATGTTAAGGATCTCTACGTGTTCACGGTTCTACGCTCTGGGTTCATCAATGACTTTAGACTGAAACGGGTGATTTCCAGTAAACGAAAGTGAACTGCAGTGAGCTGCTTTCAGGAAACCTGACCCAGATGTCTCTGTCATTTTCTCACACTACAAAAGAGAATTCAGCCACTCTCTGTGCACAGTGTTACTGAATTGTAACAAGTCATCAGTTTGAGTGAATGAATGCTGGTTTTACTCTCCCCACACACATCCTTTCTTTCTTCCAGTCCCTCCTCCTCCTCCTCCTCCTCCTCCTCCTCCCTCTCCCTCCCTCCCTTCATTCACCAGTTCTCTTTTGTGAGGCCTGGGGACATTGTGATGCAGCAGGAGGAAAGGGAGCCAAGCTTTGTAGAGCAGCACAAAAACAGCTGTTGCTGAGGCCTCACCATCGACCCTCACGCTCACTGTCCCAAATCTCCATTCTACTGGGGGAGATATTTAGTTGCAGGTACGAGAAACATCTAACACCCTCGCCCATTCCACTCCCCACACAGCTAACAACTTCCTCATCTTTATCTTGCCTCCACACTGCTTCCCCTCTGCCCCCCGCCTCCAATAAACTTCTCTTTTCTACCTTTCATTCCCCTCCAGACTCCTGTAGAGGCTCTTCTTTTCTCTCATCTCATTTCCCTCCTGCCCACTCTCCCAATCTCCTCCTCCACCAACTTTCTATAATTCCACCCCCTCCCAGGCTCTCTCTCTAATCCCTCCTTCTGGTGTTTTTTTTCTTCTTTCTTTACGGAAAGGATTTGGGCTAAGTGTTTAATGGGTTGCAACAAATGGGCAAAAGAGTGGGCTGTCAGGTGCTGTGCATTAATGCAGACACCTAACTCAATTTTCTTGACTGTTTTTCGTCCCGTGGCAATCGCTCAGTCGTAAAGAAGTTACAGTAACCACAAAACTCGAGGCTGAGAGGTGTGGAGTGGCAGTCTAATAACCAGGGATCTTACTTAACTTTTCTTGAGATTTTAAGCTCTTTCAAGTACTCTTGTTTTGAGGGCCTCCAGACTTAAGTAAGGACTCGACCCACTTCAAGCGAAGCCAAAGTCTAAGACAACAGCATGTGGAAACTTTTAAAGCAGTACAACAGCAATGCAACTTTACACCTGCAAGAAGTTTTGGGACTTGTGAAAGATTGATTCCTTAAAGAATGATTTAAAAAGCAGAAGCTGAAGTGTCCAGACATTCAGCTTCCAAAGCCACTGAGCGCTACACTTTCCATTATGTAATCAATGGCGACCCTTATATTAGACCCTCCCTCCGGCTATCCCTGCAACTTGTTTGTAACACAGGCTTTAACCCTGATGACATCACCGTAGTTAACTTTAATAAGCTGCATCCCAAGTATTTCTCTCTCTTTCCCCCCATTATTAAACCTCTTAAGCTCCGTGCTGCGGTTTGTGAACAAACATAATTGAGTGGGGTGGCTATTGTTTCAATGTTGGGGGAAAACTCACGCCTTTTAAACCGGCGGATTAATAGTAGAAATGGTAGCACAGATTAAATCAACTGATGCTCTACGAAAACAAATTGTAAAGTGTAACTTTGAAATGTTGATCAAGCCTTCTGTGATAGCTGCCTTTGTGTCATTTAATGTGCTTGAAGCAGGAAGCGTGTCTAGATTTAAGCACTTCTGTCTCGACTTCACCTCCCATATACATGTACATGTGGTAACCGTAATTGATTTGGCTGCTGAGTATGTTTTTTTCCGACAAATATATAAAGTAATAAGAAAAATACTGAGTCTGGATTTTCCTTAAATGAGGAAAAGCACATTTTCAAGATGTGTCTCGTACTTACAGTAGATGGAAATGTGGAAAATAGCATCCACAGCACTGTCCTAGGCCGAAGCCTGGGTAAGACCCACACTGAGAGAACATTTAACGGTTCACACCTCTGTTGTGTAAAATGATTACACTGATATCAGGGGGAATGATAGAACAAGGGAAACGTTATCAAAGCAAAGATACAAGCAGCGGGTTGAAGTGTAAAATATTTCACAAAATGTGAGTATGAGTCTGACTGAAGCTTGTTGAGCTTGTTGTGAATGCCAACGTAGAGCTAAACCTGCTGGAACAAAACCTTTAAGTGCAGCCCACTCACGTACAGCAGAGCCTCTTAATACCGAGCTCATGACGTGGATCAAAAACATGAGGAATATTAATATTCTAAGCCAGGATGATGTGAGTTGGAACCGCTGCCACTAGTGTACACAGTGCAATGTGTTGCTAGGCAGAGGAGCCATGAGCATTTTTCTGTTCATTTGTTGAAATCATCACAGAGGTTCTCATTCAATGATCTTAGTTCGGGATAAAAATCACAAATGAAAGGGGGGAATGAAGATGCATGAGCACATATTGTGTTATCAGATTTATTAGATCAGTGAAAAACATTTGTAGATTTAATGTAATAAACTGTGATGCTAAGTTTCTTGGTGTATTTTTATTGAGGTTTAGCAAGTTTGTAAAAACATGGGTTCTCCCTTCTCCCACACAAACACTGTGAGAACGTCAGAAAGATCAACTACAGCTTGATGTGTCCCTCTAGTGGCACAAAGAGGCAACTACTTCAACCAGAGGTGAGTTTCTTTATTGTTGTGTTCGAGTTGTCGCTGCTTGCTTAACAGACCTCGTTGTTGTATTATTCTTGTGTCAACATTATTCGGCCGAAAGTATTTAGATGCGAGAAAAAAAATAAATAGAACATCCATACAGTCTTTTTCTTTTAGATGTTGAAAAAAGAAAAAAACATGACGATATGTTTACAATACTGTACAAAAGACAAAACATGTACACCTGGGTACAAAATAAACACCTCCAGACCCAGTTATAATTTAGAAAATTAGAAAACCCTACAGAGGACGAGAGTGATGCTTACTAAGCAGCTGTCATTCCAGTTTTTCTTTATACAAAAGCCAGCTCTAGAAACTGTTGTCACATCTAATTTTATAACATTACTAAGCTGAAGGTTTAAATAACTGCCAATAATCTGCTACAAGGCACCAGGTACTGTTACAGCAAAACAGGAGCTGAATAAGAAGTCTGATGTTCAAATGCTCAGTTTCTTTTATTTGGATGGATGCTAAATAAAAATGATCTGGAAGTTGATAATATGTATGAATCATCTAAATCTCTGTCTTATCCTTCTTTTTAATTTTTCTTTATTTCCAATTATTTCTCAGACCAACATTGCAACATATTACAGAGAGTATTTAGTTACCTTCTCATGAACAATACGATCACATTAAATACACTTACAGTTGTTTTTTTAACAGGTGAATATTTAGTTAGAGTGGAGATTAACCATTCATCGAAAAACAAGAAGCAAAAAGAATAAAACAAATATTTATCAGACAACCACAAGTAAGAGATAAGGTCCGGCCGATGCTGTTTGCTCTGTCAGGGTTAACAGGTTATCAGCAAAACCCTGGCTCGTCCCCAGCTGTGTAAACCAGGGCGGTGTTTGATTCCCTCTGTGGTTGGACCGCTCAGTGGGAGGATACGAACAGCCATCCCTCTCTAGGATTAACAGAACCCCACAGGGGCCTGTTCATCTGCACCACGGTGGCAAAGAGGATCAGGTCACAACTTCTGGATCACCACCTGGAACTTACCTGGAAAGAGAATGTGAAGCAGAGATTAACTGTTTGTTTGGACCTTAAAAAACAGACCAATCCAAACTTCATGTGGTTGCGTACACTGCTAAATGATACCTCACATGAATAACAGCAGTCTGGCTGCCATTGGAAGCCAGTGAGCATATTGTATCAACTCACACTTTTCATTGCTAAAGAGAAGACAATACCATCAGTACTTACAGGACGGCATGACAGAGACCTCAGCGGTCACCACACTGTCCAGACCAATGTTAGACAGAGCTCCTCTCACCATGCCACACGAAAAAGCGAGATACTGAGAGAAAACACACACAGAGAAATGAACTAAGTTACTGCAGCAGATTTGGACTCATTTGGTTTTATATCAAACAACAAAGACTACGTCTGATGTGGCAGTTTTATCAGACTGAGTAGAATTGTTGCTATGTGAATGCTTGTGAGAAAGAGGTAGAGGGTGGATACTGACCTTAGGAGCATGATCCAGATACTGTTTTCCATTGGAGAGCTGAGTCAGAAGAGCAAACTTGTTGTCCTGTAGAACATAGGTACCCTGTGGTGGAAAATACAAAAGTATACAGAGGCTGTAACAAACAATGGAACACAATTTAACAAACACTGAATGAGCATTTATGTTTTAGCGCTTAATTTAACAGAAATATTTAATATAACTTTTAAGTGGACTTCAAAATCGATTGATCTCTAACTGTAAATGCGCTCAACATTTTTTTACACCTCAACGATACACACAATTCTTTTTCACTATTCACACTAAATGCAAACATATTCTAATAGTATACAAGAAAACTCCAGAAACAATCTATGACCTTATTTGACTGTACTGTGAGCTCTTATCTGAGGCCAGAAATCCCAGCAGCCTAAGTAAAATCTGTAGATGTCACCACTCTACACACAAACTAAAGTGTGGTATGTGTGTGTTAGAAATAGCATTAGTTTATGTCGGTCTTGTTTTACCTGATGGTTTGTTCGAAGGTTGTCAATCTGCCTCCTGAACACCTTTGTCCAGAAGTCTTTACAGATGAACTTCATTATATCCAGCTCATCCTTGAAGCTGGGAGAGTCTCTGGTCAACCTGGACAGAACATACATTTAAACACAAATGAGGATGAACGTCACACAGGTACATGCATGTCATGTCTGTTCGTGCTCGCCTACCTCTCAATGAGTCCTTGTCCCACCCTGAAGCCCATGCCTTCGAGGACAGAGACGCAGACAGCTCTGTCCTGGAGAGGGGAAGAAATCCATTTTGTTTAGTTTTCAAGTTTTTTTCATATGCAAGATAACAGTGGGTCAACAATATGAGGAAAGATGTCGGACAATAGGAAACCGCTAAGCTCAGCAGTAAATAGTTTAATATAATATATAACTATATGCATCCAAAAATGCATTGTGACATTCGTGGCAAATGAGGTAACAACTTTAACTGGACGGTTTGTGTGTTAATATTATTGCACATGTATATGTAAAGTTATTGCACGGTGTGTGGATCAGTTTTTGCACTTTTTCCCAGATAAGGGCAAACAGGCAGTGAAACCGATGTGCAGAGGGTTGTTAGTGATGAGATGAGGGGCAAGAGTAGGAACCTGATGGTAGAAACAAATGGGACGTGTGTGTGTGTGTTGTCTGCTGTGAAAGGTGATGGTCATGTTTATTATGTATGAACATGTTGAGGGACTGAACGTACCTTGTTGTCCATCCCTCCGTTACTGCCTTGCTGCTCCTTGTAAACATGGGACACGATCTCCATGTGGAGAAACTCAAACAGGGCCTCGTCAGTCATCCCTGACGGACACACACACACGTGTCAGTACACAGCCAACACACAACAGGTTCAGTTAACACAGCCAGCGGTGATACAAAACATCACATATGGTTTTTTAGACCTATTTTAACGCAGCTTAGCATTAGCTACGCAGTTAGCACCAGGTAGCTAGTGCGGTTAGCTAGCGACATCCGGGCCTTTAAAACGGTTTTTATCTTTTTCCCTGTCGTATGAGCTGAACTGAGAAAACAATACACAGATTCAAACACACTGATAGTTATTGTTATTAAATACAACAGAATGAACGAGTAAAGCTTTTGTACCTGTCAAATTACTGAAGGAGGCACGAAGTAAATATCAGCCCTCTTCCTAGACTGCACTCGATTTTTACGTCAGGACGCTCAACTGAATTCGCACAGGCGGTGTTAGTGGGAGTCAGCCCATGAAAATGAGAGAAAAAGGCTCCCAGAGTTTGTATTCTTTATTCCCAACAATAACTAATGTCGTACAGAGAACTTATACATCAACTAATATAACTTATTGAGCTTAACTAGAGGCCATGAATGAAGTGTGTGGTGCAGTGCCTGGCTGAAAGTACGCTGGGTGATATTACAAACACACTCTCGATGCTTGTCCTCCAATCGCGGCGTGATACGTCACTTATCATGTGACCGTTCTAAACAAGCCACTTCCTTGTTGCTCATGTGATTTGTGAATTTCACTGAGAAGGTTTGATGATGTGTTTCACTGAATATTTAAACATAGAGCGTTTAGATAACATTATACATTATAACATAAATTCATAGTTTAACTCCGAATTCAGGGGGGAATTGTGTGTCGCATGTCTAAGAGTCGTTTCATGGTTATTTAGCCTAAGACGTTTTACTGTGTGTGTGCAGTCATGTCCAGCAGGTACCAGATCGTGGTGCAGGGTGAAGCGTCTGAGACGGACTCTGATGATGAAGTATACATCACTTCCCTGCCTGCTCCACAAACTGCCTCAGCTGGGGCCAAGGTGTGTGGTGTGTGTGTGTGTGTGTGTGTGTGTGTGTGTGTGTGTGAGAGATGAACATCAAACCATGTCTCCACCCACTCGTCCTCTGACTCCCCAGTTTGTTGTCTCTGTGATGTTTTGTATGCTGCCAGGTTCCAGGGGAGGCGTCAGAAACCGACAGTGAGGGGGAGGCGGGGGACCGAGCCTCTGCAGGGATCCAGGAGAGCGCTCAGGTTCTCAGCAGAGACCTGCCTCCTCTCATCGTGGTCAGAGATCATCCGGACATACAGTCCATTGTGGAGGATAGACCCAGCCCCACACACAGGCCACATGGTGAGGAATACCAGTCATAATTATAACATTAGCTTCTCCAATGATGAAACTTCCTGTGTGACAGGAATGACTTCAATCTCCCAGTCTTCCTCAGTGAATGGATCCTCTGGATGTATTTGAATTGATCCAGCAGCATTTACTGATTTAAAACAGATGAGTTTAAGAAGCACCTAAAAGCAAGTTGTTTAGATTATTTGTTTACAGGAAGCCCCCAATTGTCTGTACACACTGTACTAACATCTTGAAATACAGCAAGTAAATACATCTGAGTAGCCATGCTTAGGATCATACATTGTGGTGATAAATGTGATGAACAATTGTCACTTTTTAACATCTCAAGAATATTTTGGTTTCGATCAACTGTATAAGTGAATCGATGGAGGAAAAGTTAAGTTTCAGTTATTTCTCTGACCTGCCCATCTGTTCATCTCCAGGTGACACACTCTTACAACAGAAGCTGCAGGAGTCCAACAGTCGGCTGTATCACAACGTGTCACAGACAGTTCGGCAGGTTTATAGCAGTGCCACCAGAGAGGTATGATGTTGTGTTTGACTCGCTTTTTATATATATATTTTTTTTGTAATAGTACCATAAAACCCCTTTCATTCATAACCTTTAAAGATATTGTAGTGTGACAAGGCACTAAAGGGCCTTAGATACTTACAAATGTAAGTGGACATGTATACCAGATACGTGCATGATTATAACAAACTGGGTGTCTTTATTAGCAGAGGGGCTGACCTGCTGTCACTGAACTTCTTGTCCCCCGGGTCATAAATATTTATCCACGGGGCAACAGTCTGTGCAGACCCTTAAACATTTCTGACTTCTGACACTAAGTCTTAATAAAAAATGTTACCATTGAAAATAATTATCGGCAATCCAAAATATCACAAAATGTATCTCCTGCTGTATAATTTTTTATCAGAAAAATGGATCCAAACAAATGAAATAGATAAGATGAAATCAAAACTCTGACACTAAGTCCTTAGTTCAGAATCTTCTACTGAAAAGAATGGGTTTCGGTCCAAAACTTCAAGTGTTGTTAGAATGAAGTATCTTATTTTGTTGTCAAGTATCATTACCAATCATTGCCTTAACCACCGGGACCACTTCACTTGGAACTGAATGACAACTTTGAGTTCTGTACAAGAAAAGCAAACGTAATAATGCTGCATATAGCAACCACTCTAAATTGAGCATCAACAATGATTTGACACAGTAAGTGTATCCTGTAATGTCAGAAGCTTAACATTAGAATGGAGAGTAACTTGTTTAAATGTTCAGTGCTGCAGAAATACTTCAAATAAAGTAGAATCGGTCTTAGAAATATGAGAATTTATTTATTATCGTTGGATTAAAGTACCATACCTTTGTCACTTGTAATTCAGCTGATTTAAGTTTTGTCAATTGCAAACAATCGTTGCCGTCACCATAGTTTAATGTTTAATTTGTTTGATTGTGTTTTGTGAAGGTGCGCAGTGCGACCGCTCAGCTGAACACATCGCAGGGGGCCATCATCAACGCTTCTCACAGCATCAGGTTAATTCTGGACGACCTGAAGGCCGTGTCCGAGAAGATCGAGATTATCACAAGCTGTCAAATTCTGCCTGACATTAACATCATTCCAAATAATTGTACTGCACCTGCTCCTTAAAGAGAGAAATCAGAAAAATCCTTTTGAAAACATAGTTCAACATCATTATGGACATATGTTCAGAGAATATCAGAGACTAACGCAAGCAGTAAGAAAAAAAATGCACAAACATAGCTTATGCATATCAGTCACATACTCACTCATCATTTACTGTATATATTGATCTGTCATATAATGTCTGATCCTGTGTCTGGTCAAACACATACACATGTCATCTGCTGTTGTGCACGTCTCGTCCTGCACATTTATGTTTACATTTCACATTGGTATTTATTGATAATATCACATGTCGCTGCAGTACTTTGTAAATATTCATACAGCATACATCTCAAGTATCTTTAAAGCCAATGAGACAGACTATTTATGTGGCATATCGTTTCTTATCTTTGAAGTTTTCTGGTCCCGATGTTTCTCGTGGGATATTTGTTTCCCTTTGTTTGTTAAAATTGTATAATAAAGTAACACAGTTAATATAAATTGACTTTATGCCCTGATGGTTCATTCATTCAGCTGAAAAAAATAAAACAATAAAAAACTCACACTCCCACCATCCTCATTATAACATACATATTTTTTCTTTAGTTCCCAAACAATGCTGCAGTCGACCCAGTTTTGATGATTTATAAACACACTCCATTGTGTTTAGGTTCCTTTCAATGTGCACATGTCACAGATTACTACACCTAAATCTATAGGGACCTCACTCTTTATCTCCCTCTCTCTCCCTCTCTCTGTTGTCTCCTCTCTCTCGCACCCATAGCCAATCTGTCTCTGTGACTAAAGCGGCCCTCTCCCAGTCTGCCCTCTCAAGGCTGCCTTCACTCACTGGCTCCGGAGGCCCTCTGAGGAGCCACCAAGTACCTCAAACTAAAAATGTGGGGCTCACGTCTCACCGTCTCCCACTGTTCGGTGCTCGGGCCCTAATTAATACACATGGTATGAAAAATAACAATCGGTGATTTTGCAGTTTCCAATAAATGATTTTACAATGTAAACATATTTTTTGAAAGCTGACTGAAGCTGTAAATAAGCAAACAATAATATTGTAGAGACAATTTACAAATGTTGACTGAATAACAGTAAATAATCCTCAACAGTAACAATATCAGAGTGGCATTGAATTGTGACGCTTTAACAAAACACACTCCTGTGTTCAAAGCACTCCGCCCGTCTCCCGTCTTGCCATCGTCTTTCACTTATCCAATGCCATAAATCCACATAATAATCTTCAGGTGGACACGTCAAACCATCGTGTAGACATACATCAACAGCACGGTCAGCAGGTTGAGGACCAAGGCCACAATACCCACAATGCTAAGCAAGTGGTCGGTGTTTAACTTGCTTTTTTTAGGAAGAGCACAAACAGGATCAGCCGACTAAAAGAGAGCAGATAAAAGAGCATATCATTCAGAATGTTCCAAGTCATAAACTCAGAGCAGAAATTATAAAGTTTCAATTTAGTGTCTTGATGTTTCGGCCACCTGATGGCGCCATTGATACACATGACAACCACAAGACATATAATTGCTTGTATCCACTGTAATCTTCTCCATTCATCACTTGTAGTTAAATTAATGTGATTTTTACACTCATGGTGTGTAAAGAAGTTATGTATAATTTTTTCTATCATTATTTGACTATTATTTCCATTAAGGTCCTTAAGTGCGTACATTTTATATCCCACACATAGCATACACATTTTAAGTTTAATGAAAAAAGTTATTTTTAATTTATTTATAGAAACAAGATAGTAAAAGTCAATTTAACTCAATCCACCCTGTCTTATAAAGTCATACAGTGACACAGTGGTGAAAAGGGATATTTCCTCTGATGAGCTGAATAAGTTTGTTTCAGAAATTTACCTCCTGGCTGTTTCTCTTTCCTCTCTCTTCTACTGGCGCAACAGGCTCCATTTCTCACTCTTCAATCTCCCTCAGGGCGCAGAACAATCAACTTCAGCCTTAATCCTCTCCAGTCCCAAAACCAATGTATCCAAATATTCGGAGGGATAATGGCTGTCAGGCACCACTGGAACTGGTTTATTTTTTTTATAAGTCTTCTGTATCCTCTGTTTGGCTCTGCGTCTATTGGCCCAGACTGTAATATAGGGCCATGAAGCTGCTCAGCTGCCCAGCCACTATTTCTGTGTCGGGTCATTTATAGCTGGTTTTTAACTGCCTCTGTGTGTGTCCACTGGGTAATGTTACCAAGGTACTGATAAGGCCCCAAATACATCACTAGTGCCCTCTCATTTGTGTGTGTGTTTCTCTGTGTGTCTGATTGTTGCTGTGTCTTTAAGTGTGATTGATACGATTTGTGCTCTTGAAGGTGGGCATGGAGACAACTTGAAAGTCTGTAATGGATATAAAGGAAGAAACATTAGCTTTACCTTTTACATCACTGTTGATTGTTCAGCTCAAAACGTGTTATTCAGATTCATGTCCTTCATGTTTAAAGAAGGCGGAGGGGCAGAGCTCTTGCCATTGGACAGCTTTGATTAAACACGCTGAGGCATCGTTATAGATGATGCTGAGGGGCAGAGGTGAAGTGTGAGTTAGGGTCACGGACTAGAAAAGCTCCTTCAGGTCATTTGTCATCTGATACCACTGATTTACTCCATGCAAGTGATAGATTGACTCTGTTGGAGACTAGAATGGCTCTCAGTACATTGCAAACACCTAACAGTCCCCTTATCAAACCATTTAATTTCACTGTCCAGATTTTTATTTGGAGTGCCCGATGTCACAATCTTAAGAAAGTGAATGGAAATTCTTGGATCGTCCCTCTGATTCGCATCCGCACCAAAATTTAATGGATTCTTCCCTGAGCCCTGAGTTTTGTATATGTGATGACAAATCTCTGCCGATATCGTTGCATCTTCTGAAGCACCTCTTCAAATCAGTTTCAGCAACAACAAAAGAAACATTATAACCTTAATGAATTTGCAGGACTACTTTATCAAACTGACTCAAATGTTCAAAATCAATGGAGTAAGAACAGCATGTATTAAGATGCTCTTCTACCCTGACCTGAACAGAGGGGGTGGATCATAGAGGGGTCGACAGAAGTGATTAATGAATCGATCAGAGTATAATGAGACCCCAGAGGAACAAAGGAACAGCCATCTTCACTTTAGTGACTCGTTTTGAAGCTTAGGAGGCATTTCTCACATCCCCAGATATCCTATTATTTGTCTTTAAGTGTGTGCGTGTGCATCTTGAAGACCCAGCTGTGCTGACTGAGCTCCAGGCTTTGAGGGCTGCATGAGTGATGAGTAATTTGTAATAAGGGCAAACACAGAAAACACATTGATAAAGAACAACAATGTCAGTGGTGATTATGATGATGATGATTGTCACATCTTCTTACCCTCCCAGTCGCTCTCGATTATAAAGACGTTGAGGTAAAACTGGAAAGACACATGTACATGAAAACCAATGCAAGATATATTTTTTATAGAAATTACATTATTATATGATTGACTAAAGACATCCACCCCCTATAAAAAATATTGAAATCTGCTGGTTTTAGATATTAATTTGGATCTGTGACAAACTGTACACACATTTATATCTGATGGCTAAATATTACAGATTTTTTTAAATTAGGATTTGAGGATTTGTGGATTATATATAAAAAATAAGCCCTTTGTTGCAGTTTTTTAGACAATTAACCTGTAAAAAACTAGAGTCGCACTCGGAAGGCGTTGGTCCATAACCCTAACTCACACCAAATGTCAAGAAATTTTGGTTTAGTCGTTTTTGTGTAATCCTGCTAAATGCCAAACAAAGAAAAAAAAATAAACAGCAATGAAGACATCGCCTCCCAGTGGCAGAGTTAATAACATTACAAATGGAAAAACGCTGCAGTACAATGTAGTATTACTATTTATAGTACATACATGTTAATTTGCCAAACCATTTTTTCATTCTTATAAAGTCCAAACCATATGAGCAATATAACTGATTCACATTTTGTTTATGTTTCTAACTGGACATCCAGTTTTTATATAAATGAAAATACTTTTTATCGATCAAATTACTGTTTCAACCGTCAATTACTTCAGATTTATTTATTACAAAATGAATTATTCTCACTGTTATATTCACCATGTACAGGCACATAAATGTATATATCTGAACAGCATTTATAATATCGCCCTTAACAAGAATATTAACATTGTTTCTGCTTTATTTTTATAACCTAACAATTCAATAAATTCTAATATTGCTCACTGAACAATCTCTTTCCTGTAAAGTGTGTCCTGACAAGGTTCAGTGATAAAAGGTCGGTTGGTGCTGATGAACTAAGCTGATACGCTGACATGAGACCTCACTTCCTGATTACTCTCAGCAGGGCCGTGATGTAAATGATTTTTAACTTCGCTGACACACTGTAGCTTGTGCAATGAACATAGGTGCAGCCGAAGTCGCATGAGCAAAAACACTGTGACTCAGTGGGTATTTTCCTTCAAGCCTGGTTGCACTTGTGGGGGGATTGTTACACTCAACAGGCAAGTAGGACAATATATTACTGTTTACATGAAACATCTTTCCTTGTTCCACTGACAGTGGCTCGAGGCTCCGAGCCTGGGATGGGGAGTTCATGCTTGAGCTGGCAAACTTACTAAAGACTAAAATAGGAACATAGCAAACAATGGAGCAAGGCAGTGAGGAGGGAGTGTTGATGCTTGCAGGGGAGAGAGTGCAGAGGGTAAGGGAGAGCACGAAGAGAAGAAAGCCACACTGGATTATTTAATCACACTATAGATTAAATGGTTGACAGTAGCTGCAGTATCCAAGAGACCATAGGCTGGTTTGTGTGTTTGTGCATCTGTGTGTGTGTGTGTGCGCGCAGAGGGCAACCACCCATATTAGCCAGGTCAGTGACTGTCTCATGGGACGCCTGAGGACGCACTCTTAGTTTATCTGGCTGAGTGAACATGGGTGCACCCAACAGCACAGGTCTGCCAGAGCAACTGTACGCTGTACTTAAAAAGAGCTGTGGTCTGTAGGTGAAAACCTTGTTTTCATATGTGGTTTGAGCGTTCAAGACAGTGTTGGAAACTAGTATGAGTCCCACTGGCAAACAGGAAGTGTGAACAGGAGGAAACACCCTCAGAGGAGCTAGAGGGAGCAGCAGCAGCCGCACACGCTCCAGTTGCATCCCGCTGATAAAAAGTGAAGCTATGAATACACAAGTAGACAAGATTTTAGTCTTAATTTAGTTATATTCAGACTCTGCCTGAATAAAGAAACAGAAGGTGGATGAAGACACAGCCTCAGTTTCCTGTCACCTGAAAGGACTCGTAGGTTTCCAGCAGGGCAGGGTGTTAAAACCCAAATTAAAACAAGTATGAAAATGACAGCTGGATGTTTTCTATACATTATAGGAAATCAAATTTGAGTGTGGAAAATCATTGTATGTGGATCTACATTGTGATACATATGTTGGTGCACCCGCAATTGGATTTTGATGAAAAAATTTGTTGTGTGTTTAGGGGACTAATTTATGAGTTTAATAAGAGGACTGTTAGATCTTGGTGGATTTAAATTACATTACGTGTCATTTAGCTGACGCTTTTATCCTAAGCGACTTCCAATTAGTGCATTCAACATCTATGAGGGGCCATTCGGGGTTCAGCATCTTGCCCAAGGACACTTTGGCATGGGCTGAGATTCATGCCACCGACCTTCTGGTTGCCATGTCAGCACATGTCAGCTAGAGGGCAAAAATCTTAAAATAAAAATGAATTCATCAGAAAAACAAGAGAAGCTTTAGATTTTCTTGTTTTAGAATAGAAATCAGTCTTTTCTCAGTCTCAATTTTCCTGAAAATCAAGTGTTCATGTGTATCTGTGAGACATCAGGTAATATGAGACACCCCCTGTATCTAGGCAACGGAACACATTTGTGGTCATGTGACCATTATGTTTTCAAGCCCATCCCATTCCCCCCTTGCCATGAAGGAGGAGTTGGTGCTGGTGCTGTGGAGAGAAGTTTTTTTCACAAAAATGTGTTTATTGCATGTAAAAGTACATTTTCTTGCTTCGAACTTAATCAACTGTTGTGTCTAAAAAAATTGGTTCGCGTAGAAAAACTTATATCATACATGTTGATGAACTTCCAACATATAAAACCATGTGATTGATGCTAGCTGAAGATTAGCCTGAATTGCTAAGAGATGTTGTTTTTTCTAAAATGGTGGCTGAGGGGTAAAGTGGGACAAATGCTGTGGGGTAAAGTGGAAAAAGTAAGTGGATCACTCTACCCCCTTCATTTCTCTGGTCTGTCTCACTTTGCCCCTAAGCTGGGGTGAAGTGAGACACAAGACCACTTTTTAAAAAACAATCATATTTTCACTGCCCTTTGTCCTTAAGACACTCTGATCATTTCCATTGCTAGGAAACATCCTGAATTAATGGGAAATGTGTCAATTTGACTGATATATCATTTTAGATCACCTAGAGGGGAACAAATGTAAAAAAAATCTCACATTACCCCGCTCTCCCCTACTGACTGTTAGAGATTTTGCTCAAACAGATGTAGCATGAGGAAGAAAAAAAGATTTTTTTTTCTTTTCTCTTTTATTGGCATTAATACAACTATACATTATATATAATCATTACATGGAAAGTACACAGAATCTCACAGTTTTTGTTCCATGGCTAGTCACCTGTTTCTGTATCAGCTTTGTCAGCAATGAATATAATACTCGTACACAAATCTCAAGGATGTAGGCTCCCTGCTCTGACAAGATAACTTTAGTACCTGCTAATAGAAACACACATGATCAGTGTGGTAATTATTATGGACTTCCCCTCTTTCAAGTCTATAGTCGGGTGCAGCAGCTACTGTTCTGGAATGTTAGTCAGTAAATCAGCCTGTCACACAGACCTCCGGTGAATGGATCGTGTCTGAGGCCTTCTGACACCTGGCAGTTGTTTGAATCACTGTTCCTTTCTGCTCTGGAAAGGACTCTGTGTTAAATGAGAAGTGACGGTCTGTGTCCAGCGTGCCATCTCAGGCTAAAAATCAATTCAGCACCACCGATCATGAAAAAAACATGAGGATGTGTCTCACAGTCGCTGTGGCTGCCTCAGCCAGATTTTGAAAATCAAGTTTTGTAATGAACGTTTGGAGCTTTTGTTCACTTGTCGTCGGGGTTTTGTGTTCACAGTTCATACCTGGGGCAGTGGATGGGAGTCTCAGGTGTACTCCGCTGATTCTGTGGCAGTAAACATGGTTTCCAGAACATAACACACACAAAAGGGCATCAAATAAATATGAAACAATCTAAAACTCTGAATGTTGATGCTGAGTGGCAGATTGGAAAAGTCTTAAGTCTGTGTGTGCATGCGTGTGTGTGTGCATGCCTGTGTATGTGTCGTATTAAGGAGATGGCTGGATGTCTTTTGGGACAGCAGATGGCAGGACTCACCCTGAAGGCTCTCGCATCTCATCAATCTGTGTGGACGTGTCCCTGTAGTGTTCTTTACCAAAAACTTGAACTGCATGCAGATCTCACGATAAGACAGCTTATTGAACTATTATCAAATATCATCAATAATACTGATTGCTGAAGAAGGTCCCTCATTGACCAAGGCTACAGAAGAATATAAATCTACATTTATTTATTTGTTCTTATTTTCTTTTTCAAGTATATAAATCTTATGGCTCAATATACAATCTAACCATTTTAGTTTGTACGTACATTTACATTTAGATTTAAAAAGTTTGTTTATTGACAGAAAATAAATGTCTTTCGTTGGTTTCATTCTAAAAATATTTGTTTTACAATTGGCCCTTAACTGGGATCTTTATGAAGTAATGCACCCTTTAAAAAAGGATTAAGAAATAACTGACTGTTATAGAAATGGTTAACAAATCCTTTACTAATGCTTTATAAATCAATAAGAAGATTTTTTAAATACGTTTAGCTGGAATCTGTTTGGATAATATACGTGTCATAATTCATTTTCACACCAGCCAAATACCATCAGTCCCACTTTGCTCTTATTAATGGCTCGTAAAGCAATAGTAAATGTTATATTATTAAAACCATTGTATACCATCTCATAAATCGTAAAGGGTACCTTATTAGAAAGAAGTGCCATGAAACATTTCCAGTCATAAACCTGAGCTAAAACGTTGAGCATTCATTTTGTTTGTTTGCTGACATCAAGTGAACCTTTAGCGAAGAGTTGACCAAAATATAAAGTATGTTCACATGTGCACAGCTGTGGCTCCGGGTGTCACAGTCTGACAGCGGCTGTCTAGCCAACCAAAGGTGGCTCGTGTATCCTGTGCTCTGGTGCACACTTAAAATGCATTCAGCTCAACAAACTCCACTGTGCTATTATCGGATTTGACAGGAAGTAACTGTGCAAGTCACATCGATCTCGGCAGTCTCTGCGAGCTGGCTGTCGACCCGTCCTGATGTTCACTGAGAGATGATGTGAAACTAAACTCATGAAGCTAGAGAGAGTGTGAGTGTGTGTGTGTTTCTATCTTTGTGAGGACCAATGTACGTTTTAGGTCTATAGGATGAGGATATTTTATCTTTCAGTTCTATAAACTGGGTTGGAACTGGTTTAAGTAAATTAACTAAGTTTGTTACAATTGTGTTTTTATAAAGTCAAAGTCTTTATTATATATCAACTTTCCTTTATTGGCATATTCCTGAATTTACTCGGGGTGCCCAGCTATTATTGTTCTTTTATCTCTGGTATTAACATTATTATTTATATAGATATCATTATAGTATATCATATATACTATGATGATATATATTATCATCATCTGAGCTCAGACCACTGGTTCCAGCAGCAACATCTGCCATCCAAATTAGGTTCCTACCACAACATTTGCCAGGTTGTGGGTATGGTAAGCAAATGTAGTCTTTAAATACAGTGTCTCAAGTCCAGAAACTTGTGTGAGTGTGAATGTTCAAATGAGAAAGAGAAAGAGAGAGAACTAAGGCAACTGAATTACTGGTAAGTGAAATATTTAGACTCATCCTGGTTCATGGCGGTTTCAGATCCTGTCGGACTAATAATTCTTAATGGGAGCGTGGAATTGGGAAACTGTGGTCACGTGCTCCTCCAGCATTCTATAGATATGGCCATGGAATTACTTGTCAGCACCTTCTACACCTACATTTAATAAAAATAGACTATTGCCCGTACAAAAACATTGATATTTGATGTTTTCATCCCAAACATGTGGCTGTGGCTTTCAAGCTTATCCGAACAAAACACTCAGTTATAAACTGTTTCTAAAACTAACATCATACACAATGACACAGGGAACCTTAATATGCAATGATTATCAAAAGTACTTACTCACACGAGCCAACATGTTAAGTTACAGTATAGGGTAAGAGAGCAGTCAGAGGTGCTGGTCATTCATCATTGGAAACAAGCTGTTCCTGTCGTCCTTGTTGGTGAGTCTTTCCCTAACCCTCTGATAGATAACTTTCTGAGATGACGTCCTCTTTCACGGGTGTGTTGACATTTTATATAAAAGGAATGTGCTGTGTCAAATGACAGCAGAGACTTGCGTGGGTCCTCTTAGTACTATGTCTTCTCTGGCGTCAGCTTGTTGGTGGAGAAGAGAATGACGAGGATGAAGTGGAGATTCAGGCCAATCCCTCCTGCTCGCCTGTCAGCTGCGTTTAGGTTTGCTCCTCCATTAGAGACACAGCACTTAAACCTAACGTCATATCCATAGTGATATGCTGCTCCGATGGGAACGTTGCAACCCAATCCCGGGGAGTTTTTTGTGTGTTTGAGACAGATGGTGAGGCCTTGTAGGGAGGTTTTATGTCCTTTTTTTCCAGACAATCCACACCAGTTCTCCGAGAGTTCTCTGCTACGGTTGCATCCCTTTGTATTGTGCTGCAACAGTGCACCATCCTGATTTGTGCAACACGGTATCAGAGCCATGATTTCCCCTCTCTGCTGCTGCTCTGTGCAGATCCAATCAGAGAAACATGATACAAGAAAATACAGCGTTAATCTGTGGCACCAACCGCCCTCGGAGGGATCTTTGCCGATGTGCAGACCTGCTGAAACATCAGCATCATCCAGTTTCATGTCTGGGTGTTTCCAATGTCCGAAAACACGTAGAAATAACAGATTTATAAAAAAAGATGGCAGTCTTTCACCTACTTTGGTAAACTCGATAAATGCTTGATAATTTGATAGAATGCGATAAAAGATCAAGTTAACATCATGTGAATGAGCTAGTGCTGCATATTCAAAAACAGTGTGGGACAAAACAATTCCACATAAAAAAGACAATTTTGTGACGAGTATTTCTGTAATAAAGTACACTTCTTATTTTAAACTCTCTGGATTTACCCTCAAATCCTCTCATCACCTTCTTTTCCCACTATTATTGGAAAAACATTAGATTAATAGGCAAAGAAACCCCCCTAAGAAATACATAAACCCCAAACAATGAATCAGGGTGTGCTTAGCTTAAAGATAATACACGTGTGTACGCTATGATCACTGGAAGCCCCTGATCGGTACAGCTGCGGCTATCGTAGGTGCGGCTAGTTAGCACACCTCAGATGGAGGTGTATATGTACACGAAGACGAGCAGCAGGAGGTTGAGTACGATGCCGATGATGCCCAGCACTGCCAGGAATCTCTCCTCTGGTGTGCTCAGGTATGGACACGTCAATTCCATGGAAAAATCTTTTTAGTGACTCTACTATATAGAAATTAGGATTCAGAGATGATTAAATCATACAGAGGCTCTCCTCAAGTAGATTAACATTGGCCGGGAGCAGATAGGCCTAGAGAGGTCCCTCTGTCGTTGGGTCGCTTGGTGTTTTTTGGACCCTTTTTTGGTTTTATCTACCAATTTGATCAAGTTAACTCAGAGTTCTTTGTTTGTTGGACTGTGTAGATAAAATTAATTGGCAGTGACATCTAAAACACGTTTAGGAACAAATAAAAAAATGCAACAAAACAGACCGTCACAGAGTTAATTGACAAAAAGGCAGATGCAGCCACCAAAGACCAATAAGACTCCTGCTTTTAAAGCAGTCCCGGAATTGACATACCAAAGTCATAGGTCAGTATAACAAACACTGGAGTAAGTATGGAGGATTCCACCTGCAGCTCCAACACTCTGATGGGCAGTAGTCTCCAGGCAAACGGAGAGAAGTCCTCAGGGACAAGTCGTGGTGCAGGTGTAGATAAATATGGCTTCTCTCCAGGTGAACACACCGCCACCGATCTCACATCTCAGCATATTCTCTGCATAATCAAAACCTCAGGGTATATAAGTTCATCAATACTTAAAGAGGAGGGAGGGCAGTGTGAAGCCAATTGGCGACAGGGTCAACGTCTCTTCAACGTCCAAGAGAGAAACTTAGGTGACGGAGGTGTAGATGTAGACAATGATGACCACTAGAAGATTGAGAATGGTCCCGATAATGCCCAGCACGGCTAAAATTCGCTCCTCGCGGTCGTTCGTGTTGTCGTCCTCTCTTGCGTGAGAGCTGCAGACATAGCGGCTTCCGGGGACCATATTTACCATCACAGAACCCCACCCCCACAGGGCGCGGCGCCTAGAGACGGGGATTCCAGAGAAGAAGGTAGATGAAGGTGAAGAAAGGGATACAGTTGAAATTGAAGGAGAGAAAGGACGCAAATGGAAATGGAAGGGGAGGAGAAAGAAACGGGTTAATTATATCTGACACAAAAATGTCCCCATCTTTTTAGTTTCAAACTTTTTCATGCATGCACTTTGGGTAATAAATAACACTCAGAAGAAGGCAAAAGGTCAAATAGATTTAGTTTTTAGTTATATTTGCTGTCTAGCCTGTATACTTCAAAACATTTCTTCCTGTTTTCTGTCTTCAATGTCCCCCATTCTCAGGGGTGGTTTCGTCGTCCTTAACCACCTTCTTACTTTCTTTACTCTATTCATCCTTTTCACTTTTCACTTTCCCTTCACCTCTCCTACTGCCCTTGTTGTCACCTCTTTTCACGACCTGTTCCTCATCCTTCCTCATATTTTGTCACTTCTTTCGCATCACGTCAACTGCAAGACAAGTCCAACTCAACAAAGTGTGGATCGCATAATTCGAGAATCGTTCATTTTATCAGCTTCACACTTGGCATGTGTATTGTCAAGGGGCCAAAGAAGTGCAGTGTTGAATGTAGATGAATAAACCTTGGGATATTTGACAGGTTTAAACTGACAGTTTGCATAGCGGAAATCCTAAATTGCCACGGTTTAAGTTAGGTTTGATTTACAAGAGGCTGGTTGTGTTTATCTAATAAACATCTAAGAAATTTCTTGTGTCATTTGCCGCAGTATTTCAATTTCAAGCTTTTGTTAAACCTCCTCAAAATCTTTAAAATTCTAGTATATAAAATTCATTACACTCCTTATTCTTCTTCTCTGCTCTTCTTCCATTTATTCCCCTCTCTCTCTCTCTCTCTCTCTCATTGAGCATTAATGCTGATTTAGGATCAATGGTGTGTCCATGAAAAATGAATGAGATCGGGCGCTGATGAGGGAATTATCCGCCGTCCTCTGAGACAGTTTGGGAACATCGAGGGAAAGGGAGGTCAGGATGGGGACAGTGCGACTTTATATCTCTCTCTGTCTCAGTGTCGGAGCTAAATTAAGTGTGACTCATGGGTTTCATTCAGGATTTATTTTATCCACATCTGTAGATCTAGTGCTGGGATGCCTCATCCAATTTTATCAATAATTCACCTCTAGGATAAATGATGAACAAGTATAGAATATAGAAAATATATGGTTTCATGATGTATAATCAAACTCTCCCATAACAACTCAGTGTCGAATGCTGCAATTGAATAAGAAAATCATCTCCATTCAAGTCCATCCGTCTTTTCGCTCTTACTTCTTTTCTTTACTCTCCACTTGTTCTGTCTTAATATTTTGTTTATTATGTGGGTAAACATTTCAACTACCATCAGTCGTTGTGGCAGCCCAGGGGTGTGTGTGTGTGTCTGTGTGTGTTTGCATGCATGTGTGCAGTGATAGGTTTGTGTGCGTAAGGACAGGGACATGGTTCTATCTTTTGATGCAGCTCAGCTCTTCAGCAGTGTAACATGATTATTTCCAACCCAATTGTAGGGACTGCATGTCCCACCTCAAAACTTAGAGACATAAAATAATAGATATGACGAAAACGTGAGAAAAGGGTAGAAATAATAAAGTGAGGTTATATAATATAGGCCTGATGTATGTTATATGGTACAGAACTGTGCTAAATAAACATACAAATAATTTCTCTGTATAAAAGTGATTCTTCAAAGTGTGTTTTCTTTTATACTCATCACAGAACATCAAACTGAAGCCCTTGGTTCCGTTGTGCTGCAGAAGTCAAAGCTACAATCCTTCAATTTGAATGGAGATTTGTAATAGCTATATTCGCATACGTACAGGTGATGCAAAGCTTATCAAAAACATTAAATATTCCCAAAAAGTGCAGCAGGATATTACTGACACCTTTGGCTTTTAGGAGCACTTTAACTGTTACACATCCACATTAAACAATATGTGTCTGAGCTGCTGATATCTCAATACCACGACTTTTAGTCCATGTCTGAACTGTGCTAATGTTATCTGGGTTCTATATAGAATTTCTTTCATATCAGCAAATCAATCTGCTATTGAATGTTTTCTTTATTTCTGTGAAAATCAAAATTCCATTGCGGTCTGCGACTATATATAATTTCCCCCTGTATTCTGAATGTGGACGAATCCTTCACAAAATAAGGAAGTCAGCCTTACAGACCCTTTTCCAGACCTTACAGAAGGTATGGATCACAAATACTGCATGCTGTATATGTAGTTAAATATTTTAATGTTCTTTCAGAAGTCTGAAATAGTGTTTCAAATATATTCCAAGATATACACACACTCTTTGCCTCCTCTCTTTCCCCCCTCCCTCTCTCCTTCTGTACAAGAACATACATCTTAATGAACCACAGATGCCCAGGCATTTAATCAATGCAAATTACTATTTGAATATAAACCTTCATCATCCTCACAGTGCTGTGACAAAAGAGCAGGAGGAATCAGATGTGATTCTCTTTGTATGATTGTCTCAGGTAAAAGCAGTAAGGCACGATTTTTTAAATACATTTTATATTTGCCTATATCAGGCTTCTTCAGTTTAATCTCACTGCAGTGGAAAACTGAGTCTAATCTAAATCAAACTGGTCATTTGATTTAGATTAGACTCTAATCCTACTTAATAACTAATTAAAAACATTAACCTATGTGTCCTGAGTGTGACTGTAAGCTCCACTGTGTTCATGCAAACAAATTAAAGTTAGATTAAATATTGGAGAACTTTTATAATAGGAAATATTAATCCAAACTTGTTTTTAACCAAACCCTGTGCGGTACAAAACAAGTGCACTGCAGCAGTGCATGGCAAAATTCACCAGCGGCTTCCCCACTGAATTAGCAATGTGTGTAGGTCTGCCCTATGAACCTCATGAATAATATTCACCATTATGGTTGCAGATAGCTGCTCTGCCTTTTTTACTGTCAAAACCATTTGTGTACGGTGTGATGTGAATTCCCTGTGGAGGGTCCATCTGCAGTGCAATGTGCACTACTGCTACTGCGTTTGAGAAGTTACACGATTCACTACCATCGTGATCTCAAATATCTAAGGGGGGGAAGCCAGTGGGATACATATTTTAAATTACACCAAGAAAACTCACTGCTATCTAAATATAGTAAATATAAGGATTTTTGAAGTGTAAGTAAATGTGAGCAGTTACACACTTAGATATTCCTAATCAAAAACTTATACAAAATATATATTTCATGTCTTATAGTTAGAGGAGGATAGAAGAAAAGATGGAGACGTAAGAGCTTGAAAATTACGTCTGGGGAGGACAGTGTGTGTGTTTGTGTGGGTGTGTGTGTGTGTGTTTGGGTATTTTGTGAGCTCTCAAATATCAGTAACCTTTCCATCCATGACTGTGTATAGATAGTCTCCATCTGTAATTATCACACACTTTTGATTTCATGTCCAAACCAACTTGTACTTAAATCTTTTATTTATTATGTACCATGTCCTCTCTTACCATGAGTTTCTTTTATCTTTGGAGTGAAGAGTGAAAATAAATGTGAATGCAAATGTCCGTGTCAGTTGCTGCGGACATTTTCCAGAACTTTTCCTGCCGGTCATGTGAGCCCATGTGAGTGGGCATGTTGATGATGTTTCTGACACACAATTGACGTGAAACTGGAGGAATGCAAATATTTCAGGATGAAAAAGAGGTGCCATACATGCAGTTGATGTCAATGATGATGTGAACTAGGAAAGACAATCAGAATCAACAGCGTTTAGTAATAAGAACCAACACTGGTGTTGATGCCCTGTCTGAGAACGACTTTAGTTTCAGGGACAGACTCTGCAACATGTCCCAAGATGGATGACTTCAATCTTGGCATCTTGGAATGATTTAACAAAGAATAAAATCAGACCCTTCAGACATAGTTTATGTTGAAATTGCGTTGTAACATGCAGTATATGAAAACATTGTGTCACACTTGATAAACCTAAGTGCTCCTTCACAGTCAGTGCAGGCCGGATGGCTGCTCAGATAGCAGAGAATTTCATTTAGCTATCCAACAAAAGTTCTGGAAGCAACAAATTATATTTAGTTGCTCACATCCACCACCTACACATCACCTGTGCCATTGAAGATAACATGTTTGGATTGATGTTTTATTTTGTATTGCTTTATTGCTTTTCCTCCTCCCAACGTGTCCTCCTAAAAATATGATATACTCTAATCCTTCAATATTGGCAGTTTTTGGACATCTCTATACTTTGACTCACTGTTGCATGTATATTCATGTTTATATATAAACAGTTTCATAGAGGAAGACATTTTTACAAGTGTCCATCTTCATCATTTTTCACTGTGTCCTTATTCCTGTATAGGTATTATAGGTATTATAATGATGAGAGCACTGTCTCTATCATCTTGCTATTGGGTGGATTTTTACTTTATCTTTTTATAGATTCAGTGAAACTGACATCTCACATTGAGGAAATCTTCCCTTTATAACCCTGAACATGATCCGACGTGTGGTGATTATTAGACGTCAAGTACAATACAAACAAATTGAGTTCCACTGCGGTGCACTGTGCAATGTGTCTATCAGCTGTTCATGCAGTTAATGATCAGAGAAAGGAGGAGTTGCAGGTATTGATCGGACTCACTGATTGGTCGTGTCATTGACTGCACAGAAAAGTCTCAGTCAATGATCTCACAGCTTTTGTGTTCGCTACTATTCAGACACTCTCAGCCTCATCGCTCAGTCTTTGGAGAGATCAATAACACTCACATAGAGGTACAGTATGAACAAATACAGTGTGCCACATTCTTGTCTGTTGTTGCTTCTGCCCCTCTCACACACACACACACACACACACTGAGCTGATGCACAGAGTGATGGTGTGGGAACCAGATCCGTATGACACTCAAGCGTTCCACAGCCTCATTACGAGCTAGAGGCCGGCGCTGCTACAATACAAGGCCAACGGCCATGAAGCGCCTGTCACTTCTCCTCAGCCACCGCTCTGCTTCCTTGTACGTGCACGTGTGTATTCATAGTGCGTGTTCAAGTGAGAGCTTGTGAGAGGGACAGAGAAGAGAATGAGTGTGTGAGTGTAA
Organism: Pseudopleuronectes americanus; assembly: GCA_038501795.1. NCBI lineage: Eukaryota > Metazoa > Chordata > Actinopteri > Pleuronectiformes > Pleuronectidae > Pseudopleuronectes > Pseudopleuronectes americanus. The sequence continues at coordinate 15,752,395 of CM076719.1, read as the reverse complement.
GAATGCGTCATGACGGCAATAGAGGGGACACATTTGTCTGGAGGAAAAGTGTGTGTGTGTGTGTGTAAGTGTGTGTAAGTGTGTGTAAGTGTGTGGGGGATTGGTTAAGTTTCTTCGGAAACACTCAGGAGACATCTCAGCCCATTGGAGCTGGATAATGAAAATCTTCAAGTCATTAAAAGGTTTGAGAAAATCTCATCATGAAACAACGCACACTGAGACAACTTGCAGAACCAAAAGTAACGTTTACAAGCTCGATTGGAAACTATATTTTTGCACAAACTCATTAACGACAGCTGTGGTTTGTGTTATGAAAGATCGAAAATGATTTATGTTGTGACTGAACCTGGCGCAATGACATTTTGCGTTGAATGAGCCTGTGGAGGACTAATTAGGTAACGCACACACATGCAGGCTATAAATTAAAAGATAAAGTGTGAAATAGAAGCTATAAAAATAGTTAAATAGGATAGAAATATATATACGAAACAAATGTATATACAAGGAATGGAAATAGACTGTATAGAGAGCAAAGTGCCAAATCCAAATATGGATATACTCTATGACATTTCTAATGCTTAATGTTATGTGCTCAATAAACAAGGCTGTTCTATGACAGGTTCTCAGGTTTGAATCCCCAGGAAAGGGATACCAATACCCTGCTTTATCCTGCTTTATGTTCACTGCTATACTAACTATTAACGTTTCTCACACAACCACACGCAGCAAGGAATTCAGGAATTTTGACTGCCCACAAACTCACAATAATAAAAAGCCTTTCATCCCAATCATCCAGAGCTAATCATCCTGTTTTACATTATACAAGGTGCTGGTATAAGCTCTCTGATTTCACATTCAGACATTTGAAATTATAATGTTGAGTTTTTCGCTACAAAGTGAAAAAATGAGGCAAAGACAACATTTGTATCTATGGAAACATATTTGAATAGAGATTAGTGTATTTTTTGATATAATATCATATATGATGATATAAATACTGCAGGTGTTCTGTTTAGTCAAACATGCGTTGGTTTGTGTGGTTTGTTCATTCAGGTGCCAGGCTGCAGGTCATGTGACCCACTGGGCACCAGCATAACGTGACCCACATTTAAACGTTTGAATCAGTGGATGGAAACATACCGTGAACCCCTGAACCTACAAGTATCATGTGGTCAGATCATCCCCCCCCCCTGCACCCTGCATCCAATTACGTGAACTGTCTTAACACTCCTGAAATCCAAGGCTGCCCTCGCTGACCTTTCACCTTTGACCTTGGCCAACCTCCTGAGGGAATAAGGTCCTCATTGGTTAATGTGCAGTGTAACATGCACTAAGGCACACGTATGCACAGACGCTGACACACACACGGCATGCAAGCAGAGACGTGTACTCACCACACATTGCACCAGGGGGGCAGCCAAAGATTCCTCTCTTTCTTCCTCTTATCCGAGCATGTTGTCAGTTTTTTTCTTCTCCTCTGTCCTGCTGGTTTCTTTCACCTCCCTCTTCTCATCCTCCTCCCCCTCCCTGGCCCCCCTCTCACCGCTGCTGTTCAGGTCCAGCTCTGTCGCTGGTGGGGAGAATCCAGGCGACACACACACACACACACACACACACACACACACACACACACACACACACACACACACACACACACACACACACACACAGCTCCGGGCAAAGCTTTGGAAATACAGCTGAATTCAAAGCTCAGCGCACACACACACACACACACACACAGACACAGACACAGACACACCTCTACACAAGCTCACACAAGCATATAAAGCACAAACACAGCTGAGCTCCTCGACAGTCCTTACGCAGCCACACACAAACACGCAGCTGGTATGATGTGCGCAGCTGGATGGAGACGTTATGCGTTGTGTCTTCCTGCGTTATTGTGTTGACGTTTGGAGGAATGGGTGAGTCAGGTAGGAGAGGAAGCCTTCACGTTTGTGTCACAATAATATTTCTAGCCATCGTGACTTCATCCAGTCATGGATACAAAAACAAAGTATGCATCTCGCCTCCAATTAAGTTATCCTTTGTGTTGACGCACATTAAAGCGTTTCCAGACATAAATGTTTCCTCAAGCCGTGACGGCAAACCTCCACTGGACCGTTCTCAGAGTTGGAACTGTACCAATCAGTCCAGGACAGAATAATGTGAGGAAACGTTCATGCACGCTTCAGCGCTGCTTGGCTCATCTCATCCGGTAGTGATGTAGCTCAAAGTCAATCCAGGATATGAATCTGTACAAAGCAGCCAGACCTGGTTCTTGAAGAAAAGAAGGAATCGCTCCAGTCCTGATGTGATTGCTCACATCTTCTTCATCCTGTAGATGTTCCCACGTGAGACAAACTTCCAGTTTTCTTGACAAAGAGTCTTGATCAATTTTAAGCTCTTGCCTTAATTTCTAGCAACGTCTCCACTTCGCCGACTTCGGCCGTCTTCTGACAAAAAAAAAGATGACTGTGGTTCTTCCACCTGCTTCCTCTTCTGTGGTGCACGGAGCAAGCTTTTTCCAGAGTGGCCTGTCAGCATCAATATTTAACAGGAACCTCTTGCTGTGTTGCTGTCACAGTTAAAGTTTCCTTGTCCCTGTTGTTGCAGGTTGGACAACAAGTCCTCTGGTCTGGGATGTGTTCTGCTCCCCTCTCTTCCTGGTCTCTTCAGCTGTTCAGCTCCCTGCCTGGATGTATAGCGCTAACGTAATCTGAATTGCCCTTTTCCTTAGGGTTATCGCTTCTCTACCATTTTCCTCCTTTCCTGGGGTCAACGGGGACCTCGCCTGACCAAAGGCAAACCTCACTCATCTTCTCTCCCTGTAGCGAGACACAGTCACTCAGGACCTTCTCCCCTACAGCAAGTCAAACGTTTTTTTCATCAAGCCTTTCCCTCTTTCCTCTGTGTCCACTTTCCACCCCTGCAGCAAACCTTCATTTAACCTTCCCCCAATCAGCTTCAGTCATACCAAACCCTTTACTTCATGTCCCAAACCTGGCTCCCTCTGCCTCTGGCACGCTGATTCACTTGGCCTATATCTCACTCACTGCCCGCCAGTGCTGCTGCTGCTGCTGCCTCTGTCCTCACCCTGTCTATTTCTTCATAGTCTTACGACTGCTCAATTCTGGTCAGGTCCTCCTCCTCCAATATCTTTCCTTCCTGTGTCTCTCCCAGTTGCATCTCTGGTCTCCCTCTGCATCTTCTCTTGCATGTGGAATAAATACCCTGTATTCTAGCTGCTCTGCTCTGAGTCATGCAATTCTCTCTCCTCCCTGCTCCTCGCAGAAGCTTGCAAATGTTCTTCTGTGTGTGTGTGTGTGTGTCTGTGTGTCTGTGTGTGTGTGTGTGTGTGTGTGTGTGTGTTTCGTGTCTCCTCTCTCTAACGACACGCCTGGATGTGCTCAGCATCTCTTTTTGTCCCAAACACCAAAATTATGCTGCTGCATCCTGGCTGGGACAGATGGAGGGATGGCCTCTGGATAGACAGTCAAGCAAAGAGCTATGAAGGAAAGAGAGACTCACACTTTCCCACAACTGAGGCAGGAGATCTGCCTCTTTTCAGTGCACAGCCTGTGTCTCTCTCTGTTCTTGCTGCTGCTAATAGCCTCTTAGTTTTGGTTACAGGTGACTGCTTTTCCCCTCCTTTCACTGGACTATTTTCATTTTACTTGCTCTGGTCAGTCATGCAGGTTCGCTGCCCCAGTCTCTTTAATCCCTGCTGCTGATTCTTCAACTCCATGTGCGTGAAAGACTGAAAGAAACGGGATAAAACAGGTAAACACTCCCTTAAAACACAAATATACAAGAAAGTAGAAACTCTGAGAGGAAAAAAAACAACGAGGGATGGGGAGTTAAAGAAAAAAAAAGAGAGATGCCTTCAGGATGACAGTTGAGGAGATGTGGGGGGGAGGCGAGGAGGAGGAGAGTCAAGAAGAGGGGGGAAGTTGTGAGGAAGAAGAGCTTGTGTGTGGGTGGAATGGAGAGATGATTGTAAGATGGATATGGAGTGAAGCCAATGTTGAGCTTGTTTGGGAAAGAAAGGGATGGATGGGCTATGGTTGAGCGGACAGGGGCACGTGGATGTATGGATGGTTGATGGAGAGAAAGAATGATGGTCGTGTATGGATTTACGGATGGATGGAGGAATGGCTTGACAGATTGACTGCTCTTCTGTGACATCAGGAAATCTTTTCATGGGACTGTCATTGAAGAAAAGTGCTCTCTCTGTCACTTTTTGTCAAAATTGTTCAAATAATCTTCTCATCAAGAACTGACCCATGTTTTTCTTTTTTTTACCTGCATGGGAATCCTGATGCTCCTCTCCTCTTTCTTAGTTTGTACCGACCTAATCGTCTCTCTCCATTCCATCCCTCTGTCTGCTCCTGCAGCCTCAGTCTGTGCTTTTACTAAAATACCTCCTCCTCCTCCTCCTCCTCCTCATTTTCCTCTCCCCCTCTCCACTCATTCTCTCTAAATTTGTCTTTCTCTGCCTCTCTCCCCCTGTCCTCCTCTCTTCCTCCTGTTTTCCCTCTTCACTCCTCTATCCACCCCATCTCACCCTCTGTCTCGGAACCTCTCCACATATTCCCCATATTCCATCACCACGTGTCCACCTCCCTTTCTCTTTCGCCGTCTTTCACTTGTGTTTTCTCTCTTTTCCCTCCCTCGTCGAGAGAAGCTTCCAGAGCAGAGTGGACAGGCTCTGGGAAAGGAAAGCTCTCACGACATGTGAACACCATTCATAACCCTGCTACATGAATAAAACATAGTACATTCATATTTTCTCATAGGCAGGAACATATAGACCTCCTCCCACAAACACCGATCACACACACACACACCGAACACACACACATATACACTCACTCCCTCCCCATCTGTCTGACAAGAACAAAAAAAACAACCTGCAGAAAAATGAACATACAACAAGGTTAGTTATGCATGCATACCTGAGCAGCATCCACAGTGCAGTCACACACACGCACACACACTAACACACACACACACACACACACACACACACAGTATCCTGACGACATCGATAGTAAAAGTGGATCTCCTGTGGTGTGATACCACAGTTGTAAATCGATTACAGGCTGAACAGAGAATACATGTGCAAACTTAGCCTCATTGAGTTTGTGTGTATGGTCAAAGAGAGAAAGATAGAAATAGTAGAATTGTAAGAGAGAGAGTATGTGTGTGTGTGTGTGTGTGTGTGTGTGTGTGTGTGTGTGTGTGTGTGTGTGTGTGTGTGTAACTGGTTAGCGCTGTCCTTTTGGCCTCCAGCATCACCCAGTGCCACCATCTGTGCTGCCAACCAGATGGGAGGGGTTTGTGTCTGCGCGACTGTGTTCATGAGTGTGAAAGTGTGTGGGTGGAGATCTTTTGGGTGAACTGATTAGCAGATCAACATGAGTTAGGCTGGTTATTGTTTTGCAGGAATTATGTCTCTGCAACTCTAACATCTGATTCTCACGTAGGTCTCTGACTCATCTAGGTCACTGGATAAACCTTTTGGTCTGGATGAGTATTAATTTTCAATTCTTAATCATTTCCAAACAGCCCACTCAATGCTTCTGCATACACTTGATTGTTCTCTCAGGTAGTTTGAATATAGAAATATATTTGACAAGTTGTATTAATCTGTTCACATTTTCCTTGTGACGCAGATGAGACCTTAACAAGAGAAACCAAATGTCCTGAGCAAACTTCTCCAAACACTATCAATGATGAAAAGGTGGAGACCAAAATGGAGTTTTAAAATCACAGAGTCGCTGTGTATTTTCATTGATAAAATATATTTTTTTTACAAACAATGACATAAAGGGAATGTTCATCTCTGTGTGCTAAAATCCTCGCCTCTTCCGCAGTGTATACCTCCAACAGCTGGACGTAGCTGTAATACGGACAAAGTACAGTGACAGAAACAACTTACATCAAGACATGCTTATAAGTCAACATAACATAATTTCAAGAGCTCCTCTAATCACCACAGAGAAAATAATCTTTCTATACGTTGCACACTGGCTGGTTTCTACTGCTGAAATCTGTTTAAATGCTGATTCAGCTATTAATATTATCAAGTATTATCCACGTCTATTCCAACTCACCACCCTGGAGAGTGCACTTAACTCCACCTGTCGTGTTCCAGATTCTTCTTTTGTACACAGGTTGTTGCAGAAAAGCATCTGAATTTCTGTGAACATCCAATAATATCATATCATTGACGTATCCTCCTCCTACTTAATGAAGTTATCAGCAAAAGTTTGCCTGTTTTCTTATCCAGCAGTTGAGTTGAGTAACACTATCATTAATATTGATTTGTGTCTCAGCTCATTTAGAGATATATGTACAGTTAAGCGGGCTTCATCTGCTTTTCAACTTAGTGTTGTATTGCTGACCAATATAATCAAATACAAATGGTTAACCCTTATTTTATTTTTATTTTATTTTACATGGTATATTTAAACATATATAAATATATATATATATTTTGAATATACAAATATCTATTGAATATAAACAAAGTAGCAAATTATTGATAGTTTAACTGGTGGTTTGAAATATTTTGGTACTACAGATGACATTACAGTGTGATGTTGTGTAGATGTAACTGATGTTGTTGCTCAGATCTTCATAGGCATAAATGTTCCCACAAACTGTATGCATAAAAGCACTGTACATACTGCATAAGGTAGAGGGAGAAGCAGAACTGACACAGTGTTTAATCCTACTAAATACTTTAAAGATGTGGCAACTCTGGTCCAAGAGTGTAGTGTGTAGTGTGTAGTGTGTAGTGTGTAGTGTGTGTTATTCCTCTTACTTGAATTCTGTTTTACTTTCATCTTTCTGGATAAAGTGAGCTCAGAATAATAACATGTATCAGATTACTTATAGAAAAGAAAAAAAAATCACTTCACATAGAATTTATATGCAGAGGAATGAAGTATACGCAAAAACGCAAAAGTATTCACTACGACTACTGAAAGGAGTAGAGGCTTGTTTTCAGAGGCAGTCTTACAACTTTACTCGAGTAGAATAAGTGTTTGACTGTAGATGAGTCGGACACCCCATCCATTCCGTCCCGCTCAGGGATCTGTATCATCTTAACCAGCCATAGATTAAAAATGTCACCGTTAAATTGTTAGCCAAGATTAATAGATGATATATAAATTCTGACTAAGAGGAAAAGATTCTGCACACACACTCACACACATACACACATATAGTAAGGATTATCATCAACAGCAATAAGATTGATGCACAGTTTCATATCCAACCCTGTAAAATGCATATGCACATCTAGATCTTTGTCAACACACATACATAGATGCATCTGTATTTTTTTTAATCTTCCATCTGGGTCAACAGTAGCAGACACGACACGTGTCACTGTGCAGCTGAGCTAAACTGAGCAGGGGGAGGGCGCCCCCCTGTGTTGATGTTTGAGACTGCAGGGTGTTTTGGAAAGGATTCTTTCTAGTGTATAGTCTGTCATGGGCTTGTGTTGAGGGAACATGGTACGTATATAACGATATATATTTAAGTGAGTGTGTCCTCATTGTGGTCTCTTTTTTAAACATGGGTCACACATTGATCTGCGATTAAAAGTAGCTATTAATCTATTTACATTTTATTCTCCTCACATCACTGTTGATGTAGAGGCTTAATTAAAGAAACGTGTACATGTTGGTCAGTGCATCTCCAGGCTGCTTCTAAAAGCACCTCTGCTTGAATGGAGCTGCTCAGGTGTGAGTTTATGTATGTGCATCTATCCATCTTAACCTCGTTCCCCCCGGGCTACAGCTGCTGCTGGAGTGCACCCTCTTTCACCTTCCATCGTTGAATAAGAACCAGACAAACAGCTTCTCTCCAGAGGCTTTCGTCAACACTGTATAGAACATCCTGAACAGCTGTGACCAGCTCGCCCGGAGCTCACTTTGACTGTGTAAGCATTTGGCTTATGGTTCACAGAGTGACTCACAAAAACCTATCACAGGAGACAATCAATGAAAGCAGCACAAACTCACTGACCGAAAGTCAAACTCGGGATGAGCAAAGTATTCATTTGTCTACAAGAAACAGCAACAAGATACATTTTCAACTCCTGTTGACTGTGGAACATTTTCAGTTTTTCAAGTCATAATAAATAATATTTGCATTTCGCCAGTTACCTCTAATAAAACATGTATTTCAAATGTGAATTTTGTTTTTTTAATAGCAAAATTCCTAGAAATGTCCCGACCAATCAGAATGAGCCGAACACTTGTAGGCACTTATCATTGAGGCAAAAAGGCCTAGAAATGTCCCACTCTAGGTGTTAGGGAAGTACAATATATGGGACACTTGTAGGAATTTATCATTATAGCAAAATGCCTTGAATAGTCTCACACTTGTGGTTAGGGATGTACAATACGTGGGACAGTTGTAAACACTAAACATTATAGCAAAAATGCCTAGAAATTTCCCCACCAATCAGAATGAGCCGGACACTTCTAGGCACTTATCATTGAAGCAAAATGCCTAAAAATGTCCCACTCATGATGTTAGGGAAGTAAGATACGTGGGACACTTGTAGGCACTTTACATTAAAGCAAAATGCCTAGAAATCTCCCACACTAGTGGTTACGGATGTACTTGGGACACTTCTAGACACTTAAAGCTGCAGTTGGTTTTTTTTAAATAAGAAGGGAAAATAAATTTTACCAAAGTAGCCAATAACTTTCAGAAAAATTTACAAATCAGATTCAGAATCAGAATTATTTTATTTGCGAGGTATATTTGCACCGACCGGAAATTGCCTTGGTAATACGATAACATGACTTTAATCCGCAGTAACAGTTGCAACTCAAAAACAAGCAGTGATTCACACTGGATCCCACGCTCCTCCTGGCTCTGATTCGTTGCTTTACCAAACATAACCGTAAAAAGAGCAGTAGGTGGAGCCAGAGGAGCTCTTTTTTAAAAGATTTTCTGCCTCTTGTCATACTGTCATAGTTTTGGTAAAAATTATAAATAAGTTGTATATGTTCCCCAATGTAGTAACATAGTTTTATACAATAATCTGACTGATGGTGCTCCCACATGTTTTGCCCAGTTGGCACATTAGGTCTCAGACGACAGGTGTTGCTGCTGGAAAAATAAATCTATTAATAGGGTAAATTATGTAAACTGATGAATCCAATGTCTCACCACAGATATGACAGGTCTCATGCACTGTTCCCTTAAACAGCCGTCCTCTACTGATTCAATTTGATGCATGACTGAATGAGAAGCCAAATATCTTATACATTGTTCATTCACAGTGAAGTGCACATTGTGAGGTTTACAGAAAACTCCTCATGCATTATTATTATTCATGGTAGATGTTTTGTGCCAAAGGAGATTTCTATAACCTGCCTCTTCAGCTGTTAAATGATACTTGCTTTGACAGTTTGGCTCCTGGTGCAGTTCAAAGGTTCCTTCTGCTACAGCCTGATCCCAACCCTACTGTACAGTAACCATATGTCTATATATACACATGAAAAAGAGGGTACACACACACAAACAGACATTCATTCATGCTTTTTGCGACTTAAATATATAGCAATATATAAATCATAACCCTTTGTATAGGAGAAGTCATTATTTTATTATTTGTAACCATCATTTTTCACACTCAAACAAAGTGTTTCATTCCCTAGAACCAACTGGAAACTCCCCATTCACTGAGGTCAAGGTAAAATGATGTGTTTTAGTATAATTTTACCTCTTTAAGGCAAATCTTTCTGTAAGTATTGCTTCTGTCTGTTCCGATCCCTGCACTTTAACCCACCCCCAGTCTGAAGCACTGTATTGAAGAAAGCAGAGCAGCTGGGCCTTCTCACTACCAAAACAAATTCTGTTTCAGGTCACACAATGCCGTTGAATATTTTAAGTGCCTGTTAAGTATTTTTTCCAAAACTTCTGTAACAGAGAAAGAATATTTGCATTGTCGTAAAATTTGTTCTCATTTTGTTTGCGTATAATACATAATAGTCACACTATAATTGACTTCCTGATTGATGTTAATGCTAAAAACGCTCTGTCCTTCGGCTCATTAGAAAACACTCACAGAGAGAATAAGACACTTTCAAGAATGCACTTTGCAGTAAACTTTATTCATCTCACTCTGTGCTGTTAAATCTCTTCGTATAAAACTGTTAAACATTTCATTACATTCATGGTACACAATGTCAAGCATTTCCTTCATAAAGCTCTTTAAAAGTTTTTTTTGTTCACTTTAAAACTACATTCAAAAAGGTATCACAATGCTAAAAGAAAATAGACCTGCTAAATTTGCACAATACAAAAATACAAACATCTTCTCAGAACACAGTTGACTATTTTAACAGGGTGGGGTGGCATTCTTTTGTAAACTTGTGAAAAAAAACAACATTACTAGCCTATCCCTAGTTTTAGTTAAATTTACATCTTTACTCTTAAATGAGGCTAAATCTCAAAAAAAAATTCTGTAAAAAACATTAGAAGGTTTCATAGTTTTGTCTGTTACAATCCACCAAGGAGACCCCATTAGTTGTTGACCCTTTTAAAACAGTACTGGTATATTTTCCTTTTTGTCATGACAGTGAATATGAACTTTTGTAATGCATGTCGTACCTGAAGGTGGCCCATTGATATCGATTCAGACGTTTGTTGAAACAAGCATTGATATTGAGACTATAAGGGTTCACGTTTCCGAACCTCAAAGTTAACACTTTCAGGAAACACACAGGTAACACTGTTTAGAGGAGCGGGGATGAGCCTGACAAAGAGGACACTGCACACCCTCCCCCACCAGTGACCCAATGCATCCTGATTATCCATGAGACCCTGATATATAAAATAAACATCGTGCTTTATTGAAGAAACTGGTGAAACAGATTTCTTTTTGCAACCAGTGGATAAATTGACACAGGCTTCAGGCACTTCTACATTAGCTTCACGTTCAAGACCTAGAGTCTGCAGCGTATGGGGTAACTGCATATTCTTGTTCTTTACAGTGAGGACAAGGAAATGATAGGACTGGACCAGGCCAACAAAAGGCCTCAGGTAGGTACATGCACCTCCCCCACACTCCTCTGTTCTTTGTTAGAAATCCATAGATAGAACTTAATGTTCATGAATAAGGACAAATGAGAATTCAGCAGGGGGGAGGACTAAAACATTTTTACATCGATATGGAAACCAGGAAAAATAGAAAAATACAATTTATGAAAAATTTTGTTCTGGAATTTTGTGTGAAGTTGGTCAAATCCTTCTTCTTCTTTGCTTGCCTCCTCCTGATCCTGTCACGTCCAGTGTGTGAAAGTACCGTACATACTGTCTCCTCCTTTCATTCCTATGCTTTCCTACGCCCCCCCCGCATTCCTAACCGCAGATCACACCCACATCTTCCCCATGTGAACAGTTGTGTTTCCCAACCCTGGATCTCTTGCACTCCAGCAGCGACTGCTCGCCGCCTTCACACTCCACGTCGTCCAGAAAGATCCTGACGCTGCTGTCAGCCTCCCCCAGCGCAGCCCTCTTCATCACTGCCAGCGCCGTTGTGAAGCCGAGCTGGCGACACACCACGGTGCCCGACTTGGTGGTGAAAAGGTCATCGCACACTGTCCCCCACTCTCCTCGGATAAAGATCTCCACTCTGCCTCGATCCAATAAACCGTCAGTGCTCACCAGGCGCAATGAGCCAGCCCTCAGCCTTCTCCCTCCTCTTCCTCTTTTGAAGATTTGACCTCTACCTCTTCCTCTGGGCCTCGTATACACTTGGTTCCCCTCCACAGCACTGTCCTGCTTCTCTCCGAACCAACGCTCCTCCTCTTGAGCTTGAGGCAGCGTGCCGTTGACTGGTGGTCTCTGGGGCATGTAGGAAGACAAGGTGGGTTTCTGGCTCCAGTACGTTGGACGAGGTGTGGTCCAGGCTCTGGGGTGCTCAGGGTAACGCGTAGAGGTCAGAGCCATCTCAGATCGTTTCAAGGATGGAGAAGGAGGAAGCTTTGGTGAGGTTAAAGGTTGGGTTGTGGTACTAGGGGGATACTGAAGGGGTCTCTCATGTCTCCTTGTTGGACGTGGGGTTTGAGCAATCCTAGAGGAGACTGCAGTCATGATGGTTGTGCGATAACCTGAGGGAGAGACAGAATCACCCTCTTTATTTGAATATTGAGTTTAACATGTGTTTCATCTATTTTTCTGTTTAATACACAAAGCTTTCGGTTTATATGGACTAGCAGCCGGTTAGCTTAGCATTCAACATAAAGACTCAGAATACGCAAACTTGTCTGAGGTAATACAATCTGCCTGCTAGCTTTGTTATCTACAATGGGGTTTTTTTTAATACACATTTCAATACGCTAAAAAAGTGTGAAAGCATACATATAAATGGTTTGGCACATGATATCTGTAAAAGCCCAAATATTTGATTTCATACCTTGGTTTTTGTACAAATTGAACAAACAATATATAATGTGTTGAGTTTAGGGCACTGGTTACCCTGTCACAGAGACTGTTTCCTCCTGTTACAACTATTTATGCTAAGCTCAGCTGATTAGCTAGCTAACTTGCTGCTGGATGACACCCTATGTCACCATAGAGGACAAATAGAATATAACCTTCTTCGTCTTCTCATCTAACTCTTGGCAATAAAGCAAATTAACATTTTCCCCAACAGATCAAACTTTTCATTTAATCATTTTCAAAACATTCATTTTTTATAAAATGAATATTTATCATTAAAGCCATTTAAAGAGCTGTTCTCGGGTAAAGGAAAGACGTGAACACAGACACACAAAGATGAATGTCCAAACTTAGGCTGATGCAGAAACATTTATTCAAAATAAATAAAGCCAACGTACCTGATTTAACTTTAGGTATAGTGCAAATACTCGAAACACAGATAAGCACCATTTAGCCTGCATGCTTTAGAGTCTTGTACCAGCCAAGAAAACGCAACTAAGCAGGAAATTAAAGTTAGGCCTCTTCAGATAATTCAACTGTACCTGAGTTTGACATTAGCTTGTGCAAATGGATCATTGCCCTGTCTACATCTACACAGGCAAACGTATAATTTAATAACGTAAGTGGTTGTGATTTTGAACACGATTATAATTGATTTTCTTTTCCAACAAATTGACAGTTGTTTATTCACATTAAAAACTGTGAATACTGATTTAAGCCGGCAATCACTTCACAAGTGAAAATCCCTTTTTGATTGTGCAAAGTGCAAAGACTGACAAAACTCATTTGTAATATTGTAGAATTACCTGTTTGTGTCAAAACAGATTTATGGTCTCTCATAAAACGATAAAAAGAATTTGATAATAGAAATATTTTGAGTTTGTAAGTAAGAACTCTGCAAAATAATAATCTACAATAAATATATGTCTGTATCATTCAAGTGTATTTGCTGTTTTACCCTCATTTATTTATCGCCTTGTTTTTCTGTTTTCCCAATGGAGAAAACAAATGTCTCAAATACTTCAGAGCTGTGTGGTTCATCTTTCCCATCATCTACAAGCTGCAATCAGAACATTTAGATAGATTTCACTATTCTTGCCTATCCACTAAAACTATTATTGACATTTAAATAAAATAGCCAGAGCTGCACTATGCTAAAGGCCACATATATCCTGCAGTTAATCAAACTGATAGACCGATCAAAAAGTGGGCTTATAATCTCCCTTTGCGTATCTACAGTAAACATAGCTGCCAAACAAATAAAATATCAGATTAATATGGTGATATTTTCATTAAACTAATAATAAGCCGCCTATGGACAATTCTAGAAATAAAAACACCAGCGAAAAATCTGCGTTACTTCATTGTTTTATAATTCTACTGTTATTATAATTATTGTACTAGTGCTCTGATTTGATCAGTTGAAAGAAAATTGCAAAAAATCTTTCATTTGAAAGTATGCCAGGATTTGTCAAATGTAGCAATTAATATAATAATGTATAAAAGACAAAGAGAGCACAGAAGAAGAAACCACCTGGTTTAAAACTGGTGGCTCGCCCTCGATTGGCGGTACGACCTGGTCTAATGCTGGGTTTAGTGTTGGTCGACCTAGTGGCTGGGTTAACACTTGACCTAGGAGTCGGGTAATCGGTGGAGCTGGCTTGGTGCACAGGTGAACCAGTGGGCCTACCAGTGGGTGTGGTTGTGGTGAGACTTGTTTCCGTGGCCGTCTGGACAGTTGTGGGTGAGGTTGTTGATTTAATTGTCACGGCTGAGGTTGTTTTTATTGTTGTTGCTTTTATATTTGATGTAGTTGATAATGTTGCCCTTCTTGTTGTTGTTTTTCTCGTAGTCTGCGGTGTCATTTTTCTTGGTGACGCTGTTGTTGGCGGTGGCTGCATTTTTCTTGTTGTTTTTCTTGTTGGCATTGGTGGTTTTATGATTATTATGGGTTTTCTTGGTGACTTTTTGGTCGTTGTTGTAGGTTTTCGTGTGGTCGTCGTGGGAAAGGTTGTCGTGGTTGGTTTCTTGTTGATTACGAACTCTGAAAACACCCCAAAGAAGAAATAAAGACATTTGTACGAATTAAATCTGAATAATATGTGATGTTCTGCTTCTAGCTAACATTGAAGTTGTTATTTAAATTTTCTCTTACCTTCTTTGGGGTGGAAGTGAATCAGTTTGCCCTTAATATTGACATGTGAAGGCTTGATGCTGCATTTTCCTGGTGTGGCTCGTCTGTGTGTGAGTAACAAAGACAGAAATTAACAGATCTATTAAATAACCTATGAAGTACTTCTTAAGTAATTGTAGACATTTTTATTCGAGTGCAACTGGATTTGATCCTGGTTGGTATTTAGTTTCTAGTCACTTTTATGGGGAACTTACATTCTAACGAGACAAAGAAATTGCTTAGAAGCTTTCTTAAATTAGATCATAGGTATCTGAACGTCTGCCCCCTACATCGTAGGTATGATCCAATGGTTATAACTACCTGGAAGGGTCCACTATCTTGTAGATGACGCCTGCTCTGGCTGTGGCACTCGCGGCCCCTGTGGCTAAGAAATACAGCTCACCTGGAAAGATTGACAGAGGAGAGGGAGAAAGAGAGACGGAAAATGATAATGGCAATACAAAACAAGACAGTGAAGGAAGAGGTAGAGAGAATAAGTGAGGAGATAGGGAGAGAAGAATCAAAGAAGAAACACAACAAGTTACACAATGTGTCCTGTGGTGTATAAATGACAGAAGGTGCTTTACAGCCTTTGGATGAACTGTTCAACTTAAATCTGCTCCAAATCACTTTCAGAGGGAGGATAAGAGATTATCTACAGTCAGCATCATGTGTGCAACACTCTCCATTAGGTCAGCCGCCTGCTCTTTAATTCAAACCAGGTCCTACATCAAACCTGACTCTGCTGGAACATGTTATCTCCTCAGACAAAACTGAAGACGTTAACATCGCTGACATTTTTGGACTTGCGCTTGCTCATTATATTGAATGGCAAAGTTGCCTTGAAGCACATCATGAATCACTATGAGTAACTTCATAGTATCATCAATTTGAGAAGTAAAAGATTGCACAGTAAGCACAAAATAATTAACATGCAAAATGTCTTTCATTTTGTATATAACATTAATATATGTTGATGAATGTAACTGGCAAAATATGTGTCCTTTAACAAATTTAAAACATCATTTAATCATAAAATGTCACAACATTTCATAGTTTTTTTTACTATGGAAAATTTCCAGTGAACATGAAGTCGTCAGTCTAACACAGTAATTACCTGCCTCGTCCTCCGCAAAAGAGATGATGTATTTATAATAACTGTTGATGAGTTTGGGGAATCTGCAGGTCTGGTCTGTTCCCATACAGATCTCATTGTAGTGCCATTCACCGGTGGTGACGTTCTCCTTCAAAGACATCAGACGCCTAAACCGAAACACATGTTATATATATATATATATATATCCATATAGATTCAGTCAAGCTTAGATATGAAATGAGGCCTGTGTTTATTAAAGTATAAGTGCACCTTACTGTACTCAATGTTATTGAAAGTGTTGAAGGTATTGAACACCTACCCGCTCATGAAATCCCCAAAGAAGTAGAGTCCGTTGAGGTTGGGCATCTGGCAGCCTCTGTAGATGTATCCTCCTGTCACTGATTTTCCCAACTTGTGGGGGTAGGCAAAGATCGGCAAGATGTCATCTACACAGACACAGAACACCACATAAAAAAAACTGGTTTACAGTTATACTACTGTAAACACATAAAGGTTGAAAAAAACCAAAGTTTTAGTTGCTGAGCTCACAAATGTTCAGATAAAAATGACACAGTAGGTTTCGCAGGATGGAAATATTATTATAATATTATTTATTTGCACAATTAGATCCTGCTCAGCAGCCAAGCTTCAAAAATGCAAAAGTCAAGAACACGTCATAGCTCACATCTGCATCAATTTCGCAAAGGATACAATGTGTCGTACATTCTCAGTGTAAATATCAGATTTAGTTTCACACTCTAAAGTCTGTGAAGATCAGCTCACCCAGAGATGAGTTCTGGCAGAGTTTGCGATCGTAGCAGCTGAAGCCCTCTTTGGCCCTCCATCCGTAGTTGCCTCCTTTAAACATACATTGAGGCAGTTAGTAAAACTACTCAGTTAGAGAAACATGCTTCATAATGCTGGGAATACACTTTTAGACTTACTGAGTTATTGTTCGTCTGGGAAAAGAAGCATGTAATTTGATGTTTATTTCGTGCCCATCCACTGTAATTGTCAGGGAGCAGACTGAGATTAAACTATGATGCCTGCTTCCCTGTGTGAATTTGTGGTCTATGAGAGCACAGTTTTATATGGCGAGGGGCTGAGTAGATAATACGAGCCATTTGATGTACAGTTAGCGAGTGAATAACTTCAAGTGAGACTCAAGCTGAACATTAAAAATTCATAATAAAGTTGCTGCTTCAAATGAAATTATTGTACCTTTAACAATGAGATCCACCTCCTCGTATTTGTTCTGGCCCACGTCACCGCAAAACATCCTGCCTCTGCCTCGCCCTGTGTACGGGTCACCGCGGTCAATGGAGCAACGCCACATGTTGCGCACTCCATAGGCATAAATCTCTACAAAGAACGGAAGGAAGAGCGGAACAAAGAAATTTAAACACTGACGCAAATAGCATACATCCGTCATAATGACTGAACCAGGGCACATCTGGAAAGAAATGGAATGAATGTACCCGTCACTACCTTTTTCTTAAAAATGAGAGTGTTCTGTAAGACCCTGTGATATGTAGTTCTCTGCCCGAGTGGTGAAGTCACTCAATATTTGAGCTCTTTAGAGAAGCTAAAATTAAATCCAGGAGTAGTTGTTTCTAATGATGGCGTTCATCTTAAATGAGACATACTTTTCTTTTTCAGTTTTCCTCCCTCTAGTGTGTTATTTTGTTTAAGTAAAATGTCCCAAAGTTAAAAAGCCCATAATTCGGGGTACAGACAACCCTTCTCTGCACGTCCCCAAACAAAAAAAAGAAAACAGAACGGAGGCCGATGTCCTACATGTGGTAGAAGTGGGTCAACCAATCACGACTGGGCTTTATTAGGAGGGATGGCTTAAAGAGACAGGAGCTAAAACCATGTGTTTCAGACAGAGACTGTAAATAGGAGCTGCAGACATGGACAACATGAGGAAAGTGATGCTCTATATGAACAAAGCCTTTTTTAAGTAATAACCCAGATTAAAATTATGAAACTGAGTATAATCATGTAATAACATGTCTAAATTATACCACATTTGAGAGATATTTGAAGGGATTTTACCGGGTCGTGCTTCAATCTCCCTCAGGAACGGGTTGTCTGACGGAATGCTGTACGGAGCACCATCATCGTTATTGTCCACATCAACACGCAGCACCTTCCCAAGAAGTGTTGACCTGTCAAACACAGGAGTAGATAAGAGTGTGTGAAGAATTAAGCTGACCCAGTGGTTTAGTGAGGGGCCTTTTTCAAGGCAGGCAAAAATAGGTATTGACCTGAATCTTACTCTAATTCCCTCCTCTCCATCTGATCCACTCTACCTTCACTTATCTCAATGTTTTCTAAGTTTCCTTCTTTCTTATTATTCCTTTCTCAATCTTTTACCAGTCTAAATTACTCTCCCTCCATCATTCATGTTGCACCTCTCTCCTCCCTGTCTCCATACACCCCAGTCCCACTCTCCTCTCTCTCTCCTCTACACATGCCAGTGTGTGGCAGCCCATTTTGTGTAGTGTCAATATTAGACTAGACAGGGTGTATCCTCTGTCATTCCCAGAACAGCTATTACAGCATGTCAACATCTCAACTATATCTGTCTGGAGAATAGATTTCGGCAGCAAATTTACACTGAATGTTCAATAAACAGATTCATAAATTTCCCTTCAAATCAAAATTCTATTCTTTTTCTCTATGAATTTTAAGGCTAACCCTAACCCTATTTTGGCATGAAGCTGCTCTTTTAGTGTCATGTTTTGGTTTCTAGTGTCTAAGTATTTGTTACCTGCACACTTCACAGTTCAACTCTTGCACAGCGGTATGGTGCAATGAGTACAATAAAAGTGATTTACACTCTCTAGCCCTGTGTCCTTTGGCAGTAATTAACATTTAAGTCACTGAGGGTTGATTCAATGAGAACGAAACACTTGCATCCACATGTATACGTGCAGCACTCAAACATGGTGTTTTACATGTAAACATATGAACAACATGTTGCCTTAAGGTACAGCTAGCCTTTCTTTAGAATGAATCAAATGAATCATGACGTAAATGTTGTGTGTTGAGAAGTGAGTAATGTTAACATGTAAAAAAGCCCTGAAGTCCCTTTGAAAAATTAAATCTTTCATACACTTTACATACAGCGCTCATGGCATCAACACACCCTGCCACCTCTCACTGACTAGTCAACTATTTTACATCTAAGACATAAACAAATGCAGCTCTGAGGATGAACATACAGCTTTAAGCGTTGCTATAATGATGTTTAAATGGCATACTAAAGTGTGCCATTTAAAAGTGTGTTTATTAAAGGAAACCTCTGTCGCTCAGTTAATACCTAGACCCTTCCAAAGATATTCAATGTTGTACAACTCAAGGGGTCTTCTCAATAAAGTGTTTTAATAATGGGATAATGATCTAATGATGAAATATTTGAAAATAGTTCAAACTCAACAAAAACAATTATACTATAGAGCTCGGCAGGTTTCACGGAATAATGTTTATGATCATTTTAACCTTGAAGTAATAATATGAATTATATGAGCAGGTTTCCAGTCTTGCTAAGTAGATGCTTGGTTTACAGGAATTTTTCCAAGTGGAAGATTACCAGTCTTCAAACAACTATTTCATTTATAGGTCTGAGATTTAAGCCCTCCATCATTTTCATAAGAAGTTATTTAAGTGGGATTTAATTCACTGTAAGTCATTCTTGGCAGAACTGTCTGCTTCAAATTGGGCTTTGGTATTTTGCTCGAGCATGTTTATCTTTAAAAGGAGGCAGAGCAATGTGAGGTGTGTGTTTATTCTATCTTGGTAAATTATCTATTACATATGAAACTAGAGCTTTGAAAGCAACAATAGTTTGCTCATATTGAATTTGATCTCTTGAGCCCTCACTCACGCAAATTAGTAAAATTTTATTTACTTGTTTTGTGCATTGCCAAACTTTCCAAAGGGGTCTCCTGCTCGGCCACCATCTCCGATGAAGATGTACAGATATCCGTCATGGTCAAACAGAAGCTGTCCTCCATTATGATTGGACGCTGGCTCTACCACCTCAAGGATGGTTCTGCAAGCAGAGGAGATGAGAGGTGGATGAATATACTCACAAACCATATACTGCACATGTGGGTCACTATATGAGCAGCTCACACAGACACAACATTTCTGTCTCTTTGTCCGGTTTGAACCTCTCACCTCTCGGAGGAGTGGTCCAGCTGGTTTTCATCATGAATTGACAGTGTGAACTCACTAACACGTATCCTCTCCTCCTTCTTCACCGACACAGAATAATACACATAGGCTTTTCTGACGGTTGTGAACCTAAGCAGAGAAGAGATGTGAAATGTTAATCTCAATGTCAGGCTTTCATAAAAAAAGTTTTTCCTCTGAGGTAAAATGTGCAGAAAGCCAGAGTTGAGTTCTCTGCATTAACATTGAAAATAACTGGAACTGTTAATGTGAAAGTTTGGACCTGGGGTGCAGGGCGATGCAGAGGAATCCACGCTCGTCTCCGGCCCAAGGTGACGTGAGGACTGCCCGCGTGAGGTTCAGGAAAGGTCGGTCGATCCGGGACCCGTTGGCCAAATACACCCACACATAACCCAGCTGTTCCGCCACGAAGAAGCGATGAGTCCCATCACCTGCGTGAACCATGGCCACGGGGTTACGCAGCCCGTTGGCGACTTCCTGTAAACACAGCTCCAGACAACCTTTAGGGTCTTCACGTACCAGGCCAAGTTGAGCATTTAGCTCTGGGGAGAGAAAAGAAGACACAAAGGTGAAAGTAGAGTTTGAACACAAAGATCTATATAGAAACTATAAAACCCGAAATATCAAAATATACATAAACTAAAAATGTAAATAAAATTTGATTCAGAACTACATTAAACTTTCAATTTCAAATGTTTTGAGTACAAATGATCAAAACTATTGGCGTGGATTTGGCTCGATAAGAATCCGGCTTAAACTCAACTGAGCAGCAAATGGTACACATGTAAAAAAAAATTCTCATCTTGTCCAGCTGCTGCTCTGTTGCTATAGGCTATAAAGACAGGGCCAGCTGGTAAAACAGATCATGGAAATCCTCCGTAGACCTGACTGTCTCATTTCAGTTTGCCATTTGTTGTCTGTGCTCTTCCTTTGAAGGAGACATCCTCTGAATTAGGACATAGGGTTGATTATTGCAACCTCCTGTTCTCCACCTGCCTACAAGTTTGTGTTTAATCTGTCTAAATTTGCCCCCAACAACCAAATCTCCTGTACATATACTTTAGGCATGAAAGGATAGCTATGTCTGTTGCAATAGCACTTTGGCCCTGATGGATTGCCATGGAAACTTACAGACATCCATTGTTCCCAGTGGGTGCATTTTTGAATAGGTGTGTGTGCCTGCTAGTAAACAACATAAAAACACGTGTCAGGCACCATACCTGCATTCGTCAGGACATTTGGATAACAGTACTGTTTGTCCTTCAGCTCCAGATAGTTGCAGAACTTTCTGCGATCTTCTTCTAACGTTGCCGTCAAGTTTGTGAACTGATAAGGACTCCCCAGGTCCTCCAAGAGGAGACTCAGTGTGTAGCGGCACTGGTGCCAGTAGTCAGAGCAGTAATCACCACACAAACCAGGCAACATCCGCATAGGAGTGTTGGCATCTTCGGCATCAAACAGGTGGGCAGCGTATGGAGAACATTCCTGTGTAGGAAGAGAGACACAAATTTTGGAAAGTTAAGAGGAAACAGTAGATTTGTTTTTAAACCTGTGCTACTGTAGATACAAACCTTAGCTGGGATGGAGAGTTTTCAGTGTCCATACTTATTAAGCCTCTTTGAAGCTGATGTTTATCTCATAAGGTAGTTAAGGACATGTATGGATCAGATAAATACAGGAGTTGTGTACTCATTCTACTGCAGCTCCTCACCGCCTCACTATAAGTGGTCAGGCGTGACTTATGCGCGGCCTGTCTTGAGTGCTGCTTGGTATAAATGGATCCCAGGAAGGTCCAGTCAGTTATTAAGTCACAACCACACTAGTCCACACCCAGAATAGTGCAGCAACAGGCCCACGGAGGCACGGCAACCAAACCGTCCTGTGGTCGTCTGGTGCTCTTTCACTCAGCGTCAGATCAGACTCAACCAATCTTCACCGGGAAGCCGGAGAACAAACAGCATGACATCATTGCATTGCTCATAAAAACAAAAATATAAAAAAAACACCTGTCTGGATGGTCAAATGATGCACGAACTGTGATTAAGATCAATGTCCAAATAGTTTAGTAAATTGCACAATGATGGGGCCGGGTTGTTTTTCATAACAGAGCTGCATATAAAAATAAAGCAATACTTCTGATGGCCAAAAGAGAGGCAGAAAAACTATAACAGGAACAGAGAATCTTTTTTTAACGAAATGAAAGCAGATTTCTGGGCAGAGATCAGAAACGTCCTAGGAAACAGCTTTGGCACTAAAGGGAGAAACTAAATCTGAGTTCAGAGTGAGCTGCTGGGACTGTTGATAAAAGCTCATTGTGGCGCAGTGTGTGATTTATCTTCTCTACTTTTCTCTTCATGTAGATGTTCCACCTAATGAGCTTTTGGAGGCATATCAAAGTAAAGGGGGTACTTTGGTGCCGTATATCATCTTGTGCCAGGTTCACATTATCTTCATTTTGTCTCTTGTTTGAGCCACTGAAGCAGGAACACCAGCCATTCTTCTGAGACAGTCTTATTTTTGGGTTCCACTATCATAGGGTATAGGATAAAAGCATGTAACTGCAAACAGCTGCTCCTGAACAATGCTGCCACTTCAAACTGCTATAATTTGGTGTTTACGTTGTCCTTTTCAGAGCTGAGAATAAAATAAAAGCCCTTTGTTTCAGTGTTTATTACTGGCATTTATTTCCCTCACTCTTCACACTGACTGGTCCGAATGGCTAGGGTTTATTATAGCAGAGAGGGAGAGACAGAGCAAAGACGCGTGGCAAACAGATGACTGGACAATGTGCGAACTCGAATGCTGACTGGATCCCAAGAGAAAGAGATGGAGAAGGAGGAGGGTACAAAAGAGAAACATAGAGGAAAGAGAACTTTGCCACAACTCTCCAGTAAAACTATGGACCTGACCAAAACACTGTAAATCATAGCTGCAGTCAGAGATAATGTGCACGCATGCTAAACTTGGGTAAATGTGATCGTGGCCGGAAATGAAAAATAAGGGGGGGGGGTTAAGACTTTGTTTTAGGGTTATGGTTATAATTAGGTTAGGGCTAGGCATTTAGTTGTGATGGTTAGGGTTAGAGTATGGTGTTAGGGAATGCATTAAGTCAATGAATGTCCTTAACTATAGAGAGACATGTGTGTGTGTGTTTGGGAATTAATGGGGCGTTCCATACTGCTGGTAAATTTGAACATCTGCAACTTTCTGCTGCCCTCAGAGCTAGCTATTCACAGTCGGAACATTCAGATACATGCAGGAGTGCTGCTACAATATAAGTATTAAAAGTACTTATTGAAAATTCAGTAAGGGAAACAATTCATTCAGTGTTTACCTAAGTGCTCCCTCAATGTTTTTGAAGCGGATTCAGGTGGATGTTATTTGGGATGTATTTTAATATTGAAAAAGCTGAAGTTATAACACACACACACACACACACACACACTTAACCTTACCCTTACCCAAACCTTATAACACGTCTTAACCTGAAGTTGGGAAGATTTATGAGTTCTTGCTTTTTGTCTCTATGGGAAGACAAGTCCCAATAACATGACTATGGCAAGCAGATTAAAGTTCCCACAATATTAGTAATAATCCCATATTCTTCTATAGTTGTGGGGACACTCAGTGACATAACTCTTGCCCCTAACCTAAACCTAAACTTAATCCTAATTGTAACCCTAAAAGTGTCAAGCGGCCAAAATGTCCTCCCAATGATAGTTTGGACCAGGCTTTGGTTCCCATTAGGACTAGTGGTCCTGACAAGGTCAATGTTCTGGTGTAAATATCTACAGCTCCAGGTAAATTTCCTGTTTGTCTGAAATGTATAATCTTTCTTTCGGTCCTTCTTCCTATTTAATTTCGCCAGATTTGTTATTTCTTTCATTACTGTTATGTTTCTCTCTTTTTTGATTTCTCTTCTTTTACCTCCTCCTCTCACTCTCTCTCTCTCTTGAAGGAACTTGATATATCCTGGACCCCCGGCCAGAGGAGGAAATGGCTGTTTGTTTGGTCAGTTAAACTGGGGGATCATGACAATCTCCCCCCTGTCTCCCTGACACGCACAGGGATGCACACACACACACACACACACACAGACACACACACACACACACACACACACACACACACACACACACACACACACACACACACAGACACACTGGTCTCTCCCTCTCCTCACTGATATAAGGAAGCCCCTGCAGTGCTGCTGGAACAGTGGGCCTCAGTGTGCTGGATTGACCCAAGATAAGTACCCTGGTAGTGGGGTAACCTGACCACCTCCAGGGCCTCTTTTACCTCAGACCATTGACCTGGGAGTGACCACAACCACAGAGTTGGTCTTTTTCCAACAAAGATTAAAAAAAGACGCCAAAACAAAGTGAAAACAGAAATGACTCAGAGAAAACAACGGCTACATGTTTTTAGTTCACCTTATTTCATGACTGAAAACGTAAAAAATGGGCAAATAAAGATACTTGTGCTCATTTAAGAAATGAATGAATTATATGTTCCACAGTTTCCTCTGTTTATCTAAAGAAGTTTGTAGACTTAAACAGCTGCGTGATTTAAACAAATACACCCCCCCCATCTTCTCTCTCTCTCTCTCTCTCTCTCTCTCTCTCTCTCTCTCTCTCTCTCTCTCTCTCTCTCTCTCTCTCTCTTAGCGCACATATTTACATTGCCCTTGACTCAGGCTGCGTCTCAGTCAAACTAAGACTAACCGCTGAAAGTCGAATGCGCTCTGCAGCGCTGTCATTACACTCAAGACACAGCCTGCGCTGCCTGGAAAGAACCACAGCAGGATATAATTACCACAATGAGACAAACCTATATTTTAGGAGTCCGAGGATTTGTCACTGTCTTTACGTACCCTGGGAAGTACTGAACTCTCTGTGAGACTTGCAGAGTGTGTTTTTTTCCCCTTCCACTGTTCCGGTGCTGCTAGCAGACATGAAAGTGTTTTTCGTGGCACGGCCCTCGGTCCGTTTGTTTTGCAAGTAGCGAGCGTCTGAGCTGCAAAGTCAGCACGTTATTATGCAATCGCAGAGTGGCACCGGCTTAGTTTAGCAAACTCAGAGAAGAAACTAAAGCTCAGTGATACTGAAATAGAAAGAGTCATTATTCCCAACATTAACTAAGATTGCAATCTCACTTAAAGTGCAACTTAAATTTAGAACAAGATCTAACTATATTTTGTCCGACTAATGAAACATGAGTCATTGTAAACAACCGCTCTGTCTTTAAGAAATTATTAGCTTTTACTTTCGTCAAGGAGATTCTGTTTTACTGTGCCTGTTTGTTTATCAATTTGTTTGTCAGCAAACTCCGTAGGAAGATATGATACGTGTCAGGAAAGAACCCATTCAATTTTGATGTGGATCCAAGAATTTATTTTCACATTATTAACCATTGCAAGATATATTTTTTTTACAGTTTCACCATTTTCCCAGAGAATAATTAATTGATCTAGATGCAGAAAATTGGGCAAATTTAGGGAACTGATATCTAAAGCTGCTTTCAGACATGCACTGAACTATGGAGTATTTAAAGACATTATCTAGAGGGGCTGTATGTGAGAACATAAATGTCAGAGTAAGGGGCTAAAGACTCCAGTAAAAGCTGCAGAGAATGTCTGAATGAGCTGTTTGAGAACAGCAGGAGATCCTCTGTAGGATTCACTGAAAGCGAATGGGTGTGTTGATGACGTGCAAGTGCGGGAAGTTCTTCCTGTATTGTTCATGTGTGAAAGGCAAAATACGGAAAAAGTCTGGACCCAATGGTGAGGACTTGCTCAGGAGTACATGCCGGTAAACAGCTTTATCGAGTTAAGTTTGTTGTGGCTTGATTGAATTTAAGGGGACTGTCGGGCCTTGGCAGAGGTGCTGTATGCGCTCTAAGGGCCATTCTAGTTCAAAATAAAGTTCTGTTTTGATTCCTTGCACAGTTTTGTGTTCTCTTTTATAGATATATGTTTACATTTTCATCCACAAATAAGGGTATTGCAAAGATTTCAGTTAATGTGCTCGAAAGTAAGACCTTACCAACTGTTAATGTGCTTTTAAATTAAGGTACAATCTTTCTACATACAGTTTTTCTCCATCAGGGTCTGTGGACTCGTGTGAGTGAAGATACTAAACACATGTTTTCTAGGACCCCTGAAGGGACAAAGCTTAGATTTCATTGTATGCACTGCACATATGAGAAAACATAAGCCAGTTAGTCTCCTTTGTTTGAAAGTTTCAAGACAATAACATGGTTCACTTTGACATTTTGTTTTCACCATTGAGCCATTAAGTGAAAATGTTACTCTCCAATTTACTCTAAATTTAGTGGTATTGGTCCAATAAATTTTAAAAATGGTTTACTTAATTGCACTGCACTTTTTTTTAGGTTATTTCAGTCGACAGAGCCACGTTTACAAGTCAACCCATCAAAAACCCATGAAGCGTTAGTTGAGCCAGTGGTTTAGCATTGCGAGCATGAGTAACTGTCTAACAGATGTCAACTTCTTCATTAAACTTCACCATAAACCACATGTTTTGTACGTTGCTGTACTTCAGTTCTCTCTCGCGACAAAACACACCACAGTTTCCGTTAGGCAACCACAAACCTGTGTAACCTTTTTTTAATTAATAGTTTGTATTATTATATTCATACTAGTAATATCTTGAAATAAGGTTTATTATATAATTGTTTTGGACATCACTAAATTGTATTGCTATATATATATTTGTATTTATATATATTATCACATAATTTGTATACACTTTCACTTGTACTTAGGTTTCTTGTTTACATTTCTCATGCTAACCCTAACATCCACAGACACATTTACACCTTATGTGAAATTAACTAAGTGTCAATTGGGGATTTGCCAAATCAAAGACCACAGAGTCACAGCAACACATGATACACCCTAACCTTACCCTTGCTTGATGTTGATTCTACACGGGAAATAAAAATGTTTTAGTTCAATAAGTGACAGGTACACTGTACCAGTGCAAAAGTATGTTTTACAGATGTCCATTATTCTCAAAAAATCGCATAATCACCTTATAACACATAATGCAAATGCAACTAATAACAAATATTAGCCCTTTAATGTAATTTGCCTGTTTAATCAAAAATATAAGTGATTTTTGGGGATGGTAGTCGCACCTTGTTAGCCCCAATGAGGCCAATTACTTCTTGTTGATATGGGCTTTACAAATAAAACTTGATCGTTGGTTGATATGATTGAATACTTATCTTACCTGGCAGAGGATGCTGCGTATGTACTTGCCACAGGTGACGAAGCCTGAATGGTCAAAGTTCTCCATTATGCTGTAAAACTTCACTGATATCTCCCCATCCCTCTCCACATCACAGCATCCGAACTTGGAGTACTCCTTGCAGAGGGCCAATGGCAGCCGGGGCTCGAACGGAGGCTTGTAGTCCAAACACTGGGGGTGACAGCTCCCCCACCAGGGCTGGAGGAGCAACAGCAGCGCAGACAGAAGTAGGTGGGGAAAGCGGGCGTGCGACAGGATGCACTGGGGCGCCGGATTACAGGTCCAGGGAGTCATAGTGTAGAGATGTTGTCTTTCAGTTCAGGCTAGTGTGGCTCTCGATCCAGTAATATTGTTAATCAAGGCAGCTTGTGTGGGATAGTCGAGTATGATGTGTTAGAAGAAGGAAGTAAAACATGTTACATCTCCACCAGCATCTGTCAAGCACGGGAATTGAAACTCAAAGTTAAAATCCCTGCTCTATTTTGGAGTGTCTAGTGTCCTCAACTGATGTCCTGGTCTCTGTGGCTATTGGCAGCCATGTGCATGTGTGTGTTTGTGTGTGAATGTGTGCGCATCAAACACTCTGACCCAGCATCACACCTGCCTGCAACTTGGCCACAGACCAACAAAGCAATTTGGGATTGCGCTGCTTAAAAGATCCTCCCAAACATCAAGCTGCCTCTGTGTAACTAAGGTGAAACTGATCCTGGTCCAGTGAATCCTTCTGAGGGTGAGGAGATGTGCAGTCTGTTGAAAGAACCCGAGTCCCAAGGTGTCGTGGATCACGGGATAATTTTCTCAAAGGAAATCAGGTTTTCAAATCTTTCAAGAATTTTCTAGATGCGAAAAAAAAAGCATCTGGGAAAAAAAGCAGCAGTCACATTTATAAGAAGAAATCCCGCTTCTTATACGATGAAATTCAAAAAGCATTTGAAAATTGAAAAGTTACACCTTCAGCTGCAGCTTCTGCAAAATATTTACCTCCGGCTTGGAGTCACTTGGAAAGTCCCGCTATGTTTGCTCTGGACATGTGCTCACTTGCTGCAGCGGATATAAGCCATGCATACAGACAGACAGCAGCAGAGAGAGAGAGAAAGAGAGAGAGAGAGAGGTTCTTTCATTCAGACACAGAGCCACGCTCTGCAGCCTCAGCTCAGATCCCTCCCTCCTCGCTTCTTTCCTCCACCTCCTCGCTCTTCCTTTCCTTCGCTCTTCAACTCTCCTACAAAGACACATGCATTCCTTCCCATAGCATGTGGTCTATATTGCCCTGAAGCTGCAACTTTCCACCTCTCCTCCCACTGGGCTCTCCCCCCCCACACAATTTCAGCATTCCCAGACCTCCTCTTAGCCTCTGCCGTTTGCAGACAGGCCCACTCTCACTGATGTGTGTGTGTGTCTCTGTGTGTGTGTGTGTATGTGTGTTTGTGTGTGTGTGTGTGTGTCCGCGTGGTCAGATGAATCAGGACGTGAGCTGGAGGAAGAGACCAATGGATTCTCCAGGCACAATCCCAGCTCTTATTTTAAAGAGCAGAACCAGCCAACGTTTAATTAGATTGCTTCAAGTAAGAGCAGCTGCATTTGTCGAACATCATTAGCTCATAGCTCATTCAACTCACAATATGTACCTTAGGCCACTAAAGATGACTAAATCAAAACAATAAGAAAAGACCTAGTTTGATGACACAGCGGGAGATCATGGGAGTTGTTGTTTTCACCACCGCTGCAGATGAAAAGCTACATGACACGACTCAGGCACAAATCATGTTGGATGAAATAACATAATAAGGTTTTATTCTTGTTGTTGCAGAAGTTTTGGACCATCCTCACATATTGCTGTCTAAATTCCAAAGATACTCCCTTCTCTCTCTAATCAGTTCGTAAGGTCAGGTTTTAGATAAAGGGCCAACCAACAGAACATAGTGTCTACGTGGAGGGACCTTCATATCTGACTCAGATGCTCCAGACAGAGAGACGCTAACGTCAACTCTCACCGACTTTAAATCTTTTTCGTATTTCACTACTAGCAAGACGTAAGGTCACAATGTGATTTAGTTATGCATACTCAGGGCTTAACTATCCAATAGGATGAGAACACCTACATGTAACGTAGAGAGTGACAGTAATTCTAGCCGTCTTTGGATGTGCTTGATGTTAAGGGGTTACACTAATAGAGGGAGATATGTTGGGATGCTGTGGAAGACATCTTCAGACTTGGGGGGTGACAATTGCTCATGTTAATCTGTTGACGTTTGTATATTGTTCCACCTTCTGGTCTCCTTGATGCATCAAGTCTACATTAAACTCTTCTGCATGAGACGTCAGCTGCTGCCTGAGTTCTCCTTTCACCTCCTACCAGAAAACTTCCACAACACTTGTTAAGCAGCAAACAGCAATGAATAATTGTGATCCATTCAGCGACTAATACAAGTTAGAGCAGAGATGGACAAAGCCACGGGTAAAGCAGATATGTTGCCATTACAAGACGACCAAAAAGAAACATCCTGTTACCTTGAACAAAATTGTGGATTTTCCGGGTTTGACACTGTTGGAAACATTATGGATAACATAAGTGAACAAGATGACAAAATATATATCATAGGTCTAGTTGTTTTTAGGCATTTTAATGAGTAATATTTGTGTATTATATCTTTAAAGCAGCTGTATTTAATATTTTTATACAAACAAAGACTTACATGATCTCCAGATCAGATCCCCTCGACTCTGGGAAAACGTTACTGTTTTGATCTGATACTCAACTTTTAGCGAGAGAGAAAAAGCACCAAATTACACACGGACAAAGTTGGCGAGTCACTAATGAAGGTACCACTTCGCAGCTAAAGATTCAGGGTGTTTTCTCAAAAGTTGCTGGATGTGCATATAGGCAAGTTCACGCTTTTGCCAAGTTTCCACTGCCTGCAATTGTTTAACAAAAAAGATGACTAAGAGAAAAGAAGGAGAAGTGTGTTAGTGTGTGTGTGTGTGTGTGTGTGTGTGTGTGTGTGTGTGTGTGTGTAGACATACTGCCTCCATCTGTGTCTCATTATTGTCCAGCTACCACTCAGATCAGAGAGAGACTCCCAGCTGGCTGGCTGACTGTCAGACACTTTATCAGCCTGTACTCACTAACGGGAACACAAGATGCAGCCAGACGCTGACTGGATTAAACAGATCGATGAACACTTCATCATATTATGTACCTTAATGATTCATCACAGGTCTTATAGTGTAATATAGCAAAACACAAATGTTAGTAGATGGATTTGAAGTTTTATTTTCAAACATAAATTAGTGTCTTACACACAGCAGATCCTGGAAAAAAACACGACAATGAACTTTACTAGAGCTGTGTTTTTGATATCACTGAATTAATTTAAAGGTGGTTGAATCGTAATTTCAGAACAAGAGATTGCAGCAATATGCTATTCCAAAAATATGCAATTAAACAGGCTGTCACAGTAAACAAGTATGTAATCACATTTGGCAAAGCAGAACATTATCACGATACAAGTACATTAATACTTAGCCAGCTCCTACAAAGTTTGCCAAGAAAAAATGATATTTGTTGTTTTGTCATTGCTGAAAGTCCGTAATCTTTAAGAGCGTTTGTGTGCCCACTTCCATGAGAAAACCGAAGTTCTACAAAGTAATGAAGACATGAGAAGATCAGATCTACAAAGACAAGATCAGACCTGCAAGCGCCACGTAACAACTGAAAACCATATTCTGCAGACAGAGTTTATTGTTAGCTTCTAAAAGGTGTACATCTTTAGAATGACTGAGTCTGTGAGTCAGCCTTTACTGGAAGAGAGAGGCAAACACGCATTCTCCCCCACACACACACACACCCCCAAACACACACACACACACAACCTAAACTGTGTTATCAACGCAACCAAGCACTCACACTGAATGACTTATCTGTTCTCTCATTGTTGTGGGAAATGTTCGATACAGAGTTCATCCCAAGGATAGTTGGTGTCTCTGTCTCTCTCTCACACTCAAAACACATATTCACACACACATGCTAAAATGTACTATTAAGTTAAGTCACATTCCTATATATTCACTATAACTAACTATAACTATAGTTTTTTTTCTGTGTGACGTACGTGTAGAAAGAGGATGAGGGTGTTTCTTTGTGTTTCCAAAATATTTAACCTATTTATCCCTATAATGTCCTACAGTTATACATATAATACAAAATACTTAAGACAAAAGATATTTTATTATTACTCGTCCTTTACTTTTACCCCTAATTTACTTTTTTTTTAAGCCAACATGAATTGTGGATAGAAGTTAGACATACTGCAGGACTGATTAATCGAGGACTGATCAGACCTTGACAACACAAGCTGTGTTCTGTTGCATTTGTCAGTACAAATAAATAATACATTGCGCATCTGAATGTATTATGAGGTCATCTGACCCCTCAGCTCTTGACATTTGTGCACAGGCTTGGCTCAGATCTGTTAAAGTGACATTGACCTGCTAAGGTAAAAGTGAGGCGACAGTTTGCCAAGAAAAACTGTGAGTCGTTGTTCTTCTGTGGCCCTCTCACACCATATATAGACATCTTTCAACCTGACTGCCACAGCTATTCAATGAAAACACAATGGTGTGTGTATTTGTGTGGGATCTTGTATAGCTATATTTGTGAGGACCATGTTAAACCTGCAACCTAGAATGAGGACATTTTGGGAAAGTGGGGACAACTTGGCTGGGATCCCCGCTCCCCTTTTAAAAATAAAAGCCCTCTGAGTAGTATTTTAGTGACAGTTCGACTAATTGTGCTGATGAATGATCTCAATAGTTTTTTTGTATTGTTTCATGTGATAGGTATACCTGTCCAACAGGTATATGTGGGCCCCACATGGGATTTGCTTGGGCTACATGGGTACCAAGTGGGTATGGTCCCAAAATGGGAATCTTATCTGAGGCCCACTTTGGGTTGAAACAGATACCACCAACATTGATGAAACCAATTGGGCTCACTATGTTGGTCCAGTTAACCAAATGGGTTAGACATGTGCAAACACCATTAATCCCATACAGACTTGTTACATGGGTCCAAGAGATTACACAAATAGCTAATCAGTATAAAAATTCAGGGTTACCTTGTGCTTCTGTTGAAGACACCAAGGGGCATGTTCTATTTTTGTGCCATTGTTCTATTTAATAGTTAATTTATGAATATATTTAGTGCAATTGTCACTCCATAAAATACATGATATATCCATAAATCCATCCATTATCCATACCAATTAGTGTGCTAGGTCAGGAAGCCTAGGTTAAATACTCTTACCACAACAATCTCAAAATTGTTTTCTATGTCCTTCGTTGTCTGTGCTTAACATTCATTCATCCCTTTCTCCTTTCGTTTACTGTCCTCTCTCCTCAGCTGGATTAAATGGAGTTATGCATCAGTGATCACTGTCTCAAACAGATGATGCAGCCCATGATAGAAGAGGCCTTATTTTTATCATTCCAGAGGACAGAAGGTTTTGGTTTTACCTTGGGATTTTTGCTTTGCCTTGAATGCAGGTTTGCAGTACGTTGGAATAACCACCATCTATTTTAGGAAAGAGATAACTTCTAGCAATGACTTTGTTAGATTAGACTCAGATTGTCTCCTGAGGGTGATTAGCAACAGTGTATCTATTTTTCTTGTTCTCTTTCAACATCACTTTTAACCACATCTATCTGAATCTAAAATTACGCTAATTATCTTAGAATTAATTTGTATTTATGTGTTAAATGATATAGGATTTTCTTATTTTGTGTTTGAGCATGGGTGTGTTTATGTGTGTGTATGTGTGTTTGTTTCCATGATTTCCTTCATCTGTGTGTTTTCGGAAATCTCTTTTCCCCAAAGACAACCAAGCCTGACAGGGTGACAGATGGAGTGTTTGGGATAGCCTGTAGTGCTTACACACACAAACACACACACACACACAAGGAAACACATGTTTGTGTGACCATCACTTCAGTGAGATCATTCCCTGGAGGCCTACTGTGACCTTAACTATAACCAATCCCAAAATACCCTTTACCTTAACCTGAACCCTAACCCAAATCTAGCCCTAAACCCCTAGTCCTGACACTAAAATGAAACCTTATTCTAAACCCAAATCTAAACCTAAACCTTACGTAACCCTTAACGCTAACACGAAATAGAAAACCTACACATGAACCTGAAAGTGTAAAGAAAGAAAGAAAGTTTTTGTCTAAAATTGTCTTTGTCATGATTCAGTTTGTGTTGAAATAAATAAGATCACATCATGACAACTGCAGACATCCTGCGACCAATGTAAGTCCATTAGACACTAGACATTTAAGTTGTGTAATCAGAATGTTAAAACTAATATAACTTAACTTTTTCAGCATAATCCCAAACTTCAGTTTTTAGGTGGATATATTTTGTATGTAATGACTTCTGCTTTAATAATTAATTAATCCTCTGCTTTAATAAATAAAAAATACATGAGTACAAAATGGAGCTGAGGTCAAAACTAGTTAACACAGGAAAGTCTGTGATCATTTAGTCAGAAGATGCTGAAATCGAAATGAAGTCACGTTACAATTAACTCACATTTAGTCAGAGCTGAGATGAAGTCCTATTTAATACTTTGAATTCATCATTTGATTTAAATAAGTAAATTACCATTATATTAATATATAACTTATAATGTGATGGTTAATCATGATTATTCACTATAATCTCTGCAATTGTGTTGATTCTCCTTCATCTTCAGTTACAACTTAAAGTAGATTATTGTACTGTGCCAGTTGAACATGGTACGGTGGTAAAAGCTTTTTGAAGATATAATTGATATTCGAAAATGTATTAAATGCACACATTTCTTCTTTTAAAAAATGCATTCGTGTCATATACAGTCGACACAACATAACTCAGATATTAATTAGATTCCGGGCTGTTCTAAAAGGATTTTATAAGAATATTGACAATAAAAAAAAACTTGATGCAGCAGACAACATCTCACATTCTTAATAATTTAATGAAGTTATATTACAGAGGATCGAATGTAGGGTGAGAGTCATACAGTAGAAAGGTATATCACAACTCCTGGTAAGAGTAAAGAATAACCAACAAAAGTAAATAAATAGAAACATCATAAAAACAAATATTAAAGCCACATTATTGTATATTAACTTAGCATGTAGTTTGTGTTACTCAAGTGCAAATGACTGAAATGTATGTGAGGAGTTAAACAGGTAACTCAATTAAGGAGGACAAGTAAGTCAGGGAATTAGAACGATTTAGTAGCCATGCATGTGGAGTGAGGTGGACACAATGCTGAGTTACGCTAATGCTACAATGGTAGCATATTAACACACTAACACGGTTTCACCTCCTCCTGCTGAACACACAGGGCTGCAGATGTTTACAGTCATAGTGTTTCTGTCTTATGTTTGCATTTTAATACATTTCTCATTATGTTTGCTACATCTGTTGTTTCCTTTCTGATCATGGGATGTATGAATGTGTGATGCTTTATGACACATAACTCTTCTCTACCATGGTACTTTACATATTTTAGCCTGTACACTTCACAGTGAAGCCTCTGAGTTATCAGAGCTAATACCTGATGATAAGTGCAAATACCTCATCCTGTCCACATCAAGTCAAGACATTGAGATAGAAAAATCATTGTTTAGATAGTTTTATCTGCGTTTTCTATCAAATTAGAGACAAGCTTTGCATTAAAAGGTTTTGTACAATTATCATTCTGTCATTCCTGTATTGTCCACCTCCAGACAGAGAAAAATACGTATTTTTGCAGATTTCTGAATGAAGAAACATCTTCCGCTCAACGAAGCTAGTCCCAAAATATCCTTGTCAGAAGGGTCAAAATATCAAAGTGGTTATTTGAGTTATTAACACCCTGATACTGGATGTTTCAGGGGAGAAGTGATCTTTAACAGCAGGGCTGTTGAATCAGAGTACACGTGCAGCCAAATATTGGATTAATTTAATACGATGCTACTTTCCTCTTTTTCACATCCTGCAAGGGATCATCACGTCACCACCTAGCAGTTTTTACAAGAACAAAAATCAAGACTCTCTCTCCACGCAAACCCATTTGGTATCAAGATTTAGAATATCCTCATCAAGATACACCTGCATCCCCACTTTTTCCTTCTCATCCAGAGCAGAACTGTGTCATTGTTGCAATGTAGCTCCACATTTTACTTTTCTGGCAAGCAGCCCAGTGTTATTGTCATTTCTCTTGGCTGTTGCATTCAGTGCTTCTCCTGAATGAAGACCAATGAGGAGGATCTATGTGCAGAAGCAGAAAAAAACGACAGTTAATTTCAAACCTCAAAACCAAAGAAGCTAAACAACACTTTCCAGCAAGGACAATGTCGGTCTGCCCAAATTTTTTTTTGCATATTTCTCTAAAATGAAGACAGGACAGTGACAAATTATACTATACTATAAATTGCGTTCTGCCTCTAGGTTCTATTTTATACCAATTGTATTTCCTCTGTATGTGCTTCCCCTTGGCTCCATCTTCCAAAAACAGATTATTTCTCACCACTGTTATGTGACAGACACTCAGGTTTGTCAGTTTCACCTGATGACTCTCCCTTAATTAAAATTATTTTAAACTGGTTAAAACTTTTCAATGCTTATGCATTCTCCTGAAGTAAAAGTTTAAATTATTGTCAACATAGAGAGTTATATATTGTTATCCCAGTTTAATCGTTTTATGATCTTCAGTCATTCTTCTCATGGTCTAAAAACTAATAAACAGATCACTGAAAGGAAATTGAATATCATTTTTCTGTTTAAACAGAATCTGCTGAAGGTGCGTCTACTCACTATTAAACCCAATGTTCTGGCTTTAAGGCTAAAACTGCAATGTTATTGGTATTCACAATTTATTGAGTTATTGATAAATGATGAGTAAAAAATCAGGAATGAAAAACAAGATTACAGAGACGAAATATGGTGTGTGTGTGGGGCGGGGGGGTCGGGGGGTTGGTGTATGGAGGGGTTACACAATGTGGTCTTCACGGTCTGGTGCTTCACGTGCATGAAAGGAGGGAATGTGGGAGATAACAGACGAAGAGACGGCAGGACAAGAACAGAAGGCGCAACGTGACACACTAGAGAACAGAGAACAATAAGCTTTTTAAATAACACATCCATTACAATAATAAGTATTCATGCTTTACTCTTCACCTGATAAGAAACTAATGGTGCAAAAGATGAGATTAATTCGTATTCTTCTTGGTTCAACAAACTTAGAGTCGAGTTGTAGGTTATAATGTTAGTGGGGAAGAGATGAACTCCCTGTCACTTCAGTTTGCTGGATCATTTAGTTTGCTATATGCTGCCATCTTGGGTTCATATCCAGTGAAGAGGATTTTTACTTCAGCAATTTAAAGTTCTTTGGTCTTCGTGTAGCCAGATACTTTATCTTTTACAACAAAGCAAAAAGGTTTAGCTCTTTAATTACCATTGCATATAGTGTGGACACCTTTAATAGTTTAAAAGATTCATTATCCAAAGTCTTGATTCCACTCAGATTACACAAAATGCATGATACTGTTGATTTATTTATCTACATGTAGCTTTTGCTTTTATTCCTCCCATAAAAATTAAGCACGATTATCTGAAGTTTCTTTCAGATTCATGCATTGGACTAAAAATATCTTCCTGCAGGGTATCTTGTTGAAACTCAGATTTTAAGCAGTGACTAATGTTTGCTGCAGACTGGCTCATCACTGTCACTGGGCGATGCTGCAGTTACACTGATAACAAGCCTTTTAGTAGAGAAGAAAGAAAATGTGAACATGAAAAATACACAGCTGACATTTGTGAATTGAAGCAAGAAACTTGTTTTACGTCTGAATGCAAACGTCGCCTACGTTAGGTCTCGGCACAACACAAGTATCCTCACCTTGTGGCTGAGTAGCTGAGGTTACTGAGACAGACTGATACAAGTCTGCAGTTGGAGATTTTCACCTTCAGTTCTGCGTGACTTTGCCTGCAGGTCTTATAAGCAGCAATATGAATTGGATTTAAAGAACTGCCTTGTCCGAGCGTGGCATAGATTGTCCTGTCCACAATACCAGACACCAAGGTGTCCATGCTGTCATTTCTTCGCGGCGTCCATTGAGTCAGTTCCAGAAGCTTATAGGATCACAGACATTGGTCCATGCTTCCGCAGAGTCTGGCTGCTGATTGGACAGAGGGTAGTGGTGGTGGTGGACACTGGACACCTGAGCCTGTACCGACCAAACAACAACCACAAACACAGTCTGTCTGGAGTGAAACTGTGGTGAACATGTGATGCATGTTTTCTGATAGTAGTTATGAAGGAGTGAGGACTATATATCCAATCACTGTGATCAATGCATTGTCACTGCAAATACAATGTATTCAGTTTTTTTGTTACTTTAAAACCCATTCATTCCCACTTATTCTGACGACTTTTACTTCTATTATTTCCATCATACTTGTTAGTATTGCTGTCAAATATAATCCTTCTCACACCTCCTTCCTTCCTCTCATCTCTCTCTTCTTTCCTCTCATTTCCTCAGCCTTAAACAATGTCGCTTTCCTTTTGGGTAAATGCTTAATGGCAGAGGTGAAAATGAGCATTCGCTGCCTCATTATCTTCCCTCTATCTTCCGGATATTCTTTTTTTTTCACTTCCTGTGTCACTCTGCGTCTCTTTATCTCAGATGACTAATTTTTGTTCTTTCTCTTCTCCACTCATTTCTGTCAGCACGTTTAGGCTCCATCTCTGCTTCCGACGGCTGAAGTTAGTTCCGCAGAAATAATTTCCTAATAAAGTTAACCGCAGTGATGTGATCTTGCTCTGACCACAATGATAGCCGTCAGGGACACTTTTCCCCTCCGGGACATCAAGGGCAGGGGATGGTGGAGGGAAAAATGGACTGGAAGCTCGAGTCGGGAGAACGAGAGGCACGTTACAGCTCATTACGCTGCAGAGGACTGACAGAATGGTGACGCAGTTCAGATAGGATGAATCTCCACTGAGTGATAGTGATATGCAAGTGTATGAACTATGATCATTATTTTTTATGTCGTTTTATGATGTGGGTGACCTGTGTTTTGGGCTAGAATGACTGTTTTCATTGAAATGCATTCTCTAACTTCATTTCGTATACGGGCACGTCTCTGAAGGCGGACGGTAACCCACAAAATGGACTAAACGTAGAAGTTCCATGGAAGAACGTGAAGAAGAAATATCAACAATTGGGAAACCTTTTGAGTAGAGACTTTGAGTTGTTAAGAAAATAGTTTATAATGTTATATCACGCAGACACACCCTCGCCTCTGCGCTGCCCTCTAATGGATGTATTGCCTAAAAACCATGCCAGTGATAAGGACACATGAGCAGTTATGGTTGCATCACTTTTGAACAGACATACCTCTTTCAGCACGTAAAGACAGCATAAATGAGCCTGAAGGGTGTGACCAGGTCATACCTTAGTGACTTTAATTAATTTGACAGAATAAGCCTTTAGCCTTTTGATTCTTTGTATTCACTTGTCTTGGTTCACGCTCAATGCTCTCGTCAGTGTAGTTTCCAGTCTCAGCAGCAAACTTAAAGCCCACTGTCCACATAGCACCAAGCACCAGGCAAAGTTTGAAGCAGACTAATGAGCAAGTGTATGGTTGGATTCTTCTGCTAGTTTCATGAGCTCTCCTCCATTACTTTTTGACCTGATCTGCCCTGATCTGCTTTATCTGCCCCCTCCTCTCTCCCCTTAAGAGTCTACCTCGATTGCCTCTTCCCTATGAGCTGCATGGAATTTTATCTCCTCGTGATTTGAAGAGAGCTGAACGCAAACGGCACTACCCTTCTTAATGATGTATTTATACTTATAGGGGGGGGAGGGGGGGGTAAGTAACCCTGACAGAAATTATTCTCTGTGACCATCGCTTGTTAATTTCAACAAATCACTGCTCAACCCCTGCAGAGCCCTGCTCCTCTCAGAGAGGAGTTTGATTCCTCTGGCCTTTTTGAGGGCTGTCATGGTTTCTTCAAATGCGAGATGAACTGGAGTTTTTAAGTGACCTATTAGTGTGGATCTTCATGGACACAGAGGAGACTAGAATGTCTAGGTAGTAGGCTTTGATTTGATGGGAAGGCCTGCTGGAAGCCACTGCGTGTATCTGAAGCTGAAGGAGCCAATCGTACAGCATTATTGTGTGAGAATAGATTTCTTTAGCTCATGCTACACTGGCAAATCTCAATGGGTGAGTAAGTAAATGACAACTGCTCTTTCTAAATGAACTGGTGCAAACAGTTTCCCTTATTGCACCCTTTTAGCCACTTTTTGTAACTGCCTGCAAGCGAGAGTCTCACCCCAGTTTGTTACCCAGAGAGAGGCTGTTTACCATGTAACAGACAAAAGCTTCTCTCAGACATAAGCTGTAAACCTTGAGCTTTCGAGACAGAACCCGAAGGAGCCGCAGGTGTGAACGCAAATGTCCAAATTTAACTGGACATTAAACAGATGTTACGCTCCAGTTTCCTATTGCAATGTCTGACTGAACCATGTGAAAATATAGCCGATTAAAATGTGTACACCAAATCTGAATGCTGGCCACCTCTGTCTAAAATAGTTGCACTTTGAATGGAAAATAAAACTAAGCAGACACAGCAACCGTACGTAAAGGGAGCAAGGCTTTGCAGGGGTCAGTTCCTCATTGCAAGTTTTCAGATTTACTCTACTAAATACACTGGATGCTGAACATGTAAAAATGAAAACAACGTAATAGAAAAGAATAGTAAAGACAGCACAGGTTAGAGTTCAGCGCTTTGATCGCACATCCTCTTGACACTCTCTGTCACTGGGCTCAGACCTCTGGGTGTTCAAACAACAAAATCATGCGCAGCCTTGACTGTGGATCTCTTTCTGGCCTCTGATCCATCTAAGAGATCAAACTATGATCTTGTCTAATCCCTGTTGTTCTGAGGCTGACCTCTGCTGAGCCTGTGGTGTAACTGGGACTGAATGGGTTTACATAACACCAGTTTGGCTTGCATAACCAACTGACCATTGGCGAGCAGAGAACTATGATGTTATCACGTTGGTAATCCAAAATGAATACTTTTGGTATTTAGCTCTGGGACTAATGCTTATTAAAATTGTGTTATTACTCTAAATAAACATCCATTTGAGCTGTTCAGTTTTAACGATAAAGGGGGAATGTTGGGATACGTTTATGTGAGTGAGTCTTCAATGGCCTAAGTTTGAACTATTTAAGTTAAGACTGTTAATAAGAACAAAAAGTTGCAGGATCATCTTTAAACTGTTGGAATCCAACATGGTGAATTTTTGCTGGGAATACCGTTAGTATTTACATGGGTGGTATCAGTGAGTGTTGTTGTTTGGTCGGTTTGAGGTTTGGACTCAGGTCAATATTTTGACATGATGACCTCTTTTGAATAAATGTATGTGTTTTGTGTCCTCTTTTCCAATTTAAGTTAAATATTTGTATTTGTCAAAAGTGTGTACTTTAAAAAAATCAATGGTCATCAGTTTAAATCCAGTTTAAGGCTATATTACATAATTTCCGAGGGTATACTGTACATTTAAAGGTTTCCAATGTTCCCACACAGCAGCAGTATTTCTGCTCCGCTCTCCCATGCTGTCAGAAGGCACAGGCACAAACCACGGCCACCACCACTATGTTGCCGATAGTTGCCAGCACGGCGACCCAGAGCCAAATGGTGTCGCTGGACACTTTCCCGTCATCCTCTGCTTCTGAGGGTCGCGAGTAACCAGCGTTGAGGTTGGAGGTAGAGGTCTGCAGGGACGTGTTGCCATTGTACGGAGAATCCATGAAGGCCCCGCTCACAACAGGGAAATGCTGTCAGGAGAGAGGGACAGAGGAAAGGAACAGGAAAGGGAGAGTTTAGATAAAAGTCTGTCAAATTATCATTGTTATGCAAAATCAAAGAATATAGAACATTACGGAGGAGGCAATTTGTTTGATTACTACAGGACAGAAAGTTAAATTGTTGGAATACATAGTACAGGAATGCAACAAAGTACAATTTAAGAAATTAGATGCTAAAGATGTTTGATCCTTTTAAAATGCAAAAACGTTTCAAATTCAACTGTGTTTGTAAACAGTGATTTTTTGTAATCAGAAATATCACTTATTTCAAAATGCAATCAATCATTTCTTAAAAATAAACACTTTCTGAAATGAAAAACCTTAAAAACCATCAAATTTGATCTATAAACCAGAATTTAGAACTGACTTACAAATGAATACAAATCGGATGCATTCAGCCCTTAACATCTCATGATGAGTGAACAATGACATGTTCTGTTAACCCCACAGCTGTGTCTGGTCCCAGGACAGCTGTACTGTACAGTTCACGGGAATCAGCATCTCAAAGGGATTGAATCTCAGACGTATTAACAGAGTGTGACACATATAAAGACATGCACACACATATATAGACGAAAAAAGACAGAGACGGACACACGCAGATGATGTGAGAGAGGGCCAACAAAAATGATGGATGGATCTCACTTTTTGTCACAGCTGGATGTGTTTGTCCCTGCAGGCCTTCCATAGGACCCAGTCAAACAGACAGGAGACGCAACAAATATACATTGAGCCACCTTTGGTATTAATAATAACCTAAAATGTCTAAAAATAAATTATATATACAGTATATGCACACACTCCATTTCCTTCACGGTCACACGCACATGTTTTAGTTGCATGCGTTGCCTCCAGCTCTTTGTTCTGTAGGTGTAACAGCTGTACTGCAGACACAGGGCTTGAGCACTCAGGTGTGTGAGCTGAATATAGCCGACTCTACGTTTTTACACTAGTTCCTCGACACACTTTGAGAGAAGGACAATAACACGAGCACACAGGCTGACTCACACTCTTATGTACGTGCAAACACAGAGTCCACAGTGTGGCCTTTAATAATTCTAGCTTTAAATCTGACATCTGAAAGGCTCGAGGGAGTTTGACCCTTTAACTCGCAGGTGTAACCGTATCTTTAAGCCCCGTTATGTGATTGACAGTATATTAATGCAGATATTAGATTTAGTTTAATCTTGTATACTCAATAACTCACATATTTAGCTGTGTTTAATTTCAGTTCCCTGCCATTGCATTAGGGAGTTCCAAAACTGTAACTTATGTGTTTGCTGATTCAGATTTGTGAAATAATCACATGAGTCATCTCATTTGTGAATGTGTGGGGGAATGAACTTTCAGCAGATTAGTCAAACCCCCGGGATTGTTAATAGATTTTTGTTCCCGTCAACTGTGGTTATGGGATGCTCTAAAGCGTCAGGTTCAGTTTGACCCCGAACTCTGGGTTCTCTCCTGTCCTCATCCACCCTGACTCTGCTCCCAAAAAGCAGACGTGACTTCAGGGCAAGTTTTCACCGAGGAAAACCAGCTGTTAAAGAAAAACAGTTTCTTTTCCGTTTCCACTAAATGTTACAAGTTATAAGAAGTTCCACACGTTCAGTGTTAAAGCCCGTATGCTCATCGTTCTTATTATAACAACAATGAAGCTATAGATTCCAGACCCTGTATATCAAGTCCCACCGATGTACAGTATGATGATGATTTCCATAATGCATCATTATTCATGCACAACTGTCTCATCTCCTCCAGTGAGACCAACATGTGTCTGCGTTCCTTTCTCCTCAGAAGTGAAAAAACAACTCTAAAATGTTGAGACCATTAACATCCAGCAGCATAATTTATGAGAGCTCTAACATCAGCCACGTAATATGTATATTTAATTAAAACTGCCTCTAATGGTTTTTCATGGGGGAAGGAGTGGGACAGGCTTATGTTTGGCTGTTCCTGAACATGCGACTGACCCACATTAATAACCTATGATCCAAACTGAAGACAAAACATTTTTCGAGCAGTGGGACCGCAGCACTTGTTCACCTTCTCATTAAAAAGTCTCTGCCCTGGAGCCGTGTCTCATTCTGCAAGCAAAGCGCCACTGAAAGGTCATCAAGCAAAACAACAGTGAGCTCGAGCATGTGCACGTGTCATCACAATAACCGTGGCATGCTGCAGCTCTGTACTCAAAGTGGCAATAAGTTCTGAACGTACCTAAGTGGTAATCAGGCAGGTAACTGATGACTTTTGTAGTCAAAACTTATGCCCTGCACATGAAAGAGCAACTCCCTTTAGAGTAGAGCGTTAAAACTATAGACTCTACGATATATATCTGCTTCGTTCCGGTTGAATATCACAGATACAGGTAACGGAATCTTGCGATTGTATTTAGATTGGAGCCAGAGTGCAGTACTGATTGTGGTGTGGAGTCGTAGTATTGAGGGCTCGACTATTGCGTATCAGTTTTCAGCTGTCAATCCTGATGTTTCACCCCATTTCAACAAAAAATTACTCCACAATTTTTTTTTGTTTGGTCCAAATCCCATTTGCTAACATAAGAGAGACGGGGTTTATGACCTTTTACTGCATCCAGCCACCAGGAGGCGACTTTTAGGGAGCTGTTATGTCGTCACTCTTTCATGAAATGATAAGCCGTTTTAAGTGCTAACTTCTTAAATCTGCTGCTTCTACACTGGTTGCCATGTTTTTTCTTTGACCTCAGCTGTGACTCGTATTCTGTTTTCACTCCCTGACTGAACAGGTCTGGAGGAAATTAGTGATTAATGAGGTTCTGCAAAGAGTTCTACCACAGTGAGACATTAGATACACGTCTGCACACCAACTGTCTTTTTCCTTGTCTAAGAGTCCAGCTCAGAGATACAACATCAAATGAGTGGTGGGGACCAGAACGATTCCAAACAAACACACATGAATGGTCACACCCCCCCCACACACACACACACACACACACACACACACACACAGATACGCACACAGTTCATTCTCATAGTCATTTTCATTGAATCTGTTCATTCAGACTAAATTTGCACTTATATAAGGAGCTGACAGTTCTCTGGTCTACGACGGCTTTAAAGTTTCACTGAATCTACTCTTTCCGTTTATTTATTCGGTTACACACTGAATTAAAGACTGTGCCTGATTAAAGATTTTACATTGCATCCAACCAATAATTATTTTTATGTTTAAATGCATAATTTCTCCAATAAAATATGATGACAATGCCAATCTTCAGAGCCCCAGTCAACCAGAGACCTAGAAACTTAAACTTAGTAATAAGTTACAGAAAGCTGAAACCAGACGTTATAGTTTCAGTCCACCTGAAGTTGGTAAAGGAGCAGTCAGTCTATATAATGACAAAGTGATGTATTATAAAGGGTACAACACAACCAGGTGACAAACAAAATCAACAAAAGTAGATTTAAATTGTTCAGATGGTTTTAAGGAAATTTTAGATGCACAAATTTTACTCCAAACGAAAAAAATTTGCCTGAGTTGAAACAAGAAATCTGTTGCTGTTGTTCATTCCTTAAACACTCGCAAGCATCACAACAAAATCAAAGAGGCAAATGTTCGACTGTATTTCAACACTTTATTCACACA
Organism: Pseudopleuronectes americanus; assembly: GCA_038501795.1. Lineage (NCBI taxonomy): Eukaryota > Metazoa > Chordata > Actinopteri > Pleuronectiformes > Pleuronectidae > Pseudopleuronectes > Pseudopleuronectes americanus. The sequence goes on along the minus strand of CM076719.1, from coordinate 15,707,633 downwards.
CTGATGTGTTATATATTCTCTATAGGTGGAGAGAGAGTCTGACTGAATGTGAGACACAGAAACAGAAGCCTTCAAGTTTCAAGTCACTTCAACATTAGAGCTGAGTTACTCACTCCTAAAGCATCCCTATACATGCAGCTATAAAAACCAGAATGGAGAGAATGGAAATATACACATTAAATATATAGAGAGAAGGTAAGAGAGACAGAGAGGAAGACAATAAAAACAGAGCGAGACAGAGAGATGTACCTGCTGCCAGCTGTATATGAAGAAAGAGATCAGTTCCTCACTGTACCGTACTGCACAATGACTTAGACTGAGCACATCCACACAGAGAGCAAGAGAGAGAGAGAGGGAGAGAGAGAGAGAGATAGAGAGAGAGAGAGAGAGGAGGGGACTGATCCCTCCCACTGAAACCAAGTGATGACACTATGAAAATGTGTATATGTATGTGTGTGTGTGTGTGTGTGTGTGTGTGTGTGTGTGTGTGAGTGTGTGTGTGAGTGTGTGTGTGTGTGTGTGTGTGTGTGTGTGTGTGTGTGTGTGTGTGTGTGTGTGTGTGTGTGTGTGTGTGTGTGTGTGTGTGACACAGATTTTAAGATGATGCTGTGGGACTGAGTCTAAAGATGTAAAGACGTGTGTTTGTGTGTGTTGAAGTTAGTTGAGTTATGTAAGTTGAGATTGCAAACGCACCACGGTTGTGTGTGTGTGTGTGTGTGTGTGTGTGTGTGTGTGTGTGTGTGTGTGCGTGTAGATTACAGAGTTGTCGTGCTTTCCTCTTTGAAACAGCTCAGCTGGACAACTACCTAGTCCCATACTGAGAACATGATGGTATAATCAAATCTTGTTAAAGCCGGTACAAACAGTCATTGCACAATACAAATGTAAAGAAAAGGAAGCATTAAAAGGGTGATAACATCAACACCTCAGGATTCTGATTGACAATCTAGAATAAATTTGTGACATAACAGTCTCTTTTCCAAACTGATGATGTAAAATGATCAGTTACAACCCCGGCAAATGATGCTTCAATTCGGTCAGGGGGAAATGGGTTAACAGAGAAAACTGTATATCAGATATCCGGAGCATTTGTTCTTTACACGCATGCATACATGTAACTATGATATGCACCTGATTATTTTTGCGTGTATGGACTATGTATGAACACTGATGTGTGTGTGTGCTTGTACGGATATTACCAGCATGCATTTGTGTACGTATGGGTGATTGCATATGCACGGATTAGAGAACATGTCTCTATGCTTGTGAGCGTGCTGTTCTGTGTGTGACCAATGGATAAAACAGCTGTGTCACCATATAGTCAGTCAATAACAATAAACATTGTGTAATGGAATCTTTGTTTTCTTGTTTATTAAATGAAAATGGATGAATCCTGCTGAATTGATTGACTTAAATCTGTATCCAATAATTGTGGAGGGTTCCTAGGGTCATTTGTTGCATCCCTACAAACAAATGGTTAAGTTCTTGCCGCACGTTTCGGAAAGCAAATGGAGGGCAGACAACTTTGGACAGATTTCTTTCACAGAAAGGTGAGACCATCCAGCATGACACGGGTTATTACACCGGGTCACACTGACCTCACCAGGTGTGTGTGTTGCAGATTCAAATTGTTCTGATGCTCATGTAGCCAAGCGTTTCATTCGCCTTTACTGAGAGCTCATAGTAAAATAAGACAATGTGGACTTGAACCAGGATGCCATGTTGTTCATTTTTCTACATCTAGTCAAAAACAACAACCACTTCCATTTGTGTCCTTTCACAATAAAAGTTTCTTGCAGCTACACTGCTTATGATGAATGGAAACACAAATTCACTGACCAACCTTTCACAATAACGCAGCTAAATAAAATAGCTTACATTCAAACTGGCTGATGATCCGCAGCGTGGCTTCAGCTGAGCTGTGTTTATACAGAGGGTTTATCTTGAATAAATATTAATACTTTGATATAGCTACTACCTTTGTGAGGTTTCTGGTATGACTACTGTATGTCCTTGTATAAAAGTAGTCCTGTGTACTCAAATTTCAGAATAAAATTCAATAAATTCAGTCAACAGAATCAGTATAGAGCCCAGAATCTTATGCTACGCCCCTGATCGTATCCCCTGCAAAGACAAAGTTTTTTTTTGTAAACAAGATTACTCAAAAACAAGAGAACAGATTTCCAGGAAATTTCTATAAAGGATGTGGTATAGGTCAGAGAGGAACCCATTTAATCTTTAAAGTTTTGAAATAGGGCGTTTTTCAGCATTTCACAATTTTACCGGAGCATTATTAATGGCTGTTGATGACATTTTTTGGCATATTTAGGTGACTTATATCTTTGAGTTTGTTAAATGTGGTTCTGTTTGATTAAATTTAAGGAACTGTTGGGCCTTGGAGGAGGGTGAGTGTTCTCCCATTGTCCTCTTTCCTTTTATTTGTGTGTGTCTCTCCATTCGTTCACACACCATCATTCCATTATGCACCTGCTGCACCTGTATGTTCTCATTGTGACGCCTCTCCACCTCTCTTATCACTATAATTTTTGCAATTTCTTTTCTGCATCATCGTCAATTTTACCCCTCTCCCTCTGCATAGATTCTTCCCATTAATTCATCTATTTTATTTTCCCATAGTGATAACAGACAGGACATCCTTGTATATAGCGTGCAGTGCTGCAGGTCTGGAGGGATTACTGACGAACAAACGCAGCTCCAATCCTCCAAATCTCTGCAAATTAGAAAACCTTTGGTGCATGTGAGATATTGAGTCCACAACGCAACTTTTGTGTATATTGAGTGGGCATATGCTACTGTTTCCTGTGCCCATCTGCGAGTGTGTGTCCTGTGGGAGCTGAGAGGGAGGAAGCATGTGTATAGTCTTGCTCTGTATATCTGTGTGTGTCTCTGTGTGTGTGTTTGCACATTTGTGTTTCTGTCTCTGCTCTATATGCACAGGTACATGTGTTGCTTGTTTGTGTATGTGTATCCACTATCCAGTAAAATTATGGTTTATAAAGTTACATAATTTTCTTCCGAATTTGGGAGTGGCTCAGAAACTGCCTCTGGTGATAACACACACAAACATAGAGTACACACACACACACACACACACTGAGTACAAATGATTGCACACACATATGAAGCGGGAAAACACACTCATCAATCACCAGAAGCATGCACACACACACATACACAAACACTCGACACACTGGGGCTGAGGGGATGTTTGAGCCAAAAATATATTTGAGTCAAAAAAATACCACAAATTTTCCATAATTACCAAACGATGTGGGGGAAGAATAAAAGAGGCCAGAACTCGATTATCACGTATGAGGCGTTTCACTCACAAACTATTAGTGTAGCCCTTGTCTTGAAGTTTGCTCCTGGGCGAGGGGGATTATTTCAACCTTTCACACCTTTATATCATGTTTATATTCCACGTTAAATCCTAAACCATACATTTCCAAACGTGATATGTGGGTCTCCATCTGCGACCGCTTTGTCAAAAAAATACAGATAAAAGAAAAGAAGGGTAGGGACAGCAGAGAGAGAAATGAGGAGGTGAATAAACAGCCCTGCAGCCGCCAGCTGTTCCTCTTCTCTCTGAAACATCTGTCGGAGTGGGAGAAACACTGGGAGAGACGGAGAGGAAGTGATGACGGGAAAGAAAAGAACGATAAAGGAGGAGAAACATGATGTTAGGGTTAAGAAGAGATTTTTGCTTGTCTGTTTTTGTTACATTGTTTTCACTCATTTCCAGCAGACATGAAGAAAATTAAAAAAGAAAAATTTGACAAATTAAAATTTTGACCATATGATGCGGTTATATAGACCGGGGCTCACACAATAAATTTAACCTCAGTGCGAAATCACATCAGTTCATCATAATGGGTAAACAACTTTGACCTTGACCTTCACCCAATGCTAAGGAGCTCAGTAGTGGATGAAACATTATTTAGGACCAAAGGAGTGAAGCAGTCGATATCCACAGACTCACAGGGCTAATGTGACTAAATCTTCCTCATTCATGCCACAGTCAGATCTTATCACTGAACTTCAGCATCACTGAAGCCCCCCGCAGCTCTGATGTGCTCATCTTAGAAAATGCAATTAACATTTAAATTTATCTTTTTTTGTTGTTGTTGAGTATCATCAGTAGTTTGGCTTAATATGATACATCTGGTTTATAATGACGAACTTCAGTGGCATTCAGGATGTGGTGTGGGTCTGCAGGGAAGAAGGCATTACTTTGTGGTGCAGATCCGGATCAGGGGGCTGATCCAGTATTTATGTATTTTTCACTTTCTTTAACATTGTGAGATAGGATGGATCATGATGGAATTTAATGAAGCTATTGGGCCTTGGCGGAGTTATTCACTTTCCTGAGTGTCATTCAGTTTATTCTGTTATTCATTTTTTCTAACTTCATAACTTTAAATCAAATAATAATTGAAATGACCAGCCAGTGCAGCTCTTGACTTTAGATTTAAATGAACTTAAACTTAGTTTTAAGAACTTTTCAATGAGCTTTAAAAAGACCCAAATCTGGTTTGTAACCATGATATTTAAATCAGTTAATTGAATCTTCACTTTTTCAAAAGACCACCAGACGGTGTCTCCTGCTGGCAGACAGTCTTGGTTTGGAATAACAGCAAATGTGATTGAATTCAATTTAATGGACCAGAAAAACTAAATCAAAAAGTAAGTCGCAGATTATAATAACTTCCAGGTTATTGAGCTGAGCGCTGAAAGAAAAACGCTGCTGTTGGAACAGAGGAGACATGAGCTCACTGAATTCATGACGGGTAAGGAGGGTGAGAGGGGAAAAAGAGAAGAAGAAAGAAAGGAGAGAAACAATGGAAGATGGAAGTGCCTGTCTGTGGGTGATGGGGAACGAGAGATGGGAGAAATATAAGTGTGGGAAAGAGAAAGAAATAGAGAGAGAGAGACAGATAAAGAGAGAAAGAGGGAGAAATTGTTGTCATGGCTGATTGAATCTTTGCTCAGTTTTGCTGGAGGCGACAGAGACTGACAGACGATGGAAGAACAGCATTCACTGACATCATTAAATGACCTCATCCAGATTTCACAGAACTCCTCACTTTCACACACACACACACACATACACACACACACGCACACAAACACACACACACACACAAAGGTGTGGATGGACACAATTGCACGTTTGTTATGTTAGTGACACACATCCACTTTGGGAATAATCTGAATATATTGATTTCATGTTTCTATCGACACATCAGATTCAAGGGTCTCCATCAACCACTCTGTCCAGACAGAAACTGCTCTTAATGTAACACGAGCCTGACTAACCTGTAACCTCATTACACAGAGGTGCATTGTGGGCGTAAAAGTGTATTTCTTACGCTGTAAATTTGAAAATACAACTTAGTATTAATAGTAAATAGTAATTCACTTTCTAGGGACAGCATGGCAATACAGTATTATCTCTATTGCAATTTCACATTCGTTTATTTTCTTTTTATTAGAGGATTAGGATAATCTCCTCCAAGTGCTTGTGTAATATTGCAGCTTTCATTACTGCATACCCATGTAAACATGTTGTTGTAGTAATGTGGTGCTGAATACCCATAATTAGTGGCAGGAGGAAATGCTTCATCGGCATTCTTTCACAGTGACCGTAAAAATTAAGACTCACATTAATGAGATGAGAGAATAACTCATTACTTCTGTTTTTCACATGCTGAATTGTTTCTTGTGTGTAGGTTGGCAGTTTGAATCCAGAGCTGGGAAGGAGGAGTCTGCCAAGGAAATTCAAACCTGCTAGTCAAAATAGGTAAATATTGCCTTTATAAATAAGAGCCTATAGAAAGTAATTCATAAAGACAGCAGGGCGCATGGAAGTTCAACTACCTAATGTCAAAGTTATAGCTTTATGATCATAACTTTAGTCCTGCATTGCTGGCAACCTGTCCATGTTGTCACCTATAATGTCTGCTGGGATTCGCTTCAGCCTCGTCACAAGCCTCAAAGGAAAGAGGTGTAGATGATGGATGGATGGACATTCTCAACATTAAATACAAATTCACATGGACTGTGTGTGAGTCTGTCTGTTGTCTGGTTTATAAAAGGAGATGGTCCTTCTGTCGGGGAAAACATAGAAGCAAAGTTTCATAAAAGACAGGTCAGCTCTCATCGCTTCATGTAACAGTTACGGAGCTGGTATGTCTGTCTAGCAGAGCTTAACAGAGCATGATCAGGAAACTGTAGCCTATGCTGATAGAAAGCATATTGTGTGTCTGTCGTCTCTGCACGCACATCCTTGTTTGCACATGTTGTGCGAGCATTTGCAGACTCAGGTGCTTGGGTTATTGTTTGTGTGCTTCAGTTGCAGATTTACTTGCTTATTCACTGACCTTTGAAACTCATAATATATTAATATGTTGCTTAAATGTGAAATTTGTGAAAAAAAGACTCAACAAGATGCAGTGCGATCAAGTTCATCATTTTTTTTGGTTTTAAAAGCTTCCTACGTACAAATATTTTAGGATTAGTTGTCAGTAACAGAAAGCAGGGACAGACAGGAAACATGATGAGGGACGGTCGTGATATTCAACACAGGGTTAAACACATCACACTTGACCTTATTGTATCAATGTTTCACTGGAGTTTGTTTGTATTGTATTGTTTGTTGTAATTTTATGATTTTGGAAATATGCATTTGGGCATTTTTCCATTTTACCCATGGCTGTAACCACAGAGTTATTATTCAACACTGGAAATGTGTGACTGGATACAACAAAGGTTATGTGCGTTAAACCATCATGAATGCTCTGTGTGTGTGTGTGTGTGTGTGTGTGTGTGTGTGTGTGTGTGCGTGTGTGTGTGTGTGTGTTTAATCTGTCATGCCATGTATCCTGAATTAATAAAGCTTTACAGAGTTTATATTTTGCGTGCCATGGGTGACTCATCCCTCTTTATGCTTAATGTGTTCAGCAGAGTCATGACCTCGTTACCTTTTCAGTGTCGGTATCTCAGCTGTTTTGTGCTGAAATAAAACGAACTAACACTCTGAGGATGAATTTACATTTTCTACATAAACAGAGTTAATACACATATTGTGCCAGCTCGTATTACGTCCGGGTTTGTCCTGCAAAATAACCCAGAATGCTTCATATCAGTGCTCACACTCAATGGAACAATGGAGGAGCTTTGGGATTCACACCTACAAGACTGTATATAAAGATGGATGACAGGATTGCTCTCTGTAAGTGAAGCCAAATAATCGCGATCAACTCCTGGTGGATGACTGCAGTATAGGTCATAAACCCCACCTCCTCCATGTTAGTGGATACAACATAGGCCAAACTAAAAGGTCAAATAAATTTTTCTCACAGAGGGTTTCTGGTTCATTCTTATCACACTTATATATATAATTCAAGTTTCAAGTAAGTTTGATTTTATTTAGTTATTTGATGCTATATGACCAGGTGAAACATCATGATTTGAAGCTGAGACTGACTCACGATTAGTTGCATGCATGTCTTGTTGGCACCTGGATACAGTGACTCTGTCCCCTGATCGCTACTGTTCAGAGCCTGGCTCCAAATATCGTCATCGGTGCAACATGTCAGCGTTTGTATCCAGGAAGTTCCGTGGCTTTATTTCTGCATATTTGGAGGAAGAGTTGTCCCACTTTAAATACAGTCTATGCTCTTTATAGACTATATCCTTATATGTGCAGGACATTTTGGATAACTATATAATGCAATAGCAAGTACATTTGATTAAAATAAAAAAATATATATATATTAAAAAAAAATATATATATATATATATATATATATATAATATGGCTTTGTAAAAAACAATAGTATTTCACCTAAAATACAGATTTGGCCTTAAAATTCAAAAACATTGAATGGTAAATTTACTATACGTAAGTGCAGCTTCAACATTTAGAGTAAATAAAATCTGCTTTTGGATTAACTTTTGGAGCTACTCGTGATGGATCAAATTTAATGTGCATGTTAAACAGATGCCCCCACTGACGTAGTGGATAAACTATTTAAACAGATGCTAATCTGACCTAACGCTCCATCACACAGACTTTGACAGGCAGGACTAATTAGGACCAATCTAACAGTCACCCAGTGGAGAGAGAGAATCCAGTTATCTACACACAAGGTCAGTCATTTTTCATTAAAGATAGAAAGAGGAAAACTGAAGTCAACATTAACATCATTCGATTGACGGATGCACCACTTAATGTAAGATTATTAACATGATCAACAGAACATTATAAATCTGAGATGTGTTCACAGTCTTCTCTGATTTATGTGAAGAACCAAGAATGCTGGTGTTTGCTGTGCCACCTTTAATGTCTGGATGAAGTTATGACAACCAAAAGGTCTATTGTATGTTTGAACCCTAAAGCCTTTCAATGTCAACATTGTAAGGTTGCCTTTAGAGATGCATGTTCACATCATCCATCGGTCAACAAGAGATTTGTATAGCACTTTTAATTCAATGTGACACAGAGTGATTAATAGAATACAAGGATAAAAACTATACCTTTCTCTCTCTCCATCCATGCAAGGAACTATTGTCTCTATAATCTATAGTTTACTATTGTAGAGGAAACACTATTATAAATCTCATAAATTGATAAAATGAAGACAAAGTAATCAAGATAAAAAAATCATAAAATTATAAAACAGATTTGATTTTTTTAAGTAAAACCAGATATGAAAAATAGGATATAAAAAGATGTAAAGTTATGGTTGCTAAAAAGGTAGCTCCTGAGTTTGCTTTTAAAACGATCAGCTCTCCAGCAGTGATAAAAGACACAACGTTGACTGCAGGGTGTTGGGGGACAGTTAGTGCGGGGTGATTAAAGACCACACATCGAGCACAGCTGATTAACTATCAGCGAACAGATGGCTATCAGATGAGGCTTTCCATCAAACTTCCTTCAGCCAGACAGGGTTCACGTCTGGAGCAGACAGGCTCCGTCACAACATCCAGGCACTTAAAGGAGAATAAAGTACTCCATCTGACTTCTAATCAGAAATATTCAGACAGAAATATTATTTTGTCCAAGAAATTTCATAAGTCAAACTTCTTGTGTGGAAAAAAGCTCAGCTGAAAGACTGCAATGTCTCTTGTCACCACTTGAATGTGTCATTAAGCAGAGGGCTGGTTGATTTAGCACCGTCGAGCAAATGCATTCATGGAGATTTTCCCTCACATCTGCACAGCTGGACAGGGAATATGGGCACACGGCAGGAAATGTCTAATCGACATGAATCAGCAGCCTCATCACTCCTGATGCACCTCACATGTTTCATATGTGAAAGCTCAAAAAGCGCAATCCCACCAAAATTTAGATTGGAAAAATTATTTATTGGTCTCAAACGATACCAGCAGATGGCACCATTTCACACTTAAGCAGGCATCTGGCCGGCTGAGTGACAGCAGGTTTCTAGAATGTGATAAATCTCCACTGTGGATGGCAGATGTCATCAAACCCTGCTGTGTATTATGCTGACCTACCGTCACATGATCCATATGCTTTTTTAATCTGTCCAGATTTCAATGCAGAAGTGGAGACGAAGGTCCAAATGACACCAAAATGTGTTTTGCACCGTGAAAAAACCTTTTCAATAACACAAATATCAACTGGACCATGACGCAAACACAGTTGCTATTTAAACTTCGCCTATTCATGGCTCTAAAAAAAGCCCTTTTCATCATGAACCCATTTTCCATTATGCTTTTGATGAGCAAAGAAAAACAACTTCCTTTTGCAAATAGAGCAAGGCTCAGTGCTGCAAAGAGAGCATGCAGGGGGTAGTGGAACTTCCACTGTGCTGTTGCACTTAGAAGCTTTACTACAGTTATTAATTTCAAAGCATATCCACTGCAGGCTACATCTCCCTGCACCTCACAAGAGGACCTCGACAGTAACACACAGCTCTGCCCCGAGGCCCCTGAAAGCTCCACATCATAGGTCAGAGGAGACGGAGAGCGAAGAAAGAAACAGGCACTATAATAATGTACCATGATGCAGAGAAACAAATGCAGAAAAATAAAAACAAAACTGCTGCAGCAACTGTGGCAGGGAGAAGCAAATAGTCCCGTAAAAAGTTTAATAATAGTAATAATAATAATATACAGAACAGAATCCATTTTGTGTGCTTTTTTTTGCATTGTTAGGGAATTTGTTGCTTATGCTTCTTTTACACTAAAATTAGCAGGTATACCCAGGATTTGTATACATGGGAAAACTAAATAACACACGATAAAGATGGCAATTTACTCCCAATGCAAGTATAGACGTTTGCCATTCTGTGTTCAGTGCAGCATTGTTGATGTCATGGAACGCAGCAAAATCTGAGACGCTATGTTAGTAAGGACTTTGACCAGTGGAAAAGTGACTTTTTACACCTTTTGATACCTTCAGTATTAATATTATGCCTGAGCTGAAATATGCTCCACAGATGGTTGACCTCTGCAAGACTGTGTTGGGAGTTGCCATCTTCTCTGGTGTGGTGAAAAGATGAAACTTGACAGTGTGCACTCTCGTGAAAATAATGGGCATCTTGACCTATAGTGACCTAGACTGCTATCTGTTTCCTCTCATTTGCTATACTACTGAAATCCTTTCACTGTTCTTCAAGGTTTTTGATTTGGCTGTTCACATGTACGTCAGACCAAGAATCTTCTCTGTCGACACAACTCTTTCTTTTTCGACCAATCAATGTCAAGAACAGGTAGACCCAGTGCACATGGGTGATGAATACCCTAAATTGCAACTTACATAAACAATGTGGTTCAGACAATGGTCCAGACTTTACAGGTGTAAAATCACTCTAAATTGGGTGTGTGCATGTGACAAACTATTTTGACACTGGCAGAGAATTATTAAATTTACATGTTGTGCATTATAAAGGGGTGAGTGCATGAAGGGGTGAGTGCATGAAGGGGTGAGTGCAGGACATGGGTCTGAGTATCTTTGTTCGACTTCAAGTGTTTCACTATGTTAGAACGAGGAAAACAAAAGTGTAACAAGTTGCTCTCTACTTCAAAACGTGCAGTTGTTATGGCTCATAGATGTTTCACTCTCCTCAGTTCAGTTACATAGTTGATAACATGTCAGAATAACTACAAACAACAGCCTCACAGTGACTCTGCTCTTTAAGTAAAACCCCTGCTTGCTTTGCATGTCTCCTTTTAGAGACGTCACTTTGAGGTCTGACTCATCTCTGTGCGTGCATGCATGTTCTCAACTCCTATATCTAATATAAGAACTGCTACTTTACAAGTGTACAAAAACTTATCTTACGCTCCAGTGACTCAGCGTGGTTCATTCCTAAGTATCTCCTTTGCATTCTCATGCTGATGAGAACAGACCCTGTAGCATCTGTACTGTGTCTGCTCGAGTCATAACGTCATCCATTATATCTGCGTTTGACACAACCTGAGAGACTTCATGAACTATTGTGAAATTGGGCTGTGGGTTATTTGTACTTTGTTAGTTGGTAAAAACTAAATCTGATACCGAAAAATGTTGCTGTAAATAAACCAAGGCAGTGAATATATGTGGAAGCTATATGCCACAAACGTAACGGCTTCACACTTGGAATGTGCACTGCTAACTACCCAGGAAAGTGCATTTTCAAATTTTGTGCAATTTAGAGACCAAATCATTAAATATTAATACAAATAGAGGGTGAGCAAGCTGTGTAGCAGCCAGTGGGGGTGAGGCAGTTTGCTAACAGTCAGTCTGTAGATGAGTTGAACATATCTTGTTCTAAGACCTCACATAAACTACAGTAGTTGTCAGAAACTGGCTGCCAATCATTTCTGTCCCGGCCTGATTATTCAGGTGCAGGTGCTGATCTCCGTCAATGCAATATTATTCATAAAATCACTTCCTGTTTGGCAAATTGTACTCAAAGTAAAAGCATTATGTTTGTTTTGTTGCGTTAATGCTTTATAAGGAGCTGATTTACACAGCTTTTATTTTGAGAATGTGTGGGTATTGGGTCTCAAGATGGTGTCAATATAACATTCAAATTATAAAAAAGATGAGTAAGTAAGGAGTTCGGTATATTGTTCAAACTCATATATAAAAGCCTATATAATATTTATTAATAATATCTTCATTGCAGATAAACCAGGTAGGATGAACACATAGTTTATCTTCACTCTGCACACAACATCCAGGACACAAACAACAAAGAGTAACAGTATATTGTAGAGCTGTTCGAGGACGACTCAATAATGACAAGGAATAATTTATTAGTGGCTTGAGACCATTAACACAGGACAATAAAACAGACCAGTCCAAAAAGGAAGGTTTAGACACTGCATGAGTATGAGCCAACCAAAAGTTACAAATAACATAAAAAAACATATTTAATTTACTTTCAGTAGTTAGAACTGTATTCCAGCACTGTTCTACTTATTATTAACCCCCTTTGGATTTCAATTGACAAGAGTCATGAAAGTAAGACTTTGAAGAGACTTGACATTTTCCCGCTTCCTTACCTGTGCTGCCATCAGTGATAACTCCATCATCCCTGGATCGATGGTCGCCAGCCTGAGTGTGTGAATGAAACGCTCTTGTTGCCAAAGGGAGCGTTGTAATGTGAAAAAGAAAGATAATAATGAGTGGAAGCTTTTCCAGAAGGGATCCAAGCTGCTTCGCCGGATGAGCACAGTTGTGGATGCCCTCTTTTTCTCTCTCTCTCTCTCGCTCTCTCTCTCTCTCTCTCTCTCTCTCTCTCTCTCTCTCTCTCTCTCTCTCTCTCTCTCTCTCTCTCTCTCTCTCTCTCTCTCTCTCTCTCTCTCGATATGTATGTTGCGGGGGGCAGGGCAAAAGTGGTACTTGGAGCATGCCTGACATACCATACAGAATTATTGATGCTGGTGTAGCTTCGGCACATAAACTCGTTTTGACACTGCTCACGCCGTGTACATCTTCCTGCCATCACTTTCCTTCGGCTGAAATTCATAATCCCAATGGTGCTTGAATTATTCATCTGCATTTTCATTTACATTAAAATCATTGACGTGCATGACGTTGTTTTTTTTCTCTTTCAAAAAATTTCTTATGAGTAACATATAACTGGTGTGTAAAGAATGCATGATATAATATTAAAATGATACAATTAATAATAAAATCCCAATCACTTTATTGTGTTTTTTTTTACCTATCTATAGCTTTGAAATCTATTGTACGATATTTCATTGTCAGCATTTTCTGGGGCTCAATTTCATTAATTTGTCATTCGTCATTTGTGAAGCACTATCTGCACTAACCGGTATGAAAAATGATTGATTGATTAGTTGAATGATCGTAATGGGAAATCATGAACGAACCCATATACAAATGGGAACCAAAAAGTCACATGTAGTCACACACTGTTTTCATTCTCTTTAGATAAACAGCAGAAAAGGTCAGTGAAAGCTTCATGTTATGCACCCGCTGAACCTACATTATCCATCTGGTTCCGTTTACACGATGGGTGAGGGGCATCTCATAATATACAGTATAAACTATATACATATAAACACATATAATTATAGTTCCTATTTACATTTTCAATTCATCTGTTTGTTCATGCGGTTAAATCTTGGTTGTAAAAAATAAAATGAATTAGGTTAAGCCTAAATGCATGAAGCCCAAAACTCAGGTAAGGGTGGGGTTATGAATTCACTTCCCACTGAAGTAAGACGACTAATAATTATATTTTCTGTGCTCATTTTCTTTTTTAATTCTATTCGTCTGGTCTTGTTTCTTCCTTGATTCAAAGAGTGCTATACAAATAAAGTTTCTACATAAATTTACTCTGAGATTAATTTGATTTAAGTGTTTCTGTGTGAGAATCAGCAGTCAGGCACGTCTGAAACTCATCTTTTTCCTTTGCATGGTGCTGCATTGAGCTTTTATTTAACGTATTTAAGAAAAACAATCTCAGACCAACACTTAAAATACCCCCAAACGCTGCGTTGCTCATATACAGTCAGACACACATGTACACTGCATTTTTTTGTTGTTGCATGTTTTTGCTGGAAATGAGGTTGAGTTATTGAATTTAATTTCCAAAGGCAGATTCACCACGAGCCACTCATGTGTATCCAGTGTCAACGCACACCAAGCTGTTAACTGTAGACCTCTATTGTACTCTCTCTGGCCTTGGGAACAATTACTACTGCATGAGGAAACCCCTTAAAATAGTCTCTGTTCTGTGTGTGTGTCTGTGTGTGTGTGTGGTGTGTGGGGACGTGTGCGCGTGTGCGTGTACATATGTGTACTTGTGTTTCTGAGTGTTTCTCTTTTAAAAGTTATGACAAAATAGTGAGTGTGTGTGCCCTATACATTCGTATCGGTATGTGGTCATGTGTGCACGTTAGACAGGGCAGCTTTAGCACAATGAGCAGCTTTTAATGCACAGTCCATTCAAACAGAGATGGTCATTTGGCCTGAGGGCCACTCGAGTCCAGCTGTCAGCAGAGACAGAGATACACATTGAGTTTAATCAAAAGAGAACGAGAGAGGACAGATCAGGGCTGATAGACACGATTATGGAATTCTATTTTTTTACTCATGTTAATTTAACCATTATCACAGAATGTTAATGAATGTGTTTTATTTGTGTTGTCTTTGACTGAATCTTTGACTGAATAGTCCTGTAGTGTTTCTCTCTCTCATGTTATTTTGTGCAATTCTTTACAGCACAACCACTCTATCGGTCTACAACAGAAAACAAAACACTTTTATCTCGCTTGAAAAAAAAACACGACTTTCACTTGATCCCTGAAGGCCTCACACACACACACACACACACATGGATGAGTAACTTTCAAAGGCTGTGCTTTGCCTGTTTATACTGTGCATCCTTTGTTTGGCTTCCTGCGTTTTGTATCATGTAAAAATCTTACAAAAGGTACAAAGCAAATGTGCACAGATATTGAGCAAACACAAGTAAAAAACATTTTAGGAAACTACACAAAATCAGGCAAATTGTTCATCAACTAGAAGTGAACACAGACCTCCTCCACAATATATATCGTATAAATGATTTTGTAGTTTTTGAGTAATCCTTCTGAAAGCCAGAAAATCAATCCTAACACCTGGATGTAACAGGTACAATGCTTTTTCATCACCTAATACAACTGATATGGTGAGTGGGCAAACAATTTAAATGTATAGGTATAATATGTGTTTCTGTCCATGGCAGATGACACTGACTCAGTGCTTACTCAGTGGTTTCATGCAGAAAGCATTAACTGTATTATGGCCTTAGACATTTTATTCCGATGTAGAGAAGTCGACATGTGCAGCAAATACTGTTTGAGTACTACAAGTAAAAAAATATGTTTTAATATTGGAATTATAAAAGTATAGATATTCCAAGGGAAGTGACATTTTTTGACGTGGAGGATTGAGGGCGAGTGAGTCCAGAGGGGGGCAGCATTGACACATCAACTACCCTGAACCCTGAGAGAAGAAGAATAAAACGTTCACTTCCGTGTAAATGTTATAAATGACTGTGTGCTTCGTGTCGGTGTTAGTGACGGCGAGATGAAGCTTCAAGAAGCGTTGAGGCTGTCCATCTGATTGGTTCACTCATGGGCCGAAGCTTTATTGTGCTTCATTTGCTCTACTGCGCCATCAAGTGGACAATAAATGTAAAACAGGCACAGTGATTATAATGACACCATGGCTTGGGTGTGTGAAGTCTTGAATTTAATAAATGAATGAATGATATTTATGATGCCAATCCATAAATTATTAACTTATTAATATGGTGTCTGTCTTTATGATACAATGGCGGGGTCAAAAGGGAAAGTGGAAACAAATTGGGCAGGGTTCTGACAACTTTTCCACAATGCAGGGATTCAAGTGGTTTCTTATTTTTTGCAAACAAACGCGCAATAAAATACCAAGTCCACAAAATGTGAGAGGGGCATTGCGTTTCGCACATAGATATATCTAGGTTTCGCACGCCAAATACGCGAACCACTTCCTGACTCAGTCACGTGGTACGGCCGGCTCGCGACCACATACGTCATCAACACAAGCCTCGATACGCGCTTCACTAAAATAGTGAGATTACTCGACACACGTCTCGACACAGAAGGACACATCACTAGCTACCAGCGCGTCAGTTCTGATGGATCCCACTGCAGCCCAACCCGGCTTCAGACAGCGTAAGTTACGTACGTGAGTCCGTGGATCAGATTTCCCCGTGTGCGCACTTTGAGGCGTGTTCTGCGGTTAAAGCCACGGGAACATCACGTTAGCTCGCTGCTTTTAGCCGCTAACTCTAAATCAACTCGAAATAACACAAGCTTCATTGAAGACGATATACGCAAATAAAAACTGAAGTGACAGCGTTAGCTTCCTTTGAGATGAATCAGCTCTGAGCTAAAGTAACAATGCTAACTACCGAGCTAACGCACATAACGTTCCACGGGCTGGCTGTATAACGGCAGCTTCTTGTACTTTGAACGATGTGTTTCCCTGTGTCGTTGTTTAAGTTATGGGACAAAGTTAAAAACCACCTCGAGCTAATGTGTAAAGTTAAGCTAGTTGTTTACTCGTGTTAGCTCCTGTTTCCAAGCCTCAGTCTGAGGTTTGAGTAAAGCTTCGTCATTATCAAGTGTTTTATGTTCAAATCCATAAGAGGAGCTGTTTGTAGTGAGATTCAAAGTCAGTAATAAGGTTAAACTCTAATAATACGAGAGATTAAACGTTTACTGCGTCCACAACAACCATCTGACAAGTTTGTAAACAATCAGAGGATTAAATGTGGTTCAGAATATTACTTCTCCACAGTCAGTCTGGCTCGTCATCACCTAAACATCACACACTTTTAATAATATTATTATTAAAAGTGTGTGTAGTTGTTATGCAGCAATTCTCAAAACACTGTTACCAAGTGCTTCACACCAAAGCACATCCATTTAAGGGCATAAATGACATTAATAAACAGACCAGATAAAATGTATTTTGGTAGAAGTTAATTTTGGCCTTTTTATTTTAATTAAAAATCAACAAACAATTTAGATTTGATCCGGAGTGACCCTGTGGTGGAAGAACGTTCTAAGGTGCTTCAACAACTACACGTCAAATAATTAAAATAACCAAAGAAAGCATAAAATCAGGAAACGCTGTTCCTTAGAAGTGCATTTTAAGAAGGGACTTGAAAGACGTCTCTGACAACCTAATCACTTGTGATGTTTTCATACTATTTTCCAAACTAAAATAGTCCATGCCTCTTGAGGAAGATGTTATCTAACCTTGGGATAAGTGTGTGATGAAGTGATTTTCTCCCTCAGGGAAAAGAGTTTGAAGCTCTGTCTCCTGCAGAGCGTTGCACACAGAATCATTTATGTATCGTAAAGCGATCGATATTACATTTTGCTGAAGTTGCTTTGCGCTATATAAGCTTTATAATAGCAACGGGATGACATGGGTACTTTTTATAAACCAGAAAAATGACAGATGTGAGATAAATTTCAATATAACAAAACAAATCAAGAAAATAAAGATAACTGCACATTTCCTTCATTGGTTTTTCTGTCAGAGGAACATTTTTATATGGACGAAGGCAGTTACTGAGTGAAGTTCTATCAACAGATTTTTATTTGCCACAAAAAACGACAGAAAATGGAAAGGGATGCTGGCTGATTTTGATAAATCACTGCCTGGCCCCAAAACCCTTCTCTCTCTGCACCCCAAACATGTACAACATGATTCAAGAGGTAAAGATCTGCTCCATTGTTTGACATTTCTCTTTCCTTTCTCTCTTGTCATCCAGAGCCTAATATGCGTCTAAGGAGCAGCGCCGCAGATGGGTCAGATGGTATGTTTGAGGATACAAGTGGAGCTGGGCTCGGACCACAGAGCGGCTACAGGTGAGCGGCCTGCCAGATGTGAAATCACTGAAGCTTCTTTTACACATGCACTGAACTCCAGGTAATCGTCTGACCTACTCCAGAGGGGCCGTATGTGAGATGGCAAAGGTTTGAGTGGGAGGCTCTGTACTTTCTCCAAAGTTTCCCCTGCCAGTCCCCTAGTAAAGCTCAGCAGACTTGATAATGTCCGAAGAGCCCAAGTGAGAATGTAGCAGGAGGATCGTCTGCAGGATTCACTGCGGACCAGCGAGTGAAAAAATAATACAAATATCTCCGGATGATAAAGCGGTGCCACACATTTAGGAGATACACACTAAGTATAAAGAGATATTGGTGAAAATGGTTGATGCCAAAAAACGCATGATCCCTGCAGCAGAAGGAATATGTTAAGTCCTACCTCTGCGCCAGCCCTCACCAGAAAACTCTGGAGATTCTTTTGTTCTTGTAAATGCGTCTGAGCAGAGAATCTCCGGCTGCGTTGTTCATGAATGAAAGCCAAGCTCCGGAGGAAGTTCACTCGACATTTTGCGGACGTCCTCCAGAGTTTGTCTCAAAACGGTTTGAGTCAAGAACTGTTGATAGAAAAATAACATTTTACAAGAGAAGCTCTATGTCAAGCAGGATGACTCACTCCGTATTGATCCTGCAGTTGTAGAAAGTTTTCATTTTTGTAAAGGACAGACTGTAAATATACATTGTATTTGTAATGTCCATTCTTAACCAAGCGTCTAATAGCCCTTGTGACGCTTATCAGTTATACACTGTATTTAAAATAAACCTAATCCAAGAATCTTACCGAAGATTCATAGATTCTATTGGGTAACCAAAAAAACCGGCCCTGTTGACACGTCTGTCCCAACACACACTTTTGGTGTCGTGATTCTTTCTTCCTGAATTACACTCACCAGTGTCACCAGCCACCTGGTGCACAGGATCACAGTGATAAGCGGCTGTAGTTCTCCGGTATCCTGCCCCCACTTCTCCACGGCGGGTTGAGGTTAGAGTCCCAGACTGTAGACCTGCATTGGTCTTCACCTTCAAGCCTGCGTTCCAGCTTGTCATCTGATACATTTGTTAATCAATCAAATCGTGTCCAGCTCAAGAAACGTTAAACTCCTTTAAACGATATTGCAAAAAAATTTATTATTTTCTTCTGTTTCTTCAGCTTTCAGTGATTTTCCCTTGGATACATTTTACTGAACAGTTCAGCTAAAAAGTCACCATGTTTTTTCAGCTGAATATTTTTCTTTACATCTTGGCAGGAATCAGCACGCTGGGCCTCAAGCAGAAGGATTCCCAGGCCAGTCCCTCCTGTCAGACCCCATGTCTAACCTGGCCATGGCGTACGGCAGCTCGTTGGCATCTCAAGGGAGGGAAATGGTGGATAAGAATGTAAGAGTGGCCTGCAATTGTTTTTGTTACAAAAAGTATTTTAATAAACTTGAATAGTAGCATATTCATATATGGATGATTAAATCCAGTGTCCGCCTGTGTGCTTGCTTGTTTCAGCTGGACAGGTACATCCCCATTTCTAAGCTGAAATACTACTTTGCCGTGGACACAGTGTACGTAGGGAAGAAGCTGGGCCTTCTAGTTTTCCCTTACATGCACGAGGTAAGTCTGCTCACACGTGCTAAATGTCTTTGCAGAGGTAGTTGATCATATGCATCAAATTTTAAATCTATGGTAAAAGTAAACCAGAATGTAAAGTATACAGTATATTAGTTTTTTTTTGTCTGAAAAGTCAATCAAATTTGATCTGTATAGCCCATATTCACATATCACAGTCTGTATCAGATCTTAACAAGGTGTGACATTCTTTGACCTTAACGCTTGACAGGAGTGAGGAAAAACTACCCAAAAATTACAAGTTTAATAGGCATAAAAATGTAGACAGCTCAGAGAGCTGCAAAGACAGACAGAAGTGGACCAGATGTTGCTTTTGGCCTAGAGATAGACCCACCTGTCTACGTCCCAACATAAACCAGAGATATTTAGTTGAACTTTGAGATTCTTTCAACGAGGAGACTCAGGGGAGCAGACATCAACTAAGAGTCTCTCTCTTCTTAAGACACATCTATAAAAAATCGTATGA
The DNA here is from genome assembly GCA_038501795.1 of Pseudopleuronectes americanus. Taxonomy (NCBI): domain Eukaryota; kingdom Metazoa; phylum Chordata; class Actinopteri; order Pleuronectiformes; family Pleuronectidae; genus Pseudopleuronectes; species Pseudopleuronectes americanus. The sequence goes on along the minus strand of CM076719.1, from coordinate 15,687,619 downwards.
TGTCTATGGCTTTTACTATTTTTATCTTTATAATTTTTTTACTCTGATTTGTTTGTGACTTTTATATTGTTTGTTATAAAGTACTTTACTTATTTACTAAGTTATTAATGTTACTACATTGAAAGTTAAGCTGCGGGTAAAATAAACAGGCCTTTTATCTTGGACATGCTTTCACTATAGAGTCTAACGTGTGTGTGATCACATGTGTTATAGAACTGGGAGGTGAGCTACCAGCAGGACACTCCAGTGGCTCCTCGCTTTGACGTGAACGCTCCTGACCTTTACATTCCTGCCATGGGCTTCATCACATACGTCCTGGTGGCTGGACTTGCCCTCGGCACACAGAACAAGTACGCACACAATGCATCCATCACGCCTTTTTTGTTATACCAAGAAAAGACATAAATCGAATGCTTTATGATCATTTGATTCATGAACTCTGCTCTGATTTGTTGTTATTCATGCACACCTCAGGTTTTCCCCGGAGCTGCTGGGAGTTCAGGCCAGCTCAGCGTTTGTGTGGTTGGTCATGGAGGTGCTGGCAGTATTGCTGTCCCTCTACCTTGTGACCGTAAACACAGACCTCACAACCATAGACCTGCTGGCTTTTTCTGGCTACAAATATGTTGGGTATGGACATCATCTCTCTGTTTTTGTCTTTACATTTTCAGCAGGCTCTCTGTGTTTTTTATTATTTGCATTTAATGATTTGAATTATCAATTTGCGTTTCTTTTTGCTCGGTTGCTGCAATTTGTTTCTTAAGTGATGCTAAGGAAAGAATTGATTTCAGCTTTTTAAAATTCTCCCAGTTAAAAGCGTGAGGCTGTCTGAATTTGATACATTAACTGTCTCTGATATTTGTTTTTCTCTTCAGGATGATCGTAGGTGTAGTAGCAGGCCTGTTGTTTGGGAAGCCAGCGTATTATCTCTCTCTACTGTGGTGCTGTGCTGCCATCTTTGTCTTCATGGTGAGTATGGTGAAAGAATTCCTGTTTACAAATAAATGAGGACGCTGGTTCAGCTACATTTATTCATCACATGGTTACAATACAGACTGATCGTGATGGTTGACGTTTGCTCATTTTCTTGCTTGAAGACATTATTTAACTTTTTGATGTAAATGACTCAAGACTCATTTGACAGCTTTAGCAAATATAACACATGTAATCCCACTGAGGAGTGTATGCATGTAAAATAATGCAATCTTGCTCTAAGCCAGTGAATTAAGTCCACAAAGGCACCCTCGGCCTTAGTATCAGATTCCTGCTGTTAGAGTGAGATGCCTTGGCACTGCAGATAATTAGATGGAACGAATGATTATCTGTTGAGATATTGAAAGATTTTCCTGCAAGCGCTCATTAATAATCTTTAACCTCTAATCACAGATGCTTTCTGTCTACACACACATCTATAGGCTAATAAGTAGGGTAGCACGCTGTTGAGTGTTTACAGTGAAATTCAAACAACTATTTTCAAATTTTGCACACTCAAAAGTGTCAGTCCCATAAATATTTTGACTTAAGGCGTGTCAACTCTACTGCAGATCGTTTTTGAAGAGATTAGGTCTGCACCTATCCTTTTAAAGTTTTTATCGAGCTAACTCATTTTTTTCTTAATCCTACTGCCTATACTAATATTTAAAATAACCTCCTTTTGCGGAGGTAATACATCTTCCCTGTATCTAGACACAGGTATCAAAAAGACAACAAAAAACGCTAGACACACAGTCATTGTTAGGACAGACTCTTCTGAACCATATTGAACTGTTTTGTTTCCACACATATTCCTTTTCACTTTGTCGCCTGATCAAAACTTGGACACCTTCTCTCCACAGATCCGTACTCTGCGTCTGAAGCTGCTATCCGAGGCAGCAGCAGAGGGTAGGCTGGTGAGAGGAACCCGGAATCAACTGAGGATGTACCTCACCATGTCTATAGCAGCTGCCCAGCCCATCTTCATGTACTGGCTCACCTACCACCTCATCAGATAAAAGCTGGAACACACACTTGTGCAGGAGATGAACTTTGCCAACCAAATGCCACCTCACACTTAAAAAGAAGACTAAACAAAAACCCACAACGCACAGCTCTAAGAAGCTCGACTCGGTTGAGAAAACCAACAGTTGTCTGGATATCCCGTCACTTCACACAAAGACTCACCGGATGTGAGCACGGAGCAGAACTCGTCGACGATGTGAGACTTTAATGCCTCTTCTCTCACAGCACAGCCTCATGTCTTTACTATTGCATCTTATCGTGTCTTTTTTTTTCGACGTAACGTCTTTGAAGCATTTTGTAGCAAGAGCAAGTGGCTTTAAGTTGTGTTTCTATACCTTGTAATTATTTGTTAATGTTTTTTAGGAATATTTAAGTACGCATGTTTGTGTATAGAAAGAGTATTACTGCTGATGGCTCTGGTCTGAAATCTCACCAGTGACGTTTCTGAGCCGACAGAAAGAAAAGCACACGAACATCTCACACGCCGTCCATTTAAATGTAAACAACAAGCTCAACAACAAGCTCAACTCCAGGTGTAAATGTGATCGAGTGACTCCGCTTCCATCTTTATACCAATGTTGGTTTGGAAACCAGGATTATCTCAGTGTCACCTCCTGTTTTATCTGTTTTTGAATGTGCTTTGATACATGTGTAAGCTTTGCTCCCTGAATAGAAATATCAAGAGCCATAGTGACATTAATGTTTACACGTCACAATGAGATGATCTCTTTTGATATCCTTTTAAAAAGCAGAGTAAGTAATTTCATATTGGAAGTTAGATGGAATAAAGAAAGGGAAGCGATGAGATGATCTGCGAAAAGTGATTTTGCTCTGCTTATAATACTTGAAATATTTTAACGTAAGAAATGCATTTTTAATGTGCTGGTGTCACTATGAAATGTCTCTGCTTTAATTTATGTAGTCAGTGTTAATTCAAACAGGGTGGGATTTACATTCACTTCAGTTCTTTCAGGAATCAAATGAAACATGAAAACAATGGATAATGCTAAAATGCTTCTCTGTCAACTGAGGTGCCAATAAAAATAATTAAAATACCTTTTGGTCCTGTGCATTCAGCAGATCACTTTCAGGGAATTTATTCAAATTGAGTAAAAAGGTTCGGTTGGACTCAAAGATGAAATTACAATTTTTTTTTGCTGATAAGTCAAGGTCACAGTTCCCTGCCTACTGATCCGCCGACTTGATCTGCCGGAAGCTGAAGGGGTAAAGTAAAAACACAGAGGGCACTTTCTACTTCTCAAATGAACAATAAAGTTGACTGGGACCTTTTTTTCAGGTTCAGATTCAAACTCAAGTTATAGTATCCTGGTCATAGATATATATATAGGCTAGATGTCTCGGCCAATGGAGTCGAACGTCCGCACATGGCGGCCATCTTGCCACAGGCAGCTCGCTCACCGATAACATTGTGTTGTATGGGGTATGTACTTTTTAACTAACCATAACTTGCTAAATTCTCAACCTATTTTTAAACGGTTCGGTTTGTTACAAACGTCAGAAATGTAGTTATGACACTGCATACTTATGAATAATTATATTATTATGATTACTCTAATCAGGAAACACCATTTCCTGATTATATACATGTCATTATTGCACTTTCTTTCTTATTTCTCGCTCAGTTTTTCTTTCTTTTTCCCTCTTTGTATTTATTTCTCTTTCTCTCTTCTTTTTACCATTTCTTTCTCTATTTCTTTCCCTCTCATCTCAATTTTTTTGCCTATTTCTTTCTCTCTCTCTCTTTTCTTTCCTTCCCTACAGTATTTTATTTATATTTGTAGCTCATCAAAACTCTATAATATAGTTAACATGTGCAAGTGTCATCAAACATCACCAAGACAACTAGGAAAAAGAAAATAATGCAGACAAGGATTTAATGATAATTGATAATAATGATGCTACTAAATGAATCCACATGAATGTTACTATTAATATATAATAACAATGTGCAGTGACTAACGGAACGTAGGACACCATAGTTTCTTCAGGCTCTGGTTTCTGCCTTCTTATAGAAGCTTCCTTTGTTACGAATGGCCTGAAGAAGCCTGGTCTGCATGTTCCTCTCCACCGGGTACCTCTGGTAGTTGGGCAGTAACAACAGATATTGTGAGATATGGGATTCCGGCAGATTGACATCGCTGCTGTTGGGCAAGACAGTGACTGTCATGTTGATGCAGTTCATACCCAGGAAGGGTACTCGGTCACAGCCTGTGAGGAACACTGGACACCGGGACATTGATGAGATGCTGGATTAATCAATAAATCAATCAAGTTATAGGAACAGCTTAAAACCAATCACACTACTTACAAAGGAATTTTTTCTTGTCCTCCGCTGTCAGTTTCTCAAACACTTCCCAGAAGGTGATGATGGTTGGATGTTCTTCATGATACTCTCCTTCATAAACTGTGTTCTGTTTGTAAAAACAACAATTAAAACCTATACACACAAATACAGGGTTTTCGATTTAAAGGTTAGAAACATAAACTCCATTATGTCCACAAAGCTGTCGTTATTTTTTCTGTTATTTTGTGGTAAGGGTGAGATATTAAAATTGCGGGGAGAAAACCCTGAACCAACTATCAAGATCAGACATATTCGTATTTTCAGATTTGCCATCTAGGATTTCTTGTGTTGAGTTGTTTGGTGTTAAACAGTGGACTTACTATCTTGGAAGAGTTACTTTAAGTTACACAATGTAACTTTAACTGAACAACATTGCCCTCTGCAGCCTTATGTGGTGATTGATTCTGTTACTCTGTAAAATAGATCCTATGTGTTCTCAAGACTTCTCAAGACTTAATGTTGTCTAATGGGATTCAACAAACCTGCTTGAACACCTGCCAGTCGTAGTTTTCATGGCCCACCATCACCACCTGTAGCTCCTCCGGCTGGAAGAAGTCCACCACATCCATGTCACACACTTTGAAAAACCCTCTCTTGAACTCACCAAACACGCCCTGCACCGACTTGGTAAAGGCGTAGTTGAGAAAGGCATCAATGAACTCTTTCCTTTCAATTGAGAGAAATGAGAAATAAACAACTTCAGTTGGCTGTCCACAGAAATTGAACATTGTGTTTATGGTGGTTTCATATTTGAACTTTACTGCCCACTGAATTTTTACAAATTTTTTCTTGGTTATTAACAATTTTATTTGATCATTTCATTACAATACAGTCCTGTTATATTTTAACTTTTATCAGAAAGTCCTTAGGTTATGACAAAAGACAGTAAATCATTATATGAAATGTTCCCAGTCATAGTGTAATTGTGAAGTTTCTAATACCCTGTTTTTTCTCAACTTGTATTTATTAACATTGCAGGAAAAAGCCAGATGTTTGTCCGTTTTTTTACAAGCAGAAACGCGGCTTAACTGGTCACAAAGCAAGCACCCACTTCATATGTTTAACCTCGATGGAAGCAATAGCAAATTTTTATGAACATTGTGAGACTGGATATTGTTGTATTAGTCAACATCAAACATTGTAAAATATTTAACAGTCGTAAAGCCAACCCATTGCAAGTGTTGTGTAGATGTTTCTGTATTAACACACTTGTTTGAGCCTGTGACAGGTTTTCCAGCTTCATTCGGATCAAGTTCAACTTGCTCTCCACCCCAGGTCACCTGTAAAGAATCACAGTTATAGTGGAATATGGCGGAAAATGGTTTAGGCAGCAGAGTATCAGTCTAACTGTGAGTATCTCAACCTACTTTAAAGGTTATGTTCCTATCTTTGACTTTGTCTGGAGTGTTGTCCATCAGGCAACGCCAAGACCTGAAGACACAGGAAACAGGATCATGAGTAAGATCAAGTCTGTGCAGTTGTGGTGCCATGGTGTTTAGATCATTATTTTTAGGCTACTTAGGGTTCCAATTCACAAGATGTCACTTTTGTAGAGTTACATTTTTTTTCCTAAGCTATATTCTTCCAGCATAACAGTGAGACAACTGTTTTGGTTCTGCTCACTCACTGAATCTATGAAAACCAACAACACTGATCATATTCACACTGCTTAACAAATTAAGCAGTGTGAATAGACGGCACTCCGCTGCATTAAAAAGGATTTTAGTTTCGTAACATATTTTTTTTACCAGTTGAGAATCACTGCTTTAAACCACTGCATATTATCCCTTTTCAAAGACTTCCAGCACATTTTCTTGATATTTATATAGTGTGGCAATTATTGTAGTTTATATCTTGTATGTATGCATATAGTATTTCAAATGTCTGTGGACTATAGTGGATCATGATCTTGCTGGCTGCTGACCATAGACTATGATTGCAGCAGGACTGCTTGACATATTATACTGAAGTTATCCTTCAAAATGTTGACCCTCATCAATGCTGCTAAAAACTTTAATCTTGATGATGTTTTTCTACACCTGACATCTATTGCATTTCTGTCCGTCCTGGGAGAGGGATCCCTCACATGTGGCTCTCTCTGAGGTTTACACATATTTTTACCCTGTTAAAAGGGTTTTTAGTAGTTTTTCCTTACACTTGCTGAGGGTTAAGACAGAGGATGTCACACCATGTTAAAGCCCTATGAGACGAATTGTGATTTGTGAATATGGGCTATACAAATAAAATTTGATTGATTGATTGAAATAGTGTATCGACAATTGATGTACAGTATTAACGCTGAACAGTTCCTTTGTATCAGTGAGTTCCACCAATCAGAAACGCAGCTACTACACCTTGGGATTGTGGGAAGCGTAGTCCTTCTCCTTGACAATGCGACTAATACATGTTTTTCTTTAAATGCAGTTGATATGTAACATTATTTCACAATCTCATAGCTTGTGGTGAGTCTACCTTGGATGGTTAAAATATTGTGACTGACAATCAAAATTCAGATTCAAAACAATGTTGCTGTTGACCTCTATAAAAAAGCTCTTACTCTGCCATGACAGGGTCGAACTCCTTCATGTCATCCATTGAGGGTTTGACCCCGACCAGCTTCTTGAAGAGAACCAGTGGGAAGGGCAGGTGGACAATGTTGTAGTTGTAAAGAGCCATGCCACACAGAACTCCGAACAGGAAGTACCGCTTTTCCTCCACTTTGGGCTGTTTGGTTTGTCAATATAAAATAAATCAAATTCCATGTATGATTTGGTAACATTGTTTACAGCAGACAAATTGTACAAATACCAGCTGAACTGGCTTTTGCCAATACACAATTTTTCACTGAAATGAAATGCTCTTACTCTGGGAGGGAACCACATCAGAGTCTTGCTCTCGTTGTACATAAACATCTCAGACTCTGGAGCGATGAGCTCATCAAACAGTCGGAGGAAGAGGTACCTCTTGTTGATGATGTCCATCCCCTTTCTCTCATCCACAAACTGCACCTAGGGAGGAGAGCATATTTAAATGACCCGCAGAACACAAACCCAATCAGCTCTAATGACAAATATCCAAGCATGACTTATAACTCATGGTATTTTGAAGAGACCTTAAATAGACACTTCAAAATTCATGAAAATTTATTTCAGCACTTCACCTTCAAGCAATCCTCTAGTTATTACAACTAATTCTAAATCTTTTGTGAGTCCCACAGGTCTGAGAACCAGAGTGTATCTGAAGATAGTCGACGCGACACTTCCTCCCACTATCCAGAAATGAAACCAAAGTATCCCAGCATAAGAATGCTACCATTTCTACCGAGTCTGCACTGTAGAAATCAGGGAGGAGGCCACTGTATAAAGGTCCCTCGGAACACAGGTGGTGATTGAGATGCTTTGGCATCACTTTTCGGGAGCAGTCATGTCGTCCATCTTACAGTCGTGCAAGGTTAAATTGCTGGAGCAGCCCTTTAACTTCCCTGGAGTGAAATAACGTTTCTGTCAAAGCAACCGGATTCATTTTCAGAAGAACAAAACTCTTTGAACGCCTGTTTACCAGAAGCTCTCTTTTGAAGGCGCAGTGGTCGGCCGCAGCCAGATGTCTGAAGGTGTCTTCGACGAGGTGAGTTCGTCTCAGGGTCAGCCGGAAAGGTGTGGGCGGGGCAATGTTGTGGCGATTTCTATAAGCGTCTTCAACCCCGCCGTCAATTATATGGCCAATTTTCTGTAAGCACAAAAACCTCCTTTATGAAGAAATCACCACACAGATTTTAAAGCAGCTTTAATAGAATTATACAGCGTCTCTAAAGTAACAGTTGCACTACACAGTGCAGTTAATACTGATCTTAGGTCAAATTATCTCATCTCTGTTGTACCTTCATTACACCCGAATGGATGATGAGGACCCTTGCCTTGCAATCCAGAGGCAACAAGAACGGGAAGCGGCAGAAAATGGCAGGTGTGTTTTCATCATCCTTTGAGAAAGTAATGGATCATTTGTTAAGACGTTATTTTAGCAATAAGCACTACAACAGAAATGTAAAACTCTTGAGGACACTGCAACATCACATATACTGGACTGTATGATTTTACCTCTGCTTTAGGCAATCCAAACCGCAGACAAACGTCTTCTTCCGGCTGCACACTGTCCCTGATTTCCTCCACGTAAAACATGCTCAGTGGGACTTTATAGGAGTTTCCAGCTCTGTTGGCCTGTACACAAATATCGTATTATGTTAGAGAGAGAGAGAGAGAGAGAGAGAGAGAGAGAGAGAGAGAGAGAGAGAGAGAGAGAGAGAGAGAGACGAGACAACATATGCTATAAGCGGTTTCTATGGTATGACACATTTTTTTCCAATCAAATGACGGGTTTATTTTCTAAATCTCAGAATGTTTTTTTCTTCCTCTCCACTCCATCGTAGAAAATAGATTCTTAGTCTTAAAATAAGAGACATGACTTAATTTCTAATCCCTAATTCAACACGTATAGCAGATCCTGCACTGAAGCCACTGGTAATGCTAAAAAGTATTATAAAAATATGAAACTGACCTTGTAAAGTAATTTCAGAGCTTTCATCAGGTATTTGATTCCCGGGTTGTGAGTTGTCAAGAGGTCGTTTTTCAGCATGAAGGCGAGGGCGTTTTTGAAGACCATGATGTGCTTCATCAGGATGGAGGGTGACACCGAAGACCACCAGCCTCCTGCCGAACAAAATAACACGGTTAACTCACACTGTATGACTTCCAAAGCAGAGATCATTGTTGTGTGGTTGATTATTTATGTACAGTTTGATATTGTGCCCTTCCACATGTGGTTTTAGGTTAGCGCAGGAAAATTATTTATGATATCAAGGAAAATTGGAGGATTTTGACCATGTCGCGTGTAAGATGGCACCGAGGAAGGCTGCCGTGTCTCGAGCTCCCCCACAGCTCTGGGGTCTCATTTATAAAGGAGTGCGTAGGATTCTTACTAAAAGTGTGCGTACGCACGAAAGCCGGAAATGGTGTACGCCAAAGCAAAGTCCGATTTATAAAACCGTGCGTACGCACACCTGAACGCAATTAAATTATGCTCCTGACCAATGGGTTTCCACCGTGAGTCCTGACGGAGGCACGGCATCAAGCGATGTGAAGAGGAAGTGAAACTTTCTGACACTGACATCGAGAAGTCTGTTAGTGAGGTGAAGAGCGACTTTATGGGACAGCAGTGATGTCACTAATAAAGAAAATACACTGACACTCTGCCGCGGCTGTGGATGCGTTACGGCTTATCTCCCGTGCCGCCCTCAGGTTATCCTCGCGAGACACCGTCGGTTCTCGCGCAAACACGCACAGTCCGGATAATCCAATCGCGATGAGAGACAATTATAATTATATTCAGATTTTAATTTGTAACGAGTAACGAGGTGTTCAATGAAAATGTAACGGAGTAAAAGTATATATTTTTTCTTTTAAATGTAGTGGAGTAAAAGTAGAAGTCCTGATGAATATAAATACTCAAGGAAAGTATAGATCCTCAAAAAAACGACTTAAGTACTGTAACGAAGTACTTCTACTCCGTTACTTTACACCACTGCAAGCTGGACGCCCCATGTGTGTGCAGATCAGCTGGCAGATGTGTTCACAGACATTTTCAACCTGTCACTGCTCCAGTCTGTAGTCCCCGCATGTTTCAAGAAGACCATCATTGTCCCTGTTCCCAAAAAAACTAAAACCCTCTGCCTGAACGACTAGCCCAGTAGCACTCACTTCAATCATTATGAAGTGTTTTGAGCAGCTGGTCAAACCCTTCATCAACTCCTCCCTCCCTGACTCTCTGGACCCCCTTCAGTTTGCCTACAGGTCGAATAGGTCGACTGCAGATGCCATCTCCCTCACCCTCCACACTGCCCTCTCCCACCTGGACCAGAGGGACACATATGTGAGAATGCTGTTCATTGACTACAGTTCAGCGTTCAACACAACATGCCCCTCAAGCTTGTCACCAAGCTCAGAGACCTTGGGCTCAACATTGCCCTCCGTGAGTGGATCCTGAACTTTCTGACGGGCAGACCACAGGCGGTGCGGATCGGCAGCACCACATCCTCCAGCCCGACTCTCAACACCGGTGCCCCCCAGGGCTGCGTGCTCAGTCCTCTCCTGTACTCCCTGTTCACAAATGATTGCTCGGCCCCCCACAGCTCCAACACCATCGTTAAGTTTGCTAATGACACCACTGTCATAGGCCTGATCACCGGCAACGATGAGAAGGCCTACAGAGAGGAGGTCAGAGCCCTGACATCTTGGTGCCTGGACAACAACCTCCATCTCAACGTCAGCAAAACTAAGGAGCTGATCGTGGACTACAGAAATAGACAAGGAGTAGAACAAGCCCCCCTCTCCATCAACGGGACCACGGTGGAGCGATTCAGCCGCTTCAGGCTCCTCACGGTCCACATCAGTGATGACCTGACCTGGACCCATCACACAGACTCCATCAGGAAGATGGCCCGACAGCGGCTGTTCTTCCTCCGTAGGCTGCGTTGGCATCACATGGATGCCAGGATTCTCTCTACAATTTCTACAAGTAAACCATAGAGAGCATCCTGTCTGGCTGCATCACCGCCTGGTATGGCAGCTGCACCGCCCTGTACCGTAAGGCTTTAAAGAGGGTGTTGAAGTCTGCTCAACACATCACCAGGTCGGCGCTACCATCCATGGAGGACCTCTACACCCAGCGGTGTAGGAAGAAGACCAACCAGATCATCAAAGACCCCTGTCATAGCCATAAACATTTTTGCCTGCTGCCGTCTGGCAGACGGTACCAGAGCATCCGGGCCCGCACCATCAGGTTCAGGGACAGTTTCATCCCCCAGGCCATAAGACTTTTAAAATCTTCTGAGCTACAATAACTCCACTAATCCAGCACCGTAGCATATTTGCACTATTGCACATAATTGCACTATTGTTTTTTCTTACATATATATATATATATTATTTTCTATATTAAACTTTTGATATTCTATTATATATTATTTTATTCAAATTTGGTTTTTTTTGCTTGTAATGCTCTGACCATTGCTAGAAGATCATCTGTGACCCAAGCATTTACCTGCCAGCGACTGTTTAATGTTATTGTTGTGCATTTGATAATAACATCTTGAATCTCTTGAATACGAACATTTAAATTTCATAAGATTCAAAACTAACTCTTGGCATAAACAAACAATGTATGGTAGACAGGTAGTTTACTTAGCGCTGCCAGAGGCTTCTCTTTAAGATCTCCAATGATGACGGCCAGAAACAGCGACCCTGTCATGACACTGGAGTCCTCTTGGAAAAGAGGGCACGTCAGCAGAATCAGCAGGATCTCTGGAGATTTTAGGGTCATCACTGATTCACAAAGCAATGCCATGAGAATCTCAAGGTTCATCTGTGAGAAACATAACAAAATTAGATAATACAGTGATGTTGATTGTATGTAAACGAATCAGTCACTAAAGTACAAAATGCCAATGGCAAAAGAGTCTAATGGGTTAACATTACAATGGAGTTTTATTTCTAAGTCTTAGGTAGAAAACATAAAGTAGAATGACCTCCCTGTGGTTGTTCATCTCCACCAGTCATGGCAGACTTTGAGATACCACCGGAATGTTGACCTTTGACCACCCAATCTAATCTTGTAATCCACGAGTCTAAATTAACATTTTTGACAAATTTTAATGGATTGTCTCAGTTCTTAACATAACACGTTCACAAGGGAAACAATTTTTCTGAGGTCATAGTGAGCTGTGCAGATGTAATTAAATTCTCTATATATCCAGTTCTCAAGAACATGAGGTCACAGCCACCTTGACCTTTGACCACCAAACCTTCTCCGTCGGGTTTTTCGTCTCCGCCAGTTAGTGAACTTTATATACATTTTCCTTCAGACTCATGAGGTCACCGTGAGCTTTGGCCACTGAAATCTAATCAGTTCATCTTTGAGTCCAAGTGAACGTTAGCAACCAATGTGAAGGAAATTAGCAAAGGCGTTCTTGAGATATCGTGTTCACAAGACCACAAGCAGATGAATGAACAAGCCAATGTCTTGGGTCTGTCTCAAGCACAGGAGCATGAAAATGATCTGAATGTGTCAAAATCAATCAAAGAAATTTCTTAACTGCTTGTTTGATCCATGGTATTTCGAAAAGCTGGTCAAAAGCTCGGCTCGCAGCTTCCAGGTCGACAGTTAAAGCACCAGCTTCTAATGAAGACCCACTGATAACAAAGGCAAATAAGTCAAGTTTAGAAATGATTTATTATATTTTTAACATTTTTACTAAACTATTCATATCCTTCTTTCAATGTCGTGCAATATTTATTGTATTAAATGAATACATACACACTATTTTATATTACTGTTAGCATATTATTTGATCATATTTACAACATAATATAGTTATAATGTTTTTATTTCTGTGTCTGCAAATGCATTTGGCCCAATCCTTCTGAGGATTTCATGAATCACAAATTGTTTCATTGATAAAATTACTTCTATTATTATTCTTAAACATCCTGTGCAATATTACGTCTCATTTCTTATTTACAATATGACTTCTTCTTTTTTAGCTAGTTTTTACATATATTTTACAATCATGTATGACAATAAAGAATATATTGTATATTTATATATCCAGGTGCTAGTCTTCTCACATTTACCCTACAAATTCTTTATATTATCTACTATAATATAATAATATACTAATATTTTGACTTTATATCTGGAAAAATAATTTCCTTTGAAACAAATGCAATTCTTATCTGAAAACATCACAGAAATAATCAGCTGATAAAAAAAGAAAACTTACTTGTCTTTTGTGAAACTTGCAACAAGACTTGAACTTGTCAAAAATATTGACGATATTTCTCTGTCGCACAAAAAGAGAAAAGTATTAGAAGAGCCCCAAAAAATCCGATTATGAGGCTAATATTCAATTTTTGAAATCATTAGCGTTTAATAAAATTACCTCTTTGCCTCTGCATTGCCTTGTCTCATTGACAGCCATGTTTGCAGCTTCCTCTCATCGAGTCGTCCAGTTATCTGCCCATGACTCTTGAAAGAAAGTAGACATACTTAGTCAGGCAGCCGAATTAATAGACATGATCAAATACTTTAAACCTGAAATGAAACATTACAACTTTTAATGCACAGAACATTAAATCACTATTAGTGTAGAAGTCAAATTTGTATTTGTATTATTAATTTGATTTACCTGCGCATGTGAAGAGTAAGTAAAGTTTGTGTTCCACCCGGACGATATTTTCAAGTCTGTTTAAAGATATTCAAAATTATAAATAACATTTAACAAATAATAATAATTAATTATGATATATTTATGTCACATAAATCTGTTAAACTTTAAAATAGTAACGTGATCGAATTTTGCAAAAACATTGTTGCTTTTCAAATCAAGATCCTTAAAAAAATCATTTAACTCCATATTTTACTTTAATCAAACATACATACATACATACATACATACATACATACATACATACATACATACATACATACATACATACATACATACATACATACATACATACCAGTGGGTTTGGTTGCTGCACTGTCAGTGGTCCATGGAAGTTGAACCAGAGTGGGGGTCAGATTGATCTCTGCTTGCCCATTCCCAATTTGACCTTTGACCCCATGGCCAAAAGCCCAGAGCTGACCAGACAAGCCCAACACCAGAGTGTGACTCCTGAGAAAGAAACCACATATATCATAAGTATTCTATAGAGTAATGGTAGATGATTCGTTATATATAACAGACTCTAATTATACTGTAATCCTTGAGTTATCCCTAAAAATATGTAAATGCAAAAATTCAGTTTCAGTGTGTCCTTTTTACCGGCCACATTCGATCTGTGAGGCCGGTCCGTCCAGACCATCGACCAGTCTGGGTCTCACTTCATTGGCAGAGGAGCTGTGACCCAGCTGACCGTGGGTTCCCTCTCCAAAAGTGTAAACTTTACCATCCTAGAAATCACAGCATTGCATTGTTAGAAAAAGAGATGCCCACTCATTGGGTTGGTAACTGACGACATCATGATGAGAGGCAGATCGAGATCAGTGAAGTTTGTACCTTTGTTAACACAGCGGAGTGAGCTTCTCCACAGCTCATGAAGGAGACACCCAGAGGTCTGAGCGCAGGTACCAAACAGATGTTAAACCTGCCTGTTAGTCGTGGAAAGACATGGGCATAAAAAAGACTAGATTTATATATTTAATTGATTGTGTTGATCCTTTCTGAGAAAAGCCCCTATTAAAATACACAAAGACAAAGTGGTGTTCCAGCCTCTTGCATACATTATTTTAATTAACTTTTTCATAGACTCCCTAAGATGAAATACATATCCGGAGGTTAAGGTTGCTTTTGTGTTACCATTAAAAGCTAAACATATTTTAAATAACCCAGAAAGTTTTTTTTCTAACACTTTTTACAGCACTTTTAAAAAAATGTCTTTCTCTTATGAGGTCACCGTGACTTTAATTTAATCAGTTGATCTTTGAGTCCAAGTGACAACTGGTCAAATTTCAATCAAGAGGTCAAAATCATGTTTTGTGAGGCCACTGGGACCTAAATCTAATTAGATCATCCTTGAGTCCAAGGGAAGGTGTTTTTACCAAATTTGAAGAAATTCCCTGATGACATTCTTAAGATATCTTATTCATAACAATGGGACTGACGGACAAGTGGATGGACATAATGCCTCCAGAGATTGGCTGTTGCCGGCGCAGAGGCATACAACTTGTCTACATTGTCTGCAGGACGTAAGTGTATATATTAACATGTGTGAAATTGAATTTGTACCCTTCTCATCCACTCTGTTGAGCCCTAGCTGGCCAGATTTATTGGCTCCACAGCAGTACACCAGGCCTGCGAGTGTGAGCAACAGGGTGTGGCTCGCTCCGGCTGCTATCTGGGTCACAGGTACGCCGGACAGAGCGACAACAAGGACGGGCGTGTGCTGCAGGGCCACCTCCTTCCCCAGACCCAGCTGACCATGAGTGTTTGAACCCCAGGAGAAGACGTCTCCTCCTGTGAAGAGGAAAAGAGTGCAAAGATCCAACAGTTTTACTCAACTTGAATGTCTGTACACTTCCTCAGCAGTGCTAGAAAACAATGTATAAAAACGAATTAAAAAAAATTGCTTTGTTACTGTGCATGTTTGTGGCGTTTATGAAAGTTTGAATGGTTTACTGAACAGCTATTGTTTATTCATACGCTGCATGTTGGCTCTATTTCAGAGGTCTGTTAACCAACGAACAAAATCTCGATATCGTTAAAAAAAGTAATCGATTTATTGAAATGATCCAGACCAAAGCGGTAGAACGAATTATAAAAAGCCTTGATACTGTAGTTGGAAAACACAAAAAGGTCATCAGTGTGTTTAGTCTCTTACCTTTAGTCAACGCCAGCGAGTGGACGTTTCCACAGGCAACATGAATCACTGGTACCCGCAGTGGTATGGGCACCCGACTGCAATGAAATGAGACAATTATACAATTACACAATTATGCTTTCATCACCCGCCATCTATTGGCTTTAGTGGTAGTATGCATAATGATTCACATATAACAGAGACTTTATTGCCTTGGTCTGATGTGGGTTTGCTTTGGATCCACCAACATCCCCAGCTTTCCATTCTCTGCAGCCCCCCAGGAGAACACGTCTCCAGACGCACACACAGCCAGACAGTGGTCCTGACCACATGCCATCGTCACCACGTCGCCAAGCCCCTCCACACGACCTGACACAGGACGACAGACAAAAGAAAAAACACCCACGCTAAAAAGTTAAGTTAGGAATAGCAATACTTGTTTTAACACATTCAACTTAAACTCAGTTAATCTGTGAGTCTGAACGATAGTTGTGTGGCATCAGACAGGGATCTCTCTAGGTGTTTACAAGGCAAAGAGTTATTTTATGAGGTCACAATGACCTTGACCTTTGACCTAAAAATTCTAATCAGCCTAGACTCCAAGGGTAATGTTTGTGCCAGATGTAATTTTCTACATGTGTCTCTGATAATTCATGATCACAAGAACAGGAGGTCACTTTTATCTTTGACCAAGAACTAATCAGTTCATCCTTGAGTCCAACTAAATTTTATAAAACTGGAAGAAATTCCCTCAAGAAGTTCTTGAGATATCATGTTGATAAGAATGGGACGGACAGACAGACAGAAGGACAGCCCACAAAATAATGCCTCCAGCCTCTGGCTATTGCTGGTGATGGAATATTGAACAATTTTGAGGTAATAGTATTAGAATATTTTCTTGTACATTTCATATAATAATTATTAAAATCCTATACATCCAATGAATTAACCCCTAAACATCACTGAATTAGCCAGTGCCCACTAATACCCTGCAGTTCATCAGACTAAACTTAACTAAATATCCAAACCGTGAAAGCCACATTGTGCTGAGTGACCAAATTTCCCACATGAACTTGAACGCAGCCTCTGGTTAAGTTTCGATTTTTGGACTGACGAGATCGAAACGAAAGAGACTTCCGGGTTCACACCGGAAGCGCTAATAATATCACCTTAGTATAAAAGCATATACTTAATTGTTGCTCCAACATTAGGCAATAGCGTCCCAACATTGTGGTAAAAATTTAAACTCCTGGACAACAGAAGGTGGATACAAAGTATGGGATGCATATTTGATCGTTTATATCAAATAAAATATTTCATCAATATCGTTTAAAATCATTTTTCAGTGTGTTTCTGCCTTGGCGCAGCGCGGCGCTTCAGCCTCAGGTGTGTCCAAAGTACACACAAAATAAAGGATAAAAAACAACTATAAATATAATTTATTGTTTTTATTATTACTGTTATTGTTATTTTACCTGGTTTCCTTCCATCTTCGGGTGTATTTCGTCCCAGTTGTCCCCTTGAGTTGTGTCCACATGAGAAAACGCCTCCATCCCCTGAGAGGAACAAAGTGAACTGGTCCCCACAGTAGATGGAGCTAATGTCCCGGGGGAAGGTCCAGGACACCGGGCTGAGGGCCGTCTGTGGCTCGTACTGTCCACTGGAGCTGTCCCCCCAACAGTACAGCTGCGCCATGTCTGCAGCTGAAGCTCTGAAGTGAAGTGTTTACTCTGAGCTGCTCTGCCCTGATGAGGCAACTATATCCACTCACGCTGCCTTAGCGTGTCGTCGGACTTGTCACGATCACACTCGCAAATATTCCCCTAAACCACTACTTTTGGCAGTGCAGCATTAAATTTCAAACATGCTTCTTTGAGTTTTTCGCCAGGTAAACATTGTCTTTTAAATTAGTCCAACAGGGAAATCCAGGTGGGAAGTGGCCTTATTTACGAGCATAGAAGGAACCAGTGAAGGCGTCATGAGAGCAGCGAAACTTAACTTGAAACTCTGTAAGGTGTGAATGAAGTGTTAGAGACTTTTATAATATATAAAATAATATACAATATTATATAATATAATCTAGTATAATTAAGGAGCAATAGATGGGATTGTGTATTTCAATTGATTCAATGAAATAGTATCTACATAATATTTTAAAAACAATTAAATGGTAAATGATCTGTATTTTCCAGTATTGGTGACCACTCAGTGTTTTACACACACACCTTCATACAGTGCATCTGTGTGCAGCACTTTCTCTATACAGACTCATAATCCTTAATCTCGAGTTCAGTATCTTGCCGAAGGACATCTTGCATACAGAATGGGGGAGGGTGTGATCGAACCACCAACCTTGTAGTTACTGGTCTTTTTGTCCGTCTGGCCGTCTGTCCGTCTGTCCATCTGTCAGTCCATCCATCCGTTCATGTGTGTTCTTTCCAGGGTCACACCAAGGTTATACCGAGGGAGTTTATATCAAAGTAGGTCGAATTTCAACCTACCTTTTCAAAACTTTAAACTTGGACTAAAAATGAACTGATAGATTTGGTGTTTGAGGATCAAAGGTCACTGTCACTTTATGAAATTAGCAGGACATCTTCAGGGAATTTATTCAAATTTAGTAGAAAGGTTTGGTTGGACTCAAGGATGAACTGATACAAATTTGCTGCTGAAACTTCAAGGTCACAGTTGCCTCCTGTTCTTGTAAACATGATACATCGGAAACGCCAGTAGATCATTTCACTGCTCTCAAGCCAGCCGATGCTCACATCTCTGTGGTCAAATCAGCCGACACAGAAATTCTACTGCATTCATATACTGATACTTATGGTAAACGCATCCAAACCGCCCAGAAAGGGGACAGGAACGAAGTACTCGAAGTTAGAGGAAGAACACATCTGGGCCTACGTCAGGTTTTCTAAATAAACTGTTGACATGGAGCCTATACAAAATGCATAATTGAAAAAAAAATTCTTGGATTAACTTCACAATAAGTATATATTGTCTTACATGTGTCATTTTTATGAATAGCATTTTGACAATATCAATTATGAGATTTTGCAAAATAAAAATAATTTTTTTTTGCTTCAAGTTGGTAATTTCTGGATACTTCAAAGTACTGTATAAACACTTTGCACAATAAGTTCAGAGGGAGACTGATATGCCTGTGTAAAAATGTTTGATCTTCAGTATTAAAGTCAGAGACGTCCTGAACAAAGGCATATCATATCTAAATTGATATTATCAAAATGCTATTCATAAAAATCACACAGGTAAGACAATAAATACTTTATATTTAGGAAAACCCTGTGTATTAAATGTAGAATTGAAAGAACAATGAAGATGACTGAGACTTTTCTTTCAGGTCCAGATTTTAACTGTAGTTTAGAGTGTCCAGGTGACATCAGCAGGAGATGAAATTTCATCATGTCTATTTTTGAGAGAAATAGTGAGAACCTTCTTCTTCTTTATAAATCAGCAAACATCAAATGTAAAAGAAAATACAATCTTTTAATAACCAACATTAGCTGTGAAAATGAGTGTCTTATCTTATAACTTATATTTTTTTAGTCTTCATCAACAAAACAATATGGATTTTCAGACGGATACTTTTTTTTGTCCATTGTTTAACTGTATATGGTATTGGTAAACATGATATTCAGGTACCGTGTGAAACGCATAGAAAGAGCAACAAACATCAATAGTGCTCACTCCACAAGAAAAAAAGGGGGGATACGAATAAATGATTGATTACATACATAAATAATTAAATAAAATTATTAAAACAGGGTTGAAGAAATAATAAATATCCACTCCAAAAGATAGTATTTTGATGTGTGGGCCTGTATCATGCTCTAAAATAATACATTAACATTTATTATTTGGTTATAATGAATAAAATTACAGAACAATTAACCATTTCCTGATTATATAAATATCATTACTGCACTTTCTTTCTGGTTTCTGGCTCAGTTTTTTTCTCTCTCTTTGTATTTATTTCTCTTTCTCTTCTTATTACCATTTCTTTCTCTATTTCTTTCCCTCTTTTTTGTCTCATTATTTTGCTGCCTATTTCTTTCTCTCTCTCTCTTTTTTTGTTTCCCTCCCGACATTTATATATTTATATTTGTAACTCATTAAAGCCCTAAATTATAATTACATGTGCAAGTGTCATCAACCATCACCAAAATAACTACGTTTTAATGATAAGTGTTAATAATGATGCTACTAAATAAATCCACATTAACTTCCTTGATAATAATGTTACTATTAATAAATAATAACAATGTGCAGTGACTAACGGAAAGTAGGACACCATAGTTTCTTCAGGCTCTGGTTCCTTCCTTATAGAAGCCTCCTTTGTAACGAATGGCCTGAAGAAGCCTTGTCTGCATGGTCCTCTCCACCGGGTACCTCTGGTAGTTGGGCAATAACAGCAGATGGTGACAAGTGAGGGATTCTGGCAGATGGACTTCGCTGCTGTTGGGCAAGACAGTGACTCTCATCATGATGCAGTTCATACCCAGGAAGGGTACGCGGTCAAAGCCTGTGAGGAACACTGGACACCGGGACATTGATGAGATGCTGGTTTAATCAATAAATCAATCAAGTTACAGGAACAGCTTAAAACCAATCACACTACTTACAAAGGAATTTTTTCTTTTCCTCCGCTGTCAGTTTCTCAAACACTTCCCAGAAGGTGATGATGGTTGGATGTTCTTCATGATACTCTCCTTCATAAACTGTGTTCTGTTTGTAAAAACAACAATTAAAACCTATACGCACAAATACAACAAGGGTTTGCCATCTAGGATTTCTTGTGTTGAGTTGTTTGGTGTTAAACAGTGGACTTACTATCTTGGAAGAGTTCCTTTAAGTTACAAAATGTAACTTTAACTGAACAACATTGCCCTCTGCAGCCTTATATGGTGATTGATTCTGTTAGACTCTGTAAAATAGATCCTATGTGTTCTCAAGACTTCTCAAGACTTAATGTTGTCTAATGGGATTCAACAAACCTGCTTGAACACCTGCCAGTCGTAGTTTTCTTGGCCTACCATCACCGCCTGTAGCTCCTCCGGCTGGAAGAAGTCCACCACATCCATGTCACACACTTTGAAAAACCCTCTCTTGAACTCACCAAACACGCCCTGCACCGACTTGGTAAAGGCGTAGTTGAGAAAGGCATCAATGAACTCTTTCCTTTCAATTGAGAGAAATGAGAAAGAACAACTTCAGTCAGCTGTCCACAGAAATTCAACATTACTGCCCACTGAATTTTTACCTGAGCCTTTTATTTAATTGTTTTATGAATATTTAATTTGATCATTTTATAACAATACAGTCCTGTTTTATTTTAACTTTTATCAGAAAGTCCTTAGGTTATGAATAATAAAGACAGTAAATCATTATATGAAATATATCCCACTCATAGTGTAATTGTGAAGTTTCTAATACCCTGTTTTTTGTCCACTTGTATTTATTAACATTGCAGGAAAAAGCCAGATGTTTGTGCATTTTTTGGTCACAAAGCGTGCACCCACTTTATATGTTTGACCTGTAGATGGCAGACAAAGCTATTTTGTTTTACATTGAGAAACTGGATATTGTTGTGTTAAAAAATAATCCTTTAAATATTTAACAGTCAACCCATTGCGAGTGTTGTGTAGATGGTTCTGTATTAACACACTTGTTTGAGCCTGTGACAGGTTTTCCAGGTTCTTTCGGATCAAGCTCAACTTGCTCCCCACCCCAGGTCACCTGTAATGAATCACAGTTATAGTGGAATATGGCAGAAATAGGTTTAGGCAGCAGAGTATCAGTCTAACTGTGAGTATCTCAACCTACTTTAAAGGTTATGAACGTATCTTCGACTTCAGCTGGAGTGTAGTCCATCAGGCAACGCCAAGACCTGAAGACACAGGAAACAGGATCATGAGTCAGATAAAGTCTGGGAAAGTCTTCTTAGGGTTTCAATTCACAAGATGTCACTTTTGTAGAGTAAACATTTTTTCCTAAGCTATATTCTTCCAGCAAAACAGGGATACAACGGTTTTGGTTCCGGAAGTAAAAGTCCCATTTCTCTTTTAAGACAGGCCGAACAGGTAAGAGATAAATTATGATCATAAAACATTTTATTTAGAGCAAGGAAAATATAGGAAAACTTAAAAAAAGGCAAATTGCATGATTATTTTAAGAGTGAAACAATTACGAATCCTTTAACCACTGTATATTATACCTTTTAAAGACTGCCAGCACATCTTCTTGAATTCAACTCTGATATTTATATAGTGTTGACATTTATTGTAGTTTATATCTTGTATGTATGTATATAGTATTTCAAAAAGTGAATCGTACATTGATGTACAGTATTAACGGTACGATCCATTTCCTTTGTATCAGTGAGCTCCACCAATCACAGACGCAGCTACTACACCTGAGGATTGTGGGTAGTGTAGTACTTCTCTTTGGCAATGCGACTAAAACACATTTTTCTTTAAATGCAGTTGATATGTAACATTATTTCACAGTCCCATAGCTTTTTGTGAGTCTACCTTGGATGGTTAAAATATTGTGACTGACAATCAAAATTCAGATTCAAAACAATGTTTCTGTTGACCTCTATAAAAAAGCTCTTACTCTGCCATGACAGGGTCGAACTCCTTCATGTCATCCATTGAGGGTTTGACCCTGACCAGCTTCTTGAAGAGAACCAGTGGGAAGGGCAGGTGGACAATGTTGTAGTTGTAAAGAGCCATGCCACACAGAACTCCGAACAGGAAGTAACGCTTCTCCTCCACTTTGGGCTATTTGGTTCGTAAATAAAAAAGAAAACAAATTCCATGTATGATTTGGTAACAATTGATATCTCTTTACAGAAGACAAATCGTACAAATACCAGCTGAACTGGCTTTGGCCAATACACGATTTTTCACTGAAATGAAATGCTCTTACTCTGGAAGGGAACCACATCAGAGTCTTGCTCTCGTTGTACATGAACATCTCAGACTCTGGAGCGATGAGCTTATCAAACAGGTGGAGGAAGAGGTCCCTCTTGTTGACGTTCATCACCTTTCTCTCATCCACAAACTGCACCTAGGGAGGAGAGCATATTTAAAAGAACACAAGCCCATCAGCGCTAATGACAAATATCCAAGCATGACTTATAATCATGGTATTGTGAAGAGACTTCAAATAGACACTTCCAAATTCATGACAATTAATTCCAGCACTTCACCTTCAAACAATCCTCTAGTTAATACAACTAATTCTAAATCTTTTGTGAGTCCCACAGGCCTGAGAACCAGAGCGTATATAAATATGGTCAACGCAACACTTCCTCCCACTATCAAGAAATTAGACCAAAATATCCCAGCATAAGAACTCTCACATTTTGCACACTAGGAGTCAGCACTGTAGCGATCGGAGGCTGCTGTATTCAGGTCCCTCGGAACACGCCCTCGACCAATCACATATCAATCTTATCTGTCAATAATGACATTCCGCCAAATTTTTATAAAATTCAAAAATTAAAATGTATTGGAACAGTGTGATGAAAACTACCTAATCTTACACACGCCCTTTGAGAAATTTAAAGTTTGGTCTATGTCCCATCAAGTAACATGGAGAAGGCAGGTTTAAGACCTGTACTGCAGACAGCCACCAGGTGGTGATTGAGATGCTTTGGCATCACTTTTAGGGAGCAGTCATCCATCTTACAGTCGTGCAAGGTTAAATTGCTGGAGCAGCCCTTTAACTTCCCTGTAACCTGATTCATTTTCAGAAGAACACAGCTCTATGATCGCCTGTTTACCAGAAGCTCTCTTTTGAAGGCACAGTGGTCGGCCGCAGCCAGATGTCTGAAGGTGTCTTCGACGAGGTGAGTTCGTCTCAGGGTCAGCTGGAAGGGTGTGGGCGGGGTAATGTTTTCGGGATTTCTCAGAGCGTCTTCAAACATATGGCCCGCTTTCTGTAAGCACAAAACCTCCTTTTTGAAGAATTCACCACACAGATTTGAAAGTCACGGTGGCCCTGAGAGCTCAATGAACAGCAACTTAAGAAAACACATGAAAGTTGACAAAACACAAGCAAAGTAAGAAAACATTTTCATCAATTTCAAAACACAACACAACACATTACAGAAATGCGCAGCAAATATAAAAAGGTGCGCAGCAAATACAAAAAGTGCGCAGCAAATAAACAAATGCGCAGCACCGCGCTGCATATTAGAGAAACGCGCTGCAACTAGAGGAGAAACGACAACTGAAGTGTTTCCAGAGGACAGCTAAAAGGGATGAACACAGCTGCCATAGTAGACAAAAAAACGTACCTTTAGTATCAAAAGAGACATTTTGCCCCATCTTCTGAGCGAGTGGGCGGGGTCGCTACACACACACACACACACACACACACACACACACACACAGAGGGGCTGAAGAGCCGCATTAGGCTCCAGAGCTGCGGGTTGCCGACCCCTGTGTAGAACTGAATTTGTATGATGTATTGTTTGTTTTTGTGTTACCTGTAGCAGCAGTGTCCGTCACTTTTAGCTGTCCTATGGAAACACTTCCGTTGTTGTTTCTCCTCTAGTTGCAGCGCGTTGCTCTATTTGCAGTGCGGTGCTGTGCACCTTTGGTATTTGTTGCGCACTTTTTGTATTTGCTGCGCATTTCTGTAATGTGTTGTGTTGTGTTGTGTTATTGATGAAGATGTTTTCTTACTTTGCATGTGTTTGGTCAACTTGCATGTGTTTTCATAAGTTGCTGTTCGTTGAGCTTTCAGGGCCACCGTATAAAGCAGCTTTACAGTTTTTCTCAGTTGTTAACACACAAAAAGCGAAGATTCGGCACAATTTGCACAACCTTCACTTCATGTACAAATTGCTTGACCGAATTTGGCACTACTTCACACTCCCTTATCTGCATTAGACTCTGACTTTCCTTCTTTACACTCTGATGTCAATTACACATCACCTTGTTGTCATAAGACTACACACAATGTTCAGTTGTTGCACACACTTCTCAAGTAAAATATCAAAGCATCAACCTACAACACACAAATACTCAAATCTCTAAACATTCAGGTCTGTTGAGCAATTTGCAATCAGGACTGCAGCATAAAAGTGCTTTTAGCCTCTGTTTTGTTTGATGAACAATGGAGAACTTGGAAGATATCGACAACCAGAGATGGAGAGGGGTAAGAGTGAGAGGAGGAGGAAGAGGAGGACAAGAAGGAGGAGGGAGAGAAAGAGGAGGACAAGGAAGAGGAGAAGGACAATGAGAAGAAGGAGGAGGATGAGAAAGAAGAAGGAGAATGGTCATCTCTAATGAGATTCAGGCCACTGTGGTAGACCATGTGCTCAACCATGGTTTGAGCATGAGGGAGGCTGGCCAGAGGGTCCAACCAAACCTCAGCCGCTTCACAGTTGCGGCCATCATAAGAACCTTCAGGATGGAGAACAGGTACGAAATCTATTTGTCTTGTGTACCGTAATACTGCATATCAATAGAATACAGTGTGCTCACAGTTTTTATATTTTGCAGGGCTGAAAGAGAACCACACCGTGGAGGAAGAACACGCATTTTCACAGCCGAACAGGAGACTGAAATTGTAGATATGGTTCTTGAGAACAACGCTATCACACTCACACAAATAAAAACTAGGAACACAGACTGCAAGAGTTTGTGCTTGTAAGTACAATACATTCAGCACTGACACATACATGTATTGTACCTGTAATCCAATATTGTTCCTTTTCTACAGTGATGCCTAATACATTTTTGTGAAGTGAGCAGGCCAGTTTACAGAAATGTACTGTTCTCTGTGTGTACTGAAATTAACCTTTTTTGCTGCATATTTGTGTGCTGTTCTATGTTTTACTATGAAAAAAGTAGGCCTACACTGAGACTTTTTACAAAAGGAGAAATGGCTCATTCTCCAGAGTCATTGTCATTCATACGGCGTGTTTTCCATTTCTGTTGCTTCATTTGAATTTATTTGACAATGTTATATGTTATACATATATTCATATTATTTTATTTAATATTCCCCACTCCCTTCACCCTGTAAACTGCTGCTTCATTTAACTTTGACTTTAATTTGACTATGTTATATGTTATACATATATTCATATTACTTAATTTAATATTCACTTGACTGTGTTATATGTTATATGTTACGATGTTATGTTACATAGTATGTTATTATTTTTTCTATTTTGTAAAGTCGTCTACTGCGTAGATGTTGCCTGCCATGTCATAAGAATTTCACTGCTTCGATGACGCTGTCATTGGTGCATGTGACAATAAACTTTGTTTTGATTTGGATTTTGATTTGATTTGATTTAATTGTGTTTTCAATTTTGCACTTCAGTGTGCTCTAAATGCTTGGAAGTGTGCAGAATATGCTTAGTTGTGTGTACTCAATGAATGGTATGTGTATGTCATTTGAAAATATGGCTATGTGTACCAAATGAAAACACGAGTTCCATTTTGTGAACAGTTAAGAGATTTGATGGCAGAGAGTCATATTGCAAAGGGAGTGTCAGGTTTAGCATTTTGAGGTTTTCAGTTTTCTGTCTGCACTTTTGAGAAAGCCGTTATTGTTTTGAAAAACGTGTGTTAAAAATTGTGAAAAACTGTACTAGAATTAAACAGCGTCTCTAAAGAAACAGTTGTACTACACACAGTGCTGTTGATACTAATCTTCGATCAAATTATCTCATCTCTGTTGTACCTTCATTACAGCCGAATGAATGATGAGGACCCTTGCCTTGCAATCCAGAGGCAACAAGAACGGGACGCGGCAGAAAATGGCAGGTGTGTTTTCATCATCCTTCGAGAAAGTAGTGGATCATTTGTTAAGACGTTATTTTAGCAATAAGCACTACAACAGAAATGTAAAACTCTTGAGGACACTGCAACATCACATATACTGGACTGTATGATTTTACCTCCGCTTTAGAAAATCCTAACCACAGACCAACGTCTCCCTCCGGCAGCACACTGTCCCTGATTTCCTCCACGTAAAACATGTTCAGTGGGACTTTATAGGAGTTTCCAGCTCTGTTGGCCTGTACACAAATGATGTAATATGTTATAGAAAAAAGCATTGAAAGCTTCAGAATTCGACCTGGTCAGATGTATAGTTTTAAGCCAAAGTTCATAGGCTAAGCCAGTGGTTCCCAAATGGTGTGTGTGGCATAGAGAGAGAGAGAGAGAGAGAGGAGAGAGAGGAGAGAGAGAGAGAGAGAGAGAGAGAGAGAGAGAGAGAGAGAGAGAGACAGAGAGAGAGAGACAGAGAGACAGAGAGAGACAGAGACACAACATGTGATATAAGTGTTTTTTACAGTATAAAAGTGTAAAAAACAAAAGTGTAATTCCACCAAATTATGGCTTTATTTTCTAAATCTCAGAATGTTTTTTTCTTCCTCTACAATCTATCATAGAAAAAGACATGAATTAATGTTTTATCCCAAATTCAACTTGTATAGCAGATCCTGCACTGAAGCCACTGGTGATGATAATAATGATCATAAAAATATATCACTGACCTTGTAAAGAAGTTTCAGAGCTTTCATCAGGTATCTGATTCCCGGGTTGTGAGTTGTCAAGAGGCGGTTTCTCAGCATGAAGGCGAGGGCGTTTTTGAAGACCATGATGTGCTTCATCAGGATGGAGGGTGACACCGAAGACCACCAGCCTCCTGCCAAACAAAATAACACGGTTAACTCACACTGTATGACTTCCAAAGCAGAGAGCATTGTTGTGTGGTTGATTCCTATGTATGTTGTATTTATTGCGTTTTTATGTTATTGCGTTTTTATGTTTCTATGTTCATTGTATGCACCAATTACCAGAGCAAATTCCTTGTAGGTGTAAACCTACTTGGCAATAAAATACTTCTGATTCTGATTCTGATTTGTGTACAGTTTTATATTGTGCCCTTCCACATTTGGGTTGAGTTTAGCGCAGGAACATTATTTATGATATCAAGGAAAATATGAACATTTGAATTTCATAAGATTCAAAACTAACTCTTAGTATGGCAAACAAACAATGTATGGTAGGTAGGTGGTTTACTTAGCGCTGCCAGAGGCTTTTCTTTCAGATTCTCAATGATGACGGCCAGAAGCAGCGATCCCGTCATGACACTGGAGTCCTCTTGGAAAAGAGGGCACGTCAGCAGAATCAGCAGGATCTCTGGAGATTTTAGGGTCATCACTGATTCACAAAGCAATGGCATGAGGATCTCAAGGTTCATCTGTGAGAAACATAACAAAATGAGATATGACAGTGTTGTTGATTGTATGTAAACGAATCAGTCATTAAAGTACAAAATGCCTGTGGCAAAAGAGTTGTCGTGTAAGTCAAGCAACAGAGTGATGAAGATGATGAAGGAAGAATTCTCTGTGGACCGAGTACTTGTTTGTATAACAAAGTTTATAACAAAGAAGTTTTAGGTCAGGACGGGCTCTAGAAACCCGGAGGCAACACAAGCCATTGGTGAAAATCTGACTTGCCGGGGTCGAACACACATTTATATAGAGAGCTTATTTCCGCCCACGACTTGAGGTAAAATTACTTCTCACATAGGATAGGGTTGTCTCAGTTCTTAAGAAAACAGGTTCAAAAGGGAAACAAGTTTTGTGAGGTCACAGATTTGATTCAATTATCTATGGGTGTTCTAGATATATCCAGTTCTCAAGGACATGAGGTCACAGCCACCGTGAGCTTTGGCCACTGAAATCTAATCAGTTCATCTTTGAGTCCAAGTGAACATTAGCAACAAATGTGAAGGAAATTAGCAAAGGCGTTCTTGAGATATCGTGTTCACAAGACCAGAAGCAGATGGATGAACAAGCCAATGTCTTGGGTCTGTCTCAAGCACAGGAGCATGAAAATGATCTGAACGTGTCAAAATCAATCAAAGAAATTTCTTAACTGCTTGTTTGATCCATGGTATTTCGAAAAGCTGGTCAAAAGCTCGGCTCGCAGCTTCCAGGTCGACAGTTAAAGCACCAGCTTCTAATGAAGACCCACTGATAACAAAGGCAAATAAGTCAAGTTTAGAAATGATTTATTATATTTTTACTAAACTATTATTTCATGGATAAAATTACTTCTATTATTATTTATTAACATCCTGTGCAATATTACGTCTCATTTCTTATTTACAATATGACTTCTTCTTTTTTAGTTTAGTTTTTACATATATTTTACAATCATGTATGACAATAAAGAATATATTGTATATTTATATATCCAGGTGCTAGTCTTCTCACATTTACCCTAAAAATGTTTTATATTATCTACTATAATATAATAATATACTAATATTTTGACTTCACTTATTTCTTTATACTTTATTGTTTTGATTCTTTGCTATTGTAACTTTGGTTTTATATCTGGAAAAAGAATTTCCTTTGAGACAAATGCAATTCTATCTTATCTGAAAACATCACAGAAATAATCAGCTGATAAAAAAAGAAAACTTACTTGTCTTTTGTGAAACTTGCAACAAGACTTGAACTTGTCAAAAATATTGACGATATTTCTCTGTCGCACAAAAAGAGAAAAGTATTAGAAGAGCCCCAAAAAATCTGATTATGAGGCTAATATTCAATTTTTGAAAACATTAGCGTTTAATAAAATTACCTCTTTGCCTCTGCATTGCCTTGTCTCATTGACAGCCATGTTTGCAGCTTCTTCTCATCGAGTCGTCCAGTTATCTGCCCATGACTCTTGAAAGAAAGTAGACATACTTTGTCAGGCAGCCGGTTTAATAGACATGATCAAATACTTTAAACATGAAATGAAAAATAAAAAATTTAATGCACAGAACATTAAATCACTATTAGTGTAGAAGTCAAATTTGTATTTCTATTATTATTTTTTTTTACCTGCGCATGTGAAGAGTAAGTAAAGTTTGTGTTCCACCCGGACGATATTTTCAAGTCTGTTTAAAGATATTCAAAAATTATAAATAACATTTAACAAATAATAATATTAATAATTAATTATGATATTTATTATGTCACATATATCTGCTAAACTTTCAAATAGTAACGTGACAGAATTTTGCAAAAAAATGTGCTGCTTTTCAAATCCAGATCCTTAAAAAATCATTTAACTCCATATTTTACTTTAATAAAACTCTGTTTTATATATATATATATATATTCATGTATCTAATACAGAGGAAATGAGGAAGTTTAAATGAAATGGAGGGGATAAGATCAAAGACACATACTCCCCAACGCCCTAACACACACACATACATACATACAAAAATACATATAATCATAAATACATACATACATACATACATACATACATACATACATACATACATACATACATACATACATACATACATACATACATACATACATACATACATACATACATACATACATACATACATACATACCACTGGGTTTGGTTGCTGCACTGTCAGTGGTCCATGGAAGTTGAACCAGAGTGGGACTCAGATTGATCTCTGCTTGCCCATTCCCAATTTGACCTTTGACCCCATTGCCAAAAGCCCAGAGCTGACCAGACGAGCCCAACACCAGAGTGTGACTCCTGAGAAAGAAATCACATATATCATATAATATGTATTCTATAGAGTAATGGTAGATGATTCGTTATATATAACAGACTCTAATTATACTGTAATCCTTGAGTTATCCCTAAAAATATGTAAATGCGAAAATTCAGTTTCAGTGTGTCCTTTTTACCGGCCACATTCGATCTGTGAGGCCGGTCCGTCCAGACCATCGACCAGTCTGGGTCTCACTTCATTGGCAGAGGAGCTGTGACCCAGCTGACCGTGGGTTCCCTCTCCAAAAGTGTAAACTTTACCATCCTAGAAATCACAGCATTGCATTGTTAGAAAAAGAGATGCCCACTCATTGGGTTGGTAACTGACGACATCGTGATGAGAGGCAGATCGAGATCAGTGAAGTTTGTACCTTTGTTAACACAGCGGAGTGAGCTTCTCCACAGCTCATGAAGGAGACACCCAGAGGTCTGAGCGCAGGTACCAAACAGATGTTAAACCTGCCTGTTAGTCGTGGAAAGACATGGGGATAAAAAGGACAAGATTTATCTATTTAATTGATTACTTTAATGGAAAAATAAGTAAGTGTGGTTGAAACCTATTTAGTAGTTGAAAAGTAACTTTTTGAAGATTTTCTAAATACTTTTATGACCTGAACTGTTTATGAGTCTGAACTTGCTCAGACAAACAGCCTTAGTTCTCATATATATGATCCTTGCATTTTAATCTGAGATCCCTAAGACTCTCTGTGTTGATCCTTTCTGCAGAACGCCCCTATTAAAATACACAAAGACATTTGGTGTTCAAGCCTCTTATATTTTCAGATTTCCATCACATTACTTAAAATACCTTTTTCATAGCCTCCCTAAGATTAAATACATATCTGGAGGTTAAGGTTGCTTTTGTGTTACCATTAAAAGCAAACAATATTTTAAATAACCAAGAAAGTTTAAGAACACATTTTAGTGCACTTTTCTCAAAAGATCTAGTGTAAGATCTTTTTTCTTCTCTTATGAGGCCACGGTGACTTTAATTTCATCAGTTGATCTACGAGTACAAGTGACAACTGGTCAAAATTTCAATCAAGAGGTCAAAATCATGTGTTGGACGAATGGACAAATCGAAAACATAATGCGAATGGAAACCGGCTGTTGCTGGTGCAGAGCCATAAAACCTGTCTACATTCCTGTCAGCGGGTAAGTGTATATATTGACATGTGTGAAATTGTTCAATATTATGGACCATCTGCTGCGTGAGTGTGTGACTGAGTTAAGGTAAATGATTTGTACCCTTCTCATCCACTCTGTTGAGCCCTAGCTGGCCAGATTTATTGGCTCCACAGCAGTACACCAGGCCTGCGAGTGTGAGGAACAGGGTGTGGCTCGCTCCGGCTGCTATCTGGGTCACAGGTACGCCGGACAGAGCGACAACAAGGACGGGCGTGTGCTGCAGGGCCACTTCCTTCCCCAGACCCAGCTGACCATGAGTGTTCGAACCCCAGGAGAAGACGTCTCCTCCTTGGAAGTTGAAAAGAGTGCAAAAATCAAACAGTTTTACTCAACTTGAATGTCTGTACACTTCCTCAGCAGTGGTAGAAAGCAATGTATGAAAACTAGTGCTGTCAGTTTAACGCGTTATTAACGGCGTTAACTTAATTTTTAAGCTATTAGGCTGCAGCTATATGTTTTTATTTATTTCAAAATAGGATACTTCTTATTTGATACATTTTCCACAATTGTGGGGAGGACTCAAATAGCCCTACAAAGTTCTGTGTTTAATATATTTCAAAGTAGGCCGACACTTGCCTGTGTCGGCCTACACTGGCCTCAATGTCTTGTTTTTCAATAAAATAAAACATTTGCATAAAGCAAGCCAATCCACTTGTCCATGTTGATAAAGCATTAAAACAAAAAAAATGATGGGGAAAAAATAAATGATTGGACATTTAGAATAGATACAAATTTGCGATTAATCACGATTAATTTTGGGTTACTATGACTTGAATGTGATTAATCGCGATTAAATATTTTAATCTTTCGACAGCACTAATGAAAACGAATAAAAAGAATTTGCTTTGTTACTGTGCATGTGTGTGGCGTTTATGAAAGTTTGAATGGTTTACTGAACTGCTATTGTTTATTCATACGCTGCATGTTGGCTCTATTTCAGAGGTCTGTTAACCAACCAACTAAATCTCGATATCATTAAAAGAAGTTATTGATTTATTTAAATGATTTGGACCAAAGTGGTAAAATGAATTATAAAAAGCTTTTATACTGTAGTTAGAAAACACAAAAAGGTCATCAGTGTGTTTAGTCTCTTACCTTTAGTCAACGCCAGCGAGTGGACGTTTCCACAGGCAACATGAATCACTGGTACCCGCAGTGGTATGGGCACCCGACTACAATAAAATTAGACAATTATACAATTACACAATGATGCTTTGATCACCCACCATCTATTGGCTTTAGTGGTAGTATGCATAATGATTCACATAACACAGAGACTATATTGCCTTGGTCTGATGTGGGTTTGCTTTGGATCCACCAACATCCCCAGCTTTCCATTCTCTGCAGCCCCCCAGGAGAACACGTCTCCAGACGCACACACAGCCAGACAGTGGTCCTGACCACATGCCATCGTCACCACGTCGCCAAGCCCCTCCACACGACCTGACACAGGACGACAGACAAGAAAAAAAGAAGTTAAGTTAATTTAGGAATAGCAATACTTGTGTTAACGCATTAAACTTAAACTCAGTTAATCTGTGAGTTTGAATGAATATTTGTGTGGCATCAGACAGGGATCTCTCCAGGTGTTCACAAGGCAAAGAGTTATTTTATGAGGTCACAATGACCTTGACCTTTGACCTCAACATTCTAATCAGCCTAAAGTGAATGTTTGTGCCAGATGTCATTTTCTACATGTGTCTCTGATAATTCATGATCACAAGAACAGGAGGTAACTTTTATCTTTGACCAATAATTAATCAGTTCATCCTTGAGTCCAACTAAATGTTTAAATAAAATGTATACAATACCCTGCAGTTCATCAGACTTAACTTGACAAAATATCCAAACTGTGAAAGCCACATTGTCCTGAGAGACCAAATTTCCCACATGAACTTGAACGCAGCACAAAACGTTATGCAGCTTCTGGTTAAGTTTCGTTTTTTGGACTGAATAGATCGAAACGAAAGTGAGACTCCGCCTCTGATGAGAGGAGCTGATAGTTGCAAGTCATTAAAGGTTTACATCCATAAACACATGTTGACAAACATTAGTGCAGACAACCAGATAATAATCATGATAATACCATTTCAACAGTAAAAGGACAAAAAAACGTTGTATTCTTGATAGATAGATAGATAGATAGATAGATAGATAGATAGATAGATAGATAGATAGATAGATAGATAGATAGATAGATAGTTGTACTTTAATGATCCCAAATGTTTGTGTTACAGCAGCAAGGTATCATAAGACACTATGACAGAAGTAAAAATATAAGATTAAAAGTATACAAAAGACAAAGGATTATAAAAACTATAAAAAATAGATAGATAGATAGATAGATAGATAGATAGATAGATAGATAGATAGATAGATAGATAGATAGATAGATAGTTGTACTTTAATGATCCCAAATTATTGAATTCCAGCAGCAAGGTATCATTAGACACTAAACCAGAAGTAAAATTATAAGATTTAAAATATACACAAAATTGAGAATTCAAAAACAACTATAAATATAATTTATTGTTATTTTACCTGGTTTCCTTCCATCTTTCGGTCTCTTTCGTCCCAGTTGTCCCCTTGAGTTGTGTCCACATGAGAAAACGCCTCCATACTCTGCGAGGAATAAAGTGAACTGGTCCCCACAGCAGATGGAGCTAATGTCCCGGGGGAAGGTCCAGGACACCGGGCTGAGGGCCGTCTGTGGCTCGTACTGTCCACTGGAGCTGTCCCCCCAACAGTACAGCTGCGCCATGTCTGCAGCTGAAGCTCTGACGTGAAGCTCTGAGGTGAAGTGTTTACTCTGAGCTGCTATGTCCTGATGAGGCAAATATATCCACTCACGCTGCCTTCGCGTATCGTCGGATTTATCACGATTACACTTGCAAATATCCTCCTAAACCACTAATTTTGCCAGTGCAGCATAAGGTATCTGTTTTTTCTAGACCTTAGATTGAAACATGTTTTTTTTTAGTTTTTCGCCGGGTAAACATTGTCATTTAAATTTGATCAAACGGGAAACCAAGGTGGGAAGTGGCCTTATTTACGAGCATAGAAGGAAACAGTGAAGGCGGCATGAGAGCAGCGAAACTTAACTTGAAACTCTACAAGGTGTGAATGAAGTGTTAGTCACGTTTATAATATTATATAATATATTATTATATAATATAATATAATTAAGGGGAAAAAGATGGGATTGTGTGTTTCAATTGATTCAATGAAATAGTATCTACATAATATTTTAAAAACAATTAAATGGTAAATTGTCTGTTTTTTCCAGTCTTGGTGACCACTCCATGTTTTCCATACACACATTCATACAGTGCATCTGTGTGCAGCACATTCTCTATACACACTCATAGCCTTCAATCTGGGGCTCAGTATCTTCCCAAGGACATCTTGCATGCAGAATGGCAGAGGGTGGGATTGAACCACCAACCTTTTACTTGCTGGACAACCTGCTCTACATCCTGATCCCAATAACTCAAGACCAAGAATTTCATTTTAAACAAACTTTGTTAATTTTTTGGGCAGTAGTACAGTAAATCATGCGATTACAGCATGTGATGTAGACATACAGAGTTGTTTCGCATTTTAATACCAAAACAAACATAATGTGGCATTAAGAGCAAACTTTTTTATTTCAAATAAATCTGCCAGTCTTTTCTATAGTAACATTACATTATGAAACAGAATGCAGAAGATGTGGTACAAGCGGATTAACTGTTAGTTTTGGTTTTACAGAAATGAAAGTCATGTTCTTATTTTCTCTCCAAGGGTTTATGAACTCAGACACTAACGAAACTGAATACACAATAGATAGAGAATGACTCGCCCTGACTCAGCTTTAATTGATGCTACAGTTTCTCTATATATATTCCATTTATTCTGATGTGGTTAGTTTGTTGCAATAAACACATTCAAACCCACAAGTCACAGTTTCAATCTCTTCTTTTTTCATTCATCGCTCACACGACAATATATACATACAATAATATCTAATATGTATCTGTTGCTTTTCACATTGTTTCCCATGAAATGTATCATCTCATTATATTTTCAACACATAATCATTGTCCGACAGGATATGATATTTTAAGGCCATATAACATTGGGGGTTGCCAGCGGTAACCAGCTGACTGGTGCTCTTTCAAAGGGGCATCGCTTCACCTCTCCAGTTATATTTTCTCTGCACCTGACCAATTCCTCTCTGTCAAACATGACGTGCGAAACCGAATACACACCGAGAGACCCGTCCTCAAAACCCACATACACACATTGCTGCTTACACACAAGCAGAGTCGATGGATTCTTAGACAGACTCACACTACCTACTCTTTCCCCATCTGCAAGTCGTACAACAGTGAGTACAGGCCTCACATGCAGCTCACAGACACAGGTTGTCTCCAGGCTGATGTAGGCGGCCAAAACATCCACTTTCGTCCATGCAGGCTTTAATGACGGGACCATCAGCTTTGAATGAGTACAGTTTGACCTGAGACAGGTCCAAGAGGTTGATGGTGTTATTATCAGTGGACAGCAGTGCATATCTCCCATCGGTAGACATCGGGATGTCTTGTGGTTGACACTGAAATGTGTACGGCAGCTGAAAGTGCCTGCACATGGTCTGGTCCGCTACCTTCCAGGTGTACACTGCCCCTGAGGCAGCTATCACCACCACCAAGTCTGGGTGCTCTGAGAGTGTCTGGAAAGCAACAACATGGTCTGAGTTTTCCACACAGGAGAAACGCTTACTGATGGAGCCTGACCACAGACTAGCAGCCAACAGGTCACCTTGGTGAAGGCCGATGAGGAAGGTGCTCTCAGGGGACACCTTGGTGTTGGATAGGTAAAGATGTATGCTGCACACAACTCTCCCATTTGCCAGCTTCCACACTTGAGACAACCCTTGCTTGGAAATACTCACCCCAAACTTATTATTAGGGGTGATTATGATATCTGTGGCTCTGCTTCCATTAATACGCAGGATGTTCTGACTTGTTTCTGTCTTCCAAACGTAAATCTCCCCTGCTGAGAGTGTCATAAGATGAATGTTATCTGCAGAAAGGCACAGTTTTTCCACAGGACCATCATGTAGAAAGTTGGCATGTGGGAAGCCCGTCTCTAAAGTCCATCTCCACACTGTCTCGGACCCGTCTGTGGCGTAGAAGCACTCCCCCGCTTCTTCAACCACCACTTCCTTCACCCCACGCCCTAATTTCAGAGCTGCACCTGCAGCATCTATCATCTCAGAGTCCCACACTGTCAGGCAGCCGTCGTGAGTGAGACAAATGACATCTGATGGCGTTTTGAGGAGCGTGTGGGGCTGCTGGTTTGCTTCTAAGGAGAGGACACACTCCCCCGAGCTGACCCTCCACACCAAGACGAGGGCACAGGCGTCAAATGAAGCGAGGAAAAGGTGCCCACCCTGGGAGAGGACAGCCTGAGCGAAGGTTTTCCCTTTTGGAGCCAAGAACTGGTCCCACAGCTCCCAGTCACTTGCATCCCACAGTGTAACCTGGTCTGACTGACATACCAACAACATGTCAATTTCATCAGAGTGATCTGTATTGAGGACATCATTTGATTTACCGCCAGTAAATCGTTCTTTTACGAGTCTGGGCGGTCGAGTTTTGCTCGCCACATCCCATAAAGTTAGGTTCCCCGTCCTGTCAACACATGCCATCTCCCTCCCATCCTCACTGATGATTATCACTGTCACCGCTCTGTGGTTTGAGTTTGAGCTGCTGCTGAGCAAACTGCCAAAGACTGTGTCAAATATGGAGACTGTCCCGTTGTCCAGCCCGCAGAACACGTACAAGCCATTAGATGAGCAAACCAAACAGGTAACAGAGCTCTGACACTGGAAGCGAGTCACGCTATCACTGGAAACATTAAACACACTCACAAAACTCTCATCTCTCCACCACATGTATATCTGTTTCTGAGATGCAGCAAAGCCCTCGACTTTCTTTGCTGTTTCTTGGCTTGAGTTTGGCTCGGACTGGATTTTCAAAGATTCGTTCACCTCCAGAAACATTTCCGGGCCGGTCACATCCCACAAGAAACATTTGTTGCATCTTGTGGAAAGCAGCACCAATCGACCGCTGCTCTTCACTCCGGTGAACTCCAGCTCCTTCTGCTCGCAGCTCAGTGACACCTTCACTACATCACATCCAGGGCCTTTCCAAATCCAAGCCGAGCCATTGTCTGTGATCTCTGTCACAATCCCACACTCTGTCACAGCTGCTTCCACCACAGTAACACTCTGGGTTGTGGTCTCACACTTCAAACACTGAATGGGGGGGACAGAGGAATGTGTAGGACAAATCAGTACACCTATCCCACTTCCTCTTTCACTCCTCTCCTGTTGGATCTCCCTGACGTAACCTTGGAGTTCAGGAATGAGCTCCAGATAAGAAAGGAGGCCTGTTTCCATCACCACAGGCAGCTGCAGAGGTATAGACTTCAGTAAGCAAGCAGAGGACCTCAGCGTTCCTGCGAGGAGTCGTCTTTCTCTGAACATGATCTGTGATTTGCTATCCTCCAACATGGCCACCAGTTCTCCTAGAAGACCTGCTCGAACCATAGCCTGGTGAAACTGCAACGACATTAATAAACCGCGCTCAAACTCCTCCCATCTGCCGCTTTGTTGCAAGTGATATGGCAACTCTATGATTTTTCTCAAATTCACCCGATCAGAGTTTCTGGACGAACAAGTGAAGACAAACGGCTGCCTGTCAATGTACATATTCATCTTAGCCTTGTTTGGTCTACATGTCAGGTTATCAAGAACTGGTTTATCATTTCCACAAGCCCATCGGCCGCTGAAATAATCTGTCATCTCCGAGTGAATCTCCCTCCTCGCCTCCTCAGTGCTCAGATACCTCTTAGCCACCACCAGCTTAAAATGTCTGCTCACCCACAACAAAACAGGCGACCCTGCAGATGTCCTCCTGATGAGAAACCTCCTCAGATCCGACAGAAGTCTCTCCACGTCGATTTGTGGGACGCTCACGCTGGCGGAGGAGCTCTGGCCCTGCTGGACATGTTCAGAGAGAACCTCATTGTAACCCGACAGGAGGTCGGCAAGCTCGACCTCTGCGAGCCCGGTCCTGGAGAGGGTGAGGTAGGAGGCGGCTCGAGCCACGAGACAGGAGCCGTGTTTCATCTCGAGGTGATGCAGGAAGGTAGAGATGGATGCGTGGATGCTGTCAGGGAGAGATGATGACGTCACATCAGAATCTGCAGAGAAGGAGAGACATTAAAAGCCATCAAAAGTTTTTAATGAAAGGTGACAGTAACATTTTATATTTCACATTGATAACAACACACTCAGTCCCCTAAACATCCCTGATTATTATTATATTCTCAAAGAAATAGAAAAAAAAATTCCTAAACCTTACCCCTAATCCATGACAAAAACTTTCACTTCGTTTCAAGTCGTTTTTGAGAATGCTGCTAAATAACAGACAAACACACAAAACCTAACGTCCTTGGTGGAGGTAAGAACTAAAACCCCAGTAGGTGAGGAAATACAAACACATTTTTTATTACCCTTTTTTTTTAAAGATTTGCATCTTCAGTGAGGAAGAATGGGCTTCTGCACCCGTGCTAGAGACATGTTAGAGAGGCTGGAAATGACTGATGTTGTTGCTTTCGGTCTCTTTATGAGATTTGCTATTGACTATAAGAAAATGTACTAAGTAACCAGCTATATTGTTGTCGTATATTTGTTTTCTTTCATACCGGAGAACCAGAGTGAGGTATGCACATGCAGGAGACGAGCGTAGAGAGTCAGACAGCAGGAGCTCAGCGCCTGGTTCACCAGAGCCTGTTGTCCTGACGTTATCCTCCTTCCTGAACTGCTCAGCAGCGACGCCAACAACTTCACACACTCCTTCCTGTTGGCAGATCCCAACCGTACACAAACGTATCCCGACTCCCTCTCACTGCCACCTTGGTAATGCTGTTTAATGGCCTGTAGGACATGTGGTCGGTTAGAGGAGACTGTGAGAAACAGTTTGACTCCAGGAGGGAGGGGAGACGGGAGGCTTTCGATGATCTGAAGACAATCTAATTTGTTTTCGATTTGATCCAGGCCACCAAGGTTTAGAAGCAGAGGCTGTTTGGGAGAAGGCAGACGGGACAGGAGGGAGGAGAGACGTTCTCTGAGCTCAGACGCCCTGATGTCAGGTTTGATGATGCCGGGACACGTTTCTCCAGGAGCTGGGCTTTGTTTGGTACAACGGTTTAGGTTAAAGTCAGAAACATGTTCGCTGGTGGTGGGTTCAGGCTGAGAATCCAGAGCGGGTGTTGGGCTGCAGCTGGAGATGGGGTCTTTGGGGTCAGTGATGCAGCCATGATAGTCCATGGTGGTGGCTGGGTGGATGCTGGGACCCTTTTTAGAGGAGGACTCACTGTGGTATCTGTTTTCTATTTGACAACACAGGCTGGACAACAGGTGTGTTGGGGAAAGCATCTGCTGCAGGTTGTAAAAATAAGTGATGACCACAGGATCGCTGTGTGGAAGCCATGACCTCATCTGTAGAGAGAGACAGAGACTTGTTTTCATGTTATTAAGACCATACGGCACAGACTCCTGTAGCAAGGACTCATAATGTAAATCTCTCTGAGGCACAGGTTTGTCATTATGTTTGTTTACATCTGATTTCTTTACTAGATTAGCAGGTAGTTTCTCGTAATGCAGCTAATTATAGATACTTATAACAATTGAATCTCTTTAACTATTAAAATAATCTGGAGTAGAGCTGAAAAGCTTCCAGCTGATTGTGGTGAGTAGCATTAATATCACAGTTATTTGCCAATGAAATGTCTGGAAATAGTGAAAAATTACCTTTTGCTTTTACATTTACATTTTTGTTGAACAATTAATCAATTATCAAAGTGGTTGGTGATTAATTGTCTGCCACACAAATAATTTGATTAATCAAATAATTATTTAATTTTGTAAGTGCTTCAAGGCCGGAAAAAAGATCTTATTCAATTTAACAGCAGATTTAGTCCTTAATCAGCTTTTTTAGACCGCTACGTTTTTCTTTTAAGTGAAATGAAACAAGTAAGTTGGTGAATGTTCTTCTCACTTTATTATAGCTCCGTTTTGTGGCTTTATTTTATTCATTGACCTCCTGAAATAGAAACTGTCCAAAACAACAAGGGTAATGTCAGTTTAATATTACTGAGGTACAGGTTTCAGTTTCTTTCACTCACTTGTTGGGCACAGTGTGCCAGCAGTACTGTCTTCCCAGTGCATGGTCCTCCTACCACCACTAGTGGGCACTGTTGGTCACTCTGCTTCACATAGGCTCTGATCTACAACCAATGAAAGTAAACACTAGTGATGCTATGGTGCAGAGAAAATGTTATAATATAGTTTTTAATCATGCAAAAATCACAGCTCATAAAATAAAAGAAAGCTACTGAACTGTAAAGCACCGAATGTTACTGTTAAACAACTGAGAACCCATGGGCTACTTGTTCTTAATCTGCCTCAGTGAATAATCCTTCACCCAGCGGAGCAGTGGTGAAATTATATACATCTAAAAAAAAAGATTTGGCCATAAAACACCTTCATCCTCACCTCTTCCTCCTCTGGTCGAATGACATCATAAAATCGTGCCAGTGAGTCACACAGCTCCTCCTGCTCGGCCCAGTCTCGGGTCAGCGCGTCACCGAGCTGCGTCTGGTTCCAGGTTTCTGTTGGGTTCAAGCTGTCAATCTGCCCCATGAGGTCAGAGCACGCCTGCTGGCACAGAGACTCAGCGTAGCCCCGCCTTCTGGCAGATGTGTAACCATAGCGACGGTTACACTCTGTGGTGGTTGTGTAGAGTTGAATCCAACGGGAAGCGATGAGACCGGGCAGGAAGATGTCACTGAGTTCTGAGAGTAAATGTTGGTCAGATGATTCAAATCTTAGGTCTGAGGCCTGAGAAGACAGGAGATGGAAATAATGAGTTTATTACTATCTGCATCTGGGCGACAAGGTGGTGCAGTGGCTAACCACTGCATCTTCTTGCTTTAAAGCAGTTCAGTCAGACAACTCACGTTCAAGCGTTTATTGCAGCAGTAGAACAGATTTAGTGTTTGGCGTCTAGGCTCCAACTTAATCACTCCCCCATATGATTAAACAGGAATGATGGGAGTGATGAGCAAATACATGTAACCCCTCTACGGAGCCTACAGGTGGCAAAACTGCACAGCAGTGCAAGTAAAGGGAATGATGGGAAATTTCTCCCTGCTTAAATAGACCACCTGATAAGGTGAGTGTGTATTATAGATGGTTGTGGAGAGATATGTCACATGATGTTTGTCACATGATTGGAGCAGCGCAGCTCGAGTTAGCTGGCTGAACCAACTCGCAGGCGTCGCTCCATTTCTGTGTGGAGTTTGCATGTTCTCCCTGTGTCTGTGAGGGTTTCCTGCAGCTTCCTCATTGAGGTTCGGTTAATAGGAGACTGTAAATTGATCGTTGGCCCTGGATTGGCTCCAGCCCTCCTGCAACGTTTGACGAGGATTCATTTTATAACACTGGGAGGACATGGTTTTTGTGCAAACACAGGGCCTTTTCGGCCTACATGTCTGGTCAAAACTTGAAACAAGCATGCAGCATGTCTGGAACGAACTAAATCTCCCAAGATGCCACAGGTTCTCTTTGTCCCGAGAAGCCCAAAGAACTCAGTCCCCAGGATGTAACAGGTTCCAGGGGTCTGGACAACTTCACACAAAGATGTCAAGAGCAACAATGCTCACCTCCTATTGGTCACCCTGGCCACATGACCTGTGGGTCAACGGGCCAATATAAGGGGACTTCTCCCCCAAACTCACTCTCTTTCCACAATCCTACGAAGGACAGCAGAGATTTCTAAGTGAACTAGATCTTAATGAGACTGATCTTAATAATGGGCTATCTTTTCCCTTCTTTGAAGGGTGGTGCCCGAGACAACTTTAACCAATTAAAGTTATGATTTAATATTAATATTTTAAATATGAATGTTTTAAATTTTATTTTGATAACCAATTTGTTGAATGCCTAAAGGCACACCATTCTATCGTAACACTTTTTAAGCACTATTGCACAACAACACAAACAGTTATCGTAGATATAAATATCGTAGTATTATAACGATATATGAGAGGGAGTTATAATTCTCACACCACATTTACTTGAAACATCATTCTTGATATCTTGTAGGTTTTTAGCAGTTTGTATGGGCAATTTATTTAAAAAAAAACTATAACTTAATTTTGACATACACACTGTTTCGTATAGCCCCAGTAGCTCTTTCTACAACATAAAGTTTGTTTCCCTTCAAAATCGAATTTTCATAAATAAGAACCAAAGAGATGAGGGGTAATGCAAAAGTGAATCAGAATTATATCATTCATCCCTGCTTGTCTATTCATAGAAGTGACTGTAATGACTCTAATATAATGACTGAGTGTCTCATTAATGTGACCTGAGTGAAAGTGAGGTGTGTTACGATATTATGAATCTGTGCTGAAGGGTAATTTAACGCTCATGAGAAAGTGATGGAAGATTTGACCTCTGACTGTGAACGTATCCCTCCTCTCTCTGTCTCTCGCTCAGCATTCACGACCTTG
Organism: Pseudopleuronectes americanus; assembly: GCA_038501795.1. Taxonomy (NCBI): domain Eukaryota; kingdom Metazoa; phylum Chordata; class Actinopteri; order Pleuronectiformes; family Pleuronectidae; genus Pseudopleuronectes; species Pseudopleuronectes americanus. Next base: position 15,644,429 of record CM076719.1, on the reverse strand, counting down.
TTGATGTAGACCAAGCAACGTCTGAACGTCTCATGATCTCGACGCTCGTCCAGAGCAAATCGCAGATCTGTGTCTAGGGCTGGAGAGAATATGAAAAGCATTCGACTTTGATTAAACACCACACACACACACACACACACACACACACACACACACCACACACACACACACACACACACACACAGATAGTGTATATCTGACCTGATCTGTAGTATGTGTGGCCTCTCTCTGGGGCCATTAGATTGTTGTGGACACACAGACTCACAGTCGTCTGAATTATCTTCATCAGGTCGTCTTCTTTAGCTTTCATCATGCTCCACTCTTCCTTATTAATCCCTGCCTGATTCACAAAAACAGTAAGATACCTTTTTAAAAAAAGTTCCACACTATTAGCTGTGGTGAATCAGTTTATAAAAGTAAAACATGATAACTGTCACTCAAATTATAATCACACTTTCACAGAAATACAATAATCTGACCTTCAGAATATAAACACTGGAGAGCAATCAGGATTATTGACTCTTCAGATTATTTCCTGTTTTTTATGGTTTTATAAGAGAAGAAATTTGGATTTAGAGGGATTTTAATTTTGAAGAAGCGTCAGGTAAAAAACCTATAAAATGTTGGTGTGGATAGGGGATTTCTTTTTACCTTTCTTTAACATCACAAGATGGATATTTTTTAATGTTGAATCAATTTCAAAGTGAAGATGTAGGGTGGAGTACAGTGAATAAACCCTTAGGTGTGTTGGTCATGCCTGAGGCCTGCAGGGGGCTCTGTGTGGGAGTCTCAGGCAGTAGGAGGGAGGGATTGTGTTCTCGTCCCTCTGGTAAAGTCTCTCCAGCTCCTGGGTGCTGATGCCCCCCCGCTGGCTTTGCTGCAGCAGCAGTTGGAACTCAGACACCTCCACCTGAGCAGGAAGACAGGCTGCACCATACTGGTGACCTACCAGAGCCTACAGCACCAACATGTGGATACAGAGGGAACATCAGAGTGTAAATGCATCTTTAAGAGCAGATTAGTACCAACTTGTGTTGACTAGTGCAGTGCCTTTGTTAAAACTCCGGGGCTACGTCTGAATTATTTTTTTTATCATTAGTGATTCCTCCTCAAACAGTTCTACAATATACTGTCACTATTACTTGTTTTAGTTGCAGAGCTTTTTACAAACAGTCTATGGTGCAGAGTGAAGTGAGAAACCTTTGTGTTCATCCTACCTGGTTTATCGGCAATGAAGATTTTATAGTACATGTTTATCATAAAATAAAAACTGAACTTGCTTTATTACTGTTCATATCTGTGGCTTTTATATCAGCTGTTCTAATCTCCACTCATTACATTATAACTGGTGCTGATTCATTTACCAGTAAAAAAGGTCCAGATGAGCTCTCTCTGCATTCTTTAATCAGCTGCTGCCTGGTGCTTTCATCCGGCCAACGACTGCGATCACTGGACTCAAAGGGGTCTATCACCTGCACAGACAGACACACACAAGCAGACACACACACACACACACACACTCACTCACACACACATAAACACACACACACACACACACACACACACACACACACACACACACACACACACACACACACACACACACACAGACAGACACACAAATAATGGTTCAACGAGCCAGAATGAAATCAACTGATAATTCAGTTTATGAAAAGCACATAGTCAGGTGCAGTAACAATCAGCCCTGTGGTGGCTCAGTTAGGTATCATGTTCCTCTATCTTTTTAATTACACATGCTGATGAATGGGGAGAAGGTTTGTGAGCTGGCTGAACTGCCCGGGGGTTGATCTGAAATACACACAAACATGAACGCAAACCAACACAGTCGTGTTACAGCTGCTCACCATGATAATCATCTTTTTTGTCAAATTTAATCATGCGAGGGTAACTGGAATTGAAGGCCGTTTTACAGTGATGGCCACTGTGTTAATAATTCATTCCAGTCCAATTCTAAGTTACAGAGTTTTGTCCACTGGGTCCCACCTGAATACTCCTCTGAGTTTTAAAGGCCATTCATAGTGAGTGAGTGTGATTATAACATGACTGTATTTCTTTATGGGGCATCAACAGTGCCTTAACTTGTTAATGTTTATTGTGTTAAAATGACTGAAAGGTTTGAAACTTTTATCACCTCTTCTGCTGCAACACAACCAAACACAATAGTGAAAAGTGGAGCGTTTGCGTGTGTGTATGTGTGTACTCACGCTGAAGTCCAGTCCCCATGTGTGTCTGCAGTGCTCTCTAAGTTTGGGGAAACCGCTTTCTCTCAGAGCTCTGCGCTCTACCACGCTGTCTACACAGAGCATTTACACAAACAGGACATGTTTCACAAAAAAACAACAAGTAAGAAACAACGACCAGACGTGAATGTGTACGTCTACTCACCCTCAGGGTTGGAGCACAGATAGAGCTTCACACAGGACGAGCGGCAGGTGGAGTCCATGTGTTTCCCTCAGGAGCTCATGACAAATCATGAGATGTGACTAAAAACATACACTACAAAGAAAATCCGCATGGAGGTTTTCATGGGTCCAAATCAAAAGTCCATAGCTTCTACTCTGCGATGTTGTGTCTCTTTTCCCTCCTGCTCCACTCAGGAAATCCTCACTTGTTTCGTGTCACCATGACCACACCCACTTCTAGAGACTGGAACGTCTGTGCATCACATACACTCTTCTACATTATAATTTAGAAACACACAACATGAGCTCAAAAAAACAAACAAAGAACAGAATTTTCCATATTTTTTTATTAATTAACATTTGTACACAATAAATACAAACTTTGTGTTTTTGTACAGCCAATAATAATAATAATATGCCGAAAGACTTTTGCATCTTTACTCATTATTGTCACCATGGCAACAGTCTGTGAAGAGGGAGAAGGTCAGTTGTTCCACCACCTTGTGAATAACTGCAGTGTTAGAGCTGCTGCAAATCCCAGGATGAAAAATATAGAATTATACAATACATTAAAAAAACAACAGGCTCATACCAAATAAGTCAACACTGTAGTGAAGCAAAGTGTCTGTCAACAGGGGGAAGTAATCATGTTCAAAGTGTCAACTAGCAACAGGAAGTTTTTTATACTTGATAGTTTGACAGATGTTAACGCTGTGTGAGTTCGGTGGGACGCTGCAGTAAACCATAAACTTCAAAACAAGTTTGAAAACCATTATAAATAAGATCTCAGAGAAATCGAGAGGAGGCTGTTGCTCAGGTTGCCCTGAGTCTAGTTCCGCTCTAGTTCCCAGAACAGCAGAGGAGCAGGGGACTGGATCTAGACTTGAACTACTTCCAGAATGCTTAACTTTGTTCAATAGGGATGCTTCACAGAAATGTCTTGTTGGGAAAAATGGACACTAAATCGTACTTTATTTTCCTTCACTCATCTTACCGATCATTATATTCTGAAGCTGTGTCCCAATGTCCATAATAATACTATATGTGGTGAACTTTTGCAATCAGTTAATAATGCATTAATACACTTTCCAGTTGTGCAATAATTTAATATGAATTGTGAAACTAAAGGTTGGAGCAGGACTGATAAATATAACTAAACAGAAAGCAAACTCTTTTTGCTTTCCAAACATCGTTTCCAGTTATGTGGAGCTCCATAATATCTTATGTCTGCAACGTGGTACAGTGGTGTGTGCTAACAACCACTCAAGAAAAAAGAAAATGTAGCATCCAAACGGACATGTCTGTGTTTGTTTCAAAGCTCTCCAGTGTGAAAGCCAACCCTTCTCAAAATAAATATATAGGAAGAAACTGGGCAAAGTCTTCAGTTGAAAACAGATCTGATCCATTTTTCTCCTCTCTCCTAACAATTACACACCCTAACAGTTCGGCCAATCTCACAACCCACAAAGAAAAACAAAATTTCTCCATATTTTCATTAAAAATCTTCCCAATTTTTTTTCCTCTTTTGTTTATAAATTAAGGGAAACACCAATTTACATTGTCCATAATTACCTATCCATCCCTTTAGAAGAGTGGAGAGTTAAAATCAAAGTATCAGTCACACTGAAACAAAAAGGATCCACTAGATCCACGTTGGATTGAAAAGAACGACTCTAATCATCTGTATTTGTAACGACAGTGATCGTCAGAGTCATTTCTAAATGTCCTGCTGCTACGTGGAGGAAATGCTACTCTTCAGGGAGGGTACAAATAAATAAAAGTGCTACGATGGAGTTTAAAAGGCTTGATGGGTATTTAAGGGGAAAGGGACTTACTTTAAGTAAAAAAACACACAGCATAATTCAGCTTTGAATGTCCTTTGCTACTTCAATATGATGTACTTTTTCTATACATCTCTTTCTCTTTTCTGTTTCGAAAAGTTTAGGTGAAAAATAAGAAACCAGGAAAAGATAAGGGTGATGTCAAATTGGAAACTTCAAAAGCTCATTTGTTCTCATGGATGTTTTCTCTGCTCCATTAAAGAGCCAGACTCCCATAGCGATGTGAAGGAGATGCTTAGCAACAGAGAAAACTAATACCTGTGAATGTAATGCATGTCAGCTTTAAAAAAAAAGGATATATGTTACAGGTGATTAAAATCAATGTGAGATATGTCTTAAAGTTCATTATGTGATTATTAAAATCTTCTGACCCCCAAAATATTTTTATTGTATGTATCATCTCAAATAAATCTTTTTCCCTTCACCACATAGTGAATACCAACGATTTCAGTGCCTTCTGAAGCACCGCTCTCCTCCTCCTGAACCATAGACTATATAAAGATGGACCACATGACGGTTCCCAAAAGTGAAGCCAAAGTGTTTTAATCGCCACCTGGTGGCTGACTGCAGGATAATCACACCTTCTCCTTGTTAGTGGATGGGACATGAGCCAAATTAAAAGGTGTACATCAAATATGTTTTTCTCAAAGATGATTTCTGTCATCTAAGGTAGTTCTTCTTATATTTATATATGTTTAGAAATTGATTTTAAATAGTTGTGTGATGCTATAAAAAACAATCGGTCGAGCTTGTGAATCGGCGGGACCTCGCTACCATGGCTCCATCCCCCAATCGCTACAGACTCTGGCTTCAAAAGATGGCAGGACATCAGGACATTTGGCTTCATTTCTGGACGGTGGGGGGAAGTGGAGACGTGTCGTCCATCTTTATACAGTTGATGTTCCTAGCCAATCAGTGATACAACCACAGAGCATGTCACAGAATGAGAAAAGATATAGCAATGTGTGTAATAATATGTATTCATGTGTGTATATGATAGCTACTGATTCACACTGACTGCCCATTGACAGAACACACACTAGAGAAGAGAGGGAGAGAAAAGAAGGGAGAGTGGTGGAAAGGTGGAGTTAAGAGCAGAAGGGAGGATCCAGCCTCCTTTTACTCCCTTTTTGTCTCCATCCTATCCTCCCCTCTCTCCTTTCATCCCTCCTTCATACTGTATTTACAATGCCCTCTCAGTATAAGACAAGAATAAAACTTCCACTACATATCAGACATGGTCGTCCACTCAGCAGAGTTAGTCTATATGAAACGCTGTGCATAACATTCCTATGACAACAGTAATGTACTGTACTAATACACATTGAATACGTATGAGGATAAGGACTATATATGTGGAGCAACGGGCTGGGGAGGGGGACCCTGTGTCCACACACCCAGTGTCTCTGTCCATTTGCTTCAACCCTCACGATACTCCAAAACAGGACTTACTCCCTTCCATCAAACTTAAAGTCTACGGAGCCCTAACCCTCAGACACAAAGGTTGTAGAAGTTATCAGATATGCCCGAAAATGTTATAGTTTTAATAAACAAACACTTTATTGTAGTTTTATATTAGATTCACTTTTTTTTTAAATAATATTGCTGCTTCTTTTTTTCACACGCATATTCAATCATTCATATTTGGTCTTTTTCAACCACATATTTCTAATTTGGGAAATTCTCATATATGTATTTGTGCAGCAGTGTAGTTGTGGGCAGTTTACTCGACTGAGTGCGCTTATTAAGTAATGTTAGCCACCATTCTGAAGCTAACGTCATAAGTTACATATGTTTTGAGCTCAATTTCTTTCACATTAAAAGAAAAGAGACATTAAAGCTCTCACAAGAAAGATCACGCAAGTTCAAGGATTATTTCAACCATTGTTCACTTCCCTTATTACACAGGAGAGCATAGTAAAGAGACATTTGGTTATACAACGAAGTTAAACGAGCTCAGCACCAACATTCATTGCTACCTAGCTGAAATTTTCTTTAAATATTTATATTTCTATATACTTTACTGTGTAATGCTCTAGCTAATGCATTTTTTAGCCTGCAGGCTACTTGCTGCGCTACAATGCTACTTGGAATATCACAGAATTCTTTATCAAGATCACTAAAGAAATACGAATAATATTTTGTAGAAGTGTGCAACCAGATGTCTCTTTACTCAATATGAACTTATATGCAATGACTGGTGTAGTTTTATGATAGCTTATGTATTAACTTAGTTGGAAGAACAGGCCTACTCAACTCAAAATGTTGAGTGTGTTTTGATGTCGTCTCAAGTACTCCTAATATCAAGAGTATTCCCAATTCTTTGTCCTATTTGCAGTAGCACAATTAGAAATATGGTGAGGAAAAGGAAATGTTGTAGGGAGCCAATTTATAAATGATTAAATATGTGCAAAGACACAAAAAAAGTAAATAAATACATTTAAAATAGAAAATTTGAATTTATTGTTACTAAATAATTGGTAGTAACTTTAAATAAAAAAATGTACTTGCTCATTGAAAGTTAAATAAAAGTACAAAACTTTACATTTATTAATATTGAAAGTTGCTATTTAACAAACACTATCATTCATTTATCTAGTTATATTTTTGATTTGTCTGATAAGCCTTTACTATAATTAGTGAGTTTCAGGGCTCCAAAAACATTTCTCATGCTTCATGATTATTTGTCAGGTCAGTGAATGCAGCAGAGCGATCTGCCTGCTCAGAGAAATATTCTCTGATACCTTGAATAAGTTTAACAAGATAAAAGAAAACTTCCTCTTCCTCCTTTCGCTGTGCTCTGGTTTGAGGTGAGTTGAGGTGAAGTTTTAAGGCAAGAATGGAGGGATGGGGGAGGGCAGGGAGCGATGCGGAGGCAGCTACTGCTGCACTTGATTAGAAATCTAATACGATTATTTAACTGAATACTCTGCCTTTATCTCTTCTCTCCTCCTTCACTGGAGGTGGAGGGAAAGGAAGATGCCGAGTGGCCGGAGGTCGTCGACGTGGTTCAGTTCAGTTTACTTCACATCTCTTTATTTGAGCTCACTTCACGTCAGAGCTGTTCAGTTCCTCGGCCTGAAGGACAAGTCTTTCTGTCATCTTGTTTCTTGAATTTGTTGTGTATACAACGGCTTGCCGAGTCGTCTGTCTGTCACACCAGTGTGATCTCCACCTCCTCCGTCTTGTCGCTCTTCTCTGGCTGTCTCCGGGCGTGTTGCTTAGGTGGAGGAGGAGCAGCCCGCACCTGCAGCAGAGACACAAAACTCATTAAACATTGAATTCAAGAAGAAAAAAGGATGACAACAACAGATGCTCTACTTTCTTAATTGCTATTTTTAATGATGAGCATAAGAAGTAAACAGCTACATAAAAAACATATTCATTACTTTATACTACATTAATATGCCAAAGTTACCTTGATTTGTTGATAAGTGTTTTTTGCTAAAATATCCAGTGTTTCCAATTAATTATCATAACTGTGGCGGGACAAATTAGAGTACTGTGGGCCACAGTCTCGATAATTATTGAGAAACACTTGGCATTTTAGCAAATAAACATGAATCTACTATATAGTTAATCAAACATTTTTACACTTCACATAATAACATCAGAGTTCTAAATTGGTGTGTGCTGCTCTTCTGTAATCCAGCTCATTAAGTTCATACGCTGCAATTAAATGATTCAAATTGTTTCACTGAAATATATAAATAGATCACACACAATGACCAGAGTGTTCGTTACAAAAAAGAAGTGTCATCTCAACACTCGCTCCATTAAATAACTTTTGTACTAACAGGTCGTAGTTTCCCAGGGCCTCCTTCAGGGGTGAATCTCGATGGCTGAGTCTGAGGAAATCCTGGAGACACTGGACTCTTGCCGGAACTATGATCTACACGGACAAACAGAGAGAGATTTTTAATGAGAAGTCCCAGTGACCTTTCTCAACTTGTTCCGTTACTGACAATAGTTGTTGACTTACTGTGAGTGGACAGCGGTCCCTTGTGTGATGGCGCTGGCAGTGGAGGCTTGTGGTCCCCGTTAAGTGCGGCTGAGGGGGAGCGTGGGAGAGGAGGTGGGGTGGATGTCTCGGGGCTGGTGAAAGGGCTGATGGGAGGTTGGTCGTACAGCGGAAGAGGCGGCAGAGACGATGGCAACTTCAGAGTCGGAGAGATCTATGGGAAGAGACAGAAATAGAGGAATACGTATTTTTGTTGCTCGATATGTCAAACACTTTGTCTCTTTAGCTTCAGAATGCTCCAATGTTCTCGAGTCAGTCTCTAGCTTTGTCAGTCAGCTGTTGAAATTGCATAGTAATTTTTTTTTATAGCTTTTTTTGAAAATGGCCACCTGCTGCTCATCTGTAGTGTGCCATGCTAATGTAGACATCTCAAATGTTTTTCTAGCTTACAACCAAGGAGAATTCAGATTTCTTTAATCATCTCAACTGCATAAGCCTTAAAAGAAATTAAAATTGTTATGTCTCCAGGCTTAAAGGAAGGGAGAGGCTGTATCCTTCCTGTTGCCGAGCCTCTAATAGAACAGCACCAGGGCAGCACTCAGTGGCACAGATAAGACCTCAGTCTTTGATTGCACTGCAGGGTTTTTATCAGAGCGCTGCAGGAACATGGCAGCGCTGATCCACTGTTTGTGAACTCTGTCCTGCTGACAGATCAACTGAACAACAGGCAGGAAGGGAATGGGAAGGGAGGGGAGAATGTGGCACAGGAGACTACACTCTACCCTTGGTATTTCTGCCCTGAGGAAAGACTGATAAGAGCAGATTTCCAGCACAGCTCAGGAAAGAGTTGCTGAATATCGGTGTGCTTCTTCAGTGGGATAATTTCCAATTTTTGCTTTCCTGAGGTTTTCTAACTTAGTAACATGTTGTTGTCTGTATTATCTGTGGCTACATCCACTATGTTTTTAAACTAAAACAATCTCTGTCCACACAAGCGCTTTGGCTCCATCCACACTAACTTGCATGAAAACTAATACAATGTACACAGGACATGCTTGTTGCTGTAAACAGCCAGGCCTGCGTGTCCTACTGGACATGGAGATTGTCACAGATTGCTGTGCTCTCCTCCTACGTATGTAAACAGATGTAACAATATAAAATGAAGAATTTAAATACAGCTGTTAACAAAGACAACAGGATCAGCAACACATCTAATTGATTATCCATGTTGGGTTCTACACTGGTAGCCATGGAGTGTGCATGTGCATGAATGTAGCCTGTGACACTTATCCTTGTGCTTCTGTACCTGTATGTCACCTGACCCTCCTCCTCCGCTGCTCTCCCCATTCTCAGTGAAATCTTCCACCAGGACTGAGGGGAAGACGCCCACCCGTCCATTGAGCTCCCCCTCCCAGAAGCCATCATCTGTCTGCGTGTCACGGCTCAGCAGGCGGATCACTGCCCCCTCACAGAAAGAGAGCTCCTCGTCTGCCTGGCCCTCGTAATCATAAAGTGCACGAACATACACTGCTGCAGAGAAAGAGATGAGAAAAAGAGGGAAAGTAGCAAGAAACACACAGAAAAAATAATTATTTTGGGGGAAATGCAGTTCCTTGTCTGCCTGGCTGTTATTGTCACAAAGAGAATAGTACACACTGCTGAAGTGAGGGAGATACAGAGACAGAAAGACAGAACAATAATTAGTTGTCAGGACGAACCTCCATAAAATATTCAGGTAGGGTAAACAGAAAAAAGAAAGAGAGTGGGTGAAGAGGAGGTGAAGAATAAAGAAAACAGTAAAATACGAGGGAAGAATCAAGAATGAAAATGACATTTCAAGATTTTTAATTGCAGCAGAGATGACAATCTTTGTTTTTGGTAGCAGAGAAAAGTCTCCTTACCAATCAGGAAATGTGAATATAAGAGAATAAAGTTTTTGCTCTTTAGCTATGAGCTTGTTTTCAGCAGCTTTATTCTCTTTTAAATTCAGCACAGGGCCTGGTTCTTTCTATACCGTCTGCTGGTCAATCGCCAACCACCACTAATTGCTATATATAATTCAGAGAACGAAAATTGGAATGGACAAAACTTCCATATTCCTTATTTTTCTTGGTTTTATGCTAGAATTTACCTTTAATTTTACTCAGCAAAGGTGAATGGATGACCCCTGCACTCACTCTTTCCATAACACCCTGCTTAGTAAATTCTGTGTTTTCTGTAGTTGGAATGTAATGAAGCAGTCAAGAGAAAAATCTCTCAGTTAGTGGCACATAATAACTTCATTATGGGTGAAAGAACAAACTCATTTAAATTAGTGACCTTGTTTTACCGGAGCTCCTGGCATGCAGTTAAATAATTTCAAAGTATAATTGATCTTTACCAAGTTTCATTCTACTCACAGTTTATGTCACCGTTGACGCAGCCGGAGTGCAGCTCTGGGTCGGTTGAGTTGGACGAGGTGTGCGATCGAGCGTCGAGTGTAGCCAGAGACTGGAGCATGCTAAGGAGACTGTTGGAGGTGGGAAACTGCAAGTACTTCTCTGGGACGTAGCCAACATGGCCTGTCTTATTGCGAGCCTGGAAAACAAACGCAATGGGGAACATTCGCAAATGTAAAAATGCACCTACTAAATTACACACATGATGGGCAAATAGGTGGGAGAAAAACACACACACACACAACCAACATAAAAAATCTAAAAGAAAAACAAACATGTAGTATACAACACAGAGCTGATGAGATAATGCCTGTTGTGTTTGTTCACCTTGACCCAGTCCTCCATGTCTCCATCCTCAATGACCTCCAGCATCTCCTGTTCATCGATGGTTAACTCGTCTGGCTGAGAGGCCTGCATGAGAGAGAGACACACACCACCAGTGTTAAAAATGAGAGGGAGTGAGAAAAGAAACAAAACTAACAAGAACAGAGAGAATAAGGAAGACTGTGGGGAAAAATCTGGTCAAATCTATGAATACTGATTTATGTAGCTGTAATATTCATTATAATCCATCTGTCTTATTGCACTAATACTGGATGGTATAGTGAAAACCAAATACTGTTTATAAAGATGCGTCTACACTTTCTCCCACTATCCAGAAATGAAGCCACAATCTTGTGTATTTGGAGCCAGAATCTTCACAACAGCTGTCAAGGGATGTAGCAGCAAGATCCCGCAAATACACATGGATGTTGGGATTTATGACCTATACTGTAGCCCCCCAGTAACCCAAACCTAAATAACCCTAATCCTAACCCTAGGAAGGTAGAGAGGGTCGTCAACTAAACAGAAGGTCGGTAGTTTGATCCCACGCTCCTGCAATCTGCATTCAGAAGTGCCCTTGGGCCAGATACTGATCCTAAAATTGTGCTGAATGGTATGAAAACAAACACGCTGCATATACAAGCACAGTATGGTAAATACAACACTTATGTTCAACTTTGTGTATCTAATAGTGCAAATGAATGTGTGTTGTTTTCCACTCCTAGTTGCAAACATTTAACATGTGTAGGTGTGGCCATGTAACAGCAGAGGCTAACTCTGTATGTGTGTATATGTGTGTGGGGGGGGTTCATACCTTGTATGAGTACAGGACTTTGCAGGTGAGCGGGTAGTTTCGAAGGGTCCCTGAAGGACTGGAGCTGCTGTCGTCAAAAACCTCCATGTTCTCCTCACACTCCTCTCCCTCCTCACGCTCCAGGTCCACTGTGCCCTTTAACACATAAACACAAACACAGCCAGATAAGGTGAAAACCTCTGATAACTTCAAGGACAAAATGAAAAGCTCCATTAATCTTTGATACTCTAAAGGAAAAAAATGTAGGAAACAAATGGCTGTCCAAATGCCCAAAGATCTTTTTCCTGAAGAATTTCATTGGGAATTAAAAAAATAAGGCCATGTGATAAAAAAAATGTATTTAGCCAAGTACTTAGTTTAGTCAGTTTTAGTTAGTTTAGCAATAGTGGAATTACATAGAAAAACCTCAAATTTTAAACCACCAAAACCTTTCCTGACGTTCTTTACCCATTTGCAAGGTCTGTCTTTTGCCACGCTTCCCTTCCTCCGTGCTAGTTTCACAAACCAAACTATTTTAAAATAAGACTACGAGCAGTCTTGTTTTTACCTATTCTTCCTATCGGAGTTTCTCTTTCCTCTTCAGTGTGGGTACTCCAGCTTTTAGAAACAGGTGTAGAGCGACTCACGTTTCGTATGATCCGACCCCTCCCTCTTTTGTTGCACCACAATTTCACTGGCTTATATGAAGGTCATGTGATCTATCTGGTAGAAAGATCCATCACACACAGCAAGCTGCCCTGACCACAACAAAAGAGTGTGTGTGTGTTTATTCATTCCTAGGTCATAGTGTTGACTCATCAGATTTCTGTTGACACAGTAAACTGACACAGTGTGCCAAAAAACAGATGTGTGTGTTTTGTATATGAGTTCAACTCTTGAACAGAGGAATCTATCATCTAGGGAAATACAAAAAGGCTTTTGGTATAGTCCAAAGGTATCACCTATCAAATATTAACACGTTCTCCATGGTAACCAAAGAGCCTTACATCTGAAACACGAAGACACGCTTTCCTGTTTGTTGCTTTTCTTCAAAAATATCCCCAACAAATTGGTCAAAGTGCATGCTAACATGCTTACAATTGTAAATCTAACATGCTATGTTTGGCAGATATAAAATGTACCATGTTCACCATCTTAGCTAGGCATAATGAATTAGAACAAAACACCAAGTATAGCTGAGGGCTGTAGGTATATTTTATGTATGAGCAGTTAGCTAATTTCAGTGTTGCCCTGATGGTTGCACTAGTACTGAGGAGCATTGGGCCAAATGAGAAGAAAGCCCATACATCACAAGAATAAGAAATAGTCGTAACTCAATTTGAAAAAGAAAAGACTTTGAAAAAAGAAGAAAAGGAAATAAACAGCAAGGAGAACATGTTCTTGCCACATTCCTCCTGGGTCAAAAATCTTAAAACAATCATTGTATCTTGAGAGACTATGAATGCATAAAGTTTCTTGAACAGCCTTCTCAAAGTTCTGATACTAACGATAAGGTGGTGCTTATGAGCAAATAGATTAAGTTATTTGTGAAAATAATAAGTAGGTGACAGACTGATCTTCTGATATTCCCCCTCTAACATGACACGTAGCTCAAAATAAAGATTATTCTCACAATTCTATGACTTTGACTTTACATTACAACTTTAATCTTGAAATCTCAGATTAATTTTAGGTGTCTCTAACACAATCGAGGAAAGATTAGTGATCATCTAAGTTATTACAGTTCATCCTAAGAGGGGCATGTACGGTACTGTCTAACAGTAATCCGTTCAATAGTGAAAAAAATCCTTTTTACATTCCTTTCTGTCCGTGAGGTAAAATGACCAGCATGTATTTCAGTAATAACCCAATAGAATTTGCCCCCAAAAAAATGTCAGCGCCTGTGTATCAATACAGCTGAGGTACAGACCAATCACAGATTTTATCGGTCCTGGAGGTAATAACAGTGAAAGTTATATTGTAATAAAGGAAGTGGCTAGCTGAGGGACTTCAGGGTTCATGGCGTACAGTATTTCACGATCGTATTAAGGCTGAGTGGAATGAAGTAAGGGCTGAGGGATGAGCCTGCTCCCAGCTCTCATTGTTTTCCTTTGGCCTCCTCTTCAGATTATTATTCATAATCCATCCATCCTTCCATATCTCTCTCTCTGGTCGTTTGGTAACTTGTTGACTGACCTTTCCTCCTTAATCAGCAGACTGCTTTTCCTGCATGTCTACATCGCTCTGCCTCATCGCTTTGTAGCACCTTGTGATAACGGTGCCTCTCCCTTTCCCACAGTCGGCCTCTTAAGGCTCAAGTGCACGCCAAATGAAATCAGAGGCTGTTGAACTGCTGTAAAACGACTGCATACTCAATGCACTCGGTTCTGTTCTAACACCCACACCTGATGGAGGTTTTTTCAGCTTTCAAACGGATTAATCTTATAAAGAGGACAGGGAAAGTAAAAGAAACTTGTAAAAATGCAAACCAAAAGGAAGTAAATGAAACCCATGATGACATTACTGACTACTTGCAGTCAATACGTTATTTGGGAATAAAAATGTATCTCATGTGTTTGAATCTTAAGAGAACTAGCGATGTGCCAGTTCTAAACATGTCTGTTTGAAATTGACAATTCTCTTGATCTGTGTTAGTGCTACAGATCTACTTTAGAATTATCCTGTGTCATTAGTGGTTCCTCTTCAAACAGTTCTGTAATATACTGTCAAACACACAAATATACTGTTTGTGTGCAGTTAATGGCACAGAGTGAAGTTAGTTGGTTAATCCTATCTGGTTTATCTGCAACGAAAAATGTTCAGTCAATGTTTTTCTTAACATTTTATTGAATTAACTTTATTCAGGTGTTTTGGTCTTCCCCATCCTGCATGCCTAAGTGCCCTTCGGCAAGATAATGTACCCAAAATTGCCCCTGACAGCGGTGTGAGTGATGTGTAAACGAGAAAGTGAGGAACATTGAGACACTGTATGAATGTGTGTGTGTGATTGGGTTAACGGCAATAACTGTATTCTAGTGAGGTTTAAGTGGTCATCAAGACATGAAAATAACTAAATAAATACAGACCATTTACAGACCATGTCGGGTATTTCAAAGGTCTGTAAAGCAATTGACACAATCTTTACTTTTAAGACAAATTGCTAGAGAGGAAGTTATTCTATGAATGTTGCTGCCATGAAGTAGATCAGCACCTGTGACTTCTGTGAATGTCTGTGTCATTCTGACACAGTTAAATAAAAAAATCCAATTATCAAAATAATCTTGTGTTGATTTTGACCTGTGGTTTGACCGAGTTGCCGACCACTACTTTATCCAAGGACGTAGAAGAAGTCATGTTCACAAACTGAAGGCACACTGCCCCGCCCCCAAGATATGCTACGTTAGAGCTCTGGTTATTACATTTGCATTGATATTGAACGTATCACACATTTCCAAATCACACAAAATTTCACACTACACTTCCCTCGGTCATTTAGAAAACACATGCCGAGGATGATAAGATGAACAGTTCTCAGGATGTGAGATTTTTTTCCTGCACTCTTCAGTAATTATCTCTCTACCATTCCCTCTCTCACCGCACAACTCCATCTATCATCCCTCCTTCTCGCTCTTTCTCTCCCTCGACTGCTCTCTCCCTCACTCTCCACACTTTCTACCTCTTTTTCTCTGGTGTCAGCTGCAAGCTGCAATATTATGTGAGCAAAATGTCAAGTGCTTCCAATGGAGCAGGCAGACTATGTTTAGTGCTGTTGACAGACAGACACACATACAAATTCACACAAACACACACACAAACACACACACACACACACACACACACACACACACACACACACACACACACACACACACATACACAGTGATGGGCAGACACAGACAGACATGCACAAGATGCACAAACAGTGAATTCAGAAAGTATTCAGATGCCTTTAATTTTGTATTTTATTAGGTCGCAGACTCGGGCTTCAATTAAAATATTAAAAATATATATATTTTTTGCCCTTATCATTCCCCACCCAGTGTACCATAATTGCAGTGAATTGAAGTTTTCCAAGAGCACAATATACTCCATAATTCATGAATGAAGTTTGGAACAACCAGGACTCTTCCCCGAGCTGCCTGCCACACTGAGCAGTCAGGGAGAAGGGTCTCTGTAACAGAAGTGACTGAGAAGTTGACGACTACTCTGGCTGAGCTCCAGAGATCCTGTGTGGAAAATCTTTCAGTGGGACAACCATCACTGCAGAACTCCACCAGTCTGGACCAGACGGAAGCCTTTCATTACTGAAGAACATGTAAAAGCCTGTTGGAGTTTTCAAATAGACTGAAGACTGTTAGAAACAGGATTCAAGAGTCCTGCTTGTTCCAAACTTCTCCAAAGAATTATGGAGATCACTGTTGCTCTTGGGGACCTCGATACAGTCAATTTTTGTAGCCTTGACACAATCATGTCAGAGCTCTGTGGTCAGTCCCTTTGACCTCCTGGTTTGGTTTTTGCTTGAATTTATATAACCAGCTGTAAGAGCTTATATTAACAGGTGTGTACCATTCCAACTCATGTCCAACGATTGAATTTACCAAAGGTGGACTGCAATAAATGTGATATATGCGTTAATCTTTTATTTTTACACTGTCATAACGGGAAAGTACAGGTAGCTTAACTTAATCCACAAACCACCACCTGTAAAACCCACAAATTTATGTTTTACCAAATATCTATTAACAATTAGTTTATGGTGGGATGCTGTACAGTGTAGTATAATCCAAATCTACTACTTCCAGTAATGTGGAACTTCCTCCGCCCCACTTCCTCCTTCCTGACACACATAGACCACATTTACACACACTCCAACTCACTTCAGGCTTCAGATCTGCACTAGTCTATATCTTGCCGGTAGAACTAAGGTTCATGGACTCAAAAACTGTGAGTTGTGCCAGGTCTAAATCAGTATTCCATCAAGGTAGATGAGCGTTTTAAGAGGCTCTTAATGGCGTGATAGATGATTAGGCAACAGGGCTGAGGTCAAATATCTTACAATTTATATCATTTGGGCAGTGATTTGTCAGGAGAACTACTCCAGCTGGGTGGTTTTCACTTAAAAATGAAATCTTAAAGAGCAATAAAAGTTTAAGATATTGAGTCATTGCCTCAAAGTAAAAAACTACACTTTTGGACGATTGCACTTTTCTTGACGTTACTGTTGGGAAAACAGATGAGCCAATATAGAAGTTATGTGACTAGCATACAGTGACACAATTTAGTGCTCTGATGGTTTGAGGTGAGTAAGGGAGGCCACCATGCAGCCAGTAAAAACAGCTATGACTTATGTTGTGTGGTGAAACAGTACTTTCCAGCCAAGTCAAGAACAGTTGCATCTTTGAAAAGTGTCGTAACATTTGGATTTTTGCTATGTCTCGAGTTTTATTCGTATTGTTGTCATACGAATAAAAACTGTTTGTTAAGTTCCATTTGGCTTGGCGAGAAAGTAGCAACGTAGACACAGTGAGGGGGCGTGTCTCACCGACAGTGAGGGATCGTGGGAAGTGTAGCTGGCCCAACGTTCATTCTCCAACTCCTCCATCACCTACAGCATGCAAAGAGAGTGAGGGGGTTTTATACACATACTGCAAACAGACATGCACACACACCCACACACACACAGATACATAGAGTGCATACACGCTTTCTACAACACTCAGACAAAACGCACCTGGTTCATGGCACTTTTCAACCAGGTATCCACTGCAACTCCCACCTGCCGTAGAAGGTCCAACCGAGCCTCCGCTTTCAACTTTATCGTCTTTGGAGAGAGAAGAGGTGAGAAATGTTAAGAAAATCAAACATATCATCCAAAGTTTGTACTCATCAGTCTTAAGAAAATTCAACTTGGGTCTCCTTTTATTTTAAATAGGGGCATCTTAAATCTTCTTTGTCGTTGTATGTACAATAAGTAAACCTTTGTCTCATAGAGCCACTGTGTGTCCATGTCGCTACATTCACCCTGTAAAATGCAGTCTTAACTGTTAGGAATGATGAAGGAAAGAAGAGGTTGTAAAAATGAACAGTATGCATTGACAAGACTGATTACCACACTGGTTTCAGCATCTCCAAGTTGTAAAAGTGACTCCCTGCTTTATAATAATTTAGCACCTGGAAACCTTTTACCCTTGTACTCGCAAAGAGGAAAAGATAAATATTTTTTAAACCCGATACTGAACCAAAAACAAACAGAAGGCGATAACTGTATCGTTCGCCTTAGTAATCATCTGTAAAATTGAAGGAGAATGGGGTTTAGCACAGCAGCATGAAAGGTTTAGTTTGTATTTTCTTAACATACCTTTAAATGTATGTACTGTATGTACAAACATTTAAAGGTATGTTAAGAAAACTTACCTTTAAATTTTTGTATGTACATGATGAGACTCGGACACCCCTCAGATTTACAGTCAGTTTGTCCCACCTCTTCAATCGCGCCTTTTATCTATGATCTTTTCTCTCTTTTTTTTTCTTGCAGTCTTTTACCGTTTTCCTCCATTTGCTCCATCATTACCCACTCCTTCTCTTCCTCACTGCTGCTGACAGAGCAGATTGAAAGCTGATGCCTCACTCCCACAGAGACAGACTGACACTATGTCAAGATAGACTCCCCAGCTTTGATCAATAAAGTTCCTGAGCCCATTTAAACACATCAGTTTCTCTTTTCCATTAGCAGAAAACCCTAACCCAAATGCTAGAGAAAGGCACCTGCTGCCATTACAGCTGCTGCTGCTGCTGTTGGACCATGAACATACTGGATCAAAGGAAAGAAATGATAAAACACTTGCCAGTTAGACAATAATGATTAAAAGAATGAACAACCATGCAGTTCATTAGTTTGAGTTAACAAAATAAGCAGCCGGTAGCTTGAGAACAGATCAGTGGTGGAAAGACTGCACAGCCTCGTACAGAGAGAGAGTCCTTCAAGGCAGCTGTAATCAATATATCCGACAGAAAGGCCGACAGAAAAATGGATTGAATGATAGACATGTAGAGAAACTGCAGCAGCAAAGCTCAGCTGTCGGGCCTCAACTAATAGTGAGTTATTGTACGTTAGTTCTGATTTAAATCGTTTAGAAGTGGTGAGACCAGAAGATGAGAACAGTTGTACGAGGTTAAACATGTTCCAACATTTGTTTAATATGGTTATGACTTATCCAATAGCTTCTCAGCCTTGTTCCAGGTTAAAAATTCCTTTTATATGGATTTTATGATACACCAATTGACAAAATGACTGAGATATTTACTCCTGGAACCGATGCCATTCTAAAAGTGGGCATCACTGATATACTGTATATCTATTGGGATTTGTTTCACAATCCCGAAACTATAACAGCTTAGAGAACTGGTTGGCCACAACAATAGAGCAGATATAATAGACATAATTTGTGCAGTGTTTCAATACACAAACCAAATGGGCAAGTTGATACATCTTCGTGACTGTGTCCGTGTTCTATTTACCAAAGATGTTAATACTGCATGTCAGTGCAGATGAAATGAGATGCTATTTCCAATCAGTTTTTCACTCCTTTGTTTGGTTTCATGTGTCTGGGAGCACAAACTCCTCGGTTTCTTACAGATGCTGATGCCACGTGTTAATAAGGCCAGATTGTCTCGGAGAGCCTTCAACAGCTTATTAGTATGAAGACAGACTCTTGTCTCAATCATTCTCACTCTCTCACCCTCTGAGAACCTCTTAGAAAGAGGAGGCACAGAGGCCAATGATTAGATCATTTCACAGAGAAATCCACAGAAAATATCAAACATTTTCCTGCCTTACAAGTATGCTCACAGTGCAAAAAATACTTCATAATGAAGCTTATACACGAGATAATATTTCTTGTAAATCTCTTCAGCTCTTTGAGCTCAATAGTACAGGAAAAAGAAAATAAATAAATGATGTGAATAAAGTCGTACTATTACCAGAACAAAGTCGTTATTTGACCAGAAAAAAAGGTTATAATGCCAGGAGAATAAAGATGTAATTTACGTGTAGAATCTTTTTGTCATAATATTAAAAGTTTCTTATTGTAATTTAACAAAATTATATCTTGTAAAGCGTATGTCTTTTATCTGGGATTAGATTTTTTTTACCAAGGTAATCATATAATTTATCCTTTTTTTCTTTGCCAATCATTTTACATCCCAAATATAGGCTTATTTGTTTTTCTTACTAACAGTGTGTTGAAAAAGCTACTGCAAAAATGCTTGCTGTGGTGAAGATGAGACTTACTGTTAAAGGAAAGACCTGCACCATCAGTATCCAGATCATGTTGTAATCAAACCTGGATAATGTCCTTTGTGCTGCTTTCACTCCCTTTATAATTCTGAGATAAGAGCTCTGTGATGAAGCCATTTGTACCAAATGAGCTCATACAATATTCATCCTCTTACTCAAGGTAATGCTGCAGAAAAGAATAGTAGACAGACAGACAGTGTGAGCGAGAGAGGCTGATGCAGAGAGGAAGAGAGAGGGGGGTTGGCGTAGGAAAAAGGTGGCGTGGTCACGTCTGCACTTTGCAATGAACATGCTCCATAATTATTCTGTATTGAGTGAGATCATAGGTTGCAGGGTAAAAGATAGTTTGTCTATCACGAAGAAGCAGTAAAATGACATGACACAGTCTTTTACCAATAATTTGCTGTAATATTTTAGAGGGAAAAAAGAAGGGAGAGATAAATAGTGATCAGTCAGAAGGTAACATGCGGGAAGAAATATAATACCTGACAGCAGAGGGTGCTAGATTTGTATGTGAAGACTCATAAAAAATAGTGGCGTTGAGGCAAAGAGAAAGAGTTGTGCAAAGTCAAGGAGGAAAAAGAAACTGAGAGATGAAATTCAGGTAATTTTGAGAGAGAACAGAAACCGAAAGGAGGTGAGGAAGATGAGAGACATTGCAGTGTTCTCATTCACAGCGTGACACGTTGCATCTGTGAGAATCAATACATAAATGATAGATATCGCTGAGGGGTGGAGAAGGAAAAGAGAGGGAGTGAGAATACAAAGAGAAGGAAGGAGAGACAGATGTGTGGATGGAAAGCCAAAAGAGGAAGAACAAAATAGCACTTAAAGTATTAGATATAAATCTCATTAGATGAGACATTACTCTCCAAAAATAACTTATCTGATTTTAGCAAATCCACTTAGAGCAGAGGATGAGATGTGGATAAATAACTTGAAAGTTCCATACATCCTACACTTGGTGGACTGATCAGTCCTGTGCCAGGTTTGTTATTTGCTTGCTGCTATATCAGCCACGCTGAAGAGCAGACTGCCACTGATACCATTCAAAACACTAAGTAATTGGTCACTCAGCCCAAACCAGAGTAGGGGGAATATGACAAGACAGAAAGTTACACTATCACTGTGATTGTTGTGTGAGGGTTTGTTTGTGAGACTAGTCTGTTTTTTCCCCCTACTTTTATACAAGATTTTAAGTTTGAGTTGTTTATTTCACTTTCAGATTTTTTATGCTTTGGCTAAAAATCCTGCATTCGCATTCATATACTCCCTGCTTGTGCTTGGTTCTGCTCTGCTAAAAACTGTGCTCTTTCACACTTATATTTCTTTGCTTGGACAGATTTCCTTCGTCATAAACAATGGGGAGAAAAAAGTATTTAGTCAGCCACCAATTGTGCATGTTTTCGCACTTAAAAAGATGAGAGATGCCTGTAATTTTCATCATAGGTACACTTCAACTATGAGAGACTGAATGGGGGGAAATAATCCAGGGAATCACTTTGCAGGATTTGTAATGAATTAATTGGTAAATTCCTCGCTAAGTACAAACAAGCAAGATTTCTGGTTCTCACAGACCTGTAACTTCTTCTTTAAGAGGCTCCTCTGTCCTCCACTCGTTACCTGTATTAATGGCACCTGTTTGAACTTGTTATCAGTATAAAAGACACCTGTCCACAACCTCAAACAGTCCCACTCCACTATGGCCGAGACCAAAGAGCTGTCAAAGGACCCCAGAAACAAAATGGTAGACCTGCACCAGGCTGGGAAGACTGAATCTGCAATAGGTACGCAGCTTGGTGTGAAGAAATCAACTGTGGGAGCAATTATTAAAAAATGGAAGACATATAAGACCACTGATAATCTCCCTCGATCTGGGGCTCCATGCAAGATCTCACGCCATGGGGTCAAAATGATCACAAGAACGGTGAACAACTATCCAAGAACCACACGGGGGACCTAGTGAGTGACCTGCAGAGAGCTGGGACCAAAGTAACAAAGGCTACCATCAGTAACACTCAACGCCGCCAGGGACTCAAATCCTGCAGTGCCAGACGTGTGCCCCTGCTTAAGCCAGTACATGTCCAGGCCCGTCTGAAGTTTTCTATAGAGCATTTGGATGATCCAGAAGAGGATTGGGAGAATGTCATATGGTCAGATGAAACCAAATATAACTTTTTGGTAAAAACTCAACTTGTCGTGTTTTTGCCCCACTGTACTTCTGGCATTATATCAGTTGGCGAATTTTGACAGACTTGTTGCACAAAGCTGAGGCTGGAGCGCAGGAAATTTAAACACAAGTAGCACATATGTGAGTGAAAGGGCAGGGTTTTGAATGAAAGCTTTACAAAATCCGAATGTGCCATAAATAAGTCCTGTTCTCAAACTGAAAGGCCAGGCTCTTGAATAAAGAAAACCCACAGACTCTACATTGACACTGCTGCGTCACATAAATATAGATTGTATATTTGCAAGTAATTCATTTTTGTATTTCTCCATAACAATGCAAACTTTGCATAGTAGCAGAAGCTAGAGGTGAGTTTATCATAGAGCTAACAAGCTAACAGTCCAATTTCATCTGTCTTTGCATGTCTTTGGACAGGACAAAAGTCATACTAGACCCAGATAAAACATTCAACAATTTATCCTCCGTTACATGGCTCAAATTACATGATAAAAGATAAATGTCGACAATCGGAGTCACACACCTCAGCTCTGCGCATGTTTTCTTTGGTGTCTTCTATCTTCAGTTCCAGATCAAGTCTGCCTTGCTCTGTGTTGGGCAAACCATGGCTCTCACACTCCTCCAGAGACTGAAAACCACACACAGACAAACACATAACTTTGGTTACTGAATTTCAACAATGGGTATGAATTGAAAACACAAGTGTGTATGTGTGAGACCATCTTACTCTCTTGTAATGGATGATATTCTTGTGTTCCCTGGCCGCTCTTGTTGCCCATTTCCTGGCCTCTTTGTTCAGACTGTGCTCCTCCGTTGTCCCTGTATCCGACTCCAGCTGACGACTCTAATATAGACAAACACGGACACACAAACACACGCCATTATGGTAGGCAAACACACACATAAGTGTACATATAAGTACAGTATCAGCGATAACAGCACAAGGTGTTTGCTTTGCAGAAGCTGTTAATGAAGCTAAAGAGAGTGTGAGAGAAAGATTGTTTCCTTCACACATAATTAATACAGGGTGTGCTCTATTGTTATGCTGTTGGAATAAACTAGCTGTTTCAATATAATCACATGTGAGAATGCACAGGAGTATGAGAATGTCTGAGTGATTTTTTTGTGTAACAACAGGAGATACGCTGCATATAAAATCACTTGTGCGGGACTGTTGGGGAATTTGCATGACTATCAAATTAAACATATAGCACCAGTTATAACCATGTGTCTATTCTTCTTTTTTAATGTATTAGATGTTTCTCTAAGTTATAAGTTGGTTTACACACATTATTAGAAATAAAGACAGACTGATACCGATATAAGGGAGTAGACAACTTTTCATACCGATATTTGATACAATATATACATATAAAACAATTGTCAAAGAAATGTAATTCAGGGTTTATATTTGACTGTTAAACTAAATTATATCAAAAAATACAGTTTTACTATCCAGTGATCTAAATTACTGTTATGACAGTGAGGGTTGTTATTGAAGTACAGTATGATATCATTGTTAAGGAAAACCCAAACACAATTTAATATACACAACTGTAAAAAATGTATACTAATACCTATATTTTCTGCATTATTTATTCCGTCAAATATAGTAATTTTCATACAAAGGACAAGTAAGCCTAACATTTGTATTGTGTTGGTTCTGTAGCATATATATTCTATGCTATATTATTACACAAATTAGCAAGAAAAGTATGACAAAATATGACATCTGTTCAGGCTGTGTTTTGGAAAATTAGATTTCACTTCCTAAAATAACTGAAGCTCAAGACGTACAACCACCCAGTGTCACTGATATGTTTTCACAGACCTGAGAGCCTGAGGATCACCTTAATCTGATAATAAAAGTGCTTTAGCCTCAGACTCAACTACACAATATTTTAATTGCAAGTTTCCATGCACATCATATCTATTAATTATGTGCTGCTTCAGTAACAAGAGGGCACCAAACTGAGCTAAGTATAGGTGTGAAACCCAGAGCTTCACACTAGAGATTTACGGCTTAATTACATTCATGTGAGGGAGAGTGTCAGGGAGTTAGAGCGGAGACAAAACACCTGATTTAAACAGTGGCTGTAAACTGACACGTTGTTGAGAGAGCAAAGTCTTGTTTTTCGATATGTTGTTAAAATGATTGGTAAAATTGGTAAATTTTGTTGAAATGAGTTTAAAGGCTGAATTGGAGCTTCTTTCAAACGTCCTACCAGTATTTATGTGCTGAAGGGAAAATGTAAAAGCTGAACGCCATGCATTATACAGTATATGGATCTCCTCTTTTGTTTAGGTTGCTTATATGGCAGCTTTTAAAGCATGATGGTGAGCCTGTAAAAAGTCATTCATCATTGTGTTACATCTGCCCAAGGAGATTATGTTTTCACGTGCTTTTCTCTTTGTGTTTATTTGTTAGTTTCTACGACACTCCACCAGTACTGTAACATTTCATTAATGTATTTTGCATAAATGTCTTGTTAATTTCAACACATTATTTATGCAATTCAAACTTTTTTTCGGGGTATTGTGAATTAGGACAATTACAGAATTTTTTTGAATAAAAGTTAGAAATATCATAATAAAATGTTGATAATCCATGATTAGATTATATTAAGATTTATAAATAAAAAATGTAAACTAGTCCGCCTTACAGCTAGGGAAATGTGAAGTAAAGGACAGTAAATATAAAACAATGAGATCATACTGTACTTCAATAACAACTCTCACTGTCATAAAGGTAATTTAGATCACTGGATAGTACAACTGTTATTTTTAAACCTTGGGTGTAAAACTGTAAGAACAAAGTGGGAGGCACGACGTACAGTACACTGGTTGAAAAGTGGGACTAGGAGTACTATCAAGTACTAAAACCTGGGGCCTTGTGTCATATACTGTCTTTACTTTTACATTATTTTCTCTGAACCAGCCATGTTCTTGCCTCTTTGAGATGCTATGAATGTACTGTTCTGAAGTAGGTAAGCATCGTTTCACACAAGTCACAGTCTCTAAAAAAAGACCTCTCTCCACATCTCAGAGAGAAACAAACCACCGTCCTGACTAATCCAATACATCACATTGCACAGCACCTATGGCAGTATTTCTGTGTAAGCTGTTTTTAATGAATTTTTAAAAGCAGTGGGAGCCTGAGACTCCAGGGTGTCTGCATAACCTGCAGCAGAGCAGAAAGTGGTACGCCCTGACTGTGGCTAATACATTGCTATGATTAGACATTCTGTGTGGATTAATTGCCAAGAAAAAATGTAAGGTGTTCTCATAAAACAAGTATTTGCAAAGAGCTGCAAGTTAACCACAAGATAATCCGTAATCCAATTTAGCCTTATTTTCAGTATTATTCAACATGAGGTCCCAGAAAAGCAAATATTTATAATATTCTATTATATGATAACCTTCTTTGTTATTTGGTCACATACTCACATACAGCATGTGTCTTGATTTTAGTGGGACGGTTTAGATTGAATACAAACAACTAAAATATGCACATATATACAAACAACAAGAAGAAAAACCAAAAACTTACTGTGACCATATCTTGAACCTATAACGCACTGCAAATGTGCAAACAAAAAATCCCACACACCAAACATTTGACTCATCTATGTACAGGAGGGCGATGATCATGTGGTGACATTTCAACAGATGATGTAACAAGGTTACGGCATGTGATGAATCATCTGGTGCTGGGACGGCACTGGTCACCATCACACGACAGTGTGACGGCATCACAGTGCTGTGATCTTGATGTCATAACAGCAGTATTCAGACATCAAGCAAATGCAGCTCTCTTGTTTCATTAAAGCAACAAGGAAATTAAGGGGTTTATAAGGTCTTATGGAGCCGCAGTATCGATGTCCTTCTGATACACACCCTCAACCAATCGTGTGTCAGTGTCAGCTGTCAATCACAACACTTTTTTTATAGCATCAAATAACTACCAGATAATGAAAATCTAAACAAACATCAGTGTGATAAGAACTACCTAAAATCATGTACTTGGAGTTTTTAGTTTTCACTAACATGGAGGAGTCAGGATGTATTACCTATACTGACAGATGTGCTTGCCTGGCTGCTCCACTGTCTGTTTAGGAACAGACAGCAGGAATGTGAAGGTTATGCAAGTGGACTTACTGTCTTTCTGACTGTCTGCAGTCAATCAGGGTTAAACCAGGAAGAAAACAACTTAGCACTTTATAGTTAAGCAGTCTAATTAAGAAAGGAGCAATATGCAAACACTCTGCTGATATGGACACAGTGGTTAATATATAGCCAGTGCCTCAGTTCAGTTCAATATCACTGAATAAAGAAATATATTAGAACATAAATGGACGTGATGATTCATGGTTTGTGTCAAGAATGAAAATGGGAATTTAACAATTAAGACTACCTGTGCCAGGGTCATTCTCATGGCACTGACGGGCGACGGCTCAATGTCCACCAACTTCTGCACCGAGCTCAGAGTCTGGCACACACACATACACGCAGACAAGTATCCCGAGCACATACGAACACACACACACAAACACACACACACAAGAGCAGCAGAGCATTCACACAGACACGTAGACAAAGGGAGGAGGTTAATAGGGGGGAAAAAGTGTAGGACGAAAGTGTTAGCAAAGGTTGAACAGGAGGCTCACAGAAGGAAGAGCACATTGTTAAAAAAGATCAGAGTTGGAGAAAGTGAGTGAAAAGGTGAAAGATTGAAAGACGCTAAGAACGGAGAGCGCACAACGTGACTCAGACACAGGAGAGAAGGATATAGGAATTAGGACCAGTGTCCAATGGGAGACGTCTCTTTTTTTAGCCAGCAGTACTTAGCAAGGTCCTGGAGGGGTGAGACAGCATGGCTCCCGCAGCTCCATTATGATCACAGATGATCAATTGACGACAATATTCAATATTATGATCAATCAGCAACCACTTGATTTGAAATAATTTGTATATTAACTTGATGACTACAAAGAGAAGTTCCTAATGGACAGTGATTTATTATTTCAGTGATTAAAATTAGAATACAGAGTAGATTCATACTTCTATCATGCCAGACACTGGTTAACTACATGAGTCCATCCTGAATTGTTAACATGAATGAATCTTCTAAGGCTAAGGGGAAAATATTCGCAATATTGTATAACTGTATAAATTCTCTATTCTCTTCGAGAATAGGGAAGATCAGAGCTTTGCCTCACAGCCCAGATGTTTTAATAACATTCTCTAACAATCATGGTATTCAATGTAACACAGATTCTGTTTCAGTGACTCACCTAAATTGAGATTAACAGCCACAGATGTAAAATGTGTTTGTGTGTCTGTATGTATGTGTGTATGTGAGAGTAATTGCAAATACTTTTGAAGTCACGAAGATACGACAGTGCATATGCATGCAATAAATTGACAATCCTGCTGTGTGAACAGGTTCATGTACAAACAATACAAACTATATAAAACTATGTGTCTCACCATGTCACATTCACTAGGCTGGAACTGGAAGTCGTGTGCTTTGTGAAACACTGGATTCTCCTGCATGAACAGCTGCTGGTTGAACTCTTCAATTATCTGTAAGAAAGACAGAAACACATTGTGAGCGGAGCAGAGTCAAGTTCATGCAGACTTCACACTCCAATTACACCGTGTGCCTATGCTCCAACATGGTGAACAGCGCTTGTGAACTCTGCTGGTTACCCACTCTGCTCGGTCTGATTGTGCATGAAGTAAAACAGTTTCCACTGTAGAGAAGTGTTCTCTCTTACGAGCTGGCAAATCCACCATTGGAGTCACACATATATAAATGTGAAGTCAATCACGTTAACCAGTCAACGATTCATGCAGAGCTGGGCTACGATTTGCCTCACAACATTTAGCAAATGTTCTATTTGCCTTTTATTCAGGAACGGGAGGTGAAAGTTTGCGACTGATACGTTTGTGTATGTGTGAACGGGCCCTTATAGAAGCATCCACTAAAGTAGAAGATCGATCAGCTTGCTTTTAAGGGGAAGGGGACACAGTACTCTGATTGGTTTATTGCCTGTTACAGCCTAAACACACCATTATCAACTGTTAGTTCCATACAGTACATGCTTCTCACAGAGTCTTTTAATTATGTTATTATGTCAAAAAGATGGGTTGATATTTCCCACCAGACCTGACTCACCCTGGTGGATTTGTCGAGCAGGAACTGGAAGGTGTTGTGTGTTGCTTGGGAGGCCTCTAATTCCGTATGACACAGCGACACCAGGTAGTCTTTCACATGCTCGTAGATTCTGCCATCCAAGGCCTGGAGGACACAAAGAGAGAGAGCGGGACTGGGTGTTACCACAAAAGAAAGGATTAATTCAACGTAACTCCGTAATCCTTCATAATGAATTAGAGAGCACAAGACAAATCAGGAGGGGACACCAAGACAGAACCAGAGACAGAAAGAGGGTGAAGAGTGAAAAAAGATTATATTTCAGTTTATGTATACACAATCATAAATGTATTTGAGTGAGACAAAGCAGCAAACATTTTCAATCGTTTTGGCAAATTGCCTAACCTTTACACAACATCAGCAATAGAATATATAAGCTGGGAATGTCCTAATAGTTGATAAGACAAGCATGTTGTATCTGCCCTCAGGAAACAGGACACAAAGTCTGGCTCCATGAGTATTTTTCTTTCATCAAGACAGATGTTTATACTATGTACTATAGCCCTTGATGTTGTTGTGAAGTACTTCCCAATAACATGGACCTTAACTGAAGTTGAAGTTAAAACTCTCACACACAGTCTTCCTTCTCAGGCTGTGTTGGTGTGTACTAACAGAATCCTGTCAGGGAGGGAAAATGTATCCTGTTATTGTTCTTGTTGGTCAAAAGAGTGACATCATGATAATCAAAGAAATGTCCAGCTTTAACCCGACTAGAGGTCTTATCAGCCAGAGTAACTGAAATTAACTGAAACTCACGTCCAAGACAGATTCTTATCAATGAAACTAAACTGAGAAAGAAAAGAAAAGAAGAATGTAGAGAAGGGAACAAGTGAGACAATTGACGAGAGGAAAGAAAGAGGCGGTAGAAGTCAAAGAAAGGACAGAAACAGAGCAACAAAAGGTGTAAATTGGTGAGAAAAGAGAGAGACAGGCTGAAAGATAAGCATGTGGGGGGGATGCACACGTGTGTGTGACAAGTTTTCTTTGGATCGTGTTCCCACAGCTGCAGGGGGAGGTGAAGGGTTCAGATTCCAATTCAAAAACACACAACTCTCAATATACTCAGACATGCATACACTCCTCTGGTTTTCACTGAAGCTCACACTTTCAGAAACCGTCTTAAACGCTTGATTGGTCAAGGGATGTTTTAGGCCAAGAATATATTCTCCCATGATAAAACCTACAAATGGTCTTCTCTCACACTCACACACAATGTTTTTAATATGCACAAAAACTTGAATACACCCTTTGCCTAACTGCGCACGCACAAACACACACACACACACACAAACACACACACATATAACACACACACACACACACACACACACACACACACACACACACACACACATAACACAGACGTTTTAAAACAATGCCGTATTGACAAGGAAATTATGTCATTAAGGCTGGGTTGTTGGCTGACTTCACTCAAAATGTTCCCACATCAGTCTACTCGTTTCCTCCTTCATTTTTCTTCCCTCCCTCCACTCCTCTTTTCATCCATTTACGGTAATGTTGAAAAGAAGTGAGTCAGCTTCCAGAAAAAGCCCCATCCCTATGTCATGGTCATTGTGTGAGTGAGTGTCTGGTAGTGAGTTTGGGTTGAATGACTGAAACCGCCTCGACTAACTACACCTATGAGAGCCAGACAGGGCGTCTGAGGTTGACTTGTATCGTGTGCATGTATGTGTGTGTGTGTGTGTGTGTGTGTGTGTGTGTGTGTGTGTGTGTGTGTGTGTGTGTGTGTTTGTAGCAGGGGACATTAAAGTGTACAGTAATACTGACATCAACTGCCAACAGCAGAGGGAGATGTGGAGCAGCATGTTCTTCCTCCGCCCTCTCACTACAACTGTCGCATTGACAAGGACAGCAGCGCTCAGCATAAGGTGTGTGTCATTGCAGCATCCAGGTAAAGCACTTTGTACAGTCACGGTTTACAAAGTGGACTCCTGATCTAAACAGTATGATTAACTTTAAGCCTCCTCATCCATCATCCCCAGAAAACCTATAATTTTCATCTCTTCTCATGTAATCGATAATATTCTTTGCTCTGTATTAAACATTAAAAGACAGAAAAGGCCAAGATTTAGATAAAGAGCGCTGATTATGCAACAGGCCGTTTTCATACTGATGAAAATAGAAAGCATATTTTGTCTGAGCTGTATAATTGCTGTTGTGGTGAAGCATATTTTGTTTGTCTGCAAGTGTGATCAATGTGTGCCATCTACCGCCCTGCTCTCGGAGGTGGCCTTTTCTTTGAGTTGTCTCAAACCTGTGAAAAGCACACAGGCTTCCTCATTATGTTGATTTTGATCTTTCTGTTGGGGGGTTCTGTAACATTGATTTTTAGGTGAAGACCTGTAAACATCACAAATTCACAAACCACAGAGGAGGGAGAGAACGCGGGACGAGCAGATTGCTTCCCTCAAGCGATGTCCCCTTGTTCTGTTTGTGTGTTTGCGTGCACGTATATGCTTATGTGCGAGTTTCCCCGCAGTACCCCGTCCTTCTGTCACAAGGAGCTGAGGATCTATTATTCAGAATGGCCTCATAGTATAGATGCTCATACGGGCTTGAGGCAGAATATGGGAGATAGGAGAGATCGAAAAGGACGGATGGGCAGCAGAGTCGGGTAGCTGAAGATGGAGAGGAAAGGAGTGAGCGAGCGAGAAAACACAGAAAAGAATAAACCAATCTACAAAAAGATTAATGAGCCTTACTTTGAATGTTATATTGGAATAAACACAACTTACTTCACAGTTCAGACACAGCGTGTACATGTAAGTGTGTGTTTGTCAGACTGTACTGGATGATCTCACCCTTACTCAGCAGCTTATTCACACAATAGCTATGGTGTCTATGTGCAGGGCAGACTAAGACAGGGCGATAAAACACCATCAATAATTATCTCAATATAATTTTTATCAATAGCAACTCAAAATAAGTCCAATAAATAATATAATGAATTGTGAAATAGAGTTCAGCTTGGGCGAAGAAATTTCTGTCCGAAGCAGTTCAAGCCCAAGGGCAAACTTAACGAGCCGAACCCGAACTGTCTGACAATCTGTATTATTATTATAAATTTTTTTATTGGATCCTGACCCGAGTCTGATGTTTTCCCTGATTTCAGGCACGTGTAGTGTAAAACATCAAGCAGCCAATTTGACTGAGCCACAGTATCAATTCAAAGATTTAGTCCGAACCCTGTCCGGCACAGCACGGCTTGGGTCTGGTTTCCACACAAGTGAGGAGGAAAACACCTCTACTCAGTTGCAAAATTAATTATCTTAAAAATGTAAATGAATAATAATGTGACATTGATCGTCACAATTATCCATATATACTTTTTACCTTTATGCCATATTACCAAGCCCGAAGGCAGCCTGTTGTTTAGTGTATGAACTTGTAGATATTTGGCAGCCGGCATGTTTGCATGCACACTTTATTAGTTTATTATTATCATTATTACTACTATTACGATTATTAACAGATTTAGGCATTAATCATGTATCATTGTTATTTTTTTTTGTTAGTGAACATAAGCGTTCAACAGGCCCAGATTTCTTTGGTTGTTTGAGATTAATTCCTGTTTTGCTATTGTGTATGAACTAGAAAGGTCATGTACAACCAGAAGGAACATAGTGTTTGTACACACAAATAGCAGCTTGGCAAACAAAGACGGCAGAAAAATATTAAGGGTGACACTGAATCAGCTTCTGTGTCACAACTGAGTGCTTTGAGCCACCTAACAAACCATGAAGCCTACATCCCACAGACACATTTAAATCGACAGACATGCACAGCTGCACGTCATGTGAAGGTGTCAGATCCGATTATGAGCTCAAAACAATATTCCCTGCACACAGAAAATGAAACCTTCATTGATGCTCCAGTTATTTGCATCAATCCTCTGATGAGTATTTTCTATTCTCTCAATAAAACAGTCTTTAAAAATTACACACCACCTCAAAGTCTTCTGTTATTCCCTCATTCACTATTTGGAAAATCATAATTTCATGACCACCAATCATTTGTTAAGAGCAGACATCCAGACAGCTCCTATTGCAGCAATTCTCTTCACATAAGCCCCTTTCAACTCATAAATCCAGGGAACATTCTTTAAAGACTCAAAACTCTGAAATCATCACTTTTTCATGTATGGTTTTCAATGGTACAGCCAAACTTAGAGCGAGTGTGACTTAGTGCTCTGATAAAAGGGAGACGCTTATCATAAATTGAGCTTTGATTCAAATAAACATCCCTCTTTGAAATTTTTGGAACCAGAAATTGCTACTGGAAAATCCCTCTGGGTATTATTAATGTGTGAGACTCTTAAATCAGTGGTAGTTGTAGTAAAGGAAACTGTGGTTACAGCATTACAATTTGAACCGTCTGCTGCCTGGAGGCTGATTTACACAATTTTGTAGAGAACTTGTGGATTAGCTCCATAAATACCTGTATGCAGTGCAGTAGATCTGTGTGATAGTAGCGATCATGATGAGCGTTGGCAGCAGCTAGCGTTAGTAAGTAGTCATTCCTGGCCTGTGTCGCCTTGGAGTTGCAGTCACTTCTCTTCGCTTTTAGCTGAAACCAAAAAGAGAAAGACAATATTACATTGATGTACGACACAGACAGACAAAGGCTTTGAGCATCAGGTGCAGTTTTAGGTTCTGGTTAAGAGAGTCTGGTTGAAAAGCTCTGCCTTTAGAAGGAGTGTTATGTTTGTATTTTCAGCCTTTTTCAGATATGACCTGTGGATAAAGTCCAGAGAATTGGGTCCAGAGTTTACCCTGTGTTTGCCTTTCACACATGCACAATGCAGGAAGTTTTCTTCATAGACACGTTCACAACTAATCCTCTACAGGATTCAGACGGGAGGTGCAGCAACCGGGTGCAGCAGACAGAGGCAAGAAGGGACATACCAACTCTGCTGCGTAGATCACATGACTTTCTTTACAACACACTTCTACGTTTGTGATATTTGTTTAGTTTAAAAAATAAAAAAAAACATCAACTCCTGCACTCACTATGGGTTAATCCAGTGGGGGATCCCCGCTAAGTTCACACATTGGATGCTCCTGAATTTCTATGGACTTAGTATTAGGAGGCCAGGCAGAGAGTCCACAGAAACCGGGTTTCTGTGTGAGGCTCGCACTCTGACATTTTTGTTCACACATGCACCTGCTCCTGAGAAAATACAGAGTATCTGCAGCGTTCAGTGCATGTCTGAAAGCATCTTTTGTGAGTGAGCCCTCTTACCTTTACACTTGCTTTCTGTAAACTAATTCTCGACTGAAAAAGCCCCAGTTTAGACCTGGAAAAAAATACAGCAAACAAAGAGGTTAATCTTGATGAATAATGCATCCATATCTCATATTAATAAAAATAAAAAAAGTAACAAGACGTTATCTATCCCTGTGCGCTTAAGAATGCCAAAAATAACTAAACACATAGAGGTATGTTTAAATGCAACATTGCTACTTGATCCATTCACATTGATTCATTTAATTCAACAGATATTTATATTAAGTTAAAGGGAGAATAAGCTCTGGGCATTTCTAAAACCTCATAACTCTGCTCTTTAACCTCTGATTTACTGAAGTCATCATAAATTGACCCTGAACAGTCTCAGGCTGGACACCAATAAATCTCAACCTGATCCAGGCATCAGGAGTTATAATCATGGTGACATCAGAAAGACCTGCCTGATAAAATGATAGAGAGTCTGTGTGTGTGTACATGTGTGTGTGTGGCCATACGTACTCCATAACCTCTCACATCAGATGAAAAATACATTAGGGGTGAATGTCTGTCGCTTGCCTTTACTGTGTGTGTCTGCATTATATCGTTCTATGTTCCCCTGCACCAAGTAGTGTTGGATGTTTAAAGATGGTGTTGTGTCTCTTCATCATCATCTTCCCGTGCGGCTCTCCAGCCTGACAGAGACTAATGACTCGCTGTTTCTTGCTAATGAAATACACACACATCCACTAGTGCAATGGCAAAAAAAGCAATGCAGTAATTTCTGAGGCTGTGACTTTACACTCAGCGATAGAGTACAGAAAAGATGTGGACGTTAACTGGAGTCTGGAATTCAGTGAAGTGGAAATTCCTCTATAGCTAGAGCTACATAGGGGTAAAGCTACACTCATCAAGCTTGGATCAAATTTGGGTACCAACTGTGACTGCAAAGCAAAAATCCCATAATCCATGAATTCCTACAGCAGAAACTAATGGCACAGGAAAAATCCATATTTCCATCTACACTGAAAGCAACAGATAATTATTTTCAGCAGGCAAAAAAACCTCAAGCACAAACGCACACTAATATTGGCTAATCATGCACTCATGTTGTGTGCATTTACTTTGTATGACCAAGTCTAAGAAAACACCACTACACAAATGTAAGTGTGACTGATTAAGTATATTGGTGCCATACGGGACATATTTGTGGCCTCTCACATACATATGTTATCCTTTCTCATATATACTTTCAGTTTGATAATCACATACATACATTCTCACTCACACAGTAAGTATATTTCCGTTTCAAAAGTGTACCATCATTATCACATCTGTACTTTACAGACATATACAGTGCATTCAGTAAGTAATCAGAACCCTACCCCTTTTTTTTATATATTTTAAGTTGCAGTCTTAAAAAGTTAAAAGTATACAACTATTTGCTTATCATTCAACAATGCCACATAATGACAAATAGAAGACATCATTTTCGAAATTTTGCTAATCTCCAAAAAAAGAATGTTATATGTAAAATATATCACATTGACATAAGGACTTGATTATACTTCATTGCAGATATGTACACAAATAATTTTAAACACAACTGAGACGTATCTGTGGAAATGGAAAGTAGTAACAATATCAGCCTCCTGTGACACCTGAATACACTGCCGAGTATACATGACTTCCTCTGGTATTTGGTGAGAGGTTTTAGAACATGAAATGTAAACAAAAGGATCTGAACATATTTGCTTTGCTCAATACGGGCTAATGTGCCCAACAACTTACAACATTAATTAATTGAGCAGCAAAGCTGCTGCTGTAATCGGCTCTTTTAAAGTAAGTCTTAAAAAGACTTGGTTCCACTCAATTCTGACTGACTCAAACCTGGAAATTCATCTTCAAAAAGCACCATCAACATCACTACCATCTGGTCAGAAGCCTCACCAGAGCAGGTCCAACCATCGCATTAAAGAGGTTAGTGTGATATGTGATTAATAATTGAATATGGCCCATGAAGGATGTAAACTGAAATGGCCCTTGATAAGGCTAGGATTCCCTATACCTGCCGTAATTGCACTCAAAGGTACTTCAAATACTGAAGCCTGTGTTCACCTTGTTATTATGGGGTATTGAGTGCACATTTGTTTTTATGTACATGTATATCCATTCCAACATACACACAAACACACATGTGCGGTTCCATGGTGAACTTACCTGGCTTCTATGTCTGCCTTCTCCCGTATAGCGTGGGCAACCTGCTCAGAGTCGTAGTATTTTTTCTTGGCTTTGGCCAACTCCTTAACTGACTCCTGCAGCTCTATCTGAATGCCACTCAACAGATCTATGGTCTGCAAAGGGAAAGAAGAAAACAGGCGAGTAGTTAAAGACAGAGCAGGGCAACGTAACTCATGTTCAGTCTGTGTTGAGTCCTTGGAACAAAGCTGCAGAGATAACAAAGATTGCTTCAGGAAGGTATGAGTAACTTCCGACTATCATCACACTCCACTCACTTTTTTGAGCTGCTGTTCCTTGTAGAGTCTTACAGTCTTAGCGAGGTCTGATACTTGACTCTTGTAGTTGTCACACACGTTGAGCCTGGACTGGCTCACCTGCACTGTACCTTCTAAATAGGACCTCCACACTGCGTACACATTCCTGGTTGGAGAGAAAATGAACAACAACTGCTCAGTAGCTGGTCTATACCTCACAGTCCTCAGAACAATTGGTTTTTAAAAAATCACTGAGTTTTCCTGCAGAGAGGCAGAAAATTGTAATCCCCAATACCAGTTTGTGGCTGCCACTGTGGGATTAAAAAACAATATGAATGTGTGGGAAAATGCTGCTGTTAGAACCTACAGCAAGAGTCAATTCCTATATTTCAAACTTTCAGTACATTACAATGCCATTGTTACAATAAATAATGACTTTTGATTGTGCTGTGTACTTTATGGAAAGTATGACTGAACACACAAACCCACCTGTAGTCTGTTCTCTGGTCATCAGGGTTGATTCCAGGCCAGTCTCTCTTGAGGTACTGACTTGCTAATTTCTGCAGAGCCTGAAAGCAGAAGTGAAAATAACACAGTGAGAATAATTAATGCTAGAGTTTCTGAATAGTGAGTTTGTGGTAAATTAACACTGACAGAAAACATAAATCCTCCTGAAACCTTAAAATTACACTGCATGAGGCTTAATATTGCAGAACAGATTCTGATGCAACTTGTTCATAAGCTACTTTCATACTGCAATCCACATTATTTTCTGGAGGGGCTGTATGTGGTAACGTAAATGTCAGAGTCAGTTCCTCCTGATACAATTTCCTGCCAGCCCCAGTAGCAAAATTCCCTGATAATTCCCAGCAAGTAAGTGGATACATTGACCTTTCTGACACACGGCAGATGCATAACTGATAAAAACAAAAGAATACAAAAATCTCAGGATGAAAAAGAGACGCCATTAACCTAGAAGACATCACAAAATGTAATTCAATTCAAATCAATTTTATTTGTAAATCCTAACATTCATTATCTCAAAGCACTAAACAAAGTAAGGTTGGAGTTCAATTTTAGTAAATCTTTCCAAGTTGACAACGAGATTCGAAAGCTTTTGTCGATAAAGTCTGATGCTGCTGACGACACGCAGTAAACAAAAACATGTGCTTTACACAGCAGAACTTATAGGTCCTATTCTAACTCATGCCTGATATACTCAGGTGCCATCCCCTAATGTTGCACACATCTTCCTGTTGTTGAGAACTTGTCTAACTTGGACAATCTGCTGCTGCGTTCTTCATATGTGAAAGGTAACTCTGGAAAATGTCGAGAGCCAATTTTCTGAACAGAAAAAAATGCCTACTGTTCAGTGTTCATAGGTTATATAATTCATTTAAAAATGTTACCGAATGAATGAACATATGAAAAAAAATTCTGATAATATGAAAAGGATGGTCCTATATTTTTTGGTTCCAGTTTTTGCAGTGATATTATATTTCTATTTCAAGCACGCAGCCACAATCTTGACCTATGTATTCGGTAAACAAACACCAGTATAAAAGTGGATCATCGCTGAGTCAGCTACAGTGAATCCCCAAACAGCCCCTGTGTGTATTAACAGAGACCCAAAAGCTGCCAGAAAAGATAACCTACATTTTCTGGACTGTGTCACTGTGTCAGAGGCACAAATTGCAGACACTCTGCCCCTGCGTGCTTGTGAGATCTATGGATAAATGAGTGTGTTGTGTGTGTTTGTGTGTGTGTGTGTGTGTGTGTGTGTGTGTGTGTGTAGGCGTGTTAATCCTTATTTATAAAGCAGATGCTTACAAACCACAACAAAAGCTACAAAAATCCAGTCAGGACCGACACACAGGGCTCAGGGACACACTGATATTTATCACATCAATCTGAATGTAAATGTAATCTCCTCCTCCGTCTCCCAGTCATCACCTCTCTGTTTCAAATTATTAACGTTAGCATTCTCACAGGCATATTTTCCTAATTGCACTCTATTGTCCTCTTGTCCCCATCACCCCAGCAGGAATCCCGACATGATCCTCATCATCTTTCTACTCCCCCTATCTCTCTCATATTAGCTTTTTGGTTGTAACTTTTTTGAAATTCTTCTTTTTCTCTCGTTCCTTGATCACCTCTCTCTTTTCTCTTTCACTTATCTTGCCCTTCATACCTTTCACAGATGGTGAATGAGGCCAGAAGACTGTACTTCTTCTGTAATTTAATATTTTTCCTTCATTCTTGAATTTTACTTTCTTTATAAGTTTGTTCAATGTGCAATTAATATACTGCACCAGATGCAGCACAGTACTACTTTCCATCTGTTGTCCCTGGGCATTTATACAATGAAAATCATAATAAAAAATTGGTAATATTGCATGACACTAATAAAAACACCAACATCACAGAGTAGTGCTTGTACATTCAGAGAGGCAGTACCAGACCTTAATGCTTAGAATGCTTTTAAAGAGACTTAGGCACACAGAAATACACAGAACCTGCACTGTCCCACACATGAGGAAACACGTTTGCTTCAAGAATAGTCAACGGCTCTGTCTGTCACACTCTGGGGAAGGGTGGAGTGGGTGTGAATGTTTTTGATGACAGACTGTGAGAATGTGTCTCTTTGTTAGAAAAAGAGACTCTGTGACTTTCAACATTCAAATTGCAGCAAAAGGGCCAGTGATGTTATTCCCCTCCCTGCTGTATAAACATTATTTTAATGGTGCAAGTTTTATGTGTGAAATACCATGTATGTTGTATGCATCCGTGTGTTGGAGAGGGAACAGTGACTGACAGCTGAAACAACCACTGACTGTGAAGTGCCAGGCTTTAACGAGGAGTCATCTGACAGCTTGACTTTCACATCACACGTTCACATTCTTACTCAAATCCTATAGACATGAGCCGTTTTCAGACATGAACTCCAGAAAATGCCTGGAATATTAGGTCAGATATTCTCAGGAGTTTGTTTTTCAAGTATGAAGAATGGAGCAGGAAATTGTAACAGGAGCATGTCCTGAACATTCAGTTGAGGGGTAACGTCTGGGTATATGCAGAACGCAAAAACGTGACATATAAATTCATTAGCATCAAAACTGGCATTGGCCCCCATCATCAAAAGCTCTTGAATCTCACTTTCTTTTCAAGTTGACATCTTAATGACCATCTTCTGTATGTATAGAACCTCTTTTTCAGAAAGTATTCTCTGCTTTTCTGTTTTGCATCCGCTGCGTGTTAGAAACTCGCTCACTGTCTGAAAACATTTTACAAAGGAGGCAGGAAAAGTTCCAAAAACAAGCAACTGACTTGGACGTTGGTGTATTCTGATACAGCCCTCCCAGAAAATGCCAGTGCCTGTCTGAAACAAGCTTAAACTTGCAACTTCTATTGCTAGCCGACCTTCTTACACGAGAATAATCTATACGAAGAAGTCACTTTAACACTTTAACGCAACCGCTATACCCACTGGGAATTCAAAATATTGTGGGTGTTGCTGGCTTATATGTTGGAGCATCGTCTATGACATTAAGTAGTAGGAGTGACGTTATCTAATGGTGACCCAGTCAGTCAAGATACAGAACTCATACTTTTCCTGGGTTCAAACCTTTTTTTAATGCCAGCACACAACGTAAAGTATCCTCGATGAGTCTGTGATGACAGGCCCGCTATCTGAGGAAGAGCTATGGCTGCTAAACTTGGCAATGACTGAAGGTAAGAAGCATACCAGTGACTGATTGTGACAGCTTCACTGAGAGGCTGTTGGCCAACTTGGGAGGATGGATTTCTGATGCTTTCTCATTTTCCTCTCCCTGTCATCTTCTAGCTCTTTTTATTTTCTTCAGCTTTTTCTTACTCCCCCCTTTTTTTACATTTACATTCCTTTTCATCTTTCTCTCTCTATCCTGCCTCCATTCTTTTTATTTTGTACAGGACATCTCAAGCCTGCACCCTGCCCCCTGCCCCCCCCGTCTCTCCTATCATCACCTGACAACCACCTGAACAACGTGTTGCTATGGCAACCCCTGTGCCCTTCCTGTGTGGTATGGCTGGAGTAGAACAGCTCCATGTAACACACAAGCATGCAAAACAACAGACACAATAACACACATACCTCCTGTTTTTGAGATCAGGAGGATAAACAGGCTACCGAGACAGAAGGATATCCTGAGGAGACCATTGTGCGTGTGTGTTATTGAGTGAGTGAGTGAGAGAGAGAGAGAGAGAGAGAGAGAGAGAGAGAGAGAGAGAGGAGAGAGAGAGAGAGAGAGAGAGAGAGAGAGAGAGAGAGAGGAGAGAGAGAGAGAGAGAGAGAGAGAGAGAGAAGAGATATGTTGCTTGAAAATAAAAGTTAAAAGAAGAGGAAGAGAGACTGAATAGCTGCTCTCAGATATGCAGTGAACTACTTTTCCATAAATTTTGTGGAGTGGCTGTGTGTGAGACAGCAAACACAAAACGTCCAAATCGGTCACTCTGCACATTTTCCTAAACTTCTCCTGCCATCCCTGTAGTAAAATATTTGAAAATGTCCAAGTGAGCCTATGTGAGAATACAGCAGGACAATTCCCAGCGAACGTGTGGTTGTGTTTATGACAGGCAATGGACAGTAAGTATACAGGGACAAAAAGAATACAAATATCACAGGTAATCTACGTTTTATGAAAGTGAGGTGTCATACACACAGTAGACGCTGAAGTGGTCAGCTTGGAAAGAGAGCAGCAATTTCCTTCCCCCTGAAGTTCTGTGGCGTTCATGTTTAAAAATAGCCTATGTTGTTGAGTGTTGTGTATTTTTGTCATGTATCTTACTAATCTATCGGCCTGTGATTATTATCATCACTGTAAAATGGAGCTCCATTCTGTCATTTTCTAAATTACACATAAGTCAACGAGAGACGTAACCATTACAGATCAAAACAAGATTATATAATTGTTGCTCCCTGATACCCATAACAGCAAACACATTTACTATGAAATTGTTCTACTACACCTGATTCTGTCTTTGTTTGTCCAAACAGCAGCAACTGAAGTTTACTTTAGAGTTAACTTAATTGAGCTGTAAGCTGCTATGAGGAAATCTCTGATCATTCATCCAAACAATTGCGTTGAAAGTTGCATTGATAGTTCATCCTTCTGTTTACTCTTGGCTCTTCCATGCACTTGTGTTATCATGTCTCTGGCTCTGTCACTTTTGCTGCTCTCTCTCCCTCCGATTTCTTACAGCCTCTGTGTGTATCTGCCTTCTCAACACCCCCTACTTTCTCAGCCTTAAATCAATATATTTGAATTTCTCTCCCATCTCTTCCTGTCTGCACTCCTCTGCCCTGCAGCTCCCTGCCTCGTAAATGTGTGTGTGTGTGTGTGTGTGTTGTGTTTGTGTGTGTGTGTGTGTGTGTGTGTGTGTGTGTGTGTGTGTGTGTGTGTGTGTGTGTGTGTGTGTGTGTTCATGGTTGGATCGTCTTTGAGATTCGCATCTGCAGAGTAAGCTGTGGTGAAGTCAGGGGGCGTAAGTGAGAGGAGAAGTCACCACATTCCTATTTCTTATCTTGAGTCTTCTCTGACTTATTAAGCATTTATTTACCTAAAAAATCTGTGGTGATCGAATACTTAATGAATATAAGTGCTGAATAACAAGATAGTTATTGCAGTTCTGTGCACTATGAAGAAGAAATTGTATATAGAGATAACAGGTGATTGAGAAGTTTTAAGTTTGTTTTACATTCGCTGATTATCACTGTTTCAGTTCTGATGTATAAACCAAACCTAAGAATTTACAATTGTAGTTAGAAATCTTAAAGATAATGGAAAAAGACTCTTGATGTTACAGCTGATTCACATGTGGCCTGTCGAGGGACACGACCCACAGTGACAGCCACAGCGCGGGCTGGCCTTTTTGGGCAGTCCAGTGAAGTGTGACCCTAGCTTAAAACTATTCCAGTTATGTTGATCGTGGGAAGCGAATAGGGGACAAATAGCTCACTCACTACACTCACATGCTAACATTCGCACACACACATATACAGGGAAAAACATGGAGCGTTTTGATCGACGGCTGGTAATTGCTGGTGACTCCTTCAGAGATGGGATGTCTGGTTTGACACAGTAAAGGGACAAAGGCTAAATGACAGCATCTTTCTCTGCTTTGTTAAATCCTTGTGTCAGTTTCTTTCCCTGCGTATGCCTGGCTCCCTTGCTGCTTGTGTCCCTCCTCTCGCTTTCACTACATCTGGCTCTTCTATCCGTGTCGCCAGGAGGGGACCAATGAGCGGTCAACTACCACGACTAAAGTGGAGAGTGGAAAGGGAAAGAGAGAGGAAGGCAAGGGCATATGTGTCGTGATAAAATGCTCCAGTGATTAAGAGGAAGGGGAGAAAAGAATAAGTTTGCTTCTTAGGTGTTGACAAAAAATCTATGTTCTATTAATCAAGCATCTATATAAGTAATGAGGGCTCTCAGACATTCCCACACACATTAATACGCACACATACGTGCACACACCTACAATTAGGAGGGAATCCATTGTCCTACTGAGTAAGGGGGGGTGTTGCTAGGCAACCTCTATTTCTAAGGTGACAGTACTGAGGGAGAA
Organism: Pseudopleuronectes americanus; assembly: GCA_038501795.1. Lineage (NCBI taxonomy): Eukaryota > Metazoa > Chordata > Actinopteri > Pleuronectiformes > Pleuronectidae > Pseudopleuronectes > Pseudopleuronectes americanus. The sequence continues at coordinate 15,601,606 of CM076719.1, read as the reverse complement.
TAGTGGGAGATGGAGAAAAAATGTAACACAGTGAAGAGGGGAAGATAATGAGTGTCTGAAACCAGAGGGGCTAACCACAGGAAACTCACAAACCACATGCAAATAGACACACAGACACATCCTCATCCTCTCATGTTTATATATATATGGAAATATAAGTCAACAAAATGGGGTTATTTGTGTGGAAAACGGCATAGAGCAAAGACGTTCATAGGTTGGTTGGATAATGTATAAAAAAAATGAATTCGGCTACAGAAGGATTTTGCAGCTGAGAGCATTTTTCAGAGGTCCTTTATGGATGTGTGTGAACTGTGAACGTGTGTGACGGGAGCTTAAGTACATCTAAATTAAAACATAATGAAAATTAGACAGTCCCTCACATTGTTTGGCAAAAGGCTCTGGTTGGTTTCTACTAACACACTGCTCAGCTAATTTTTAGTAAGAGGAGAATTGTTGATGCAGCCTTCTACTGGGATATTTATTTAGAATTTTGTGCACCCTGACAAATCTGTAGCACTCTAAAAAGTGTCTGTCTTCTTGATGGAAATAATTTAATCTTATAGAGGTTGTCATTCTTCATTCGTCTGTGCAGCTACTCAGTCATGCTGCTCATTGGTATCCAAGAAAAGTTTAATAAAAAGGAAACTGGACATAGTTGTAGATACTTGAAGACGTTTCAGGATTCTTCAGTTCTGACTGACAGGCAGGGAGTTCCACCAGTTTGATAAAAAACCTGGGGCTGAACTGGTAGAGACCTAAGTATTGATAAGCTCCAACATTAAAGGTTATGCTCTCTGGACTGGAGAATATAAGAAAATCGATTTTTCTATTTATTATTCCAACTTAAAAGTTATCTTGCATATTTCTTTTACCAACAATTCTGAATAATTCTACATCCACATTTCTTTGTTTTCCTTTGAAAACACACACTTCTCTAAAATTTGAGTGGTGCTAAAATGGATAAGTTTGGAAGACTGGTGGCCCCATTTTAGTTTGAAAATTCCAGGGCCACATTTTGATATGGAGGGGCAGACACAGAGATGTTTGGAAACTATTACGGACACACTCACAACCGCTTGCTGTTGTCTTGTTGATGCCTTTTCGGTCAAGATGTTACTTTTGCTGATTTGTCAGGTTCCTATCACATGACCCTCTTCTGGAAGAAAACAACCAGCATTAGCCTCAGCTACCTGTGTAGAATGCAACATGGATAATCAATTACAAGGTGCTGAGCTTGTTGTCTTTGGTGTTGTGGTGTTTTACAGTGTACAACTACCTGCATTCATATGAGGCAAGCCATTATGCAAGCAATCTGTGACAATTGTGCAACTAACAAACCAAATGCTTCATGTCTACCCCGACATGTGCATGTGAGTCATATGATATATGTTTTTTTTATGGTTGTTAGAACTGATAAGGAGCAGAAAACGCTTGTGTGGACTGAGATTGTTTAAGTTTGAAAACTATATTAAACTAAACAAAAACCTATTAGTATGGAAGTTACCTAAGAATTTATTCAAGATACATATTCGCTTTACTCAATCAAGGGGAGATATCTCTGTCAGAGGGGAAGGGGCAGCTCTCTCACATACTACGGCACCACCACACACACACTTTCTGTTCTTAATCAAAAATTGTGGCGAGCGCTTAATGTTTAAAAATGAGGTTACATCTAACCAGAGTTGATGCTAACATGAAACATGAAATATAAAAAAAGGATTTTGCATGTAACAGAAACACAGGCAATCTTTGGACACACGTAGAGGAAGTCTATCACAAACAAGCAGAGAATTGCACAGTATTCCACTGATGAACTGGTCGGTCATCTGTATGCTAGCAGCCTGCAGCTGTCAGATGGAGTTAGCCAAATTATAAAATCATGGGTTAATGATTAAAAGTAACTATGAGCCATCTGATTGTGACGAGTGTGTTCAGACATCATCTTGAAAAAGGGCATCATCTCAGCTGTCAGCTGCCACTTAAACCTTTATTTCTCCTTTTCTTAAAAACAAAACAAGTAGTACCATTAAAACCTTAACAACACTCATTCCTTGTGAGATCTTTACCAAGGCCATTGATGTCATTTGGTTCGTGCTGATGTAACATCCATCCTTAGAATCGTCATCAAGTATCTACAACCAAGTCTGTCTACCCTCAAGTCATTCTTCAGTCATTCTCACCATGCTTAGAAATATAAACACTTCATATCTCCCCCCAAGTCTGAAGTGTTGAGACAGTATATCGTATTTAATACTCCTGAGGCTACCTTATGACATATCACTTTTAACAAACAAAAGCATTGACATTTTCACAGTAGGGTTGATTAAAGTACGTATGGAGGACTACAAAGTGTCCAAATGAAAAGGCACTACTGAAATTCGAACCCAGGATCTCCTGTTCACTAGACAGGAGCTTTGACCAAGCCACAGCGCCTGCTAGTAATTGTTTCCCGAGCAATTAACAAATACAGATAAACCTGAAATACTTTCACAACAGTGACTTTTGTACTAATCAATATCTTTCAGTCCATATCACAAACCTTATAACTCACAATCACATTAGTTGAATTTCAGTCTTTTGTCCTGATTCTTCAATGTTTGTTAAGCACATATGTAGCACAAAGTCAAGCCAGTCTTACCTGTGCATAGTCCCTCTCCAACTGTCCCTTCTTCAGACTGTAGCTCCTAAAAAGAAAGACAGAGATTTGTTTAGATTTTTTGAGGCAGGAAAGAAAAGAGACGTGAACGTGTTAAAGACAGAGGGATCAAATCTGATGTTGTCCATTCTTTTTTATAAATTGTAATGAAAAAAGTGCAACAATCAATCATGTTTAGTCTTCTTAGATATCTGGCCTTTTCATTATACAAGAGAGAAATGAATATCCTCTTCATGTCTCTTTACTGGCTCACAGTTACTTGTATATTTTCTTTAATGGCTCCAAGTCCGACCAACAAAATGAACAAACCCTAACAAACGTCCCTCTTGTCCTCTCAACAACACCTGACAAACCTGCAGCAGAGATAGCTAAAAGTTTTATCAGAGCACAGGAATGTGCAGAATGAAAAACATAACATTATACACACGATTTCACAGGTAGATAATGCAGTGAAAAAGCATTGCTGCAATTCGAAACCAGGATCTCACGTTTACTAGACGGGTGCTTTAACCAATTAAGCCACAGGGTTTGCTGCAAGTAAGGATCCGTCTAAAAAGCAATAAGCTGATGCAGACAAACCTGAATTATTTCAAAAAAGTGACTATACAAATCAATATCTGACCGACCCCCCAAAAATCAATTATCACAATCTTTAACTCACAATAATAATCTATTATTGAAGTGCAGTCTTTCGTTAATCTTCAATGAAAAGAGATACACCCGGACGATGGGCAATCAACAGCAATGTTATAAAATGATAAAGAAGTATTCGATCAAATTTGATCGACATCTGCAACATTGTAAAGATTTACAAAGGATTTAAAACAAATAACAGCTCTACTCATGCATCTAAAGTGCTGGAATTTTAACTGAGTGCTTAACAATGGAGGAGGATGCCAAAAAAGGAAGACAACACCCTTACTGTAAGTGTAGACAGCCTAATTACTGCCAATTCTCCCTATGCTAATTACAGTCCAACAAATAGGGCAGTGCTTATTGTCAAATATTGCCACAAGACATAATTTTGTGTTAAAGCTGTTAGGTGAACCGGTTTTCTTTATAACTGCAACGAGAGACATACAAAACTACCATATCTCCGACAGATAATTATCTAATGTGAGAGACTGAAGCACATGTTTTTGTTCATCCCACCACTGTGCATGCTAGTTGAAACACGATACACTCCCTCCCCCTCTCATGCAGTTACCCCTGTTACTATCTCTCAGATCTGAGTCTGAAGATTAACTAAACCATGTTAGGAACACTTGTCAGGCCTCGTTGGCGCAGTAGGCAGTGCGTCAGTCTCATAATCTGAAGGTCGTGAGTTCGAGCCTCACACGGGGCAAATGTTTAGGAATTCTCACATAGGTAAACAACAACAATTTACTGACTCCTCACAGAACCAGTAAACCTCGTAGGGGAAAAACCTCATCAAAACCAATTTCTAATATTATTTCACTGCACATGTTTACAACACATCAACATTCATCTAAAACTGTGTCTAAATGTCTAAATAACAACAACATTTATGGGATTTGTCACATTTAAGTCATCCTGCTTTACAACATCAAAATTAGAAACTGTCTCTTGACTCTGGACTTCAAAAGGTCTCTTTCTTCTTGATGACAGATGTGTGACTTCCGTTCCAAGCTAAACAACAGCAGCAATGACAGCTGTTTGTATTCTTCAAGTTGTGACTGAGGCAAACACAGCTTGGTTGTTATGTGTGGAGCCCCTTGTGTGCAACAGACAAATATATAGTTTCCCTGTATAAATACAATTGATATGAACAGATATTGCCTTCAAATATTTTTTTATATAAAAATAGACAATGTTTCAAACACATCAGCATTTATAAGCCTAAATTATCCATTATCAAACAAACATTTATAGTTATTGTTAGGCCTACAACTACAAGGACTAAAAAGGTATGGCTAAAATGAAACAATGGGAGACCCACAAACAAATACAGCAGGCATAACCATTAAAAACCAGAAACTAAGCCTTTGCCGTGTGGGCCAATTCACTTTGGAACAATCTGCTAGAAGAGGGCATCTCTTCTTCTGCAACAAGGAAGACAGAACACCACCTTGATTCATAATCTGTGGGAAGAACTTCTGTCTAGAGGAGTATGTGTATATGAGTGTGTCTGTGCTTGTCTCTGTCCCTCCTCATAAATAAACTCATAATCTCATAATGGAGAAAGGCACTGCTGGGATTTGAACCCAGGATCTTCTGTTTACAAGACAGGCACTTTGACCAACTAAGCCACAGCACCACTTTTAGATGGTAAAGCTGACGTAAAAACACTATATGAAAGGACAGCGTATCAGAAATTACATAATTAAAATGGGAATTGAGAGAATAAACTAAACTTGACTTGATGCAAGGCACTGCTAGGATTTAAACCCAGGATCTCCTGTTTACTGGACAGGCACTTTGACAAACTAAACCACAGCACCTCTATATTGTGCTTAAATTCATGTTTAGACAATATATGACAGGACCAACTAGCAGAAATTAGATTAACAAGATGGGAAGCGACAGAAAAACTACACTTCACTGGTGAAAAGGCACTGCTGGGATTTGAATCCAGGATCTCCTGTTTACAAGAGAGGCACTTTCACCAACTAAGCCACAGCGCCTGTGTTTTGTGGCAAAGTTTAGGAAACAACACTGTATGACAGGACCAACTAGCAGATATTAGATAAACTAAATCAGAAGGGGGAGAAAAAACTAAGCTTGACTGGAGAAAAGGCACTGCTGGGATTTGAACCCAGGACCTCCTGTTTACTAGACAGGCACTTTGACCAACTAAGCCACAGCACCTCTATAATGTGGTTAAATTGATGTTTAGACAATATATGACAGGATGAACTAGCAGAAATTACATTAACAAGATGGCAAGCGACAGAAAAACTACACTTCACTGATGAAAGGCACTGCTGGGATTTGAACCCAGGACCTCCTGTTTACTAGACAGGCACTTTGACCAACTAAGCCACAGCACCTCTATAATGTGGTTAAATTGATGTTTAGACAATATATGACAGGATGAACTAGCAGAAATTACATTAACAAGATGGGAAGCGACAGAAAAACTTCACTTCACTGGTGAAAAGGCACTGCTGGGATTTGAACCCAGGATCTCCTGCTAACAAGACAGGCCATTTCACCAACTAAGCCACAGCGCCTGTTTTGGGGGTCAAAGATTTAAGAAACAAGACTACTAGCAGAAATTAGGTGAACTAAATCAGAAGGGAGAAAAAGAAACTAAGCTTTACTGGAGAAAAGGCACTGCTGGCATTTTAACCCAGGATCTCGTGTTTACTAGACAGGCACTTTGACCAACTAAGCCACAGCACCTCTATATTTTGCTTGAATTGATGTTTAGACAATATCGGACAGGACCAACTAGAAGAAATTAGATTAACAAGATGGGAAGCGACAGAAAAACTACACTTCACTGGTGAAAAGGCACTGCTGGGATTTGAACCCAGGATCTCCTGTTTACAAGACAGGCACCTTCACCAACTAAGCCACAGCTCGTGTGTTGTGTGGCAAAGTTTAGGAAACAACACTATATGACAGGACCAACTAGCAGATATTAGATAAACTAAATCAGAAGGGGGAGAAAAAAACTAAGCTTGACTGGACAAAAGGCACTGCTGGGATTTGAACCCACGATATCCTGTTTACTAGACAGGCACTTTAACCAACTAAGCCAGAGCACCTCTATATGCTAAATTTGATGTTTAGACAACATATGACAGGACCAACTAGCAGAAATTACATTAACAAGATGGAAAGCGACAGATAAACTTCACTGGTGAAAAGGCACTGCTGGGATTTGAACCCAGGATCTCCTGTTTACTAGACAGGCACTTTGACCAACTAAGCCACAGCACCTCTATATTGTGCTTAAATTGATGTTTAGACAATATATGACAGGATCAACTAGCAGAAATTACATTAACAAGATGGGAAGCGACAGAAAAACTATACTTCACTGATGAAAAGGCACTGCTGGGATTTGAACCCAGGATCTCCTGTTTACAAGACAGGCACTTTCACCAACTAAGCCACAGCGCCTGTTTTGGCTGTCAAAGATTTAAGAAACAAGACTACTAGCAGAAATTAGATGAACTAAATCAGAAGGGAGAAAAAGAAACTAAGCTTTACTGGAGAAAAGGCACTGCTGGGATTTGAACCCAGGATCTCCTGTTTACAAGACAGGCACTTTCACCAACTAAGCCACAGCGCCTGTGTTGGGTGTCAGAGATTTAAGAAACAACACTATATGACAGGACCAACTAGCAGAAATTAGATGAACAAAATCAGAAGGGAGAGAAAAAACTAAGCTTGACTGGAGAAAAGGCACTGCTGGGATTTGAACCCAGGATCTCCTGTTTACTAGACAGGCACTTTGACCAACTAAGCCACAGCACCTCTATATTGTGCTTGAATTGATGTTTAGACAATATAGGACAGGACCAACTAGAAGAAATTACATTAACAAGATGGGAAGCGACAGAAAAACTACTCTTCACTGGTGAAAAGGCACTGCTGGGATTTGAACCCAGGATCTCCTGTTTACAAGACAGGCACTTTCACCAACTAAGCCACAGCGCCTGTGTTGTGTGGCAAACTTTAGGAAACAACACTATATGACAGGACCAACTAGCAGATATTAGATAAACTAAATCAGAAGGGGGAGAAAAAACTAAGCTTGACTGGAGAAAAGGCACTGCTGGGATTTGAACCCAGGATCTCCTGTTTACTAGACAGGCACTTTGACCAACTAAGCCACAGCACCTCTATATGCTTAAATTGATGTTTAGACAACATATGACAGGATCAACTAGCAGAAATTACATTAACAAGATGGAAAGCGACAGATAAACTTCACTGGTGAAAAGGCACTGCTGGGATTTGAACCCAGGATCTCCTGTTTACTAGACAGGCACTTTGACCAACTAAGCCACAGCACCTCTATATTGTGCTTGAATTGATGTTTAGACAATATAGGACAGGACCAACTAGAAGAAATTACATTAACAAGATGGGAAGCGACAGAAAAACTACACTTCACTGATGAAAAGGCACTGCTGGGATTTGAACCCAGGATCTCCTGTTTACAAGACAGGCACTTTCACCAACTAAGCCACAGCGCCTGTTTTGGGTGTCAAAGATTTAAGAAACAAGACTACTAGCAGAAATTAGATGAACTAAATCAGAAGGGAGAAAAATAAACTAAGCTTTACTGGAGAAAAGGCACTGCTGGGATTTGAACCCAGGATCTCCTGTTTACTAGACAGGCACTTTGACCAACTAAGCCACAGCACCTCTATATTGTGCTTGAATTGATGTTTAGACAATATAGGACAGGACCAACTAGAAGAAATTACATTAACAAGATGGGAAGCGACAGAAAAACTACACTTTACTGGTGAAAAGGCACTGCTGGGATTTGAACCCAGGATCTCCTGTTTACAAGACAGGCACTTTCACCAACTAAGCCACAGCGCATGCTTTGGGTGTCAAAGATTTAAGAAACAAGACTACTAGCAGAAATTAGATGAACTAAATCAGAAGGGAGAAAAAGAAACTAAGCTTTACTGGAGAAAAGGCACTGCTGGGATTTGAACCCAGGATCTCCTGTTTACAAGACAGGCACTTTCACCAACTAAGCCACAGCACCTGTATATGGGTGTCAAATGAGTTTAGAACAACACTATATGACAGGACCAACTAGCAGAAATTACATTAACAAGATCGGAAGGGAGAGAAAAAACTAAGCTTGACTGGAGAAAAGGCACTGCTGGGATTTGAACCCAGGATCTCCTGTTTACTAGACAGGCACTTTGACCAACTAAGCCACAGCACCTCTATATTGTGCTTGAATTGATGTTTAGACAATATATGACAGGACCAACTAGAAGAAATTAGATTAACAAGATGGGAAGCGACAGAAAAACTACACTTCACTGATGAAAAGGCACTGCTGGGATTTGAACCCAGGATCTCCTGTTTACAAGACAGGCACTTTCACCAACTAAGCCACAGCGCCTGTGTTGGTGTCAAAGATTTAGAAACAACACTATATGACAGGACCAATAGCAGAAATTAGATAAACTAAATCAGAAGGGGAGAAAAAAACTAAGCTTGACTGGAGAAAAGGCACTGCTGGGATTTGAACCCAGGATCTCCTGTTTACTAGACAGGCACTTTGACCAACTAAGCCACAGCACCTCTATATTGTGCTTTGAATTGATGTTTAGACAATATAGGACAGGACCAACTAGAAGAAATTACATTAACAAGATGGGAAGCGACAGAAAAAACTACACTTCACTGGTGAAAAGGCACTGCTGGGATTTGAACCCAGGATCTCCTGTTTACTAGACAGGCACTTTGACCAACTAAGCCACAGCACCTCTATATGCTTAAATTGATGTTTAGACAACATATGACAGGATCAACTAGCAGAAATTACATTAACAAGATGGAAAGCGACAGATAAACTTCACTGGTGAAAAGGCACTGCTGGGATTTGAACCCAGGATCTCCTGTTTACTAGACAGGCACTTTGACCAACTAAGCCACAGCACCTCTATATTGTGCTTAAATTGATGTTTAGACAATATATGACAGGACCAACTAGCAGAAATTACATTAACAAGATGGGAAGCGACAGAAAAACTACACTTCACTGGTGAAAAGGCACTGCTGGGATTTGAACCCAGGATCTCCTGTTTACAAGACAGGCACTTTCACCAACTAAGCCACAGCGCCTGTGTTGTGTGTCAAAGATTTAGAAACAACACTATATGACAGGACCAACTAGCAGAAATTAGATGAACTAAATCAGAAGGGAGAGAAAAAAACTAAGCTTGACTGGAGAAAAGGCACTGCTGGGATTTGAACCCAGGATCTCCTGTTTACTAGACAGGCACTTTGACCAACTAAGCCACAGCACCTCTATATTGTGCTTGAATTGATGTTTAGACAATATAGGACAGGACCAACTAGAAGAAATTACATTAACAAGATGGGAAGCGACAGAAAAACTACACTTCACTGGTGAAAAGGCACTGCTGGGATTTGAACCCAGGATCTCCTGTTTACAAGACAGGCACTTTCACCAACTAAGCCACAGCGCCTGCTTTGGGTGTCAAAGATTTAAGAAACAAGACTACTAGCAGAAATTAGATTAACTAAATCAGAAGGGAGAAAAAAAACTAAGCTTTACTGGAGAAAAGGCACTGCTGGGATTTGAACCCAGGATCTCCTGTTTACTAGACAGGCACTTTGACCAACTAAGCCACAGCACCTCTATATTGTGCTTAAATTGATGTTTAGACAATATATGACAGGATCAACTAGCAGAAATTACATTAACAAGATGGGAAAGCGACAGAAAAAACTAACTTCACTGATGAAAAGGCACTGCTGGGATTTGAACCCAGGATCTCCTGTTTACAAGACAGGCACTTTCACCAACTAAGCCACAGCGCCTGTTTTGGCTGTCAAAGATTTAAGAAACAAGACTACTAGCAGAAATTAGATGAACTAAATCAGAAGGGAGAAAAAGAAACTAAGCTTTACTGGAGAAAAGGCACTGCTGGGATTTGAACCCAGGATCTCCTGTTTACAAGACAGGCACTTTCACCAACTAAGCCACAGCGCCTGTGTTGGTGTCAGAGATTTAAGAAACAACACTATATGACAGGACCAACTAGCAGAAATTAGATGAACAAAATCAGAAGGGAGAGAAAAAACTAAGCTTGACTGGAGAAAAGGCACTGCTGGGATTTGAACCCAGGATCTCCTGTTTACTAGACAGGCACTTTGACCAACTAAGCCACAGCACCTCTATATTGTGCTTGAATTGATGTTTAGACAATATAGGACAGGACCAACTAGAAGAAATTACATTAACAAGATGGGAAGCGACAGAAAAACTACTCTTCACTGGTGAAAAGGCACTGCTGGGATTTGAACCCAGGATCTCCTGTTTACAAGACAGGCACTTTCACCAACTAAGCCACAGCGCCTGTGTTGTGTGGCAAAGATTTAGGAAACAACACTATATGACAGGACCAACTAGCAGAAATTAGATAAACTAAATCAGAAGGGGGAGAAAAAACTAAGCTTGACTGGAGAAAAGGCACTGCTGGGATTTGAACCCAGGATCTCCTGTTTACTAGACAGGCACTTTGACCAACTAAGCCACAGCACCTCTATATGCTTAAATTGATGTTTAGACAACATATGACAGGATCAACTAGCAGAAATTACATTAACAAGATGGAAAGCGACAGATAAACTTCACTGGTGAAAAGGCACTGCTGGGATTTGAACCCAGGATCTCCTGTTTACTAGACAGGCACTTTGACCAACTAAGCCACAGCACCTCTATATTGTGCTTGAATTGATGTTTAGACAATATAGGACAGGACCAACTAGAAGAAATTACATTAACAAGATGGGAAGCGACAGAAAAACTACACTTCACTGATGAAAAGGCACTGCTGGGATTTGAACCCAGGATCTCCTGTTTACAAGACAGGCACTTTCACCAACTAAGCCACAGCGCCTGTTTTGGGTGTCAAAGATTTAAGAAACAAGACTACTAGCAGAAATTAGATGAACTAAATCAGAAGGGAGAAAAATAAACTAAGCTTTACTGGAGAAAAGGCACTGCTGGGATTTGAACCCAGGATCTCCTGTTTACTAGACAGGCACTTTGACCAACTAAGCCACAGCACCTCTATATTGTGCTTGAATTGATGTTTAGACAATATAGGACAGGACCAACTAGAAGAAATTACATTAACAAGATGGGAAGCGACAGAAAAACTACACTTTACTGGTGAAAAGGCACTGCTGGGATTTGAACCCAGGATCTCCTGTTTACAAGACAGGCACTTTCACCAACTAAGCCACAGCGCCTGCTTTGGGTGTCAAAGATTTAAGACAACATAGACAGGACAACTAGCAGAAATTAGATGAACTAAATCAGAAGGGAGAAAAGAAACTAAGCTTTACTGGAGAAAAGGCACTGCTGGGATTTGAACCCAGGATCTCCTGTTTACTAGACAGGCACTTTGACCAACTAAGCCACAGCACCTCTATATTGTGCTTAAATTGATGTTTAGACAATATATGACAGGATCAACTAGCAGAAATTACATTAACAAGATGGGAAGCGACAGAAAAACTATACTTCACTGATGAAAAGGCACTGCTGGGATTTGAACCCAGGATCTCCTGTTTACAAGACAGGCACTTTCACCAACTAAGCCACAGCGCCTGTGTTGTGTGTCAAAGATTTAAGAAACAACATATGACAGGACCAACTAGCAGAAATTAGATGAACTAAATCAGAAGGGAGAGAAAAAAACTAAGCTTGACTGGAGAAAAGGCACTGCTGGGATTTGAACCCAGGATCTCCTGTTTACTAGACAGGCACTTTGACCAACTAAGCCACAGCACCTCTATATTGTGCTTGAATTGATGTTTAGACAATATAGGACAGGACCAACTAGAAGAAATTACATTAACAAGATGGGAAGCGACAGATAAACTTCACTGGTGAAAAGGCACTGCTGGGATTTGAACCCAGGATCTCCTGTTTACTAGACAGGCACTTTGACCAACTAAGCCACAGCACCTCTATATTGTGCTTGAATTGATGTTTAGACAATATAGGACAGGACCAACTAGAAGAAATTACATTAACAAGATGGAAAGCGACAGAAAAAACTACACTTCACTGGTGAAAAGGCACTGCTGGGATTTGAACCCAGGATCTCCTGTTTACTAGACAGGCACTTTGACCAACTAAGCCACAGCACCTCTATATGCTTAAATTGATGTTTAGACAACATATGACAGGATCAACTAGCAGAAATTACATTAACAAGATGGAAAGCGACAGATAAACTTCACTGGTGAAAAGGCACTGCTGGGATTTGAACCCAGGATCTCCTGTTTACAAGACAGGCACTTTCACCAACTAAGCCACAGCGCATGCTTTGGGTGTCAAAGATTTAAGAAACAAGACTACTAGCAGAAATTAGATTAACTAAATCAGAAGGGAGAAAAATAAACTAAGCTTTACTGGAGAAAAGGCACTGCTGGGATTTGAACCCAGGATCTCCTGTTTACTAGACAGGCACTTTGACCAACTAAGCCACAGCACCTCTATATTGTGCTTAAATTGATGTTTAGACAATATATGACAGGATGAACTAGCAGAAATTACATTAACAAGATGGGAAGCGACAGAAAAACTATACTTCACTGATGAAAAGGCACTGCTGGGATTTGAACCCAGGATCTCCTGTTTACAAGACAGGCACTTTCACCAACTAAGCCACAGCGCCTGTTTTGGCTGTCAAAGATTTAAGAAACAAGACTACTAGCAGAAATTAGATGAACTAAATCAGAAGGGAGAAAAGAAACTAAGCTTTACTGGAGAAAAGGCACTGCTGGGATTTGAACCCAGGATCTCCTGTTTACAAGACAGGCACTTTCACCAACTAAGCCACAGCGCCTGTGTTGTGTGTCAAGATTTAGGAAACAACACTATATGACAGGACCAACTAGCAGAAATTAGATAAACTAAATCAGAAGGGGAGAAAAAACTAAGCTTGACTGGAGAAAAGGCACTGCTGGGATTTGAACCCAGGATCTCCTGTTTACTAGACAGGCACTTTGACCAACTAAGCCACAGCACCTCTATATGCTTAAATTGATGTTTAGACAACATATGACAGGATCAACTAGCAGAAATTACATTAACAAGATGGAAAGCGACAGATAAACTTCACTGGTGAAAAGGCACTGCTGGGATTTGAACCCAGGATCTCCTGTTTACTAGACAGGCACTTTGACCAACTAAGCCACAGCACCTCTATATTGTGCTTGAATTGATGTTTAGACAATATAGGACAGGACCAACTAGAAGAAATTACATTAACAAGATGGGAAGCGACAGAAAAACTACACTTCACTGATGAAAAGGCACTGCTGGGATTTGAACCCAGGATCTCCTGTTTACAAGACAGGCACTTTCACCAACTAAGCCACAGCGCCTGTTTTGGGTGTCAAAGATTTAAGAAACAAGACTACTAGCAGAAATTAGATGAACTAAATCAGAAGGGAGAAAAATAAACTAAGCTTTACTGGAGAAAAGGCACTGCTGGGATTTGAACCCAGGATCTCCTGTTTACTAGACAGGCACTTTGACCAACTAAGCCACAGCACCTCTATATTGTGCTTGAATTGATGTTTAGACAATATAGGACAGGACCAACTAGAAGAAATTACATTAACAAGATGGGAAGCGACAGAAAAACTACACTTTACTGGTGAAAAGGCACTGCTGGGATTTGAACCCAGGATCTCCTGTTTACAAGACAGGCACTTTCACCAACTAAGCCACAGCGCATGCTTTGGGTGTCAAAGATTTAAGAAACAAGACTACTAGCAGAAATTAGATGAACTAAATCAGAAGGGAGAAAAAGAAACTAAGCTTTACTGGAGAAAAGGCACTGCTGGGATTTGAACCCAGGATCTCCTGTTTACTAGACAGGCACTTTGACCAACTAAGCCACAGCACCTCTATATTGTGCTTAAATTGATGTTTAGACAATATATGACAGGATGAACTAGCAGAAATTACATTAACAAGATGGGAAGCGACAGAAAAACTATACTTCACTGATGAAAAGGCACTGCTGGGATTTGAACCCAGGATCTCCTGTTTACAAGACAGGCACTTTCACCAACTAAGCCACAGCGCCTGTTTTGGCTGTCAAAGATTTAAGAAAACAAGACTACTAGCAGAAATTAGATGAACTAAATCAGAAGGGAGAAAAAGAAACTAAGCTTTACTGGAGAAAAGGCACTGCTGGGATTTGAACCCAGGATCTCCTGTTTACTAGACAGGCACTTTGACCAACTAAGCCACAGCACCTCTATATTGTGCTTGAATTGATGTTTAGACAATATAGGACAGGACCAACTAGAAGAAATTACATTAACAAGATGGGAAGCGACAGAAAAACTAACTTCACTGGTGAAAAGGCACTGCTGGGATTTGAACCCAGGATCTCCTGTTTACTAGACAGGCACTTTGACCAACTAAGCCACAGCACCTCTATATTGTGCTTGAATTGATGTTTAGACAATATAGGACAGGACCAACTAGAAGAAATTACATTAACAAGATGGAAAGCGACAGAAAAATACACTTCACTGGTGAAAAGGCACTGCTGGGATTTGAACCCAGGATCTCCTGTTTACTAGACAGGCACTTTGACCAACTAAGCCACAGCACCTCTATATGTGCTTAAATTGATGTTTAGACAACATATGACAGGACCAACTAGCAGAAATTACATTAACAAGATGGAAAGCGACAGATAAACTTCACTGGTGAAAAGGCACTGCTGGGATTTGAACCCAGGATCTCCTGTTTACAAGACAGGCACTTTCACCAACTAAGCCACAGCGCATGCTTTGGGTGTCAAAGATTTAAGAAACAAGACTACTAGCAGAAATTAGATTAACTAAATCAGAAGGGAGAAAAATAAACTAAGCTTTACTGGAGAAAAGGCACTGCTGGGATTTGAACCCAGGATCTCCTGTTTACTAGACAGGCACTTTGACCAACTAAGCCACAGCACCTCTATATTGTGCTTAAATTGATGTTTAGACAATATATGACAGGATCAACTAGCAGAAATTACATTAACAAGATGGGAAGCGACAGAAAAAACTATACTTCACTGATGAAAAGGCACTGCTGGGATTTGAACCCAGGATCTCCTGTTTACAAGACAGGCACTTTCACCAACTAAGCCACAGCGCCTGTTTTGGCTGTCAAAGATTTAAGAAACAAGACTACTAGCAGAAATTAGATGAACTAAATCAGAAGGGAGAAAAAGAAACTAAGCTTTACTGGAGAAAAGGCACTGCTGGGATTTGAACCCAGGATCTCCTGTTTACAAGACAGGCACTTTCACCAACTAAGCCACAGCGCCTGTGTTGTGTGGCAAGATTTAGGAAACAACACTATATGACAGGACCAACTAGCAGAAATTAGATAAACTAAATCAGAAGGGGAGAGAAAAAACTAAGCTTGACTGGAGAAAAGGCACTGCTGGGATTTGAACCCAGGATCTCCTGTTTACTAGACAGGCACTTTGACCAACTAAGCCACAGCACCTCTATATGCTTAAATTGATGTTTAGACAACATATGACAGGATCAACTAGCAGAAATTACATTAACAAGATGGAAAGCGACAGATAAACTTCACTGGTGAAAAGGCACTGCTGGGATTTGAACCCAGGATCTCCTGTTTACTAGACAGGCACTTTGACCAACTAAGCCACAGCACCTCTATATTGTGCTTGAATTGATGTTTAGACAATATAGGACAGGACCAACTAGAAGAAATTACATTAACAAGATGGGAAGCGACAGAAAAACTACACTTCACTGATGAAAAGGCACTGCTGGGATTTGAACCCAGGATCTCCTGTTTACAAGACAGGCACTTTCACCAACTAAGCCACAGCGCCTGTTTTGGGTGTCAAAGATTTAAGAAACAAGACTACTAGCAGAAATTAGATGAACTAAATCAGAAGGGAGAAAAATAAACTAAGCTTTACTGGAGAAAAGGCACTGCTGGGATTTGAACCCAGGATCTCCTGTTTACTAGACAGGCACTTTGACCAACTAAGCCACAGCACCTCTATATTGTGCTTGAATTGATGTTTAGACAATATAGGACAGGACCAACTAGAAGAAATTACATTAACAAGATGGGAAGCGACAGAAAAACTACACTTTACTGGTGAAAAGGCACTGCTGGGATTTGAACCCAGGATCTCCTGTTTACAAGACAGGCACTTTCACCAACTAAGCCACAGCGCATGCTTTTGGGTGTCAAAGATTTAAGAAACAAGACTACTAGCAGAAATTAGATGAACTAAATCAGAAGGGAGAAAAAGAAACTAAGCTTTACTGGAGAAAAGGCACTGCTGGGATTTGAACCCAGGATCTCCTGTTTACTAGACAGGCACTTTGACCAACTAAGCCACAGCACCTCTATATTGTGCTTAAATTGATGTTTAGACAATATATGACAGGATGAACTAGCAGAAATTACATTAACAAGATGGGAAGCGACAGAAAAACTATACTTCACTGATGAAAAGGCACTGCTGGGATTTGAACCCAGGATCTCCTGTTTACAAGACAGGCACTTTCACCAACTAAGCCACAGCGCCTGTTTTGGCTGTCAAAGATTTAAGAAACAAGACTACTAGCAGAAATTAGATGAACTAAATCAGAAGGGAGAAAAAGAAACTAAGCTTTACTGGAGAAAAGGCACTGCTGGGATTTGAACCCAGGATCTCCTGTTTACAAGACAGGCACTTTCACCAACTAAGCCACAGCGCCTCTGCTGTGTGTCAGAGATTTAAGAAACAACACTATATGACAGGACCAACTAGCAGAAATTAGATGAACAAAATCAGAAGGGAGAGAAAAAACTAAGCTTGACTGGAGAAAAGGCACTGCTGGGATTTGAACCCAGGATCTCCTGTTTACTAGACAGGCACTTTGACCAACTAAGCCACAGCACCTCTATATTGTGCTTGAATTGATGTTTAGACAATATAGGACAGGACCAACTAGAAGAAATTACATTAACAAGATGGGAAGCGACAGATAAACTTCACTGGTGAAAAGGCACTGCTGGGATTTGAACCCTAGGATCTCCTGTTTACTAGACAGGCACTTTGACCAACTAAGCCACAGCACCTCTATATTGTGCTTGAATTGATGTTTAGACAATATAGGACAGGACCAACTAGAAGAAATTACATTAACAAGATGGAAAGCGACAGAAAAACTACACTTCACTGGTGAAAAGGCACTGCTGGGATTTGAACCCAGGATCTCCTGTTTACTAGACAGGCACTTTGACCAACTAAGCCACAGCACCTCTATATGCTTAAATTGATGTTTAGACAACATATGACAGGATCAACTAGCAGAAATTACATTAACAAGATGGAAAGCGACAGATAAACTTCACTGGTGAAAAGGCACTGCTGGGATTTGAACCCAGGATCTCCTGTTTACAAGACAGGCACTTTCACCAACTAAGCCACAGCGCCTGTTTTGGCTGTCAAAGATTTAAGAAACAAGACTACTAGCAGAAATTAGATTAACTAAATCAGAAGGGAGAAAAAAAACTAAGCTTTACTGGAGAAAAGGCACTGCTGGGATTTGAACCCAGGATCTCCTGTTTACAAGACAGGCACTTTCACCAACTAAGCCACAGCGCCTGTGTTGTGTGTCAGAGATTTAAGACAACTATATGACAGGACCAACTAGCAGAAATTAGATTAACAAAATCAGAAGGGAGAGAAAAAACTAAGCTTGACTGGAGAAAAGGCACTGCTGGGATTTGAACCCAGGATCTCCTGTTTACTAGACAGGCACTTTGACCAACTAAGCCACAGCACCTCTATATTGTGCTTAAATTGATGTTTAGACAATATATGACAGGACAACTAGCAGAAATTACATTAACAAGATGGGAAGCGACAGAAAAACTAACTTCACTGGTGAAAAGGCACTGCTGGGATTTGAACCCAGGATCTCCTGTTTACAAGACAGGCACTTTCACCAACTAAGCCACAGCGCCTGTGTTGTGTGGCAAAGTTTAGGAAACAACACTATATGACAGGACCAACTAGCAGATATTAGATAAACTAAATCAGAAGGGGAGAGAAAAAACTAAGCTTGACTGGAGAAAAGGCACTGCTGGGATTTGAACCCAGGATCTCCTGTTTACTAGACAGGCACTTTGACCAACTAAGCCACAGCACCTCTATATGCTTAAATTGATGTTTAGACAACATATGACAGGATCAACTAGCAGAAATTACATTAACAAGATGGAAAGCGACAGAAAAACTAACTTCACTGGTGAAAAGGCACTGCTGGGATTTGAACCCAGGATCTCCTGTTTACTAGACAGGCACTTTGACCAACTAAGCCACAGCACCTCTATATTGTGCTTGAATTGATGTTTAGACAATATAGGACAGGACCAACTAGAAGAAATTACATTAACAAGATGGGAAGCGACAGAAAAACTACACTTCACTGGTGAAAAGGCACTGCTGGGATTTGAACCCAGGATCTCCTGTTTACAAGACAGGCACTTTCACCAACTAAGCCACAGCGCCTGTTTTGGGTGTCAAAGATTTAAGACAACATATGACAGGACAACTAGCAGAAATTAGATGAACTAAATCAGAAGGGAGAGAAAAAAACTAAGCTTTACTGGAGAAAAGGCACTGCTGGGATTTGAACCCAGGATCTCCTGTTTACTAGACAGGCACTTTGACCAACTAAGCCACAGCACCTCTATATTGTGCTTGAATTGATGTTTAGACAATATAGGACAGGACCAACTAGAAGAAATTACATTAACAAGATGGGAAGCGACAGAAAAACTACACTTCACTGGTGAAAAGGCACTGCTGGGATTTGAACCCAGGATCTCCTGTTTACAAGACAGGCACTTTCACCAACTAAGCCACAGCGCCTGTTTGGGTGTCAAAGATTTAAGAAACAATGACAGACTACTAGCAGAAATTAGATGAAACTAAATCAGAAGGGAGAGAAAAAAACTAAGCTTTACTGGAGAAAAGGCACTGCTGGGATTTGAACCCAGGATCTCCTGTTTACTAGACAGGCACTTTGACCAACTAAGCCACAGCACCTCTATATTGTGCTTGAATTGATGTTTAGACAATATATGACAGGACCAACTAGAAGAAATTACATTAACAAGATGGGAAGCGACAGAAAAACTACTCTTCACTGGTGAAAAGGCACTGCTGGGATTTGAACCCAGGATCTCCTGTTTACAAGACAGGCACTTTCACCAACTAAGCCACAGCGCCTGTGTTGTGTGGCAAACTTTAGGAAACAACACTATATGACAGGACCAACTAGCAGATATTAGATAAACTAAATCAGAAGGGGAGAGAAAAAACTAAGCTTGACTGGAGAAAAGGCACTGCTGGGATTTGAACCCAGGATCTCCTGTTTACTAGACAGGCACTTTGACCAACTAAGCCACAGCACCTCTATATGCTTAAATTGATGTTTAGACAACATATGACAGGATCAACTAGCAGAAATTACATTAACAAGATGGAAAGCGACAGATAAACTTCACTGGTGAAAAGGCACTGCTGGGATTTGAACCCAGGATCTCCTGTTTACTAGACAGGCACTTTGACCAACTAAGCCACAGCACCTCTATATTGTGCTTGAAATTGATGTTTAGACAATATAGGACAGGACCAACTAGAAGAAATTACATTAACAAGATGGGAAGCGACAGAAAAAACTACACTTCACTGATGAAAAGGCACTGCTGGGATTTGAACCCAGGATCTCCTGTTTACAAGACAGGCACTTTCACCAACTAAGCCACAGCGCCTGTTTTGGGTGTCAAAGATTTAAGAAACAAGACAGGACTACTAGCAGAAATTAGATGAACTAAATCAGAAGGGAGAGAAAATAAACTAAGCTTGACTGGAGAAAAGGCACTGCTGGGATTTGAACCCAGGATCTCCTGTTTACTAGACAGGCACTTTGACCAACTAAGCCACAGCACCTCTATATTGTGCTTGAATTGATGTTTAGACAATATAGGACAGGACCAACTAGAAGAAATTACATTAACAAGATGGGAAGCGACAGAAAAACTACACTTTCACTGGTGAAAAGGCACTGCTGGGATTTGAACCCAGGATCTCCTGTTTACAAGACAGGCACTTTCACCAACTAAGCCACAGCGCATGCTTTGGGTGTCAAAGATTTAAGAAACAAGACTACTAGCAGAAATTAGATGAACTAAATCAGAAGGGAGAAAAAGAAACTAAGCTTTACTGGAGAAAAGGCACTGCTGGGATTTGAACCCAGGATCTCCTGTTTACTAGACAGGCACTTTGACCAACTAAGCCACAGCACCTCTATATTGTGCTTAAATTGATGTTTAGACAATA